>JBBEEQ010000011.1:7500000-10000000 GCA_037950945.1 Hypolimnas misippus | reverse complement strand
AAAACATTCCTTTTTAGAAGTCGCTTAAATATAATCAAATATTATGTAAATATGGATCACGTCCCAAAAACTATTTTGAAACTACTTAGGAGCACTTTAATTTAAAACACGATCATGGATGCAATCCATGGAAACACAAAATTTTATTTTAAGTACTAATACACCTTATACTTTCTCATCGCCATCTCTTGACAATTTCAATGAACTAACTTGTTGACATTAACAACATAATTATATTATATTTTATTCTCGTTTTATTTTTATTTATATTCTACTACACTCCACTACCCCTGCACTACGTTCGTAAAATATTTAGATTTACATTATCAATCAAAATATCGAAATATATATTAGTGTTGCCAAGACGAAAATAATTAGTCCTTAATTCGAACAAAACTAATTGTTTATTTATAAATAACTAATTATATTACTAATAACCAGAAGACTTATATGTGTAGATAAATAAGTAAATTAAATAACTCGATCTGTTTGAATTTAATTTTAAAATTTTCGTACTAAGTCAATACGAGTACTTAAATCAAATCGCGTGAAGCTCTTATATTGACTGTTAATTACGTAATGACGTTATAAATCGACGATAAAACTTTTAAATGAAAAGTTTATTTTATAATTTTTAGCGCGGTTAAATAATAATTAAAATAAAAATTTTTATTAATCGAGCAGAATTATATCACAGTTAATGTCATAATGTTGTAATAGATGGCATTAGCTGTACGCTGCATCGCGCTATCATTTTGTTAGCTGCGATATATAGATTGCATTGCGTTGTTTATAAAGGTTTGCTGCTTTTTAATGTTTTCATATTGATACAAATTTCTTCTCAGTGTTTGTAAAATTGTTTTTTTGACCATGGTCAACTTCTATGTTAATTTGTTACAAGTACATATAATTTTAATTCTAAGATTAATATATTTTCCGCTTGATCAATTTACAACTTGATACATTTACGCGTTCCTGAGAAAAAGGTTGAAAGACAGACGTACAGACTGACAGACACACGAACAGAAATTTACAGTTTTCGGATTTTTTCCTTTATGTATACTAAAGGACCTTGCTCCTGGCCAAATTTCATAATGCTTGGTCAATGGGAAGTACCCTATAGGTTTTGATTCCCTTGCGAAAACGTTTAAAACGCTATCATACTTAAAATATGTGATATAAATGACCGTATCTTTTGATTGCGTTAACTTAGAAGTTTGATTTTTTCACAGCTCTTAGTAATTACAACTCTGAGTACTTGACGTTGATAAAAATTTGTTACCTTCACGCGTTTCTGAGAAAAAGGTTGAAAGACAAACTTACAAACAGACAAACATACATACAAAAATTTACAGTTTTCAGATTTTTTCCTTTATTTGTACCACAAGATCTTACTTCTTGCCAAATTTCATCGTGCTAGGTCAATGGGAAGTACCCTATAGGTTTTGATTCCCTTGCGAAAACGCTAAAATGGTCAAAATATACGACATATTTTCCATTATCTTTTGATTGCGTTGACTTAGAACTTTAATATTTTCACGGCCGCATGTCATCGTAGACTTGAGTATATGATATTAATTTCAACATGATACGTCTATGCATTTCTGAGAAAAAAGGGTTGACATCCCGACAGACAGACAGACAGACAGACAGACAGACAGACAGACAGACAGACAGACAGACAGACAGACAGACAGACGGACAACAAAGTGATCCTATAAGGGTTCCGTTAAGGTACGGAACCCTAAAAATCAGGAAATGCGACATATTATGCCCGCGCTTTGCGTAATTGTTTATTTATTTTCAGACTGAACATTTTTATGAAAATTATATTTCAAACTTCGGTGTACTATAGAAAGCCTTACATATAAACTAATATGAGTTAGTATTTAGTATTTTACTTGTAGAATTGAATTGTACATTTAGTAATTAGAAAGTTATATTATTAATGTAAAAAACAATTTTGTCATTATTCTAAGAAGTTCAGACGTGTATTTCAAGCCTACATTTTCAAAATTTGGAATACGGAAAAATAGCTACTTTACCATAAATTTCAAGATCGGCACTCTAGCATTAAGGATAACTTTATTTTTTAAATTAAATACTAACTACCTCAGAAGTTTGTACATTGTTGTATATTAAACTATTTACGAAGTTCTTATAGAATTATACTTCTATCATCGCCGTCCAGGGTAGTTTAAACTAGTTTTTCATCCTTCATGTGGCGAAGACAAGTAAGATTTATTAGATCCACGAAAGATACTTTTTCAAGACAAATTGCGCCACTTATATCAAAATATTATTTTATAAATTAGGTATTATAATACTACATATACCTTTAGTTTTAAAAGTACTTTTAAAAAATCGACTTAAATTATTGTTTCAAATTTCACCACTGAGTTTGAAGTGTATATAGTAACAAATTTACATCTGAAAAAGAGCTGCCCGTCTAGATTTGATCCCACAACCATTACTCTAGGTCGACATGCTCTATCTACTGGGCTATCGTGTCTCTCAATGCATATTATATAAATCGAAGGCTTCATAACAAATAGGCTTAGGTATATGTATGTAAAAATGATATTCTTCATTTTTGCTCTAATTTAGTTATTTGATAATTTAAAAATATTTATTAGTTATTTAGAGTTAGCGTACTAACGTAAAATACGTATATTTTGCTTAGAAAGAGATATGTTTCAAATATCTGTACATATCACTTATTTATTAAGAGCTTCAAATGTAAGCTTCCAATATAATAACATAGTACATAATTATGTTTTTATAATTAAATGTAATATTACTTGGTCTCCCATCCCAGTGATAATGGGAGTGTTCCAGTAGGCAGCCAGCCGAGCTACGGGCTCCAGGGCGAAAGCGCAGGCAGGTCCAACGAAGGCAATCACGTCGTCTTTAAAGTGCATGTCCGCAGCCAAGCCAGGGGCGATCGCGCCGGAACAAGATGGGTAACTAAACAATGTATTTTTAGTTTTATTTACTTTACGACGAAATTCTATATTACAACACTATATTCATTCATATTTATTGATAATTACAACTTTTTTTTAATTAAGCAGGATTATAACATCAAAGATAAGGATTAACGCGATACGAGACACCTAAACCTATTTAAGAGAATTAGTTACATACATACAGGTATCCTAAAACATAACACTTTTTTTAATATCGTGTAAAAAGGCGAAGTTTATATTAAAAAGCATAAATTTAATCAAACTTACTTTTTGATTAAACACCCAACCCAATTTGAAAGAAAAAATAATTTATTTATTTCAACCACTAAGATATTGGAATTCATTTCAATAATACAATATATTCATATTAAAATAATCAACAATTCCAAACGAAATTATACATTTAATTAATATATACTTAGACACAAGACACGACGACAATTTTGTTTAACTCCTGACTCTCGTACGTTGTGGAAATCTCCTGCCTTGACAACGTTATCGCCTTATCGCATATAATAAGAAATCATTTTAAAGACAGAGCAGCGCGCCCGTGAGAGGAATAAGAAGCAAAAATATTCTATACTCAACATTTTATGGGAGTCGTGAAGTTTAAAGCTTTTGTGGAAGATGTCACTTCTAGAAAATTACGCGTAAAAATATCTCGTAAAAATATACGTACTCGTAGCAGCTCAGCATAATCTTACTATTAAAAGAATGTAATAGCTGAAAAGAATATGAATAACGATTTTGATATATTGTTGCATCAAAAAACCAAATAATTCAAAAACAATTTAGTGAAACGTAAAATCCTTTGAAACTAATACAACATTGAGATTTATCTTGCTAAAATAATAATTATATGTAAAAAATCTAAATAAAACGTGTTAAAAAGAATAGAACAAGACAACTCTAGAATGTCTTTGTTTATAATAAATAAACAAATCATCATATTATTTTAAGTTTAAATAGTAATGAGAAAACTATAAAAAACTGAACTCAAAATATCTACACATTTTCCCATCAAGCAGACACAAATTGTTCAAAATACCTAGATATATTCTTGATTTAGAAAACCTGATGATTGGATGCTGATAAGCCAATAATGTGTCAACCCACACAAAGTAAAATTCGGGGATTTTGATGTATTTTGATACCGCATCAACGATAATATATTAAATATATCAACCTGCTTTTGACTCATTATACGTATTATCAAAACAGAAAAAATATGGATAAATACTTATACTATAAATATTTTAAATTCAAACAAATTTACAAAGAATAAGTTTGACATCTTTAGACGCCATTTTCTCAAAATGAAGTTCGTGTGGCTTGACAGTATTACTTATCAGCATCCAATTATGAATAGCTACATCGCAACACGTAAAGAATATATTATTATAAAATGTTTCAAGGATTTGTTATTTTTGACAAATTCCTAATCTCCATGATCGGCATGAATAAGAGAAGGCTTAAGAGGGTTCGAAAGGAAAAATTCAATGGGATCTAAAGAATACGTTAGAAATAACAATCTTTCGAAAATGTAAGTACATCATAAATTTTATTTTTGTTTCATAATTTGCCATACATAAGCATATTAATGTAATGTATAAATAAATAAAGGTTAGAGATTTACATGTTATATTATTATATTTTATTAAGCTCGTGTCCTCGAAATAGGGTTTATATAAATGTTAGAGTATGTTTGTTTTGTTATCTTTTATCAAAATAATATATAACAACTTAAAAATTAAATTACCTTTCGAACAAATTTTAGAGATTAAAACCAAAACAGAAGCAAAATAGAGTTTTCTGTGTCTCTCTTTATTGTTTACTTATTTAAGCCAACATATTATAATTTGAAAGTTTTTGTTAAGATATTGAAGAATATATATAATTATGTGTAAATGTTTGCCTTATAAATGTTTCTATAGATTTAGGATATGGATTAGAGATTGTAAATGAAAACATTAGTTTTCAGTCTTGCAAGTGCGATGACATTAAATCACTAAGGAACAAGAATATTACCTGCCCTGCACTTTCTGCAGTTCCACATTGTGATGAGCAAGAAACTTCTCGTTGACTTTATCTAGGGCCAGGTCCACCGCTGGACCGCAACGTTCCAAATCGAATGGAGAGTCTAATCTGGAGGCCATTAGTACTCCTACTTTATACACAGTACGAGCAGACAGACAAACAGACAAGATATCCGCTATGAATAGAAGACGAGACAACTTTATGAAATGCATTTTCCTTAATTTATTGTAGACATACAAATACTTTACAATGATGTTCAATCTACGCAGGATAAAGTTTGTAGTAAAGTTTCTTATTTAAAATATTAACACTGAGTGAGATAAGATTATTTTAAAGTCTAAATGTAGATTACAAAAACTTTATTTTGTAAATGATACGATGTTACGATTTCGCGCCACAAATCTCGAATAGCAGAAAAGCGTGCGATATCCTAAGAGGCGGGTGATAAACTGACGCTGGTTTTTGATAAAGCAACTCGTGAGGGAGTGACGCAACAGGTCGCGTTTTCCGCTATTCCCCCCATTAACCCTTGATGAGAGATCATTAAATTAATGCTCTCGGACCCATTACAACTTGAATACATTTTAAGCTTTGTCCTATAAACAATTAGTTTCAGATTGTATGATAAATTTATTCTAGATAACGCGTAAACTAAACAACATAGAATAATTATTTATGTTGTCGTTGTATGTAATAAATTATATACGTTAAAATAACATAAATTAGAGTACATCGTATTTAGGTAATAAAATAGGGCATAGTCCAAAATAATTATCACCTCTATAAAGATTTTTTTAAAATTTATAAACATTTTCAAGATTTTTCTGTTTTAACGCTAGACCGATTATAACAATTTGCTATGAACTATCAGTGTACACTCTACTATCGTAAAATAAGTACGCCGCAGTCGTAAAACGATTTATTAATGCTACACTTTCACGGATGATAGTTCATACATTTTTAGTAGGTTTAGGATCAGTAAGGAGAAATCTAAAACCATTAAAGCTAGACAAATGTCATTGAAAGGAACAATGTTAACGCTTTTAAGGTAAACATAACCTGCATCAAAGACTTGCAAGCCTCGAGAATCGAACCAGCAAAAATTAATAGGGTCGGTCGTGAGAAATAAATGTTAATATGGCATCCTAAGTTGCTTTAACAAGAAAGTTTTTAATTTAATTTCTTGATGAATCATTCTGTATAATTACTTTCATACTTACCTAACGTTGAAACTTTGAAATCGTGTCGAAACTGACTAGGTCACATTTTAACCTTAGGTATGGTCAAAATGCTATTTTTCATTTTCTTTGAATTATGAAAATTTTAAGTTTTGTACACATTGCTCAACGAAGCAAAAAAAATGTGTATATGTAAAGGGAACAATGGCAACTGGATAAAATATTCTTATAACCTATGGTACATATACATTGAAAGGTTAGCCACAAAGCTTGGAGATGCCGGCTGTCGTCATTAAATGCAAGTTTACGACCCGTATTCTTAGTGCGAAATATTATGACGATAATAGCTGTTATAACTTCACAGGACATTGTGAAAGCATTTTATATCAACACATTTTTCGATGTTTGCTATTTTTAAAAATTATTAGCAATCTTTCTTTTCTTTATCTTATTTAATTTTTATAGCTGTAAGCACAGAGTAACAAAATTAAAAATATGTAGTTTCACTAACAGTGATAGTTAATGCCTGACATGGCAGGAATCTATTATTTAATTGCATATGTGTTTTATTAAGCCTTACCTAAAATAATATCGTATTGTGACAATAGTATTAAGTAATCGGATATATTTTATATAGTGCATCGTTGTAATTATTATTATTGATGATTAATGATTTATTGTAAATAATAATCATTATGACTTAATGTGTTATTTTTTATATACCTACTATTTTGTTTTATGTCAGGGGTCCTAGTGCCTTGCAAACACCTCTCGGCACCTATGCTTCCTGCGGATTTCTTGATGCAAGATATCGATCTATAGAATAATAAAATATATAGTTTCGATGCACTATTAATTGGATGCTGATAAGCAATAATGTGTCAACCCACAAAAAGTCAAATTTAGAGTTATTGATGTATTCTGATAATGCATTTCATACTTAACATTATACAAAAAATTTTCAAGTCGTTTGAACTAAATAAGTACAAAAAAAGTTTCTTAAACAAATGTTTAGAATATTGAAGTGAGTTCCATATTTTGAATTATGCAATAATTTCATATATTTGAAAAACTTATTATTAGATAAAAATCTTTACCAGCCTATGTGCTATTAATTAATTATACTTTTTATCAAAATAGAAAAGAAAAGATGGATATATGCATCTTCAAACAGATGTGTTAAGAATAGGCTCGACATCTTTAGACGCCGTTTTCTCAAAATAAATTCTGTGTGGCTTGACACAGTATTGCATATCAGCATCCAATTAAGCATGTATCATAATTTCACACAATAAAAGATTATTTGTTTTAAACATGACATTTATTCAACAAAACCTCTACACACTGCTTACATTTTCGCATATATTACTAATATTAAAAGGTACTATTTGGTGTTATAAATAATTACAAATAACAAAATAGACTTATTAATTTTAAAGGTTATATAAGAAATGAATACAACAATATAACAATTAGACACCACATCGAAGGTTACCACATTTTATACAACGGTTAAAAATAGATATAATAAAATCTCTATTAAATTCAATAACTTAATATTAATAAATACATTCTGTTAATATTTCAAAGCGTAATTTTATAAATGCGCATGTCTTTGCATTTGGTATGTGCATATGGGTTAAAGATACCAAAAAAAAACAAATATTTTAGTGTAGGTAAACAATTATTTCGGTACATTTCTTTCATTAAAAATATAATTTGCATAATTTCTATTTGTATTTTGTTCTAAACAAATTTTAGCTAATTAAGATTTTAACAATTCGTATAAATTAAAAAAATATATATGACATTAATGTTAAAACGATATATTTAATTGTACACAAAGGCATTTACCAGATTTTAATTAAGAAATGTACGATAATTCTCTTTCAATCATTTTTTGAAAATAATCCTTTGTTGTACTTAGGGACTAGACTGAATAACCAATTCATATAAAATTATGATATAATTTTAATATATAGAAGGACAAACGAACAGCTTTATAATAAATCTAACAAATATATATTTAACAAACATTAGGCTACTATTTTAAATACATCATTTTATAACATTAGCTTTTATATAATTGTATAAATTTATTTGAATAATAGTAAGACATATAAATATTTTTAGTCAAATCTGTATATTTTTGTTTTTTGCTTTGGGGTCCCTGAAATAACTGTTTCAGATTATTTCGGCTTATTTTATTACAGTCAAATTAATTTTGTTATCAGTAATGTTAATTAACATACTTTACATGAATCATTATTTATACTACGTTTATATACTCGGTCGAATAATCGATGAACATTTCGGACACAAAAACGATCTCATAACTCCTTTTTATGTTCGCCTGCGTTCAGTAAGAATATGTATATCGACACAAATAATGCTTTGATTTACGCCAATCAACATTGACAAAAGAACAGGCAAATATATGCGGCGAGTAACCAACACAAATATTTTGTTTACGTGCTCATACTTGTGCCTTGTGTTATTCGTCTATATTCGACGAGTATCTAAACATACTTTTAAAAAATATTAACAAAATATAACAAAAAAAATGAATGATTGATTCTTAAATATTATTTTATTCTTTAAAAACGTTATTCGTTTTACATGTGTCAAATAACATTTTAAATAAACGAGTAAATCAAGTACTCATAAAAACACATTTTGTTATATTTAAAATAACGATACATGATAAATAAAAATGTACAGTGTTCATACTACACATAACACGTATAAAAATTCAATCCCTTTAAAAAAATAATCAACATGATTTAGACGATGGAATAACCGTAAACTCATCTAATAAACTACGAAAGTTGGTTCCGCGAACTGTGACTTACTATAACGTGAACTAGTAAAACAGACCATAAAGGAAATACTAAGCATAAGTCCATAGACAACCTACAACATAGAATATTTTCTGCTTCATGGCATGTGGCACACACACTAACTTCTAATTCATTATCCCCTAATACAACGTATTCGCGTAATACAAAATATCTTTGATTTAGATTTTTTTATTAAAACTTTGTCGACAATTTTAAAAATTATCTTTGATTTTATTTTGATATTGGATTGGATTCAATTGTTTGTGCTTTATAAAAACAATAAGAAGTGGAATAAGCAAGATACCAGTATAACAAGTAGTACAGTCAAAACTTATCGAAGTAATTAAACTTCAGATCTATTTTACTAGTTTACTCTAGGTATGCTACCATAATATTCTACCTAATTTAATAATGACTAGATAAAACTATTGGTGATTTCCACTAACAATTGTTAAATGGATCATTGTACTAAATATTAATTAAATATTGACGTATGGGCTTTTCACAATTAAGGAGTAGCTATATATTTTAAATTTCGCGATTTATACTGTTCATATTTAATATTACGGGTCTTATCGCGATAACTAATGGTAGTAATACCTTTTTATTGCCCGACGTTTCTGATAATCAACTCGTGACCACGACGAATGTAACTTCATCGAAACGTCGGGCAATAAAAAGGTATTACTACCATTAGTTATCGCGATAAGACCCGTTTTATTAAATAAGGAGTAGCTATTAATATTATATTTAACATTGTTAACAAAATTGTTTTTGTGATTTTTTGCTGACCTTTTCGACATAAAAATTGTTTAATGAAACTTTTTATTAGATTTATTTAAACAATAAAACAATTCACGTGATAAACTGAATTTTAATAATGTGAAATATTAAAATTAAAATAACAACTTATTTAGAGAAAAAGTTATCCTATTGAAGGGGGTTATACGGCTTCAAATGCCAGAAAGCTCATATTACTTAATAATACAATTATCTATAAATACTCTAGTTTGACACCTTGCTATTGAGGGAATTAGTACGAGTGTATAGAGTTCCACACCAGGAATAGAAGATTTGTTGCATTTTAATGCCGTCAAATCGAAGCCCATGAGGACAAAATTTCGTAGTTAGATTGCTATCAAACGGACAGTAAACGATAAAAAATAGTCTCTGCATATGCACGCTTTCGTCATCTGACATTTTTTGAACGCTTGCCTGCAGTATATTTGTTCGCAAATTTGTATGGGATTGAATAAGCGCCATCTCGTGGTCACAAAAAGGTACAAATTATTGACTATAATGAATGAAAGTGATTGGTTGGTTGAAGTAAAAGCGCGCGTGATTGGTGGATTCTTGTTCTTTGTAAATGCCAGCATTTTTCTTACATCATGTTCGACGAACGAACGAACTACTGATATCCACTCAGACTGCAGGTTATCATATTTGAATATCCGTATGATGCCAGTCTTAAAGATATTAGTTACACTTCAAAGCAACTTTAATCTCTAAAACGCAAAAAATCTTCCTCCGGTGCGGTCTACAAATAACGCCCACAGTCGCAATAACAGCTACACTAAAAATTTGTGCGTATCGACCTAACGTTACAATAAAATATCAACACGTCTGCTCACAACACTAAAATCACACACACCAAATAAATTAATTATTATATAAATATATTTCTTCTTCACTATATACCTTATTGCTGTTTGCGTCATAGAGGTAACATGACACGTCGTCTTATAGTTACTTAAATTGTACTTCAGGGTCAAATCTAAATAAATAAAAATAAATACATATTGCATTACAACACTTATAAAATAAAGGTTCAAGACCAATCCTTACACTATAGTGCCATATTGAATCGTTTTTCCCGTACTAAGTGAACATATGTATCTAAATCTGACTGGAAGGAATGGGGCATGAGTTGGATACACTGGGCGGAATCTAATACGAACTACATTATTACCCTTATTAATGAAAGTAGGGACGATAATGGTTTACCTTTTAATATAAACTTATTCAACACTCTTTCAATTCCAGGGCGATTTAATACTAGAATTTTATCTTACAATTCGTTTTCGTGTGGATTTTTGCGTTATCTGTATTTAACTAAAACGCCTATAACTAAGACTAGCTCTAGCTACGTTTCTTTAATGCAATTCCTAAAATTCAATCTATTCCATCGTAAACAGTAGTACATCCTCGTGGTAAAACTTTTGCAAGTTAACTTTTTTTTTTACTAAAAACCACTTAACCTCAATCTCAATCATTATTAAGACAGAACCTACAAAAAGCTATTTTTATATGTAGAACAAATCTGTCAAATTTTGATATTATCTTTTTACCCAAAAAATCATTTTCTTTTGTTCGTTCCTTTAGCGCAATTCAATTTCAATACGTTTCTATAATATACCGACATTATAAACATTTCTCTACAAGGATGGGGGTACAATACAACATTTATTCGCTACTCTGGTACTTAAATAACATTATATAAGACGAGTCAAATGATCTGCTTGGGTTATTACTTGCACACTGACTTTCCCTCAATGTTTAACACATTACGAAAACATATCCCACTATCAATTGTATTTAGACATAGCGTTTCAAAGTCTTTTACTTCCATTACTCAGTTGAACTGTCAACTTTAGAAAAATAAACAAAAAAAAATTAAAGTACCTTATTTAGTTTCAAAAATTTTTAAGAATCCACTTTTTACTACAGGTTTCAGCTCATAGACCATTTGACTCAGCAGATATAATGTAAATATCATCTAAACACTGAATTATTGAACTCCAATGACACAATACTACATTTTAAATCGAAATAATTTACTATATTTATTATTGCTTTCTTGGGTTCCATTGCGGAAGACATTCTTTACTTGAGGCCAGTTTCAATAGGCTTTACTATCTATTAATAAATCGAATATTGGAATCGTTTTCACGGAACAATATATTGTATAATCATAAAACAAGAAAATCGAGAATGAGTGAAGTTCATCCCATAGAAAGTACTGATAATCTTAGCATTTTATTCAGATCCGTATCTTAGCTATCCCAAATAACTGCTACTCGACTGTAGATAATAAAATAAGTGCTATAACAGTTCTTTATTAATTGATTTTCAATAAAGAATGACGAATTCCTGTGACAAATTAGTGAAATCTATAATCAAGTTAAATATTTCAATGGAACAATTTAAGTACTTTTAAAAAACATTAACAATATTTGAAATAGGCCTATATAATTGAATTGGTATATATTATATCCTATGAAAACTAAGGGATCTATTATAATTGTATATAATATGGCATAATCGAGGAACGTTATTGAACAATTCAATAGTGTAAGATAGAGGTAGAATCATCTTAGAATAAAATCTGGCACATTTTATATTCAATATTCTTACTTTTGAAGAATGGAATAATTTAGTAAAGCTATAAATAAGATTAGTTAACTATTATGTAGTATGGCTACTGATAGGTATGAACGCAAGTAACTTATTAATAAAAAAGTAATATTTGAGGTAGTGGAAGATTTAACATCTGACCCTAAGCAACCTAATTCTTTAGTGAAAGAATTTTTGGTCTCTCCTTACAGTAGCTCTCCGAGTAAGTCTCGTTCGTTTAGGTACTTTAAGCTATCAGAAATGAGTTTATTCCTGATAAAAATATTATTTCATACCTTATTTCGTTCTTACGTTAAATATATTTTTTGCTTCGTATTGAATCTCGTCAATAGAACGTCGCTTGAGGTCGAAAGTGTATATAAAGGTTTGTTTAAATCTCATCAGTGAGAATATTTCTATTTCAATTTTTTTTTTGTTAAATTTATTTTTATGATCATTTTTATATATGTATTTTTCGAGTTTTTAAAAGATTGTTATTACCGCCTAAATCTTGTAATAAACTGAGGATCGATCTGTTCAATTTGTGCTACAAAATGTGAAATAATTGTTGACATTAACATCACTAAATTAATTTTATTATGGAAATGTGTATGTGGGCGCAACTATAAATATTTGTGTTTTTATTTCGTCAGGTGTTTTTGTTGGTATGTTTTTGATTCGAAGAGATTATAAGTGATGTAGAAATTGTTGTTAGGTCAGTTCGGCGTAACGTTTCAACACTGATGGTTGTGTGATTGATACTCTAAAGTGTCGTACTGTTACTGTGTAGTGTGTTTCTATTTTGTACAGTGTTGCGTAGTGTTGGATTGAAATGTAGTGTTTTATCGAATTTGTGTGTTTTATTGTGGATCCCGACGATCGTACTAATATGAAGTTTCCAACATGGCCGACATTTATACCTCAATTCACGTAAGGGTGTTGGTCTGAACTATACGCATGATGCTGCGCAAAACACTTAATTAGATACCAGGACAATCGTATAAATATTTCTTTAATTTAAATCATCAAATAATCTTGTACAGTTATATACGTCGCATTAATGTGTATAAATCATTAATTAATAACAATTTTAAGTGCAATTCATATCTGATGTGTTTTTCAAATAATTGAAAACATTAATACTGAACCAGTGTAATTGTTCGAATAATCGTAATTTTCGTTCCGAGATGTGTTTATTTACCAAATAAGTCAAGTAAAAACATATATATTATAAATGTTATATAGCTGAATGTATTAAATACGATTATAACAATATCATATACATTCGAAGTTTTAAGTATTTTTTACTCGACTGTACCATGCGCGCTCGCCTCGCATCAGACCAACACACTTACCATCGAGGAGGAGCTCCGCGGCGCTCAGGGCGCGGCGCGCGGGCGGCGGCGGCGGAACACGAGCGCGAAGATGCTGCGCAGGCGCCGCCAGCGCCGCCGCCCGCCGCCCGGCGCGCCCAGGATGGACGACTGCAAGGAAGCGGTCAATTATACAGGTGTCGACTGGGCGTGGGTTATTTTAGGTTAGCTGAATCGATATATTTTAAAAGTTATTTATTTTATCATTCATAAATGATGTCTATACGCATATTTAAATGACTCTACAAGAACCAACATTTAAATAAAGTGTTTTTTTTTTTCAAAAAAGTTTAGCTCAGTTGAAGAATTAACTACTTAATATTTATTTAATGTTTGGGATTAACACCATTTTGTAAAAATTGTATTGGAATTCCTGGATAGGAAAATTAATTTTTCAAAAACCTAATAATGCAGTTTTAGTTTTCATCAAAATCCCTAGGGTCCTTTCAGTATTACGTATAACAAGCTAAGCAGCCTAAGCCTAATTAGAAAACTCATCTTGTAAAAATAGATATGCAATTTCTGATTAAAGAGTACTATACCATTACCATTTCCGAAAATTTTCATCAGATCCTAATATAATATAGTATATACTAAAAATTCTGCAAAATATACGTATAAATACCAAAATCCCTTTTTAAATTGTGCAGTACATACATACAGGTCGAATACAGAACCTTCTTTTTTGAAGACGTTAAAATAAAATTACCTGTCTCTGCCTTTCGAGGCGGCGTATTTCACGGACGAGCCCGTGAAAGGCGTCGTCCACGAAATGGCGGAGCGCTGCGGACGTCTCGTAGAACGGACAGCCCAGCTGCGTGGCCAGCGCCTTGCCCTCCTCCGTTGTTACCTTTCAATGGACATTTCATATTAATTTTTTGATTGTGACGTCATTGGTATTAATTTTGTGAATTTTATTAAAAGCTGATTGTATATATTATACATTATACATTTTAAACTCTTCCAGTCAATAGTACTTTAACTAGCAAAATCAGTCTAAAGTACTTTTGACCTAAAGTTGTTAGATAATAAATTAAATTTTAATACAAAAAAGTTTTCTAGAAAATTGGTATTAATAAAAAAATTACTCACCTGTCTAAACCTCGGCGCTAGGTCCAGTTTATTTCCAACCAGCACCAGTGGCAGTCGCTCTGAAGGGCGAGCTTGAGCCAGCAAGCGTTTGTACTCTGCAGCAGCTCGGAAGGACCGTCTGTCGGTCACTGAGTAGCAGAGCATGAACCCTTCCCCGCATCTCATGTACTGCTCTCTCATTGCAGTGAATTCCACCTAGTTGTGTAAAGCAATACATCAATATATCTATATATACTCTTGGTATGGGATGCATATGTTTAACAATCTTAATAAACTATAGAAGAAATCTTTTATAAGCTAATATTTAAAATATAAATTCTATAGCAAAAACTCTGCCATATTATTTTTAACCAAAAACATACCTGTCCAGCTGTATCCAATATATCCAACAATGCAGGCTCTCCATCTATCACAGCCTGCTGCTGATAGGAGTCCTCTGAAAAAAAAAATTGAATTTTTGAATTTAAATTAATTTATCTCAAACAATTTGGGCTCTTCTAACTTTTTATCATGTGTTGTCAGAGTAATAGTATTCATTTTTATGCTTAATTTTTATGAATAATGACTAAAAGCTAGACTCTAATATAAAACTTTTAATAATTACAAAACCCAGATAATAGAGAATATGCTAGATAGAAAGTTTATATTGCAAAGAATAGCTCTCTAATAAAAATATATTCAAATAAAACTTTTATATTAACATAAAATCAATACATATATATTATTCATTTGTTTCATTATTTTTAACAGAAATTTAACATACATTTATAAAATCTATTTATGTTTCATATAAATCATCTAAAAAAAGTTATTTCCATTCTTTTCTATACTTAATATATTTATTAATTAAATTCATTGACATGCTTGTGATTAATATTTAAGTTTTATAGTGTAAACAGAGTATTTTGAAATACTCTACTCCATATGGACAATTTTGTTTTCAAAACCTTAATTTTTTTTGCATGTTTTTTTAAAATAATTTATACTCTATAAATATAGGCTTAAAGAAGAACTGTACCTATTGTAGGATCGTGATAATCCAGAAAACTGTGGCTAACAAATTGCAGTGTGACCGCGGACTTGCCCACCCCCCCGTCGCCTAGCACTACGATCTTGTAGACGCGGAGGCCACGCGACGTGCCTGCAGCCTCCGCCATGCCACTGCATGCCTGCGCGACCGGGGGCCCAGGTGAGCCGCGCCCGCCGCGGTCACTCGCACCACTCGCTCCTCGCGCTCGCCATCCGCACAAACCGACCCCCAACACTACCACGGTGCTGGTTTAATTAATAATTATCTACTTCATGCCATTTATCACAGATTTTACACATAAATTCGATCAAAAAATGTATGCCAATAATAAAAATCGACAGCTGATTGAAGGCAATTTCGATTGACAATTTGACATTTTGATTTTTTAATGTTGGTCGTTGACGAATCACGGATACATTATGCAGATGTAACGATAAAAATATATTAACAGACGGCAAGGAAAATAACTAGTTAATAAATATACCTGATTAAATAAGTATTATATTTTAATTTAATACTCATACAGAGTTTAATAAAATTTATAACATTCGTTTATGTGAAAATCATTAAGTGATAGATAATGTTCAAAATCAAAACCATGTCATGTCTTATCTTGACATCTGTCACATTTCATATAATAAATATAAACAAAAGCGAAGTAATCGTATAGTTTTAAAGGTATAAATAATAAAGAAATACCTAACTATACAAATATATAAAAGTGTTATAATGGCTCATATTCAACTGGTTGACGAATTAGTTCGAGAATATTTACTTTTTAGAGGATTCACATCAACCGTAAAAGCATTCGATAATGATTTAAAATCGGATAAGGACAAGGGTTTCAGGGTTGACAAAATAGTAGAACAAATAGTACATTATATAAATGTCTCAGATCTGAACGGACTTAGAGAATACTGGTCTCATTTAGACAGTTTAATATTCTCCAAATTGGAAATTCATGTACAACCTGGTAAGCCAACACCATTTATGTCATTAATAGCTGTGTCACGACTACAAACGTTTTATAATCGAAAACAATGCTCTTCTAGCCGTGCGCAAAATAGAATACAGCCTGTACAAGCTGTATTTGGTAACTGCATCTCAAAATGCAGGCAATGTCAGAAATGATAAAGTAGCAGAATTCCTTTCAAAAATGTTACCTGAACTGCAGGGTCAAAATGAATGGAGAGATTGGTTCAGTAAGTTTTCGTTGAATTGCTTATAAAACATTTCATATTATTAATATTACTTTAATTGTATAACAATTATTTCAGTGCTGCCTTACATACAAAAACCAGAAGAAACTCTGTCATTTAGCCTGTATTTTACGAGGGCTTGGCAGGACAGTGTATTGGTGTCCCTGCATAATTTACTGGCTACAGTGTTTCAATGCATGCCACAACCAACACTGACGAGTTATGAAAGTGATGCGGCTCTTGTCAAGCGGCTGCAAGATGAAATTGCTACACTAAAAGGCAAAGTTAGGAAAAGTTTTATTTTTAAAGTATGATAATTTTTTTTTTCAAAAATTAACAAGGGAATTTAATTAAACTAACATTGATACATTGGTAATGGTAATATTTAAAAAAGTAAGATAGATAATATAGAAATAACATCATTATCTAATTTATAACACAATCTACTTTAAAAAAAAAATACACTATAGTATTTAGAAGGTCAGCTTTATTTCAAAGTAAATTTCATATTTATTGTATATTATGATGTTGATGCACTGTACATATTTGCTGTTACATTGCCAAAGTCAAAGCTAGTACAACCTCTATGTTCAAATTCTAACTAATCTTTTATCTTGTTTAGACTATAAATTAAATTAGAAAGAAATATTATTATTTTACATGTATTTTTAAGATGAGAATTAAACTTGTAAGCTTTAATTAATAAGTCACTTATAGTAAATTTGATCAGGTGTAAAAAAAATCATAAACAATTTATGTGATTATTATGTAAACCTAGGAGCAAAACTTACAAGTGAAGTTCACCTTATATTATAATTATCTTATAAATCTGTTAATATCAATTTATATATAAATGTATATATATATTTTTTATTTTCACAGTCACAACAGCCAACTGAGAAGACGTCACCAATAGGGCATCAATCCCGTCTTGCTCAATACTCAGAACGCCTCACGGGGCCTTTACCATTGGTTGATGATTTCTCTGCCATACCCACAGAACAATTTGAGGGAGGAATAAGAGAAGCACGGGGGTTAAGAAGTCTGTTAAGGCAAATGGGTGGCAGTCCAGTTATGGGCAGAAAAACTGGTAGATCTCAAAGTCAAAATTAATTAAATGGTTATTATTATTCTTACGAATTAAGTGCATTCAAATAATATAAACAAATGTATTTTAAGAAGACTTTAATTTTGACCCTTGAATGTGTTCCATATGTTTGTTACAAAATTAGTTTTAAGTGTGTAACTTGTTGAAATTCATTTTGAATATGTCTTATATTAGTTATAACACTTTATTTTACGGTGGATCTTGCTAAAATTGTCTGGTTATGCTATTACAGAACAAATAACATTTTTTACTAACTGCATTTCCTAAAACTGCTTCAATGTTTTATTTATTTTTAACATGCTTTTATTAGCTTCACTATGTATGTAAACAATTTTGAGATTCAACCTCCAAGATAAATTTTACCAATGTAAATTGTCATTTTGATTGAAAGCTTTACAAATATATGTAATACCTATGACATTATTATAATTGGTTCCATTAAACCAAGATGATGAAGATCAGATGATGGAACCAAGAGGTGAATAATGAAACTATTTAATGGCTTCATATAAACTCTTTATTTAGACTCGATTATTTTATTTTAACAATTTCAATACACTAAGTGACTAGAGTCTGATGCATTCTGGAGATGGGTAGTGGAACTCTTTAACTGCTACCCAAACTCTTCAAAGATAAAGAAATTTAATGATTATTAGTGAACCGTTCGTGTTAAGGCTCAATTGTTTAGTTTTGAAGAGTTCTATTATTTTATTATAGATACTATTTGTATAAACAAAGCTTACACCTGTAGTAAAAATATGCCTCCGTAAATTAACCACCCTACAGAAAGAGACAGCCGTCTATAACTCTTTGTCTCTTTTCACCAAACTTATTCAGGCTTGACATGACGTGACTGGTGACACTGACATGATGTCTTCATTTTATTTTCGGCCAATCAAAACCGTGAAAAGCTATTTACAATTACAGTACTTTGATTGAATACCTAAAGTCGATATTTTAATAGAATTTTCGCATACTCTTTAGCAATTATTTCGGACAACCAGTTTCGGTCCAGCTCTCTATGTCTATGAAAGTGGTGTACTAAAAAGTTTATAAATAATAAGTAAGTAGCTTAAAAGAAATCCTTTTATTTAAAAAACAAGAAAATATTTTTAAAGTTATTAAAATGGCTTTTTAAATAACTATTTTAAAATAGTGACATTTTCTGACACATCTATTTTCATTTGTTAACATGTTTAATCTATGATGATTGCATTGTGCCGTCAATTGCTCCAATCAGCAATCG
The DNA here is from genome assembly GCA_037950945.1 of Hypolimnas misippus. NCBI lineage: Eukaryota > Metazoa > Arthropoda > Insecta > Lepidoptera > Nymphalidae > Hypolimnas > Hypolimnas misippus. The sequence continues at coordinate 9,980,535 of JBBEEQ010000011.1, read as the reverse complement.
AGCAAATCAAAAATAAATGTCAAAGTGTGCTTGCTTAGCCGGTTTGTGTTTTATATTTTATCGTTATACCTGCTGCTAAAAATTACAAATGAAATGTATCGGCAATAATTGTTACATCTGTCTTGCTTTTGTATTAATAGTTAACTATTGAAACACATTAATCTTGAAAGAGAGCATAAATAAACCTGCTGTAAAAATTGCCCTCCAAAATGTCGGGGTAAGTTTGCAAACTACTTGTTAAAATAATAAGATAGATGTTTTGAATTTACGGTAAAAAAAATAATAAAATACCATTTTGTTAAAAGATACATCATTTATACAGACCATTAAAAGTACTCTAAACTATTAAACTATACAATCTTATTAAGTAGTTCGCCATTCTGTTAAACAAAGCTTAAAATGTATCAAGGTAATTTTGTTTTCTTTTAAAATTTTATTTTAACTCTAAAAATCTGTCATACTGAAATTATTTTTGTAAATATATAATATATAATATTATCTAACAATTGATTTTTAGTTTAAAATATAATATAAGTAACTGTACTCAAAGATCATATATTCTTTTCAGAAAAGCCTATTCAATAAAGGAGATGAAAAATATAGTTGAATATTTAGTAGAACACAAAGCGTATGGTGAAATTAAGGGCAGAAAAATGTGGAAGGATTTGGCAGATTCAAATGTATGTAAATCTAATTAATCCTTAAATTTCATCAATCCGTTTTAATTTCGTTTATCAAAATAATTGATTTTTTTTAAATATTTATTTTTATTAGTTAAATTTTAAAAATCTACACAATGTACTGGAGAAACTAAGTTTTGTGAAAGATAATATACCAAGCTCAATAGTTAAATAGATATTAACTGCTCCAACAAGTTTAGTTCGTTCCCATTGAGCAACTTTCACTTCCAACATCCATTACTCACTTTTAAAGAGAAGCAATTATGTTGACTACTAGGTTTTACTCCTGACTTTTCTCGCATCCTGTAGATTTTGTTTTAAAATATATGCATATATTTATATAAAATATTACCATATTGAATAATATACCTTTCAAGTAGTACCACAATTTTAACATAGCTTCAGTCGTTTTACTTTGCCCATATAAAATTTGTCTCTGTTTTCTTTAGTAATGCAATAAGCATTAATAAAGATTTACAAATTGTCGGCAGTATATTGCACTTTATTAAATAATTATAAACAATATCTTTTGAAAATGCAATTTTAATGTTTTTTAACTACTTTAAAAATAATTTTTATATTGATCGAGTGAATGAGGATGAAAATGATTATATTAAAATATGACTGAATTTACATAACTTCAAAGGTTATGTTTTGGAAAGGAATTTGGTGGGAAACATAAATATTTCAAAATAAATTAAGATTTAAGCTTATCCACTTGTTCATAACATATACAAGAAATATTTAAAATTACTTTTAAAATCTGTATACATAAAGTCTCAAACATATTATTACATTACATAGTAAAATTATTTTTTAACTTATAAGGATAATATATTAAGTTGAATTTGGAAATATAAATTTTAACATCAATAGTCTACTAATATTTTCCTTGTGTTATTGAGTGCTGACATCCATGAGCTTATATCATTTCTATATTTGTGTAATATCATTGATTGTTTCATTTACATTTCTATATTATGTTGAATTGAAATATAGACAACCCTTAAGTAGTTACACCACTTGTTATATATCTTTATAGATATGTATTTATAGATAATAATTTATTAATGCAATTTGTTTTTGTTCCTTACATTACATTATCTTCATATACTTAAATATGTAAGAAACCCAGATATCTATAAATGCCATCTTGTTTAGTCTCCTAATGAAAATGTATATAAATGATAGTGAGAGATAGCTCTGCACTTATTTTTTGTATTGCTTAGTATATACTCAAAATTAAAGACATAGACTCAGAGGTAAACATTTAAATGGTATAAAAATAACTAAGACTTTAGAATAGTAACTTTAATCTAAATTTATTTTCAATAGAGATATTTGAACTACACTAACAGTTTTATTTAAAACAAACTTCTATATAAAATGTATTTGAAAACATAATCTTGGATGCATTAGTTAGAATAATCCCTAGACACACAGTAGGGGCAGTGGAAGCATGTGTGTAAACACCGGCCTGGATGGCCATCACAGGAGTTTTGTGCATACTAATCACCTCATTACTTAATCTCCCGCCAGGCATCGAATATTTTTCGAAGATTTCCCATGTGAAATATAAGTATTATTCAAAAAATTATAATTTTTTTTCTTTCTAGTTAACAACTAGAACATGGCAAAGTCTAAAGGAGACCTTTCTTAAACGAATATTGCCAGATATCCACAATCCTTATTATAAACTAACACTCCATCAAATATCAAGCTTCAGGCAAGGGTGAGTTATATTATTTTAGTGTATATAATATAATGTTGCCAAATCATGTCATCTTAGTCAAACATAATTAAAAAATATATATTATTGTTTTTTAGATATGATGTTGAAGCAAGGCTTAACAATAAACTTCAAATTCGATCTGCTAGTCAAGATTCGAACACAGATGGTATGTATTAAACTTTCACACATCATTGTTTCACCAATTTATGAATATTACAAAGTTTAATTTTTTTAGGCGAAGAGAAGGTAAATGCGCCACCAGACGACAGTAAAGAGAAAAATGAAAACAAAGCCGCAGGTGAGGATCCTAAACAGTCAGAATCTGATATAAGAGCTTCCACAGAAACACTTGTACTAGAAGATTGCTATGAAAATGCTGAAGATAAAGATGAATCACCAAAAAAGTCCCTTAGAGAACTAATAACGTATTCTGAACCTTTAACGCCCATGCTACAAGCAGTTATTGATGATTTTGCTACAGATGAAGGTGAAGGATCAAATGACGAACCCAGAATGCAAATAGTTGAGTTGCCAGACACAGATTTGAATGGCGATGATGAAAGTAAAGAAACAACTGACACTGTTATTGAAAATACAAAACCTGAAGAACCACAAGAAAAGCCTTCTGAAATCGTAACAGATTCAACAGTCAATAAGTCAGTGTCGCCTCGAAAATCTGAATCAGAGGTATCACACGCAAAAAATAAGGATCCTATAAGTAAAAATTTCAAAAATGGTGATGTTTCAATTGTGCTGAGTGATTCTGATGATACTAACAAAAGTAATAAAGATAATATGGTCCAAGAAAATCCTGCTGATATAAACAAGCCTAAAACCTCAATTGAAACGACACAACATTCTAACACGACGACTGATACTCAATTACCTGATAACCAAGAGGCATTTAAAGGAAACACTCACACAGTATCTGATAATAGTAACCAATCAGTGAATGAAACTAAAGATAAAAAACGCGCCAAAAAAAGAGCAAATTCTCAAGAAAATGAACCTACTGTCAGCATGAAAAAAAGATTTACCAGAGAGAAGCAATCTACATCCGATACAGACATATTCATTAAAAATAAAAGGAATATATCAAATAAATCTAGTCAAATTGTATTTAAACAAAAAATTCCGGAAGAAACTGAGGAACCAGCCTTTAAAGATAACAAAAAAAGTGATCAAGTGGTAGAAAGTTCACCTCCAGAAAAAGATCCGGTAGAAGCAAAAATTGATAACTTGCAAAGTAATGAGACAAATTTAGAAGAACATGAGAATCCATGTTTGAAAAGTGTAAGCTTGTACGCTGAACAGTTTTCGAACTCCAAGTACACTGATTCCGAAGCAAGCAACATTGAAGAGGACAACAAAAATGGAAAACAAAACAAGAAAAAAGAAAAATCACCACCAACAAATATGATTGAGATTGAAGTTAACAAGAAATATGATGAAGTCATAGAAAAAGATAATGCAACAAAGACTGACGTAGCGAATGAAGTTGTAATATTAAAATCTCATTCGGATTCCATTAGTGATAGTGGTAAAGAAAAAATAATAAAAGCCCCCGAGCGTTCGGTAAAACAGCAAAGAAACAAAGCCTTGGCAAACATGTTTGGATTTTCAAGTGGTAAGTTTATGCATGGCGATTTCAATGTGATTGATTGTGTTAAACTGTGTCTGTAATATTTGAAGTAAAATTTGGACTGAATATGCTGGGCGTTTTGGGAATCAGTTGCATGCTGAGCACTAAATTGATAGTATTTCTCATGTTATTATATAATACTAGCGACCCGCCCTGGCTTCACACGGGAGAAATGGTTTTTTGCAACATCACAAAACAAATCTTTGAAGTTCTCAGCTTTACTCCACTATAATATGCATGTATTACACATATAAACCTTCCCTTTGAATCACTGTCTATGAATAAATCAGCAATAAAATCCGTTATGTAGCTTAAAAGATTTAAGCCTACAAATGTGATGTGAACATGAAAGTACAACACAAAAACTAATATTTAATTTAAAAAATTAATACACATTTGAATGATGCAATACTAACTTTATGTCAATTGCTATTATATAACAAACGTGATATTATGGTAATTTAAATATTCGTTCCAAATCGCTTAGTACTATGGTCACTTAGGTTAATTTTTCTTTTTATACTTTTATATAAATATATATCATAAAGGTTATGGTACTTTTTGATTATTTTGATATTATTGCTAAATGAATTATGTGTCTGTCGTTGTGCTTTGTATGTGTTTTTTATTCTTACAATAATGTATTCGGAGATTAATAATAATCTACTGCGGGCTGGCGGATATATGATATATATTTCAAAATGTCCCCTGGTACATGTAGGTTTCCTTACGATTTGAACCCGCGATCATCGGTTGAGATCGACCACTCTACCTTCTAACCACTAGACCTTCTCGGCTCGGCTCTTCTGTCACGTACAATTTTGAAACACTACGAGTCTAGTTTAGTCATTTGTATGGGCATATTATTTTGCTATCGGTCCCGCGATAATTGATTTTGCCACTGAATATATTGACAAGTATAATATAAGGAGTGTTTCTAGGTGGTGTAACAAGAACTCGAAAGAGCGCTAACACTTACAGAAAACAAACATCAACTAGGAACCAAACCCTGTAAGTAAAATCTAAAATGTTTTCTTTTTTTCCTTATGAGACTAAGGAGTTTGTATGAACACGTTAATCTTAAGGAATACCAGCTTAATGTGAAAAATTCATTTTCACTTACATAACCCGTTTATTGAAAAACCTTATAGACTAATGTATCCCGTGACTTAAGTCTCCATAGAGTAATTATTCTGAATAACCTATTTCCTTGAAAAATGATTGGTTCTCTATACAAAATTTTCGTCCCCTATTTCTTCCTGTGAAGTTTCATTCTCGAGACAAATCTAAAGTGTTTCTTAAAGATCTAATAGCTACCTAAGTAACATCCACGGTTTAGGCGAAAAATGTTACAACAAACGGACAGACAGTTACTTTCACACTTTATACTTAAAATTTTTAAATATCAATATCTTGTTACGACGTCACAAAACATCGCAGACGAAGTCGCGAGCACCAGCTAGTTATTTTCTATTTTTAAATAATAATAAGTAAAGTACATATATTTACAATGTATAAAACATGGTTGTAGCTTATAATATTTGTATTAGAAAAGTCTAAGAAAAATATTTAATTTTTAAAGGAATATCAGCTCAGATTCAAGCGAATGGACTTCAGATACTGGATCAGAATACGTTTCGCCGCCTCGAGGTCGAAAGAATAGACAGACTAGGAAATATTTGTGAGTAATAGTTACTAATGATAAGAATTATTGATATATGTCAATGACTTGTAATCAAGTGCTTGTTAAAGTTAATTTAAATGAAATGAATAACGAACTTTATTAATAAAAATATAAATATGAAATTAATACGTACATTTATTTGTATAGAAAACCTAAACCAGCGCGAATATTGTCACTGGAAGAGGAAGGTGGCTTGTTCGTAATGTATGGGAAGAAGATATATCCTGTGGTAAAGGACGGGAAAATAATTAAAAATTATGTCACCTACACACCCGACAGTAAGTTCTTAATCTTAGGTGAAAACTACACTTGTAAGTTTTGCTCTCCGACTGACATTGACCTGAAGGATATGATAGTTAATTACGATAAGCATTTTTTTTACATTAATTATTTAAAAAACTAAAACCGGTAACTTTGTTCCAGATGAATGCGACCAAGAAGAATCGTTTTGGAAATTAAAATATGTGGAGGAAAAGAAGAGAACTGCAGAATTAACAAAGTAAATAAAAACATTATACAAATAACTCGAAAAATAGATTGTTAAATAATGTTTTTTATCTGTTTATTGAAAATTTTATAGCCATTGAACTGATCACCAGTTCCGTGAAACAGTTCTATATAAAGGGCAATAATAAAAATTACCAATTTTACAATATAAGCTAGGAATGTGTTTATTTCTAATATGCTTCTATATTACAAGGATTAAATTATTTTTCAGATTATTAAACCAAGTCAAAGAGAGGAATGACCAAGAAGAACCGAGTAGGATTCCTGTATTACCCACAACATCAAGGTATAAGATTTTATCTTATATTATTTATAAAAAAATTTGCCACCTGCAACAAAAAAAATATTATAAATTTTAACCAGTGTTATTCTGATGTATAAGCTGAATAATTTTTGCGTATAAGGAATAGACATATTTATCTAAGTAAATAACTTTCGCGTTTAGAATATTCGAGGGATATCATACTATTTTGACTATTGCATTCAAGTTTTATCTTTACATCTATACAATTAGATCTTTTAAATTACTCAATGGATTTTGATGCAGTTCTTATCAAACGACCAAGTGACTCAAGAGGAAGGTTGATAATACATGCATATTAGTCAAAGTTTTGTTGCGTAATGAGGTGTGAAAAACTACATAACATATGTGCGAAGCTGGGGCGGTTCGCTAGTGTGTGGTATATGATAAATGTTCTCTATTATATAGTTTAAACTTTCGCACTTTAATATAACGGCTCTTATCGCGATAACTAATGGTAGTACCTTTTTATTACCCGACGTTTTGACGAAGTTGTATTCGTCAGCTCAGCTCGTCAGGTCAGTTCAGCTATATCAGGTCTGCTCGTGACCACTACAATTAGTAACGCGATAAGACCCGTTATATTAAAAATGAATGTTCTCTTTTGTTCTTCAGAAATCGAACATCAAACGAAAATCCGAGACAATCGATTGAAGTAGCCTCAGGTAAGAAAACCTAAGTAATAAATAAAAACAATAGAATTTTTTCTATATAAAAAATATTATGAATGTTATACTAAATGTCACAAAAAAAGTAAAAATAGTAAAAGTCTATCTATACCAAAAATACAATAAATATGTAAGAGACATTGGTTACATTTTGTGAAATACTTTTTCACAGAAAACAAATTGGCCATTAAAGAAACAGGAGAGCAGAAAATTGATCCAGCGCAGGAAGCAAAGACAGTTAAAATTAAATTTACAAAAAATAATGAGGTAGGAAAAATATTTTCATATATTTATCATGTATATTAAATACAAAATCTCACCACGTATCAACAGTAGAGGAATGGGGGGGGGGGTCAAAAAAGTTGCTAAAAACATCAAGTGTTGCATGGATAGTCACTTAACACTCTACAACAGTTACAATACAATAAATAATATATATATGGACGCTATAAGCAATACCATATTAAGCTATACGAACTTCATTTTGAGAAAATGGCGTCTAAAGATGTCAAACCTCTTTTAAACTATTTGTTTGAAGAAGTATATATCCATATTTTCTTTTCTATTCTGATAGAAATAAAGTGTTAGTAACAATAAGTTTTTTCATATTATTTTATAAAGATTAATGCATAAATTGCAAAACCTTGAATGCACTTTAAATTCGAAACATTAAATTGAAAAAAAAAAATACCGTATATATACCGTATATATTTTTATTCAGATTACTTTTTTTTAATAATGTTAAATAGGTGACTACACTTTATTATATTATCAAAATACACCAATATCTCCGAATTTGACTTTTTGTGGGTTGACACATTTTTGCTTATCAGCATCCAATTATTTTTTATTTTTAGGAAGTACAATTAGAGGGGCATTGGTCGCACGTGAATCCCGTTTTAGTCCAAGTGATGCAGTTGTTACAAAAGGAACCAGAACTGACGAGCAAAGAAACTAAACCGAAACCGAAGTTAACTGACCCGCAGGAAATCAGTGAGGAACAAACAACTGCACCTGTGCTGGTCACTGATGAAGGTTTGTTGAAATTAAATCTTTTGATCTGATTTATTGTTTATCAAGAATTCAATGTTTATTAAGAAATGATGGTTTTTTTTTAGAAACTTATATCCCCTATTTTGCGATAAAAAACTTCATCCTTCTATGAAATCGAACATATATTGACACTAAAATTTATAAAAAAAACGGTTCAGTGAATTAGATGTAAAAATAATAAATAAATTTACAGACTATTTCCATATTATAATATTAGTGCGAATTTGTTGTGGTTTAATGATTTGATACATGCTCTAAAGCAGTTTACTTACTAAAATAATTTATAATTAAGTTAAAATGCTGTTTAACAATTTACATTGTTGTTTTACGAAATAAAAAATTCTTAACTATGCAATATGATTTTTTTAATTGGGCATCGATGGGTATATCCGAAACTTGAAGAAGTCTCGGGAACAATTATAATGTAAACTAAAACTACATCGTTACTTGAAAAAAAAATCATTTCAGTTATTTTAATAACAATATTTAAATAATTCGAATTGCTTACCAATTACATTAAAAATGATAAACTTTTAATTAATTTATAGAAATACATGAAAAGGTAAACAAAATAGAAAGTGACATCTTTAAAGAGATAGAAGAGAGGGAGAAACAAAAATCACCGACACCTGTTACCGAAAAGCCACAAACAGAGATCAATGTTACAAAAAGGTAAAATGACTGTATTTTTGTACTAAATTTATTGAAAACTTAAATTTTTTGTTTTTTGGCAGTTGAGTAAATTTTTGTAATTTTTACATACATAACATAAAGAAAGTTACTTTAATATATAAAAAATTTGGGCTTATATACGGTATTGGTTCATATTTTTACCACTTCGAACAAGGTAGATATAATCAGCTCCAACACCAATAAACGTCCACGATGAAATGATGAATACTATAATTATATTATAAATTAAATTTAAATAAAATATTTATTTCAGGAAAGGTAGGCCGAAAAAGTCCTATACAATTGCAACAGAGGAACAAAGTCCTGCGAAGAAACCTAAATTAGATAATGAGAACAAGACTAATGAAATAGACAAAAGCCCGACACTAAATACAAGTATCACCACAAGAAGAACTACTCGCACACCGAAGAAGACTACAACAGGTATTTGAACTTAAAATATAATCTAACTAAATGGTTCTCGTGACTTTGTTGTTTTAAATACTTATTTCAATGAGAAATTATGCGTTCATAATACAAACTTTGGTCCCCTATAAATTTCAGTAAATTTTTTCGAACTGTTTTTAAACTTAAATAAGAATAAAATTAAGATTTGTTATCCCCATATCTCAAAATCGTTAATGTAAGGTTAACAAGTTTAATACCTATTTTATGTACTATTATTAAAGTGGCAAGAATTCAAGTTCATGTTAATAGTAAATATAATAATTAAGACATATTTTATTCTCAAGTTTAATAACTTTTTCGCAGATAAACTTGACACATCGGAAGGCAATGTTATCAAAACCAGACAGACCACCAAGAAATCATTAGTCGATACACCTAAGAATTCACAAGATGACGTCAGATACAAGTTTCCCTCGCCGCCGGTGACTAGGAAGTCGAACTCCAACAAATCAAATAGAGTTACAAAGAATACAAGACAGAGAAAATCTAGCAGGTAGTGAGTGAAAGTTTAAATAGAACTAAGTTTGGATAAGATATAATAGGCACGTCAATATGTTAGCCAAGCAGCTGGTTTATTGTCACACAACACTGTCGTTATCAAAATACGAAAAATTCTGAAACTGATATTTGAATTGAAAGTTACAGAAAAGTGACAGAATTGGCTTATTTATATTGTGCAGTCTTATGAAATTAGTTTCACAATCGCGTGTTGTATGCTATTAGCTATTGAAGAGTTCCAGTTTTCATCTCCAAAGATCTTCACTAAAACCTTCCTTGAAAAATACTTCATTGAAACTACATTCAATTTTTATCAGTAATTTTTGAAAAAAATATGGCTATAAACTTACATACATACATATATTCATACGGGTCGAATACTTACCCTCCTTTTTTGGGGTTGGTTAAAAATACTGATTCAACATTAATGACGCATAGTCTCAGCGATACTGAATTTTACGAACTTATTTAGACGAAATAATTAAACAAATACTGCAATTAAATTCATTAAAATAAATATATCATGCACGACATTAATTTCTCCATCGGCTCCATGATATAACATCGTGACTATCACAAATGGTCACACATTTCTGTCACTTTAGTACCTGGGTCTAGTTCTTAGCAACTAGTTCTCCCTTGCGACTTTACTTGCGTCTATGGCTACTACTTCACTTGTAAGAATTATAACGTTAATATAGCCTTTAATCTTCTTCAACCCTCAGGCTATCCATTGCAAAAAGATTTATTCAAATCAGATTACTAGTTGCGGAGATTACCACCTACATACAAACTCGCACACAAATTTTACCTCTTTATAATATTACTATAGATAACGCCTTTATATGTCAGAGTATTTCATAAATTGATAACGTTAGTACTTGACAATGAACTTGGCATTTATTGGCTTCCAATAATTTGGAATTCGAATGCTATTTTCATGGTATAACAACATATTGATCAATACCTTCCAAAATAATAAAATTATTTTACATTCTAGCAGTACAATATGAGTGTTAATATATACATTTATTTTTTATTATATTTTTAACCCAAAATGAGTGGTCCAGTTTTTTTGACACCGTCTATGTGCAATGAAGATGTTTCCAAAAAAATACTTTTACAAAATCGAAATTATCTGTGTATATAATAAGATATTTTTAAACTTTATACATTGAGCTACCAATTGTTTCGGGTCAATATATTAATCAATGAAAAAAATTGTCCGTTAATTACCAATGAACTTTTATAGACGTTATTATTTACATGAATTAAAATTTCTAGCATGCAACTAAAAAGGACTTTTAAATAACATTATCTCAATTTTTATTCTAGTGTTTGTTAAAATATTGTATAAATAAGAAAATAAACGCCACAAAAATTTTAATTGTTTATTTTATAGAATATTAATATGTCAATTTTTGTCTTCCTTAGCACATTTTTATCCCACACTTTATTTTAAAATAAATATGTCCTTATTTGGAAGTGAAATATTCTATTTACCGAATCCGATTATTTTTTTAAATGTTTTAATTAAATATTCATTAAACCTTTTTTTAACACTAGAAAAGATAGATGAATTGAATGAATGACAGAATCGCGTGTCTCTTTTGAGCATGTCGAGAAATTCTAATGTCCACACTTATGTAAACATTAATTAGGCGAGACTTACATTTGTAAGTTAAACTATCGTTATTGATATAAAACAACTCTGTAATCTGGTAATAATTACCAATTTCACCTTACGAGAGCTGTGCCCGTAAAGAAGAGGGACACTGATAGTAAATTCCTTCAGGTATAAAGCAACGACAAACAGCTTATGCAAATCTTTACTATTACATTGATAAGTTTTGCTGTCAAACTTTCATAAAGATTTACATGAGTTTGTCATTGTTTTACATCTGAAAGAATTTACTGTCAGTGTCATTATTTTTGACAGCAACAGTATTAATAAGATTACAGAGGTCACTGTTACAAGATGACAGAATTATTTTATGTCAATTACTATAAAAAAACTTACAAATAATTCTTGTTATATACTACTTTCTATTTAACCTACATACATACATAACTGTATTTTATAATATATTGAATTGGTATCTCATTGTAGCCAAATCATAAGATAAGTAGCATTAAGGAATCAGCATTAATAATAAAATCTTGATGTTCTAGTTGATCCTACATCATGTATTTCTATATTTCTGTATTTCTTTCTTCTTAGTTCGTCTTTACTTTTTAACATTAGATACTATTTTCCGAAAGATGAATTTTGACTTTTGTATTATAAATTTAAGCAGTAGTTAAAGGAGCCACAGATAACGATTCCATTAAATAAATGGGAGCAGGTAATAAAAATAAATATATAGATATAATAAGGTTTTTTATTTATCTTACTCTACCGTAATCGTAATTAACGCATCTTGTTACTATTTTGTGTGTCACTGCCTATATCTTGCACGATAATTAAGCGATCTTATTTAAAAGTCTATCCAGTTTGAATTAAATTTTGGGTGTTTACGTCTTGTAAACCTGCTTCCATTAGTGTTGCACGTTGCTTCTCTATTTAGTTTATCGCACTTTAGCTTCTGCTTCAATTGCACGTCATTGCCTCTTGCTTCATCTAAATTTTTTCCTACAGTTTGGTGAACGTCAAAATATACTCCTCGCCCGAAAACATTTCCCTTCATTCTATAGAAAGCACTCAGGGTTACGTAGACTCTGACGAGAGCCCTATAAAAACATATATGAGGAGAAAAAAGAGAATGGCCTTTACGTTACCGACTTACAAAAGTAGAAACCAACCACGTTCTCGAAAAATAATCCACCCTAATTTGACCGATGATGTCACGAGCGAGTCGAGCAACTCTTACCAAGGCCCTCCTTGTAAGTCGATGACATTTCAAAATTCAACCCTAAAATCAGATGAGTATAAGTCAGAATCGTATCAGCTACTGATGAATAAAAACGTTACATCACGAAATAAAAGCTCATCTCAACTTGAAAAAATCGAAGAAGCTAGTCCTCTTTCAATAGACTTACAATACATAAGTGATCAAATTTGCAAAGAAGTATCAGATATTCAAATCGCCAAGGAGGACCAAGAAAAAGAAAATTTAAACACTGATAGTTCAAGTAATGTAACATTACCGACTTCACCGGTCTTGTCAATAGTGGAAAATATATCGATAAGTAAATCTTTGCTAAATAATTCTAACGAGTTTCAATTTGAAGAGGAAATGCTGAAGAAGGAGCCTGAGGAACATATTATGCTGAATGAACTCATGAAAGTAGATAACGATGTATCTATGCCGTTAATGGAGCAGGCATGTGGTATAGAGACGAGCACGCAGAATGGAAAAGAATACCATTACAATTTAAATCTCCCTAAAACATCTACAGCAGTATCGGAATCATTTCTTAACAAAATAAATATTGTGAACATTGAAGACCCTACTTTGTCTGAATCTATTCAAAGTAAGCTAAGAGATTTAATTTTGGATAGCGCTAAGAAAAAATATAAAGGTAACAATAATAATGTAATGGAAAACAATACAAAAGATGTACACAATGAAGAAAAACTTGGAACAAAAGTAACTAAATCAAAGAAACGAAGTTCTACACCTCGCAAGCGACAGAGTTCGCGCAAATTAAAATTAACCAATAATGAACCATGTATTGAAGAAGAACACATGGAGACTTGTTCATACACAAGTCGGAAGTCTTGCCCGGCCGTGATACAAATATTTGAACATTTCAATGCTGCTATTGAAACAAATAGTTCTATACAAGTTCCTGAATCAAGTACTGATAACCGTAAAGGCAGAAAAAAGAAGGACGTCATAAAGGTGAAAATTTCAAAACCAAAACCCAAAACATTAAGTAATGAAACTGTACAAAAAAGTATTCAAGACATACAGAGATCTATTCAAACAGATAGTGGTATAAATGATACAGAATCTAGTACATTTCTTAACACCTTCAATGATAGCGTTGATCTTATACACAATCATTCAGAAACTTGCCTTAATGCTAACGAATGCTTAGGTGATAGTGTTGAAATCATACAGAATTCCACTAAGTCAATCATATCATTAGAATCCAGCTCTAATAATTTCAATGAAGATATATCTAACATTATTTTCGGAACTTTATCAGATCAATTAGTTAACGAATTATTCTCTGAAGATGCTCAAGATGTCTCTGTTCTTCAAAAAGGTAATCTTTCTTATCTTACTAAATCTGTTATAAAAGTTGAGCATTTTTTTATTTTATGATAAATATATCATTTTGTTTCGTTCATTTTAGTTGTGGGTGTACCGGAATATAAAACTGCCGAAAGCGCTAGCGCCACAGTCTATCATACTCCTCTTGGGAGCTTGTCACCGCCAGATAGTCTCATCACAAACGATTTGTCCAACGAAGTTCCAGAAAAAACAGCGCGCAATACAAAATGGTATCTTTTATCCGAAGATGAAATTTCTAATACTAATATAATGGATATTAACCAAAACTCCCTAACGCCTTTCGGTTATGGAGCCAATTTAAACGACATATTTCCTATTACATGTGCCATTCCGGACTTATCCACTATTACAGAAATGTCTAAAGAAAACGAAGATAATACTAAAAAATTCAGCGATGATACAAATACGAGAAACGATTTAGATTCTCAGAGTCTGTTCAATAATTAGCTTTATTCTTGTGTATTTGATTTATAATAATAGTAATGTATAAAAATGTAAATGATTAGTGCTGTGCATTTTGAAAATTTAATTATAATAAAGAGAATAAATTATTTCTATTAATTCATTGTCTGTTTTCATCCAACTACTTTCAAAATAAATATTTTCCTTGTAATTATACAATCGTTGTAAAACAACAACAATTAATTCTATATTATACAGAGTTCGAATATAATATGTAATTAAAAATCTATACTATCATAAAGCTGATAGATTAGTATATTTGAACGCAAAATTTTCTGGAACTACATGTCAGATTCTATTTTTTCATAATTATATATATATTCTTTTTATACAACCACTTTCGTTTTACCTTGGGGCACTAGTACAAGGCTCCCGCCTTATCGGGGCCCCGGAATCTAAAAAGCCTATCTGTTATACATCATTAAACTAAACGCTAAACAAAAATACATTTTGATGTTAGTTTAGGGGCTTAACGGGCTTAAAGTATTCGAAATAATTCAAGTTAAAGCTTAAGCTGTATACTTCATGACTTTTGCTATATTAAATTTAAAAAAAGAATATAAGTGTCAACAGTTCTTTAGGGATGGCTGTTGTAAGTTGTATTCGTTATATATTAACCAATATAAGTAACCTGCTGATATATATGTAATAATTTTGATTAAGACAGTTATTACTTCAATTATCGAAGATCTCTTCGACCACAGTGACGAATGTAACGTTTTACTTTTTCATTTGTAACATTTACTATAATATATATAATTTTTTGCCTTGCATTCTTAATATAAACTTGAATGATGACAAAACCTAAGTATCTCCGTGAGCGTGTTTTGATTAAACAGGAGTACAAGGGTTTTTGTTTAATAAACTTATTTTATTTTATTAACAATCATTCTTAATCAATTTTTAATCATCGATTCTTTTACATAGATTTTAGCAGAATTACAATAAAATATTTTTGTACACATGGAATTTATTATAATATTGAGTGATTTTTCTATATTTATTGAAATAATAATAATAATAATAATAAAATATTTGCTTAACTTACAGCCGAAGTAGTCGCAGAATGTGTTTACAAAAATATTGGAACAAATAAAACTTATAAAATAATTACATTAATATATCTAAATCAAAACATAAAATTAAAATAGATTATTTCATTTTACCTGAAAATTTTTGGTGTAAATATTTATATTATCCATGTTAATTCCTTGGTTAATTTTATAATACATATTATATTATAAAATTAACTAAATTAGATAATGTAGTTGTAACTTATGTAACATCGATATTTGACGATTCGTTCTGTACAACCCTAATTTTCTACTGACGTTTAAAAAAATAAACAACAATATACTCTTTGAATCAAGTTACAAGTTGTTACGAGAAGAAATAATCAGATTTTAAAGATTGCAGTTCATTGGAATTATACTCGATTAATGTGTTTATTTTAAATATTTATATTTTTAAAATTTTATTATGTCGTTCTACGTTTTTTTCGTTATCGTGTAAAATGTATACGGTTTTCAATATGTGCACATTTTTACCTTTAAGGATAGCTGTAAAAGATTCGTTAATTTTGATCCTTTTAGTTATATTTAATACTATCCATGTGACAGATTTGGGTAAGTAAAGTTATTATTTGTTGTTTATAATCTAAGATCTATAAATCCCGTTTTGCTTTAAAAATATGTACCTAAAGTGCTAAGTGATAATATTGTTTTTTAGCCAATAATGACATGGATATTCAAAGTAAACAGAGTAAAACAAAGGAGGATGCAAGTAATAAACTAGTAAATTTTAACAGTAATGATGATTATATGAAAAGTTGTCCAGTCGAGCAGGAGGATGTGACCAACTGCTCTTTACTCAACTACCCTTGTATTAATTGTAATAGAGATGTCGACTGTGTGTATGGAAATATGTATAATTATACCTGTGTTGTGAAACCAAAGATTTTATGTAATGTAAGTAACTCAGTAATAATAAATACATTTTTAGTATCAAATTCACATATTTTCCATTGTCAATGTATCTGTAATTAAATTTTACCACAAAATGTAGGGCAAAATTATTAACTATAAGAAACTTATTAACTTGAAGATATATTTAACAGTAAATTGTTACCAGTAAATTTAAAATGAATAAATTTTGATTTCAAATTAAATTTTCAGGGTTCAAAAACATTTAACAGAACAGCTATGTGTCGCTTCTGCTATCAGACTGAGAAGTGGGAACATCGATGTGAACAGAAAGCCAACTGCAATTCATTGGCGTCACCTACCAAGTTTTACTTGTAAGTGTAAAATAGTTTTACTAACTAAAAACTTTATATATTATTAACATATCGATACCTCCCACGTAAGTTGTTGTAACCCCAAAATTACAATTTTACAGTAGAGCAATTTTAATCCGTTTTAGTTTGAAAGTTACAACAAAATACACCTTTTTTCAGGCGTATTTTGTTGTAACATTCCTTGAAAAAAAAAAGATTTTTGGTATTTTTTCACTTTGAATGCATTAAGCGATGCAAATTCGTGTACTATTCAGTAAAAACGCTTACATTTTGTGGCTTACAATAACTTACGTGGAAGGTATCGATATTATGTACAATATATTAGGATGATGGTCTGCTATAGTGGTACGAATCTATCTTTAACACTGAGGCTGTGGGTTCAATCCTTGCTTGAAACAGGTATAATTATTTGTATAAATATTTGTTCCCATGTTTGAGATTACTGTTGGTTTAATAATGATAATGATACTCTACTCTGCTACTAGTAGAGTAATTATTGTAAATAGTTTCTTACTTTTCTTTAAAAGTTGTGGAGATCAAATGGTAATCACTCTAGGTTAAAAACAATAGCCTCTTGACTAGAAAAATAAGCAGGCATATACCAGCATATAGTCAGGAGAAATGCTAAGAAGAGGAAGATATACTTCATTAAGTTTAAATTAAATTTGAAATTAAGAATATAGTATATAGACTGAATGTTTTTAAAATATAATTTAAATCACTGTAATAAAATGCAATACAATAAACAAGATGTCTTTTTGTCATTGTCAATCATTTTGAGGTACTCGTCACAGGAAAGACCCACAGAATCAAACATATTCTCTATAAGCAATAATCTGACCTGCAACCTTCAGCATTAAAGCTACATTTTTTAACCCCTACACCTAAAAGCCATACTAATCACTGGTGAAAAAACTTATAGTGTAGATGAATTTTTTAGAAAAGTTATTTATATTTTGAGAAAAGTTGATGGAACGGTGCCACAGTGTTACTTAAACTTATGCCAGAAAACCCCATCAGTACAGTCATTAGGTGCTCAAAGAGAAGGGGAGATATTGTCAAAAAACTGTTTTGGATACCATTTTTTAAATATTGCTGTACTTCCGGAAACAAGATGAGGTGGTAAAGAAGAAATTCAGAAAAGGGGTGTCAAAATCTAAAAGTCATCAAAACCATCATACATTTACAAACTTCCCAGATAATTTTCCAAGTGAAATTACCAAATGATTGCACTACATGTTACACACTAATAGTATTTAAATCTTTTTCAGGACAAACTGCACAGTTTCTGATGACGTGATATGTTTGGGAAAGCGCAAATTTTTGAAAAAAGTGCGTTGTTCCTGGACATCAGGGACTAGGTGGGGCACTGCCCTCATTCTCGCATTAACTCTTGGTGGATTTGGTGCTGACAGGTTTTACCTCGGACACTGGCAAGAAGGAATTGGAAAACTTTTTAGTTTTGGAGGATTAGGAGTTTGGACTCTGGTAGATGCACTTCTCATCGGCATTCACCATCTTGGCCCAGCTGATGGATCTGTTTACATTTGATTATTTAGGCTTAATTAGTATACCATTGATGTTTTAATAAAATATTATGTGTTATGTGTTCTTTTTTTAATGACTTTAATTTTTACTGTTACATTTTAATATGATTTTATCTAAACAAGAGTGATTTCCACATGGTACTCAAGGAAAAGATAAACAAAAAGTTTGGAAAAAAATACACATCTGCGCCTCAGTATTCCTATGGGCTCACCTTTATCTTTATCTTTTTTTTTTTTGTAAAGAACCTATTTAATAATAAACATGCCAACAAATAAACCTATCAAAAAGGTTTCACTCATCATAGTTTAATTTGAAACTTTTTTTTTAACGTCATAGATTGACAACTAAACGTAACTAAATTATTTCTTATCATCCATTTATCTATTTTATTCGGGTTTCACGAAATTTATAGTTAACATTGTAAATTTATCGTAACATCTTTTATAATTTATAATAAAGCGGAATGTCTCACGCATTCTACGCGGATGCCTGGCAGAAATCAAAACGCCGGGATAGACTTTGGTATCAAGAAAACTTGATGCCTGCGTTGTTAGCGGCTAAAGAAAGACGAGCGCGGGATATCGACGCATCAATCTCTCTTGCAGAAGAATTACTGCGGGTACCTTTCTTATTTATAAAAATATTAGGTAGAGCAAACGGAAAATCGAACTTCGTTTTCGTCTCTAGGTTGTTTAACAGAAATAGTAAAGTAAGTAATATAAAAATATAATTATAAAATTCGAGTGCTTAAGTCCTCCTAACCAATGCCTATTACCTGGGCAAATTTTTTTAATACCCGCGATAAAGAATATAATTACATATTTAAATCGATAATATCGTTTAGATTTTATGGAGTAAAGAAACTTAGAGGAGTTACTATATCAATTCCGAAAACATATACATTTGTACTTTGAAATAGAATTACAGCTACAAAATCTGCAATAGGTTTAATCATGTACACCAGTTTTGTGTACTTATGTATGAAAATATAAGTTACCTATGGATATATTATACAATAGGTCTACAAAGAACCTATCGTAAAGCCGTCGTCTGTACCTTTTCACGAGCTTATACCCTCGGAAGATGACAGTCTCATGAAACCGATAGAACCAGAAGTACTCAATCTTTTATACGGATGTTCTGAAAAAGGCGCAGCTGAACAATATCTCAAAGCCAGATATAAAAAGGCACCTGAGGACAAGTATGTAAATTATTTTAGATTGAAATCCTAGAGACTGAAACAATAATAAAACTAATGGCCTTAATAGCACATCTGTAAGACATCAGTCGCTCACGAGGAAAAAATATTATTAAAATAGTTCACAAACATTGTAGGTATCGTAACTTACATATGTTAAAACTCTTAACATACATAAGTTACATCAAGTAGTAAATAATATATATAAAAGACAAAACACCTGCAATAAAGTTTTATTAATGTTTTAACAAAAGTAATTTAATTGCTATTTTAGTCAAAATTACTGTTATCGGAAGTCTGCGGTCTAGTACTTTTACTGATTTCGCCAGTTAAATTATTATTGACTGGTTAAGAATTTCGACTAACATAATTATATAACACACTAAAAATTATAGCTATATTGAGAACCTCCTTATCTTAAAATCTGGTTAGTAGGTAGGTACACAATATATCGATTCTGGTTATGCTGGTAAAATGTCCCAACACACGCTCAGTTGACAGCTGTATAAATAATCGACATAATCCGATTGCAGATTTTACTTTCGCTTAACTTCCAATTGGGATTACGGTTGGCAGCAAAAGCAATCGCGTTTGAAACCTCGCGACGTGAACCGCGGCCGCTGCGCCATCCTGCGGGACACGTTCTACCGCCGGAGCAACCTCGCGCCCGACCCGCCGCACTACCGCAGCCCGGCGGGCGGGGAGTTCTCCATATGCAGCGAATATTCGTGCAACGCCAATTAATTCATTAATTATTCGGGAAACAAACAAATATAGTTGAACAGGTTACGTTAATAGAATTCAAATAATCCAAAATACTACGAAGATTTACCAATTACATAAGATGCACTCAAAATTATATATTAATAGTTGAGAAAAATATAACAAAAAAGTTTGTATAAGAAAAAAAAAACTTATTGGTTTAATAATATTAAACTATTATTAAACTATATTATAACACCAATTCGGTTGTGAGCTTGTATGACGGTTATAAAAGGCACAAGTAGAGGTATGAAAGCATAACGGCTGATGCGTGTTTGGTCGTGGGAAGTTCAGTAATAGCTTGCTAAGTAGAAAATAAGTCAATATGATTATTAACTATTTTATATAAGAATATTTGATCACTCATCGATCGGCGTTTTGGGTCTTCTTTCAAGCTTTATTTTTTATATAACGGGTAAATCTTTAAATAAAAATGCGATGTATAGCAAAAAACATATATTTTATAGTTTTATTATTTACAATAATTCAACTTTTATTTACATATTTAACAACAGCAAATGTACCCATTCTTTAAGGCCACATCTCACTGTTACAGGGAATTATTAAAATAAAAAATGTGTACAGATTATAGTCGTATAATTTACAACATAATTGCCGCTCTCGGCGCGACTACGAGATGAAACGTGCCAATGGACGGATCCCGGTACAACGGAAGCGGTCGTTCCCTATACTACTATATAAAAATAATATTAGAATGGAAAGAAGTATTAACAGCTATTGTGAAGAATCTAACATTAAGGCAGATCCATCCATTGAGACGTCGATAACGAATACTCAATTACAACTAAAATTAATCAACCAGACACATCTTCAACAACATTCTCACCCTAACGAGTTACTAAAAAAATAATAAATATGAGACGTCTTTGTTCTTTCTCAAGTTCATATTTGACACATAGTATGTACAATAATTATATGCTATAAATCAGTCCATTGAATTTTGCAAAATCCACTTGTAATATTATTTCCGATTGTTACAAAATTGTGCAAAATGGGACACTATTTTGCTCTCCCTTTCACGTTGCATGTTTTTACGTTATGCAATACAAATTTTTAATATGTATCTATTAATATATAGTGTATAACATATAATCCAAAAATAAATAAAGACATAACTAAAGTGGTTTCATTGCTTATTAAAAGAAATCTAATAATAATTAAGAACCTAAATAAGATGCAATGAATTTTGATATAAATGAAAATTAAACAATACATTAAATAAATTAATTATTAATAATAAAGGTAATTAACTCGAAATTTTTGACCTCGACAAATAAAATCAATAATAAGCGAAAGTATTGTGAATTTCTTAAATGTTCCTATTTAAAGAACTGCATTTTTATTTCGTACCAGCTAATTTTTTCTATTCTGTCCTGATATGATTTTTATTGTCACATAAATCAGTTGAAACCGAAAGTTTAGCATCTCATAATCAATTTTAAAACTAAATTTGCTACTTTTCGTATGTTAACCACTTTTGGGTATCAGTTAATTATTTCACTCTTCTTGAGACTTTCTAAAATAACATTTAAATATAACGTAATTTTTTTTTCGGTTATTATCTTAATTATGAAAACTAATTTCCAATAACAAATTGAGAATCAAAGATTGAAAAAGATACTGATTTTCAAGTGCCTGATTTTGTAAGATGCTGTTTATAGTTGCTCCAACTACCATTTAAAAAGCGAGGAAAACTCCATTCTATCAGCTTGGACAAATTTATGTAGCTATTTAACGGAATTATTTTATAGACAAGTCAAATGTATGAATAAAATTACTAAATAATTCGAATAATCATATAATCATCTTCATTTTGTCTACGAAGGAATTCGTCAATTCGCTGCATGCATTTGTTCAATCCCGATAATTTGTACAAAGTGTTAATTTTAAATGTCAGATCATTTTCCATCTTCGATCGCCGATTTTAGAATGATAATAATACGGTCTCAGTCTAGCGATGTTGCTAAATATAATTTTTAAGTGCAATTCACAACAAATAATTTGTTTTAATAACGACTTTGTTATTATATATTTATGTATAAATATTCGCGTCGTCATACATTAAGTAAAGTAGATCACATGAAAACATCCCGACATATCATTCGCAGGAGAGCCTAATCTGCGCATTCGAGCGATGCCATCAAAGAGAAGAGTACTTTATGTACATTGTTTTATATTACTTTTTTGTGCCACAAGTAATTGAATACATAAAAGAATAACCAAGTAATAAAGAAAAGAATAAGTTATATTTAAAATAATATGACGAAAAATAAATAAAACGACGAAATATTTTAACAATCGTTTAAAAACTTGCAAAATGTTGTCTATAAAATTTTTTATACAAAATGTACAAAATATACTTTTCTCTATGACGTGCGTACGCACAATGTACTACTAACGATCGGACGACGGCACTACGCCCCGTGTACGAACAAATAAACGAACGAGACCTTATTACGCATGAACGCATGCGCACGAAACAAGACGAGTGTTCTGTTGGTGTGGGCCTTTCCTCGCGAACGCACTGCGCACGAACGCGAGTACCATAAGTGGTCCTTATAAGTATCGTAATTTGCATTATAACAAATATCCGATTAACACACAAGCGCGCAATTACTAGGACAGGTGCGAACAGTCATTTGGTGCGTATGTACGCTAGTGTCCAACACTCATGAATGTCACGATTAGACGGTAACAGTGGTGCACTAAAACAGGTAGCAGACGCGAGTGGTCCATCACGCGTGGCAACGGTAGCGACATTCGTGGTCAATCGGAGATAGTGACGCCGCGATTTCTCGACGATCGCGGTGACTCGCTTGCTCGTGGCGGCGCAGGCGAGCGCCACTCGCGGTCAGTCGGAGATGGTCAGTCGCTCGCTGGCAGCGGAGGGCGGCGGTTCTACGTGGCGTGCGGCGCGCCGGGCGGCGGCGGCAGCGCGGGCGGCGGGCCGCTGGTCCACTGCACGAGCGCGTGCTGCGGCAGCTGCGTGGCCTGGAAGTGGTCCTTGAGCAGCGCCTGCGAGAAGTTGCAGTGCATCTGGTACGCCTCGTTCTCGCGCTCCGTGTCGCCCGCCAGCCTGTACAGGTCTGGAATTACGCCATATATTTCATTATTCTTATGGTATGAACTGTACCAACAATCAGATATTTATGACAGCTTTTGATATATAACACTGTTCGTGTTAATAATGCTGCTCTTGCAACGGAATGAAGACTACTATAGATTAGGTTTTAGAACTATATTCATCAGTATATAATATTGATAATATTTTAACTAAGAGATAAGTAACTAAACGTCGTTGTCACTATGTGTAAGCATCATCACCTTTGAGAATAGCGGAGGCCCACAGCTGCACGTGCACGTCGGGTATCTTGCTGGCGAGCTGCATGGCCGGCGTCACCATGTTCATGCTCTCGCGCGAGTTGTTGATGGACAGGAAGATGTGCCCGAGCAGCACCAGCGAGCACGACGTTAGCCTGTTCAGGTCCTCCGCGTTCGCCATCTTCAGCGTCTCTCTGAGGTACCGTCTAAGGGAAGAGTACACAATATAATGAATAAAATATTCTATTGATTTTCATAGTGATATGACTAAGTTTATTAGTCAAATTAAAGAGTGCTCATTTATTCCTAGTAGCGATTTTGTACTATGATTAAATTTTGTTTAAAGTAAGTATAACACTTATAAGTTACACTCTCATAACTGATAAAAGAACAACTATGTATGTCAATAACAAAGATACTGGTGGAAAATTATTTCAGGTGTAAAAGCAATGACAAACAGTTTATAGAAATCTTATATAAAAGTTGCAAATGTAACAATGTCAAGATATACAAAATTTTTAGTATTTTTGGGGAATGTTTTTATTGTTTTCATATTAACATTACTTACTTTGCTTCGTTATACCGCGCCTGGAAGAATGCTTGAAGCCCTAATACGTAGAAGGAAGCGGCACGTAACCCGTGCGCGTACGCAGGTAGAGCTTCGGGCCTCACCTATTAAATTAAATATTATAAACAATACTTAGTATAAATTTAGAAAATAATACCACAAAAATAAAAATAAAAAAGACGAAGTCTTTTCTTGAGTAACATAAATCAGCACTTGAAGATGGTTTATGTTTACTAAGAAGGAAACATTATGTGGAAATGAATCATTTGTGAAGTTACACCTAGAAATTGGTATTTAAGTTTTTTAAGAAAAACGAATGGATTTTATACTGCTTATGTAAAATAAATTTACCTGTTCCATTAGTTGTGCTAAGTCGTTGTCTCTTCTCCCCCGCAAATATACAATCGCCAGATTCAATTTCGCGAACATCCATAAGTCCCTCTCTTGTGACATCTGTTCAAAGAAATAAATAATATATAACCTTTTACATCATACAAGATCAGACTATGTTATATCACAATTGACTGTTTATTGTATAAATGGCTTTTCGATTTAAATTTGATACTCATCTACAAAATCTCTAGATTATAAAAGACAATTAAAAAATGTAATTTTAAATGAAAATGTTACACCTTTTTGAGTCGTTGGATATTTCGTTGCATGGCATTTATATTGCTTGATTTAATCAATAGTTTATTACTATATCCTTCTGTTACTATTGAATGAAGATTTATTTATTTATTCAAATGTGAGTTATTGATTGTAGATTATTACATAGTCACAAAATTCTGTAGATATAATTAATATTTACGTGTATGGCGGTGTGGAACTGCGCCTCGGCCGCCTCCATGCAGTTCATGGACATGGCGTACAGCCCCAGCAGGCAGTGCAGCTGCGGCGTGTGCGCCGCCGCCGTGCTCGCTGCGGACACCATATAACAGATATTTATTGTATGCCAAGAAACATAAATGGTGACTTATTTAATATGTATGGTAAGTAAAAAAGAATTAATTTAAATATTTAAAATTTCAAAGCTTTTATTATAATCTTGCACGCACACCGTCTTCGCCGGCGGTTTGCGTCACCCTCGTCATCTGTGCTCCGCATAGCGTCCTTCTCAACCAACGGCTTCCTAAGCTGAGGTGTGTCTCTTATAGACGAATGTCTATTCTGAGCCCTAATGGAAGCTGATTCTTAGTATTCGGCCGGTGGAGGATCGATGACACTGACATGGCTACGCCATTAGATATTCAGTAAAAAAGATTATATTTAAGTAGAGCCTGGCTCAAACAGAAGAGCCCGACTCCAAATTCCCTGCCTTATTTCTCTTAGTTCCTCCTGCTTATTCATTTTCATCCTACATTCCTTTTTTAGTTGGTACTGCATTTGTGGTCACGATGCTGATAATATCCATGAGTGGCAAAGATCACTTAACATCAGGCGTTATTTTATAGCTATTTTATGTATATATGAATAAATAAAATCGAAGTGTCTATTTGTTATTTCAAATTAACAGCTTTTCACTAAATAGACAATACATCAAAAAATCTATTTAAAAATTTTGTCTGTCTGTCTGTTTGTTTCAACTAATCTCTGAAACGGCTGGAACAATTTTGACGGGACTTTTACTCGCAGATAGCTAATGTTATATGGCGTAACTTAGGGTACTTTTTTTAGACATTTTCGTTTTAGACAACTTTTTTTATAGACAGTAGCGGGCAACTGCTAGTAAAAAATATATTTATAATAACACAATGTGTGTGTGAGCGTACCGCTGGGCGCGGAGTCGAGCAGGTGCGCGGCGCGCGCGATCTCGTGCAGCGCGTGCGCCTTGCCGCCCGCCACGAGGCGGCACAGCGCCGCGTGCTCCAGCAGCGCCATGCGCAGGCGCCACGCCAGCGCCGCGCCGCCGCGCGCGCCGCCCGCGCCCGCCGCGCTGGCGCCCGCCCCGCCCGCCTCCTCGCTCGCTGCGCACGGGCACGGAACGGTTCACATACATATATCATTTATTTCTCAGATAGCACGAATCAGCTCTTTAGTATTTTAGTTTTCTGCATTAACATATTGTATTATTTAATTTTTTGAGTTACTTATGATATATTACTCACAATGTTATAAAAGAGGTGTTTATATAAAGTAGATTTTCTTTTCTTATAATCAATACATCGTAATTATTATCTGGATACCTACTAAAATTAATTAAATCGGTCCCGTGATTCCTTTTCCGTATCTTTGCCACTTCACTTACACACAGATACTCACAGGTGAGCTTGTCGATCTGCGCCAGCGCCTTCTCGGTGTACTTGTGCGCCTTGTCCATGTAGCCGGCCTGCGCCGAGTGCATGACGGTGACCAGGTACACCAGCACGTACAGCTGCTGCCGCGACAGCCACACGAACGACTCGCCCGCCGCGCTGCCGCACACCGCTGCGCGCACGGATAGATACCAGAAGCTTTATAATGTACAGGGGACCACTGAGCATGTGTTGAAAAGTTTATCAGTGTACTTGTACTACTTGTAAAATACTGAATTAATTTCTTTTTATTAATTTTCATAAATGATGCCTATACTGTACAAACCTAGACGATCCAAGGTTTCTATTTAAAAAAAGTTTTTTTTTTTTTATTTTTTTTTTTTTTTCAGTTGTTTACTTTTAAATAATTTTTCTGCTAACATTAGTAAAATGTCCAACATATGCCCAGTTACATTCCGCAATTCTGTATGCAATCCAGATATTGAATAGTTACTGATTTTTACTAGTGATGTGCCGGGTAGTGAAAAATATATATTTTATATGTGGATATCCAAAAAATATCCATATATTTAGTGCCGAGATCCACAGATGGATGGATGGATATGGAGCTAAACTTTTTTACTAAATTGGTGTCTGTATGCGTAACCTTAAAATGATAGTTTGACGCGTGAAAGACTTCCTAGAATAAATTTTTGAATATACCATTATTTTAATTAGCTTATCACAAAGATTTGTGATTAATTTGTGCCTTTGAGTTATGAACTATTGATATGGTGGCTCTGAAATAAATGTTTGCAAAATATTTTATTTTGAGAAATAAATTAAAAAATTCTTATTGGAATTTAATAGTTTTTCATTAGTACCTAAATCCCTATATATAAAATTCCATATATGTATTGAAAATTAAATGAAGATACAAGATCCGAAAAGATTCGTCAGAACAGTCACGGACACGGACATCCAGCACATCACTAATCCAGCACATTCTACATAGAGTGGCATTATTACGAGGCATTCTTCAGCCCTTAACCATTTAGACTAGAATCATCTTCCTACTAAGACAGCTTAATGTACACTCTCCAAGCTACCGTAAGCCTCACATAGACAAACACACTGACCTAGGAACAAATATTTACACAATTATGCTGCCCAGAGCGGGGATTGAACCCACAACTGTCTGTAAAGTCTGTGCTAAGCTTTATGACAGATACAAACATAAAATTTATAAATACAATATGCACATATAGGCATTAGAGAGACATAAATAGACACAAATCAAAACATTATTTTACTTTCACTATCAACAACTAGGAAACAACTTATAGTCGCGCCTTATATCTCCTTGTATCCATGTAAACGATATGTCAAATTTAATGCACTAATTGTGGTTGGGCCGAGCTTTTAGCCATCTTCTAAAAAAGAATATTAGTGTAATTCTTAAACTAACCATCATCATCAGGCCACGTCGGAGCCATAATAGTCTGGATGCTCTGTTGAAGCTGCTTGAGACACGGCTTCACGCTTTTCACCTGCCCCGCCATTAAGTAATGACATACCTGTAATAAGAAACAGTAACACCTACAAAACAAATCATGATTGTCATTTTTAATCAATTAATATTTATTCATAATAAAAATATTTTATAATTATTTGAACTTGGAGTTGAGTCATCCTTTTCCAATGATTTCAGCACAGAGATACACCACACAACTCCCGGACATCAAGAAATCGAGTTATTAATTTTTAAATTACTTACATATTGTATTCATTTAATACTGTAATACATTTATTAAATAAAATACACAACTTCGAACCATTGCGCGTTAATAGCAAAAACGTGACGAAAATCATAAATTTAAATATGTTTATCTTTAAATGTTAGCACTAAAGAATATTTAAATGTGTTTAAAGCGGGCACTAGTGAGATATAAGGCATTAACATACGCACATTTTGCCTGGCAACCCGTATGAGTTAAGTTTAAGTAACAGGACATAAATTGTGATTATATAAAAATAAGATATTTGATTGATATACTGTTTCTAACAGACGACACAAAAGTGTCTCCATTTGCTCATTGTTTAATAGAGCATTATATACTTTTTTAACAGACTTCGAACAAGTATGTTCAGCTGTATTTTTTTTTTATATTTTTTTCACCGATTTTTCGCCGATTGCAGACCGATTTTGAAATTTTTTTTTTTTGTTTGTAAGGGTATTCATCCAAGCTCTTCCCATTGTCATCAGTTCAGGATCTGATGAGAGGACCCTGGGCAAATCGAGTGAACTCTGAAATATGTATTTTAGGCACAATTATACTGATTTAGGTATTTTTGATAGTGACTCATGCATGTGCTATCCAAAAATCACATTTGCTGAAGTGGAACTGATGATGAAGACCACAGATGACCACTGGAATTACTCAATAACAAATATTTCAGGGGTTGTTATTAGATTACTTCAATACGATTGCTGAGCAATTTATGGTCATCTCAATTCATATGTAATAGATGTAAATGGAGTTAATGGTACAACACCAATAGAACTCCTCAACAATTAAAAGCCTTGCATCGGGAAAAGGAATATCTTGTAAATGGTGATACGCAATTAACTGAAGGCTACTATAACTTAGATAAATCATAAACTGTTACCTTATAGTAAGACAGTAGGCATTACTCTGTTTGTAACTTAAAGATATAAAATAAAAACTTAAAAAAAAACTGACTTCAAAGACAAAACGAATTAACTGAAAAGCAAAAGATAAATATTTTTATTTCGTTTTTGAATTCTGTTTATTGTTCTCTTTATTAGTGGAATTAAAAAGATGATTAGGAAAACTTGGAAGAAGTAATAGGATACATTTTTCTGTACCTGCAATACTAGAAAGAAAACTTTTAAGTATTCCTTTTGGTGTGGGCTGCCGGCCCACGTCTCCACCAGATGTCCCGCCTGGTTCAATAGGGGCAGCACCTCTTGGATCTTTTTGTCTATTAATAGTAACTGTAAAACGAAATTGCAAATTTAATTAAATATTGTTTTAATTGTAATAGCTGAGACCTGTAATTTCACATGTGGATTACTAGTAGTCTTTTGTTAATTAAGGGTAAAAGCTATCACTATTCCAAATTTAATTCAAGTCCATTGATCCATTACAATATGGAGTAATAAATAAAAATTTAATATTTAGATTATCAATTTTATAGTTTTTGTCTATAAAACTTCTCTACTTCGTATTATCAAGGTAGTAATTTTTTTTCAATATACATCACTCAATTATATATAATATCATACATAATTATGTAAATGAGTTTTGTGTCTTTATAATACAGATATACACACCACTGTCACATACTATGAAAATGAAAAGTGCTGGAAACATCGGAATGATAAAAATAATTAATATAGGTGATTTGAATCTGTTTAAAATAGTTTTTTTTCTGTTGTAATTCGCTTAAAACAACTCTGTAACCTAGGTAATGTGGATATCAATATCACCCGAGGATTGTGAGTTCAACCCCTGACTAGCATCGCTGAGTTTTCATGTGCTAAATTTGTGTTTTATTTTATCTCGAGCTTGCTAATGAACTTGAGAAATTCTGACACATATATGCTACAATCCGCAGTGGAGTAGCATCGTAAAATAAGCTCTAAATCTTCTTTTTAATAAGAGCGAAGGCCTTTGCCCAGCAGCATATTTCTAGTTTATTTTTTACTTACTTTGTTAATATGCGGTTTATAATATAAGTTGAACTATTGAATAGCCATAAATATATTACTCTTTCAGCCTTTAGGGGTCTCACCAAATAATAATGGGATCTGTGATATTTATTTATTATTATATAAGTTTGATATTAACACACAAATGTCGTAGCTAAGTCTGATGTCCTGAATTTTTTTTTACCAATTTTTGTCTAGAATCACACAATTCAAATCCCAACTCTTCAATACTATTTATTTTCTAGGATTACTAGAACTAATTAAAAGAATTTTACATACCATTACCCTACTGAGCAAAAACAGTACACGTGTGTATGCAGCATTGGAAATCTGTGCATAGTCCACTCCCACACCCAGTAAACTGCTGGCCACTTCATATTCCCTCTCAGTTGCATGAATTTGCTAAAAGATAATAATTAACAATAATTATATTTAACGATTCTGTTGGTCCACTCCAATTAAATATATTATTTATTATAATAGTGAATAAATTCTATTATACCAAAATCCTTATTTGAATCATTTATTTACATACAAGTTTATGGAATAAAATTAAATTGTAAAATTGTGAATGCTACAGACATTAATAATTTAATGTTATACTATTACTAAAACATTTTTATTTTAAGTTAAAAATAAACAAATCCTTATTTACTTTACATTATTTGTTTTTATATACTATTATTATAATATCCATGGCAGAACTGAGAAAGAATTTGATTATGTTACTTACTGCCAATTGGAATATTAGCCTGCAGTGCCAATAAACACTGTGCTGTGATAGTTCGATAGCTTTTCGTAGGATAGGTTTAGAATGTGTAGGTTGGCCCTGTTGCTCGAAGAGCTCGGCCAGAACGCTCGCCGCTTCGAACTTGACATCGTCAAATCCATTGATAGTCTGAGATAAACACCACTGTAACAAAAACATTAAATGACCCACTTCAACATCATTGTTTACATTCTATGGCAAACCTCTAGCGTGGATTGCCAACACTGACCGATAAAGGCAACATACTAGACACGCCGGTGCTTATACGTAACGTTTGAACCATATCCACACTAATTCACATAGGCAACAAAATAACAAAAAAACTTACACTCTGTTCCAAATGCGTTCTCGCCAAGTCGATGTTTTTAGTGTGTGTCAAAAGGATATTCCCGAGTTGTAAATGTGTCCTAGCTTCGACTCTCTGGGGCGGTTTGAAATTAAATACAGCTTGAAGGCACTGAATACAACTTTTTATGTCAGGAGGATTTGATGTGCGGAAATGTTCCGCTAAACCAAGTAAAGAAATATACCAAGCGTCCTGCGTTGACGCCATTTTGACATTTCTGCTTGGAGGGAGCAGTGTTGACAGCTAGTATTCTTCCATAAAATAGTGACACAGATAATAATTAAAACTTTTGTAATTAACAATATTCAGACATGTTCAATATAATAATTATATGCCTTTATTAATTAAAAAAAATATTAGCAAACAAATAAATGCGTGAATTATTATAGTATCAATGTAAAGTTTATTTTTATCGGTATATAGTTTGTCGGTAATTGACTACACATAGATGTAAATATTAAAAATATATTTCATTTTTTTTTCTTAAAAAACAATATACTATAAAATATATATAACAAGATAATATAATAGTATGAAACGAAAAAAAAAACATTTTCAAATCCTAAGGCTTGCAGATTACAGCGATTAGAGATGAGAAACAATTTTACTATACTTTTTGTCTATTAAAATAAAATATTAGACCTGCATGGCTAAACATACTCAAGGGATTAAATATATTACGTACAAAACTTTTTCTAATCAAATATTTTATTTTGTAACGGGCCAGTCCCGCAGACAAGGCCTCTTGTCTGGCCAAGTTTGCTAGTGGTTGATTCATAAATCGATACTAATTTTATAAAATTCTTTTGAGTTGGATAGCCCGTTTATCAAGGAAAATTTAAGGCTGTGATTCATCATACTACGACTCATAAGAGCGATGAAGTAACCAAGAACCATAAAAACAAATGCAATTATTTCTACTCCATAGGTTTAGAGATAAGGATTGGGAATCCCATTGCAAAATAGGATTAGAAAGTGTGAGAGAGAATACGAATACGTTAACACAGTTGTCTCTTTTTAGAATTCTGATTGGTCACGTCATGACAGTATCACCAGCACTACCAATCCTTGCCTTATAGAAAAATGTCAGATAATAAAAACACAAATCGCTTTGTCTCTTTCTACTGAGTGGTAAATTTTTGAACGTCTAAGCTCAATTTAATTTTTATGTTCAGATCCGATTAAGGGTTGTGACAGCGTATTTTCATGAATTATGAAAAGTAATATTAAAATATTTGAGAATTCAACGACCGTATGCTCCTTATGGTATTATATAATGTTAAAATATACAATTTTCGGGTAATTCATCAATAATTGTATGAATTATTTTAAGTACTTGATATAAAAATGATTGTTTATCACACTAAAATTCTGTGTATTTGTATATAATCCATAATTTTCTTTGAAACAAAATTTATAACGGACAAAATAATGTAATCACTAATGGTACTGCAGTAATTTATTTATACTATTTAATGTGAAATATTTATTATTGCGCCATTGAATTAATAATTAACTGAAAATCTTATAGCCAAGAAACTACCAACAGAGTTTTTTAAATAAAAACAACAACCAACACTTTACTTAAAAAGTTTATTCATCAATAGTTAATGCACCGCTGTTGATGTCAGTGATGAGGTCATGAGGTGGTCTGCCATCAATTGTGCAGCCAACAGATTGGGCAGTTCCGAGGATCTCCTTAACTGTACCAGAGAGGTACCTTGCCATTGATCTGGGCCTCATAATTTTTGCAATTCCAATCACATCTTCTAATGTGATATTTCCATTGTGCTTAACTGTAAAAATAAAATTAATAATTAGATTGAATGAAAGACAAGTAACATACCAACTAGTTTATTCAAGACTCCTGCGTTTATCAAAAATGTAGCTTATATTATATTATAATTAAAAATGTGCGTGCATTATATTGTGAACAAAAAGATTTATAATTTAATATAGATTTTTTGTACACAGTATAGAGTAATTTGAAAAAGTGATAATAATATATCGCTGCTTTTCAAGAATATTGATGCAACTAAAAATGATGAATTTTAGGGAATGGGGTTTATAAATTTCTTTATCGTGTTGGTGCATCTCTGCAAAATTAAAATGATCCCTTGATGTTATAACTTTATTCATTTAAAGAAAATTCATCATCGCAACTCTTTCAAAGATTTATGGACTTTTGGCATATTTCGATACCTCCCACGTAAGTTATTGTAAGCCACAAAATTGCCGTTAGCGTTTTTACTGAATACTACACGAATTTGCATTGCTTAATGCATTCATAGTGGAAAAATACCAAAAATCCTTTTTTGTTTTTCAAGGAAAGTTACAACAAAATACACCTTTTTTCTGGCGTATTTTGTTATAACTTTCAAACTAAAACGGATTAAAAGTGCTCTACTGTAAAATTGTAATTTTGGGGTTACAACAACTTACGTGGGAGGTATCGATTTGTTAGAATTTTGAACTTCTATGATATTCTTGCAAACCAGCGATGTAATCAAATAATATTTAATAACAGTGAAACCACAAGTATATTATATAACTTAATATAAATACATCAAAACTTTAAATTTCATATATTAGGTTGGAATTGTTGAAGTACTTACTGTTCTTTTGCTTCTTGCGGTCACGTGGGGGCTCCTTCAGTGCTCTAATGATGAGGGCAGCTGCAGACGGCACTACAGAGATTTGTGCTTGTCTGTTTTGGACGATGAGCTGAACAGTGATCTTCAGTCCTTTCCAGTCACTAGTCGCCTTTGCGATGTCG
Source organism: Hypolimnas misippus (assembly GCA_037950945.1). Classification (NCBI taxonomy): domain Eukaryota; kingdom Metazoa; phylum Arthropoda; class Insecta; order Lepidoptera; family Nymphalidae; genus Hypolimnas; species Hypolimnas misippus. The sequence continues at coordinate 9,946,349 of JBBEEQ010000011.1, read as the reverse complement.
TCACCCACTTTTTTGGGAGACTGTAAAATTATTTTGATCGGTTGTTATAGTAGGGTAAATATATTCCTAAAAAACTTAAAATACTATATAAATAACCTCAAGAATTATTTAGATTCAATATAACTATCTTACATCTTAGCATTCACATGGCCTGGTCCGCGACTCCTTATTGTACATTCGGAGTAGCCGTGACAGGGAAAGAATCCTGAGTCACGGGTTCCTTCCATCCGCCACCCGGAAGGACGCGCCTGGTAGGGAGGCACCCCCCAGGATCATTCATCACAAAATTTAAGAAACAAGTAGTGTTTGTACATCATACTATATATTTATATGTCTTACTTTCATAACTTAATAATAGAATTTGAAAGACTTTATAGTATCTTATTAATTATACGAAAATAAAAAACTAATGCAATAACAAATTCGAAAAATATTTCGATTCCCATGCGTGCAGTTATAGGTTATGTTAGAAACAATTTAAGGTTTATACTCACGAGACCCAAGGGACCAATTTTAGGGGCCAAGGACGATGTGGCTCCGACTTCTCCACCAACACATCTCAAATTAACTGAAATAAAATAGAGAATTGTTGAACATCCGATATGGTTTACAAATTGTTTTATTTTGTCACTTTTAAAAAGCTTACCGATTTTAATTTCGTTAGGATCGAACTTAGGAGGCATTGTGTTGTCTCAATGAAATATCACTTTATGATATTAAAATTAATCCAAAGAGATTCCTTTGGATTAAAACCGAACTGCACGGAAACGTTCTGTAAACGTTGACAGTCCGACGAAAAAGAAAGCCGGAATGAGTACACTGACGGGTCTTAATTGACAACACTGACAGTGACAGCTTCTTATGCAGAGCACAGACTACAAAACCAATTGCAGAAATTAATGTAATGTAATAATACAATAATAAGTACAAAAAAGTGAAATAATAAAATACGCAATGATATATTTTAACTATATAAAATTACTATCATATTTTTTTACGGTAATAATTTTATCCATAGTCAATTTTGACAAGCTCGTCTTGTCTTGTTGAAGACAATAAAAAACATTGGAATGAGTATGAGAGGCGAGAGTATACATGGGACCAGTGTTCGGAAACATGTAATCTAACTACTGATTACTAACTACGAATAAATTTTGTGGTTAGTAATCATAACTACAAATTAAATAAGTAATCGTAAAATGTAGTTAAAATTTTAACTACTAATTTTAGTTGTAATCACAATTACATGCTTATTTTTATAACTACATTTACATACGACATAATGTTGCGTATCTAGTAAAGGCTTCAACGATTTTCATAAAATGTAGTATGCTTGGGTTTCGGGGGTGATAGATCGATCTAGCTAGGTTTCATTTTTAGATAACTTTGTTTTATCCACGTTTTCAGACATTAAAAACTGCCACTGTTGTTTATTATTTACTACTAAATATAATTTCCAAAAAACACGATTTACCTAAAAATACAGAGCAAAGCTTATCATCTCTCGCTTATCATCTATCGTGTTTGCTTTAAAGTAGCTGGATGGTTATCCAGCTACTTTAAAGCAAACACGCGCACAAGTCGTGCCTGTGCCGACTTGTCCTTTGCTAGGTAGACAGTAGTTATCTGCCGGATCGTTAAATGTGTAAATCCGCGGATACGGATCCGAATACTAATATTTGGTATCAAAATCCACGGATACAGATAAGGATCTAATCCTTCTTACTTATTTGGTGGCAGTGCGCGGGCCTTTGAAACGATAGTTGGCATTTCTGTTGGTTATAGTTTAGTGTAATTCTGGGAATATGTGTAAAAATTTTAGCTATATATTAATTAAATATTTAGTATTTCCGTAAAATATCCACCCACTAAGTAACTGATACGGATTTTGCTTCTTCATTGGATATCCGCTGATACGGATACGGATTTCGCTTCTCTCTTGGATATCAGCAGATACGGATACAGATATCAGCCACTACTTTCTACTAGTCATGTGTCGGATATCATCGGTATTTGTATTAGCGGATAACCAATGATGAAGGAAGATCCGTTACTTTTTTGCTGACCTTGACACTAAATATCCGTATTCAATCGGATTATATTATATACGGATCCTTCATTTTATTTATACGAATACGAATTTTTCTGCTTCCTGGGATATCCGCGGATACGGATATCCGGCACATCACTAGTAGGTAGTTAGAGCGACGCAGCTTGGTCATGTCGCGACTGTTAGAGCGAAAGCTTTAGTGCATAGCTATAGCATTTTTTCTTAATAGCTCGCTGCATGTCGGTATAAGTCGCGTTTTGATTCCAAAACATATAATACAACACATTACATGTTTATTTAATTGTCACATTTAAGTTCCTAGAACTCAAGTAATCAGTAATCATAAGTACATGAAGTTAACGACGCCCAACATTGCATAGGACATTATTCGTACCTACTCATTCCCAAGCAGATTTCTAAGCGGCGTCGTCCAAGTGGTCGGCAGTCTGGGTGCCAAAATCTATGAGTTTAAAATATATCCATAGTTACATTATATTATTAATTGATAGTGTGCTGTGATATTTTAGAACTATAGACTACTACTGTTCATACTAATTAACGTTACGAACTAGTCTTCTCTATCGATAGGCTAAGAGCGGTCCTCTCGCAATTTCGTCCGCGTGGAGTTACATCGCGCTTCCATTTACATTGCAATCCTACAGGGATCGTGAATTTTTTTCGTGTTATTAAAATTGGCCTATTCTTTATCCTTTCAAGGGATATGAACTATATCCCTGTGAAATATTATTGTAATCACTCCATTAGTTTGTTAATTTATTCGTTACAAATATACATACAAAAGTAAAAATCTTTCTTTTTAACAGCTTTTATTTAACTTGAAATATATCTATGTAAGGATGTTCGAGTGGAATCTTGCGACCCGATTTTGAAGCAGATACTTTCAACCGATTAAGCTGAAATTTTGTATGCACGTTTAGATTGGATGGCGGACCATCCAAAACGGGACAGTTATTTTTAATGCATTTCTACAATAGGGGTATCAAATGAAAGGAGCTTTTTGAGACGAAGTTAAAGTTGAGAAAAAATGCATATTAAAATAAAATTAAACAAAAAACCTTTTTTAGTTTTGGTTAATTATAAATCTTAAATTATGAATTGTGTATATAGGCTATAAGTAGACATTGTTAATTTATTTATTTTCAAAATTCGAAGTAAAAATTTATTTCTTTCTTTTTAGGGCATTTAAATAAAAGCTTTCTTAAAATGGTTTTTTTGTTTATTTTTTTTTTATAATATTAGTATAGATAATTCTATAACAATACCATAGTCAGAAAGTTATCTCCGTATCTACGAATAATACAGTTTAACAATTTAATACATAATGACAATAAAGATGACTCGATGAGCTTAAATAAATGTTGCCATTTTTATAATTTTACCGCAAAATATTGTAGATATTTGATGTTAATCAAAAAAAAAAATTAACTCACCTGAGAGTACGATTAAATAAGTAAGTCTGATTTGTTTTTTATTAAATATTGCTTAAGCTGCCGATGTAGATAAATCTTTATATATTTTTTGCAAGTAATAAAAGGGTATAAATAAATGTCAATTGCCTTTTCCTTATTGGTTAAAAATACTATAAATTTCTAAAATTTTATTTATTTTATCTCCAAGTTAAGGTTTTGCTGAATCGAGCAAATAATATATTAGATTTTTGTGTGTGAATTTAATAATAGAAGTTTTTCTTGCACTGCAGTAACACTAGTTACTGCAACTCGACACAAAAATCCAATACAAATTGTCAATGTCACTACATTTATTATAGTTTATAATCTCTTAATACATTCTCTAGAAGCGACCACTCCTAATATTTTTTTTTACATTAATAGCTTAATACAAGTGATTAACACAATGGCTCACGATGAAACTATTTTAAAATCGCATCTATCGAACTACAAGTACCGGGATATTACCTCACGAGAAGTGGTCAGCTTGATTCAAGTATATCGAAGTCTGACATATCGCTTAGAAGCCTTTGTGTTTAATAATGGAGTAAGAAAAGATTTACTGAATCTTGAAGGTACAATACCCGTAAATTACAAAGGCGCCTTTTACAACATTCCAGTGTGTATTTGGTTAATGGACACTCATCCGAAAAATGCTCCACTGTGTTTCGTAAAACCTACGGCGGATATGTCGATTAAAGTGTCAAAATATGTGGATAGTAATGGTAAAGTTTATTTACCTTACTTACACGAATGGAATTCCAATAGCTCTACATTACTGACACTTGTGCAGTGTATGATATCAGCATTTGGTGAAATACCCCCAGTATTTTCAAAACCACGAAACGAAACTCATCCGCCGTATCCTATTAATTCATTTATGCCTCAAGCTTCAGGATTTCCCTATCCAACTGTAAGCCCTCCCCATTCTGGTTACCCTTCGGTTACACCCTACCCCACAACATCGAATTTGCCTTATCCAAATTATGGGTCGCCTTATCCAGGTGCTGTTAACGCTAATGGTACACCATTCTCACCAGCAAATGCTACCCCATACCCACCTTCGGCAGGTTATCCTGGTACCGATGTGGCAGGTGGAACAATTACTGAAGAGCATATAAAAGCTTCATTACTCTCAGCTGTTGAAGATAAATTAAGGAGAAGACTTAAAGAACAATCTCAACAATCACAGGCTGAACTTGAAACACTACGTCGTACCCAACAGGAGTTACGTGAGGGCAAATCCAGGTTGGAGGACATTTTAACAAGACTGCAAAGAGAAAGAGCTGAGTTGGATAAAAATGTTGCAATATTACAAGAAAAAGAGAAAGAATTACAGTCCGCTGTAGAACATTTGGGTGAACAGGAAAGTGTTGATGTTGATGAAGCTGTTGTTACAACAGCACCGCTATATTCACAACTATTAAATGCATTTGCCGAAGAAGCTACTCTTGAAGATGCTATATATTATATGGGAGAAGCTTTACGTAAAGAAGTTATTGATTTGGACACATTTTTGAAACAAGTACGTACACTGGCTCGACGACAGTTCACTCTAAGGGCCCTTATGCATAAGTGTAGGCAGAAGGCTCAGCTTGCATGTTAGTGATAATAGTTCCAGGCAATGTTTGAACTGTTGTCAATGTATGTTTAATGTAAATGATAAGCTTGTTTGTATCTGATATCATTTACACATTTAGTATAATACAATATATATTACAAGCTAAATTAAACACAAAGTGATTTCTTTTGTTATTAAAGTTGCCTAATGACTCTCCTATAATCTTTATTACATTAAAAAAAATAAAACATTTTGCTTATGATGAAAAGGTTGTGCAATTGTAATTATATGTCTGCACATGGGTTCATTTTTTAGACACATTGAATATCGCCACTACACGACTGAACTGTCTATGTTTTAATGTCATTTATATTGAACGGAATCTTTTAATTAAAATTTCTTCATAAGCCATTTGGATCATTATCCCCATTTAGTGATATGTCAGATGATCATTAGTTCTTGCTTGGTACAGAGTTGTAATTTATGTCATGTCTTTAGTCTTTATAAATAATACATTTGTTTAAATACATACATTAAACTCGTCCCTAAAAACATTTTAAAATATTTCAGTTTTATTTATTTATAAACAGTACTCCTTAATTAGATAATCTTTTATTGCATTATTAGAGCCAATGCCTTGGATATATATATATATATATATATATATATATATATATATATATACACATACTCAGAAGATAATGTTTTTAAAATATAATTACATTAAGTTAGACCTTCAGTAAGAAGTCAAGTTTTTTAAGGTGTCAGGTTATTGAAGTCAACGTAGAACATTATATAGAATTTCATAAATTTATTTGTAATCAATAAATTTGAAAAACGTGGATATTACATCAAATTAGACTAGGACCTGACAAGTTGTATCGTATACTTAGTGTCTTTCTTAATATAAATATTTGGTCTTCAAAACTTTACAACTTCTGCAGACTGAGGCATTGACTTGTATATAATTGGAAAAATACCTCAAGATTTTTTTTACAGAAATGTGGACAATTTTTATGTTTTTTTTTTTTACATTATATTAAATACATTTGTTATTCAATTGCATGCAAAGGTAAGCTTTCATAGAATTAGATTCATAATTTAATATTGTTTTTGGGAATGTTTATCATTATATAAACTATTGGACAATAATAAAAATTGAATCTACCTGTTTATCATTATAGTTAAAATTTCATTGAATTGTTTTTTTTATTATTATGAGTATTCATTGAAAAATATATTTCATTTGTTTTTCTCAACTTTTTATTATAATTTCTAGCAGTAAGTCATATAAAAAAATTGTAATCATGTAAGCGTATATTATTTAATCATCTTTAATATATAGTACATTTATTTAAAATTATGTATTAGTTTAATTTGTTTCAATCAAATTATAATTCAATATAATTATAATTTGATAATGATAAAGTTCTGGTAATGTAAAACAATATTGTAGATAGAGATATTAAGCATTTGTGATAATACTATCTGGAAATTACAACACAAAAAGGAAAGAAATGATTAGAAAATAGATATCCATGAAGTAGAAAGGGATCTGATTGTAAAAAACAATTTAATTTTTTTTTAATGATACGAGGTAAATAATAAAATGGCAGATATAATTAAAATATTACATAATATGTAGTCATAACCAAGTTACATTTGTTATTCTTTTTATACATTGCTCGTTTTTCTATAGAAGATTGTGTAAGTATCTGTATATATTATACAATGTCATCTGTGATTGTGTATTATTATACTCATTGACACAATAAACTGTAAGACATTACATTTAATCTTTTTTTATTTATACTCAAATGTCAAGTTAACAAACTAAACTTAAACTTTATTATTTTTAAATCAAGTTTAAGCTGTAGTTTGTATATAAAAATTTCCAACATATTATTTTATTTATCTATGTATGCATTAAATAGTATTACGTATGTACAGTAGTACAATAGTTATATGACAAAATTTTCAATGCATGAAATACACGCAAAATGAAACAAACACAAAGAGTAGAGCCACATTTAATAAAAATAATTCAGACCACTCATAAACAAAATAATGTAAACTTTAAAGCTTAGCATAAAAATAAATTAAATGCTCTTATAGCAATTCGGGATATAATAGATTACTTTTTTTCATTCTGTTTTTTGCCTTTCTTGGCGGCAGCAGCGGCTTCTACGTCTATCGGCGCCGGCTTTACAAATGGTATAAGCTCTTGATATTGCTCTGGCATCCAAGGTTTTAAGGCCTCAGGTACCTAAAAATATTAAGGGTTTTTATATAGAAAATCATTTAAATATTAATACTAATGGCACTGATTAATTGCAGATAATTTAAAAAGAAGTGTGTTTTTAATAACAATTTTATTATAATTAAAATATTAATTATATAATTTTATTCAATTCATTCATTGTATAGAAGAAAAGAAGAATTCATAAAACAATTTTTTATTTAATACCTTGATTCCTTCTTCGGTCTGGTGCACCTCTAGAATTGCACAGATGACACGTGTGGTGGCACACATAGTTGCATTCAGCATGTGCACATATTCTGTTGCTGCATTCATTTTCTTTGTCTGACCATATCTTAAAAAGAAATTCTTAATATTATTATGTTGCTTCCATTGATATTATCATTAAGAATGATTCAAACGGCAATGGTTTGAAATATATAGTTAGCTACCGTCTCACCTAACCAGCAGACGTCTGGCTTGGTACTCCAAACAGTTGCTGCATGACACTAGTTCACGGAAAGCACCAGAGCCTGGGAACCAAGCTTCCAGATCCAGCTTCTTTGCAGCAGCATGGTTCAATGCTCCAGACACGATATTTACAACACGATACGGAATTCCTAAGGTCTTGCAAAACTCTTCAGCATTATTAATCATCTCATCCATCATTATCCACGAAGCATTATCGTGGGGAGAAGTCAGGACAAACTGCTCCACCTTAAAATTAAACCAAATAATAATACATTACACATGTTTGATTAAAACAGTATAAATAAATAAATTTAAAGTAACTACATACCTTTTCAAACTGGTGTACTCTGAAAATGCCTCGAGTATCCCTTCCGTGTGACCCAACTTCTTGTCGGAAACATGTTGACAAACCTGCATACCTAAATGAATTATCTCTATATATATAAAAATGAATACTGTTTGTTTGTCTTGCTAAAACTCGACAATATTTCAAGATCAAAATTAAACAAATCAATTCATGATTTGGTTAATTTTGATCTTAAAATATTTGTGTTAGTTCAGGGAAGGTTTAAACAGTAAGAAACATAAATAAAAAGTAAAGAAAAATACTAAAAAATGACAATTTTATTTTGTTTTTCTGCTTTGTCACTTGGTTGTCAAATATTTATAGGTGAATACAAAAATTTGTCTATTTTATACCTGTCGTAAAGGATCTAATTTCTTTGGTCTAATTATTCAATGTGGATAAACATTTTGTATTAAGTTATATGACCATATTTTAAATAAATAGTAGGTAATACAAAGTTCACTGAGCCATCTAGTATTTATATAAATTCATTTTAATGAAAATACAGGCTTCAATAATTATATTGTAATAATCATGTACCTTATAGGTAAAGAGCATTCAGGGAGCCATTCATCTCTATGATAAGCAGCAATGGGTTGTTCAGAAGTGGCAATGAGATATTTCTCCTCTACAACAGCATCACCCTTGTTTTCAGAGCCTTTGCCCACCACTTTATAAAGTTCTTCATCAAATTGTGCTAATTGTGCTACTTCTTGCATCACCTATAAATGCAGATAATAATTATTATGATACATATACACAATACACATTATAATTATGATCACTTATTAAAGTAGCAGCTTCAATTTTTTTTCAATAATTCAATAGTTCTTTCCCAAATTAAAATTCCTTTCTTTATTTCAATAATAAAAAAAACAATGTAGAACAAAACTTGTTTTTATGTTACCTCTTTTCTCATAAAGAATGGAGTGTACAAGGGTGTGTAACCACGTTGTAAAAGAATCCTCAAAGAGAGCTGAACAAGTGCTTGTTCTAAAAACACTGCGGGACCCTTGAGATAATACCCTCGGCCACCAGCCACTGCTGCACCCCTTTCACCATCCATACCTAAAATTATAGGAGTAATAAATAAACCGTAATTTTTTTATGTTATTCCAAATTTCATATTGAGTTGATACTAATGCAAATACATATATAACTTATTATTCTATTGTAGAAACAAAGAATGTTTTTTGTTACAATATTCTTAGCATTCGATACTAGGGAGTAGAAGAAAACTTATATTATTTCTTTTGATTTATAGCTTCAATAATTAAATTAATGTTTATTTTTATGAAATGCATTAAATTTCAAAGTGTCTAACAATTATTTGTCTTACATGACTTTGTTTCACTAACCATCTATCATACAAATGAGGTCCACATGAGAGTACTTTTGCCTTACAGCACAGTCTCCGAAGGTCCTCTCGATAGCATTGTGGTCTTCATCATCATCTACTGGCACAGACTCGTGTAAGTGGTTACCGACTTCTCTAAGAGCTGCTGAGCGAGCTTTTTCTGCTGTTATGAGAGCCTGCTCATTATTTGCTATAGCTTCATCAATTAGCACTCTTACCTAAAATTTGTTTACAAAAGTTAGGATGAATGTATGTTAGATATCAATAAAATTTTTCATTATATTTTTAAAGAAGATTCACAAAATAATTTTTAATAAAATTAATAGCAAAAAAAACTTCTTTTTACTTTCATGGACTATAAATAAAATAGAATAAAAATAAATAAATTAAATTTAGGACATAATGAAATCAATGGTATTTAAACCATATGGAAAGAACTTAATTAAAATTTTGTTGTTGTAACTCTTTGTAATTGCAAATATAAATATATAGTATTAAAAATATAAAACCTTTTTAATCTGATTGACTTTTAGTGGTCTCAGCAGTTCACCGGTAAGATTTATTAGGTTATCAGATATTTCTTGAGGTACTGGTTCATCATCTGGACCCACTGGTTCTTTATTTTTCATCTTTTGACCAATTTCTTTGCTACATACATTTTTTAGTTTATTTAAATTATCAGCATCGTGTCGCAATTTTCTCCATAAGGTATCCTGTTCAACTACAGTGTCTACCAAACCAACATCTTTAAAACGTTTTCGTTGGTTTTCACGAATTTTATCTGGATTTCCATCTTTGTCCGCGCGAAATAAGTCTAAGTCAAGAACCATTGTGATGCAAAGGCGAAATATGTGTATTTAATATAAACTTTATAATATTTTAAAAATACGTAATGGTGCAATATGATGACGAAAATTTAAGTTTTAAAAAGTGCCGATTTCGATTGCTGACGGAGTGACGGATGAATGATGACAGGATGACCGCATGCGGCAGTGAAAGGTGTCGTTTAGAAAAAAATCTTACAGAATTACTTAGAATAATCCTGCTTTAAAATATATGTTTTTATTTTAATTTTATTCTTACAAAAATGAAATAAGAATTTATATCCTCTTGATAAAAGTTAATGTTTAGGAAATAATGAAGTTTTTAAATTTTGTACAAAAAATGTTTTTGTCATTAATTAGGTGGTTGAATTGGTTACTTTTTAATTAATTCTATATATAATTGAACTTAATCAATTTTAAAAATTATAAAAGAAATCAAAAGAAAGAAGAAGATCGCAAATTCGTAAGTTTTAACGCTCGGAGACTTTCTTAATAATTAGCAAGCAACATTATACTATAATGTCAAATTTGCGATTGGTCGGCTAGATTTGAGCTCATATTTTTCGTATTTTCCTGAATGTTTTGTATACTATGATAATCCTATCAGATACCAGATGAAATAGCAAATCTTCGTCGTTCACCTAAAGACTGTAAGTAGTCCAATATGTTAGGAATTACTTATTCACGTAGTTTATTTCACATATTGTTTACACGTCTCCAATATCCTTTTCCAATCTATTTACAAAGGGGAGTATACTTGTTGACGAAATCGAATTAATTGTTTTAACTTATACTCAATGTATTTTTACCGGATGCAATTATTAAGATAAAATTATTAAAAGTTTATACTAATTTTTCAATTACCGTCTTTAATAAGGCAACCTAATTGTCGGGTTACCCCAATAGAAGTTATACTAATATTTAACATACAAAATAATTTAAGTGACTAACGACTTTTTATCCTTCACTTACAGGCAATGATAAGATGATTCCACTCAAAGACAACCAAGATGTGGCAGCTTTCCTTGTCACAAAACACTCTTGGAAAGGAAAGTATAAAAGGGTATTTTCTATTGGTACTCATGGGATCACAACATATAACCCAGATCGTCTGGAGGTGACAAATAAATGGCTATACTCAGATGTGGTCACCATTGCCTCGTCCAAGCATTCAAACTCAGCTGCAAATCATGACTTTACATTAGTCATGAAAAAGGACAAAAAAATTGATTCCATGAAATTCTCTTCAGAACACAAGTGTCTTATTTTAACAGAAGCTTTTAAATACAGACACTTGTTTGCAGAAAAACCTAAAGATATTTTTGTAAGTATTTAATCTTTACCTTTAACATATACCTTTAGGTAAGTATAAATTGAGCATTTTCATAAATATGATATTATTGTTTTAGAGGTATCAAGCATATAAACATCATTGGAGTGGTACACGCCTGCCTATTGTGTTGGAAGTAGGTCCATGTTCTCTTGAACAACTCGACCCATCAACACACACGCTGCTCGCTAGTTACCCATATTCAGACATACAGGGCATACTGCCTGTCAGAGACATATCAGGAGGATTTGTTCTGGCTGTTGGTGGATACAGTCGCCTTCACCTGTTTTCTAATGCTATGGATCATCAAATTATCATCAATAAAATGCTTGAAATGGCGAGTTTGACGATGAGCATAAACATAAAAGTATTATCTGCAACAATTACACTTGATGATTATCATAACCAAAGATTTGGTAAATTCAGGTAAAATATAATTAGTGTTAACAATTTTGTGAATAGATAAATATAATTTAAATCATTTTTATAAATCCTGGTAATAATTATGACACAGTAAGACTTTGGACCTCTCAACTTTCAGAGTTGAAATAGAACTCTAGCTATCATTCAGCTGTGTTCTCAACATTAAGTATGAATTATTATGTTAATATAAATTAAAACCAAATTGCTACCAAATGTTACAGAATATATATAAAAAATTAACAGAAATTGACATATTTATAGTTTTGTGGTCAAACAAAACTTCCTAAAAATAGGGAACTGATTTGAAAAGTTGAAAATGCAATTTTATTTACTTTAATTATATAAATATTTCTGTTATTTATATTTTACAACCAAACTCCTGAAGCGATTTTAATTAAACATTCTATGGGATCAATGGGAAAGAAACCTTTTCACACAAAAAATATTATTAACTATTATATTAATTAACCAAATTGTTAAACCATTTTTGAGTAAACATACATTAAAAACAACCTGTGATGAATTGAGAACCTCCTCTTTCTTTCTATTTCTTTTATGGAAGGCTTTTAAAAACCACACAATTAAATTGATAGTTTAAATTAATCATTTTGTGCTTTTAAGTGTTTGACAAATATTATTTCATTATTTAATTATACAAAGTAGGGAAAATAATGTATGATCAGAAATTAACACTACTAGTGCTTAACTATATTTACTCTTGGAAATGATCATAATGAAAATTATTATGACCTTCATAAGTTTTATCTGTCTATTTAACATGATCATATCATATTTAAAACAATTGTGTACATTATGATAACATTAAATGTACGATTTTTGTATGTTGCTTTGCCAGTAGAAAAATGATTCACAGTTGACCTATCAGTCACTATTACAATGATGATATTGATAAACATATATTATGGTTTATAATGATTTTATTGTTTCTTTCCTAACTAATATATTTTTTTACTGCATAAAATATCATTTTGTAATTATATAATTTTTCTATAAAATAATTACTTTTCTCGGCAAATCATAGCCAGAAATATATAATAATAATAGGACAATATTGAATATTTCATAAATTTTAGCTATTTGTTTAAATTTTTATTGAGGCTATATAAAACGATTTTTTTTTGTGGTTTTTTAGATAATACCATATACACCACTTTCTTGAATCAATTGTGTAGACGAAATCTGAGGTCAACTATTTACGATTGCATTATGTTATATTACCAATTTAATTTTCAGTGGCGATCAACATCAGACGTCCTTGAGTGAATTTATGGTTCATAAAGTGAACCCCGCTCGTCATATGGAACCAATGCGTAGGACACTTTGTCTCTCTGATACTTGTATTCTTGAAAGAGATCCACAGACCTATTCCGTAAGTTATATAATTATATTACGAATTTATTTGTTAACAGTTAATTTATTTTTTAAAAGAATTCATTAAATAAATAATCTGTTAGTTTTCAACATTCATTATTTTGAATTACAGGTTGTGTGCTTGCGACCGCTAAGCGACGTATTTGCGCTTGTTCGGGATCCTGATCATCCTCAAAAATTTTCTATTGAATATTTAAATGGACAAACTCGCACATATTTGGCTGGAGAAAGGTTTGCTATCCATTCAATTTTTATAAATTCATTTTTGCCCAAAATTGTAAATTTACACATTCAGTCATTTTAATACTAAGAGTGCGATATGGCGAGTGGACTACATGAGCGAAGGAAAACTGCAAAGGACTTGTATCCAGTTTAATAATAAAAAAAGAGAAGTAAAGCTCGGCGCTGGTTGTAGGGACGCGCTGCTGGCGTCGCTGGTTGACGGCGTGCGCTCGGCGGGCCAGCGGGACGTGCACGTGCGCTCGGCGCGCACGCCGCGCGGCTTCCGCCTGGGCCCGCTGCACCACGCCGTGGACGAGGAGACTGAGGCCAACCACCTGAAGTAATTACTACTCTCTCTCTCCCTTTCTCTTTCTCTCTATCTGTCTATGTCTCTCCCTATCCCTCCCCTCTCTGCTTATGATACTATGATATCATTATCCTCCTTGCATCTTCGTCTCTTTCACCCTCCTTTTTTGCCTCTCTCTCTTTTCCCCTGTCTCTCTCCCCTTTTTTTTTCGCTCGTTTCTCTTCATTTCTTGAATGTAACAAACATCATGAGATTAATAATACTTTTACTATGTTCAATTGTTAAATTTTAACACCTACTGTTATATGGATTTACTATGATGCCTGTCAGATCATAAAATAAATTACTTATAAATATGATCTTTATCATTCATTTTTCGTTTCCAACAGATTATTTCAAAATCCTGTGGGGATGTCCCGATCAGAAGTTATTGAACGTTTCAACGCGAATGTCGGCTACAGTGGCCTCATATATTCTGTCAGTCAAGATGTAAGTTTTTATTATTACTTTTTTCATTTCATTGTGCTTTATTATTGTTCTTGTTATGTTTTTGCTACTTAAGTCATCTTATTTGTACTGTCATAATGTACATTATTATTAGAATCCATCAATAGCACTGCTTTATCAATATACTTTAATGTAATGGTAATGCATTTTATATATTAAGATGATATCATTATGGTTCACTTAATTATTCAATTAGTAATTATTAAATTAAGCATAACTAAATAAATTTTGAAAATAAGCTTTAATTCTAATATTTAAATTATAAGATAAGAATCTTATAAATGCTGTTTGATGCTAAGTTTTAATTTAAGCCTTCTGTCAACTATTGTCTCAACATTATCATATGTCATATAGCTTGTTCGTAATCATCTTTATATTTGGGCATGTTAATTTGATGTTGTTGCCTTATAGGCTCGTCCCCTGTTGTGGCTGTTTCTTACGTGGGATCTTGTAAGTCCCTCTCAATGTTATTATTATCTGTCCCCTCGCCTATAGCAATATAGGAACTGACCTAAGACTACATTTGAACTATGTTCAGAATATTAAATTTTTATAAAAGAATATTCTTAGTAACATTTCATGTTGCAATGTTAATATTGTTAAAACACCAATAATATAATTATAAATTTTGGTTCAGTAGAAGTATATTTGAATATAAATTTTGTAATGAGATAAAATATGGCAAATATACAATATGGCATCGAAACTTTTTCTTTGATGCCATATTGTAATAAAATATAATGTTACAAGACTTAACATCTTGATTATTTTCTATTGATATTTAATAAAATAATTAAGGAAAATGTATCAAGAATATTATATTTTGTATGTATAAAGAATATTATATATAAGAAGTAGTCAGGGTCAGCTCTGTCATATTCATCACACCTTGGGATAAACACTCCATATTGTATTGAAACAATTGACTCGGGGTTATCTCGTTTATATTTCAGATAGTGCGATAGATGTCATTTAGAATGTAATTTACTCATGGTATGGTTAGGATATGGTTCATCCAACATTTTTTCTTTATTTGGGTTTTAATATGATTATTATTTTGTAAGTGCCTTAATAACACGTAAAGTCAATAATTCAATAGCGTCTCAATATATTTCCACTTTTACGAAAGTAATATAAATTATATCAGGGATAAGGAAATTAAAGGTTTATTAATTTTTTAACGAAAAAAAAAATGAAAATATATACGAAATTTGATAAAGTACATAGTTTCATCTAGTTATCCTTTATGTTCGTCCTTGAATAATTACGTTGAGTCACTATTGTTCTAATGGTTTTATATAACATTTTCGCTTAATAAGATGCAATGTAAATAACGCCTGCATTATTGTATATACCTGTATAAATAGTTTTTTTTACTATGACTTCAATGCCGAGAATGTATCCGAAGATGTTGGACACCTAAATTCATAAATAAGCCAAAACGGAGCATGGCAATGCCGAGGGTTAACACCGCAGTGTACGTGCGCAGAGGCTGTTCGCGGAGAACAAGGAGAAGTTGATAACGGGCGCGCTGAGCGCCATCATGAGCAGCGCGCCGGCGGGCGGCAGCCTGTCGCTGCGCGAGCTGGAGGCGCAGTTCCACGCGCTGCGCCGCCTGTGCGCCAGCAAGGTGGGCTTCGCCGCCTTCACCGCGCTCGCCGGGTAATATATATTCGTTGAACATATTATTATTCTGTATAAACATGAGTTTACAGGGCCGTTTCTAACCGATTGGAGACCCTGGACACAATAAGATAATGGGGCCTCTACGATATTGGTATAAAGGGCCCCATATACGGTACGATTTGTCTTTACGATCCGTCGCTACAGACCAATCGAACAATCGGAACGACGAATCGATAGTGTATATGTGTGTGGCTCTTTACGATCAACGATTCGATTTTGTATATATTGATGATGATATGATTAATACTGGTTTTGCTTTAATAGCCATTTAACCCACATTTTTCTAGGATTTCTTTTTTTGTTTTGTAGCCGAATCAAAGTTACCGCCACATAGGAAAGGAAAAGAAGTTCAATTTTTCATTTTATTAGGCATGTATTGAATTATTAGAACACGTGATTATACTTCAGTTTCAAATAAATAAATGATCGATCGTTACTAACAATCGTTTCGTGTATGAACGTCATTTGCGATGCCATCACTCGTCACGATTTTTATCAGATCGATCGTACAGACGAATCGTACCGTATATGGGCCCCTTAAAGGGTAAATAGGCAACCTTCTACATTTGTTTAACTGTGTTGTTGCTCGTATTTAAGCCCAGCCATGTCCGTGGCGCACGAGCGCGGCAGCGAGTGAGCGAGTGAGTGTGCGCAGGTTCCGCGAGTGGATGGGCGCGGCGGTGGTGGGCGCGCTGCGGCGCGAGTGCGCGGCGTGCTCGCACGCGGCGCTGGACGCGCTGTGCGCGCTGCTGCAGCCCATGCACGCCGAGCCCGACCTGCGCCAGGAGCAGCTCAACAAGGCCAGCATGCTCGCCTCGCTGCCCTTCCTCGACGGCCTGCTGGCCATGTGGGCGTCGCACGTCGTCAGTGTCCATTACATACATAATTGAACTTTAATTTATCAAATTGCTTGTTTTTTTTTCTATTATAAACCTTTTGATGGCTATTTTTGAAACTGTTTTAAAGTTGTTCGTTTTAACATATATCATTTACTTGTGATATGCTTGTGTGTAGACGGCGGGCACGGGCGCGCTGGTGGTGGCGGCCATGTTGGACTTCCTGACCTTCGCGCTGTGCGTGCCCTACAGCGAGACCACGGACGGGAAGCAGTTCGACCAGCTGCTCGAGATGGTGGCCAGTCGAGGTCGCATTATTTTTAAACTTTTTGAGGTACCACATACTTTGTTAATCTTCATCATCACCATCACCACTATTTATTATCTTTACATTTTAAAAATATTGTAATTTTTACCTATATAAATATTGTAACCTAGGTAGAGGTACCTACTTAATTGAATTTTCTATTGACGATTTTTGGAAAAGTAAATGCCACTTCGGTCAATTCTCAATTTGAAAATAACATGACTCTACTAATTACTTGTCTAGGAGAACTATTTGTCTGTTAATGTAAATTCCCTATGGTACGATTTTTCAAGTTTCATGATAGACCTATTTGAATATTTATTATTTAATTATATTAAGGAATTTCTGTGTAAAATTAAATTACATTGGTAAGGTTTTGTACTGCCCGCCTCTCAGTCATCCTTTGTTCGAGCATAATATTGTTTCTCAGCACCCGTCGGCGGCCGTGGTGAAGGGCGCGGGGCTGGTGGCGCGCGCGCTGGTGGAGGAGGGCGGCGGCGGCGTGGGCGCGCGCGTGCAGGCGCTGGCGCTGGCCGAGGCGGCGCTGCCCCGCCACCTGCTGCACGCGCTGTACGCGCCCGCGCGCCTGCAGCGCCGCCACCTGGCGCGCCACCTCGTGGCGCTGTGGCTGGCGGACCACGCGCCCGCCGCTGACCTCATGCGCCGCATCATGGTACCCGCACACACGCTGTACCGAGTTGTGACATTTTGATCGCAATTTTGATACTAATATTAGTTTAATAATAAAGATCATGTCTCGATAGCGTTATAAACGTGATTAATATTAAACACTAAAGTTTAGGAGTTTTACAACAACTTTACCACAAAAATTTATATAGATATGTATATAGATACATAGAATCATTTATTCACAAACAGCAACTATGCATACAATTATTATTTGACAATAAACAATAGAATAAAAAATTAGGCATATTGTGTCTGTGAAAAGGCTCTGACTCAGCATATGTTGTGGGAGATCACCACAACGCTGGTAATTCTGCCAGGGCCGTGATATGGGAATTTACAGTTATACATAGTCACTTCCCTCGTCTATTACATTTACATACCTCCACAAGGTATGTAAATGTAATAAGTAGTAATATATTGTACCATAAAAATCATAATTGCACGAATCCAGCCGTCGGGTCTGCTCGCGTTCCTGGAGAGCGCCGAGGCGCCGCCCGCCGCTGCGCTAGAGGAGGAGCGAGTGGAGGAGCGCGACAACCTGCAGCTGGCGCAGGCCGCCGCGCGCCCGCGCGCGCCGCACTGGGAGGCGCTCGAGCGACAGGTCAAGTACGTCGAGAAGCACATCGAGGTGAGCCGCACCACCGCACCTCCGCACCTCCGCACCTCCGCACCTCCGCACCTCCGCACCTCCGCACCGCCACACCACTACACCAACACAACACCACAGCAACACCGCACCACATATCTACTTCAATATGTGTTGTTGTCATCGGTTCTTACATGAACATTCTGTCAGATTTAACAACGATAGTGATAAGTCTAGTGATTAGATATTCACTTGCCATCTTATGTTTAAATTTTATTTGTATATTTTTTTATTACATTACATTAATTAAAGCCATAATTTGTATGAAAGTAGCAAGATTACCAAACGACATTGGAAAGGATTGATTAAATGCTACAATATTTTTCAGCATTACGCGTCTCTAGCAATGCAGCACTGGGCTCAGAGGACGAGGGGGACAGACCCGCGGAAGGAGGTCCGCGACCGGCCCGTGGTGCTGAGGCGGCGCAGGGAACGCGTCAAGTCCACCGCGAACTGGCCCATGTTCTACTATCAGTTCCACCGGGACCACGCGTTACCTAATCTTATATGGAATCACACTGTATGTTTCATTCAACAGATATTTTTTAATTCTATGTTTTTTTTTTATTTGTCTTTGCTGTTAATAGTTATAAAATTATTACACAATACTTACTAGAAGCAATTGAAAAGCTTTATAAATATATTATAATTTTACTTGTTATGCTTCTTTTTAACATAATGTGTGTTTATATTAGTGATGTTTCGGATATCCATATCTGTATCTGTATCTGTATCCGTCGATATCTGTGGGAGAAGAAAGATTCGTACGTCTATTACATATATATTACTTTTTGGTAGGTATTTTATGGATCTTTTACCATAATTATTTTCAATATATAGATTACATTTTATATATGCCAAATGTCACACTAAATTAAAAACAAAAAAAGACCTACACAATGAAGTCAGATGTAGGATGTCTTGTTTATCACGCAGTGTCAAATAAATAACGTTAATAATTGTTTCAAGTAAAAAAGTTAAGTTAGTAGTAAGTTTTTAATTAAGAAACGTAAGCACCGTATCCGTATCCGTCGATCTAGACATTAACTATCCGTATTCTGATCTGTACCGTGGATTTAATGACATATTTAACGATCCGGCACCTCACCATTATTGTTTATATAAGATAAGAAGTAGTGATACACTTCTAAAACTATGAATAAGAAATAATTTCGAAACATGAGGTTCCGGAGATAAAAAGAATAAGTAATAAGTCAATGTCACGTGGCCGCAGACGCGCGAGGAGCTGCGCAGCGCGCTGGAGAACGAGCTGCGCGCGTTCGCGTCGGACCGCGAGGTGGCGGGCGGCACGCTGACCTCGTGGAACCACGCCGAGCTGGAGGTGCACTACCAGTGCCTGCAGAACGAGGTCAAGATCGGCGACTACTACCTGCGCATCCTGCTGGAGCAGCGCGACAACGACGACAGCCCCATCCGCAAGTCGTGAGTGCCAGCCGATTGTATAGCATGAAATCTATATATAAATTACATGTTTTCTTTAGTATGCCTGATACCAGTACCAGGAGAACAAACAGATGGACACAACTGGTGGCCGATGGAATGATGATGGGTATCGGTATATGTCCAGATGTAGACAGGAGTGCATGGATCAGTCTTTTTTAAAGCTTCATATAGCATCATCAAGAATTTATTTTAATTAAATTTTCAGGTACGAATTCTTCAACGACTTGTATCATCGGTTTTTGTCAACGCCTAAAGTGGAGATGAAATGCATGTGTTTACAAGCAATGACCATAGTATACGGTCGGTATTACGAAGACATTGGTCCTTTCGCCGACACCAAATATATTGTGCAGATGCTGGATAGGGTATGTAAAGTCTATAATTTTCTTGTAATCTATTTTTTCGCCTTCCATTTATTTTCTAATTTTAATTTTTCCAGACATGTGATAGAATGGAGAGAGACAGACTTGTACAGTTTTTATCTAAACTAATTCTACATAGAAAGAACGTGAGCGAAATATTAGAATGGAATGGCATAAGGTCAGTACTACAAGTATTGTTAATTTTAAGACTGCCGTTACATATAATTATGTACTAGACATGAATGACAACTGTGGACAGTTATGTACAAGAGATATGTTCATCTTCTTAAGTTGGTTTTTCAGTCGGTGCTTAAAATCTAGACACAGCTTTGACTGATTATTACCTAATATTTAGACTTTATATTTGGTATTACACAGTAAATGTTAAGTTGTTCTTTATATATCTGAAGCTGAAGTAGCAGATTGTCTTCAGGATCCTCGTGGACCTCATGACGCTGGCGCACCTGCACACGTCGCGCGCCATGGTGCCGGCGCAGAGCAACGTCATCGAGGGCCCGGCGCACAGCGGCGACGGCGACCGCGAGTGGTACTACAACGTGGAGCAGGCCGACAAGGTGCAGCGCAAGGGGCCCGTCAGCTTCCAGCAGGTGACGCAGCCTATGTTGCTCTGTTTCTTTATCTTGAATTGTGCTATTCTGAATCACCAGTCATGGTCTGAGATTGTTTTATGTTATGTAAAATGTATTTACAAGTTTTCGCTTACATCCGCAGCTAAAGGAATGTTACAAGAGCGGGGAAATCAACAATAAGACGAAGTGCTGGGCCAACAGTATGGAGGGCTGGCGTGCGCTGGGCGGCGTGCCGCAGCTGCGCTGGAGCATGGCGGCGCGCGGCACGCCCGCGCTCACCGAGACCGAGCTGGCCGCCACCGTGCTCGACCTGCTCATCGCCTGCTCGCGGTACTACCCCAGCAGGTGCGTGCCGCTCCTACACGTACACACGGCCGCTAGGGCTGGCGGCGCTGGGCGGCGTGCCGCAGCTGCGCTGGAGCATGGCGGCGCGCGGCACGCCCGCGCTCACCGAGACCGAGCTGGCCGCCACCGTGCTCGACCTGCTCATCGCCTGCTCGCGGTACTACCCCAGCAGGTGCGTGCCGCTCCTACACGTACACACGGCCGCTAGGGCTGGCGGCGCTGGGCGGCGTGCCGCAGCTGCGCTGGAGCATGGCGGCGCGCGGCACGCCCGCGCTCACCGAGACCGAGCTGGCCGCCACCGTGCTCGACCTGCTCATCGCCTGCTCGCGGTACTACCCCAGCAGGTGCGTGCCGCTCCTACACGTACACACGGCCGCTAGGGCTGGCGGCGCTGGGCGGCGTGCCGCAGCTGCGCTGGAGCATGGCGGCGCGCGGCACGCCCGCGCTCACCGAGACCGAGCTGGCCGCCACCGTGCTCGACCTGCTCATCGCCTGCTCGCGGTACTACCCCAGCAGGTGCGTGCCGCTCCTACACGTACACACGGCCGCTAGGGCTGGCGGCGCTGGGCGGCGTGCCGCAGCTGCGCTGGAGCATGGCGGCGCGCGGCACGCCCGCGCTCACCGAGACCGAGCTGGCCGCCACCGTGCTCGACCTGCTCATCGCCTGCTCGCGGTACTACCCCAGCAGGTGCGTGCCGCTCCTACACGTACACACGGCCGCTAGGGCTGGCGGCGCTGGGCGGCGTGCCGCAGCTGCGCTGGAGCATGGCGGCGCGCGGCACGCCCGCGCTCACCGAGACCGAGCTGGCCGCCACCGTGCTCGACCTGCTCATCGCCTGCTCGCGGTACTACCCCAGCAGGTGCGTGCCGCTCCTACACGTACACACGGCCGCTAGGGCTGGCGGCGCTGGGCGGCGTGCCGCAGCTGCGCTGGAGCATGGCGGCGCGCGGCACGCCCGCGCTCACCGAGACCGAGCTGGCCGCCACCGTGCTCGACCTGCTCATCGCCTGCTCGCGGTACTACCCCAGCAGGTGCGTGCCGCTCCTACACGTACACACGGCCGCTAGGGCTGGCGGCGCTGGGCGGCGTGCCGCAGCTGCGCTGGAGCATGGCGGCGCGCGGCACGCCCGCGCTCACCGAGACCGAGCTGGCCGCCACCGTGCTCGACCTGCTCATCGCCTGCTCGCGGTACTACCCCAGCAGGTGCGTGCCGCTCCTACACGTACACACGGCCGCTAGGGCTGGCGGCGCTGGGCGGCGTGCCGCAGCTGCGCTGGAGCATGGCGGCGCGCGGCACGCCCGCGCTCACCGAGACCGAGCTGGCCGCCACCGTGCTCGACCTGCTCATCGCCTGCTCGCGGTACTACCCCAGCAGGTGCGTGCCGCTCCTACACGTACACACGGCCGCTAGGGCTGGCGGCGCTGGGCGGCGTGCCGCAGCTGCGCTGGAGCATGGCGGCGCGCGGCACGCCCGCGCTCACCGAGACCGAGCTGGCCGCCACCGTGCTCGACCTGCTCATCGCCTGCTCGCGGTACTACCCCAGCAGGTGCGTGCCGCTCCTACACGTACACACGGCCGCTAGGGCTGGCGGCGCTGGGCGGCGTGCCGCAGCTGCGCTGGAGCATGGCGGCGCGCGGCACGCCCGCGCTCACCGAGACCGAGCTGGCCGCCACCGTGCTCGACCTGCTCATCGCCTGCTCGCGGTACTACCCCAGCAGGTGCGTGCCGCTCCTACACGTACACACGGCCGCTAGGGCTGGCGGCGCTGGGCGGCGTGCCGCAGCTGCGCTGGAGCATGGCGGCGCGCGGCACGCCCGCGCTCACCGAGACCGAGCTGGCCGCCACCGTGCTCGACCTGCTCATCGCCTGCTCGCGGTACTACCCCAGCAGGTGCGTGCCGCTCCTACACGTACACACGGCCGCTAGGGCTGGCGGCGCTGGGCGGCGTGCCGCAGCTGCGCTGGAGCATGGCGGCGCGCGGCACGCCCGCGCTCACCGAGACCGAGCTGGCCGCCACCGTGCTCGACCTGCTCATCGCCTGCTCGCGGTACTACCCCAGCAGGTGCGTGCCGCTCCTACACGTACACACGGCCGCTAGGGCTGGCGGCGCTGGGCGGCGTGCCGCAGCTGCGCTGGAGCATGGCGGCGCGCGGCACGCCCGCGCTCACCGAGACCGAGCTGGCCGCCACCGTGCTCGACCTGCTCATCGCCTGCTCGCGGTACTACCCCAGCAGGTGCGTGCCGCTCCTACACGTACACACGGCCGCTAGGGCTGGCGGCGCTGCGCTTGAGTAAACTGGAGTCGTTATGACGCACGAGAAGAGAGGAGGGGGGAGAGAAGAATAATAAAATCAGTTTAGTTACATGTTGTGTTATATTTTATGTTGTAGAGATGAAGAAGATGCAGTGATAAGACCACTACCGAGAGTTAAAAGACTGTTATCGGAACCCGCTTGCCTAGCGCACGTCGTACAGTTGCTACTAACTTTTGATCCTATACTCGTAGAAAAGGTTTGTGACATGTACAAAAATATATTTCATTATTAATAAAATTTAAAACTTATTATCGTACTTTGTTATTTTTTAGGTAGCAACATTATTGTATGAAGTAATGCAAGATAATCCCGAAATATCAAAGTTATATCTGACTGGCGTATTCTACTTTATGCTGTTGTACACTGGTTCCAATTTACTACCTATTGCGAGATTTTTACGGCTCACCCACATGAAGCAAGCATTTCGTGCTGATCAGGTAGTTATTTTATAAATTACAATAAAATATACTAGTACATGGAAAAAAATATTTTTGGTAATACGTAATATATTATATTTCAGACAAGTTCCGATATAATGCAACGATCTATCCTAGGCCAGTTGCTTCCCGAAGCTATGGTGTGTTACTTAGAGAACCACGGGGCGGAAAAGTTTGCGCAAATCTTCCTTGGTGAATGGGACACGCCAGAGGCTATATGGAATTCTGAAATGAGGTTAGAAACTTGATTCTTAATATTAAAACATAGTATACTTTATTAATGGGCTTCCTGATCATTTCTCTACATGGCCGGAAAACGAGTAGGCGGTTCACGTGATGTAAACTATTCACTGTTGTTTATGAACATTTGCACCATCCCACCTTGTGTAAAAATGCGTTGTTAATTTAAACAGCAATAATCGATGAAAAAGAATAGAATATAATGAAAATAGAGATAGAGAAAGATAGACAGGAGAAAAAAGTATTACACTATCTAACTCACCATACGAAATAAAGTTGTACTAACCGGGTTATGTCGATTTCTGTGATAGAATGGTACTTCTCTGGTTGCCTGTTCGTAAACGAACTGTAGTGAACTTCAGTTGGGCTCTACCACAATAAGAATCCAAACTGTTTATTACGTATTCTTATAAACGATACATTAATTACAATATTCCAGGCGCATGCTAATAATGAAGGTGTCGGCGCATATCGGCGAGTTCACGCCGCGGCTGCGCGCGCACATCGCGGCGCGCTACCCCTACCTCGCCATCCCTGCCGTGCTCTACCCGCAGCTGCGCCACGAGCTGTTCTGCAACATGTTCTACCTGCGCCACCTCTGCGACACGCAGCGCTTCCCCGACTGGCCCATACCCGACCCGGTGACTATATACAGTTTACTGCTCAGTGCTCTACCCGCAGCTGCGCCACGAGCTGTTCTGCAACATGTTCTACCTGCGCCACCTCTGCGACACGCAGCGCTTCCCCGACTGGCCCATACCCGACCCGGTGACTATATACAGTTTACTGCTCAGTGCTCTACCCGCAGCTGCGCCACGAGCTGTTCTGCAACATGTTCTACCTGCGCCGCCTCTGCGACACGCAGCGCTTCCCCGACTGGCCGATACCCGACCCGGTGACTATATACAGTTTACTGCTCAGTGCTCTAGCCGCAGCTGCGCCACGAGCTGTTCTGCAACATGTTCTATCTGCGCCACCTCTGCGACACGCAGCGCTTCCCCGACTGGCCCATACCCGACCCGGTGACTATATACAGTTTACTGCTCAGTGCTCTACCCGCAGCTGCGCCACGAGCTGTTCTGCAACATGTTCTACCTGCGCCACCTCTGCGACACGCAGCGCTTCCCCGACTGGCCCATACCCGACCCGGTGACTATATACAGTTTACTGCTCAGTGCTCTACCCGCAGCTGCGCCACGAGCTGTTCTGCAACATGTTCTACCTGCGCCACCTCTGCGACACGCAGCGTTTCCCCGACTGGCCCATACCTGACCCGGTGACTATATATATTTTACTGATGCCTGATTGACTTAGCCTGATGAAATATAATGATTTATTGCTCCAGGGTGGTTGCCGTCCTATAACCTCGTATACCTTACCTAGCATTATATTTCTATTAGTATTTTACAAGGGTTATCTGTACTAGATTTGCATTTAATAATACCTAATATTTTTATTTTGGAAAAATATTAGTTACAAGTCTGTATTTCTTTAATTCGTCACGTATACGTTTAGGTAGGTCTACTGAAGGACGTGTTAGAGGCGTGGCGGCGCGAAGTAGACAAGAAGCCGGCGTCCATGACGGCGGAGCAGGCCTTCGCGGCGCTCGGCCTCGAGCCCGGCCAGGACGAGGCGGCCGTGCGCAAGGCGTACTACCGCCTCGCGCAGCAGTTCCACCCCGACAAGAACCCCGAGGGCAGGGTGAGTTCACAGTGCTACGTGCCATCTACGTCTTTGTATTCTAATCGTATGGCTCGTACATTTACAATACATATTTTTAGTGTTATTGAATATTAACCATTACCGCTGTTTTCAGGATCGTTTCGAAGCTGTAAATCAAGCATACGAGTTCCTGTGTAGTAGAAATGTTTGGAGCGGCGACGGTCCGAACACAAATAATATTCTTCTTATACTACGCACTCAGACGATATTGTTCCAGAGATATTCTGAAGGTAACCGAATTCAATTTTACTCATTTATCGTTTATTGTTTATGGATTGTATGCGTAACATAATTTTGAACATAACTTATAAATGAAGGTAATCAAATGGATTAATAGTTTTTTTACGTTCCATAATTTGGCTACTAAACTAAGAGACTTGTGTTCGGACTATGGACTGAGACCGATGTCGCCCTCAGTGCTGGCGCCGTACAAGTACGCGGGCTACGGCGCGCTGCTGCGCACGGCGCGGCTGGAGGCGGAGGCGGAGTCGCTGTTCGCGCGCGACACCGCGCTGCTGCCCGCCGCCTGCGAGCTGGCGCACGCCACGCTGGCCTGCTCCGCGCTCAACGCCGAGGAGCTGTGCCGCGAGCGCGGCCTCGAGGTGATTACTACTCTTATACCTCGCGCCAC
The DNA here is from genome assembly GCA_037950945.1 of Hypolimnas misippus. NCBI lineage: Eukaryota > Metazoa > Arthropoda > Insecta > Lepidoptera > Nymphalidae > Hypolimnas > Hypolimnas misippus. The sequence goes on along the minus strand of JBBEEQ010000011.1, from coordinate 9,919,578 downwards.
GTAAGTGTGCTGGTCTAAACTATGCTCATGACGCTGAGCAAAATGCAAACATTAAATTAGGCACCAGGACAGTTGTTTGGACATTTCTTTAATTTTAATTATTAAATACTTATATAATTATTTATGTCACATTAATATGTTTAAAGCCACACGCTCCTTACCATGATCTGGTTGTCACGATTCGCCGATCGTGGTCACTGGATCGTCTGGTATAGACTCGGCTATTAGACGGAATGAAGCGAGTACGCCATTGTGTCTATCAACGCCAATTCAGGATTAATAGTTGATCTTGTGTATATTAAATTGATTATTAGCCTTTATTGAGGATCATGTTCCTGTTAAGTTTAAGTTACTGTAAAGTAGACCGCAATATTGACCAGTATTGCGTGCCGAGCATCACACTGAGCGTGTCGCAGGTGCTGCAAGAGGCGCTGTCGCGCTGCGTGGCGGTGCTGGGCGGCAGCAAGGAGGGCAGCACGGCGGCGGCGGTGTGCATGCACTGCGCGCGCTGCTTCGCCGTGGCCGCGCGCTTCCCCTCGTGCCGCGCCGCCGCCGCGCAGCTGCCGCAGCTCTGCGCCGACATCGTGCCGCTGCTGCGGCGACCGGTCAGTACGCTACGACTGGATTTAAACGACTGATACCAATTTCGTCCTTCGAGCCGTATTTAGCCACTGATAAAAATTTGTTCCTTCGAGCCGTATTTTAGCCACTGATACAAATTTGGTCTTTCGAGCCGGATGGATGTATCGTCAGTGAAGTACTAACAGTGCGTAAACCAAAATTAGCAGCTTCAAGGGAGAGCAAAAAATCTGTGTATCTATAAAAAATGGTGCAGTTATTATGCTGTCCTTTAAAGCTGTTCATGTTGATTCACCCGCTTTCAGAACTTCACTGACGATATCTCTAATAATAGATGGAATATATAAGTACTCTTAATTATATATATTTTATATAGCAAATCATACATTAAAACAAAACAACGTGTAACGTTTCAGCGACATATTCGCAAATTAATAAAAGTAACTGAATTTGAAATCGCAATCATAATGGTAATGATTCGTTTGCTAGGAGTTGGGCGAGACCGCGTGCGCGGGCGCAGAAGCAGTAGCGGCACTGGCGGCGGACGCGGAGTGTCGCGCACGTTTCGCGCGAGCGCACGTGCTGCACGCGCTGCTGCCCGCCGTGCTGCGCTACGACTACACGCTGGCCGAGTCGGGCCTGCCGAACGAGGGAGACAACAAACAGGTTAGTGATAATTATATTATGATCAATTTGAAAGTCATCATTTAGACAACATAATATATTTGAACGCTGACAAACAAAACTGTATCAAGCCTCACGGACTTAATTTTGAGAAAATGGCTTCTGAAGATGTCAAACCTGTTCTTAATAAATTTGTTTAAAGAAGTATATATCCATCTTTTCTCCCTATTTTGATATATAATAAATTAAAAGCTTATTGTTAAAATTGCTTATCAGCGTCCATTTATGAATTCAAGATTCATATTATTTATTAAGGTAGGTTTATTATCGTCTCTTACTCTAAAGTGAGGTGTGTGTGTGTAGGAGGTGGCCAATCGCCTAGCGAAGCAGAGCGTGGCGGCGCTGGCGGCGCTGTACGGCCCGCACGAGGACAGCTCGCCCGACGACGAGCGCGTGCGCGAGGCGCTGCACTCGCTGCTCACTCCCTACCTCTGCGACAAGCTGGCTGGTGATGATACGCATGAGGTACGCTCATGTGATCACTTTTTAATTTATAAAAAAATATATATACAGTCGAACATAGGTTTTTTTTCATTTTTTAAAGTCGGTTAAAAATTTTGTAATTTACTTTGAAAACTTGACATGCGCATTTCATGATCACGGAATGATAACACCAGAACAAAGTTTGTTGTAATCAGTGAATTTAAAAATATTTCCGCAAGCTTTTATCTTTTCTGTTTAATGTGGACGTTTATTTTATACTAGTTGTCCCTCGCGCATTTCCTTCGCGTGTATAGTTACTGCTTCGCTCGCATGAGTCGTTACGTGACGTAGCCCCCTACATACAAACTTTCGAACTAACTTTACCGCTTTATTACACATAAAGATTGCTAAATAAAATGGAATCATTGTCAGTGAATCGCTCTTACAAACGGAATAGTGAATCTGTATTTATTTACCTACTAACGTCGCCGGCAGCTGCTCAAGACGCTGACGTCGAACTGGCGGACGCCGTACCTCGTGTGGGACAACAGCACGCGCGCCGAGCTGCAGGAGGCGCTGCGCGGGCGCCCGGCCGGCGACGACGCGCTGGTGCCGCCGCTGCGCTACTCCGCGCACGACGGGCTGCTGGCCGTCGGCGGCGTCTACCTGCCCATCTACGACGAGATGCCCGACTACCCCGTCGAGGTAGGAGACACTTTTACACGGATATATACCTAGCTTCACGTAAGTTGGTAGGTCTGAACTATGCGCGTTACGCTGCGCAGGACACTAAATTAGGCACCAGGACAGTCGTTTAAATATTTCTTTAAAACATGTCTTTAAATCATTATCTAATAATTTTTTTTAAGTTGTAATTACAATTTATATAATATATGAATTGTAGTTTCACTGAATCAATGTAATTATTCGAAAATTCGTGATTTTGTTTCAGGATGTGTTTATTTATCAAATACTCGTATTCAGTCCGTGTTGGACTGACTTGGATTTGCGTGAATCCACGTATAACACTGTGTATGGTCATCTAATTTATTGTTTTTGGTGACGGTACTTTTTACCCGACTACGGCAAAGTCAAAGGAGGCTTCTGATTTTGACAGGCTCTATATGTATTTATCATCTGTTTCCTAATAGCATCAAAACTACTAATCAGAACTGGACAAATGAGGTATCGTTAGAAACATCTTGATTGTCCGCTGGTCTAGGCGGTCCGATAGGCGCGTCAGCTAGTCTAGCTTAGGTGGCGTCATACACTAATAACTTTGTTAAAATATGAGATAAATGTATTGTGTTTGGTATATGGAAACAATTATTATTACGTATTCATTTGATATAAATTAAACGGTTTTTTTTTTGTTTACAGAATCCACAACAGTTTGTCCTGGACTTGCTTAAGTTCATCCAGGAGCAGACGCAGGAGGATATGACAGACGAGAGGGTCGAGCACATCACGCTAGCATTGAATTGTCTTGCCAATTGTATTATGAAAAATCCAGGTAGGACTTTTCTAAAATTAGTGACATCGTAATTATTGTTATGGTTTCTAGTGGTAATTTGAATATATATGTTTGTTTATGCGTGACAGTGCGATGAACCTTCAACCAATCAAGGGTAATCTAGAATTTATATTTTGGATATATTTAAAGTAATGAGGTTTGGCGAGTAATTTAATAATAAAAACAAACCGAGTGTCGTTCGCGAGGCGAGTAGCGTGTAACGGCTGAGTGGTCCGGCAGGCGTGGAGATCCAGTGCATCGGCCAGTTCGGGCTGATCTTCGGGCTGATGTCGGCGCGCGCGCTGCCGGCGGCGTCGCAGGCGGCCGTGGCGGTGGCGGCGGCGGCGGCGCGCAGCCGCGAGTGCGTGGAGGAGGTGGCGGCGGGCGCGCTGCTGGGCCACCTGCTGCCGCTGCTGGCGCCGCCGCCGCGCGCCGACGCGCTGCACGCGCTGGCCGCGCTGCTGCCCGCCACGCCGCTCGTGCGCGAGGCGCTCGCCAAAGGTAATAAGATGATCCGGTGAACTTCGTTCAACCAAACATTACTAATTCTGATTTTTTTTTCGACTGTTTTTTTCTTAAACTGTATAATATGTATAGGAGAGGTAAAAATAATATTTTCAAATTTTTGTGACACTAACACCATTGTTTTATTAGTATTAATTTATTTGTTTAGCCAGTGCATCGGCCAGTTCGGGCTGATTAGTATTAATTTATTTATTAAATTTTTTGAATACATTTCTTTATGTATATGTTGGTATATATTTTATAAATTTGGTTAATTGCAGGTGCTGTGATATATTTATTAGATTTATTCTGCAATTGTAATATACCGGAAATAAGGGAGAGTGCAGTCGAGCTCCTAGCTCGCATGATGGCCGACAAGCTGCACGGGCCTAAGGTAGGCGCGAACGTACAAACTTATATAATATCTTCTGCTCTTAACCGTACAAACCTAAGTGAGGGCGCAATATAACATTTGACACGCGCACGCGCGCAGGTGCGGCTGACGATCTGCCGCTACGTGCCGGGCGTGTTCGCGGAGGCCATGCGCGAGGCGGGCGCGGCGGCGGCGCTGCACGCCTTCGACGCCAACCACGAGCACCCCGAGCTGGTGTGGGGCGACGAGCTGCGCTCGCGCGTGCGCGCGCACCTGGCGCAGCTGCGCGACCGGTAGGTGTTCTGTTTTAAGCGGTACTTTTTGGTTATATTTATAATAATACTACGTCTTCAAGAGACATGAACGAAGTGACAGTTTACTTCTTAATAAATACATGACAATATTGTAACAGAGGTTTTATATGTAATACATATTTTGATATAAACTAACACCCCCACTATATCAAAATAATACAAAATTCAAAAACAACTCAAACTGTTACAATACACAGCAACTTCATAAAATATTTTTGTTGACACCTAAACTTTTTGTAAGTACGACTATCATCAACACTTGAGCTAACAGATCCTTCATCTTCACATGGTTCATAGGATTCATCAGATGATATCAAACTTTCTGCAACCGTATCTGACTTGATTGAAATGATCTTGACTATCTGACCTCATGCTATTCTGCTCATCAATTTCTACCATGGCTGACTGTTTGACATTTTGCATCACGTCCACATCACTACTAGTTGTTACAAGTTTCGTCCCATAATTCTCTTGTAGTATTAACATTTTTATATATACATACAAAGATGGGTCTATAGTTAAAACCTACTTGACTTTTGTTTTCGCATTATCAGCAGCTTTTAATTCTTGGATTCCTGGCTCAAACCACAGTTTTATGCTAGCCAGCATCCCTTCTAGAATTAAAAAATTCTCTGCAGCGAAAGCCCACACCGAATAATCGTCATGACTTAGGTATGCTCACAATATAGTTCGAAGCCATGATGTAACACCGGAAATATATTTTCTTATACAGCGAAACGAATTTACTGAAATTTTTCAAATCATAACGCAAGAAAATTAATATTTGCCTGGGCCATAACCTATAATAAAACTACGTCTTCAAGAGACATGAACGAAGTGACAGTTTATTTCTTAATAAATACATGACAATATTGTAACAGAGGTTTTATATGTAATACATATTTTGATATAAACTAACAATATTATTGGGCTTTACTTATCCAATGTGATAGTTTTAGTGGCGATTTATATTTCGAGTGAATGAAGATATTCGTTATTGTATATGAACACTTTCACTTTATTCCTATTTTAATGAGCGAAACTTATCATGATGGATGAAATATTGATGTATCTGAGTATTTCTTTATTTTGGCCCGACTTTTCCACAATTGCATCGGTTGGGGTCACGACTTGAATAAATGTTTGGTTAAGATTATTAAAGCAAATAATTTGGTTGGAATTGATTTTCAATAAACGCATCCGCAGCCACTACACGAACCAGCTCCGCGACCCATCGGCGCAGTTCGAGGAGCGCGACGCGACGGAGCAGGGCGAGGAGGCGTGGGCGCCGGCGGGCGAGGTGGTGGTGGGCGGCGTGTACCTCAAGCTGTTCCTGCAGAACCCCACGTGGAGCCTGCGCAGCCCCAAGCGCTTCCTGCAGGAGCTCGTCTCCGAGACGCTGTCCGCGCTCAATAAGGACTCGTCGGAGGTTGGTTCGCTTACTCATTTACCGTACGAAGCTTGTAGGATCTTGGGCTCCTATTATTCCCGGCAAAGTAAGTTTGCCAAACTACCGCTTTTACGGCATCGGCGCTAGTGTCGCTACTGTTTGTCCAGAGACAATAATTAAAACATAATAAAGAATGTACTACTATTCAAACTATCAAATATAATGGAAGAAATCTTCCCAGGATGTTATTCAAGTGTTTTTAGTATCCCAGTGGTGGCGATAAGTTTTGGCCAAGAGTTTTTTAAAGCAATTTTTAAGAATTATCAAACCACTGAGTTATCAAAGTATCCAAAAGCTATATTATGTACTTTAAGTCGATTTTCATCTTCTTATCTTTATATGACTAAGTGGGTTGCTGGGCCCTCACACAATGTTTGCTTAGTTTAAAAATAGCTATATAAATAATAAAATAGAAGTAATTATACATATATTAGTGGACTATTATTGAACTATATGTTAGTGGACTGTATACTCATAGATCGCTGGTTCATCCGGCTCGTAGGACCAAAAGGATGTATGGGTTTTGACCACAAATCTTAAGATGCTGTTTGTATGTTTGCTATAATTATATCAAATTATTATTGTGTATCACGATGTTATGTAAAGAACATAAACATGCTTGCTCGAATGATTAATGATACTGGCTTAAGTTAGTTCAAAATATTGCACAGTACGAGTTCGTGGTCATACAAACAATCAAATGAGTTGCGCAGGGCAGCCGCGGCGACACGTGCGCGCGCGCGCTGGCGGCGCTGCTGCGCGCGCGGCCGGCGCTGTGCGAGGCGTGCGCGCAGCTGGGCGAGCTGCCGCGCCTGGCGCGCCTGCTGCCCGCCTGCCCGCGCCACGCCGTGCCCGTGCTGGCCGCGCTCGCGCACACGCAGGTACGCGCCGATACGCGGAATTTGGTATCGGGACTGGCGTTTCGACGTTTCCTATTTTAATTATTTATTATTGTTATAAGATTACGCCGAGATGGCCTAGTGATTAAAATACATCGATCTCAACCGATGATCGCGGGTTCAAACTCCAGTGAACACCGCTGAATTGTAAAGTGTTAAATTTGTGATTTTCATTGTCAATTCATCTCGTGATTTGCGGTGAAAGAAAACGTCATGAGGAAACCTACATCTGCCGTGAGTAATTCTGACACACGTATATCCACCAATCCGCAGTGGAGCAGCGTGGTGGATTATGCTCCTAAAACCTTTTCTTAATAAAAGAGAAAGCTTTTACCCAGCAGTGCGACACATACGCACAGTTACTTTAGTTACTTTATTAAGAACTGTAAGTATCATACAAATTCTAAGAATTAAGATATGAAATTTAAGAAAATATTTATTATATACCTCTTACATTATAATTCATTAGAGATATAATTTAAATGTTGAAGGCTTGCGTGATGGCGCTCAGCCAGACCGACGTGATGGTCGGGCTCAAGACCGCGGTGAAGACGTGTCGGGAAATGGTGGGCGCCGCCTGCGACGCGCTGGCCGCTATCTTCAACAGCACGGTCAACACCGACAAGCTAGTGCTTCAGGTATGTATGAATAATATGTAATATTCATATTGACATAGTAAAGGTATTCTGTTACGAAAAATCTGAACCATAAGTCCTCTAGAACCCAATAGAGATACTCTGCCTCCCTATGCAATTTTTTTTAATTAACATATGTAATATCCTTTTATGTTATTATTATTTTTAAAAAGTACTTTGTTAAAAGAAAAAATATTTAATTCATGAAAATGGAGAAAAGAACCTGTACATCGGTGTTATTTTACTTTGTTTCAAGTGTATTGGTCTGAACTGTGCGCATGATGCTGCGCAGGTGTGTTTATTTACACACACTCAGTCACACACGCTCAGTCTCGTTATCGTATTAGTGTGGGTTCACTGTGTTATATACGAACGTTGAAAAGCAATATTATGTCAAGCCTCACGGACTTCATTTGAGAAAATTCGTTTGAATATTTCAAACCTATTTTTAATACATTTGTTTGAAGTAATATATGGATGCTGATAAGCAATAATGTGTCAATCCACAAAAAGTCAAATTTTAAGATATTGATGTATTTTGATACTACGTCACCTATTTAACATTATCTAAACAAATTTCAAGTCATCTAAACTAAATAAGTATGGAAAAAAGTTTCCTAACTCAATGTTTCGTATTTCAGGGGCGTTCCATATTTTGCAATTTATAAAATAATCTCAAATATTTAAAAACTTATTATTATATAACATATTAAATAAATCTATCTGCTTTTGGTTCATTATACATTTCATCAAAATAGAAAAAAAAGATGAATATATACGTCTTCAAACTAATTTATTAAGAATAGGTTTGACATATTTAGACGCCATTTTCTCAAAACGAAGTCCGTGTGGCTTGACATAGTATTGCTTATCAGCATCCATATATCAATTTGTACTTTTCTACTTTAATAAGTGTTACAAATAATTAAAAATAGGTTGCTTTAATAAGCGGTTTCATCTAATAATAAGTTTTTTTAAATATATGAGGTAATTGGATATTGCAAAATATAGAAGATACTTTAGTACCCCAAACGGTACACTATGAAACTTTTTTCTATTTTTAATACTTTAAACAATTTAGAATAACGTTAAATACACAACGCCTTATCAGAATACAACAATATCACCGAATTTAACAGCATTTATATAAGGTGCAGTAAAGGTTTGTCGCATGTGTCGAATGAAACGCGAACGCGCAAGTGTACTCGCGCAGGCGCTGGAGTGCGAGCTGGTGGGCGAGTTGCTGGCGGTGCTGGAGGCGCGCGCGCTGGAGGGCGGCGCGGCGGCGCGCGTGGTGGGCGCGCTGAAGGCCATGAGCCGCGCGGGCGTGCACGCCGAGCGCGTGCGCGCGCAGCTGGCGCGCTCGCCCGTGTGGGACCAGTACGCGGCGCAGCGCCACGACCTGTTCATCTCCGCGCCGCAGCACCACTCCATCGCCGGTAATGCTCGAACACGAACGTGTTCGTTCCACAATCGCATAGTTTCCAATCTGATACATACCAAACATTTCAATGGTTTAGTCTGTTTATTTTAAGTCTAAGATTAAAGTGTATTTAGCCTCACAATGCACATTCCTACATTCAATGTCACCAAAATATGGACGCTGATAAGCAATACTGTATCAAGCCACACGAACTTCATTTTGAGAAAATGACATTTAAAGATGTCAAACCTATTGTTAATCAATTTGTTTTAATAAGTATTTATCCATATTTCCTTTTTTGATAAAAATTATAATGAATTAAACGCAGGTTGATATATTTAACATCTAATAAAAAGCTTTTAAAATGTATGCGATTATTGTATAAATTACAAAATAAGGAATGACCTTGAAATTCTAAACAATTAATTAAGAAACATTTTTCCTACCTATTTAGTTTATATGACTTTTAAGTAGGTGATGTAGTATCTAAATATATCAATATCTCCGAATTTCACTTTTTGTGGGTAGACTCATGCTTATCAGCATCCGTAGTGTGTACGCCCCAGCTAGACTGGCTCCCCTCTGTACACGCTCGCAAGCCGCGCTAACCCCCCGTGTGCCGCAGCGGCACCGCAGAGCGCCGGCTACCTGTCCGCGCCGCCGGCCGTGCCGCCCTCGCAGCCGCCGCCGCTGGACTGACCGGCGCGCGCTGCGGCTCCGTGCGCTGCGCCCCGACGAGCGCTCAGCCACTACACGTACACGTATACCTCGACTCGCGTAAGTGTGTCGGTCTGAACTATGCGCAGACTACTGAATTAGGCACCAGGGCAATCGTTTAGACCTTTCTTTAATTTTTATTTTTTAATACTTTTTATATAATTATATATGTCAAAATAATGTGTTTAAATCATTAATTTATTTATTGGCAGTTTTCCCTTTTAATACAATTCGTAACATTAATTGAATTAATACTGAACCAGTGTAATTGTTCGAAAATTCGTGATTTTCTTTCCGTGATGTGTTTATTTACCTAATAATTTAAGTAAATTTAATAGATTATGAATGTTTTAAAATGGAGGAGAATATTCAATAAATTTATAACAGTATCATATACATTCAATGTTTTTGGTCTTGTTTACTCGACTGTACATGCGCGAGTTCGGATTCGTATTCAGAACCACACGAGAATCCAGGTACGACCACGATGCAACGATTTATCGACTATCGTCGTATCGTGTTGTAATCTTTTACGACATCGTTGACATTCACGACGTCGTAACGTGTGTATGTGCTTTGGCTGTACTACCGATTTCTATTCGCCGTATGTCGAACGATTATCACGTTATGAAAATATTTGGTGTATAAAAATGCTGCCTCATATAACACAATCTAACTAAAAATGTATGTAACTCCAATTTTCGCAATAAAAATTCAGGTAACTATTTCGGCGTAAAAGAGACAAATTGGTGAAGATCCAAAATAAAACGTGTCGCGAAAACGTTTCTATTTGGCACATGTAACAATAATTATGAACTGCCAAAACGCGCGTAATTAATTAAATATTCTAAATTAATGTATAAAAAGTATGATCGGCTAATACACTAGAATTTTTACTCCGAATTGATTTTTTGAGAAAAATTGTAACTGCAATTTTTATAGATATTATATGTTGATCTTTCCGTTTTAATCTGTACACATATCTAATGGAAAATTACATTTTTGACTCAGTCAGAAATACATAGAACAATGAAAACTGACTCGAAATTTAGCAGGCATTCATTTTCTGTTATGTAAAAATCATCAAAAAACTCCCAAAGTAGAATAACGGGGCTAATTTTACCTGTATGAAATCGGGATGGGTAGATAGTGTAATTATTGAATAAATTAGCAAACAAAGAGAAATAATCACAAATGAATACGATTTATTTACTTATATTACCATAATATTGCGTTTGTTGCAATGTACTTATTTTGAATCACAAAAGAATTATAAATTTGTATAGATGTAGTAAAAATATCGTTTTTATCTATTCCTTGCTCTTATGTATTTAAATGATCTCTTTCATATATGCGATTTTTAGATAGATTTTTTTCATTCCTACTTTTTTTAATACAATTGAAAATTTTATATAAGTTGTGTGGTTCAGGAAACTAAATTTTGAAATTGTTTACGTCATAAGTAAATGAGGCTACTGAGGACTGACGAAATAATCTCTAAGAATTTTTTTTATCCTATTAAAATTAAAAGTTTTATTCAGTGAACCTCATATTTCGTACATAATGAAGGGGGTAATTATTGAATATTATTACAGATTATCATATATTATTTCGCGACTTTTTAATAAATTTTTCAAAAAATAATATTTTTTAAGCGAAACCGAGGGACTTTGTCCGCAGGGTTTTTGGTTTAGCCTTTTTACCAGCAACTTTAGTCTCTTGTGTGCGTTTTGCGATACAGTTTTAAGAGTTATATTACGACGGCCAAAAAGTACCTCGAAAATCGTTCCTCGTCTGCGCAGGCCTGTACTGTAGAATTGTTCAATATTGATAGCAACAGTATTCGATAATTACTCCAGCGAAAATATTTCTGCGAAAGTGTGATACCGTTTAATTATCTATTTAAAAAATTATTATGTTATACTATTTAATTAATGAAACTTACTCGTGTAATGTAAATTTTTTTGTATACCCTAATAAGCATTTGTTTGTTTCGTTGATACCAGTCTTGCCAGGGTTCTGGACATGTTTACATTATTTAATATGAAATTTTGAATATTAAGCTATTTTATTATTCCTTGTTTTTTTATTATGATTTTAGAATAAAAAATGTATAAAAAATTCATTCGCATGCCTCACAAGTTTATGTAATAGAAACGTAAATAACGAGAGAAATAATAGATATATAATAACTTAAATAAATGTAAGCGATTGTGTTGCTAAATATGTTACTGTACGGAAGGTTGATACGGTGTACGAATCTTAGTGTGATATTACTGTATTAAAATTTAACATTAATGTTAGTCATATCATAGCGTTAAGAAATGATCGATATGAAATTTATAAGCTACGTTTACACGCTCTCTTCTATGTGAAGCATAAGTATTAAGACTCGTTCGTATGTGATTGTGGCGGTAGATGTTTCAACATGTTATGTATTATATAAAAGATATATACTTCAAATAATTAGCAGAAAAAAGTATTTCAAAACAAAATTGTTTGTAGTAAAATATTCGTTTCCTTTACATAATAGATTTTTGGTACTATTTAAAAAAATATTACGTTTATCTTTGTAAAATGAAATAAACAATGAGAATACTCTTTAGCATTGATTGATAAAATGGCTGACGTTTAAACTGGCAAATACGAAAATGGCAATTTAGGTCTAAGCGAATCCAAAAATCTATTCTTATATATTATTAAAAGTTGCGGTTTTTTTACTTTGTCTAGAAATATTTACCGCCCTACATACACTGGACATATACTCAAAATTAGGAAAAGTGGCGTTAAGAATTGTGTAAACGTAACAAGCGATTTTTAATTTGCTCATGTCTCGAGTACGTCCTAATTATGTTGATACGAGAAGCTGGCTTTGTCATTGCCGTCGTGTGCACTCAGTTATTAATTTTATAGTCATCTGTTAATATTGTGATGTGAATTTAAATGATTTATGAGCTTTACGTCTATATCTCTATTTTATCATGTCTATGTTTTCGTGTTTATAAAGTAAATGTTAATTCCATTATTTAAAAAAAAAAAATATATAATAATATTAAATCGCGTTATTCAGATATAATATTTATTGCTAACGCGTCTATGGTGTTTTGTGGGCACGTTATGTTAAGCTTAAGCTGGGTACACACGTGCGATGGCCAGATTGAATTGAGACGGCAACACGTGGTGAGGAGAATGTGAATGTTTAATATTTTTATATTTAGCAGTAAGCTATACATGTGTAATGTAAAGTAATATATTGAATTGATATTAATTGTTTTTTATTTTATTTAATTCTGCACACAACCCATTCCTATTAAATTTGAGCAAAAACTGATTATTCAAAGATTTTTTTAAATATACGTAGCGACGTAACTATTCTTTACAGTTCATTGACACAATTACACATTTTTATGAGAAATGAAACGGTTGAAATATTGCTTAGTCTCATTTTATTTACATTTTGAACACGACGCTCCTTAAACGAATACATTACATTTCATTTCATAACCAAAATACAATTTTACACTAATAATACTAGAGATCGTAGGGAACACGTAATAACAATGGCACATTTGCAAAATTTGAATAATTTCATTTATTAAACGTAATAGGTCTAAAATTACTCACGTCACTTTGTACTCACTACTATGCTCTTCAAATGTTTATATTTATCGAAATTATGTTCACAATAAAAATGATTAAGTATGCAGTTTTAACCTACATCAAAAACTTTTAATTTATATACAATTGATCGTTAAAAGTAATCACATAACACTTGGTAATTACTTTATGCGATAATCATAAAATAAAATGTAATTTAATTAGTGAACCTTTACCTACCTTATTACTTATATGACTTAAATGTTATAATTGCGATGGATTCAGAATTAGAATTACGTAGTTTACGGTTTAATAATAATAATAATGTAAAAATAATAATAAATGTATTAGAGTATTCGTTAGATTTCGTATGTTCGTAGATATTTTAAAAAAATCGATTTAAATTTTATTAAGATTCAAAGTATTTATGAGTATCGTTCCTCATATGTAGGGGTTGTTATACCTCAATTGATATCTAAACACCATGTACACCATCATGTCACAGTAATACTAGCATTAGTACTTATTAGGTGGACTGCAGGACTAAAAATCATTAAGTTACGAATCAATCTATTATTAGCTAAATAATGATTAACGTTGCTTGTAAACATGTTAAAACATTGTAAACATAAATAACAATAAGATACAAAAGAAGCTAAGTGTGTTGTTTTTTAACCAACTTAAAATATATTGCTAATTCCGATAATTCTTTTATATCAAATTTATCCAACATTTCGCGAAACTATTGTTGGTCGTTATCAACACAGAATTGCTCGTGCATGTGCAGATGCTGGCTCTCTCGTGCGTTTCTCCGCTCGTGGCTAGTGCTTATCGCGCTCATCAGGAGGGTAAACCTCCCGCAACCCTCTTTCTCGACTGGCGTCCTTCTCGGGACCATATACAACCGGATGCGAGACCTCCATCTCACGCAAAACGCCCCTCCATGCCGCGCCACCATAGAGCGGTCGCCCGCGGAGCAGGTCGTTCGCTGGACTTCCCGAATAGGGGTTCCATCCGGTGCGCTTGATCGCTCCGCGAGTGTGAGGGGTGCGCGGTTGACGCCCAGATCCCACCCTTGGAAATACCTTCCATTTCCACATCCAACACTGCCTTCGCCACGCCATCTCCGGTACAGTGAGACATGACGCGATCAACGTCCGCCGGACACCGCGCGCGCCGGGGGGGTGGCCGCCTAGCGCGCCGGCGCGGCGGGCGCGGCGCGCGGCGGGCGGCGCGGCGGCTGGTCGGTGTAGTGGTTGGTGGAGGCGGCGAGCGGCCGCTCGTAGCTCTTGCCGCGCTTCCTCTTACCTCTGTAAAAACTGTTTTCTTTATCGTTCAGACATAATAGGTACGAATATGATACGCAATAAAGTTTAGATTATGTTTGATCTATTATTTTTGTAGTTATTAATATTTTACTACAAATAAGTATTGTAATACTAGTGAATATCAATTATTAACGTATCAATATTGTTAGTCCTATCGTTTTCCATATCGTACTATTCATAGGCTATGCTAGATTAATGTAACAGTAATTATATAATCTCTTAATTTTTTTCGACGCGTGCGGAAAGCTATTTTCTTCTAAATATTTTCTTAGGTGGTCTAAGAAAGAAGACAAGATAAAATACACACTTTTACACTAAAATACTTAAAAGATTTGTGTTAGGAATATATCATAAAAGTAAATAATACTGTATTTTGTCTATGGTAGCTCGTTGATCAGTTAGTTATTATTATATATCGGCAGTACGCACCCTCTCTCTCTCTAGGATAGATCGCTTGTCTTTACTCTTAGAAATATATTCATAATTACGAATAAACTAGTAACTAGAACCCCAGAGATAACTTAACAATTTGATATTGCTAAAATATGGATTTAACCACAATTCTATGTGGACAATAAATAAAAATAATATGTAATACCTAATAAGCATGCGCATATATCGATGAGGGCGCGCGTGCGTCGCGGGCACGTCGGTGGGCGGCGCCAGCGACAGGTAGTGGTCGGCGCACGCGCACAGCATGTCGTCCAGCTGCTCGTGCAGCTCGCCGAACGTGGGCCGCGCGCGCGGCCACTCGCTCCAGCACGACAGCATTACCTCGTAACTAGATAGACGTGTTTATTTATTCACTCGTCTATAGATAATAAGTCCAAGTGTAAGCAATGCAATGTTAAAAGGCGTGTACTTATTACTATTAAGTGGATGTTATTTCTAACCGACTTCAAAAAAGAGGTTCTCAGTTCGACGGAGTCGTAAGGGTTAATTCATAATTAATATTATTTTTCTGGCTTAAAGTATTATTTATTTTGAGAGACGAATTTTTGTTTACAATGTCAACCTTGTTTTGTTATAAACAGGTCATGCCGCTTGATGGCAAATGCCGTATTGAAACTTGAATGTTTTTAAATAATGTCTTAAGACATCCCCCTTAATCACTTTAACTGTATAAAAGAACATCACGACTCATCAGTGGTGGAAGAATTACCGGGTTATTATGTTACTTAAGGAGAGTATTACAATTATGAGCATTTTTCCCAGACTTTCATAAAATATAACTAGATAAGAGTAGCTATCGAGTTTCTGCCGGTTCTTCTCGGTAGAATCTACATTCCGAACTGGAAGTAACTTCCCATTAGTGTAAATATTTTTTTCTTTTCTTTTTTTAACTTTTTTTATTGACGATTCAAAAGTACTGGTGAGATTAAGTATATTTTAATTTTGATCTTGTTTTACACCTAAAATAATATACTGTCAATGCCTTTATTACAATCAAATATAGATTATAGCAAAAGCTAGATACGCGGTTTTGCAGTATCCCCGACGAAATGTAATCCTCGCCTAACGGCTACGAGCCGCACACTGCGAGCACTCACAGCTCCGGCGTGCAGTTGGGCGGGCGCGGCATGCGGTAGCCGGCGGCCAGCAGGCGCGGCAAGCGCGCGGCGCCCACGCCCGCGTACGGCGCGCCGCCCACCGTCACCACCTCCCACAGCACCACGCCGAACGACCAGCTGACACACGATATTACATTATAACCTTGCCTCCATGTATGTAACTGAGGTAGAGCCTGACTGCAGTCTACTGACTACAGTTCGTATATGACTGGCTCGACTGGGGCAGAACCTTACTCTCACTCGGCCCGAAGTAGCTAATACAACGCAGCTAGCGTACGGCGAGTGAGAGAGCCGGACGCCTAACCCCCTCCCCTATTCCTTTTCAAACTGGCGATGTTATCTGGTGCTGCATAATGCATGAGCGACGTTGGTATACTTAACATAAGTTGTTTTGACTGCTCGTTTGCCAGCTACTTTTTTAAAATAAAAGCTTTTTAAAATCGAACCTTGGTTATTCTAGATTTAAATTCAATAGCAGGTTATAGAGCCCTTTTAAATATACCATTAACAGGAACGAAAGCATAAAACATAATAATGGTCAATTGGTTGACTTCAAAACTAAATTTAATTGTTGGCATAGCTTGTAAAACTGTTCTTAATATTTACGACTACTTGTAAATATGTAGATACAATTGAACATTTTAATATTAAAAATGAAATAGCAAATAAATTGTAAACTACTAATAAGTGACATAAAAATATGCATAATAACGATATTTTAAATTACGTTCATATAAAAGACTTCAACGCGCGCAAACACAATATTAACATAAATTAATTCTAGTTTACTTACACGTCGCTTTGCGTAGTATATATTCGATGAGTCAAAGATTCGAGAGCCATCCATTTGACTGGCATTTTGCCATTACCCTCCTGTTTGTAATGATTTTCTTGGTATACATCTCTCGAGAGGCCAAAATCTGCTATTTTTAGCGTCCTATCCGCAGTGACGAGCACGTTTCTCGCCGCTAAGTCGCGATGCACAACACGATTCGAAGCTAAGAACTCCATACCCATTGCAATTTGCCGGCAGAATGAAAGGAGGTCCCGGTATGTCAGCTCCGTGTCGCAAGCTCCTTCCAGGTCGTAGAGACGATTCGAAACGAATTTTGAATCGTTTGGTTTGCTTTTGAAGATGTAATTTCGATAGTTTATTCCTTCTTTGTTATTGTTGTAGTATTTTACATTGCGCTGTGACGTCATCATATCCCACGAACATCTGTTAAATTAAATTATAATTCTTATTTAGATGAGATTTTTAAAGAAAATAATTGAGTTGTTAAAATTCGAATTTAATATTATAAATCTATCAATACCTATTAATATGATAAATAGAGAGCGAATTTTTAACGAACTTCAAAAAAGGAGGAGATTAATATCTGTCATACTACAAAAGACGCATTAAAACCATGTTGAACACGTGTCTAGCTAAACAGTGTTTAAGGTTTAAACATTGCTTAAAATATTATATAAATTGCTTAACAGCGAATAAACTCATAAAAAAAACTTATTGATAAAATGTTATACGTTACATTTGACAGCAAAAATAGGTTTTAAACATCTATTAAACTCAGTTAAACGTATATTAATCTATGTCTAAAGCATGTTTAACTCAAAACTGTCTGAGACGCGCGTTTAACGTCTGTTTAAATCTTTTGTAGTAAGGCAGTAAATATTCGCCTGCATGTCTTTTTGTATGTGTGATGGAAATCCGTAAACATTGAATCTATTTTTAAAAGTATAGTTTCATTTGTCAGGTTCATTATTCGAGATGATTATATGCTATATCTTGTGTGTAAACGTGTATTATTTTAAACCAAAATCTACATTAACGTGAATCCATTACCAAAAGTTATATATTAATAATCATGTGTGCGTCAATAGCTGTGTTAGGAATGTAGCATAAATGTAAATATAATATACTCTATTTTGTCTATGGTATCTCGTATCAACGATATATAAGTTACTAATCATAGTTAGTTACCTATACATATTGCCAGTACCCACCCTCCCTTTTTGTAGAGCAGATTATTGCTCTTATATAAATATATTCAATTTTCCAAGTAAACCAGAGACTAGAAGCCAGTGATAGCATAACGAGCCGTAGCCTTAGCACGTCAGCGGTACGCGCCTGAGGTAGGACAGCAGGTCGCCGCGGCTGCAGTACTCAGCCACGATGAGCGGGCGGCGGCCGCTGCAGCAGCCCAGCAGGCTCACCACGTGCGCGTGCGCGCCCACGCTCTTCATCAGCTCCATCTCCGCGCGGAACGAGCGGATCTCGTCCACGGACGCGAAGCCTGCACCAAGTCCGTTGCTCATAATTATTTATATTTTATCAGGCAACAACAGCTCATAGAATTATACACTTTTTTTTAATCTTATTATTATATTGGCTTAAAACTATCACTTTCACATCCCTAACGTCCTATTGTGCCTGGCGCAGGGTAGTCCTGCCATTTATTATCATTTAATATTGAAATGGTAATTTCGTGCAAATAATTTCGATTCCAATAAAATTATATTACAATTAAATTATACGTGACCGATTAGCCAAGTATAAGGAAATAATTGTTTTAAATCTCGAGATGCTTCGCTAAAGTTACCACTTAACAATTTTTGGCTTACAACAAATACGTATATTGTTCCCTACATCAAAGGTTTTCTTAAAAGTGCCTCGCCGTGGAGATATAAAATATCTTACCTTTCAGCATTTTAACCGCAACGTCTATGTTGGATGGCGCGAAGGTGCCTCTGCGGACGACCCCGAAGGCGCCCTCGCCGATGACCTCGTGCAGCAGCAGGCGCTCGGGGCGCACCTCCCACTGGTCCTCCGAGCCCGGCTCGAGGCTGCCCACGTCCATGTCTCCATCTTGATTTATTTTTTCGAAGGGGTCCTTCGAATGAATTTATCAAGATGTTATCACTAGGGTTCAAGTCTCTAGTTCACTTGTAATTGTACCCACCTTGGGTGCGTACTAACGATATATATCAGTATCTAAGTAATCCACTGGTTACAATCCATAGAATACAGTAAGTATATATTTATTTCTAACAGAAGATAATGTAAATTTTCGATTCGTATCCTTAGTTAAAGTATAGACAATAATAGAAAGTAGATAAATATCTATATTAAAACTGAATCTGCTTAAATTTTAAAGTGTATATTTAATTAAACGATGGTCCTCATTGAAACGCAATTCATAGTACTTATAGCTGTTTCTAGTTACCCTGTAGTAAGTATTCGAGGCGTCTCGCTTCTGTCGCTGCCAGTACATCACCGCCACAAGCAGCGCGGCGGCCACCAGCAGCGCCGCCGCCCACGCCGCGCCCACCAACAGCGCCCCGGATTGCGATGTTCTCTCCCTAACTACAAATTTTGTGATGTTAAAAATTCTTGTCGGATCTATATATGTAGTCATGTGTAAAGGTCAACACTGGAGTTGTAGGTCTACATTACTTGATCTCATTGATGTATTAAAAAAAATGATGAGTAATCTATCTTAGAGAAAAAAAGCGCGAAACCAACTGATCAACGACTTTACCAAATATGGTCTATATTTACTTTTATTTTATATTTCTAACTTAAGTGAAAAATAAGGCACAATAATTTATAAAAATAAATGAAATAGAAGTGTCTGTTTGTAATTCCAAATTTTCATTAAATGCATATGAAAGTATATATGGTACTTACAACAAAATATATTATATATTCTTAACACTCATTTACTTATTAACTTTTAAGTAAAAAAAAGACACAATTACAATATAATATTAACTAACTGGCAAAATAGGCTCTCCGGCTGGTGTGCGAGGCGCCGCGTGCGCCGGCGGAGCGCGCCGTCAGCGACACGTTGTACTGCCCTTCGCCACGTACGTGCGCAAATTGCGCCTCTGTCTTGTTCTGTGCAAAAATATGTGCGCTAATATACTAAACTTTATAAACAAATCAATAGGTAAACGCTTCACACTCAATGACATCAATTACGATATAAATAATCGTGGGTGTTCAGAAAAATACAAAGCACGACAAATATTTTTATGACCTATACAAATATTTGGCATGAACAGAGACCGTAAGATCTCTGACAAATATTATATGAGACGAGTACGCGAAAGCCACACCAAGCCAAGTCCACTTCGATATGGATGTCAATATAAAAATAGGAAATGAATTAAATACTTTTAATATTTAAAATATACTAACCCCAGGAATTATTAGTGTTTGCGTAGAGTAAGCCGTTCGCAAAGTGACATTGTATAGAGAGGGTGCTCGGAGCGGCGGCGCCCAGCGCACGTGCACCGTCCACATGCCACCATTCTCTTCCTGAGTTGTATGTAAAGTCACATTTTGTGGTATTTCGGGTACTGAAACCAATACAGTTATTAAGGCAACATTAGAAATAAAAGTAAAATAAATAGGAAAAGGTAGTAGTGGTCTAAATATACTTGGTGCCATCGAAATGATATTAAATAATAAAGTTTCCTGAGATACAGTAATAATATGCGACTATCATTAATTGTTTTGAGATGAAATTAAATAGAGATGTATTATCTTAATCGAGGCGATGTCTCTCATATTTGTAAGATACAAACATGTTATAATTTTATATATAGACTCCGTTTACATAAATTATATAATTAAAATTGAAATAATTGAAAAATTCATTTATTTGTTAGCCCAAAGGAGGTAGTAAAATATGTAGGAAATATGAATTTTGTCATAGTCTTACAAGGAGTACATGCAGGTAGCTCACAAGCCAGCGTGCGGTAAGTTAGGTTCGTGACTCCGTAGCGGCCGCTCACATAGAATGTACAGGTGTCGTCGAAAGGCAAGTTGTATATCTTGATATTACGTTTTTGATACGGCTGCAGAAAATAATTAACACTTTACATTTTGTAAAATATCATTTTAATGCCATTTATTGACTAAAATCTAATACAAAAACATCTTTCAGTTTTATTTCATTATTGCTTAAATTTTTTTCGTGGTGTATACTTACAAACTCATTTTATGTTAATCTAAAGTAAAAAAAAATAAATCTATAGACTGAGACCATTTCAACGTTATGTTTATTTAGTTTAGCATTTCAGTTTATTTTAATTTAATCTATTACTTTTATATTGTTATAAGGTAAAGACTTACTTTAATCTTTGCTTGAAAGAAGTTTCCTTGAGTTTCTTTGTTGCAGTTGTTTAAAACATCAAAACATGAGTCTGAAGCTGTAATAATTTTAGCACATTTTCTACTGTATTTAAGAAAGTTATGCCTTTAAGAAAAAAAAGCATTAAATGTATGAATAAACTATAATTTATTTTTGGTAATGTGTTTTTCACGAATATTTTTTTTTACAAAGTGCGTCGTTATAAATGAGTATTCTCAAAATTAGAAGACTAAATAGATAATCAATTGTCACTAATAGATCGTACAAAAAATAATAGAAATGTAATTATTAACTAGATATATTATAGTTTCAAAAATCTACTTACAATCAGTGGTATTCCAAGAAAAACTGGCTTTTATAACATTTTTATCGGAAGCGTATTGTAGCTTTAAATAGTCTATTTGAATATCATATTGTTTCTTTTTAAGATTCCGCTGAAGATCATCCCAAGCTTGTACTTCTGGGCCTCTTTTCCACAGGGAAGGCACGCCGGCTTCACTTAAAGTTGTCATCCAAATGGTGTGGGATATATTAGTTTCTGTTGTGTAAATTTCGCTATATACTTGGTCTGGTGATATCAGAACATAATTAATCTGAAAGAATATTTTATTAATAATATATATAATATTTCTGAATAGGTTAATAACGAATATTATAAGCTAACCCATATAAATATAAAAATTAAAATAACATAGTTGTTATAACCTTGACTTGATGATTCAGCGTTATTTGGAATCAGCTGGATGCACAACTCCAAACCAATTTACAGCAGAAATATAGCATTGGGGTTCGTTGAAATGATTTCAATAAATAGATTGTCGGAGGTTTTTAAAATTTTTCAATTTCATGTTACACTAGCTGTGCCCTACGGTTTCACGGGTTTACGGTTTCGGAGGAAAAATTATATTTACATGATGTAGTAAATATTCCCTACTTAAATCTGATATTGCTCACTATTTTATTGGTTTCAATTTTGTTTTCTCGTAACACTCTTTTTTATTCATTCATCATATGAAAATAAATAACATTTTTAATGTAAGTACCCGAAGTTACTCCTTATAAGATTAGCTATTAGTGAGTGAAAGTCCCGTCGAAATCGGTCTAGCCGTTTAAGAGATCAACCGATACAAACAGACAGACAGAGAAAATTTTTAAAAATTGTGTTTATGATGTAAGTACCCGTATATACCTATACTTTCGTATGCATTTAATTAAAACATGTCAATTTGAAACTACAAACAGACTTCAATTTTATTTATTTCGCTGGTTTGCAAGAATATCGTAGTAATTGAAAATTCTAACAAATAGAACTAAGTATATCAAAAGACCATAAATCTTTGAGGTTTTGTCATGAAAAGAGTTGCGATGATGAATTTTCTTTAAATCAATAAAGTTATAACATCAAGGCATCGTTTAAATTTTTCAGCTACGCACCAACACATTAATAAAGAAATTTAAAATCCCCATTCCCTAAAATTCATCATTTTTATTTGCATCGATATTCTTGAAAAGCAGTGATTTGTCTAGATAGGTATTATTTTAATAATTTTCAATATACTTAATTCTATTCTCAATTTTTCTTTTTGTAATTACTCTATAACTTTATTCGTATCAATAGTAAACTGTTACATATTTTACTGACGTAGAGTCTAGCTGTAGTCCACTGACTAAACCTCATATACGAGCGGATGCAGCAGAGCTGAGCTGATGCAGCTGAGCAGTGCGCTACAGCAGTCGACGGAGGCCGTACGATATTTAAATAATCACAAAACTACTTTTCTATAATTCGCGAAACAATATACAGCTGTCTAATATCATGCAGCATGAGCACCACCCGCCTTCTACTCACACGGAGCACAAGCAAGCACCGCCCGTTTTCCCACATATGCACACGCACGTGCAGCACAAGCAGGCGAGCATCGCCCGCCCTCCCATATATGAAAACGCACAAGCTGGCAAGGCAGGTAATTTACGTGTATAGATAAACTATACTAAATCAAATTACTTGATCTAAATGAATTCTATTTTTATGAATTTCAATATTACATAAAAAAACTAATAACGATTCACGCGACCCTTTAGCCGCCTCCGGCTATTGGCTACTACTTCCTCAAAGAATACGTCACTCTATCTGTAAGTTACTCTTGGTATTTTGTGTGTGTTTTACAAATATTTTCTTAACGTTGTCTAAGATTTTCGCGATTATTATTCATTGAAATAAAACTATATTAAACGAATTTAAATCGCGTATATTAACTATTTCTATCGTCCCGACGTTTCGGGCACTTTACAGCGTTCGTAGTCACGGGTAGACGCGATTGAAATCCGTTTAAAATAGTTTTATTACAAATATTTTCTTTTTAAATTACGTTGTAATAAGTGCGTATTCTGATATCTGTTTTTTTTATTGATACATGCAATGATTAAAATGGTTCATACTTACAATCTCTGTGTTTTTATTGTCATTGATCAATGTTATCAATTGTTGGTACTTAGAGGGCATCACTTCGATGATTATTTTGCTTTTAGATTGACATTTTATTTTTACCTCTTGAGTTTCGTTTGAGTTTCGCTTTTGACCTTTAATAACAAGAAGAATAAGTAAAGGTCGTACCTATGAGGAATGTTTGAGAAATGTTAGAGTTTTAATATGAATTAAGAAGCAAGTTGAAGCTACGAGCGTTAAGGATTTTAATGTTTATTGTTTATGTTTATTTGAAAACCGTTACAGAAGTTCTCCTCGATAAATAATTGATAAACTGTATATTTTTATTCTTTTAAAACTGTATGACAAAAGACATTTTTTTAAAAAGGATACCAACTTCAAATTTCCTATGAATAATTAAATACTACAATTAACTAAATCGATTAAGCAGTTTTAGAGCTACCTGAGAATGTACATAAAAATTCCCTGAGAAATTGTGAACTTTCTCCTATTTCGGAAGTCGGTTAGAAATAATTTCTAAGAGTCGAGATGACAATGATGGAGCATGTGGATCTTAACTGACGGTAGTGTGGGTTCAAATTCAGACAAACAGCATTGAGTATTTCAAGGGCTTAAAATATTGTGTTTGGCGGTAAAGATAAACTTCGTGGAGCTGTATGCGTTGTAAGAAATTCCGAGATATATATATTTATCTCCAAATTCTGCAGTGAAGCAGCGTAAATTAAATTCCTAGCCTTCTCTTTAACAGGAAAAGAGCAGTGGGACATGTGGGACGTTTATATAGTTTTTTTTTTTAGTATTCTGTCTTGTTCCTTAATAAAATTAATACTTACTCATAAAATTTGTTTGACACGTTCTTTGGATTATCTGTAAGAAAATAAAAGTAAAACATTTTAAGTAGTATGTCAAGAATATGTTATAAAAGTAAATAAAGATTATATTTCGGCTATGGATGATTAATCTTATTAATACACACTACACAAACACATCTCTAGGATAAAGTACTCTGGCCCGCACGTGATTATTAAAGAATATATGATAAGAATATTTTTTTTATTCTTTTTCTTTTTAATGAATAATATGATATCATATTATATGCACATTAAAACTGTCTCGATGCCAACACTTTCTTAGGGGCTTAAACATTGTCAAAAAACAATTTGCATTTATATTTTATTGTATTTAATAGTTTTTACCTGTTTTGTGTATATTTATACTTAAATGCATAAATCAAAAGATAACACAGCAAATAGTTTGAAGATTTTTTTATAAAATAGCTTCTCTATTAATAACTGCCTATAATTCTTCCGCGTGTTTTACGGTTTTTTTTTGAGAATGAAGACTTTAAAATGAAATAAAAATACCAGGGTCATATGTAGGGATGTTTTATAAAGATTAATTAGATAATGGTAAATTAGTCTAATAACTTTAAACGATTAATTCTTGTATTAATGTATAATGTACATATATATAGTCTAAATCTCTGAAACGGCTCCAACGATTTAGTTGAATTTTAGCATGCAGAAGTTTCGGGCCGATGAATCGATCTAGCTATGTTTCGTTTTTAGAAAACGTCATTGGATCTGTGTTTACGAAGAATTAAAAACTGCTACTATATTTTATATTTTATACTAAATTTAAATATAATGTCCAAAAAACACGATTTACCAAAAATACCAGTACCAGTTCATGTACTAATAATACAATAATTTGGTTTGAATGTTTTATGGAAGTTTTGAAAATTGGCGGAACATCAAAATGTATAAACATACTGATTATTCACCAAATGTACTACTGACAGAAAGCAAGAATGTTTGTTTAATTCTTTTGAATTATTAAAAAAATTCCAAAATCTTTTTTAATTTGATCAATAACGCAAGTAGGAAAATGCAGTTGACAAAGATTGTCGAATTAGTAACAAAAAAGCGAGTACATTTTCCCAAAAAAAAACGATTAATGGTTTGTAAAAAACAAACGAAACTGAAATACACGTGAATGTTAGTATGTCAAAACGTAATTATCAGGACCGTAGATGTTTATGAGCAAAGGTTACGGCTTTTAATGTGAAATATTGACTCATTGGAAATTATAGTGAATGTTTATCAACATATATACTAAAATACCCATTTGGAGGTGACACTTTTCCGGTGTTCTCCTAGTACAGTGTGTAGGTATTTACACCGTTTTAATACTATAATCGGATGGTATATACCAATACTATGTCAAGCTACGCTTACTTTATTTTGAGAAAATGGCGTTTAAATATAGCAAACTTATTCTTAATAAATTAGCTTGAAGAAATCTATATATATAATCTGTTTTTTTTTCTTTGATAAAAGATAATGAATTACAAGCAGATGTGAAAAAAATGAAATTATTGCATACTGCAAAATATGAAACAAACTTTAATATTCAATATTTTGAATTAAGAAAGTGTTTTTGTTTTTATTGTTCAGATATCTTGAAATATTTTAAATTATGTTAAATGATGAACGTGACATATTATCAGAATAAATCAATATCTCCGAATCTGACTTTTTGTGAGTTGACACACTATTGCTTATCAGCATTCAGTTGTTTTATATAATTATATTATTTTTTATTATATTCATCAACATCGGGATCGTTGTACAACGACGTATATTAGAATTATCGAAATAGAGTTTAGAATTTAGTCCTTGAACATGCTGTCGGTCTCGATATTTGTCTGTTTGCATGACAATGTAGCTTTTAATCAACTCAAATAAAAAAAAGAATAATGCAGCGAAATCAATAGGAAAGTCTCCCCTTTCAACGAATTACTGTATCTTTAAATAGAAATAAATTAGAAATTTACGTCTTTGTTTAATATAAAGGAAATTATAGATCTATTTTATTAACTATCAGTTAATGGCTATGATGTATAACTAATATATATACAAACTAAGTAAATAACTATACTCTTTCTTAGTTCTGATATGTTTCTAGAAGAATTTAAAGTATATATAAATAGCCAAACTTAAGGTAGAAACCGTAAGAATAGGTTGTAACAGACTTATATACTTTTTAACGTCGTAAGTTATTCGTGGATTGCTAAGTATAATTAATATATTGCGTTACATAAATCATTTCCGGAAATAAAAGGTTCTGCATAGCTTGCTTTGCCAAAAGCGTGTTTGTCACATGGCAATGCCATTTAGAGAATAAAATTTAATTATATTAAGCAATTAATATTTTTAAAAACATACATTTACGAGTTACTCAGTTTCAAGACTTCGATCAGTTCTACTGTATCATATGATTGTATTGTCAGCAAAGTTATATTACCTAGTGAGTTAACATTTCAATCGGTTTAGAGGAACTTTTTATAAAATTCCGTTTTTAGAATAGATCCGTTCACGCTATAAATTAAGTAAAGGCTTGTAAAATATCACAAGACATTAAAATAGTTAAAAATATGAAATACTTATTAGTGGTTAATATTGTGTACAGTGTCTCATATTGATTAAGGATTATCTACCTATCGGCTGAAGTCAATATATCCATGTGGAGATAACTAAAACAGTTCATTTTGAATAGCAGGATTATGAAGGAGCATTAATATCATATTTAGTACTTTCAGTATTTTGCACAACTAGTGTGGTGACATAACCTATTCATGATTATAAAATAAGAATATTAAGGTTACACATGTAAACAAGTATATTTAGAATTTAAAACTTTAATGCGGAACTGAATGCACTTTTTAAAAATTATTGTGTAAGACAACAATGTGTTGTTTAATACACATTATACGATTGATTGTATGAGAAATATTAGTGAATTAAAAAATAGTTAACTTAAAATAAAACTCGGAGTATGAAACACGATATTTGAATTACACAATTTGGTATATTAATTGAATATTAAATTAAAAAATCAGAACAATTAAATTAATCACTATTAATTTTATGACTTTATTTCTGGTAATAAAAATACCAAGTGAATGTGTAACTATTAAATTGTAGATATATATTAGGTTTTTGTTCATAAAATGTGCTTACATATATGTTTTTTTTTATTTTATCTTTGCGAGCAGCAGTGTATTCAATAAATATGGTGTAACAAGGAAACAGTGAAATGTTACTTTCATGTTTCAGCATTTCAAGTCTCAACGAATTCTAGCGCTTAAACATGCGTATTAAATTTTAAACTGACACAGTCTACTTTTATTCCATTCCGATAAAAAACATCAAGGCGAATTACGTCTAAAAATATAAAAGTTATGAAATAATAATATAATATTTAAATATTCTATTAGATTTTTTACGCAGTTCACTACTTACCGAACTCAAGAACATGTCGCTGCACACGGCTTCCGCAAGATCTTTTGTCTGGTTGTACGATGCGGGAAGATCTTTTAAAATTAATAATTCTTCACCAGTGCACGACCATAGGTTCTTACACAATATAAATAATATAATCAATAAGTTTTTCATTTTAAAAATTAGTTAACCAAATAAATTTAAATTTAAGCATATTCTTACAAAAGCTATAATTTATTCTTACAAATTTTAGATGATACAATTTATTCGACTATTATGGCGTCATATGTTAGGGGATCATCATAAAATTTCAAATTAACAAATTTTCAGTAACGTTCAGAAAAGTTATAATAGACACACGTGAGAGGACGAATCGCGCACACACGGGTTGACTACGCTCTGAACTGGGGCGTCGCGTCGAAGAGCGTCGTCGAATTAACGGGCGGCTTCCACCACTCGAAACTTTTAAAATACAATATCCAAAAACTCATTCATTCAAGTGATTGATAAGTTCATTTATGTTTATTAACGATAACTCAATACTCTATCACATTACATGCGAAGATAACACGATCACAACACGTAGTAGCGCGTAAATTTACTAGAAAACTTGCAATCAAAATACAAATATGTATATCATTATCGTACGAAATTAACCTTTTTGAACTATATTACAGAATAGTTTGCAACAAAACAAACTGCAATGTAGATTCAAATGATAATCATTCAAATAAACATTTTTTTTATACAAAGCTATTTTTTTGTTTTTATGTAGAGAAATTAGGCAAAATTCAAAGATATTTATAATACGTGAACTATGAAATAGTTACGTAAATTTTAGTCTAGTTATCAAAACTAGAAGTATAAAAAGTGTATATACTAAAAACAAATTAGATAAAAAATAATAATGTTATTTTTTTTATTATTTTTTTCATTTTAATGTTTGTTATAATGGTATTAAAAAAAAATGATTTTGCATTTACATTAAAAAAAAAAAAATTCCATAATTCATGTCACGTTGAGCTAAGAAAAGTGTCATGTGTAATAGTGAAGAAATTTGTTAAAAAAGTGAACAAGCATTTTTATATAGCCGAATCCAATTATGTTAACGAGAATGTTGCGTAGACTATTAGGTATGTCGAGTCCCATTAGACGAAAAATATTTTCAGCAACAGCAGCTCATTCTCGAAAGTCGAACCATTCCCTACCGAAACCAAAAGTCGAACCAACCTATCTGTCCGGTCCATCAAGGATTTCGGACGAAAGATTCTACAACAACCATTGTATTAATTGGACTTCGCATGAGTTTCGAATGATTAGCACATTTTTCTTTTTAGGTGGTATAGTGAAATGTGTACGTGTATTTATACTAGGCAACCAGAAATTTTAGGAAATTGCAAAGACGAAGCATGATATTAGGAGTTTCTTATGCAACTTTACGTAAATAGTTCCACAAATTTTTCTCCTAAAGAGAATAAAAACTTTTATGGAAGTTAGTCACTTTAGAAGTTATGATTTTGAAATTTGGTATTTAAGCTTCCGATTATTAATAAAAGTTAGATGTATTAGTGTTGTTTACATTTTCGTCTCGTGCTATGATGAAGGATGTTTTTAAAATCCGAATATAATGAAGAATCGCCAGTGGGAAATCGTATGTAGATAGTCATTTCATAAAGGTATACTCAGCAAACCTATTTGTTGAGAAAAAATATGTGATAAAAAATCAAAGCTGTTTTTGTATATTCACATTTCAAACAATTATCAAAATATATTACCGAATCAGAAACCGTCTGTCTAAAAAATGAGACCATAATTTCATATGTGAAAAACCGTATTCAATGACTTAAAAAATAATATGCTGAGACAAGATCACTTGTATTAGTTATTCAAATGCCTACGTGTCTTATGTTTGTAATATCGAACGGTAAATGATCAAACAATTCTCTTGAGGATTTATTTGGCACGAGTTAACGGTCGTTCTCTTTATCATAAACCTTATTTTATCTAAATTCGATTATTTGCATTCGTTTGGCAACAGCGTATGTAACCGATTTTCGATTTTGCGTAGGGCACCTACAAACGGAGCGTATTTTCGACATGTAGCTTATAGCTAAAGTAGTAGTTGAAGATATGTTCGGCTTGTAAGCTCGTATGTAT
Organism: Hypolimnas misippus; assembly: GCA_037950945.1. Classification (NCBI taxonomy): domain Eukaryota; kingdom Metazoa; phylum Arthropoda; class Insecta; order Lepidoptera; family Nymphalidae; genus Hypolimnas; species Hypolimnas misippus. Next base: position 9,889,520 of record JBBEEQ010000011.1, on the reverse strand, counting down.
GAAAACGCGAGCTTTGTCGACACATACCTATATTGCATAAGCTACACTGTGAGCACTTATAGTCTCATAGCAGCTCGTATCACTTTATTTCGAAGTACGGTACGTATTATCGAATATCGTGAAAATGTGAGCATAACTTCAGTTGTTAGAAAACGCATGTAACGTGTTTAATACTAGCGTCAAAATACGCGTCGAAAATACGAACGGTCTGTAAATTACCTTCTTTCATTTGAACATCAACTTTTTTATGTTAGATAAACGTAGTGTTAGTCAAATTCTTAATATACTGCAAAACAAATAATAAACAATACTTACCTAATCGTTTAGTTAAAAATGTATAAATATATGGAATGATTAATAATTATTTCAGTAGGTACGTAGAGCGTCTACTAGGTTTATAGTTTTTGTATTTTTGTAATATCTGAGAAAATTGTATTGAAATCGACCGACTAACAGAATGATAAACTGGTTGAATTTCATTTACTTCGATAGTCCGGACACGGCCAAAATTATTCACAAAACGATTATTTTGAAATTGTAATATAAAGTCAGACACGGACGAGATCGAAAATATTTTTCGATGTCGTTTAAATTACAGACTTAAATATATTTTAGACACGAGTACAAAAACTGTTACAAAATACATAGGGATGTTATTGTATATTCATAAATTCTATATTTTTATTTATAGGCAAGAACAACACGTATAAGTTTTGCTCATAGACTTTCATAAAGATGAAGTATGTTTATCATTGCATACCTACCTTCTTTTTGACATAGCTGTCGTAAGGTTACCTGGGTCATTGTTACCATGTTACAGATTTTTTTATATCAGTTACGAGAGTAAAACTAACAAATCTAATTTTCGCGTTATTGATAATAATAGAAAGCACTATAAAGAGCACTATACATAATATTGTGTACATAAAATTGTTTGTAAGGAAATGTACGCAATAGTGCAGTATTACATAGTTATCTATACATGTACCTACTTGTAATCGTAGGTTTATTCGTAAAGCAAAATGTAGGAATCATCTAGAAAAAATTAATCAGATCAGTTAAAACAAGGTCCGTAAATCCTCCGACACGGTAGAGACGCTTATACAACACATTAAGTATGCTCGATTCATTTCCCAGTCAAAATCGGTCGAACATGAATTATGTAGAGAATGGGAACGAGGCACTGAAAGAATGATACGACCGTCAGAATAAATGCTGTAAAAAAAATACTACCTGGCCTCTAAAGTCACGTAGGTACACGTTGCACCTGCAGGCATTCATTCTACTATTAGATATTCATAAATTGATTCATTAAAAGTTCATTTAGAATGTTAAAACCTTATGATTCACGTATACATTTAATTTTTTTTTAAGTATATAAGTTATAATCAATGAATTTTTGGTAATTTTTTGAATAAGACTTACTACAGTTTTTTTTTTATTTTATAAACAATTCAACAAAAATTATACAAGCTATAACTTCTATTAAATGCTTCATAGAATTATTAAAGACAAGTTCGTTATAAAACTATAAAAAAGTGTTACAAGCTGTGTGTTCACCTTCATCTATTATAATTAATAATATCAAAGTGTTTTTCATCCGCAGGAATTGAACTACCCTTCAAGTGACTTCTAAGTGGTGTTATGCGAACGATAACCTTCTAAGCGACCACGGCATTTGCCAGTCGATTAATAGTAATCAATATACTTTTTTAATTTATTATAATTATTAAGAATGGAGTTCGGTTTTTTGCTCGCACGAAATATGTTACTACAGACTACTTTATTATTTTTAAAGAAAAACTAAAACGGAAAAATAATAAGCCTTGATATAGATTAAGAAACTAGCACGAATTCACGGGTCAAGGCAAAAATACGGCCAAGGGGGAGTGTATAATTCGTTTTTTAGACCAGGACAAATTAAATGAAAACCTCATAAGTTTTATTTTTCGTCTCCTCAAGAAAATAGTATAATGATGTACCTTATTATACTCGGTATCATAGTTTAAATTACATTATTTAAACTTGTATGTTCACTGTAAATTACGTAAAACAATGTAATACTATCTTTCGTGGTAGTTTTTGACGACGTCATGATCATTTTGGATCCGTCTATTTTGCAGTGACATGACTGCCAAACGATAGTTCAATAAAAATACCGGTAAACTTCAGAATTGAAGTTGAATCCATAAATATCGCTTTAAACATAAAAATAATTTAATAAATTATATTAAATAACACTTCATATCTATTCTTATTTATCTTTAATTATAATAAGATAATTGATTTGACGATAGCTCTGGTATAGTGGTAGGTATTAAATGTACCTCTAACGCCGAAGGTAGCGGTTTCGATCCCCGCTTGAGGTAGATATTTGTCTCTGTCTCTCTGGGTGTATGTCCTTGTGATTCTCCCCGACTATAACGTAAAGCTGTCGGTCCCGGTGGTTATCACAATCACATGATAATGATATGTCTGGCGCTCAGGAGCTGTCGAGGTCAGATGACAAGCATCGTGTAAACATCAATAACATTTTATATCTGGTCTATAATAATAAGCGCTAGGTAGATGATAATAAGATAATTAATAGATACGTAAATTTTAGTCAAATAATATTTGTCAATATCGCTGCTTTATCATTACGACCCGTAGAAGGGAAGCGGTAACCATAAACGCAAGTAAAACCGCGAAGCGTAGCTAGTATCTTATGCTTTAATAAGGCATTATATATTATAATAATTAAGATAAATAAAACGTTGAAATTTCCTTTAATAATAATTGTTTTTGTAGAAAAATGTAACTGGCTTCAAACAGAACTGTTGTTGTACATATGAACGAGCAAAAAATCGGAGCAATCGTTATTTGCTGTAAATAATTGAAGTGTTCTTTTGTTTTTCTAGAAACATATTTATAAGATCCTAATATATTATATCTATACTTAAACTATTCTTGAAAATATGTATTAAAATGGTGAAAACTCCATTCCAATTGATTAGTAGTTATTGAAAAAATAACGGACATACAAAAATAGAGACACAGAAGAAGTCTGTAATATTGTTAGACTTTATTTATAATGCGCAATTGTATATTTTTAACTAAAACATCTTACAAAACACCACAAAACACTAAACATCGAATTCCGATAGGGTTCAATACGATTATTGGAATTTGAAGGAGATCGATGATGGTTGTATATAGGGATATTTGTCCTCTGTTACAAAAGGACATTAGCTTTTAAACTAATTAGTCTAAAACGAGATAAGGTCGAAAACCTTTGAACAATTTCCGTGATATATACGTCATATTTTTTATATATTTATTTTTTGCCAGAGGGCACCGATCGATTTCGACAGCTACCTGGCTATTAGATATAACCTTCACTCGTATTTCATCAGCAAAGGCCGGTCAATAACCTATGAAGACTAAATTTTTGAATATTAGTCGCGATATTTATTTCACAATAAAATTCTACCCACTTATGACGTAAAAGATTTGTAATGATCAGTAGCGTAGACAGCGATTCATATTCGCATTTTTCGCCTCCGCCTCGTGTTGAAATGTTTGACAATTTCTTAGACATAATTTCCTGACTTATTTAGTGTCTGTGCAACTAATACAATATCAATTACTATATTCCGATTTGTAATTACAAATACAAAATATTAATAATTAAGAGTAGAAGTCAATATAGTCAGTAATTTTTATAAATAGTTATCATCACCGTCTTCCTTAAGTTTCCATCAACTAGTCTTGTGTTTAAAACTTCCGGTTGTTGTTTTGAACAGACATAGCACGCAATAACCTTAAACTATCCGCGTGGGTAAGTAACGTATCAAAATAAAGATTCTATACATCATTTGACATGCAATAATTAATTGTAAATAGTTTGGCGCCAAAATTCCGCGCAAAAAAGCCTTCGACCGACCGTGACTTGTACGCAAAAAATTTGAGAGGTGGCGCGGCGCGCCATTTGCGTTTACAAGTACATCCAAATTCTACATACCAGAACATATTACCATCTTCTACGTTTTAATGTCGAGAATAACTATAATTTATAGCACAGAAAAATATTTTTGTATCAATAGATTAATTTTAACAACAATAATAATTAATAATTATAAAAAAACAAGTATACACAAGTTATTTTAAAAATTAATGCACAATAATAATATTATTATTTTAAGATACCTCACGGGCAAAAATTTAAAAAACGTGGTAATAAACAAAATACATAAATTAAAGGTTGTATTAAAATACATAAAATTCAAGAATATTCGAAGTGATCCAAAACAACGTTCAATATTCCAATATTTATTTATTTGAATATATTATTTTTTCGATGGATTAGAAACTATCAATTCTCGGTGACATATACTTCTTATCTCCAACAAGCTGTCCGCAGGCTATCTGCCGGTCCCGCTCTCTGCGTAGAGCCTACAAACATTTTATTATTAATTTTCTTACGTGATTGTATAGAGAACGTTGAATGACAATATTTTAGTTGAATATTATTTGAGTATAGAGCCCATCACGATACATAAATGTTCATGGGAATATCTAAAATCATACTTTTTTAAGCACGAAAGAATACCACATCATAAGAAAAGAATATAAAATAAACGTATCAAATAACAACCCTAAAAAAACCAAAAAAAATAAAATATCGATAATCGACCAGCTTAAAAAGGACTGAGGGATGAAGGGAAACATAAACTAAGGAAAGGAATGGTGGAGACGGACAGGGGCTTAGGCTTTCGTTCTCACTCACTATACGAAATGCTATATTATATGATATATTATGCCGATTTTCTGTGGTGAGTAGTAAGAGTAAGCTTTTGCCTGCCGTTTGATCGTCCTGACCGTGAGTAAATTGTATACAAACTAACTGAATTAGGAGTTGACCTACTACTGTTTTATTGTTATTCCAATATTTTTACGAACTTTCTGAAAAACGAGGACTCATTTCGGTTTAATTGTTTTTGTATGCATTTACAATCTACATATATTACACGATATCTTCGTTAATCTACGAAATAAATAGCATTTTTCTATCAAAATACTGATAATCGACAGCTTTAGCTGCAGTAATAACGTATATATAATAAGCTACTTGTTTTCAAAAGGGTTTAAGATGAAGCTAAATAAATCTTTAAATCACAAGTGCCTGATGCAATTTATAAAGCAAACTTTTAAATATATGTCAAAACTTTCGTAAATGAAACAATTTAGTTTAAAATATTTTTACATGGGTATCATAAAAGAAGAGGGAATCGCCTAAGATCATGCGATAATCGCGTAGGGTTTCACTAATAATTAACATATTTGTTTTGAGTCTGCCAAGATAATTTTAGACACCATAATATGAAGAACTTAAATAGAGAAGGATCTTACGAGTTTTAATGAATTTTAAAAATAAGTAGCAATTTAATAATAAAATAAAATCATGTTAGAATTGAAAAAAAACGTTTCAGTAAAGAATCTTTTATCTGCCAAATTAGTTTCAAGATAAATATAATTATTTTCTGTGTTAGCTACACTTTATAAAATTGACTGTAAACAATACATGGCTATATCTAGAACATATGTATGTATATAATATGTAATAGTATATAATTCACATAATAATCAACATCATTTGTGATGATAAATCACAGCTGATTCAAATTTATATTGATTGGAATAATTATTCAAATAAAAACATTGTATTACAATTTACTTTTAATGACATACCATAAATCGCTTAAATTGTTTAGTTTTCGTCTGACACTCTTTGAATTCTTCAATTAGTGCTAAACATTTCTTGCTGCCGCGATCCCAGCCATAGACTTCAATGCAGTCCATCATGTTCATTTCTTGAGTAGCACATTTGCCGAGCATTTGATGTGACAGTATCGGGCCTGTGATATCCGTGAAAATTGTTCGTATAAATGGCGACACTTGGTCTGCCATAATTTAACGTTTTATTTATACCTTTTAAATCGTGGACTGCTTGCTATAAATAATACAATAATTGTGAAGAGAATTGTAAAGAGAACCTTTTTGAAAATAAATTGACGTGTTTTTTTACATTACTAGGCTAATGAAAGGAGGTATTAATTTATAAGTTAAAAAAATATAGGTTTCATTGTTATGTTAATTAATGTCGTTATTTAGGTAGAATATAACTATTTTGTAGAAACATACTTTTAATCAAATAGAAATAACACATCTTACAACTAAAGGTAAAGCAACTATTCTATATCATGTCATGTAAAGAACAAAAAAGATAATTATAGCTAATAAAGTTTCAATAAAGATTTTAAACTTTTTTTCATTTTTAATAATATTAAACTATATAATAGGTGCACATAAATAACAAATTATGGCACCTATTTTTTTATATCTTTGGAAATATCTTTATATCTAAAAAGTAAAAGAGAAAATAATAAACACTATACTGTTAAATTTTATTTATATTACATATAATATCTACATGATTTACATCATTTTAAAAACTGTCGATTTTTGGGCTCAAGTATTTTTCATCTCCCTTGAGCTTTCCTTCCGCAATCTGTCTGTCTCTCTCTCGCCTTATTGCCTGAAAATTGAAAAGTCATTCATCGAAATATGATAACTTGTATAATACAAATGTATAACTTGTGTAACTAAATGAATACTAATGAATTGCATCCCATATCTTTATATATCTATCTCTATCTATTATATATAATGTGAGTATTTTTGTTTGGTACAATTTTATATTTTGTACAGAAATTATCAGGACAGGTACAGAAATGAATGTGGGGTATAGCAATCATATAGCAAAGGACTCTCCTATAAAGCAGTTGGTTAAGAACTTAATCCACTTTGATGCTTCACTGCAGTTTAGCAAGCATGTGTCAGGCAGATTTCCTCACAATGTTTTCCTTTACTGCTAACTACAAGATGAATTTAAACACTTATTTAGCAGCTGAAAATTCAGCAGTGCAAGTTACCACTTAAACCCATGAGCCCAATGCCGAAAAAAATAAAACAATCAATATTATTTATCCATTTTCAATTCAATAATAGATTAATAATAGGCCACTCACCATAAATCTTTTAAATTGTTTTGTTTTTGTTTGACATTCATGAAATTCACCATATAATTCCATACATTTGACCCGTCCACGATCAAGACCATAGGCTTCGAGGCAGTCCATGTACCTCATTTCTTGTTTCTGACAACCACCCAACATCTGATGCGACACCATACCACCAGTGAGATCCGTAAACGGAGAACGGAAAAACGGCGAGATAGACATTATTCACCTGAAAAGGGTAAGTAATGTGATACCTTTTTTGTTATTATAGAATATTTAACAATATACACACAAACACGTCTGCAATATTTAATTAAAACATTCTTTTAGCAACATTATACTGAAATTTTTGTACACTAAAAAATCAACAAGAATTATTTGATTAAGGTGAAAATATAATTATCTAAGGTTTCGACTATTTTTATAGTTTACATGTTTTATTTTTCTTATCCTGATAGTAAAAAAAAAATAAAAAATACGAGGTTAAGGAATTACGTAAACAAAACCTAATAGAATTATAAAAATCGTTATTTTTTACTATTAAAAGATATTATAATGACTTAGAAGTAGAGATAGAATAGTTTAAATCATTACCCTCTATTATAACACTTGAAGGTATTAGAAATTTAACTTCGATAGTTAATTTGGGCGAAAAAACAAATGAATTTTCTATTTAATTTTACATTTGTTCTAAGAATGACATTACGTGGTAAGTTTGCCGTAAGGAAAATTGAAAAATATGACACACGTGAAAATAAATTTACAACAAATAAAATAAATATCATTCGAGTGTAATAATTTTCTATTCAATTTAAGAGTTTAGATAAAAAAATTTAATTAAAAAAAATATTACTTATTTCAAGAGTCCAATGCAATCACAATAAGTCTTGTAAGATATATAAAGTTTGGCAACACTCTATCTGTCAATTGAAAGCTTAAAAAATTTGTCCATTGTAATTGATGTTTAGTGAATCCTTTCTTTGTTTAATCACAATAGTATGTTTTAACGTCTATGAGCTAATAATAAATATATAGGTATAAAATTTATGATATTTGAATCTAACCATGGCTAGATACAATAATGAAAACGATGACGGTAAAATAGATCCCGCAATCATAGCGTCTGGCATAAAATCTACTATTAAACAAGTGAGTGCTCATATTTAAAAAATTGCTTGTAATATATTATGAAATATAAGGGTATAAAGATACATAAAATAATTCATTAATACTGTTGTCTGAACTAGGAAATTATTAAAGAACTGTTACATGGCTCATTTCAAGACAATAAAACGAAGCTTGGTAACGACGCTTTGACCCTGGTGGTAGAGATAGCGAAGTGTCTTGTCACTGAAACTTGCTTGAGAGCTTCAAATCAAGCTCTGCGCGAAGGTAGTGACAAAGTCGATTTTGAACATGTTGAAAAATGTCTACCACAACTGGTAAGAGCAGTATTATTGTTATGTACCTTGGAATAACATCATATTCTAGGATTCCTTGTTTCTGTAGCACCTATCACATATACCTCAGGTTCAATAATTGTCTACTTAGATAATAATGAGTATGTTCTGCCACTATTTTTTTTAAACGAAAAATTTCTACAAAGCTAAAAAAATTAAAATATTATTGATTTATTTGATTTTACAATTACATCACTTAACGGAAATAATTTTACTTTCAGATGTTGGACTTCCCATAATTTTGTATTTAAATGATACATTCATCAGCCCCAATCACAAAAGATAAGATGAAATGAGAAAAAAATAATTTATAGCGTAGCATTGGTGCTGAACACATGCAATACAAGAACAATCCTTTTTATTAGATTGATAGCACAATGAAAACTAAATTGTCTATAATAACCAATAATGCACTTTATCTCAACGAGCCTAGCTATAAGGCTGCAATTTAAAAGTGCATACAAAGCACATTTTGTAATTCATAAGTAGCCATACAATTTAATATAATTTAGTTTATTTTAACTTAATTTAATTTATTATTTAAGTTGTAAGTGTATCAACTATTATGTGTGCCAAAAGTATATTTATAAAATATACTGAATTGGTGAAAATTTGGTGAATTTCATTTTATCCCTTTTTACAAATAAATAACTTTTTAACAAGTAATCAGATTGTTCTATTGCAATATAAGACAATTGAAGACACAAGTAGTCATTTTTTAAGAAACTTTATTATACAAATGTTTCAGTTTCTGCTCCGTAACATACAGAGAACTGCACAAGTTCTTATTCACACAACAAATGAAATATTGTCTTATAATAAAAAAGAGTAACATCAATCCCAGACTACAGATTAAGTAATAAATATAGTACTTACTAATAGTAAACAATAAATGTTATAGCATTAACATAAATAGGGTATCAAGAGACACCTTAGTTAAAAATTACAATGACCGTACAATTATATAGATATTTGCACTTCCGTACTCTCATATAAAAAAGGTAAGTTTAACTTATTGCAACATACACAATTTTTATATACAATTATTTTCATATTCAAATGCTGCTTACTAGGAATGCAACATATCTATGTAATTATAAGATTATTATATTTATTAATATATAGGTTATAATAAAGTATTCAAAAATTATTCAGTCAATAGCAAAATATTCTTGAAATTTTTTAAGAGCAGTCATGACAAATTTAGTCAAACATCATATGGTTTGTGAAAAGGTTATAAAGAAATACTGCCTCTTGCATTTAAATTAACTTAGCACTTTGCAGCAGTATTAACAACTGCAAAAAATAATAATCCAATTTTAATTTTTTACTAGGTGACAAATATGTGTAACAGTGTTAGTGTAATGTACAAAATTCTGAAAAAAAACTTTTATAGATATTTGTGCAATCAAAAACAAATAAATAAATCCGAAAAATTAAATTCCGATCTAAATACGGTTGTTTCAACAAATTAAAAAAAAAAAACATTTTTGACTTTTGCGAGACTAACACAGCAAATTATTTATATAGATAGAGATTTAGATAAATTGTTTATCATTTCTTCTACACCTGCATATACTAACTGTCAGTGACTTTTATTTAAACTCGCAGCTTACGTAAAGTTGTTTAGGTAATTGTTACCAGGTTGCAGAATTGTTTTACGACAGTTACGAGTATGTAACTAACAAGTGTGATTCTCGCCTAGTGATTTACAAAAGTCTATCTTGTTAATTTAGCATGTGCCAATTAATTTAATCGCATAGCAATATAGTTCCAATTAGTATCTGTGTTTGTTTTTACGGTAAAAAAATGGCACTGGTTAAAGTACAAGCAGGAGAAAGTTGAGTTACTTGAATATTTAAAAAAAAGTGTTATATTATATCTTACTATATATCTACTGTATAAGTGATGTAGGTTCTTACAGAATATATATATATATATATATATATATATATATATATATATATATATATATATATATCAATGAGTAAACCTCCACTTCAATTGCGTAGAATTACAGGTCTTATAATTTCATTATGCATTATCAAAAATATGATAACTTAAACATTTTAGACACAAGTAACATTTTCTATACAATATATTTTTGTTTTTCAGTTTTTACATAAGAAGGTTTAATTGCATGTTATATGCATCAATTGAACGCTATGCCGCTCTATGAAACCTAGTAAAATAGTAACTATTATTGTCTACATCTACAGGCTATTTTTACAGCACAAGATTTGAAACCACAGAGACATGGTTGTATTTATAAAAAATATTTATAGGCGGATGTGTAATATAATGCCCGTTTTTTATATAAGGCTGCTCAGACTGTTGTATAAAAATAGTGTTATTTGCGTTTCAATATACTGATATATGTTCTGCATTTTACGGTACCAATACTAAAAATAAAAGATACATCGTCTATACTAGGATAGATTCTGCCATTCGTTTTTATGCACTATGATGGCTTATTATATTTCTACAGCTGAAGTTTACATAGAATATAAAGTTTCTATTGAATTATTTATGAATAGCATTTTAAAGATCTAATTCTGTCTGTCCTAAACTTTAAAAACTGGTACTTAATTTTAATTATTTCATTTAATATAAAATCTACAAAGTGATTTTTCACCTAAGAATTTTTTGTTTACATTTTAAACAACTTTAAATTAAATAGTTTTTTAACTTCAGATGCAAATCCAGGAAGGAAATTGTTCTTACTGCCCAATTTATTGTACAACGATAGATACTAAAACTAAAAAACTTTTTCAATTTCCTATCATGCAATCAGTTATTTAAATAAAAATATGATAAGTAGTAACATAAAAATTCTTCCTATCTGATTTAAATTTTTTTTGGATATAAGTAAATTCTCATTTGAAACTACTTTGATAAATACTTAATATTAAAAACCACCAAAACATGAAATGTAGTATCAACATTCACAATACTGATCCGATATTTCTGTTAACAAACAGTACACAAAGAACAGTAACAATTTTCAAGGCATATTTTATATTTCGAGTCTTGTAAACAGTGTGTAAAAATTCACAGCCACATTTTTAGATGCAAAAGGGAATGCACGCTGCGGGAAAACACACTTTGAAATTGAGTATGCCGCATCTTCACACACTTGTAACATCAAACAGTCTGACTATATGTAAGGTAATAAACATATTATACACTACATTAGTCTAACAAGGAGAGGCAGAAACAGCACCAGGATAACTACCTCTTTAGACTCTTTAGAACATGTCCATATCGTCATTGCACATTACTTCTAAGAAATCATCGTCTTCATATTCCTGTATGGTGCGTGTGGATGTCCGGTCGGGTAGGGGGGAGCCTGGTCGAGATGGGGAGGGGGGCAGTTCTGTGTGCGAATGTGCGTCAGTGTCGCTCGAGCCATCGCGGGCGTCAGTCGCTGGCGACGGCGGTGGATTGGAACCGTGTTCTGATTGTACCGTCGCTTCACCCCTCGAAAGTAACGACGGTAGTTCTGAATCTAAAATGTACATTACATTATTATCTTATATGTACACTGTAATTCATGAAGGAATAAAGGAAAAAATATTTGTTGAAAGATACCATGTCCCTATTTTTGTTGTTAAGAATGACTGAATTCAAAATATTTGCTCAAAAAGTCTATCCAAAAATTAAAAATGACAGTTTAAAGAAAAAAAAAATATTTTGTTACTTCTTATCCAAAGAATTAATAAGCAAGCAAGAGCAAGTTGTGAATAATAAATGTTAGTACCTTAAGTACATAATAAAAGAAACAGTTTTATTTTAATATTTATAGATAATGACCATGTCACAATGTTTGTTGGAGATAAACTCCGAAACTATTTAATCAATTTTATTTTAGCACACTATCATTTGGTCCAACTTAAAAAATAGAACAGTTTTCATCATTTTTATTGGCCAAAGGGTTGTAATTATGTGTGTGTAAGTTAGTTTATTGAGACAACACTTCAACATCTTTTGTTCTCTAGATTGCGTAAGCATCCAACAGATGGCCCTGTGCATAATATTCATTCAACACATTATATCTGAACCCGAGTAATGCTTGGGTGTCTGCTAGTATGTATGAAATAATTATTTGTGGCCTGTGAGGAATCAGCTTATTGGTAAAAACCCACTATGAAAATGTCTATACAAAGACATATACTTGTTTCTTATTATAATATTATGAACTGAACAAGAGGAGGGGGTCCTTACGTAGTGTATTATTTAAGGTTTCAAAATCGTACTGTTACGAGTGTGTCATGAACATATTTTATTTTTGAAGTTAGTTTGTTTTTGTATGTAGTATTATTTATTATTTCAAAAATATGGTCTGCAAAAGAAAAATATAATAAACAGTGATAATAAAATAAAACAGTTGAATATGTATACACTTCTGTAATAAGCTTACCTGTGAGACTCTGCTTTAACTGTTCCATGACTTTTTGACGACTCTTGGCTCTTGTTTTCTTTATCTTACGAGCAGTTTCTTTGCGTTCTTCATTAAATATTTGATTTATCATACTTTGGGAGATGTCATCGTCTCTTTTCAATAAAAAGAAATAAATACCACCTGGTGTACGCCTGCGTGTACCATTCTGTAATACAAAAAATAGTACTTGAGAAATTTATGATTATTACAAAAATAGATAATACTAATTGAGTTATTTTTATCCTAAATTCAATTGAAATGGTAATAAATAGGAAAAGTGATGTACGTAATGTGATAGACTAGTTATGCAAAAGCTATATTAGGCAAAAAAAAGAAGGTAAAGATAAGGTAAGGAGCACTCTTAACTTGATCATTATTTTATGCCTTTAATACTTTCAGCTTACCATTACAAGCATTCCACCATCTGCTTCAATTCTCTGTGTTTCCTTATAAATTTCTATAGCTTTACTTGCACCAATTACTTGAACAATTCTACCTGTAAAACATAAGAAAAAAAGTTACAATAGGCATGAGACAAAGCAGAAATTATCAACTTAAATTTATAAAATGTCCTCTTACCAACTAAGTCTTTTTTTTCTTCAGACAGTTTCTCAGCAATTTCATTGGCTATTTGTTCCATTGGATGGTCCATTGTTACAAGTAATTCTGGCAGAATTCTTGGTTGCTGCTTCTCCTCTAACGGTAGTTCACTGTTCACTCTTTTGCCTAGTCTAAACTTCACATTACCTCTATCTGAAATACTCCTTTTATTTGTGGCCTGATCTTTATGCCTGTTTTCATGATTGTTTGTAAATACTTTTTTAGAAATATAGTCATCGTTTAATCTATACTTAATTGTGTAATCATAAGATTCAATGCCATATCTACTTTTCTTTGTTACGTCACATGTGACCATGTCCTCGGTTAGTAGATCTTCCTGGAATTAAACAGTTAATATTTTGTAAAGAGGGACTGTAATAGGATTATTGTTGAATGTACCAGAAATTTTCCTTCTAGCAAAAAGATAGATAGACAAAACAGTCTTCTTTCATGTATTTACACGTATTGAAATAAAAATTACATACAAACTTTACTAGAATGTGATTTTTATTTCAAACAATATTGTTAAGTCTTTACCATATTAAAGTACAGATAGCAAATTTAATACTGTTAAATATCCTTCTGTTTTCGAATTGTTATGAAATTTACAAAAAGACATAAAACAAAGACCTATAAATTAAATATAGCTATCATTCAAACTGATTACCTGTAATGCTTTACACCAAATATTATATTTGTCCTTCTTGCCTGGCTGAGTTTGTGGTTGTGGACGTCGCGGTCTCAGTTTAGTACGTTTTGGCCGTCGACGTGGTTCTTCGTCGGATTCTGACCCTGACGACTCTTCAACTGACTCCTCATCACTTTGTTCATCCTGAATCTGCATGTTCACCAGTGACGGCGGGTTGAAGGCTTCAGGTCGCGCCAAAGGGATATATGTGCCCTCTTCCACGTCAGAATCCTCTAACTACGACAAAAGTTTTAACTGAGTCAAAAAAACAATAATGCAATTTTGTCGTTTCAATGCCAACCTAACTCAATAACAATGACCGCAGATAGAAACAAATGTTTGTTTTGGTTGTTCTTTGTATCGTTCAAACATTTAGTTACACAATGATTAAGAAAAAAGTATTTTTAAAACAAGTTGCCCGAAATTGTTATGTACGAAAGGTCTGAACAAACCTCGCCATCTTCGAGTTCATGGGACACCTCGACATCCAGTTCTCCTTCTGTAGTAGACATCATAATTGCTGAATGTAATCAAATTTAAATAGTAATTGCACATGAAACTGTTTTACAAAATGCAATAATTCCGCCTTAGATCTCTGTCGCTGGCTTTCCGAGCTGTCATTTATTAGAAATAGACAATATAAACTAACTGTCAAATAACTAAAATTTTATACATTCTTGTTTGTAAGGCATGAACTACATTTGTCATTACAATTACAAGACTAGCCTCACATGACCGTTGCCCTCCAACCTATTATATTATAATTTATTTATAATATTATAAGATTTATAATAAACATATATAACGCGTTTATAAAAACTACTTAGATACTTCTTATATAAAAAATATCAATCAATATATTCACAGCAAGAAGAGGTCAAAAACATCTAATTTTCAAATAATGGAGAAATTTTTGATACGTAAGTATTTTTGACATAACTATTAGAATTGACTACTTTTACTAAACTACTGTCATAAATAATGTCCGAGATCATGATTATGATTATTCGAGCACAAAATAATCGAATCGGTACATAACATTGTCATACAATTTTAATTCTTATGTTCTTAGAAGAAAGTTTTAAATTGCAAGACAAAATTCTAAACAAGTAATTAATTGAAAAAATAAAAAACCCGACTGCGTAATAAGAGCATAGAGAATCGTTATTAACAAAGTTTAAGTCGTTATAGATTCTAAACGATAATTCTGATTGAAAAATGTTAAAAGAAACCTAAAAATAATTTTTAAATACCTATTCAACGACCCCTTTTTAACACAGTTCGTCGATTTTCGTTTTTTCTTGTTTTCATTTTGGCTTCCAAAATCAGCCATTTAGATTTTTCCAAATTATTTTATTTTCTATGACATTCACGCCGTGGTGACGAATCAAACGATGTGCCATTTATCAAAATCGGCTTTCGCGGCCAACTCACATACATACATACATCGACTAATAAACACATTACCCTTCCTTACGTCGCGCACTTGAGTAAAAAATGTCTCGTGAAAAACAGTAAACTATGCTATATCTATACATATAAAATCACTTGTCCTGACAGACGTAGAACATAAATCGCTGGGGCTACAAAATTAAAATTTTGGCAATAGATGCTTTTTAGGGTGTAAACATGTACTAAGAAAGGGTTTTTCGATATTGCATCCCTAAAAAGATAAAAAGGGTAAAAACTTTTGTATGGAAAATCGAAAGGATACCCGATTCCTGGGGGGATATCGGGTTATGTGGCGATTTGTACCCACTAAAACCCCTGCGATGGCCTTTTTCAGCACGGAAATGAAGAGGCTTTGGGATCGCTTGCGCATGCCCATCCGCTGCCCCTCCCGTGCGACGCTCCGCTCGTGGCTGGCGGAGCTCGTCTCAGGAGGACAAAGTCTAATCTTGCCGCACCCCTCGCTGGTGCGTACGGCAGTTCGAGGCCATCCCGGCTGCCGTCCTCCTCGGGGCCGTATGAAAACGGATGCGTGGGTCCCCCATCTCACGCACCCACGGCCCGAGGGCGCGCCCTATTTATTCTACCCCGGGCGCTGGGGCTAGGAGACCGGAAGGACGACCCCTCGGTCGTCCTCATCGGGCGGGATCGGCCCCTCTCCGAGCCCGCCCTGCTGAAATTGAAACTTACTACTTATTACATAGATTTGAAGGTTAAATAATTTTAAATAAGTTATTTAACTATTTTGCAATTTTATATTAAGTACATTAAGTTTTAAATACATATGTTTTCCAATTTTAGACTAAAATGATTACCTAAAAAGCAAAATAAAAATTATTTTTTCGCGAAACTATTCCTCGACTACATGTCACATGTACAAACCGTTACCTAATAAACAACAATGACAATAATGTCACTCACTATATTTCAATTAGTCATTAAAATCGTTCTCTTTTATATTTGATTGTATTTATTCGTGTGCGTAAAATTTTAAGCCCTTTTATGTTTTTCGTTTGATTTTTATTTTTATTTTGATTGACTGACTGATTTTGACTTTTTGAAATTTAAAAATTTAAAAAAATTATATTAGTAAATATTTTTTTACAGGTACTTTGTACAAATGCTGTTGAAATTGACATTATTTAATAATAAATAAATGTAAGAAATTATTGAAGTGTCATACAATAAATCAAAATAAAATTTTATTCTTAATTTGTTATTAAAACATTTTCCCAGGGCCGCGTTTGAAGCTATAAGTAAACTTACTTTACGACCCCATGATCGTATTTCTGTTATTGATCTAAGATTCGCTCGATTGCCGTATGAGAGACCTGCTCTAGATGACTTTGATCCTTCACAGCTTAGAGAACCTAAGCAACCTATTAAGTATAAGCTATTATTTTTTAAATAACTATTAAATCAAGACTAGCCAATTTCAAAATAAGCCTTAACGCGCCTTATGGCCAAAATGGCCTACTTATGGTCACGGGTTCAAATCCCGGTTAGCGACGTTAAGTTTTTAAATGCTAAATTTGTGTTTAAATTTATTTTGAGCGTGGGTGATGGCGGTGAAGGAAAACATCCTGAAGAAATCTCCATGTGTTGAAAAAAAAATCTGATACGTGTACTATCTGCTAACTTGCATTGGAGCAGCGTGGAACATATTATTTATGTTTAAATTTTAGGCGCGATTAGAGACTAAAGCCCAATTCTTTAATATTTAATTTATATTTTGTATAATGGTAGTCATGTTGAAAATGCTTAAAAATAAAAATGAAATAAAAAGCCGGATTTAAACACCGGCCAAAATTAGGTGAATAAGCATAATAATTATGAATTGTCGTGAATTATACTGAATTCAAGTGTATTTTATTTATATTTAAAATTTGTAAATAGGATTTTGACCAAAATGGGAAAATCAATCTTATATTAGCAAAAGTTCTATGAAGATCTGATTGATCTCTCAATACTAATATAGCTCAATCGAGTAAACATTTTTAAATATTTTCTAGACTATATATGGCTTATTTCAATCTTATAAGAACTGTTTTCGGCGCTGGAATATTGGGACTACCCTTAGCAGTCAGCCAGGGTGGTATAATACTTGGACCCATAATGTCTATGGCTTTGGGTCTCCTAATAATTCACATGCATTTGACTTTGGTAAATTGTATCTCATTTATTAAGCTACAACTATACATATTTTATCGTGTTATTATTTTATTGCGCGCCTTTACAAATATGAGAAACATAGTGAGAATGATAATCAAATTCGGAGGTTAAAGTAAACTGACTGAAGAAGGTGAAGCTGGCAAGAAAGTCTTTGGATAACATGCCGATTAATTTATTATTTTGCGTCCTCATGTTCATGACACAGAAATCGAAGCAACCGCACTGTCTAAAACGTTGTATTGTCTAATCGTTTTGCTTTGATGTTCATAAATAGGCGATGAATTGCCGAAACTAATATTTAATGTGTTCGCACATTAAGAACGTAGCAGAGAGAGAAAGAAAGAAGGAATCCCATTCTCATGCTACAGAATCCCAATAACACTAATGTCGCATAATATACACTAACTTGATTGTTCATTAACCAAAGAAAGTATTTTTATGATAAAGAAACTATTTATTCAACGACTATTAAACATGTTCAACGTTTTACTTATTTTATATTAGACTTTTCGTCTTGCATTTCATTAGTCAACAATTAAAAATCGACTGCTGTGTTTTTCACTATGCAGTTTTCTTCAAATTATTCATAAGCATCAAAACATGTTGTGCAGAGCAAATGGGGCTCCACCACCATGCGCCTACATGATTATTCACTTGGTGTTGTATTTCAAAACTCACCATATGCCAGTACGATTGATGCTTACTTGTTGTAGAGCTTTTAATTATTTTTTTTGTTCCAGTTATGGTGTTTAAATGAGATAAGTCGGCAACTGAAAATTTCTCACATATCATACAGATACGGGTTTCGTTTAGCTCTACTACATGGACCATCCATTTTTCATGGTATTGGATATCGTGGCCCGTAAGAATATAATATATACCTACAACTAAGTCAAGTGTACACCGAACGCGGAGCGGCTAGGTACGGTCAAAGACCAACCAGAAGAAATCAAAATCTAAATATTTTTATTCAAAATAGGTATTTACATTCTCTTTTTGAACGTCAAGAAAATGAATCTACCACGGTTTCGGAAAAGTATAACCTCAGGCCTGAGAAGAAACCGCGAAAGAAACTCAGCGGGACTTTTTTTTTGTTGGTTTTTTTTTTAACAACGTCAAGATTGGTTACAATACGTAAAATATATTGAGACAGCCTGGAAGCGATCGCATTATTCCCAAGGTGTGTCATCACCTATGAAATCTTTAATATTATAATAACTTCTAACACAAAGGTTTCTTTACAATTTTTTTGAACTTTGCTATAGAAGCATTTTGAACGCTTTCTGGGATCCTGTTGTAAAATCTTATACATCTCCCAACAAAAGAATTACTTACGCGACGTAGTCGAGTAGCAGGTACAATGAGTTTGTCCTTGTTCCTCGTATTGATATGATAGATATCACAATTTTTTTTAAATGTGTCAATGTTTGTACATACATTACATTTTCAAGAATGAATTGAGAAGTAACAGTCAATATGTTAATTTCTTTAAATTTTCCTCTTAAAGATTCTTTATGGCCAAGGTTATAAATTGCGCGAACAGCTCTTTTCTGCAGAACAAATATTGTATTAATATCTGCGGTATGTCCCCATAGTAGTATGCCATATGACAATTTACTATGGAAATAGCTGAAGTAAACTAAGCGTGCCGTTTCAACATCTGTTAATTTTCTAATCTTTTAATAGCAAAAACTGCAGAGCTAAGTCTATTCGCAAACCTTTCAATATGGGGGCCCCATTGTAGTTTGGAATTTACAGTGATACCAAAAAATACTGTAGTTTCCACCAGTTCCACCGTTTCTCCATTTATAAATACGGAGGCTTGTACATTTTTAACATCGGGCGTTTTAATTTTATACATTTAGTTTTATTACAATTTAACATTAAATTATTAATACTAAACCAATGTACAACATCAGAGAGAGCATTGTTTACTTCGTCATATGAAGATGAGTTACGTCTCACTTTAAATAACAGTGAAGTGTCAGCAGCAAATAATACAATCTTATGTTTCTTTTCTATAAGATAGGGCAGATCATTTATGTAGATAAGAAAAAGAAATGGCCCAAGAATAGAACCTTGAGGGACTCCCATATCTAGTATAGCCCCAGGAGATCTCATGCCATTGAAGTCGACATTCTGAATTCTTTTACTTAAATACGACATTAGAAGGTCACATTTTTGTTTTATGTAATATTTTATGAATTTATTTCAAATATTATATTGTAGCATGTGTAAAAACAATTCGGATACGGCAGAAGCTCAACCGAGGAAGTATTACTCGCAACAAAAATGGCGTAAAGTATTTTTTTTATTTCACAGAGCCATAATCGCTACATTTATGATACTAAGTCAACTCGGTATTTGCACAGTTTTCGTCATATTCACTACAGATAGCTTGAGAGATGTAAGTTGTATTTTTATTTGTCATCCCTTTTATCCTTATTTCTCGCATGAGAGAGAGAGAGACAAACTAAAAAAATATTTTCACAATTACATAGGTACAGCATAATTTATGCCTTGAAACGTAAAATTTTATTTCGGTCACCTTAGCTATAAATATGTAGAGTGATTCATTCGGATGAGTCTGTAGGGAGAAAGCTGATACTATGAGAACTTCAAAAATTTGTTGAAACCATATAATAGGACCCATTTTGACGTTTTGAAAAACTGCATTCAAAGGTGTGCGGAAAAACTTTACACGGCTCAGGAATCGAAACTGGTACTTTTTCAAATTAAAAATGCGAAGTCGTGAAAAATAAATATTATTTTGGAACCCCATATTTAAAATTGAAAGAAAACGTTAAATTTTTAATATTTATGTAAACAAATGTTCGAAACAATAGCCACTTTCGAATTCAGCAATCTACTCGTCTTGGGAATAACTTGACATTAAACGGCTATATTTTCAACAAGACGGAGAACCGCACATCAAACACTCTGCATACTTATTTGTATGATAGATTAATTAAATATTTTCGCGTATTCTTTTTTATATAAATAAAAATATGCTGTATTTTGTCTATAGTACTTCTTTGATTAGTTAGTTACAATTATTTATCTTCAGTACGCACCCCTCTTCTTTCTGGCATAATTCACTCTCCCTCGCTCGTATAAATATATTCATAATTACAAGTTAACTAGAGACTGGAACACCAGTGATAACAAAACACTAAGTTCAAACTCTTTTATCAGATAATGGATTGGCAAACATCAAGACCAGCTATTGCTGCGTTACTCGTGCCCTACCTTTTGCTTGAATATTTCATGAAGTCTCTGAAGATCGTCAGTTATATTTCTATGCTTGGTAATTTTTATATTGTCTTTTATGTATCTATTTGTTTTCCTAATTATAACCAGCTGAATATTGATTTCAGTCGCGAATCTTCAAAATAAATACGTTCAACTGATTGGCGATCTACGATGTCTACGATCATATACACATCTTATCACACTTATCAAAAGATTTTTTCTTGAATAATAAATTTATTTTTTTATTATTCAAGAAAAAAATATATATTTATATTTCCAAACATATTATGGATGTAGAGGCAAAACTCGTTTATCTCAAACCCAACCAATTTCGGAAAGGTTAAAAAGAGCCGGAACCCTAACCCTCATTCCTTCCCTTATTTCCTATTCTCCTTCATTCCTTACTCCTGTTTAATCCTTATACAGTCTATTTGTGGCTTCTCCAATGCTGCGAAATAGTGCGAATGTCTAGGCGACGATAATCACTTAATATCACACGTTCCGCCTAAGCGTGTCTGCTATATGCTATATTCTTAAAAAATATATAAAATTTAAAAAAAAACCTTCAATTATTTTAGGTAATTTTATGAACCTCGTCGGTTTAATCTTAGTGACATATCACGTGTTCTTGGCGCCCCATGGGGTTCTGATCTACGCCACCACGGATGCACTTGCTTTGTACTTTGTAATCGGCACTTGTTTGTTCAATTTGAGCGCTGTCGGTGTGGTAATATCGTTTCTGACATTTAAATTATTATTTTTATTAATGTAATATGAGAACGGGTAAGGGAGTAGAAGGTAGATTAATTTATTTCTAGATTGATAGAGACATGAAGATAAGTTTTGAAATCGTTTAAAAGAAAATTTTTATGTCCTGTAATGTAAATGAAAAATTAAGTTTAAGGATTCGGTAGAACAAATCTAGTACTAACTACCTACATTTATTTCTCTACGAAGTCCTGCTGAGTGAAGGGACGCTTAATACATGTACTTATATTACTCTATACGATATTCCAACTAAAATTTAGACAACTTTGTGACTAGACGATTTGGGAATATTTATATGTTTTACCAGATTCTATCTCTTGAAAAAGCTTTAAAAGATCCCCGAGTACTTACAAAGTGGAACGGTGTGATTTGCGTCAGTATGCTAACAACGACTATAATTCTTACTGTGTTCGGTGGCTTGGGATATTGGTCCTTCGGAACTATGGAGGAGAATGTTCTACGATCACTTCCCTTTGACGATGAGTAAGTTAAATGAACTAAATAAGATGATGAATGAGGTTATGGTGTGATATAGAGTAGAGTATAGTAGTACTTGTCCCCGCAATTTCGTTTTCGTAGAAACCTTTACCGCCTATTTCATTACAGTTTAGGCGTAAAACGTAACAAAAATACAGGTAGAAAGACAGAGTCATTTTCACATTTATAATAATTATTAATACTAATTTTATGGTTCGATAATCTTTTTATTTCTGTAACAAAACAAGTACCTAGGTTAACCTTATAGTATTAATATTCCCAGTAATTATTTTTAATATTGCTCTAAAACATTATATTGAACATTATATATTTAAATCAGTTAAACTACATACAAGTATATATTTCTCATAAATAAATAATACATAAATTGTACATTCATAAATAAATTAATATTAATAACAAATATTGCTATAATATATAACTTACAAAATATTAATACTTTATATATAATACATATATATTATAATACATTAAATATAATGTTTTTAGAGTTTCAGGGATCTGGATATTGCGTATCGAGTACGCCACACTATTCTTAATACTTTAGTACGTTAATAGAAATCGAGATAAATCCGAAAGTGTTCCGTTACTTGAGAGGACTGACTTTATTTTATTTTAATTATTTTTAAGTAACTGACCAAAAAAGAAGGAGGTTCTCAATTCGTCGGCGACTTTTTTTTAGTATAGAATAATAATGATCAAGTTATTGAAAATCAAATAAAGATCTCAAGTAATATTTCAATTATATTTCAGTTATATTTAATACTTACCTTTGATTTCGTTATTTCTTTTTTGCGTAAATTTACATTACTACAATCATTACAAACCAAGGTTATTTTAAAATATTTCATAATATTCAACTAAATATAATTTTTATTCCAGTTCAGCAATTCTAGCGATAGGATTATATTTAATTGCAATTGCCTTCGCCTATCCTATCCAATGCTATCCGGCGATCCAGATTATAATAGAAATAATCAAAAATAGGGATGCCCACTTCCCGCCTTCAGAAAACACATTGAAGACTGTTGAATTTGTAGCAAGACCAATTTTTGTATTAACTTCTTGTTAGTATTTTATTTAGGTAAATTATATCAAAATCTAGTTTTTTTGCCAATGTGATAAAACGTAGCTCAATATATAAAGTCACTTTTGCGAATTTCAAATCCCTTGAGTTACGAGTGCGAATAAATAGCAAACATATATGTTTTCTTTAGCAATTTTAATATAACTTTGATTATGTTTGCAAAAAAAACGGCTAAGAAAGTGTGATTGAGATCGCGTGCTAAAGTTTCGGTTAATACTCATAATCGACTTATGCTTGATTAATTTTATATTTTTGTTGTTATAGATAGTCAGCACTATAATTAAATTTGACGCTTTCATGTTTTATCGTTTTTATGAAACGTAAAAACGAACGATACGACGTACGATTATTAAAAGATTTCCGTTAGCACTCTTTGGGGACTGACCCCTAAAATAAAACTAAACCAAACGCGGTTATTAAGTAACAGGACGTCCCTTAATAAAATTTATATATTTAAGCAGATTTTGCCTATCACTTCGCTCACGCTAATACAGGAGTGACGTACCTACACAGAAATGATCTAACTTAGGTATACCGTCATCGGCTAGACTAAAATTATATTTGTAAGTTTTACCGCAACTGATATTAACAACACTATGACCTGGTAGCAGTTACGTAAGCTGTGAGCGTTAAAAATAAATTACTGACAGTAAATTATTTCAGGTAAAAGCAATGATAAGTAATTTATATAAATCGTTATGTAAGTCTCTCTCCGTCATTCTCGCTTTAAACACTAATGAAACTTACAAAGAAATACAAACTTTTGTCTTACAATTCGCAATAGACAATAGT
The DNA here is from genome assembly GCA_037950945.1 of Hypolimnas misippus. Lineage (NCBI taxonomy): Eukaryota > Metazoa > Arthropoda > Insecta > Lepidoptera > Nymphalidae > Hypolimnas > Hypolimnas misippus. Next base: position 9,865,252 of record JBBEEQ010000011.1, on the reverse strand, counting down.
GAGGTCACAATCGAGCCAACAAGTATAAGGTACTCTTTTAAATGGGACTAAACACACACAGTATGCAAAATTTCATTAAGATCTGATCTATTGGTATCAAAGTTTATATGAATACTTAAAGATTGTATTTTAATATTTACTAAGCACGCAGAAATAATATTTCCTTTTACAGTTTTCGTCTGTTATCTGGTGCCAATCCAAGGTGCGTTTGTGGCATTTGTCGGGAACCTATGCACTACTCTAATAGCGGTGGTTTTCCCAGCTTTAATGGAATTGTGTATTTTGTATCCAAACGATTATGGAAAATATTACTTTTATTTGATAAAAGATCTAATTATTGTTATTTTTGGTATCTCTTCTTGGTTGCTCGGGGTTGCGTTATGTGGTTATCTCATCTATGTAAGAGTCCTGTCCTTACATTCCCTTAATAATAATATGGAGTATTGATAAAGGCTTACGATGTCGACGATTTACATTAAATAAAGATAGTTATTTGCGACAGATAACTTGATTTTTATTTATTTACGTTACTTAGATTGGTTTTATATATTAGCCCGTTGAAATATAAACCTTCTTCTGCCACTGAGCCACCATGTCTTTATTAAGTAGGGCTAATAACTAGATAACCAATATACCTAAAACTACGTATGCGCATAAGCGGGATTTCTTTAAACTTACTGATTTGATAACTATCTATTCTTATAAAGTTATAATTTGTCCAATTTCTTCAATATCTCTATAAAATATAAATAAACATTTATATATTTCAGGTTAGTAGATTTTCTGGAGCGATTTTAATAGAACATTAAAATCGCTCCAGAAACGTTTTAGTAATTTGAATTTTATAGTATTTCTAAAAGCACTTTCAAATCAACAAAACGGAGCTTGAAAAACTAACAAATATAATTTATTGAAAGTGTGTAATAAAATCTTAAATATATCTCTTTATCTTTATCATTGTTCTAATAGATAATTAAGTATATAAAGTTTGTTTAATTTTGTTATTCGCGATATTCTCAGGAACAATAATAATATAGCTACGATTTGAAGTATTATTTTTGCATTAGAAAAGCCGTTTATTGAAGTATTCAATGATAAAGATTACGGTAAAACTAATAAAAGAAGTTATCGTATGGAATGTAGCAATAATATGTACTTGCATTACTTTCTTCTGTCGTGAAAGAATATTTTAAGGAAAATTAAACAAAAATAATTCATTACCTGCAGTAAATAAAATAGTTTATCTATTTTCCCTTCTATATACTCTGTTAACTTTCTAAAAATTATGGTATCTTTATACAGTGACATAACTTTTTTGTCAAAATATTGATAAAGTATCTGGGGAAGAATATTATTAAAAAGTTTTTGAACTAAATATGTTATTAATGTGAAGTAGACACAAATTCTTCAAAAATATTGCATTATGCGTATTTCAAATACAATTTTTGTTTGCCTAACAAATGTGTTAACGCTCACTAGTCCATATAAGAGGTAAATAGTATTTTAACTTGTCTACCAACTTGTTTATTAGTAATTATAGTTCTGTACCAATTAGCCTGATTGTGCGTCATTTGTGGTTAATGCTCCTGAGCTGATTAACGTAAAAAAAAAATATTCTAAGAATTCAAGTTAATGATATTATCACGTACATACAAACAAAAATTTTAGCTCTACACATACCAATCTATTATTTCTCCGTTAATTTAAAAGAATATATAAGATGCTGTAATCTTATCAACAGGCAGGACCCATTATGGACTTGGACCTGTATCGATGATAAGTGTACCGCTACAAAAGCAACGCAAGGTGAAAAACTACAGTCTTTAGTAACTTGTAACATGTTATGCACAACATTTCAATTTTGGCCGGAACCCACGGGAGCGGTTACTATATCGAACACAGCTGTACCCGTCCGAGCTGATTTATTTTATTTACATATAATATCATTTCCTTCGATACTTGTTCGAGCACACTTCGTCAAAGCGTTTGAACTATTTCGACAAGATTTACGTAAAATGGAGAAAAATATAAGAGTCAATGAAACGTGGTATGTTGTTGAAATTCGAGTTGCAATAAACGAAAGTGGCAGCAATGATCCGAGGATGCTTTTTAATACGGATGAAAGTTATCAGTTACGACTTAATCTAAATAATTTTTCAAATACTCTTACAGTGGATATTACATCAAAATCGTTTTGCGGTGCGCGACATGCTTTAGAAACATTGTCGCAAATTATTTGGCTAGATCCATATGAAGGTTCGTTATTAATGACAGATGGTGCGAAGATAGATGATGCTCCGCGGTTCCCTTATCGTGGACTCATGTTAGATACGGTGCGTAATTATTTCTCTATAAACGACATTATCAGAACCATCGATGTTATGGCGACCTCTAAGCTTAATACGTTTCATTGGCATGTATCAGACTCGCAGGGGTTTTCTATAAATTTTAAAAGTTTATTACAATTAGATTGTTATGAGTTCTATAAACAAGGCGCAATGTACAGTCCTGAAGACGTGCGTACAATTGTAAGACATGCAGGAATGCGTGGTATACGAGTCTTACTAGAAGTCGATATGTCAGCACTCTTTTGTAATGCTTGGAACTGGGGATCTGAGATAAAATTAACAAAAAACGATAATGTAGATCCTGGAAGTTCATACAACTGTGAAACTTTGAATAATTATATTAATCTAAACAATTTACGCATTAATACAGTAATTGAAAATATATACTCTGAAATCATACAACTTACTGATGTCGATGATATTTTCCACCTTGGTTGTGAGGACATCTGTGAATATTGCTTACAATATTTAAATATAACAGATCCTACCGACTGGAAGTTACAATTCACTCGCAGTATTTTACAACGCTTAGAATCCGTAAATGGAAAATTACCAAACTTAATAATTTTATGGTCTACGAATTTATCGGATCGAATAAAAATATATTTAAAAACATATATACATAAGCTAGGTATCCAAGTCCGAACTGTGCAATGGACAAAGAAGGACATATCTGGAATGCGCATTATAATATCGCATGAAGATACATGGGATTTAAATAGCGGGTACGGAGATTGGGATGCAGATTCTAGTAGTGCGAATTATAACTCATGGCAACGGGTGTACGAACATCGACCTTGGTCTCGGAGAAACATGGGAAGGTTGGAAGGAGGAGAAGCAACGGTGTGGTCTTCGACATTAAGCACGGGCGGGTTGGAAGGACGCGTGTGGCCTCGTGTGGTAGCGCTGGGAGAGCGATTATGGTCGGACCGTGCAGAGGGTGTCACGCAACATGTTCAACTGCGACTTGACGTTCATCGATTGAGACTCTATGATCGCGGTGTTCAAACTGCTCCTTTGTGGTCTAGGTGGTGTTCTCAAAATTATTGTTAAAATTGAATATAAAATATTTGGTAGCATGCGAAATTTGTACACTACTAATATTCAAATTTAAATATATTTAATTTGCCGTAAACTAATTTTGACGCAGTTTTCATTAATTTGAAGAATATTGAATATCAGCGTTAGATTAAATTTAAAATTTGATAAAATTTGATTACCGAAACAGTTAATAACATATTTAAATGATTATATATATATAGGAATTCTTCGTTCATAACAAGGAATGATCTATTGTGTAATCACCAAAATTTCTTCTTTTATCATATCGACAAGTTAAGTTTCAAAAAAGCCATTATTTAAAAGAATCCATAGAGTTCAAGAGTCATAGATTTAGTTGTAATCGTTAATAAAACAAATATTCATTAAATTTAGCACAGCCCTATTGACCAGGAAACGGTAATGACGAAATAAACGAAACTTCCGTTTCCGACGCGAAAATACGTTCTGAAACTTGGTTTAATACCGGTACCACTACTTTATTTTAAAAAGACATGACATTTTATGTGACATGAAAAAAATTATCTATATATTACAATGAACTTTTATATACCTACGTTTAATAAATTTTAATAATCTTTTCTATAATATTGTCATGGAAAGACATGTAGTATTGGAAAGTAAAGATTATTGAACGAAACGTTCGGATACTTAAGATAAAATATTTAATAATTCGGATACTCAAATTAAAATCAGGATTTTGTTAGTAATTACTTTTTTTTAAATTTTTACTGAAGAAAAATCTAGCTGTAGCTCAATAACTATAGCTGGTATTCGGCTTTCTCGACAAGGCAGTATCCCACTCTCACAAAAGAACGGCATAAGGTGGCTAGAAGTATAGCTATGTTTCGTACGGTGACTGAAAGAGTCGTAAGCCCAATTTCCACATTCGTTTCCTTATTTCCTATTTCCTTACATCCCTGATTCCTTTTTAGGCAAATGTCCATGGGTGGTGGCGATCTCTTGATCAGGTGTCACGTCTGTTCGTTGTTAAGCTATTTATTATTATAAAGACCAGGTATATATAAAATTAGTCAATCGTATTAATGGTTAATTACAAAAGTTAAATATTTTACAAATATTATAATAATTGAATATTGTTTTTTCTACCTAGCATTTTCCCGGTTGTACCAGGGCCTGCTTACTATTTCAGCTCAAATATTAACAAGTTACTGATTTTTACACAAAGCGATTGGCATCTGACCTCCAAAACCCCACGGCATGAGGATATGCCAGTAACCATCTTAGACTAGAATAATTTCCCTACTAAGCGTAACGATCATTATCAGGTGATAATGATAACAACTGGGACCGTTGCCTCGGAGAGCACGCACCCACAAGAACAAACACCTAGACTCGAACAAATATTTATACAAATATATATTTGCCCCGAACGGGGATCGAACCCGCAACCGTCGGCGTTAGAGGTACATTCAGCACCAGTAAACCTCACACCACAGAGCGGTCTTAATTTTAATTGAATTGAATTTGTGTTTATTATAAAATTAAAAATTTTACTCAGAATAACTAGACATTAGTTCAAAAATAAAAACTTGTTTTTGCTTGTACTTGTTTATTTGTATTCAAACAGTCATATTAGCCGAATCAGGTTTCACTGGTTCAAATTTTTATGAGATGTATGGAGGAATTTTAATATTAAAAACATTAAATAAGACTCTTTACGTAGAGATAAATAAAATTAGATAAATTGTTTTTTTTTTTTTTGGTAAATTATTCGATTTATTTAATACTTTGAATAATAATGTTCTCGTATAATTTAAATTCTTTTGCCCGAGCCAAAGGATGCGAGTTCGAATCTCACTGTATTGTAATTTTTAAATGTAATCCTTAAATTTGAATAAATTATTTCCCTTCATATAATTATTATTAGTATCTATGAACGTAAAATTTTAAAGAGGATATGGATATTTGTTAAACATCTATACATCCCCTTTATGATGACGTATGTATGTTTTTTTTTTATTTTGTAATGTAAAAACTTCGAAATAAACTTAAAAATAATATATTGAAAAATATACGCAGATTCACGGATCACTGTTAGGACGACATAATGAAAAACTATTAACCGAGATTCGATTTATATGATACGTCATATTTAAAACCAATTTATAAGTCAAATCTAAAATTAAAAAGTAATTTTTCTTTCTTTTTTTTTTGTACTTAGACTAAATTAGCTAAAATTTTCAAATAAGTATGCATTATTTATTGTACATGAAATTTTAACATCTAATATTTTTTCTGCCTTCAAATTGTTATCTTGTAAAGTGTAGATTCGATTATATCACAGTATTTCATATTTTGAACTAAAATTGGATAAAGTAATAAAACTTATATGTTCAACCCTAATAAAAAGGATAAGGATATTACGTCACAAAGATGTTGTCTATGGTTATTCTATTGAACGTAATCTCAAATTTCATTAAAGGATACGTATTAATTATTGATTAAATAGTTTTTTTAGAATTGGTAATCCGTCAAAAGCCATTTAACAATTTGGCCAACACTATATATAATCTATATAAACTTAAAAATCATTTGAATGATAAACGGTTCCTTTTGATTGTTAAGACGAGTGCGAGAAAAAATGTTGTGTCTATGCCCGACCAATGTGGCGGCTGCAGACTGACCAACAAGCGTCAAGTTATGGCGTTTTGTGAAAGACATTCGTAAATAGATAATATATGTGTTATTAAGAATCAGTGTAACTTTTTTGACTTAAATTTAATATGAATAGATATTACGATTACGGTAACGCAATATCATGGTAAGTGAAATTACCTATTTTGACTTGACATCCATATTGTTTTAAATTTTGTATACGTTTTAACTCAAAAACATAATTTAGATTTGTTTATGTGTATAACAATATAACACGCCTTAGGTTTAAAGTTATATATTAATTCTTTGACATAAATTGAGGTTTATTTTATTATATGCCGGTTTAATGGAACGTGGTTACAAACACTCATCTGTTTTAGGATTTTAAAAGATATCTTTACACTTTAATAACATAACAAATTTAGGATACTTGAGCGTCTAGATGAATAGCATATAAAGATATGTTAGTATATAAAGTTCTTTATTCTTCCTTCAGGCTATTTACCCTACCGTAACGTTAGCAACTTGGCGTGGTTGTTAATAATTACTCTATTTCGCTAAGCTATTATTAGTAATAATAAATGATCCAGCAAACCAATTTTTGAGTCCTTAAAATGCCCTTGTTTTTTCTATAATATTATCCTATCTGTAACATGCTTTTACAGTTTAATTATAAGCCAAACATACTACTACTAGGTACTAAAAATAGCCAAATTTTTATTTTATAAATTCATAAAATAAATTTAAATATTTTAGTGTCATACTATTCATGCTCAGCTTTTATTTTTAATTTTTTTACTAAATATAATTTTTGAAATAAGTCTACCTTTTTCATATTGCTAAAATGTACCTACTTAATCATATTCTAAGCATAGTCCAATATTCTCTAATTTTCATAAATATTGAAAGTAAGTGATGAAAAATTGAATAATTATGAGTATAATTAAATAATTTTATTATTGATTGAATATTTATAAACTCATTTAATCCATCATTATTGTAAAGTCACACTAACAAAAAACATAACTTGTTTTGAAAAAATTTATGTTGTTAAAAAATATAGAAAAACTTCAACATTATGTTATTTGTTAGTTTTCACGTTTATACATATATTAAGCTACCTCATTACAAAAAAAATATATACTTGCTTCACACCCTTATTTTTGTAGTTTGGTAGTAATACCTTGTGATTATAGAGGTGGTCCTACCCCCGTAGATTTGATAAAATTTGAATTTAAGACAAATGTTTTATAATTTGTTCAATGCAACATCTGGAAAATTTCCTTGACAGGACATTCAACTTATTTCTCTTACTACCCGGTTCCTGTCGTCCCAATATTTTTTCTAATTTTGTCAAAATCTAAATTCTTTAATCCGATTTTTCTCCCTAGCGATCCTCCACAGCTGCAGTGGAATAATTGATCTCTATAAAAAAACAATGGGACCGCCAGCATTGTTCTGATTATACCTTCGTTTCGGATACTCGTGGTTTGCCTAGTACAAAGCTGTAAGACATGTTTTAACCATTGTAGACTAAATGGGTAATTATTCAATTGCAGATGTTCTCTAGCTCCCCCTGTCCCGTTGAACTCTGGTCGTGGTAAGAGAAATAAGGAGACACGGTCCTTTTTTGGTGTGTCTAAGAAATTTTCCAGAAAATCTCACTAGGTTGAAAGCGATTTTATAGTGATTTCTGTCCATTTTTGGACTCCTAATTTCAGTTGACATGAGACACTCGGTCGTCAACAATGGTTAAAACACGATCTTCAGCGAGGGTAGTCAATGCTGCCCAGAGCGAGCCCGCCGCAAATGGAAACTCTTCCGAAATTAGTTCGCGGGTAAAAGCCTATGACAACAGGCAACGTTCGCAAAAGACCACCACAACTAGGCAAGTGTCACGCTCTCCCGCGTTTCTCGCAGCTGTGTCAGCATGTTTCTAATGAGTTAGCAGTCTCTCACTTATAATAGGTGGCGACCAATTGCATTTGACGACATTTTATGTTGGTATCATTGCATTTCAAACATTTTTTGAAGTATCAATTTCATACATAATTCAAAATACATCTATAATACTACTAAGATAAAATGTCAAAGCTTTGCGTAAGTACAAACAACGAGTCATAAACGTAACCAGGGCTTCTCAAACACGAAATTTGTTCAAATCCATTATATTACATGAAAAATTGGTTAAGCAGTTTTGGAAGCCCTCGTTTATATTGTAACGATATGAAATCATTTTACGACGTAATAAAATGGTCGAAGGTTAACGGTATGTCTTGTTGTATGTTTGATAGTCAATAGGATAAGTTTGTTTCCATCTGTTTACATATGCATGATAAGCTTGTGGTGTCGGTGAATAGGTATTAAAGTTAAAAAGTATTGTTAAACATTCAGAAATTTATAAGATGCACGTGTGACCAAGGAACCAAACGCATGCACATGTAACTTATAAAGTTTTCCTTCACATATCAAATTTTTTTGAGACAAAAATATGGAGCGAAGGGTTATTGTACTATTGTGCGAATTGTCTATCAGTGAAATGTTCGCGTAAGAAATGTTTTTAGACGTAAAATATGAATGGTTATCGGTGATTAGGAACAACCAGGCGCTATCGTCGGGGGGGCCGGGGAGCGGCAACCAGGGCAAGGACCCGCTGGCGCCGGCGCTCCCTGGTTCCCGCAACATGTATCAGCACCCTGCGGTCACCGGGTACAACCCGCAGGATTCGCGCTCACAGTCGATGCCCGTAACGGTGAGTGTTTTAAGTTCTTTATCACCCGACTGCTAAAAATTCTTGTATTCTTCGAGTGTCTAATGTTCATGTTCCGCGTCTATATTTTCCAATTCTTGTAATATTACATTGATATGCTCTCACTCTTGACATCAACAACTCGTTACTAGGCAACTATTCAGGTTACGTATACTGCGTATACATCAAGTCGATTCTATGTATATTTGTATAATTAATTCTTCACGATCTACAACCTAAAGTGTTTGATTCAATTTTAAAACCTATTTCACCAAACCAAAGGTTTTTCGACATTATTTATGTATAATATTTGTAACATTTTTTGAGCAGTCGGGTTTTTAATTTTCTTATTACTTAAGACTTGGTTATACAAATACATTTAGGACAAAAATATTGTCATTTCGACTTTTACGTAAACTATAATTTTTTGTTAAAGTTCAAAAGAAAATATTATTACATTAGATACATTGCCGACGTTTCTATATTCCAACTCTCGCAATAATCACATCTCTCTTGACTTAAACATCCTTTTTGCAAGATTTTTCTCTCGACTTCTAGAACTCCCACATCACTTGAAGCCAGATATTAGCAATAACATTCCGTACTGTACAAATTTGTCGCAATCAGTTTAGTAGTTCTTGAGTGTATACGTTACAAAAATAGGAAAATACAAATCTTTCCTCTTTTTAATAGTATAATAGACTACTCGTCCTTCTAACTCCGTACGCATTGAATTGTGGCTAAGCATTGCTCTTTGACTGCCGTGTCTGGTCAATGAGTAATGAGACAATGTGGACTGATGACTGGTGAAGTATCTATCTTTACCCACACACGAGGCTTAACAGTTTTACCCACATTTTTTTTTTTCGAAATTTTCCATTCTATGGACGATATGTAATAAAAAATTAAATCGAACTATTTGTACCTGAAACTGATCTCTTTAAAGAAAAAAGTTCCTGACGAATTGAGAATCTCCTCCGTTTTGGAAGTAGGTTAAAAAGGAACAAAAAGACTCTTTAGCTTTACAACATTTGTATATCGGATGATTTTTTTAAGTGGGCGTGGATGGCAAAATCCGAACCTATAGGGAGAAACAAAATATACTAAAAGGAATTGGGGGCGATTTTGATAAACACTATGACTACTACAATTACTTTAAAAATATTAATTGGTTTTGATAAAAAAAAACTATAGACTATATTATTGCACTATCTGGTTAGTGTCTCAATAGTAAGTATCAAATTCCGGAAAGTTCTACTTGCCTATAGTTCCACATTTCGCCGTTCACGCCCACCTAAAAAAATCATCCTGTAGATGAAATACAGAGTTGTGAAACGTTCAGTCATGTCGGAAGGGACAGTTAAAACGTGTACACGGCGCAGGCTCGCCAGAACCCGATCTACGCGGGCGGCATGTACCACGGCTACAGCGGCGCCGGCGGGGCCACGCTCGCGCCCATGCCCTCGCCCTCGCCCACCGCGCCGCTGCCGCCCTTCCCCGTGCACCCGGACGTCAAGTTTAAGAAGTGAGTAGTTCTCGCGAAATAGCTTGGTTCTCGTAAATGTCAAGTCTCAATACTAGACTAGACCGAACCTCGATTAATGTAAGGGGCTGTCCATTAATCACGTGGTGTTTTTAGCAATTATTTAGACCCCTCCTCCTTCCCACTGGTGATATGTTGTAAACTTTTGAACCCTTCCCCTTGTACATACATACTACCTGAGTAGCAATATTTAAAAAAATGCTTATCTTCAAAAACAAGTATAACCGCATTAAAATAAAAAAGTGTTTTTTTTGGTGTTGTTGTAATATTAAGTGATTTTGGTCTGAATGCACGGCGAGTCCGAACACGCGCATGGTATAGTCGAGCTAATAAAACCTAAAACATTTAATTATTATTAATTATAAGATATATCGCGGGTTCAAACCCCGGCTAGCACCACTGATTTTTCAAGTGCTAAATTAATGTTTAAATTCATCTCGAGCTGGCGGTGAAGGAAAACATCGTGAGGAAACCTGCATGTGCCGGGAGAAATTCTGACACATGTATATCCGCCAACCCGCAGTGGAGCAGCGTGGTGGACTAAGCTCTAAACCTTCTCCTTAATAGGAGTGGAGGCCTTTGACCAGCAGTGGGTTATTTACAGGCTGTTACTTTACTTTTATAAGATATTTATAATCTACTAGCTGCCCCTCGCGGTTCCACTCGCGCTTATGGTTATTGCTTCGATCCTATGAGTTGTAGCGTGCTGTAATATAGCCTATAACCTTTCTTAATGAATGGACTATCTAACGCCGAAAAATTTTTTCAAATCGAATGAGTAGTTTCAGAGATTATACCTTACATACAAAGTTACAAAGAAACTACTTTATATATATTAGTTGTTTTTTAATAGATCCACCGGATTGGGGTGGATAAACGGACACGCGAATCTGTTATTCTTCTTTAGTTGAATAAATTGAATAAATCGTCTGTTCACCCAAGTTTAAATGTCTTTAATACTTATTTGACACCTAGCGTATACTATTGTTAACTTCTATTGGATTTTTTTATAAACACTTCTTTTTTTTTAAAGGTTAAATACCTATTTTTAAAAGATTTATTGTTATTTATATTTCTCAGAATTTTTAACACACTAGTTCAGACTAGACTAGTTACACTTAATTCAGGCTAGACTTGGTTTCATTGGGGCATACAATATATTAAGCACTAGTTTATATACTCGACTTTGTCATCGTAAAACAACACTATATGTATTAATAATTCACTATTTTTATATTTCGACTAATTTAGCAAACATGCAGACAGGCAGACATAGTCTTGAATTTTACTGATGTTCAAATATTGTTCTCGCATCAGATATATCAAGAAGTGCGAGATAGATGTGGTTCAAACTAAACATTTTCCAATAAATGAAGCACGTAAATTCAGCACCTCCAATATACAGTAGGAACATTTCTAAACATTATATTCTAAATAGTATATATTTCTATAATAATGACCCAAGAGAAAATCCCATACAGATATTCCTAAAGCAGGAAAAATCTAACTAACATGAACGAGTGGTAGCTGTTTTGCTGTAACAATATCTGTGTTGTTTTTGTATATGCATATTTAATATATAAAATTAAACCTCATGACGTCAAATAAAATAACGTACGTCATTCCTAATACCTGACCCAAGGCGAGAATAATACGTGTAAGTTTTACTCTCGTTATCAGTTATATAAAAGGATGATTCCATTTAGCCACCCCAAAGTATCCACCCTAATGGGGGTAATAGGTTTTGTGTGTTAGTCTGGCCACCCCAACCAGGGGGAAAAACGAAATTTCATTTAATGGATGGATTCCGTTTAGCTACCCAGAAGTACCGTAAGGTATTAAAAATATTTTATATATTTTTTTTATTTATTTTATAAAAGGTACATCAACATCACACATATTAAACACTTATAGATAATTATTCTTTTTGTAACAAGCTTAAACGAAAATTAATTCATATCAGATAAATTGATATAAAATTAAATTAATCGTGTTTTTTCAACTATTCTAGTATATTCAAGACTCTTTTCTAAATTTCTTCAATACATTAGATGTGTTAACGAAAATTATGAAATTTTTTAAACGATAATAAATTTATTTATTAAGTAAGTTAGTTCAGTTTTGACAGTTCAGGTATATTTGTGATAATAATTGTACATCTGACTGTACCTAGTCGAGGGGGATAATCGGAAAAAAAAATGAATTCCGTTTATCCCGGGGTGGCAAAAGGGACACGCGATTCTGTTTATCTCCCTCAGGGTGGATGCGTTGGAGTGGCTAAACGGAATTATCCATATAAAACTAAACTGTAATTGATGAAAGAACCTAGGAACACCTAAGCTGTGAGTGCCCACAAGAAGTATATCACCGACAGTTAATTCTTTAAGGTGTAAAAGCGATAAAAAACAATATATGTAAATGATACAAAATAATGTGTGCAAAATTTATAGGTGTAATTCTCGCTTTCGAGATTGTTTTTAATTTACGACCTTCACCAGGTTACCGTTTTATGATGTGATGGCGGAGCTGATGAAGCCTTCCACGATGATGCCGATGCAGGCGGGTCGTATGCAGGAAGGCACCTTCATATTCCACCTCACACCGCAGCAGGCCACAGAGATTGCTTCGGGGAAAGATATAGTTGGAACTAGTAATAAGCTCGATTATGTTATACAGGTACACAAAAATATAATATTGCCTTGATTAAATACAATTGTCTTATTCTTAAGTTTTAATTTCTTCATAATTAGTATATATAATTAGCTAACTTATTTTGACAGATTTCTTAAAAATTCGCTATACCTCTAGAAATGCTAATGGTATTTTGTGCAAATATTTAAGTTAAATACAAACATGTAAAGAGCATAAAAAAATCTTTGAATTGTTTTTTTTTTGTAATTGCTAAAAAAGAATAGAATAAATAGTTTTGTATTTTGTGTTAGTAACATCTTTAATAGTAAATGTCATGTTTTGTTGCAGGCTCAGTTAAGATTTTGTCTTTTAGAAACTTCCTGTGAACAAGAAGATTACTTCCCACCTAGTGTTAATGTTAAAGTTAATAATAAGATGTGTCCTTTACCAGTAAGTATTAATATAGATTATAAATATTTTATTGAAAAAATCACCATGAAAACAACTCACAAATATTAATTTTTCCAGAATCCAATACCAACAAACAAACCAACACCGGAGCCAAAACGACCGCCGCGGCCGGTGAACATTTCCTCACTAGTGAAGCTCTCTCCTACAGTAGCAAACACGATACACGTGACATGGGCAGCTGACTTCACGAGAGCATATGTACTAAGTGTATTCATGGTTAGGAAACTCACATCAGCAGAGTTGCTGCAGAGGTTGAAAAATAAAGGCACCAAAAATGCAGATTACACACGGTCTCTGAGTAAGTTTAAAACATACAGACAAGATCACATTTACATAAGGAATATCTTGCAGAAAATTGTTTTAAATCATAATAAATTTATAATAAAAAAATTGATTCTAAAGTCAAAAGCAAATTTTAACAAATCAAAGGGAACAACTAATTTTTTTTTCAACCAATTTAATAGATCATATTGAAATTTACATGCCCTTTATTATGTTTTTTATAAGTACAGAAAATTATATAAGAGTAACTGTCATCTTAAAAAAAGTAAAAATAATTTCATGTTATCGGGCATAACATAATGCATACAAAAAAAGTGGAGGATAGACATTATGAAAAAAAAAAAAACTAACCTAATACTTATACTTTTCTAGTCAAAGAGAAATTATCAGAGGACTACGACAACGAGATCGCGACCACGTCGCTGCGGGTGTCGCTCATGTGCCCGCTGGGCAAGATGCGCATGTCGTGCCCGTGCCGCCCCGCCAACTGCCCGCACCTGCAGTGCTTCGACGCCTCGCTGTTCCTGCAGATGAACGAGCGCAAGCCCACTTGGCTGTGCCCCGTGTGCGACCGGCCGGCGCCGTACGACTCCTTGGTGGTCGACGGGTAAGTTTTCAGAATTATTTTATATATTTTTATTTAACTTAGACCCAGTTTTGTCAATTTATTTCAACAATAATGGTTCAATAGCTTACAGTCCAAATAGAAGTTTAGATGTGCCAACAGATATATATTTATATGTTGCTTCATTTGAGGGAGTTCATATTCAGATGGCAACGACCACAACCGTTTTTAAGGCTATATACGCCTGCCCTCAGCTCGTAAACAGAGCACTAAAACGCCAAACGCCCCACAGGTACTTCCAAGAAGTGCTCACGTCCCCGCGGCTCGCGAGCGAGTGCAACGAGATCCAGCTGCACGCGGACGGCAACTGGTCCGCGCACGTGCCGCCCGCGCGCGCGCCGCAGCCCGTGCAGCCCGCCGCTGAGCCCGTCACGCTCATATCTGATGATCTGGGTGAGTCATAATACATAAATGCGTCACTTAACGGCCCCCTTAGGGTCTTCTGACCTTGTGTTGGGGGTCCGGAAACACATATAATACAAACACCCAGACCAAGACACACATCCTTCATCACTTCAGTCAGTTGCAGTGACCACTCCGTGAACGTGTCTATAATATAATATGAAATTGATTAAAAAATAAAAAAAAAATATCAGTTGAGTTTTTAGCAATTCTTTGAAGAATTGATTAATTAGGTTTAATTAATATATAAATACCTTTTGTAAAATCTTTTTTTAAGGCTTTTTCTTTAGATTGCTGTATATATTTAATCCTTATAAATAACACTATCAGATGGTGCAATGAAACAGATTTTTTTTTGATTCAGTGGGTTTGATTTTTAGCTAAGAAATATATTTTTCATTACAGTAATGATATGATTTTAGGTTTCATCAAAATCAGTCTCAAGACTCTTATGAGCATTTTTGCTAGTCCTTATAGATTTAGATTTGGCCATCCATGCCATTTAAAAATTTACCTGTATACTGGATAGGATGGAGTCTAAAAAGCGACATTTATTCAATATGAAAGGGATGGATATTATACAGGATGAACTTCATTCTTCATGATTCACTTTGTGTGCTAAAAATTCATAATTTTAATATTAATTGTTATTCTACTCTAAAATATTTCATTTTAACTATAAACAGAAGTCATACCAGTGGATGGTAACAATGGAGCCAAACGAGCTGCAGTGGGGGATGGAAGAACACCTAAAGCTGCAGAAGTGCTAGTAGACCTCACATCAGACTCGGAAGATGAGCTACCCCTAAAGAGAAAAGTGCCACAGCCAAAGACCTCACCACCCACTGTGGAAACCACGATAAAGACAGACGACAACTATACAACATCAAGTGGTACAATATTTTATATTTCATTACGATAATTTGGCACAATAACGCTATTATGAAAAGATACTGATTCAATGAGAGTTTGTCTGCATGAATTTGCATGTGTAGTGTACAGATACATCTATACAATACATATGCAACTTGATGCACTCAAACATTAATTCAGTACATTAATTTTTAGACTCTTGAATACTTCAATGTTTGCTGATCCTATCTTATGAATCATAATGTGTCAGGTTACTAACACTTTTTCATATTGGTCAGGTAGTTCTTGCGAATAGCATATTTAAATAAACAAGCAAACGCTTTGGCTTTATGTATCAGTTTAAATAGAATATTAGTAATCAGTGGTTCTTAACCTTTCAATGATAAAGGATAATTTAACACACTACAGTAGATGAAACTTTTAAAACCTTAATTACATATATCAAAATACTGTAATTTTGACATTACAAACAGACACTTTAATATTATTTATTTTTATAGATGTATAAGATAGCTTCACGGACCACATTGGGTGCTTCTAGGGACCAACAGTGGTCCGCTGATTATTGGTTAAAAACCACTGATCTAGACAGTAAACAATAACAGAATATGTCATATTGAAGAAAAATCTATATTTTTTTTATATATCGTTGGGGATAGTGCAAAACTGCGTAACTAGCTTTTGCAATAAGGTCCATCTTTGAATCATTGTTAAATTTCGACATTTGTAAAATTAATACTTAAAGTTAGTAAAGTAATAGCCTGTAAATTTGCCACGCCTAGGTAAAGGTTAGCGGTTAATCCACCATGCTGCTTAACTGCGAGTTGGCAGATATTCATGAGTCAAAATTTCTTCTGGCACAAACAAGTTTACTCACGATGTTTTCCATCACCGCCGAACACGAGATGAATTTAAACACAAAATTGTACTTGAAAAGTTAGCGGTACTAGCCAGGGATTGAAACCGCGATCATCGGTCGAAATCAACGTGTTCTCAACCCCTAGGCAAACCCAAAAAAATTAATACTTAACATAATAAATTTCGACATGTCGTCTGTGACACTACAAATACAATACACTGCGTAATTGAAAATACCCGTAAGGCTTTATTTTTATCAATAACGTAATTTAATGGTTCAAATTTAGACTTCATAGACGATATATTGTAATACATGAACTAACTGATGGGCGTACCGTTTGCGCAGCGGAGGCGGTGTCGTCGAGCGGCTACCGCTCGCCGGGCGGCGGCGTCATCTCGCTGGACAGCCCGTCGCCGCCCGCGCCCGCCTCGCCGCCCGCGCCGCCGCACGCCGACCACTGTGAGCTCTTCTTTTTAACTTATTGCACGGCTCTGGATGAAAGTCCCTTGCTGAAACACGGGAAATTTTCGAAAAGATTACTTGGGGGAGATCGGGTTATGTGGAGATTTACATCTACTAAAACTGTGATAGCTGTCCTGTAGAATGTCTATTTTGTAAAATGATTTGTTCATTTTACATGAAGCAAAAGCAATTTCGTTGGTATTAAATATTTAAGACACATTTTGTTTCCAAAATCGATGTATCCCTGATTTTGTTTTATTTATCTTCATGCTAAATGAATTTTCATTATTCAAACTTAAATAACATATAATAAATTGGACATGCGTTTGTTCCCTATTTTACCCCCTATTCGTTTTATATTTGAGTCAGAAGAATAGCTTCTATTCTCCAAGTTCTATTTCTCAAAATTGATTCAACGTTTTAGGCTTGAAAATCTAACAAACAGAGAGACATGCAGGGTTACTTCTGTTTAAATAATAGTAGTATGCATTTTGTGACTATGTCTGCACAGAATAATTACTTTACAGAACCTATTCCTATTCTATTGTCGAAGTTTTATTTATTATTTTTTTATATCAGATTCCATTACAATTTTAAAATGGATGCTGATAAGCAATAAACTGTCAACTTCAGAGATATTGATGTATTCTGATAATTCGTCAAGTTTTTAACATTATTTTAGAAAATGACTTCATAAGCAAAGCAAAATATATAATTTTTTTAACTTCAATGATATACTTAATCCACTTATTTCGATGAACCAATTTTGATGAAAACTCAATGAGAGCAATGTGAGAGTATACCCTTTCAAACATAAAAAAATCAACAAAATTGGTTAAGCTGCTTTCGAGTAAGTTGCTACCGAATTGAGAACCTTCTCCTTTTTACTCGACTGCGCGACGCAGGGTAGGGTAATGTGTTTATCAAACTATGTATGTATGTGCGTTTGTTGTTGGCACTATTTCGATCAAACGCGTTAGCCGATTTTGATAAATGACGTCGTTTGATTCGTCATGATGGCGCAAATGTCATAGAAAACATAAAAATTTAGAAACATTAAAATGGCCAATTTTGGACGCCATAATGTAAAAATAATCATAATCTACGAACTTTAACAATTGGGAAATCGTTGGATTTGTATTTAAAAATAATTTTTAGAATTCTCATATTGTATTTAATCAGAATTACCATATAGGATCTATAACGATTTAAAGTCGGTTCATGTTCACTTATAGGCTTTTAGACAGGACTGACATTGATTATCTTGTTAATCAGGCAGCTTTTTATTTTTTAAATTAACATAACCTAATTGTTGCTTATTAATGTTTCTCCTGTTTAGGTTCAAGCAATAACACCGAGGAGAACGACGCCACACCTTCACACTGGGCGCCCTACGCCGAGTCGGACCGGGAAACACACGATACGTATCGGAGGTAATCAGATGAACGACTACGAAATCAAAATGTCTATTCAAAACAGGAATTTCTATTCTCTTTTTGAATGTAAATAATCCTATAGTTACTTCGTGTCCTCAGCTTCCAAGGAAGCCAATCGTCAAGCTGGACGCACCGATGAAATGAAACTCGAAAAAGTACCCTACGTATGTGAAACCCGATGATACCTCACAGAAATGACATAAACACTGACGGTAGAGCCCAGCTGGAGTCCACCGACTACAGCTCGCACTAGTCGACTCGACCGACCGGATGTTTTGTGAGAGTGTACTGAATAACTATACTTTCACAAAACATCCAACTCGGTCGGCCGGCATCGCCGCGAGAGAGCTGTAGTGGCTTCGTACTGCAAATGAGGTTTATATTTGAATCTTAAACAGATACTCGATTCCTGGGAGGAGATTGGGATATGTGGAGGTTTATACCCACTAAAACCCCTGCGATGGGATGCCGTCTTCAGCGCTGTATAAGATTATCCTATTGGAGGTCGTTTTGTGTGATGCGTTTATTTATTTATTTTATAAACTGACAAGATTGTGGCTGCTTAAGCTCAAAAGTTTATGAGCGGCTGTTATCACTTAACACGTGGGAGCCGCCTACTCGTTTGTTCGCTATTTTCGTTTAAAATAAATAATTAAATAAACGCTTCTGAATTAATCGTCTCGTTGAATTTTTATATTTGAAATTTTATCAAAGCGTTTTATAATTTCATTTATTTAACGACTACAAATTTTCGAAAATACACTAACTGTAAATTTTTATTTATTTTTCCCCCAAAGTAAATTAAATGTTTTCTAAATGGCCGCTTCGATGAAATCTTAAAATTATTTAATATCAAACATAGTAAAAAATGTCATTGTTTTTCTTATTTATAACAAATATGTACCAGAGACGGCAATGTTATATATGAAGTTATTGAGTACGTCCGGCCTCATAACGGTATCGCGAAAATGTTCGACAAAAATTAAAACGCTTATTAGAAAACAAAATATACGAAACAGAACTTAATTATTAAATGAAAACGTTAATATGCAAACTCGTTTTAAGGATACTGTTGTGTACAAACGGATTATTTGCTGCGTACGCGCACACAAAACGCGAGATATATACATTAAACTCATTTCTATAATATGTATGTATGTATCTTATACATATATTTATGAAAAATTAAAAAATAATGAAATTTTACTTTATTTTTTCAGTGTACAAACATCGCCAGATAATATAATTAAAACTAACAATGACCAAAACACATATAATTCGAGGCATATCGTACCAGCGAGGTACTTTTATTTTCGTGTTACATTCACAAATATTTATTTTATTAATATATTTATTATTTTTTAAAACCATTATATTTGTAATTTAGAGCGGACGATAAGGCTGCTGAGCGTAGTCGTTTGTATCGAGAGAGACACAGAGAGAAGATCAATCAGCGAAGAAGATATACCAGACAACATCAACAAAGTTCACACGAAGACAATACTGTGACTACTGTACCAAACACAGGCCAAACTGAACAAATTACTGGAACAACACCGAATAATAAGATCAAATTCACATACACAGAGACAACAAAGATACTATGAAAGGCACAAAGAAAAAATAAACAAGCGCAAAAGAGACAATCGACTAAAGGAGAATGTAAAGTCGATTCCTGCTACCGCTGCTGAACGTAATCGTAGCTATAGAAGGAGAAATAAAGAGAAGATTAACGAACGGAGAAGAGATAGCAGGCATCGACAACAGAATATACAGCAAATACGCAAAGAATGTCATATAAATAACATAATTATTGAAAAAAAAAACCCGAAAATAACACTAAATCACCAAGAGAGCTCGAATTCTTTGAGTGGTGATATAACACAAGATATAGCACAGAATATACAATTTTTCGAAGAAACACTTAATGAGTGAGTTCAAACAGAATCTTTTTAAAAATAAAACTGGATTTCTGAAACTGAAAATATTGCAAATAGAAGGTTTAAATTCGAATCCTTACAGTGACGCAGTAGTTAGGACAAGCTTACTCAATCTATAATAGATTTTGATTTGAAAATTTTGAAGAAGCCTCCAACTTCATATAAAAATATTAACGAGATATTTGTAAATTTTTATGGGTAATAGTTTATATCAAATAATTTAATATATAATATTAGCGTGATTTTATAAATTTAAATATATTTTTTTATATTAAAATATGAATTTCGATATATGTTGTCATTTGGGAGGCTATGCCAATTACCCAAACCGTTTATTGATTTGAATTATGCGTCGAAAGATCAGTGGATCAGATCAGAAAGATCACTCGTGGTTTCTCGAGAAAACTGAAGAGTAGATAAAATACCAAACCTACACCAAAGAAGGTTTCATAAATTCATTGCATTGGAACTAAATTTGAATGGGAAAAAAATTAATTCATTAACAATAACGCTTTAACGTGTGCTAATTATTTTACTATAATTTAAAAAATCTATCCTATGGAAAATATATCAAGGGTTAGTAACTGTTTTAAAGGAATTCGTTTAACCTCAAAAATGCCGAATTTTGTTATTACATGATAATGGACCATGAGATATTTTTGGAAAAGAACCAGTTCAAGCAACAGAAATGATTCGAAGCTGGTATCAATATCCACATTCTCTTCAGTAGTGTAATGTATTGTTGATGAACCCAACGACAAAGAATGATGATGCTACTGGCGTTTGGAAGGAAAATTGGTATAAGAAATATCAAAAACGACAAGACGATTTGTAATATTTTACTTTAGCAATTGTTTCTAAATTACTAAAAATAATATTGAAGTTTATGTAGAACGAAAACATCCACGAGCTATGTCTCACAGAAACTATGATATCGCTCACGGCTACGAGTACAGAAGAGAAATGTTTTAAATAAGGATACGGTAATTTTAACAGACATAAAATTCATTATTTTAGATGAAAAGGAAAACACTTTTTACAGATGTAAAATATTCGAGTCTAATATTGAGGCGTTCCACACTTTTTTAATTTTAAGAAAATTTAAGCAATTTTGAGCAGAATCTTGAAAATTAAATTAAAATATCTCAAAAACTAAAAAAAGTTATAAAAGTTTAAAATTACGTTTTCCTTCAATAATTTCGTTGCATGCCTGCCGTCGATCACAAAGCTTTTACTAAAATATTATGAAGAGAGAAGTTGTTTTAGTTTTTGCGAATATTTATGCAAAAATTACCGATCATATTAATGTGAAAGTTATTATTTTATGACTGCTTATAGTTTTCAAATGGTCTACGCGTGTAGGTATGATATAAATAATAATTTGTATATTTTAAGATATAATATAGTTGTATTTTATTTTATTATAAATAAAGTCAGAGTAAAATCAATGCTCTATATAATATTTTTGTGTCGAATGCTGCGAAAACTAACATCTATATGAATACTTTACATGAGTGATTTAAAGTTTTTAAAAATATATATATAAGAGTCCCTTTATATCTATCTATCTTTTTTCATAAGTCGCAATAATTACGTTAGTAGTAGTAGATTACTGGAGTTGCCATGTATCAAAATAAAAATAAAGTTCAAATTACTAGGACGAATATAATAGAAAATTCACGTAAACTTAATGTTACCCAAGCAGCCATTGGTGATACACTTATGTGCTAATCGAGGTAAAATGGATGATGAGAGAATTACGTTATAGAGATCTTATAATTTTTACATTATAGATTAAATTAAATATAGAATCAAGCAGGTTCAAGCGTTTTAGGAGATAGTTTTGACGATTTAATGTTTATTTTGTAACAAACAATTCGATCACTTTGACAACATTCGTTGAGCAAACATTTGATTTGAAAATCAACAGTAAGCCAACTGAACCAACAACTAGATATGGGACAAGCGGTGTTGTATTTTCAAGATAACTTGAAAGCGCTCCTACTTTTGTTACGTATTACAGTTACGGCCAATTTAAGTTTTTGTTCAGTGTTCGCCCTGTTCAGTTAAATTATAGTTCCTTTAAGTTTTTATGTTAAACAGAAACCATAACGTTGCTAACCTGTTCATTTCAAATTATATTTATTAACCGACTTTAAGAAAACTGGAATCTTTTAAAAAAACTTATTCGATTTAAATAGATATTTGATATTTAAATGCATATTTTGAGGAAGTTTTAGTATATGATACGTTACGCTTACAAACCCCACTACGACATACAACATACAACCGATGACAAGGATACAGAAAAGAATCTTTCATCCAGAAACATAATATTTTAGATCATCACCCCGAATTGGTTGAAAAAATTTACATTAATATGAACAAAGCCACGGGCAGTGCTAGTTTGTAAATAATATCAAACGCACCAAGACAAACCTGCCCGCGTCAGCCATCAGCTGGCCTCGCTTAGATATTGGGTTCCATAATTATATTTATTTCTCACGACCGTAAAAAAAAAAACAAAATATGAAAAAAAAAATTAAAATATTAGGTGCGAATTTTAGCTGATTTAGGGTTAAGTTAAAGTCCGTCACATGTTTCCATTTAACAAATTTGTCTAGCTCTCATAGTTTCAGCTTTCTCCCTACTGAGCTTTCCGAACGAATTACCGTGTATATTAAGAAAATCGCCACTGCATTTATAGGAGTACATTTGATATCAAATACGAACGTTAATTGCGTTATTATGCCAACGTTAATAGGCTTACGGTTGTTTTTTTATTATTTCGTTTTTATGTGTATGATTTTGTGAGTTATTTGGCATATTAAAATTTCAAAGTAATATTGGTATTTCGAATTTCACAAATTGGCTTAAAAATATGGCCAAGGGTGTTATATAAATTATTAAATACGCCGTTATTGTATAGCAATAAGTATTTTATCCGACTTTCAAAAAAGGAGGAGATTCTTAATTCAAGGGGGACTTTTTTTATGTATTCTTCCTGGTTACTCGTAATTTAGTTAATTGTTTTTTTTTTTTTTTAAAAGGAACTCTTCCATTGGTCCATCGGTTCATTTCGTTCGTTTTGTTTATTAATAAAATTACTTATTTTCCTTGCTTATAAAGTGTGTGCACTTTTTTAATGTCTTGTATGAAACGTAAAAGAATTAAATATAATGTTTTGTTTTATTAGATACTGACTGAGGGAGAAGAGTGGCCGCCCATCCTACGCCAGCGGTCATTCTTCTGAAGACGAACAGGAGCCCTCCTACCCTGAAGTTCCGCTTCTGCCGCCCTAAGCAGCCCCGTACGCGCCAGCGAGGCTGCAGTGCTGCTACGAAGCGATGTATTGTGCGTGGAGAAAATACCCTAGAAGGACATTGTATGATATCCGATAGAGTTTTAAATTTTATTTAATAAAAACCTTTCGGAACATTGCACATTCCTATTTTAAAAGTGCATTGAAAAAGTCAAAGGAAAGCAGTTGTATCGAATATCGACTCAAAACAAATGATTATGTGTTGTAGAAATTGAAAAAAAAATGTTTTTGTTAATTTCGAAAAATTACTACTACTATATGTATTTGATTGTTACGAGTAATATCTTTGATCTATCGTAGTAGTAAATTTTTAGTGTCATATGATATTATTGTGTAAAAACGTGAAGCAACGGTATGTTTTGTGGAGATTGTGTGTTTTTGTTTTTCTCCTTACATAGTGTACAAAGATCTATTATGCATTTAAATACACGGAGTTGCATATGAGTTGCTGTACAGTATTCAACATTTCATTGATTAAATTACACAGAAGCGATTTTTGTATTTAAATTTTTATAAACGTAAAATTTGTGATTTTTTCATTAAAATATATATGTCTTATTTTTTCCTACGAAAATAAAAAAATCTAAATTATTGTATGTGTTTTAGCATTTTGGTATATGTGTAGAAAAATCTATTTGTCTTTTTCTACTAAGTGTCAAGATCTTCAGAGAAGCAGTTTCTTAGCTTTAATAAATCATCCAATAAAAATAGTTGTTCTAATTTATTTATTATAAGAAATAGGATAATTTTTATAATTGTATTATATTGAAACGTCTGTGAGGTAACTTCTCTTATAGCGATCACATTTCCAAAATATAAACGCTAAAGCATAAGATAATGTAGAATAATAATAAATGTAAATATCAAGAGTGTTTTTTTTCTTCCTGAGTTGCAGCCCTTTCCTAAAAATATATCTATAAATATTTTCTAAAATACTCATCAGGTGTATCATGTATTCATAGAGCCCCATGCACTTTATTCATATTTTTTATCTTCTGCAGTGATATTAATGTCCTTCACAATGATTCTTTCAAAGTATATCGATAGAATGCGGGTTTCTAGTGTTACAAATGTAACTCTATTTGTCAAAGAATTTCATATTTAAAAAAAATTGTCAATCAAATCTAAATCACACGTTCTTCTCTCTTATTTATAATAAAAAACAATGTACAATTGATATTAGGATAACTTGATAAGAAATACTATATCAAGCCATACAGATTTTATTTTGAAAAGAATGCCATCTAAACATGTTAAACCTATTAATAATTTTATTTGAAGAAATATGTCGCATTTTTTTTTCGATTTTTTGAAAGTATAATGAAATAAGATCAGATTGGTATAATAAAAAATCAAAGTCTATCTAATACGGAGTTTTCGATAATATGAGATTATGGCATATGCAAAATACGGAATACACTTTAATTTTCGAAACATTACACTAAAAAACCTTTTTCTGCCATTATTTAGTTTAGATGATAAGAAACATTTTTAAATAATCTTAAATATGTGACGCTTTAGCAGAAAAACATCAATATCTCCGAATTTGACTTTTTGGGTTGATACATTATTGCTTATCATCATCCACATATGTCGATAATAATCTATTTACTGTTTTAATATTTGAATTAGCAATATAGCTGCCTGTTTTCTTTTCAACCCAGTTTCACTTGTTTTCATAAAATTTTATAGACTTTAAATTGTATGAGACTTTAAGAGGAAACAAACAATAGAATAATTCATACATTTAAGTTTCGTTTAAGTTATTACAGATTTAAATAACCAGTTATGATAAATACATAATAATTTGTACCACTAGGAAGCTAGTTTTTACAATCTGAGATTTCAAAAATAAAATAAAATTTGAATATTTTTTTATGAAGTAGTTTACATTGCAGATGAATCATGAATATAAATATAAAAACCTAATTCTAAATCTTTCTTAATTATACTAATGACTCAATTACAACGAGAGTTAACATAACTTACGATGGCGGTTAGGTCAATGACCTTAATTGTGCGCGTAATTATCGGATAATTTGTTATAGTAAATGGACCGCTTTGTAGGATCTAATACTACGCTATCATTATGACAAGTCCATGGATAAATCTGCGATAGCACTACATAGTGTCGACAGACGATGCCACCGGTCGTAATCAGTATGCGCCCTTCTCACATTTTTATGCTGAGCCAAAGGATCTTTCATCCTTTTTTAACGTTGTGCATAATGTATAGGGTATCTCATTCGCTCTCGTGTCGAACAGGGCCTCGCGGCCGGGGGACACGTAGCGTTCCTCGCGTTAAGCGAGTTCCGCGGTCGTCCGCCGACTCGATGCGGCGCTGACGTGCGATACGCTAAACTAGTGTTTCCACCGTGAAATCACCAGTGTTATTTGTTTATACCTACTATGGATTTGATTACATGGCCCCAAGGATTGACTGTCGATAGTGAGGTGTACTGTACGTGTTTATGTGAAGTTTGAAGCGACTAATATAGTGAAACGGGTCGGCCGTGTTCATTTATGTGTTGAATGGTGATTAAAAGTAAATTACTTGGCTTTTACGGTGTAGAGGGTCGGTGGGTGCGTATCGATCGCAAATCGAAACAAAGCCGAGGATTGTTTTGGCGCTGTGGAGGAGACCGGTGCAGCTTGAGGTGAGCGCTCTTTGTATAATGGTGTGTAGTAAATGGATCCGACTCCGAGGAATCATGTTAACGTCGCACGCAACCGGTGCATGTGGGGATTAGGGGAGGGCGGGGAGGCATCGCTCCGCACTTCAAAAGCTTTTATGGATTTCAGTTCAGTTATACCTTTAATGTTGTGTTTTATCTCGTCCTCGTTATGCAAGTTGATATTAGTATAAGCGGCGTGCTGCGAGCATCGGCTTCGTCTAATAGCACCGCATTGAAAGTGAGTAATGCCTTCCCTAATGGGATAATGGCTCTGGTGGCCGCCGCGCTCGAAATATTTATAAAGCGGTCGAATCGCACCGTGTCAACAAGCAGTGGGCTGTTTGCCTTCCCATTTAGACGACAAGAGAGCCGATAAGGCGAACTTCGAGAGCCGGCACACAAATGGCTTATACATTTAATTTCGATACTCGTGTACCTCATATTGATAGCTGCTTTACAACTACGCAATCAAGGAACTAATATTTTATATTATCTGATAATTTATTTAACATATACGCACACAAAGGTTTATCTTGATGGGTATTAATAAAAATTAAAAATAAATTCTTTACTTCATCCGTAACAACTATTTAATCTTCATTCAATAAAAAAAGAAATGATATTATGTAAATTTGTAATAATATTTCATTTAAATTTTCTTTATGAATAAGATGTAGATCTTTCGTTATTCCATTTATAGCACCAAGAATACATTAGTAAGACAATAAAATATTACTCTCGAGTCCTCGGTACTAATTTCTCTTCTGTCTACGTAATACGACACTTATTACGCTTTATGCTGCGCCGTAATAGATACCTTATTAATTTTACGATCTTATTTGAATAATCATTAACTTCATAATAGATATCGCCGCCACCGCTCCATCGCAAGAACGCAAGCCAACCGCGCCGACGGTAGGTTTTATTCAAAGGAAAACGGAAAAGCTTATTACATAAATGAACAAAAGAAACAGACACGACTTCGGCTTGGCACTTGATTTCTCTACCTACTTTTATCTTTTATGTTTAATAATAAACCGATGAATGTTATGTTTCATAAAGCCATTCGTTTATTCATTATAACTTTAATAAGATTATAATTATTTATATCGAATGTTTCTGCTATTGCCTAATAAGGATGTTTTTTTTTTTTATTTGTCCTAGAAACTTTTACGTAAGTTTAAAGAATAACATGAAGTTGTTTTTTCAGAATTATTTCACTAAGCAGCTGTTAATTAGGGTTAATTTCGTCATTAGGAAATTCTTTTCTGGTTCGTTACCTGTTTTCACCTCAATAGCTTAAGGGGCTTAGAGGGTGATAAGGAAAGAAATTCTTTAATGCGATCGGTCGCTTTAAATGTGAGTCTGGAGATAGGCTAATAGAAACCCTCCCGATAACATTTATGATTCTTGAGAGAAATGTTGTCTGTAAATTAAATATATTAGAATTTTATAGCTTCATTATTACAAATATTCTCTGAAAGTTATGTCGACATTTAAATAAAAAGTAAATAAATATCATTCTGTCTTAGTTGTTCTATTAATAATTGACTTGTTTGTTCATTCTCGTAGATTTGTTTGTCAATAAGAAAGTGCCTATAGTGCTCTAAAAATAATTAAATGTTTGAACACTACGTAGTATCGAGTTTTAAAATTATTTAACCTTTATTTCGTATCCGTATACATTGATCGGTTTATAGCAGGAGATACCTAAGTATATCGTGGAACTAAATCTTATTAAAATAATATTAGTGTTTTCGCAATAAAAACGTTACAGGCAAAAGTTACTCTCGTATTTATATTATGGATTGGTTGGCAGTTTGTTTGCAATCACTGCTCCATTGAAGATCGTGACTAAAAAAGTTATTAAATATTACTATGTAAAAAGATTAAAAGAATTCGTGTCAAACTATAATTAATAAGATATTTTATTATGTATTTCGCATGTAAGTGGGTTAAGTACCTACTTTAATTGATTTAATCTAGTAATATGTAAGTTAATAATAACAATTTAAATATACCGTTAAAGAACACAAGCAAGCTATAGGGGTTATTTAAAATGAACATTAAAATAAATACTTTGGTACAGCACCCGATCGAGTAACAATGTATTGCCTACTAGAAGTTGGCAACTCTGATATCTGCATTATACAAATGTTTCGTTCGTTTCATCTAAATTACTGAACCTGTTCGAAAAACATTAAAATTAATTTTATATATTTTTTTCCCGATAATGTTAACTTGTCACGTCCGAGATTTTATCAATCTAACTGAAAAACATGACAGTATAGCAAGTACTTAGTAATAATATTAGATATATTTTGAGTATCATGAATTTAGATTGTAAAAAATACAATGTAGGTCCAAATACTTTATTAAAAAAAATTAAAAGTATTAAGACTAATAATAATATATGTTAACTTTATAGTTTTTGGATCGCACATGTGGTATAAAACTTCATTTATTTAAATTTATTCACATAATAATGTGTATCTAAATAAATATATAATCAACACTACTATTCACATAGATCGCTTTTAACGATTTAAAATGATTTG
Source organism: Hypolimnas misippus (assembly GCA_037950945.1). Lineage (NCBI taxonomy): Eukaryota > Metazoa > Arthropoda > Insecta > Lepidoptera > Nymphalidae > Hypolimnas > Hypolimnas misippus. Next base: position 9,836,398 of record JBBEEQ010000011.1, on the reverse strand, counting down.
ATAATTACTTATTTATAAAAAACAATATATAAAAAAATAAGTAATTAAACAATAATTTTTAGTGAATTATATTTTATTATCATATCAGTGACAAATTAAATAACTTTTGTGATTGAATAAAAAACAAAAGGTAGAAAGTAACTCTTGACTTAACTATCAAGAAAAGATCTTTATAGAATCCACATTGCTAAAAAATTGTCGAAGTTTTGAAACTTGATAGTCCACTTACACAGAAATATTTTAACTTTAAAATATAAAATAAATACTTTAAGCTCAGTGAAACGCGTGTTTTCGATTTGGCGATAATAGAAAGAACCTCCGCTTCGCGTTCGAGGCGTGCAATATCATGTTATCTTTATTTTATTAAAACAGTTTCGTTTTTATTCTTTATTGTATTAATAAATGGATATGAAACAAAGTTACGTATGTCTACATAAATAAAAACATTTAGTATATATAACAATTGTATAGAAACAAATAATTCTATTAAAAATAAAAAGAAAGAGAAATTAAAAATAACTATATTAAACCTAAGTAGTGAGGCAGGAGTGTGTTTGTAGGCGGTTTGAAACTGCTAATTAACTTTATAAAATTCTCATATGAATCAATATGAAACTTTAAGGTTAATTCGAGATATTTAATATACTAAAAGATAACAACATCGAGTTCAAATAAATATCTAATGATGCGTACACAAATAGTCAGTCTATTTAACAATATTGAAATAAATTTATAAATAGCCAATACATAATTAATCTTTTTAAAACGTATTTTATGTGCAGACAAGGTCTTATTATAGATTCATTAAATATATTCGTTTTTAATTACAAAATAATACGTGTCTGTATCGGTTAGTGAACATTTGATTGATTGACATGCCTTTTAATATCGCAATTGTAATAACAATAATAAAAAATAACATAACTTTTTTTCTATCTGATATCTTTCTTTGTTTTACAACAAAAGTAATGAAGATATTATGCCCCTAAAAACGTGTTAAATAGTAGCCATATTTTAATAGATAGTGTTCTATAAAAAGAAATCGTTTTGGCTTTGACATTAATAGAAATTTCGTATACTACTCCCATTTACATTTTTTTTACAACAAAAGAAGAATGTATCAAATTCATCAATCACTTTATATAGTAAAAAGAAGCTTGAGAATATTAAAAGATAACCCTCAACGCGTACCGAATCTTCACAAAACATTAAAGCGTCGTTCGTCGAGGGCGTCGAGGATCTTAAACATGGCTGTCGAATTCAATGGTTCTTGTAATTGATAAGAAGATTACCTACTGCTCGTTCAAATACATACAAGTCTTACGGCAAAAATGTACGATAAACACTCGAGTCGTTTCTACGAAACTAAAGTACATTACGCAAGATAAAAGAGAAATAAAAAATATATAATACTCTAACGGATGGAGTCATAACAAGATGTTACTCTCGTTACATTTATATTGCCTTGGAAGTACAATACAGCTACGATTTATTAGTGCTTGAATTTATTTTATGACTGGCAACAGCGCGGGACCTGTTAAACGTGGATTAGCATATCCTATTGGTTTCTTTACAACGAACATCAGTCAGGGAAAGGAATTAGACGGGGTGTGAATCGATGTCTTAAGTAGTTAAATGCCTTAAGAAGTTAATAAGTGTTTATTTTGATAGTTTAATACTATAATCTGATTCGATACGAACTAACATAATACTGTACAAAGTAATTACGTTATGTCCATCGGTATTACTTGGGTTTTAATGGCATACAATGAAGCATTGCAAGAACCAGTAGAACAGGCGATTATTAATAAAATAAATGAGTAACTCAATTATATTAAATAAAAAACTCATTCTGAAATTGATTATTTAATTTGGTCTTTCGACATTGATACTAAAATTATATACCTAGACGGGCAATAATATAATTTAAAGGTATTATAAAATAATCCTAAAACGCAACCCCAGAAACTAGAATAAAAGTCGTAAAATACGAGAGACGACCGAGCGAGACCCTTAAAACACGAAATAGATTTTTATAAGGGGCTTACATTGTATGCAATATTATTATTTTGCAGCTGGGGCTATAATAAATCATTATTACTGAGCAAATATTTCAAGTGTTACCCAAGTAATATTTAGTTTTTATTCGTGGTTAAAAAATACGGTTTAAAGAATGAGTTTAATATTTTAACCACGTGGACACGCTTACACCAAATATTTTAATATAGTTAAAATAAGATTTGATATTATTAAATACAACCGAAAGCGTTCCCAATAAATATATAAAATAACATATTTTTATTATCACTAACGTGGCATAAAATTATTATAAACTCCCAAATATTTATTTTATTCACCTAAGGTTTTTATATTTTGATTACATTAATTAATCATTACACGACTATGCCACTATCAATATTTTTTAAACTAAAATTTAACCTTTCAATCGAAGTTTTATTCAAATATAAGTTTTAGATTTAAAAAAATATCATTTTGAGTTAAATATAAACTATATCAGGGTATATTAACTCGCATATAAAGCGTTCCGTTTTATCGTATAAGGTACACTATGTACTTTTTACCCCACTGCGCGATGTAAAGGAGTACCTTTGTGGATTTCTAGCTTTGTGGCACTATTTAGACCAAATAACCGATTTTAGTAAATACTACGTCCTTTGATTCGGTATGACATCGCGAATGTCATAGACACCATAAAAATTAAAAAAAAATCAAAATGAACGTTTTTGGACACCATAATGTGAAAAGGAAAAAAAAATTAAAATCGAGAAACTATGTCAAGTTATCAATGGTATCGTTGAATAGATTTTTTTATTTATTTTGAGTTTTCTCATATAGGATTTTAATCCGAATTACCCTTTAGGATTTATAACGATTTAAAGTTTGTTACTAACTCTCACTTGATTCGCACTTGTAGATATAACTGATATTTATAGTACTGCTCTCTGTAGATGGTCTTATTACGCATTCCTATTTTAGAATTTTTTTAATTTGTCTTATTAAATACTTACAATAGTTAGGTGCTATAACAATATGCGTTATATTATAACCCTTCACACTCACACTCGAGCGGTTTTTATTACTTGTTGTTATAGCGGCAATAGAAATAAACATTTTGTGAAAATTTCCACTCTCTACTTATTACGGTTCAGTAGATAGAGCCTGCTGACAGACGGATAGCGAAAGCTTAGTTGTAGAGTTTCGTTGGCACCCTTCGAGAACGGAACATATGAAAGTATTCAAATAAAACTTTATTTTAATTTATACAACACTATGTGATATAATAAAACTAATTAAAAATAAGTAATAATCTAATTTAAAAGATACAAAACTTGACTATAGATATCGTGGTCATGTAACACATTTTTCTCTATATTTATCTTTCTCTTCATGTTCTTGTATAACGTCAATAGCTGATTCAAATTAAGTTGTCATAATAACAGGTTATATATCGGACACTTTATATTAGGAAAAATAAAAATGTTTCTAAAGGACAGCCAAACAGGGTTTAATAATCTTTGTATCCAACGTCCACGCAGTCCTAAATCATGGACTTGCTCATAAATGATAATGGTCTTTTTCCATCGTTATGTAAACTATTATGATCGGAAATTGTATGCACAAATTAGTAATAAACTTATTACTGCAATTTGTCTATTTGATTAGTTAATTAAACATGCAAATACCTATACAATTTATTAAAATATTTATTTAAACATTATTATTTCTCAATAAATACCATGTTCATGTCAACGTCTTTAAACAGCGACACAAATTCTTTGACTATAAAAATTCATAATTTATGAGCATCCCAAATACCCGCCACCGACCATATTGCTTGCATAATGTATAAAAAATTATCTTAATATAGGATAATGTTAATTTGACAAATCGTTTATATTATTTTCGCGAATGTAATGGTAAGACAAGTTGGTAAACCGGATTCTGTTTACAGCCATATTTAACAGACAAGCGACTGAGCTGAGCGTCCACCGACTAATATTAAAAGCAAGAAAGAGACGAGACATTAGATATTCCTCGCTTATTAACGTAATTAATGGTTATTGGTTTTAAACATTTTCCTGAAAGAAAAAAATAAGCAAAGCAATCCTTTTAACTTAGTCTCCAGCAAAATATGTTCATAATAAAAATTGTAAAAGTTTTTACGGTTTCAATTTATTACCTAGTTAAAACATTTATTTACAATTTATATTATACTATTTAATATAATAAGTACGTATTGCGTGGGTAACGTAACAAGTCTCTAGATAAACACTGTAAAATTAATACAAATTAGATTTGATTTCAGTATTAATCTAGGGGTCGATACGATGTTTTGATTAATTTTTTGATACAAAAATGTTAATTGACTCGTTAAAGATCTACGAATAATTGGCATAATATAGTTCCTTTTATAGGCTTATGATTTCTATTTCATTTAAGTCGACTTAATATCTGGACTGGTATTATCATCACGGTGATGAATACCGAAGAGGCTGTAGTCGCTGGACATGGAACCTTAGCCGTGCCTAATGCCTGATTATGATAGCAATCACTCGAGGCGTTCGCCTGCATTTAAAGTATGAAATTGATTAAGTATTGCTATCGCAGTATGGCTGGAGCGCGCCTCGGGCGTCACTTGAACTTTCTACACGTCTGGCGATTCTTGTTCTATGATGTGTTGAATTACAAATAAAGCGTAAATGATAATGTTATGAAGTATAAGTTCATAATATTAAAGCACGTGAAGAATAAAGTTTGATTTCGATTAAACATAATCTTATATTATCTTAATATTTCATGTTTTATTAAAAATGTTCTTGTATTTTTAAATTTTATTTTATTTTTTTTTATAGTTCTAGAGGAGCATTATTTTTCACTAGTTTCTTTAAAAAGAATGTTAACGCTGAAAATATTTAATTTGATTTGCCCTCAAATAAGGAAAGTCAGAAATTACGAAAGATAACATTTATTTATCTCTAAAACAGATCGCGTCTCGGTATCGTGTCGATCTAAATAATAAACACTAGATATCTCTCAATTAGCAGGATAACAGCATAGTTAGGCAAGAGAAACTAACTAACGTTTGAAATTTAAATCGTGTCAGTGCATCGAGTGATGACACGATGGCTTCAATCCCTTCGCATTTGTTAAAGTTTTTTTCGGTCCTCGCCGCGGGGGGCGCTGCGGGCGGGCTCGAAACCGATACGCTGGCTTTGTGCACAAACGATTGCTATTCCCTGCATGGAATGGGTTATTGACGTTGCGGCGCACTTATTGCCGGCCATCTTATCGATACAACGACGCCTTGTCATGTCTTTATGTGAATCGATAGTTTTGAATGTTTATTGAAACGGTTATGGCGTGATGATTTTAATTTATTTAAGTCGGTATTTAATAATAATTGATCTAAAAGTAAAATCTAAATAAATGATTAAAAACATACTATATATCTAATATAATTTTATCAGAGCCATATGAAATTTTATTTTCCATATAATATGTATGTTAGTCTGTTTAGGTTCATTAAATATAGGGTTACACTTAAAATGGTTTCAACGTATTATTTTGATTCATTTGGTTATTAATTGTACCAGACTTCATTAAGATTTAATCAGAATTTTTAAAATGTAAATTTCTTGTTTCTTGCACTGCGCCCTTATCTGTTCGCCTGACAGTCCTCGAGCCTCCGCCTGCTCGATCAGCAGCACTCTATTAAAATCACACTTGATTAGATCTCGGCGCGGTTTAATTGAACACTCCACCCGCGGTATGCGCGCCTGGTACTCGCTGCTCGGCCCGCAAGCCGCCGAGCGAGGGCGTTCTGCTCTCTCTACAAACGTTTTCCTTTTTGCTCCTTCATCTCGTCTGATTCCTTTTTGAATTCTTTCTTTTGTCTCTTTTGTTGGATTTTTCATATCCTTCTGTTTTCCGGGTGGATTAATCTTAATTTCGATTCCAAAGACTTTTCAGTCTTTTTTACTTTGTGTAGCTTTTGTGTTGTTTATTAAGTTTCTCGACATTGAAATGTTTTTGTCGGTGGGAGGTATACAAGCGCAATAGATGGAATATTTATCCGAGGGGTCGCGGGATCACGCCGCCGCCCACTGGCAATTTGCCGTCTGCCCGCGGCGCGCCGCATTGAATACTCGACTCCAAGACGTGTTCTCCAACTAAACGCTATGCTAATGTAATGGGGCTCCATTTAATCACAGCCCACGGGTAACTTCAAATTTTCAATGAGACGTTCGTGCTAGCATTATTACTACACTTAATTCTACAAATATCTTCAAGGAAAATTGTTGATTAATTTATAATTACATATTCATGTGCTTTAAATTATGTATAATTATTTATTGAATGCTGTAAACTTTATGCATATTAATTATACAGTATGATTCATTCAGATGGGTCAGTATGGAGAAATCTGAATCTATAAGTGTTATGGTAGTTTGTTGAAAGGAACCATGTCGCCGATTTTGAAGTAAAGAAAAACCGCTTTCAAACATTTAAGGAAAAACTAAACGGTCCCCGTATCGAACCTGGTATTAAAAAAAAATAACAAATATTAATATGTTACAGTTGCCGAATAAAAGGTTATGAGGAATACATGTACATCGGAATTATAAAAATAAAACTCTTTTTTATATAATGAACATTTATTGAAAATAGAATTACAATAGAGTACGTACAGAAAAGAAACAAATATTTACAATTCATAATAATTTCTGTTCAAATAATGTCCGCGCGGAATGGTAGCAAGAATGCTAGCAGCATCTTTCATCACAATTCAAATGAAATAAAGTATTTGTCTTGCTATTAAAATTTCGGTTTTCTATATTCAAAGATATATCGAACACAATGATAACAAATCTCGCCTAAAATGTTGATTTCTTCTAAACACTGTTTTTCATATTAACGCCAGTTTTTTAAAAGCAGAATTTTGTATAAACGTTGGTACTCCCAAAAATAAATAACCAAATCATATTGTAATGGAATTTTTAAATGGAAAAAGATTATAAAAATGGCTAGTCCATTGTTATAATCTAAATTCCGTTTTATTTTTAAAACCATTTTATAGATTCTATTTTAAACGTTTCCATGAATATATTTGAAAGACTTTAGTTTGTTAAAATTTTATACAACAAAATATCATTTCCATCCTTGAATAAATAATGTGAAACCTTAAATTCTCAATGTTATTAGTCAAATCCATGAATCAGTTGGGCTATCGTATTTGTTTTTTCCTCAAAACATTTACCTGACGATATAACAATACATCTTCTTAGAAGTTTTTAAATTCCTAATGATTACTCATTATTAGTTAAAAGTAGTAAATCGTTTTGTCGTTTTTAAACGCATTAATTTGATTTAAATCATGCAAATTGTTCAGAATTAGTTGTATGTTTCTAAATGCTATTTGTCAGAAGCAATTTATCGTTTGAGCATTCGAGTTGGTCAATCACGAGCGTGCGGTACATTTCGCTTGACATCCATCAGTCGAATCTTGTTTATGTCGAACCATTTATGCAATGTCTCGACTCGCATGTTTAACACTCAATTCACGTCTGTTTCACGAGCAGGTTTGTCTTTTCGCTCCACGGAACCGGTATCCGTCGAGCATGTGTGGAGTAGGTAGCCGTCTCGTAAATCACTGTTCGCGGTAATGCGTAGATAAGAGCTCTCTCATTTGTTTCCCTATCTCTAACTTTCTCAGGCACATTAGCAGCCCGACGACCCTGACGTAACGCATTCGAGCGACTCGTTGAATCTTATAAGTTTCGGCAGTGGCACTTTGTTCTCGACACAAAAGGCAATCATTATCTCTGCATGAATAAAGCTATTAGGAGCGCGGTAACTGGTGTCGAAATAAGATATATCTTGATGAACCAGTGTTGTGATTTGACATTTAAGTATATCAATTATTTAGCTACGGAGCTATGTTATCGTATTTGAGAATAAGGTTTACAAAAATTAACATAACAAAGATCAGCAGTGGTAGGAAAAGTAATCAATTTTTCTCACGAGCTTGTAAAGAACTAGTTTGTTATGTTGACAATAGTTTGAAGTCAATCATATTATGATAATATAGATTCCCGCAGATTCACAATGAAATTATTCTAGCAATAAAGATTACTAATAGTTTCAATAGAAGCGACATAGCCCCAGGCCGCACGCCATCTCGCTTGATTAAGGCCAATTACGGCGTTCACGCGATTACCGTCACCGTTCTGGAACAACCCTTCCATTTAAAGCGAAGCCCTGTTTCATTACCATGCGAATTGCGGCGTCTTTTCCCAATTTATATGCTCTGTTCTTTGTCAAATGAATGACATTTAGAGCTTCTCACGAAACATAAATAAGTATTAAAAAAATCTTCAATCACACTTTAAAACCACATTTATAAACATTAAACTTTTATAATAAAAAATATATATTGTTCAATTATTTAGTAAAATTGTTGATCGCGTTTTAAAGATGATTGTTATAAAATTTTTATAATAGACAATTACATAAATATAAAATCCCTCGTTACTTATGTTTCACTTAATTTCTTATTACAATTTCATTAAATTAAAAATGCATACAATTCAGTTTACGCCAAATATGATTTGTTAAAAAAGCGCTTATGTGTAGCTACAAATGTTTCGCTTGTAATATAAGCAGTAAGTGCCTATCTGAGTCCATTTGAAAACCGGCACGGCCAGGGCTTAGGGCTCGATCGGACCGATAATACGCCCACTTATCGCATACAATGCGGATATAAATCGACTGCGATCCGATCATTTTGAGACCGATACAGAAACTAAAAACATTTGTAAAGAATAGAACAAATAAACCCGTTGCTTCTCCAAACAAATAGAAAATATTGCATTGTTCAAACGACTGTGACACTAACGCGAGCTCTAAAAGAAAGCTTTAACTTCAAACGTGTGTTGTAATTTGTGATTCGTTTTAGAGCTTTGTGTCGTGACTTCAACTCGTCAACACTTTTTTCCGTTTAAAGACTACGAGTACGTAGAAAACTTTCACAACGTTTAGTTTAAATAAGAAAACATTGAATAAAATAGTTCAAACATTAAACGTGTTTGTGGTTTTTTTTTTAGCATTAAAAATTCCTGTACATACTTATTTTTTATATACTCTATATTCATAAAACCCGTAAAGATGGGCCTAAGCAAAAAACTGTTTAATTATACATACAATTTATGTCTAATGTTGATCGTCAAATGGCTTGTTAGTTACAAGTTTTATTATAATTTTATTTTATATGCATTCCTCGATCATGTAGAAAGGAATCAATCGAACGTTTCGATCAGAGGGACCAGGGTGGCATGAGTACGTTGGAGTGAGACGGTGCGAAGGTCGGAAGGAAGAACCAGTTTGGCGGGACGCCGCAAGGTGCCGGCGGCCAGGTTAAGTTCAGTGTATTAGCATCATCGCCCGCCCTTTCATGTCTGCTTATCTTCGGTCTAGGCGATTTAAATGAGCCTATTCAATTGTACAACGAGTGCCTCGGGCGTGTTTGGTACATGTTGACTTGGAACGCGACGTACTCATTAGTACTTAACCCTACGATACTGAACAATATAATTTACGCATAAAAAGAAATTAACAATAAATTACAATTAATCGTTGTTTTCTTCGCTTATGTCGATTTAATTATTCATTATATACTTTATCGAATTATTCCGATTATAATCATTGCTTTCCAGCCTCCAAGTAATCGATTTTCCTAAATATTATGAGATCTATTTCGAAATTATATACTCATGAACTATGATAAACTGTAGCTATCAAAACATGCCACTTGATATTTATTTAGTACAAAAATAAAAAATCAGATGTCAGAATGTAGCATTTTTGGTAGCAATAGTTTAACGTAAGTGCTGGTTAAAGTATTCTTAAATAAAAACAAACAACGAATTCAATACTACTGTCGATAATTAAAATACGAAATTGATTTGACAGCCGAGCAATGTCGCAAGTGACGCAACACAAACGGCACTTCACGTATCGCTTAACAAGATAATAACGGTTCTCCGAGACGTAAAACTGACGGTGCACTCTTATTGATTGAAGCCACCGGCGACGGATTGCATCGGAAACGTTTCTGTCTATTATTTTGTCATCAAACGGAAATATTCGAACAGTAGCTCGTCAACTATACATTTATGCTTGATGAATCCTAATCCTAATAATAAATCAAAACGACTATCATACACGTGACTTAAATAAACTTAAAAAAAAAGTATTATTTTTTTTAATTCGTTAAACTAAAGACCGCAAATGAACATTTCTTTGACAGAAAAAAGGTTTAAACGGTTCCTCGAAGTGTGCATTCTCTGTGCCTAATGTTTTTTTTTTATGGAATCAAAATTTAAATAATAATTACAATCCACACATATTTATATTAAAGATTGACAAGTTGTGTAAAAAAACTGAGAATATTGTCAAGGAAATCAAATATCATCTATGTCACTCTGTGATTTAATTAATACGTCGACCTCAGCAGAAAGGTCAGCTATTAATATTTTATCTTATTCATTATTATTAGCGTTTTGCCTACGAGTGTTCAAATAAGAATTAGAACAACGTAAATATGTGTCTATGTTTAAATATAATTATTGCATAGTTATCGTTTTATTATTATAAAATGTATATTAGGTACGTCAAAAAGAAAACCTATAATTATATATATATTTTTTTAAACATTTTAGTTATATGTAATATTCAGAAACTATTAGTACAATTCATTGATACAATATTAATACAAGCTATGCAAACTTGATAATGTTGCTTAATCTGTGCAACTATAAACGCAGTATCTAATCAATTGTTTAATATTCAATCTATTCACAATAGATGGGTTTAATACGAGCAAAGCTGCTCACTGAACCACATCGCCAAAGGAACGCATAGGCCTTTGTGTCTGAAATTTCACCGACATATTCCACTAATATTACGTTCCAGCCTTCTTTACCGACACCGTGACAAAATCTCTACATAGATTAAACGATTACCACTTAAGTAAATTAAACAAGAGACAAAGCGTTCCTTCGATTAATCAAGATTCGTGTGACGTTATTTAACTTATTGCTATCGCTCTATCCGATTTCCCCGATAGCGATTGTCACCCGAACGAGAACCGCAAAGTCGGACCTGAAACGATATCCTTTGTTTAATTTACTGGGACAAAATCTGGAGGCGAGGGTAGCTACGGTTTCCATAACAACACGCGCATGGTGGTTGGCCCCCGGCCCCCTCGGTCCTCGGAGCCGCGTCCCCCCGCCCCCCGCGCTTTATCGATCCAGCGCCCCCCTCCCCGCGCGCCACTCCAAATCAAATTACACGAGCAGAGCAAGCGGCTGGCGGCTGCCGGCACACTACGCGCCAACCGCGCACCCCTCGCCGACTCAATCAACTTTGTATTGGCGTAATAGTATTTTAATTCTATTGCCGCTTTTGACTGCAGCCCCGTAATAGCTTGTTTGCAAATTAGTTACATGTAACAACGTTGGCAGCGTTCGGAATCAACGTTTGCGCATTCATCGGACTCCGATGTATGACGAGCTAATTACGGCCTCGATTTAAATTAAATGAGTCTACTCGCTCAATTACGCCTCATGTATAACACATGATTAGAAAATGATTAAACTTTTCGAGTACCAATAATTGTTTATATTCGCTTATAACTCTGAATAATTTTATTAGTCCCAAGTGACTGTATCAAAATGCCAGAAATAGATTTTTTTTGCTTAAATAAAGATTCATTTGTGAGATCATTTTACCAAATACGAGCTTTCCTAAACACTGACAGGGCGTATTTTTATCATAAATGGGAAAAACGCGGCAGATTTAAAGTAAATTTGCTCGGAACACGGCTGGCTTTCAACTGCTGCATTATTATGCGAGTACATTAAAGTAGAACGTTCAAACTGTAAGGAAGATAGTGTCTCGTTTGAACAATGGCCACCTATCTTATTATCCGCTTGATTATGCAGTTGTAAATAGAAAAGTTAGTTTCATAAACTATTCAAAAAGGAAAAAGTTCAAGGATTTTTTATCTATGCACTTGAAAATCCGTCATAAATTGCGTTACATTTTATTTAATGATAATATTTGAATATTGGTTTTAATTTAATTTAAATAAATAAATAGGCCACAAAATAAATTTACATAACTGTATCATTGCATTAAAAAATCAGTCTATTAACTATAAACCGGTACCATTGTACTCAAGTCGCAAACGAATTCAATTATTCATTCAGGTATTATATTACATTAAAATAATACTGTTATTGATACTCGAGGTATGTGCGGCTGTACGTGCCACATAAGTAAAACAGATGCAACGTATTCAGTTATCCGTTATCGTTTATTTTATAGCGATTGGCAATAAAATCGATTATCGTATCATTCGTATCGCAACATTCGCGAGGGGACGACAGCCGCTCGGGGACATTTTAATGAGGGAATGCCGTGATCCGAGCCACCGACGGGGCATTTGTCTCCCTCCGAATAATGAAAAAGCGCCGAACGGATATTTATCAAAACTGCTGGAGCTTCTTGTTGACTCATTTTATTTGCGATGTCTTCACGATTGCTAAATGTCAATAAAAATAAGTGATGCGCAAAAAGCATATGTGATAAAGAATGTTTACCATAATTTCCGCATCGTAAAACGTAGCTTTCAAATCTGAACTTGTCCGATCATGTCCTGGATATTTATGAGTAATAAATGGTTCGTGGCTTAGGCAAATTTGTCCCTAAATGATCTTTGCATGTTGCGTGATTACGATGAGCATATTTCTGGATGAACGCCAAAATTGCTTAGAGTAGTTTAGACCAACCTATGGGTTTCACCGAGTGGTTTAATTTTCATGTCTATAATACATTTTAATATTTTCATAAAGACAGTGCTAACTAATCTAAACCATGGATTAGGTATTATAAATCTTCAACAAACTTAATTTTGTCGTGTAAGTAAACTAAAATTTAAGTGACGTTGGATTTTCGCCAAATGTTACTTTGTTCGCAACTTCTCGGAAACAAATTACGATCTAACTCGACGGACTCTTTCATTTTAACGTATTTTTTTTTAGAAAAATTTAAATTAAAACGCCACAATATTATTAATTAATTAGCAGCTATCTCTAATACACCAAGAACACGTGCAGCGACTGCGGAGAATTTGAGATTAGCGAAGCGATACTGAATGACCTCAAAGGGTCGTGACTCGTGGGGCGAAACGGCCCGGTTAGATGCCGGCATGGGCCGCTGTACATGTATGTATACATCTAACTATCGTCGCTAATAAACACCTACGAAGCTACGCACGTACAAAGCCACTTCGTGCGGACACAAATTGCTTTTGTTCGAATGTCGAACGTGCTGTGATAGAACCTGCTGCAATTATTTCCTTCTTATTGCGATTGACGTATGATGGATTTACAATAGTTACCTCTTCGGGTAAGATCATTCAACGTCAGTCGAGTTTTTTAATGTATACAATATACAAATTTATAAGTAACACGTCTAAATATTACGAACCAGACTAAATTATAATTAACAATAACGTAAATTTCTTGTTAGTTGAGCCACATAATACTCGTACTTCAATCAAGCTGACAAACAACATAAATCTATTGAATGTAATCGAGTATTGAATAAACAAGCAATTTACGATGAAACCCCCACACAAATGTTTTATGATTAATCTCCCGTCGGGTATGAGCTTCTGAATATCTGATAAAATAACATGAGCTCTTTGTACAGTTTGACTATCTAATCTCTTGAAATAGTAAAGAGGCAAGCCTCATGTATTAAAAATACTTCGAGCTTTTTATTTATTTATGTTTCTTTTTAACAAGATAAAAAAAAAACATTTATTTTATATGTGGTAGTTTGTTTTATCTGTACGCCGCCATCGCATCTATTAGCTTGGTACCAGGCGAACATAAATTTAAAGAGAAAGATTTGGCTAAATGATGTCGTTTGTAGCGGAGTTTTGATACGCGTGGGTGCACTCGATGTTAATTTAAACTAGTTTATCAAAATGATCTTCGAAGCGATTTACACTACTAGTACGTACAATATATTTTATTTCTATCTTATTACGATTCATCTCAGCGTTTCTTAGGTTTTTATGTACGCTAAACATTTAATATTCTGAATGACATCATGATTACTTACTTAACATGTTTAGAATTTATTCCATTTGTTATTTTGTTTATTCAAGTCATTGGAAACTTAAACGAAGCCACTCTCGCAGCATTGTTGTTGACGCAGTGTAAGTCGAGTTATATTTATCTACAAAAGATGTCGAGATAAAAGAATCTATTTTGACTTGAAGAGAAGTGTTATCACTTTAGATTTTATCTCGACAAGTATTTTATGATCAAATCTAAGAAGTGTATTGATTATATTTATCTATATCAAACTAACTTACACGCAGACGTATATTATGTAAATATAGTTATTAGATAATTACTATTATATATTTACTGTCATTCGTCCTTCAAAAACTAATAATACCGGATTAATATCACGTGATTTGTTCTATATAAATACCTAGCCTACATCTGTATATAGGTTTCTAAAGTTTAGTTGTGTAATATGATTGTTACCCATTTCGTTATTTGACGTTAGTTTATTTACATAAAATATATACATTCTTTTAATCTTATGTATTTTAAAATGTAATTTCCGTCTTAAAATATCTCGAATACTTCTAAGTATCAATCTTATATTTTTCTTTCGAATTTCGATTCAATATTCAATAGCGTCATATAAAGATATAAAATGAAACGAGAGATCAAAGCATTCGAAATAAGAAAGCGAAAAGTACCAAGGGTTATAATTTTTTACGGAGTTTACAAAATGCTTAGATGTGGATAGGGACAGGAAATATTATAATGTAACATGAATACGAAATTCGGCTATTACGCTTTTCATAATGGAAATCGTGCTGTGGCAACGAAGTTTGTGAGGAAAATCTTGAGCTGTTTAATGTAAAATTGTTGTATTTGTTTGAACTTATAAAATTATAATAATTTTATGAGATCTTGATGTTATACATATTTTCTTTATGAATACGTTTTAGTATTTGTATTGTATATATATACTTTTAGTATCGATACCGTACTTGTTTATATAATTATATTTATAATACATATTTTTCTAAAATCATTTTGTAGCAATACGCGGCAAACAGCAATTTTGAAGAGTTATTGGCTTTGCGTGAGTATTTAAAGTCAGCAAAATACCGTAACTTGCGAGCAAGGGAAAAACGGGGTAGGGTATAAACATACAGCAGGTGACACTTCATAATAACACGTAATTATTTTTTTACTCCTGACTCCGGGCAGTTGTTTAAAGCTTTTAAAATGAATTGAGCAACGGTTGTTAACTTTCGCTCCATTGTTAGCAAATCATGTTCAGACTTAACGGTGTATAAACTTATAATCGTGAAATTAATGAAATAACTATGGCTAATAAAGATAATAAAATTACGATCACGAATAATAATAATTTACTACGTTGTGTAATAATCATAAGGTCTCATTGCCAAGTTTGTGTTGAAATAATGCGTGACGTTCAAATGTTTCTTCAATATAAACTCGGCCAAAATAACACGATTTAACATTACATTGTTGTACACACTTTGTTTATTTTGACAGGAAAACGTTTTAGGCGACAATATCGCATAATATTATTCAGAGTAAACGCGACAGTAAATACTTTTATTTAACCAGTAACAAAATATTTTTATGAGGTACTTAAAACTCTTTCAAATAACAAATGGTGACGTTCTGTGTGTAACAGCCCGAGAGAAGCGAGATCAAGGGGTCGCAGAAAGCTGTTCATTGTATTGTAGAATTCGTTTGGGGCGTTAATAATTCGTCACACGCCTCACTCGACGTAACTGTTACTTTGAGTCGTTTTACAATTACGAAATGTTTTAATGTAAGCGTATAGCGAAAGAAATTAAATTTCATCGGATATACTTAATTGAGGCGTAAACGGTAGTGCTTGTTCTTGTGTTTAAATATACTTATAAGTTTTATATAAATTATTCATGAGGTTTAATGACACGACAATTATATTATGTATTAATTATTTTGCATAATATGTTGTGATTACTTATAATTGTATAGACATTTATATTCTTTATATCTAATCTTATTGTGGAGTTTTTTATGTCGATGATCTTATAAATATTAATTAATAACAAGTTCCAACAACAAAGAAGATACGAGAAGACGAAAAAAGATAGAAGTGTATAATAAGTAAAACCGTAACCTTATACAACGTGTAAATTTATGCAACAATCTCATCGGAGCAGCTTCGGGATCAGGGTGTCAGCGATAACGCGAAATTGACACCAGGCCATCAATCACTTTAGAGTGAGTGGGCCGATCGAGTGAAGTGTCGCGTTGCAGTTGCGGTTATCGGCTACAAATTGCTGTCGCTCCAATGATTAACTATGCAACACTTGCTATTTAAAAATGCCAAATGTCATTGATTCGTTGCCATATGAAAGTAAACACGTTCGACGCGATCGTTTGATTCGATGAACTATCTCACGATCCAGTGAATGAGCGACGTAACAACACACAATACGTGAATAACATTATTCTATTATACCCGTTATACAATAGAGAACGGTAAATATGAATATACGAGAAAGTGTAATTTGAAAATAAAACGAAGGCAAATAACCATTCGCTTAAAATAGAAATGTACCTTAAAAGGAAAATAAATCATAAGTATGAGAATTTTATTAATATATAAAGCAGTTGCACAATTTGCGATACCATACATGTCTTTTACGTAAATTAAATTTAAAACTTCCTTTATACCAGCTATCGATAAAATTTTTCATTAGAAGTTTCTATTTTTAAATTGTATACCCACCGAAGCAATATTAAATTGTGTATTTATATAGTTCGCTTCAAATAATCTCATGTTGATATTTCTTTCAAGTTTAGATAAATACAACGATATTATGATATCATAGCACTTGAATTACACTGATTCTTTATCTTTCCTTTCACGGATAATGCTTTAGTTTCTCTTATTCGGATTCTTCGTATCTCATAACAAAGAGCCGACCGCAGTCATCGTAACAAAAGAATATAAGAAATACCTCCCCTACAATTCGAATCGGATCGAGTACGGATGTATCGGAAAAATATTCTTTGCTTCTCAAAAATCTGAGTACGTAGTTAAAATATCTCGTATTTTATCAAAAGGAATGGCAAATAGGTTGGCGAATAAAATAAATTGTTTTATAAGATACGGGAATATACGCGTATTTATTTAGAAATTCATACAATTTCAATGAATTTGTATTAATTGGATTATTTCATTTATTCGTTGTATTTATATTTGTCTAGTTTAAATGATTTTATCTTCTTAGTTTCGTGCCCGTAAATATTATAGAAGGTAGTAATCATGAATTCGTAATCATAAGAATAAATAAATTATGTTGTTTATAATATTGTTATACGCGTTCGTGTCTACCAACTACTTTTGTTTGTTCATAACAATTTATATTTATTTTCCTTCATTACATTAATAATACTAAATAATACGATGTCAAATGTTGTTATTTATTACAACCATTAATCAGTTAATAAGCTCAATAACAATCTGACTTAATAATATTCTCGTCATATGTCAAATCATTATTTTCTTTATTTACCAATAGTAAATGTATTGTTGCGACTCATTCGGGATAATTCTTTGAACCGTCTATTAAGCGGTTTGTAATTGTACGTTTGTTTAAAGAATGTATTATACAAATAAACTTTACGAGTCAGGCGTTTAAACATAACTTTTTATTATCTCACATGTTTCCTTGGACGCACGCACACATTGAAATAAAAAAGTTATTATCGCCGCCTACCGCGCGCTCATGAACTGGCATGTGGTCTCCATTCTCGAGCCCAATTACTTGAACATTTATAATTATCAATCGAGCGCGTCCCTATAACATCGCGTTATGAATAAATGCGCCTCAATCGGGACGGTGTAACAGCAGTAACATTTTGTTATCCCTTCATGCATAAATGTTTGTGTAATAATTTTGGAAGCCATGTTCCCGCTGAGTCCCCTTTCCCCTTGCCGTGCTGCCCGCGCCTCCTCGCCATGTTGCACACGCTTGACGCGGACTCGGACTTCTCTTTCTATCTTTAGTTTTACGAACCGACGGAATTGAAGCCGGCCTTTACAGTGCACGTATGTAATTATACTCACGTTTTATGCGTATAAATGATTTTCGTCATCCGCTCCCATTATTAATACTCCATTACTGCGACCGATCCGAAATGTTTAAATTGACATCATCGAGCCCGAGGACATTGGAAAGAAACGTAACAGAACATTAGATGGACTTTATTTGCGTGTAATTTTACACTTTACTCTTCCACTTAGTGAAGCGTGAAATGATCGTTGCCGCGCGGAGCGGCGAGCATCGCTATTCGGATTCCGCTCAGCCGCTCGCTCGGCCGCTCGGATCCGCTCACGCCAGTACTCGAGTAGCGTGCAGTGGTGACGCGCGTTTGTTGTCGCTCGCTCAAATCGCGCCCTACGTCTGTGTGACGAATAACTATGTGTTCCGGTGTGCTGATCCATTTTGTTTCTTCGTAGGTGTGCCGAGCCGTGCTGTCTGGTGCAAGGATCGTTCGCATGGTGTTGAAGTGATGGTGCATTAGATGGTTTCACTTCTGCAGTGATAGTGTTAACTATAGTGCTACTTTAGTGCTGAATGGATTGTGTCTGTTTGGGATTGCCATCGCCAGTCATCGATAGATTCAGTTGGGAACGGTGAGAAATATTTAAATAGCTAATAAGTTACGTTACGATAACATTATACGTTTGTATTACGTGTCGCGCAAATATTTATCCGTATTATTTATCGTCGGCTCTGCTCTTGTTTAATTTATTCTAATTGTACTCGTGTTTGCAAATTGCTTTATATTTATTGTATGTTTGTTTTACGTGGGCATGAACTATCTGAAATATTTTAAGCATTAATAATAAGATTATCGTAATCATCTCTTTATCACTAATACTTCAATATCTAGATAATGTCGGAAAGGATTTATGACTGTGATGTATATCACATTTTAAAGACCACACACGATGCGTAATAAATAAGCAATTTTGCATAGTCGATTTACTTAACTGCAGCTGCACATGATTTAAGTCTTTAGTTACGCAAATACGTCCTCCAATAATGTTATTGCCTATTGCATATGTTTTATAAAGAGCCCAACAAACAAACAACCGTATATAACGTAATATTTCATTTATAATGTCTTATTTTTACGTAGCATTGTTTGACTTAGAAAAACAATTTAAGTCTGTCTCGAGAATAAATAGCGAAACTCAATCTGTTTATTTTCCACACTACAGCACCCATTTTCTTTAGTCTCCGGGCACAAAGCTGGGGATGAGAAAGACAGCAATAAAAACAAATACGTGAGGAAAGGACAAAAGAGGGAGAATATTTTTAAGCGCAGTTCACGGCGGGTTTTATATAAAATGCATATTCAAATACTGATCAAGTATAAGTTGAGATAACGCAAATTGCCGGCTCTGGACAATCTTATCTCATAAATATAATAGGAACATATAGTACAGCTAATTTTAGATTTAACAAACCCAAACAAAAATTAAAGTATAACCATAAGGGATTTTTCATTTATACAAACCCTTAAAAACAAAAGAAGTGAATCTTTTGTTTTCTTGTTAAGCATTCACACAAAAAGAAAACATTATAGAACAATTAGTCGCTTTTGGTTGGATGTAATAATAACGCCTGCTCCCAAGGGTAGATAGGTCCAATTAAGGGTAAACGCTTGGCCAATAAACGCGATAGCCTAAATGGGGTCATAATATTAAACCGGATAATCTTAATACACGCAGTATGCTAACAAACATGTTGCTTGTAAGGGAATAATTATAAGTTTAAGGTAAAAAACGAACATCTATTTTCGTGCTGGGGTTCTTTTTAAAAAAGAACTTCTACAGGTCGCCAGTCATTGATACAAATGGAAAAATACGATTGAAAGATATAATTATGTTCGAACGAAATAAAATTATAAAAAGCAAACATTTTTATTTTCTCATTTATATGAGCTAACGATATTAAAAGGATCTTTTTGTTAACAAAGCTTTGAGCGTCCTTTGTTTATTTTGTAACATCAAGAGGGTCAGAATCCATTACGGTTTTGTAAAGAGGCAACCTTTAGTTTATTGAACGAAATTACGGGGCAAAATGGTACTTGAGTGAAAATCCCTTGACGATTCCTTTGAAGAATACAGTAGTTGTTTCATATTTTTATTACAAACACAAGATTTACGTTAAAATAATCTTGTGGGCTGTAATGCTTTGATACTACAATTGTAATATTGGTCTCGCACGTTTACTTTTTTTGTTAGTCATGACGTGATTTCGATACAAAAGAAATCTTTTTTCCCACTTTTGGACAAAATATATTTTCTTAAATATCATGTTTACTGGAGTAGTTAAGACGAAGATATTTTAATAAATTAGCATTGATTACATTTATTATTTAAATATTCTTAATTATATTATAAGAAATAGCATTGTTTGATAATACAATAATCTTTAACGATTAATATTAAAGCTGATAAAATTAAAATATTTTAAATTGTTAAAGAATATAATTTGCATTTAATTTTTACATTTACGTTTTAAGAATTAATCAGTACCGAGAATTGAGGCGCTTTATATGCAACCTCGTCTGATAAATAAAAAAATATGAATAAAAAAGTAATCATTACTTACGGCACACCAATTACTCAATGAATTTTAATTTAAACGTTATCCAAAAACGAATATGTTAATGAATTTTAACTGATGAGAGCAATCCTTGTAATTTGTTTGTATATATATTCATATTTACCACACGGATACTACTTGGTTTTAAATGACAGAGGTGTCGCTAAAGGCGTCCTAAGTATCGTAGGCTGTATTATGTCATCGGAAATCTAATATGCGGAAGACAGCTCATTAAAGTAAGCTCATTAGGTATAGGCGGTTTTAATATTTCGTGCGGTCATGAAGTAGTTAATTCTTTTGTTGTTTAAGCTATTAGTTGTTTAAAAATATTGTGGAGTATCCGCGTATGTTGAGATTTTGAATGTAGTAAATAAAGTTTTAAAAATTTACTGACAACGTACCATCCTAAACCGATGGGTGTAGATGCATAAAATATGAGACTTGTGTACAATATTTATTGTTTCAATATTTTGATGTTGTTTGTATAGAAATTTGTTATTTTTAGGGTTCCGTACCTTAAAAGGAAAAACGGAACCCTTATAGGATCACTTTGTTGTCCGTCCGTCTGTCTGTCTGTTTAAGTTAATAATATTTAAATCGATGTTTAGACCTCTTTGGAGTGTTATTGATGGGAAACATGCTACTAAAAAACGAACAGAATCCACGTTGAGGAACATCATACAGTTGCCGACCGATTAACGTGAACGAATATCTATTATGATTTATTAACCAATTCGCGTGTCATCGAATTACGGACGATTTGTCACCATTTCATTATAATAACCATCTATCAAGTGCCAGAGACGTATTGCCACCCGGCTGTTGTCCGTAATTACTTTTGTTTTTTTTAAACATTTAACATACTTAATGCGTCATTAGAAATATTGTTTACATACTAATTATTCCGATATCAGTAAATTTGTGCTATTACAAGAGTTATTGGAACTTTATTCTAGCTATGACATCACCAGTGAAAAGTAATTAAAAACAATAATATAAATTTATTTAAGAAGTTTGATCATTAATATTTATTACCCACCTAATTAGATTTCTGATGAATTACGGTAATTATTGAATCGGGCAAACGGCGCAAATATTCATGTCATGCTATAAATTGTATTCTACAATTTGCTATTGAAACACTTAAGCTCGAGTTTCTGATGGTGACCAGCGGCAGCGCTTTATAACATAACATGACGTCACTTGAGCGTAGTCTATTGACAAAATGGCGTGGTTTCCAAGAGACCGTTTCTTAACCTTATAGTTTTAAAAAAATAACCCCTCGTCTCATAGTTTCTATGTAACATGAGGTTGTATTTTTCGCCCGATAATCGTATTTCATTCCTGTTAACATTCCATGTAATTTATAAATAGCAGAATAATTATTCGTATATTTAATAATTTTAGTTACCTATTACCTAGAAACATGTTATAATACTGGAGATTTCTGGTGACATCATACCATGACATGTTCTATAGTGTGTAGTGACGCTTGGGACAGAGTCTAACGACAATCATTATTGTTAAAATAATTTCAGACAATAAAGCTTTAAGTACCTACTAAAATAAACGTTTATGACAAGTGATATTGAAGAAGAATATGAGCGTACTTTGTGATACGTCTGGATCTACACTAATATTAAGAAAGTTCTAAAATTTGTAAGTTGGTGAGTAATATATAAGGCAACGAAACTAATTCTATAATTTGTATCACTAAGAAAGCTATACTATTCCGAAAGGACATAAGTATGTTTAACGTTTAAATTATGTATTTTATGCTATTCACCGTCAAACGCGACTCAATTTTAAATTAGTATTAAATCTTTTATTGTTTCTGTTCATCAAGTTTCGTGTTCAGAGCGACCGCAGGAAAATTAAAGTCTTAAAATAAAGTACAATTTTGAAATTTGGTAAAATAATGAAACTGAAACTTTTTTTATAAAGTAGTGGGCAAAGGAACAAGCGGGTAACTTGATGTTGAGTGATTAGCACCCACGAACATTCGTAGCTCCAGAGCAGCCATAAATACGTTGCTAGTTTCAAATGAAGTGATGAAGAAGCATAGAAAGGAATGAGGGAGGAGAGGTTAAACTTACAAGTCTATAAGTATGTAAATTTATTTAAATTGTTTTCCTTGGCTACAAAGTCATCAGTGAACTCAGAAACGGTGACATTGAGTGAGTGATCGCTCAAACTGTACCGTTGAAGTTATTCGAAAGACTATACGCGATACTGATTGTATCACGTTAAAGGAGTTAGCATGAATAATCGATATTTTGAAGACATTAATATTTTAAATTAAAGTTTTTACTGACTTATTTCAAGTTTGTGAATTTATATTAGGTACTTTTTATATAGGATAGTTATTTATGTACATACCTACATCCATATTTGTTAAGAATTATTCCTTTACCTTAAATTGTTCTTAATTCCTTGTGCCAAAGTGTGGAAAATATTTATCATTAAATATGTTATAATGTTTTTATTGCTTTGTCTACAATAGAATATAATTTATCGTCTAACCAACAATAAATTAAAGTATTCGTATAAGTATATTCTTATATTACGGTCTCAAGAAAAAGTATAGCACTATGACCATCTAGAACCAGGGTCATTAAATGACGGATCCAAACCGCTGACTTATTACGTACGGACATTAACGCAATGGTACATATAACAGAAAATTAAACGTCTTAAATTCAGTATCTATAAAAAAATAACTTATGTTACTTGAATCATGAACAGCTTTAAAATTTAATGACCGCATCAACCTAATTCCAAATTTCCGACAGTATTGAGTAGTTCTGGAATTTACTTTGCACATTCAAAATTTGCTCTTTCTCTATTTTATTACTACAGGATAGTATTTAATGAAGGTTATCTATAATTACACAAATATTACATAGAGAGGAGTTTGTTATTTGAAGTTTGAAATTACTAGACCAATTCTAACAATTCATTTAATAGAAAGTTATTCAGCAGTAATTTCGGCAATATTACGAGATGTTTGAAAGCGACAAGAGGGCTCATTGTTGAAAACTATTGCTATCAAAATATTCCACATTCTGATTGTTTGAACTTTTAAATTGACTTCCGAAAAACGACGACTTTTTATGGATGTTCAGTGATTACTCGAAAACGGCTCGACCGATTTGGTTATTCCTTTTCATGTTTGAAATGGTATAATCTCCTATTGGTCCAATAGAATTCACATCAAAATCGGTTCAGTTGTCTGATTTGAAACTGGAATAAGTATATCATTCAAGTTAACGAAAATACATATTTTGCTTTTGAAGACAGTTCCTTTTTTATTAAGTCCTGTTTTTTATGTATTAATGGACCACCTTTAACTGTTAAAATGTATCATGTTTTGATAGCGAAGCACTATGTTTGACAATAAGTCTATTGACTGTGTACCGACGGTAGTGTTGCCCAAATTCAGTCTTGGTCTTGCAGTCTTGGTCTTGTTCTTGCGTTTTTGCAAGACCAAGACCAAGAACAAGACCGCGTATTTTTAGCAAGACCAAGACCAAGACTGACCGTGCAAGACTTGAGCGAGAACAAGACATAGCCTGCAAGACTCTTGCGTCTTGCAGCTAGGACTTAGCGCTATTTCACTGAGTAGTTAGGTGTAACAGTTCGGTGTATAGGTAGGTACGCTTAGGAATTCTATGAGACGCAAAAAACTGTATCAAAAAATATGAAAAACTGGACCTATGCGCATTACGACTAATACCATAAACATATCTATTAAAATATCTATTAAAATCAAACTGAGTGCATGCATAGTTATGTTTTAACCATCGGCACTTTGATAATGCGGCATCAAAGGTTTTGTACTTACTTCTCAAAGAAATTTGCCGCTTTTCGGAAGTACATGGTTATGATACACGCGCCGGCGGCTTCTTTTGAAATCTAAAACAATCGTTGCCGCCACGCCGAAATCATAACATTTGACACTATTTGATTGCCGCCATAGGGCGTAGGTATACTCATGCAAAATAATTTCGAATTTTAAGAGTACCTACAGGTGTTCCAAAGAATAAATAAGTTTCAGAGTGCTTAGAATGAAAATGAATACATTATACTGATCACGCAAGTAGTATTATGATTAGGATAAAATGGTAAGGATAGGTAGTAGATGTCATATTAATTCATTCTAGTAAGTATATATTATAATATTGATTACTTATATGGTTTTAAACTAATTACTTAGGTACTATTATTGTACATTTAGTCATTATATTTCTTAAGTTTTTAAAAGAAAAAATAGCAAAAAAGTGTTCAAATATCACCCGTTTAATAAATATTGTAGCCGCTTTTAAATATACTTGAAACGTGTAAAAAAATTCTACAAAACTAATAAAATAATATAAAAAGCGTAGGTACTTATCTACTAATAAAATAAAAAGCCTGCGATAAGAGTTTTGTATTACTTATCAGCCCGAATATCTCTGAGAGAGATGATGAGAGTAAGTATTTACTAGCTGTGCCCGCGACTTCGTCCACGAGGAATAGTAACTTTGGAGGTATAGTGACGTTCAGAACTTATTTATTTATTTTAAAACTTCTGTCATCAAACATACAAACGAACTCTTTAGCTTTATAATATTAGTATAGATGTACGCCAAAACATTCACTTATATGTAAAGAATAGTGATTGGCACTAATTCTTTACATATATTTTATTCACGCGTCGCGTCTGTACAAGTAGGTAATATTTAGTGTGTGTTTGTACGCCGCACGCGGCATTGTTTCATTTGCGGCGGCATCCTTTTCATAGAGCCGGCACGTGACGAGGCGGCGCGGTAGAAAGCAAGGAAACGTACTATAAATAAAGGAATTATTTTAATTCCAGTCATTTCCAATTGAGCTGTGCTTCGAGTCTAACTTAATAATTGTTTTTACTAATTCTCGTTGTTTTCTAAAAACGTATCACGTGTACAATTTAATATGAGTGACGAAGATTCAAATTATTCTAGTCCGAGTAACGAGAGTTTGAGTCACAGATCTAAAAGACCCAAAAGCAAATTTGAAGAGTTTTTCGAAATAATTCATGCATCCCAAACTGCCTTCTGTAAATTGTGCCAACATAAAAAGATTGAAATAAAAATGAAAAACAGAAACACTTCAGGCTTAAGGAAACATCTAATATCTTTCCACAAAAAGGAATCAGAAATATTTCTTCCTGTTAAACCAAAATTAAGTGGAGATATCACAAGCTTTTTAGTAACCGCTGGAAGAAGTGGACAGGTAAGAATATTTTTTTAACAGTTAAAAGAATTTTAACTCCGCGTAGCTATTCATGCGATACTTTCAAAAACGCCATTAACTTACGTAAGTATTTTTGAGTTAGTGGTGTTTTCATCTAGGGGTGCGACATATTAAGTATGTAATTATCGTCTAAAATATTTTTTAGACGATAATTACATACTTAATATGTCGCAACGATGAAAGATGAAGTTTCTAGATGAAAACACCACTAACACCCATATTTTCATTGAATCGGCCAGTAACAACTAAGTACTTTATTTTGGTAAATTACAGTACAGTGCAACCTTAATATAACAAATATCAATTTAACGATTTTCTCGATTTAACAACAACAAACCTCCTCCTCTTATACGCTCAAACCTAGTATGTTTTAAATAATAACACAAGATTTACGGACGTAGTTAGGTACCGGTGATAAGAATAGTTGAGCAAATATTGATTTTATTATACATAATTTATATTTGCATTTAAAGAAGTATCTCGCTATAATATTAATTTGATGCATACAAAAGAACGGCTAACTATTTTAATGTAAAAAAAGCGTTTATTCATTATGTAACCTAAATTGTAAACGAGTTATACAATTATCTTTAGTACATAATACTGTAGATTTAATATTTGATGATTAATCTGATTTAAAATAGGTACACGAATTTGTGAACACGTTTATCGGTTATAATTAATCCGTTGTATAAATTATCGATAAAAGTTTTTAAAAATGATACTCAGGATATTTTTAGAACAAACACAGGAACGCATATATTTTTAAATGTCTGTAAACAACATGTTTTGAAATGGTATATATTTATTTAAATAGTTAAAATATTTGTACCCGTATTATTTATTATGCGGTAATCACTTGTATTGAAATGAAAATTATTCTTGTAATAAAACACTGCAAACGTTTCACTGCAAATGCCTCTTTTCTCATTAAGAATAAACTCGTCACTTAATTTTGAAATAAAATTAATAATACGATTTTATTTAAATACTTTTATATGCTTAAACACAGTACAATAATAAATTCTAATTATAAATTATGGTATCAAAAGAAACCATATTTTTTTTAAATTGAATTGAAAAAGAACTATTTATAAAAATACATTTATATCATCCTTACAAAGAAGTAAAATTGGTGTCAAAAGTATTAACCTCGTCTTTGTACTCGTGTATTCTATCGGTACTCGTGTTAAGGTTTTATTTGAGGATAGCCTATTTCTTAAGAGCTCAGTATCCTTCGGAATCAATTTACATTCACCTTCATCACTAAGAAATATAACCTTTAAAGTGCCTATCAAGTCTTTCGTAAAAGTTTTCGTACGATAAATTTATCCTCTGTATAAAATATTTGAGAAAGAAGGTAAAAATAAAGATTAATTCAAAAGCTAAAGTCGCAAGATACGATCAAGGGTCTAGAAAAACAAATAAATACTCGTAAATAAAATTAACTCTGAATGGTTTCTTGATTTAATGGAATTTTAATTGATTTTTCTTCCAGGCGCAAAGTAAAGGATCGGAATTAAAAGAATCCGTATTTTTAAACTGCAATGTATGTAATCGAAAAAATGCTGTTTTTTATTTCAACGTAATTTCCATTTTGACTAATTTAGGATTTAGAAGTAACGTCTGTACTAACGTTTATGTACAGATGTACATACCTGAAACAGCTTAATAAACCGGAAACACACGCGTTAGCTAGTTTTTGTTATATAAGATATCTGACACGATAATTAAACATAATTACATGATATAATTAAGTATATATATTATTATGATAGGATATCTTTATTTATAACTAGAACATTAGCGTTAGTACTCTTGGGTTACTGAAATTATTTAGAAATATAATAAACTTTAATATAACAGTATAAACTTTGTATGTATTTAGGATTCAATGTTTATGAATAAATTCTATCGCCGATGATAAAAAGTTTATAAATGTTTTTTGTACTGTTCAACTTATTGAAAATTACACATAACATATCGAAATCGATTTATCAATTCCACCGGAAAACAATTGCACGTTTTAATTTCACGCACATTTGTATCCTTTTGAGTGCAATTCATTAGCGATTCGTTAATTATAAAACAATTAGCACGATATACAGAAAGGTTTAATAAACGGCATATCGGTTATCGTCGAAACTATTTAATACTATAATGTAACGTCATTACCTCGCCTCATTATTGCTACGTTTAAACGCCCACGGCACAATTCTGCCGGTGACAGCCAGAACAGATTATAATGGAAATAGCATCGGGTATTTATAGTTGGGATAATCATTTAAGCCGCGGAATCAGATGGAAATAGGATAAAATTAATTAGTTACCATATTTTTTTTTATAAAATTACAACGTGTATATTATGTAGTTACTTTAAATATCATGTGCCGTGCCACGTTCATTATTCTCTGTTCACGTTGATCGTAACGTCATTATAAGAACGTGAGATAATCAACCAACATCCATTATCGTTCACATTGCATATTAGCTCGCGGCTAGATTGACTTTTTAGATGCAATTTACTTGATGGATTTTTTAAAGGTATTAATGGAGTGCTATAAAAATATTCGATAAATGTCAATTGCTGTGAAATCAAAATTGACGATAACTGTTAACGTTTATGTCCTGTGGTTGCGTATTCATTTTGTTTAATATCGTTTAATTTATCGAGGGCTGCTAATTACAAACTTGTTTTACAATGACGTACACGGCATTGACAACGATCGACTTAGTTTTTTTTATTTGTTCAAGCGATATAATATTTTATTATAGGCTATTTTTATAATCATTATAAAATTTTTCCAATTAAATATTTTGTTTTATTTTGATATTATCATGTTATTGCCTTAAAAAGAGATTATTATTTTAATCCGATTACGTATGGCATAATAAAATACGCTTATAAAAATCCTCTTTACAGTACAATAGAACTTATTACCAGCCGATTCTTAACTTACCGAGTTATTCATTCATACGGCTTAAGCAATATCTCAGTATCCCGAAGTAGGCGCATTTCGTTTCCGCGTCCCAAGCAATTTTTCTCGTATAAAGTGCAGGGGCCGAGTTCGATGCTCGGGCAAAGCGCCAAGTAGCGCGGCTTGCCCGTAAATCACTAGTACCAGGCTCGCAGCGCGTCGAGGAGCCTCCAATCAGCCGGCCTATTGACAAACATACGGCCCGGGAATAATGGTTTTTCCCGCGATTTATCCGCGGCTCTTTGAATTTCGCATTCAATCCAGCGTTATTTAAGCGAGTTGTTGTCAGTGATGAATAATGGCTAAATATGGCTTTATACGCCATTTGGGGACGTAGGTTGAATACAAGTGTAATTACGCGAGAATTTTGGCTCTGACTGAAACATTACTTCTTTATTATAACAATTGGGATAATTTTCTATATAAAGAACTTGTTTTATTTTATTTCAACCTTAAATATATGAAATGGTGCGTCCACATGAATTGGACGATTTCAAATAAGTTTAATTTTTCTTTAAATACGTATGATGAAAAGCAAGCAATGCCCATGCCTTATTTATATCTGGCCTCAACGTAGAGTACGATAAACTCAAACTCAAAGTCAAAATATACTTTATTCAAATAGGCTTTTAAAGCACTTTCGAATCGTCAAGTTACATGTATTTTATTTTTATAAAGCTACCACCGGTAAAAAAATAAGCCATCATTTTACGAACCCTTCATTTATAGTAGTATATCTCGTTTTGTTTAGAGATTATACATGAATTTGAGCTAAAATAATAGCATAACGTTAAGCTTCCGTGAATTTAATGAATAATATTAAATTGACCGCACCCTATCATTACCGACTCATTGTTAGACTAGATAATTACTTGCGTGATTTATAACGTTGGAGAATTGTTCAAGTCATTGAGTCCGACTTATCTATTAGCACATAATTATTAAATATACTAATCAGTAATCAAATATATTATACATATATAAATATATTTAATATGTAACTAGGAACAATGTGTGACCATCGAACTTTTTGATTTATAATGATACCTTGTATATTTTACAAGGAGAGGTTTTAATTATTTATGTACTTATAATGTTGGTATGTTGAAAATTTTATGTATTATTATGTTTGTTTGTAAGTTCGTATGTTAGGGGGGTGTTCTCTGAAATTACTATTCCGATTTTGTAAAGTTATTTTTTGGTTAAATAACCCGTTTATTGAGGAAGGTTATAGGCTATATAATATCACGCTACGACTCATAGGTGCGAGGTAGTAACTATAAACGCAAATAAAACCGGGCAGTTATTTATTTATTTAATGTCGCTATAAATCGTCGTACGCCAAATAGACTAAAAAAGACAACATCACAAAGATGGAAATCGATTAAACTTTCACTTTAAAAAATAATAAAAAGTATAAAAAACAAATTTTTATATAATAAACCTGGATTTGTTATTATTAGTATACAAATATTAACCAGTTAATCACTTTAGTTTACTAGTTTTCTTAAGTTTTTAATCTATTTGGAAAATCACAAAGAGTGTTTATTTCATCACAAAGCAAATTTAGTTTCACATCATTATATTGTTGAAACAAGAACGTATTTAAAAGTTATTATCATCAATTTGAAACTGATTTAAAAAAGAGTGCATATATCTTGAAAATTACAAAAAATTATGTTTATATCATTGTAAACACATGCCATATAGTGTAAAATTGTATTGTATGACTGAGTATATAACGTAGAGTCAAAATATTTAGATTTTATTTCTCGTCTTGGCACGAATTACGTTTTTTATACAAGATGAGGTCACTATAGCCGATGGCTTTACAAATTGTCTAATGCCTGATTTATTAACGTCATTAGCGTACCACATCTGAGAGGTTTGTTTTTTATGAGTACGCCTATTCATTTTATGTGATTAAAGGCAAATATCGTAATCTTCACTAATATTATAAACGTGAGTGTCGTCACGCTGATCGTTTGCAAACACAAATCTTTTTCAACTGAGATATTATAACCTTCTTTTTATTTCGATTGAACAAACATTATTAATTTCACGCGAATGAAACAGCTTTGCATTACCAGTTGATAGCATTAAATTATAGTATTTTAAATTTTATAATGTTGATGCAAAATTATTTTTATCTTTGAAATTTTAATAATTTTGTTAATAAACATTCCACTTTGTTTTGAAATTGTGAACGTTGAGATATTCAAGATAATACCTTCAGAACGTAGAAAACAGAGGTAATTTAGAATGCCCTTGAATTTATTTTTGTATTTCTTTTAATATTTTCAAAAAATATATATACAAGTATTTTAATAGAACAGCATAACGTAGTGTAACTTCAACATAAATTAATACCTCGTGAATGACTATGCTAATTATCTTAAACCTGATTTATGATTTGTTTGTTTTGTTTGCTAAATTGACAGGGTTTGTGTGTGTTTGTATTATTATTAATAAGATAAACCAGGTATAATACTTGTTTAGTACACATCGTTGGTTCCTGCGACTCTATCTGAGTACAAGAGTTTCAATAGTCAACTTCTTTAATATATGAGTTTCCTGTAAAAACTTTCATCCTCTTTTTACCCCCTTCAGGTTTTGTTTTCTCAAGACAAACATCTTGTGCTTCTAATATAAATATATACCAACATTCATTAAAAGGGAAACAGACGGAGTTACTTTAACGTTTTCTAATACAGACAATTACATTAGTAAAGTCCACATTCGCTCCAAATTTCACAACAAGCAAGCAAATTAAACGAACTATTAAATCATGCTATATTCTTGCAGATTTCGGTATTTTGCACACCTATCCTTTAACTGTCAAAAGCCAGAAATCAACTGTCAGTTAATTTTGTACATAATTAGCACCCAGGTATCAAAACCAGAACCGTTTCCGCACCGACTTATAAAATATGACCCCAGAGCCATACATTTATTAGTCACATTAACGTGGCGAGAGAGTAATTATGTTTCCAGTTCATAATTCTTTATGTAGCTTTCTTAATTAGTTTTACATATTGAAGCAATTACTTATTACTGCCTTGTTTAATACATGTTCTAAGAAACTCATGTTAATGTCAAACGACTTGTTACTTGTTAGTGCGCTCACGTTCCGACTCGATTAATTACTTAATTGCGTTCAGTAGTTCTTGTTTAAAAGATACACCGACAGACCACTTAATCTGACAAGACGTTCTTATAGTTTCAATCTTTAAATATATCCAAGCTTAGCTGAGCAATGATCGTAATATTTATTACACTTCGAACCATAATTGCTATTAATAATTTTACTACCTACTTAGTAGTTACTATTAAATTATTTTACATAATATGGTTATTAAAATATATTCGTTGTCCCATAAAAGATAGGTAAAGAGATATAAAACAAATGAAAAAGTTAATTTTTTAACGTCCCTGAAAATGGTAAATGTTTGTGCTATGTATTTTCTTTAACTTCATAATTTATTTAAGCAATGCTTTTTTATTGACTCGTATAAGTTGTACTTTTTATTATTTTTATTAAATAGAAAACATTCATTCATATTTTAAATATTTTTCATTAAAAAAAAACACATTTTATTTTATTCCAATGAAGTATTCGAATATGTCTATGAACGTACCAGGCAAACATAAGCGCTCAAGTAATAAAAAAGTTACGAGAAGTTATCAAAAGGGCGCAGTAAAGCTGGCTTCGGCGACGCTGTAAACTATGCGCTCGGTATAATCTCAACTCCCTGTTGCACTATTACTTTAGGATCTATAAGGATATTAGACTTCATTTATTACAAATAACGGTTCTTAAGGTTTTCCGATATTCTTTTTAAATTTTTATCAAGAAATTATTTTCAATTTTTCTTATATTTTGTTTAAATATAATATGTTAATGGATGACAGTAACCACTTAATATTAGGTGTAGAACTGTTAGCTCGTTTGCCACTTTTTATAAAAAAAGTAATTATCATTTAAATACAAAAAAAAATACCGGTTTTCATGTAAAAGTTTCATGCTTTTTCAATTTTCAACAATTGTTTAATTACAACCCGCGGTATAAAAATCTAAGAAAGTATCAAATTGTGTTTAAGAGACTAAACTGTTTACTGAATAAATTAATAACGGTGTAATTCATTTACCTTATTATGCAATAAAATGTGAGTTGCGTGTAACAAAACTATTAAATGAAACAGGCTATTAAATGGAATAATAATTATTAAAATCCGTATGGTTTAGAATAATATAGGCACGTTTATGAATATGTAACGATAAATACGCATGGCTTTGTTTAGTATACGTAAATTCTAGAGTTTATTCTACGCTATGAGTTAAAGCGGGCTTATCTACGAGGTTTATGACTATTTTACGATTATTGCCTCTTCGAATCGGTTATAACTTCGTAAGATATGAAATTTCTATAACAGAATAATTTAAAATGGATATGTTCATATTTTTATGGTTGTACTTTAATTTTTATGGAGACTTACACCGTCGTAGACAAGGCAGGCTCAAAAGTTTATTATATAATCCTTCCTCACGGACAATTATAAGATTAACCTGTAGTGATACAAAAAAGAGATAAAACTATATTTTTTACTAAAAGTAGTACTAACTTTTAAGATTTTGTGTGCGGTTAAATTTTTTTAGCGTATTGTATGTAAAGTTTTCGTTATCTGTCGTAGGGCTACAATGGTGTGTGCGTGTGCGGGGCTGCGGGGGGCGGGCGCGGGCAGCCGGCGCGCATGGCGGCGCCAATGAGGGAGGGCGCGCCGGCCGGCGGAGCTCGCCCCGCGCCCCACGCGCACCCCGCCAACTTCGAGTACGATGACAACGAGTGGGACATCGGCATCGGCGACCTCATCATAGACCTCGATGCCGACATAGAGAAGACCGACGAGGCGGGCGGCATGGCGGCGCGCGCCGAACCGGACGCGCAGCGCACCGCGCTCAAGATGAAGATCAAGCGCACCAAGCCCGGCACCAAGAGCTCCGAGGCGAAGCACGAGATCGTCAAGTCGAACGAAATGAACGGCGAGCCGAAGCCGCCGACCGCGACCGCCGCGCCGCCCGCCGCCGCCAAGCGCGGCTCCGGCGGGCACCGCCGCGACAAGGCGCGCGATAAGCACCACCACCCGCACCCGCCGCACGACGTCAACGGCGTGGCGCGAGTTCCGCCGCCGCCCAACGCGCCCGGCCCGCCCGCCGCGCCGCCGCCCGGCGCGCTGCCGGCCGCGGCGCCCGCGCCCCACGCGCCGCACGCGCCGCACGCGCCCCACGCGCCGCACTCTGCGCCCGCGCAACCCAAACCTGACCCCCGACCGGCCGCGCCGCGACTGGACGCTAAACCGAGCGCGCCGACCGCGCCCGCGCCCGCTGCACCCGCGCCGGCGCCGTCGCCGGCGCCCGCGCCCGCGCCGACGCAGTCCGTCAAGCCTGAACCGGACGACTCGAGGCAGGAGCACAACTCACAGCCACCTGCTAAGAAAATAAAAACTGAACCTAAGGTAATCATCATCATCTTGTTTCTTATGTTTGTGTTTTTTAAAAGTATGATTCGGTTTTGTCAGTATACGAGGGGAGTAATGCAGCTACAGTTAATTTTGTTAATAAATTAAGTACATTGTGTCTAATTTACCTGAATTCTGATTTGGATTGGTAGAATTTTTTGTTTTGGTATTAACTGTGAAAATTCTTGTTTAACTCTGGAACCCTAAAAAATTAGCCAACTGATTACTGATAGAAACTGGGCCGACAACAACACCAGTAATTACACAACTTAACTCGTTATCAACACGCCAATGTCGCCGATATACTGAGTCAACAAATCTATTTAGGACGCTTCCTGGGAGTGGCAGTAATTGCCAGTTTCGAAAATAAATATTTACAGCAGACATTTAGCGCATAAAATATTTTTGCATCGGCGATTTTAAACATTTTATTTCTCTATCATATTATCTAACCCACCGATGTTAACAATCTGCGAGTTTTTATATAATACGACACGATAAAGTATCATCGACACCTTTGCAGAGATAGACTTACTACCAACTTTGAAAAAAAATAATGTAGATTTTTTTTTATTATTAAAAACTTTAATTAAAAGCATCAACGTTTGCAAGAAAATCCAATGAAACAAGTTACAGCTGCAGACAACCTTTAGTGTATCAAAACAAAAATCTTGCACATCGACATAACATGCTGTTATCGAATTTACATAACGATAACGTCAAAAATATAACCAATTGACATCATAAGGCCTTTCGGAACAGAGATGTAACAAAAATCCTTGATCTAAATTCAGCGTGCGACGAGCGCGGTCGTGACTCCGCGGTATCAATCGGCCGTTTATCAATTACAATAATCGCTAATTGTCCGATTGCTCTTATCGGGCATGTATCTGATTGTTTCGGAGTGTATTTAATTGGCGGGCTTAGGGGTGTTTGCGAGGTTGATTGAGTGCAAACGGCGGGGTGTAATCCACGCTGTCGCCCGCCGCAGCGGTTCATTAAATCACTCCTGCCTCCCTCCGTCGTACCTCTCCCTCTTTACAAATTAATGCGATTGTGGCCAGTGCTACTTATCTCCTAATTTATATCGCTATAGTAACGCTCTAATTTGCACGGCTCACTTGATGTTTGGTAATGGATGTTAATATCTTAGTGTAGTTGAAAGTAATACATCTATAATAGGTATAAATACGTCTATTATGACGGAATCCTGACTGACTGACTGATTGATATGTCAACACACAAGTCAAATTACTGAACGGATTAGATTATTTGGCACACAGACAGTTATTACGAGGCGACGTCGTAATTCGCTAAAAACGTGTTTTTTGCTGACTTAAAAAAAGGAGTTTTTAATTCATCGGGGATTTTTTTCTATATATTTTCTCCGTTTTCGAGTAAACGAGTTAACGATATGGTAAATTCCTTTTATGCGTTTGATAGGGAAATCTCTGTACTCTCCCATTTGTCCCATCGAATTTTAATTTTCGAAGTTTTAAACCAAAAAAAAACTGAAATAAGTATGTCTTTCAAGTAAACGTAATATTTTGCTTTTTAACTGTAAAGAGTTTTGTTGAAAATCGAATTCCAAAAGGGTTAAAGCAGGGTTTCAAAATTTGTAAACCGTAACCTTATAATATACACCTAACGATACAGAATTGCTCCTGTCAAACGAGTAAATAAATATAGACGGTTGTTCGGTAAACGAAACACATATATATTAACATAAGCGAAGTTGGAAGGTAATATTTGCATATTACAAGACATAAAAAATTAAAATAAAAAGAACATAATTACATTCACGCTTCGAAGTAAAAGAAAAAAGTATTTTTTACACAGACATATAATTCGTTTGTATAGTAATGTCATAATGGAGCATGCGGTAGGTAATGTATTATGCTGAAACCATACACCTGCTTACAGAATCACCCTATAATGCATACATCATTAATCAAAAACGTAACGCGGCATTGTTGCACTAGCTTCGTTTGAATCGCAACACTTACGAACTCATCACGCTTAACCACATCAAATTACGCTAGCGACAACTCAGCAGCTTGAGCAATGAGATATTATTGGAACCGCTATATTTTATGACAAAGTAAATTGCTTCGCTGTAGCTGTGGATATAGTTACGGAGGGAGAGCAAGGCGCTCCTTCGAGGGGAGCGTACACGTCGCAGTCCCCGAAATTCCTTTCATTAATCACTGTCAAGGGTTCTAAAAATTTTCCAAAGTGCTCGCGGAATCAATTTAACGTTCGCCCTCTAACCGGAAAACTTTATGAACGAAGCGCGATAATTAAAGACAGTATCAATTTAAAATTCATCACTTCAACGCGGCCATTGACTCTGACATTGCGTTTCACTTGTTTTCTTTCCTATCTATCTGTGTCAATGTCTTCTTGCAATCTCATTGTGTCAACGGTTACAAAGTTGGCTTAACTTGTTTGTGTGGAATCTTTATTATAAAATTATTTGTCATTGTATCATATTGCTATTCCTAGATGAACTATATATTATGCTTGCAGTAGAAGTATGTAGCAATAAGTACTACTTCAAACCAAAACTACGAAAATGCTTTATCTTATCTATAAATAAAAGCCGACTTACATTTATAATTTATAAAAATATTGATATTGTATCGAGTATGTTACAGTATTACGAATTTAAAATGTAATTTGAAAATACTTTCATATCAGTTATCAAAGTCTAAGTTTCGAGACGATTAGTCACCTTAGACTTAGTTTCGTATATAATGAAAAAATTTTCACGTTGCCAGTAGATAATATTCTATTCTAAATATCACTCTAGCCCGCTTATCGAACTGATAGACGCTCGTTTCGGCTTTTATCGTCGTGATCAATTTATTTATAGATTTATAGATTGTAATTGACGCGTTGCCGAAGTTTTTATAACCATACAAATGAATAAAATTTTGTATGAAGGCGACTAGAAAAGCACGGCGTTTAACATCTCCGCGTTCGTTTCGAATGAGGTTAATATCACTGCCTCGCCCGATTATACTGATCGCTCTGAATAAATTTACATGCTAATCATCGCTTGATCAGTGTTCTAACTGAACTGACTTCTAACTGGTTACCGCGTTCGTGTGCATTGAATTAATACGTTTAAAACTCGCCCCATCATGGCGGGTAACTCTCAGATACTATTTTCATTTTATCTACTTTGTTGCATTCAATAGAAACGTAATTCATTTCACATTCTATTTGAGCTGGTCAACTAAATTTCACGCTTAAATACACATCGCTGTATACAGTTTGTTTAATTAATTGCGAACGGTCAGTGATTCAAACAGCATTATGCACTTTAACGTATTACACATATTATTTTAGTTCGCGTGTAATAGGCGGCGTGTTATTTGTGCAAGCCAACACAACGCCAACATGAGTGATAAATTCTGATGAATTTTTCGCTTCAACGACTTTATTTATATCCCACAACGGACGTATCGCGTTACCTGCCTCGGGCGTATCATCATTCATTTCACAAAAACGTTATTGCGTCGGCCAAAAGCCTGCGATCTCTGATGCGAATTAAAATTTTAATATCGAATTCACTGTGTAATTGATTGATGCGATAAAATAAATCGCCTCTCGGGACAGGCTATATACCGCAGATAGAGCTGCGAAGCGAATCGCTTCAGTTATTATAGTGAATGATTTGCAATAATTATTATATTTGTTCCTGCGCAGGTATTTAATTAACGATGATAGGATCTTTAAGTATTTTTTTAAAGTCTAATTGAGTCGTTTTTTAGTAAAAGAAAATCAAAATATATATTATTAATTTATCATTTATTTTCCAAAAAATACATAAATTAAATTAATTCCATTCACTTAAGAAATAAATCATTTTGAATGCAGTGCTCTAAAGCGGTCATTTTCATAAGGAGAACATAAAACGCGAGGAGATAGCGGAAGAAGCCAGCTGTCGGCTCGACTACTGTGCGAGTAATTATTATTGGCATAATTAGGATGTGAGGCCGGGCAAAGCCCGCGGCGTCGACAGCCTGTGTTCTAACAAACGCCATTATTATTTCCGTTTCGCATTATACCTCTGCGGTTTGTTAGCTACTCGTTTATTATGTCATGAACAATTGAAATGATAATAAATTCACTGCCACACTGCAAATTGATTTCATATTAATTGCGTCGACTGTTAGCCGAGTAACTCCTTTGCTTCGAACATCGATATTGGTTTACAGTTAGCTGTTTAACGGTTCGCGATTATACAAATGCATAGGTGTTACTTTCGAGTAGTTTAACTCCTTAAGTATTATTTCGAATTAAACTTCTACGATCTCTCGCCGGTAATTCGCTTCTTTCTTTCAAATAAATTCTCAGTGGTCATAAAACCATTTAAGTTGCACGGTATTAGATCTTCAAACTGTGTCGGGATGTAAGTTGATCTGGCTTTTAAATGGTCGACCGAGTTGGTCGACGAGTTTGTGGTTCGTCGTAGGAAGCAGTAATCCCCAGCTGGCGTATACCTGGCCGTCTCTTTGTTCGAGTGGAAAGTTTTGCCGAGAGCAGATTTGTCGCGGTAAACGTTCACCAAATATATAAACACCAATGTTATTACTAGTTAACGCTTTCAGAACTTCTGCTTTAGCTTTGGCTTTGAACGAGCAGTTTAATTTGTGGAAGTCGTAAGCTGTATAATGGTTATAATCGCTTTAAAAGTTTTAGAAGCTTTTATAACATTGTAATAAAATTTTGTTAACATAATACTCGTGTTTTTACTTATCAGGTTAAGTTTTCAACGTATAAAAACGCATTTTTTTTGTAAAATAAAAAAAACTAAAATAAACACACTATTAATAAGAAATAATAACGACAATGCTATAGGAGAATACTTCTAAAAGTACAATCTAGTGATTTACAATTAGTTAAAACTCATTTGTTTGGATTAATAAAGAAATTATTCCTGTATACATATCGTATACATTTCCAACACAACGAATCGTTTGAACGACTAGTCTGCAGACTAATAAAACCTTCACAGATGCAGTGCAGGGGAGCCAGGGATCAAAAGCCGAATTTTTTGTTACCTTTTTTTTCTCTATAAGCCGCTATTTTGCCCTCTTTTGTGCCCGTGTTGTTTACTAATGGGTTCTGTTGGGTTCGACTTAAGATAATAACTTTAGTTTTTTCTCGCCCATGTGTCGAGTCGGCGAGTTTTTGCCGCCGGAAATGCGAGAATGCTGTTCGGTCGGATTAAAATTTATTTGTTGATCTTTCGGCTTAATCTGTTAACGTACCAGCATCGCATCGCATACGTGGCGTGTTTTTTTT
The DNA here is from genome assembly GCA_037950945.1 of Hypolimnas misippus. Lineage (NCBI taxonomy): Eukaryota > Metazoa > Arthropoda > Insecta > Lepidoptera > Nymphalidae > Hypolimnas > Hypolimnas misippus. The sequence goes on along the minus strand of JBBEEQ010000011.1, from coordinate 9,796,477 downwards.
CTTTAAAAGCCGCTGGATAACCGCTCTTTTAATTCACTCCCGTTAACACAGATGAATTTGTTTATAAATTGGTTTTACCACCTTTAATTACGGACTGGAAGTGCTATCGCCCCTCCAATTTTTCATCGCCAGCAATATCCACGACCATAATCGTTATCGCCGCTTAATCAATCACCGCTCTCGTTTAATTCCCCAATATCCTGCGGTCCAACTAACAATTACATGTGAGGGTCCCGTATCGCCGACGTCCAGGTCCGTGGCAATAACATAAATTGTCACGGCCGGTCGGAAGAGCCCCTCGCTCCTCTGCCGCTCTGCGCTCCCGGTGCTCGGCTCCCCCTCGATGTGCTTAGATTGCTGTCGACTGTACAATCGATATTCAATCTCTTTGATGTTATGCTCTCCCCAATTTTTTTTTACTTTGTGTCGGCGTTTAAGGAAGATAAAACGAGCGTCTTCGGTCGCATCTTGATCGATTTCTCGCTTTAGCCCAATTTAAATTAATTCTGTTCTATAAATGTAAATAACCAATAAATATTGATAGTGATATTTTATAAATGCCGGTTTGAAAATTTAAAGTATAAATTACCATAACTTACCGCATTATCATCTGAAGTTTTTTATTGGATATAAATTTTAATTAAAACGTAGCACCTCTTCTAGTATCTACAACTACAAGTCTATTTATATTTTATTGCAATCATCGCAGATCGTATTTGTTTTTAATTAATTTTATTATCAATTTAATGAATGCTCAAACCGTTAAAACACAAACTCAAAACACATGTTATTTTATTAATGGTTAGTTTTAATAAGTATAACTTTAGCTGAAATTTAATTTATTCAATATAATCTAATTATAGCATTCTTGGTGTAATTAACGGAATGAGGACACGGCAAGTAGATATCAGTAGCGAGCATTACGAGTCGGACCCACGTCATTTATCTCAAGTTATAATTGAAAGCTTGGCATCTCGGGTCTAGGAGCCGGGTGTATCGCGTTATTAGGCGCGCATACGTAATTTGTTTGTTAAAGACGGCAGCACGCAGTTATACCCGCTGTGAATAATTTAAATTCATCCCCTCGTGCTCAGGGTGGCGGCCCCCCGTATCGATTCTGAGCGGCAAGCGTCTGTATGCCGCAGCGTATGTATGCTGTTCATATTACGGGCACTTTCGGCTGTACTCTGCTCCCCTGGTATTACGGAGTACAGATTTTCAGCTCGTTGCTCAGCGAGCTATAAAACGCTTCTTTTAAAAATATGATAAAAGTGTTATGAGCTACTTACTACATAAACAATTTTACAAAACTGATGCTAATTGAAAAAAATTCAAAGGTGCAGGATTTTATTGCAATCCTAGGTAAAGAATATGAGTTTTTCAATAATAACACTTTTATTTTAAATGCTTAATTATCTTCGTCGGCTTATTATCAGAAAACATCTTTTGCAATATCTACCGCAAACATTAAAAATCGTATCATCAAATAAATTATTCATGAACTTCGCCTACTTCCTTTTGTAATGTAAATTTCATTTTGATTTCAATAATTGCATTCCAAACACGTAATAATATCGGCATAAAAACTTTTATGAGTTCTTTTATCTATGCGAGGTAGACGCGATATTATTTATCAACCCTAGTAATATTCGTTCAGCGGAGTACCGCCGAATTTATTTGATATTTTATTGTGCGCTCGAACGTGGGTAAATGTTTGAGCATGGCGACGTATTTTTGAGATACATGACAATGGATTTAAAGCTGTTCGTTTGAATTTATCTTTCAACGTGTAGTGATTTCAACACTTCGAATGACAAAGGCTTTATTAACAAATACGTTCATTGCGTTTTGGTATCGCCAAGTTTGCGTAATCTGTGGTTGCGATGTGATGTTCATTTTAAATATACGTTAAATTATATCGATAACTCGATTTTTCGTAAATACATAAATAAATGAAAATTTTCGCTTTTTCCATATATATCTATAGCTTTTTTAACCGTACATTATACATTGGTGCTATGTTTATAAACATGTAAATGTCTCAAAAGATTATACATACCATAATCTTTATGATTTCGAATTCCTTTTGAAACATTTTATTACACCAACTGAAAACAAAATGGTTATAATTCCAGAGTAATAATTGTTTGTAATAAACTAACCGAAGCCAACATATATCAGGAACGTTATTCAACTGAGAAGCCCGTTAATCCGGCGCTAATTCGGTTTGTTTACTGTAATATTTTGATGCTTCGCCCACGCAACAGTCGACGTCTATTTTCGAAGCGATAGTTCGAACGAAAGGACCGGAGCCTGGAGCCGGCTTTACATTTACAACTATAGAATGTATTGCTACAAATATTTGCTTATTTGATTACGCTCTTGCGTTTCTTAGATAACAATTATAAAGATCAATAGGACGGCTAATAAATATTATTCGACAATTGTAAAAGATCAGCTTTTGCAGTCACGTAATTCAGGAACTGGGTTACCGGCAATAAAAAGATCTTTGAAAGTTTGATTCATGTTACATTTTTCATTTTCGATGCGATGTTGTATGCTTCACTGGCAGCGCCCGTCAGTTACATTGCTTATAGAAAATATTTTATGACGACAATTTCAATACGTCGCGTGACTGACTGTAATATGACCATGCACGAAACTGAATAATATACATACCTATATATTACTGCTGAGATAAGATTAATTGAAATACATGCACCATACATACCAATCAAGAACACGTTTTTTTATAAACCTACAGCTTGTAATTATTTTAAAAACATTCATGTTCTTTGAACGCGAAGTAATATAAAAATAGCTTTAACACGTTAACACATAAAACGGATATGATTAAATTTATTGGTTTCGAAAAAAAAAAAACAAACATTTAAATTTAAAGACTACAAAAATAAACGCTATTAAATTCAACGTTGAAACAGAAACAAAGTTTTGAAATTTTACTTAAAATAAATTTCAGATGACTCCATTAAATATTCCACATCGCGACGTCAAAAGCGGGATATTTATTACTGTACGAACCTCGAAACCAATTCGGATATCTCGTGATGAATTGCGTAGTGTAATGTGTGGCTAAATCCAACCACTCATTCATCTGACACGTTGCCAACGGTCGTAAGCACCTACTAATTATTATTTAATCTGTTCCACAGACAACTGACTCATTCGTTTTTTTATTACTATTTAAATAAGAAGATAAAATATCTGTTCTTTATTTAAAAATTACTGCTTTAATGATAAGCTGAAGGTTTTATTGCCGCAGTTGTTAATTGAATTTCCATTCAGCGCACATCTCGCAGCGCATGTAGCAGTCTTTAAAAATAATATTTTATATAAGAATTATAAAATTTAAAAACGAAGAATTCAATTACTGACATTTAAAAGCTATAAACACTAAAATACTTTTAATATAAAATCCGTATAATTGTTTTAACGAAAATTAAGTTAATTTTAGTGATATTTAATATTCGATTAAATATGTTCGAACATAATATTGCTAAAGCAATGTTACAGTTAATAGTTTATATTCTAGATGTCCCCGTCATCTCGCAATCGCGTCTTCATTTCGTGAGTTGAAATACTCCGTCGTTTATTTTTATCAGCTCAGTGGTAAATGTGACGGGTTATCTGATAAATGTTTAAAATAAAACACCTCGGTGTGCATGTCCCAGCAAATCGTCTTAACTGCTTATTTATGTAGGAACCCAGGTTTTAACAACCACTTTTATAAAAGCATTATTAAACGCAGATGTTTATATCCAGTATACAATGACGAGCTCGTCTGATTAATCGACGTTTTATTTTACTTGTGTGCGTATGTATTTATTTTAATTAAGGCTGTTTTTATTTATATTTTGCATCGCATTTTAATGACATTGCTTTAGGAATTCGTTTAAATACGTAGTAAACGTGCTAGTAATTTTTCTTGAAATAAGTCACGTTGAAACAAAGGAATAAAATAAAAGAGTGTGTTGATTTTGAAAGAATGAAACAGATGAATCCAAGCACACACGCAGTTAAAATATAAAATAACAAAGAGAAGCTCAGAGCGTTGAGTAACAAAAGAACACTGCTCGTTGCATTTTCCAACGTAAAATGCAAGTTTATTTTTCCCAAACTCTTTCATTTTGTATGACTCGTGTCGGAATGCAACATATTATTTCAAATTCTTCTCTGTGTCCTATTTTACTTTGTAGTTTCCATACGGTTAACACTCGACTATGCAACTTATGTTTTATTGTTGTACTTATAAATATTTTTTACAAATTTTTGTAGTTTTTATAATTTACTAAACATTCGTTCTTTGAATACTACTTCATATAATGAAACATTTTTTGTAAATAGTGTATAAAAATATTATTTTTAGATAAAAGATGAATAAATAAAAATCCCCCTAAGTTCCTCTTCATTCCCTCGTTGTAACGTTGTAGTATTGTAGAAACTATTGTTTAAGTATCAGGGCGGCAGGAAAGCGAGAAGCGGGGCCGGTCGCAAATGAAGCGGAATCCGCGCCGGGAATAATTTCCTCGGGCGCAGCCAGCGGGCGACAACGAATTGAATAAAGTTTCGTACCGCGATAATTGCCACCAGGGCCCCATGAACTCGGAGCACGTCTATAATGAGACGGCTTCTTTAATGAAAATACCGAGTGCATGCTTCACAACTCGTTCAGTACAAGTTGGCATTGGAAGCGAGATCTCGGTCTCGATTGGTTTTGTGTTTTTTATCGGCAGAACGGAACAAGATTGATAAATTACTCGAGGTCTCGAGGCTATTATGACAAAATAAAACAATGAAGTATATTTACACAAGAATTTTGTTGTTAATTCGATATAAAGAATTGTTTAACATCGTAACTTTTTGTATAGTCGCTTGGTGTTTATTATTTAATATAGCTGTATTAATTTTAATTCCTTTTATATAGAACAATGGACAGTGTCTGTGCATTATTAGTTTTTAGAGCAAACTAAAATAAAGCGATTGTAATTAATTGAATAAAAAGTCGTTTCACAGTTTCATGACAAGTGTCGAGTGCGACGGAAAATTCTGTAATAAACATGCGACATTTATTACAATTTATTATTAAAGTAGCGCGTCATACACGACGTGAATAATTTAACTGATTGGCTTAAAGATACGTATAAGTAATAAAGTATCATCAAGATGAGGCGAGTGCACTCATGCACGTTACATCGCGTGTGTAGGCATGCCTTTAAAAGGATCAGACATCTGGACACATGTTTGAGCCGCGTATCGCTGTGGAGAAGATAAAATGTGGATAATTTTACAACTAAAAAACGTCTATTCTTATTTTACGACTGAAAACTCTTTGAAATAACCTCTAAGTATAATAAAGATAAAAATATTTTATGGACGATGTGATATCGTAAATCTTTAAACACAAATATTTTAATTATGTGTGCAGTGCTATCAATGACATTAAACTGTGTCAGTTTTGATTGTTTAATAAAATATGAGTAACGTACAGTTAAAATATATAAGCGATCGATTTAAGTATAACAGAATGACGTAATAAAATGTTTAAATAATTACTCTTTATTAAAATAAAATACATTATTTCATTTTTGCTTCTTTTAATTCTATTATTGTTAAAACAATAGATATTTAGATAAATCATCTTCACTAACGCTGCTTTAATTGTAATTTTAAAATAACAGCGTTTCAATAAATGCATACGAAACAATATACAGTACTCACATAAAAAAAATTCAAAATTATGTCTGTCTATCTGTTTGTTCCCGACTGTTTGTTTGACCGATTTGGACTTTCACTAGTGTTATAAGAAGAAACTAAGATTACATTTCATTTAATTTTTCGCAGACAAAGTCGCGGGCAGCCAGTGCTACCATACATTTAAGACTTTAACTCAATAGAAATTCCATATATAACAAATTCAAACATATTTTAACATATCGAAGCGATTGATAATTTAGAAGTATCAATATCACTCATCGTAGAATGAAGGACCTTATACTCATAGCAATAAAGGCTGTATTGTATACAATAGTGTAGGTACGGTTCTCAGAGAAACGCGGTCAAGTGTGTTGATCTTGTTTGTCTTGTTAACATGGCTGTATAGCTCGAGTACTTATTATAATAATGGCTTACTTAAGGTTTCACTCGACAGGCTTTTGTTACATATATTTTCTCGTAATGTATTCGAGTTTTTTTTTTAACTTGGACGTATTGTATAGATCTGATTTGTAAGAAGACTTGTTAAATATAACGTATAATCTGATAATCTATTTACGACGCGTTCAAATATGGACGCTATAAGCAATACTGTGTCAAGCCACACGGACTTCATTTTGAGAAAATGGCGTCTAAAGGTGTCAAATGAAGACGTATATGTCCATCTTTTCTTTTCCATTTTGATAAAAGGTATAACGAATTAAAAGCAGATAGATATCTTTTAATGTGTTCTCTAATCACTTGAAATTCGAGACATTAAATCAACAAACGTTTTTCCGTACTTATTTAGTTTAGATTACTTGAAATAATAGTTCATGTTATAAATAGGTTATGCATTATCAAAATACATCAATATCTCTGAATTTCACTTTTTGTGGGTTGATACATTAATGTTTATCAGCATCCATAGAATACAAGTTACATTTAGTTCATAAATTGTACTCAGAGATGGCGTGAGTAGTGCTTTGAATCGCGCTGTAACATGTTATTTAAAATTTATATAGTTCATAACTGTTTTTATGTTCAGTATCCTCAGAGAAATAAAAGATATAATTAGAAGGTTTTTAAAGTACAGCAGTGGTTTTATTAAATTGCGCTATTAGTTCGCTCAGTACTTCGGAATACAGAGTTGTGAAGACCAAGTTCAATTAGAATTATAAAATTTCGTTACCAAATAATAAAAGTATCGTGTCGTATTATTTTATGCCTTCTTCATGTTACACGAATTTGAAAATTAAAATGAACATAACCTAAATCCGAATTTAATGCGTAGTTTTTCAAATCGTTTGTATCGTGAGCTTATAGGTTATGTTTTACATAGACTTGTTTTTACAACGAACAAACCGTTAGACGAGCTAGTGCGTACAATGTACATACAATTTATAGTTATGCTCTTTAAACACTAAAAAAATAAAATTACTTTGTAATTTGTTGTTGTATCCTAAGAAGTTATAGAAAAATTGAAAATTTTATATAATATTCTAAATATATTCTTAACTTTTTTAAAAATAATAATTCATTTTTAAAGTATCGATAAATCAAAGTTGTTTTTCATTGATTGTGTCACATTGAACTTATTTCTGGTTATCAGTCGAATTTAAGACCTTTTTATCTCAGACTTTTTATGTGTATTGAAATAAATTTTCATAATTAATACGAATCTACTTACTAACACTCGTGTGAAATTAATAATACCTCTTGTGTACTAATTATACGCAAAAAGAACATGTAAAAAATATCGATACGGTTAATTAAAAACGATATTTGTAAAACTCGGGAATAAAAAGTAAATTGTTTATATGGTGAGCAAAAAAAGCGGTGATACCGATTAGGGGTAAAAAACCGTCGTTGACACCTGGTGTAACGAGAATCAAGTTTGAATAGAAATACATTTGTGTACATGGAAAAAACTTTATTATTGCCGCGTTTATATATTTTTTTTAAATAAAATCGATTACGTTTTCATTTTTGTTGTAATAAATTTAAAATAATTGACAGAGAGTTCGTATTATTTATTATAGGTAGATATATAAATTTACAATATGTAGATTTATAATTCGTATATTTATATATTTACAGTTATTTGTAATTAAAAAAAATTGCGGTTCTTGCTAGTCATTGTAATGTCGATTTTTTTATTAGTATTGTACGTTGATCTGATGCGCGACTTGTAAAATGACGATAAAATGTTTTTGTAAAAGTCTTTTCAATCATATATATTTAATTTTTGTATATAATATTCTCTGTTTGTAGAATAAATTCATAAAAGCCATATCATTAAGTCCTCTACATCGAATTCAATGCGACATAATTATTTCTTATTATTCTGGATTACCTATTGAAAATATCTTATATCTTTTTAACTTTATTTTTTGATTTAAATAACGGGTCTTATCGCTATAACTAATCGTAATAATACGTTTTTTTGCCGTCGGACGAAGTTGCATCCGTCGTGTCAGTTCGTGACCACGACGGATGCAACTTCGTCAAAATGTCGGGCAACAAAAAATATATTATTACGATTAGAAAATATCCTGCCTGGAAATAGAAGAATTGTCAAAAAGTATATACGTAAATAAACAACATACCAGCCACACATGGTACAGCTTAAATTACGTAATTTGCGGAATTAAATATAACTCTTGAAAAATTGAAAAGCCTTCGTCGTAACTGATTTTTAGGAAATCCGTTCTTAGCTGATCCTTGCATGAAATAATAACATCTACCAAATTTCAAGTCTGTTATTGTTGAGACTGATATTTTTTTTATATTATACTTATACAAGGCCAGCATATTTTGCCAGCGTTATCAGAATCGATGTATAGAAGTATAAAAACTAAACAATTCTTTTTCATAAATGCTATGCTATGCCCCGATAACTCTCGTGTAAAGAAATTTCTAAATATTATGATTGTCCATATCCAACATCCATAGACTCGTGAACGTAGACACAATCTGTCGATATTATATCTATAATTACGCGTTGGTATCTTATTGTATATTATTCGATTTTTTATCGAGTAGATTATTTCACAAAGCACCGAGGATAATTATTTCTTTTTAAAAGCAATTACATTTATTTTTAATTATAGCGATTTTATCCGATACGGTTAAACTGATGTTAATTATTGCTATTATTTTATTCCATTGGTAGTGAACGTGGAACAAATAGTAATGTTAAAGTTTTTATGATGAAATAAATTCTAAAGCCTTTAATACGAACGATTATGTATGTGCATAAAAAAATCTTTTATGTCATGACAGTTCTGTCGCTATGTGAAAAATGTATTGTAAATCAATAACTTATAGAAATTACTACTAATAAAAGTTTGAGAACAAATTGTTTAATACAAATGCATTTTTTGTAACGCATTTTTTTTAAATAATATTAAGGTGAAACTAAATCCTTTAAGGTTTATCATTAATCAACAATATGGTGCTATATAATGTTGGATGAAGATAACTTTAATTAAATAAAAAAAACGTTTTTAAAGGAACGGGAACCACTAAGAATAAAAAACGATATAGTTTTAATCCAATTGTGAATAACGATTGTTCGGTATAATTATGTTTTTTATCTCTTTTCTACATTATATCTTAGGCAAAAATTACACTTTTGGGTAAATTCTTGATAAACAACTCTGTAACCTTCGAACCTTACGGTCAAAAATAAGGCACTGACAGTAAATTCTTTTTATAAAGCAAACAACTTATGTAAATATTTTGAAAGTCTGAGAACAAAACTGATAATTGTAATTCTCGGCTTAGAAATTAAAAATTAATAGTTCTATTATAGATATGTGACGAATACTAGTCGTTTTAAAACTAGGAAGGTGTAAATATATAATATTCATATAAAGTGCGTGTACGTTTACGGCGTAGGTACGTGACAAATGACAATTATTCCACACGTTGCCATTGAAAAATGGTGTTAAATTATTTTTCTTGTCACGATAAATAACTTCTTGAATCAGAAACATGGCGACAACTGTTCTTAATAATATTAATGTCGTTCATTAAAGGAATTACTGCACTTCGATACACTGGTTAGGTATTGATAGTGATTAATATTGATTTTCCATTACGAATTTAAAAGTAAACAGTTAACAGGTAATTGCTTAAAATTAAAATATTTCGTACGTTAATATTTCTTCTAATTACTTAAAATAATTATTATGGATTGTGAAATTAGTTGAAATTTGCATAGTATTATACTCAAATAATGACACTATTTCGTCCATTTCGTTCTAGTAATTGAAATGGATATTATTATGCAAATAATACGATTGATGACGCCACGAGAACACATGGGGGAAGCACGCTATTGAACATCGCCCTCGCTCCGCTGAGCATTAAGAACCGTGGCAGAACTGCGAGTACAATGACAATTATTTACGTTTTTAATTCAACTAACTTTTTAATCAACTTCGAAAAAACTAGGTTCTTAATTCGTCGGAGACTATGCATGTTCACCGATTATAAACGTCTAGACCGATTTGGTTTTGTTTGTACCGTAAAATTTTCATCAAAATCGGTTTAGTAGATGGTTTTCAAATCAAAATAATAGAAGTAGGTTTTCATTCAAGTAAACAAAATAACGTATTTTGTGTTTGAAAGTCTGTTCCTCATTTTAAATCTTGTAATGTTTTTACAGGTTTGACAAATGATATGAGGTATTTCTTCCGTTATACGTAAATAACAAGTCTTCTAAAATTAGAATAACATTTATATTCATGAATTAGAAAAAAAAATGGTGCGACATTTAAAGACGAGATCCATTTTTTATATTAAAGTGAACAGATTTCATCCGTCGCGAAGCATTTAAACAATGTAGGCGAGCGCTGGCCATTATATCGTAAATCATTGTTGACGCGCCGCAGTAATTGGCTCGCCAACCGCTGCCCGACTGCCCATCTCTCTCGATTGCCTCTCTATTGATGTTACCCTGGTTCCACAGTTTCGACACCGCGGAATCACATACTCCTAGACAAAGTGATTTGCTTGTTTATTATACAAATTATATAATTTGTTCATAGTCTGATCACATTAAAAAATGTTGATTTTTTAAGGAAATAATTTATGGATATATAAATATGCTAATAAACTGGAGAAAAATATATTATTTCATATAAATCGTTATCGTTATATGTTGCTCTAAATTTTATTAAACTCATAAACAAAAATAACATTTGTTTTCATAAAGTCGGTCTTTTAATAAAATTTACAAGATTTATAAATCTATGTCTCATCAAATAATATTATTAAAATTCAATGCGAGAAAAATGTAAGATGAGTTTAAAAAAGTAAACGTCAGTATCATAATTCATTTGAGAAATTAAATTGTTTTACGAAAAAGTTGGCCGGTGAAATTGTTTAAAACACGAAAATAAAACAGTGAATCAGTCAACGCTCCCGTTGCTCGTTACTCCGGTAATAGTTTCGAATGCAGTGTTCCGAGAAAAATCTTTGTTATACTAAAATATCTATTTTTATTATTTGTGTCTAAATTTACAGCAACAAGAACAACGCAATATTTTACGTTGGCTGTTATATATATTGTGACACGATAAAAAACGAACGAAAATGTGTAATTTATCTGCGTGCCTGTCATCTCGGTGTCTATTACAGTTAATTAAAAGATGGAGTCGTTATCGTCAAATGTGAATCGTTGATATTAATGTATCGCATGATGCATTTTAACGATACTTATTTTTTGTACGATCGTTAAAGTTGAGATTAAGAAGACTATACGCAATGGTATGTATAAAGATATTTTTATTAAAACGATACACTTAATCGTATCAAAAGACACGCTAGTTAAACAAATCGTTTTTTTTTAAGAACCAATAAACATTGCGGGTAAGTGTTCCCAAGTTTTTTTAGTCCACTTGAATTGTTCCATCGCGTGAATTATTGGCACTCATAAAGACATTTGCGAGTGGTTGGGGGAATCGGGTGACAAAAGGAGTGCACAAACGACGGTCCATTTGTCGGCGAGCGCGTTTTATTTTCAGTGCTTTGAGCCCGTATTATCCATGAACATTTCGTGACGGGATTTGGCATTCTGTTTTTATTCTCTTTCTGTCGCATTAACAAAAAAACTCGATATGAATAGGTTAATTATGTAAATGCGGATGTCAAGCTGCGAATTCTTCTTTTGTTTTAAGCAGGTATGGTTTCTTTATGATATCATAAAGTACAGCTTACCATTGTGAACTGTATTACTGAACTTTCGACTGTGAACAGAATTGATAGGTAATCAAAAAGTCGTGTCTCGAAAGTTTCACATTCCAACTACGGCATCACCGAACAAATGGGATCCCCTATCTGGCATAGCGAGCTGTACGTTTTAGATTGTTCACGGTCGAATACACGAATACAGAGCCAGGTTCACTTCAAATACAGCGAAATCGATTTTAGCTATGTCAGTTTTCAGTTGAATTCACTATGTACAAATAAATCCGACTGAATCGCGTGCACGTGTAAGCACCGGTTATTTGATTCCACTTCTGACATGACTTGTATAATATAGATAGAATATTACTTTTAATCTGATCCGTGTTCGACGTCTTTGTTCTTGCGTGTGTATTTTATATGTGAATGCTTAAGTGTTAGAAATATGATATAACGTTACTATTCCGCCGGTGTTTATTTCAAAGAGTTTTCGTTCGAGGCGAGGTAATAACAGTATATTTTTATCTTTTGCAGGTAAGAGCGAGCTGGCCGTGCGGGTGAGTTTTGTTCTCTTTGTGGTCGGGCGACATGTGTGAACTTTATTACGGCGGATTTTATTGTTGAGAGCGTCGAGCTCCTTAATGATCTCTATATCACTAATGTCGAGTATTAGACGGCGGAGAGCGACCGTTACATTACACTCACTTTTTGACTCAATGTCGACGTGTTGACTTTTACTTATCGCAAAGCAAACATTCAGCTGCTACACAAAACTCCGCAAACATTATTTTATTTACGTAATATTTTCGCCTACATTAGCTACACTTCGGATACTAATATGTTTAATATACACAATTGATTCTCGGTTTTTGCTTAGTACATTTTACACGGAAAACACATGTTGATTATGATAGTGTAAATAATTTTATAACACTAAAAGTTCCGTTTCGTTTTCCTGTTTGTTAAATAAATTGTAAAGCGATCGATTCTTTTTTAATAACATTTCTGAATATCGTATTAATTTGTATTTTATAAATGAGTAACGTAGCGAAGAATTAAAACGATACCCGTAAAATAACTCAACTAATATTAATATAATTATATTCAAAATATTTAAATTTAATTAAGTAGTACATTTTCATCAAAGAATATTAATATTAAACAGTTGTATAAAGTTATAAAGGAAACAATGTTTGATCCGGATATGAATAATTTGTTCCAAATTTTGTTTCTGTGTTGAGTATAGTCGACCCAATAATCATGTCTAAATTAAGCACGGACGGATATCCCTAATCTTAACATTATTATTCATAACAAAGGTCGGAACGCGGGGAATCGATATTTATATCTGTTATTTTTTAATGACACGTTAAAGACCTTTTTATCTCGAACTGACCTCAACGCTTTGCTGATATCTTATTGATTGCTTGATTCGTGTTTAAATATGTTCGCGTTGAGTTCCAATAATTTTGTTATTGGTTCGAACAAAGTATTTTTCGAAGATATTTTTAAGATAACCATATAATTTCCAATGTAAATAACTTTGATTTATCTACTATAGTCACGAAAACGAGAAAAAATAACATGTATTTTTACGAACAAAGAGAAATCTTTATCAATAAACCAATACAAATCTAGAGAAAAAAAAGGTCGTTGAAAAAAGCAATAAAAGATTCCCATCAGCAGATCGAAATAAATAATCTCCGAGAAAATCTGCGATCCCAGCGAGGAACGTGAGACGATAAACCGAAAGTAGCCCGTTGATGGTTGATTGATTCATTTTAGTATAGATAAAGTCACGTTGTAGCTTTACTGCTGTACATTTTATTGTTCCTACGATATAAAGAGCGTGGAATGGCGACACGTCGACGTATTCCATTCTAATGACGCCGTATTTATTACCCAGGCTTTAAACAACGCCATCGCCGAATGAATAATCTTCTCCCGAGAAGATAAATCTTATTATATTATTCTAATATCATAAGCTTCATTCATAAAAATTAATATTAACACACTACACTGAATCGTGATTTATCACAACAGATATTATTTTCTCGATGATAAAGTTTGTTCAATATAATTTAAGATAATAATATTCATGGATTATTTTATCCGACGATTCGTAGAAATGGAATATCCATTCAGATTTTATACGTTTTTTATTATATAAGACTTTAATTCTTAAGCGTTAAAGTTGAAAATCTTCTACGTTATCACGTGTTATTTTAATTGTGTTTTATGTTTAAACGTTTAAATAGAGATAACCGTAAAAATCGTTATAGCGTTCAGTATTTTAGACATAAAATAGTCATTAACTTTTGACATCGCTATGACTACCCTCTGGTAACCTTACATCCTTTTGGTTGTTGCTCAATTGACTTCTATTTTTAAATTTTTAAATATTGCCAGTCATTTAATTTTTAATACTTTAAACACATATCTATTCTTTTTTACGCTGCTTTTATCACTTGTCTGGTCTCTTGTCGTGTCTTGTGAGATCTTGTATATCTTTACATTATAGTTTTGTAAAAAATAACCCTTTTCCTTCAGTTTTCCGTATACTATTATCTCTCATGAGTTGATCGTTATAAATAACACTAAAAATATTATTATATGTTTTTTTTTCAAAATCAGCGTTATCAGTTTCTGGGCATAAAAATACATTTTTTCAAAAAACTAATGATGCAGTTTTAGTTTTCATAAAAAATAGCTCCCAGAGTCCTTTAAGTATTTTTAGCTATTCCTTATAGTTTCGGATTTGGCCTATCACGCCCAGGTAAAAAACTCATCCTGTATAAATTTCCTGTTGTCTAAAGAAAGACAAAAACAATCGTAGAAGTCTAGTCAAATAATAACAATAGAACAGGATGTGTGCAGTTTGTACACGGGTAAGAAGCGGAGGTAAACCCGCCGGGGAGGCCATTTGCTCCTACAAACCATTTCATACACACACTAAACACCTTACTGCTCTAGACATAAAGACTTTGCAAGAAAAAACGTATACCGGATGGTGGGACTCGTCGCATTACGAAGTCTGTTATTGAATTGTAGTCTTTATCGTAGGTATTATACGACCTAAAGACGTGTGCGATCTTTAGTTGTAGCCAGGAAATTGCTAGGAGATCGCGGGACGCTAACCACTCTTTGATTACATGCTCGTGACACTAACTACCGTCTTGGAGCTGTGGGAATATTTAGCGTACTAGTGATTTAAGGTTTAAACGGTTTAAATTGATTTGACACAATGTAATAGCTTGTAAGTATGTATTCAGCGTAATTTCAAAGAAGCGATTATAAACAAAATAATATATATAAACCGAAATTGAAATTGAACGCACCATTGTAGAGAATGAATGTCATATCGGAAAAAAAATGACCAGGAAATCATGGAGAATGATTTCACCTCGAATAAAGACTCTCATTTGTAACACCTCAACCATTTTGAATCAATAAAGCGATAACGGCTAAATTATCGTGAATGAAACATTACGAACGACAATTAATATAATCCTAGAGATAAAATCAAGTGTATATATTCTGTAACATAGTTATCTGCAGGTATAATCTGAGGTCTGAGTGCCTCGGTTTCTTTTACGTAATTGCTCTGGGAATTTATAGACTCAGGCCGATGATTGATGTTATATAAATCTAAAAGCCTCATTCTATTGTTGAACTTTCTTATAAGAAAACTTATAAAAAACATATTTTCTTTCTTCTCACAAATAAATATAAATAAACCACATATTCTTTCTTTTGCTACGTACTAGGGAAGTAGAATTCTGCAGAAGGATATTACAGTTATTATAAGCCTAGAATCGTATTCGCTCGAATTTTATTATTCTATGTTTAAACATTTTTAATGACTGCGTTACTGTTTATTTAATAAACGTTTAGCAGATTTTACTCAAGCGCTTTGAAATTTATTTGTGGAAACAGCGTAAACATGCTTATTATAATTCCAGCGCTATTAAACGAAGTGTTAAAATTTGAAGAGGATGTATCATAGAAAAGTACACAAATTTTATGAAGCCCCGCAGTAAAACTACAATGTACCAACAAAGCAAAAGCGTTTATAATACTGGTTTAAAATTTTAATACGGCAATTTGCCAGCAACGGTCTGCTTGGAGTTGCGAGTTGCAACATAGACGGTTTGTGGTGTAATTCACTTTGTTACTCGCTACCGTTTGTTTTCAATGACTGTTATCTAACGATAATCTTTTTTTATGCGTATATCATGCTAGCGATGACATGGGAATTAAGAAAATACTAATCCATTTTTTATTTTACTCCTAAGTAATAGTGTAAGTTTATTATTATTACATTTATTATTTATTATCTGTAAGTTTTTTCTGTTTTATATTATTTACGAACGGATAATATATTGACATATTCATCTATCTTTATTATATAAACAATATAAAAACATTTCAAGGCAAACAAGAAATTCGATTAAATAAATTGCTACTAAAAGTTTTTATTACGAAAAAAAAACAATCTTATAAATATGCACGCAAAGAACTCAAAAAATACTAGGACTACATAAGTTTAAAGCATGTTCTTAAATGTAGTTTTTATATTTTTCAAAAAATAAAACCTCGTAAGCAGTTCGGCTTTTTACGTAATTGCTAAGAATATAATGTTTTAATTATATAATGAATGCGGGGCCGGCACATGGCTCGCGGCGTCCAAATGTGCCACTAATTGCCAGCCCTACTTCTGACTAATCACCCACTACCCGTAATTAATAGCTCGGTCTATTTTTGATTACCATAAAATATGTGTAACGTTACAAGTGCTATGTTTTACTTCATTTAATGAATGCCACTCGTTTACCTTTCATCTGCATGTAATTGACGATTTTGTACATTTTTTTTCTTTCTAAAGAACTTTCTATAGCAGCAAATTACAGAAAAACATAACCGAAGCTAAAATATATAATAATCTGGAATATAATATAAATTCACGTTGCAAAATGATATAACAGTGTATTGTAAAAACTTTTCTCATTTTACATTACTTCACGGTGAGCTACGTTTTAAAATGCTCTTTGTATCGGAGCTCTCAAAGTATTTCTTCTAAGTGTTTTCGTCTCTCAACGACTAGACTTGATATTTTTAATCAGATTTGTAGTTCGAAGCTTCGTTTCAGAGTAAATTATATTAGCGAAATTTTCTTAAATCTCGCAACCGTTTCTGGCTGGAACTTTGTCTTTTCTTTGCCAAATTAATAAAAGTTTTAATTGAATTCTAACGGAAAGTAATTTTCGTCGGGTGTCGAGTTGAATAATCTGTTGTCTTTGATAACTGAACGAGCGATATAACGATGTTACCATTTTTGAATTATGTTAATTAAAGCGAGAATAAAATATCATTCACTCAAACATGATATTATAAATTCATATAAATACTTTGTTACCATGTTTATAAACCAGACAAAAATATAAGTTACACAAAATACTCGTAGAGCATTAAAATCACTGAATTCTATGAATAAGTTTTAGTAGATAGATAAGTCGTTAGAATAAGGATTCCTGACTTTAATTTCCAGTCACGTGTTCACAATTCTTCCACCCATATCTCATGCACTGCCTAATGGCTAATGCCTTCCCAGCTCAGTCAGCTCCCGTCAGTCCTTTAAACCTTATGGATCTCATCCTTTCTCGAGATCTCCTTCAAACTATTGATAAATGGTAACAATAAGCGAAAAGTTACAAGTTCGGGTCACGTGCTCAGAATTCCTTTGTTCGTTGCGATTTGTACAGTTGGAAATATGTTTTAAAAGATTGAGAATATGTCTTATAAATTGTATCTTTTATTTCGAATTCGATTTGTATTTACAATATTTGAACTTCTAAGATAATTGAAAACAAATACGCGCGAAGTAACATTCCAATTAATATACGAGTAAATGAAGACGAAATGTAAATGTTAGTTTAAACAGCCATATTTATATGCGTAGTTCTTGTACATAAAGAAACCCAAATAGATATCTCGAAGGTATTCGATATTCCCAGTTCAGTGAAACCTACCTAACCGTATTCACATTCCCTAAGCACGGTTTGGAGGGTGTCGGTAAATCAGAATTACGTATTCTTTGCGCCCTTCGATTTACGACCGGGCTCTCCTCATCCACGTATTTCCTTCGCTTTGTGAGCCCACACATCCGCTCTCATCAAATTGGCTCAACAGAATACTCTTATTCGAGTTTTACGAACCATTCCCTGTCCCGAAACGTCGTCCAAACACCTATGTCCCGAATAAATGTTTCAATCAACGCATATATTCATAATACATCGGATAACGCTCACCTCTGCCGTGTATTTCTGGCGACGCGAGTTTCGAATATGACATAAATATATGAGTCGTGTTTGAAATAGAGCCAATTGTCAACGATCGATCACTGAAAGTTGAATTGCAACATTTATAAGGATCTGGGAATACGGCGGCTTTGTCTATCCGCCGGAGATTTATTTCCTTCAACGTCACCTCTCGGCTCTTTGAAGTCGCTGGATGGAAAAATAAATTCGTGCTAAGCTCCCGTCTTTTTAATTAAAACGTTGTTGAAACTTTATTATTATACCGAAATGTCTTTGAATTACTCTCGGAGAATTTCTTTGCGGAACGATGTTTATCTGGAAAATTAAACGGAAATTATGTAATGGATGTACGCGTTAAGAATTATATTTACGGTGGTCGTAACGTTGTCTTTATTGTTTTTATGAACCTATTGTAAAATAAAAAGAAACAATGGAGCGAAACATCCTCGTATATGAATGGAGTAATAATATTGTTAAAATAAATAGTTGTTCAAATAATTTCAATGGAAACAACCTATCATCGATAATAATATGTAAAGTTAATCTATTACGCATCGATTTAACTACAAGCAATTATTATGTTTCGTATCAATAGGTTAATAAAACATCGTCGTGTCCATTATCGAAGCATCACAGGAAGCCGTGGAGCTCGTGTGATCTCCGCCTAATCCCATGGACGTGGATAACAACGGTAACAATGTGATAAAGCCGCACGGCGCACGTCGCACTCTCTCGCAATAACTATAAACTATCAACCACAAACGTCTGCCATCTTGTAGCTGGAGTCGATGAAATATCCACCTCTCACTCGCTCCCCCTAGGGAGTCGAGCGCTATCTCCCTTCCAACATAACTTTCGCAGACGAGCGTCGAGGACGCAAAGGAGCAGAAATAGTGTAGAACTTCTCTAGTACTTGTCAGTTTAACATGACTATAAGTATTTGCTCGAATGTATGAATAGGTCTATTATTAGACTTATAAATTTTTGGCTTCTTTTCGAATATAAGTAACATTATTATTTACTTACAAATAGATCAATAACTATCATAATTATCAATTTCGTCGTAAAATGTTTTCAAATTAACAATATATTAGTGTGATAATATTGTGTTAGTCGAATTCTAAAATAAGTTTATTATTACATTAAACCGCTCGTCTACGTCAATACGCAGCCTGAATACCTACTCAGCTTTGTATTCTCCTGGTATTGGAGTTTAAATTACACGAATTAATCCAGGCGGGTACTTCGCGTCCCGAGGGATGAATGTGCTTACTGACTATATTTTGCGTTGTATTTTTCTACGAAACTGATTTTTTGTAACTTCTAAAGTATTTTTCGACAAAGAGACTCCCGTATGACTGAAATAACAATATGCTACGTCGAGCATAAGTGCTATTATTGAGCACATGTTTTCTGTTTATTTTACTATTGGAAGAGATGACGTTAACGTTTCTCGGACTATTGTAGTTTGTGTATTTCTCCTTTGTATTTGTTGTGTTTTATGAGGAGACGTTTCTGAAGATAATTTATTTGAAATAAAACGACGACATTGTACAATGCATATGCTTGTTTTACTAAAACATAAATAACCTTATAGCGTTCTGTGGCAGTAAGTAATAAATAGTCTTTGCAAATATAATGTTAATGCGATATAAGTGTGTAACTTTGTATGCAGTCTCGTCTAATAAAATGTTAGCGATCCGACGTTTAAATAATTAGTATGGCGATCACAAAGCACTTTCTCAATGGCGCGGTGTATCATGAATTATTGATGCGGGCTAGCGGGAGGCGAGGATCGACTGCGCACCATTTTATCGTCACAAATTATTCTTTTTCCTTCCACCTTTTAGACAATCTCGTATACCATATTGACATCGACGACACTTGTCGTAAAAAATAAAATAAGTACACAGTATTGTTCTGTTATATGATTGATTTTTTATCTACAACATCATGTATGTTTAAGGATGTTTAATAACGCGGAGATTGACAGTTCGTTATTAATATACACATTCAATGTAAATTTTTAATACAAAAACTCGCAACGGCGATATATAAATTTTAATTGAACAGCGCTCCTCTCGGCCGCTCGCCGGTAGCGGAATGACATGTATTTATTAAGATTTTAAAGTGCGCAACGAGGGTTGCCGGCTCTTCGGTTGACGAGTTCTCAAACTGTTAATCAATTACACACACCGTTGGTCCGCGCGCTTTTTCCGCCGCGTAATGGATACCGCAACACAAGTATTGGTAATGAGTGCGGTATGTACACGAGTCGCTCGGGCTCACGCACGAATGCCTCGCCAAGTACGGGGCTAAGCTACGCTCTGCTCGTGTGCACTCGTCTGTTTTTTTATTCGTGCATGTGTGGCTTTATGCTCCCCCGGCGCGACCGCGTCGCGTGTGGAAGCTGCCATTTTTCGAGACGAGAGCTCGGCTTGCGTGCTCGGCGTCGTTTTTTCGCCCTCTTTGTTTTATTGTTTTCGTTTGCTGCACAAAATGAGCGGCATCGTTATTGTTTATACTGCTCTTTTCGTCTTACGACTTCTAGATGTCGCTGATATTTAACGATACACCAAACGGACACGATCCTTTTAGATTCGATTAATTTTTTACTGCTCTTCTATAAATGTCGTAATTTGTATAATTAAAGATTCGATCGGGCATCGATTTTATATCTCTAAATGTATATAAATGACGAGATTCAGCCATCGGCGGGTCTCGAATTTGCATAAGGACGCAGAATTTAACTCGTCGGCCCAAATAAAGACGGAAAGTAATTTACATATGCAAATCTCGTGTCGTTCTCATGCAAATACCTACTTGCTTTATTACAAACGGCTTAATGATACTTACACAGCTTCTAAGTGCCCTCGGGCGTTCTGTGAAGCCTATTCGCTATTTGTCCTTTAATAACGGGGAAATGAGCCTTTGTTTAATCTCCATCACGTCTCATACAAATACCATTTGTTCCGGTCGACCAGGTTGATTGAAATTTGTGAATTGTTTACGCTCGATAGATTTCTGAAACGAATCTCTTTAGTTTCCATATAGACGAATAATACGTCTTTAGATACCAATAAAACCAAATATATTATAAATATTTAATACAAAGCTGACCACAGCTTACTTAACATCAATTAAATTAACATAAATTAAATTAATTTTACACACAAATGCCAAATAAAATTGATACTTATCACCGATCTTTAACACTAATTAGTTCCGTTCGTGTTCGAAACGAGTTTAATTTAATTCGTAAAATGAATATTTTACGTACAATATTATATTCAACAATACTATTTGCTTGTAAAGCTTGAATAAAATACGAGTGCAGTGAAAACTGACATTTTATTGATATTTGAATTATACGAATACAAAATATTATTATTTTAATTTTTAGTGTTGATATTGAATTGACAAATCGGAATTGATATACGTTTGCACTATCATAATTAAACTACCTATCCGTTAGGGTTTCACTCGCGTTTATGGTTACTGCTTTACTCCTCTGAGTCGTAGCGTAATGTAATATAGCTTATAGCCTTCCTCAATACATAAGCTATTTAAAACAAAAATAATTTTTCAATTCGAACCAGTAGTTCGTGAGATAAGCGCGTTCAAACAAACAAACAAACAAACTCTTCAGCTTTGTAATATTAGTATAGATCTATAAACTATACATTAATAGCCAAAGTGTATTGATCACTATCATTAGCTAGGAAATAATTTTATTCATACATATTTTAGTAAGGTGTGCCCGTTTACAATAAAGAGCCAGGCAAGCATTTTGAAAAGTGGAGTCGCATGTAGTACACGTATTATGGCGTGGCAACCCTACGTATATGTACTTGACCTGCTTACACCGGCCGCGCATGTACTGACAGCTTTCTTAACGTTTTCATAGGAATATACATACGACACCTAACCACTTTATGTTCTCCTGGTACTTATGCTCTAATATTTTCTTTGTCATATGTTTGTTTGTTTGTGTAGTTAAAACCCATTAATATAAAATACTTTTTCTGTTATAATAATTGTTTATTATTTTTAATTTTGTAAGTTTTACTATTTTTTTTGTACTTTATATAATATTTAATATTTCGTAATTGATAAATAAAAACCTTTTTCTCTTTCGATACGAACGACATTTTAAATTTTCTTCACGAGATGGATCATTAATAAACTTTATAAAATATATATGTTTCCAAAGACACAAAGTTTAAATATAAATAGCAAATTACAAAACAAAATGATTAGAATTTATTATCGATTAATGCCTATTATTTATAGCTGTCTTTATTAGATATTTCATCGTGCTATTAAAGCATTCGTTAACGTCGCTACATGGCATGTCGTATTATTTATACCGTAAATTAATACATCACCTCTCGATGGCAACTTGTTTGATGACTCCTTAATGCCACACAGATGTACTGGAGATATAAGATGTTTATCTTAGCAATAATTATTTTACATGGCGTTAATAGCTCGACCTTATATTCACATTGTGAAATTTAAGGTTTTTGTCATAATGGTTTGAGTAAATATGATAAAAATATACGAATATACAGTCTATACTCACTTTAGTCACGAAACAGAATTAGTATGTTTATATACTTTTGTGCGCCACTATAAAAAACAGTTTTTTAAATTCATAGGTGCATTCCAAATTACTCATTTTGATATTGATATATTTCAACTAAAAAAAATATACAATTTAAAAGTGACTATGTAAATTTGTATTATTTCGTAAGCATTAATTAATTA
Source organism: Hypolimnas misippus (assembly GCA_037950945.1). Lineage (NCBI taxonomy): Eukaryota > Metazoa > Arthropoda > Insecta > Lepidoptera > Nymphalidae > Hypolimnas > Hypolimnas misippus. The sequence continues at coordinate 9,773,483 of JBBEEQ010000011.1, read as the reverse complement.
GGGATACGGTAGATTTTTTCACGCCATCGATTTTTATAAAAACCTGTACTTTTATGTCTTGATACGTTTGAGATGGATATTACTAAATCAATAGGTACAAATCTTTAGTTTTCTCTCATATTTATTTTCTGTTTTAATAAAAGGAAAAAGTCAATATGCAGGCTAAGTCCGGTGTCGCAGTGATAACATCTCGTACAAATAGCGCTATTAACCTTAACACCACACGACATGCGATAGGGAGACCATCCTCACTTGGGTTTTGGGATAACACACAGGATTTGTTAAAACCATGTGTATAAATATTATAACTCAAACCTGAGTTTACTATGATGAAGTAACTTTTAATAATTTTATTTATGTTAAAACGTAGCGGTAGGTCTAATTGTTACTGTTACTGAATAAAATATATACTTATATATAAAAAATATTTACTTCAGCAGTCTTTTATAATTAGTAAATAATTTTAAAAATTATTTTTTATAATAATGTTAAATTTTCAATGGTGACTTTTTAATCATATTTTTCATTTATTATAATTGTGTACATCTTAACACGAATAAAATAAAGCTTTATAAGCGGTAAATTGTATGAATATAAAGCAACGTAAATATACTTTATAATATCTCATTTTTATGATACATTTGGCGACCCTATTTCACGGTATGAAATCTATCTCTTTCCTTCATATGCTAGCCAGATATTTCATTTCACTATATTGTGTGGAGCCAGTTGTAAGATACTGTTGTTTCAGAGCATCTACTGTAATGAGATGAGACACCGTACAAATTTTTATCTTACATGATTCTTTTTAAGTAAAAAGTATTTTATATTCATTTAAAGTTCAATACATTCAAATAATGCATATATATTCGAATTAATTATTATAAATAGATATATGTTTAAATTAATTTGAATAGGAATGACTAATATACTATTTACTATATATATAATAATATTTATTAATAATACTAGCCCAAAAAACTTCTAAATATCCTTGTAATATACATACAGACTCGGTAATTAAATTATAAACGAAAAACTATGAATTACATATTATGTGAACTGTAATATTTTTACTATTCGTAATTAATCGTAACCAGTAATACCGGATATCATTCATGAGACTTTATTTATTCTAAACCTCGATCTTATTCCGACAACTTGATATCGATTATTCATATGAATTAATATAATGTGTATTATAATAAGTTAAATCGCTTACTACTTTTATAGCAAAATTAATTAGATATTTTAAAATGGAGATTACGTTTTATTTATCGTTACAAACAATAATTTAGTTCTACTTTAACTAAAATAGATTATACTATGTAATTACACTATTTTAGTCACATATTATATAGATGTCTATTGCATGGAAACTTTTTATTTATAAAAAGCCGTTAATGACTGATTGTTGAACAGATAAGTATTAAATTCCACCAACAATGTAATCATATGAAGTTGGGATAAAGGAAAGATATATTTTTTTTAATAAAAGGAAATTCTTTCTAAGTTAACGAACCAATATTCCCTAGATAATACATCTGCTTCGTTCCGCTTCTATTATTGTTCCCGAGGTGCCTTTCTCTGTGTTTATTGTCTGAAATAAACCCCTTGCTTGTACGCCACAGATAAACTATGAGATGATTGAAAATAATACACGAGTTCATTTGACTCGCTTTTCGAGTTGCAAATTAATCGATAACATTTGTTGTTCGATACTCATGCTATAAAATTAATTGAGATTTTCGTTTTATAATCTATACTAATATTATAAAGCTGAATTGAAAAATTATTTTTTTGTGTTAGATAGTTTATTCTTTGCGTGAGGCTAAAGGCTAAATTACATAATGCTACGACTCATAGGATCGAAGCAATAATCATAAACGCGAGGGAAACTGCAAGGGACAGCTAGCGAATAAGATGTTTAAGTGTCGAAGTTTTTCGTGAATGAAATAATTGAATCGATGTGTACATTAATGTTTTAAATGAGAAACTATCTACTGTAATTATATATTTGGTCAAATCACTTCAGTTTTTGTCAACCACAGGAATTTTTTATTACAAGTAATTTAATAAACACCGTCTTAATTAATTATACATACATCGTATGTCATTACGTCCATAGAATAAGATATGTTGATAAGCAATTTAAATGATCTCAATTATCTTAGCAATGTCTTTGATCACAGACATCAAAGCGTGCTTTCAATTTAATTACCATAATGATTGGTCTGTGTCCAACCGCCATTGATATCGATAATGGCCTTGCTTCCTTGTACTCAGGAACATCCTGCATTCCTTGACCCTATTGCTGTCAAAATAAAGACTAAAACCGATCACGAACCTCAACGTGGTATATGATAAAAACATTGATCGACGATCAACCTTATCTATTGTAACAGAAGTAATAGTTGGGGCCTGACTAAACCATTGAAATTGTAACTACAATGCAATAGATGATTTATTACAATTTATTCCTTGCTACGTCAGATTAAAAGCCTTTCTAGTTTCTAAGTGCTCCAGAACTCATTTATTTTTAATGAGCGACGCAAAACGACCCTCTTTGTTTCTATTCGTGTTTATTATAACCAGCGACGTCACAAACATTACGTAAGCAGTTGCAGAGCGGAGGGTGAGTTAATTTGTTTTGCTGCAGAGCAGTGAAAACATTTCGAACCGACTTTATTATAGCGTTTCGTCGGTACTTCATCGAATTGGACTTGTCATGCGCTTTCTTTGCTCGTGCCACGGTCATAATTTCATTTTCTTTACCGGGGCAACATGAACCGACCGAGTTCATTTCATAACCCATAATGCGCTCTCCCCGTCTCCGACGCTTCGTGTATGAGGAACTAGGATGGGTAGAATCGCAGCGGTTATAAAGTTTGTCCTCGTCGAAACTTCACCTCTACAACGTTCGAGATAGACGCAATTTTCGGTTGAATGCGGGAATGTCTTCCGCTCAAACGGCGCACAACATAACACTCGTAGAAGTTTTCTGCTTCATTTATTAGCGCGATGTCGACGTGGAGCCAATAAAGAGGCGAGCTCTCGCCACCCTCTCCAGACGATTTATGAGTGAAACTCAGTTTCAGAGTTTTAATTCCACTAACAGCACTCCCCTAATTTGAATGTTAATTTTTAACAATTAGGACTGTTTAGGCGGTCCGCTATGAATCGTCACCGAATTCGTCGGATTCGTTCGTCAAACGACCCAAAAAAGGTTGACGTGATAAAATTTTACGATCGGGCGGCGATGTATAAATTGTGGCTAATGAATGGTGGCAATAAATCGTTTGAGCCTTTTCGACGACCCTAATATAAGTACTAATAATAACGTGTGTCAGCTTCGATTTCTACAGATAACGCGTAGCTTCAATTTATTTATAAGGAAATAATTTTTTTTTAGTAATTTTTTTTTATGTATTTAATTATCTTATCAGTATTATGTTTTTGACATTCAATCTTATAATCAAGCTTCAACGGGGTCTTTGACTAGAAATTACCATTGGGATAATTTCTATTTTATTTTAAAACTGTTTTGTTTTAACTCATTATCCTAATTATTATATTTAGTATAAATTATATATAGTTAGTTACGCATAATTGTGTCATATACAGACTTTCTTCTTTTCATCTGTACGGAATAGTTTTGTTAAATGAAAAAACACATTGCGATACCAAAAAAAAAAATGTCTAAAGGTGTAAGTTGCTGACAAAAAGTTTAATACTTTGAGAAAAAGACAATATTCTAAAATGTTTACATTAATTAGGAGATATCTTTTATGGATCATTGAAAGACCATATGAACAACACGTATTATTGTTATGTAAAAGTAACGTTTTGTTAGGTATGACATTAACGACGCTTTTTATTTGAGTCATAATTGACGTACGTATGAATTCATTCAAAATAAATGCTATTTTTGTAAATGACAAAAAGTTAGATATACAAAATACATGCGCATAATTCAATTATTTTTATTTTTTTACACAAATTATGATAATCCGAAAATTCCGTAACATTCCAAGTATGTTAAAAGTTTTGTTATATATTACAAGCATCGAGTAGATATTTTGTTATGTTTATAAAGTGTTAATATATAATTTGACTAACGGCTCCTCACAGTTTCACTCGCGGTTAACATTGGATTTTAATACAAACTTCCAACCCCTGTTTTACCCTTAGTGGTCGAATTTTGCAAAAAGCCGCCGTAATTAGCACCTACGTTATAAAAAGAACCCTCTTGTAAAATTTGAAACACCTAGCACTTGTAGTCTTGTAGAAATCGGTGTAAAACCTCGTTTATGTAGTCAAGACGACTTCTTAATTCAACACTTTTATGTGTTCATTACTTATTTCTGTAGAAGCTTTTTGATCTTAAGATATATAATTACGTAAAAAAGTCATTTAGTGTGAAGAGTAAGTCATATGAAGAGCTCTCAGCGCATTACATCTTTTTTAACATAATAAGAATTAATCTTATAAAGAAACTAGCTAACCTGGCACACGTTGTCTGACGTTGCACGTTGATTTTTTTTTTTGACGTAAAAAATACTTTTTGACCTAATCTCAGACCTACCAATTATACATGTAAAAAATATATCGGTAGTAAGTACAAAACCGTCGCTGAGTATTGCAACTAACACCGTGACACGAGCATTGTATATATAAGATAGGGATAGTTTCATTAATCAATTATATAACGTCTTATATATTATGATAAAATATATTTATTTTGATACTTTGTGTTTTAAAATAATATGAGTTGTGACCCAGAGTTACGGAGTTATCTGATATGAAATCGAAGCACATCAATTACAAACGGAGTTTCTCAGATGTAGCCACCGGCTACCATTAGTTGGTTCTATAAAAGTTAATTGATATTAATTGCTGCTTGTTATATGTTACAAGAACTGATTGATTTTTTGATAGGTTTATAAAGAGTCAATAAATATTATAGTGCGAACGAAAAGTCAAGGATATAATTAAATTAATTTATTTATTGCATTAAAATCTGATAGCAAATTGCCATAAAATATTTCAATTAAATATGGTAATAATAACTCGTTCGCGACTAGCTCGTAAAAGAGCATGAGAAATATTATTTAGAAATATGAAATTAAAGGTATTTTTTTAAGTAATTAAGAAAATATGAATACATTTCTTTCTAAGGTTACATCAGTGCTAAGGTTCGGAAAGAATTTAAATGTCAGAACAGTTTCTGAATACCTGTAATTATTTCATTTAGGAAAAGTATATATTAAAACCAGGACTTTCTATATTCAACTTAGCCGGTGCAACACAGGATAGTGTTATGAATAAATAATAATTCCAGCGAGATGAGACCACATCTAAATCAGCCGAGGCGCTTAGAAATTATAACAGAATAGACTATTAAATGTATCCCGAAAATAAAACATTCGTTCTGTAAATAATCGTGAATGAATATTAAACAGTAAATTCAGTACAGCACACAAAAGATGTATCATTTAATTATTTACAAACGTACTAGATGGCGTCTTCGACTTCATCTGCGCTAAATTATTTATCAAAATTTTATTATTATTATTATTTTACCTCTATTTCAACCCCTTACAGCCCTTTTTCACATTAAAAGTACCTTATGTCCTCAAGGCTCTAGACTATCTCTGTACTAAATTTCATTTAAATCGATTCAATGATTTAGGCGTGATTGCGTAACACAGACAGAGTTGCTTTCATATTTATAATATAAGTAATAATTGTTTTTTTTTTTTAATAATTCCATATACTGTCTGCGTCTGTTATTGTAAAAATACATTCGCAGTAAAGTTATCCTTTTCAATATAATAACTGTATTATTAGCATAAAATATGTTTAATAATTGTAATTTCATCTTTTCAGGTAAGTCGACGATAAATCCGTCCGAGATATTTAATAAAGCTGAACGTAGTATTCAAAGGTGTACCATAGACTTGGTAAATGCGGTAAGGTAAGTTATATTAATATTTATTTATTGCTAAAAATATAACAAAGAATCGTTACATGAATGGCGTACAACGATGTTGATTACTATTACAAAATTATTTTAATATAATTTGATATAAAAACATTAAATACTCACACATAGAACTAATATTGTCAATGAAAATTTGCGAATGTGTGTTTCTGTTTGTTACTTTTTTCATTCTAATGAGTGAATGATTTTGTGTAAATATTTTATAATTTTAGTAAAATATATAAAAAAAATAGATTAGAGATAACTTTTATTCTGGAAAATATATAGAAACCTCTGTGGTTTACAAGTAACTAGTTTTTATATAAAAATCGCATAGTATCATACAAACGAGTTTCTGATTTTTATAGCGAATAATTATCCTTATACATAGAAATCAAATTATTTATGTGCTATAAATATTTAATTTAATTAAATAATTCGCTGTTTCGCGATAAGTCTTGAGTTATTGGTATATAATAAAAGTTTTAATTTCGGATAGAAATTAATGTTTTTTTAATCCAGGATATAAATAGTCTTAAAATACAATAGACATTCAATTGTACAATAGACATAAATAGACATGTACACACACTAATTCCTGATTATAATATTAGTTTGACGAAATGCGATTATTACAAATGAAAATAAATTTAGAATTGAATATGACCTTTTACGACATTCACATGGCTACGAATGTTGGATTGTTTGTCGAAGTCTTGTCATTTCTACAAATACAACGAACCAGTATCGAAAGTACGATAATTACAATTTAATGGGAACATAATTGGATGGCCGTTAAAACGCAGTTGGGCTTAATTGCAAGTTCATTTAGAAGTGTCACTGCCACTGTTAATTGCGTCGGTGTGTTCGTATTTAAGATACAGGTTTATTTAAAACTTTTTTTTTTATTTTGTTGAAACTTAAGGCTGGGTTTCATTATGTGATCTTTATCAAACGAATTTATGTTTATCTTATACAAAATGTAAAAGAATGAAATAATCGCATGGTTCATAGCAATGTTTTATTATTTATCAATTAATCCTTTAAAAAATTTATACAAAGATATATATGATTACTTCATATCGATCATTTAAATTACACAACTTATGACTAATGTATTCCTAAAATCTATAACCTGTAACTTTATGTCACAGATTATACAAATCGACTAAAGTCAAATATACATAAATAATATTAGAGCAAGTATACAAAAGTTAATCATATACAAAATATTAAATAACAACAAAGCTTGAGGTAACTCTCAAGAGGCACGCGTTGATATAATCAGACGTAGCGAGCGACAGTAGCAAACACGAAAATCCCTGGCACCATTTTATTTATCCGAGGGGAGATTTCCTCCTTTGATCTCCCTGCATTTTCTTACCCTAGCCTTTAATTATTTCGCCTTTGAACTTCCCCAGCGCGTAGTGAATTTTAAGAGGACGCCGTGAAATGGACTCTTAATTACTACAGACCATTCTATTTGTAATAATTAATAAGTTTTGCGTTTAAGATACGTTTTACGTCTTTGACTTTTTAAATAATTTAAGAGCTCTTTGATGTTTAACATAATATGAAAATATTTTTGATTTAATGGTCACGATTATTTTTATTTTTCGATGCGATTTCTCTTTCTTTACAATGTTCAAGTATTTAAGATTAGTAATATCTCATAGTTATGAATGCTTGAATAAAACTATAGATACTGAAATGTTCGTGAGAAATTTGAGCCGTATGAAGCTATATGAATACCGCCGAACATAATACACCCTCACGTCGGAGATTGATTTTGTCTGACGTTACAATATGCCAATGCGTTGTTCTGCGGTTGTATTAAAACATAACTCGTCGGAATTTCGACAGATTGTATTCGATGATCGGATTTCTGTTATCATTATTTACCGATATATTATAAAATTATATTAATAAAAAGTTATCAAATCAGTAAAATGATTTCTAGCTATTTAATAAAACTTTACTTATGATAAGTAAGTGAATAAGCGTTAATTTAGTTTTACTATTTCCTAAAATTAACAAAAAGTGTACTTACTTTTTTTATAAAAAATAATAAGCTTGTAATATGAAACTGAATATAATTACTATTAAATAAAACTTTCTTGCGATTACAAAGAAGTTAAAAAAGTAAAGTGTTACAACAACAAACCTCGATAGCAGCCCAGCGTCGTAAAATAAACATTAAATAGCAAACATTGTAAATCGCGTGTCGTCGGCACCACGTTGCCGCATAAAAAACCGATATTATTTAGAGTTTCCGCCCCGACTCCCGGCTGTATTACAATATCATTCGGGCTATAAACGGATTCATATTTCCATAAAGTGCCAGCCAATTTAGACCCTTATGATCCTCGCGCCCTCAGAAACATAACTATCATTTCTTGTTACCTTGGACGTTACGAGTATTTTGTTGCGCTCGCTGAATTCGACAGTTCGCGCACCCTTTATTGCGATGTTAATGAATTTTTAATACCATATTTGAGTATTGTTTTTAATTAATTCTGTCATAATTATCGCAAATTAACTTAAATTATCCTGTAATTACTTGCGTAATAACATATTAGTATGAAACCGGATTCGTGCGAGCCTAAAAGCATCAAATATTCGGTACGTTTTATTTTCATTGCTATATAAAGATAATGAGCCCACGCTATTTTAAGGTATTCGTGTTTTGGAATCATTAATATTTTTTAAAAGCCGTATTTATGCCCGTGGGTACGAGGCCGAAAGACTATTATTTTATTGAGGAAGTTGGCTCAGGTCGCTCGTTAAACGCCGACTGCGGCGATCAAGTTAATCCATTACCATTTTATACTGTCGTAAAGGTTTCACGACTGCCGTCAACTGTTCAAACTTTATTTGCTATATTATTTCTAATAATAATATTGTCAATTGGATATTTGTGTGATTGGGATGAATAGTTATTCATTTCAAATTATTATTATTATTATAAAGGAAATGTATTATTATATATAAAATCTTTTCGGCATAATGTTTTTATCCTAATCAGGTAACATGCAGGCTAATTACATTCTGATGAACAAAATACGAGATTCTGACAGTTTGTCTTCTGATTTTTGTACTAAAATAGAAAAAAGCAATAGATGTATCACGTCGTAATGGCGATAACTTCGCGTAATTAGCCTGCTTGCTGTTCGTTATTTCCATAGCTATATATATAGATTAACTATAGTTGTGTGTGTTATCAAATTATTTTTTTTTCATTCTTCTTTGTGTGATTGTTTTTTTTTTGTTTGTCAAAAAACTCTTAAAACAAGAAACTTGCCCAAATAAAGTACCAGGAGAGCAGTATCGAATAGAGGGTTCGAGGAAGTTTGCGTGCGAATTATCCGGTAACAAGGCGGGAGGGCGCGGTAATCCTGTTATCGGCTAGATATCCGCACTAAAGCCTGCGGTACGGAGAAACCGCAACTTTTAGAGCTACACTAAAAGCCAACTTTAGTCGGACTACACTTTAATTGTTGTTCCCTTACCAACGAGATTAACTCGTGTTAATGCTTTCGATGAGATCTTGTGAAATGAATTTACGGATTTATTATTTGTTTACTGTATCCCGGATGCGTTTTTGTATAAAACATATTTTAAAGTAATTTAGTTAGTATACTAAAGACCGCTGATTACCAGATGTAAATAGTGTTTCCGCTACTTGCCATTTCCGCTACTTGTATTTAAAACTCATCTTTCTTTAAAAATTCATAACATCAGCATCTGATACACGTAGATGAATCATATTTTTAGTGTTGTCGGAGTACAGGCAATTTGTTTTCCTTGGTGAAATAGCAGAACAAAGAAAAAGCTCGGAAAACCTTGTTAACTTTTTAAAACATTCGTTGGCTCTCATGCATAATTCAGTATCTCCGGCGGCGGTAGGTGTACACTGCGAGCACAGCCGCGCCCGTGTTCGTATAAATAGTGCAGCATCGCCCTACACGTCCGCCGGCCGCAATCCATTTCGCGAGGAACATCGGGCGGCTACCCTCCTCACAATTGACATTTCGCAAAGAGCCCAACCCTTTGTTATTCGGATGAAATGTGAATTTCAATGAAAACGAGGTTAAAATTGCTCAGGCCCGACGTAGCCGTAAAAAAGAGATTTCATTACGAGCCATTGTTGTGTTACGATTTTCACGGTCCATTTTCTTTTCAAGAATTGTTAAAGCGGAAAGGTTACGGTTTAATATTTGTATTAGGCACGGAGCTGCGTCTCGAGAAGCTCTTTGAATACTTTATTGCGAGAGTAATTAACTCAAAGTGCTGTTCTTGTGTTTTTCGCTTGCTTTTACGCAATTAAAAATAATTTGAAATAATAGCCAGAGCGCAAAGACGCGCGAGACGCGGCTGGAATAATTTAAAAGCTTTGTGAGACTCGAGTTAGCATCTTGTTTCATTAACGCGCTCGGCTGTCTCGAGAAATATTTATATGACTTGGGATCATGAATATTTACATTAGGGCTGATGTTTCGAGGGACTCATTTTATCAGCCGCGCGACTGGTTTCTTTATTTTCTACACGGACTTGTGTATCCTGAGTAATGTTGACATTATTCGCTATTGTATAAAGAAGATTTGTACTAATCCGCCTGTATCTTACCCCGAGCTGGGGGAAAAATCGAGTTTCGATATTGAGTTCGTAAAGAGGTTCAAAAGGAGAATAAATAACAAGTTGTCGGAGGGTCACGGATGCCGCGTCCACTCGTGCTGGAGCGAGGGTGATTTAAACGGGCAATCGGCGTTCGCATCGCTGTTTATATTTGTGTCCTCGGGGAAAAGTAGCCTTTAAAATATTAGCGTGACGATTTATGAGTGGATACTGATAAGCAATACTGTGTCAACCCACAAAAAGTCGAATTCTGAGATAAATACATCAAGTATTTTGATAATGTATTTAACATAATTCAAAAATGTTTTTAAGTCATCTAAACTAAATAAGTCCGGAAAAATTTTTCTTTATTGTAACAATTTTCTAAAATATTCCGAATATTAAAGTGTGCTAAATTTTTTGCGATAATAAATAAATAATCAATCAAAATTTTAATACATGTTATTATTATATATAACTTTTTATTATACCAATCTGCTTCTAATTAATTATATCTTTTATCAAAAAAAAAAACATGTTCGACTTCTTTACATGACATTTTCTCAAACTGTAGTCTCTCTGATATAGTATTATTTATCAGCGTCCAAGTACGCTTTGTTCTTTGAATAGTAATAAAGTTTAATAAATCGTTTCCTTAACAAATACATTTTCACGAATGCTCAATAAAAATATAATTTTCATTTGAGTAACATCATGGCGTGCTTTCCGCATATTAAGAGGTTGTGGAAAGCGAATAAAAACGAAACACGGTCCAAAGATATGAATCAGATTCTCTCCGAACTGAATTAAGCGACAGCGCCAAAAATTACCACGTTTTCAGAACAGGGTTTTATTGTCGTGATTCGCCATCTTACTCGTAATTAAATGAAATTGTCTTTATGTTTTTCTGTCGAAATTAAACTGCGGTTACTTTTAAAGTTGATTATGAAACCTTTTTATTAATATTCAGATTCATTGCAACTCTGGGCGCTCATTAAGAAGAAATGTTGTGTGGCTGTCTATCGTTTACGTAAATTATAATGTATATGAAGTACGAATTGAATATTTAACTTGCTCTTATAATAAATTTAGATACAAATGAACATCAAACGCTCAGTCATTCATACTGATTGAGATAAAGAATTTAAATTTACTTACCTTTTTCGCTTGACGTGTAAGTTCATTAATAAAGTTATCAATCCGATGAAAAAAATGTCTGAAGCAGTTAAATATTAAATACAATGCATCTATTCGATGTCTAATGGCACCATGGGTTTAAAGAATGCATTTAACAGAATTACTAATAATGTATTGAAGTTACTGCAACCCATAATTCTTCGTGAAAGCAATACTTTAAACACGATATTATTATTCATAATAAAATTATGTGATTATTAATAAATAATAAACAAATAACACGTTCGTATAAAAAAACAACGTAATATATTGTACAAATATTAATATTATTATATTATATTCAAAACGGTTTTTTATGGCGCGATATTAAAATATTTTATAAATACTCAGCGAAGGGAAGTAATAAAGATAACACATCACGGCTTATAAATAAACGTAATAAAATTGTATTGCCAGGATTTATAATAAAATCTAACATACATCTTGTTTTATTATTGTTCCTGTGTTTATATGTTTAGTATTAAGTTTTCATTCCTTTCCGATCAGAATTAAGCAATTCGTTTCGTTCGTATAAAAATGTAGATAATAAGTTTTAATTTTAAATCTCTCTTCGTGAGCGATGATTATAATTGAATTTTAAATGAAACAACGAACACAGGAATCCATAGAAATATCTCATCTATATTAATATAACAAATTTTGCAAATACCGAAACAGTACAGTTGGATAAAAAAAATGTTCAATTTATCTCCAACATACCTACACGCTTTTCCAATTATGTGGAAAATGTAAACAAAGCTAAAACAATAAAACCACTCGCACCGCGAAAACAAATTACATTTATATGCATTGGTAATTTGTTCCGAATGCCACTCATTTGGTTCTAATTAACGAAAGAGTTTTATATTGTTTGATTAATTTCATAATTATTACTTTATATTTTTAATATAAGTTCATAAAATTATTATTTAAACTAAATTGTATTCGCATCCTTTATTCTTGTATAATGAAATAAATTAATCTATTTTTATATTATAATTAAAGTGATTTTCATCGGTACGAAATATCTCCTATAATGCTGCATCAAAATTAATCATTTCAGTTATTTTGGAGTAAATCTCGACTAAGAAATACATTATCTTAAAATTTGTCATTAAAAATATCGTTTAAAAATAAGATTAAACTATTTAGGTACTAACAGTGCAAAGTATTTCCACGTATCACCTGATAAATTTAATTAATTTTATAAAAATGTACTTAGCTGTAGGAATGTTATGTGCAACCGAACAAACATTTTTTTTACAGTTTTATAACCTCTAGCAACAGGAGAAAGTTCTAGTCATGTGTGAGAAGATAATTATGAGCTGTTAATGACGATAAAAAACTTATTTGGATTGATAGTGTTAATGTGTATTTAATATTAATAGTTTAACTATGTTAAATATCTTTCAATAAAGCGTGATAAAAGACTTTATCAAGATCTTAAAAATTCACTTTGCATTTTCTTGATATTTCACTAAGAATGGCTACTACTTGCGAGGTATTTACCGGGATTTTATTATCGTGCTATCAAGATCGAGATCTGAAACAAACTCTTTAATGAATGATCGCAAGTCGCTTGCGAATAATGCAAGTATATTAAAGAGTAGGTATACACTGCAACTACGATCGACAGTTTCATTGAAGTGGGTTACAGTTTAAAAAAAAATACACAAAAAACTTTTCGTCAATTATTTTTTTTTTTACATTAAAAATACACTTCATTTTAAACTATATATATATATATATATATATCATTGAAAAATATAATTAAAAACTTATAACACAATAAACAACATAATCGAAAATAATATTGAATAGATCTATAATATAATTAATTTCCGATAAGCAATGATAAAAACATATTGTAATTTATAAAAACATTTCATATGCCATTCGAAGACGTTTAAAAGTTAGCTTTAAATAATTCTAATTGCTTTCGATACATTATTCATAAGCAATTAAAGATTAAACAGTCGTCTTCACCTTCAGGTATATTATAAATATTCAAAAATTATACCTACATTATTTATTTAAACAGCGTATACTAATTATCATTTCCTAACCTTATGACCATGTTAAAATACTGTATAAACTTTTGCAAGCGAGTTTATTTTTCATCGCATTAACAAAACTAATTTTCAATGTAGCCAGTATCAAATAACGCGCAGTCTGCATCGCTTTCAAAACTCTTTTGAATGAAAACTTCTTCTTTTGTAAGAAACTGGTTGCAAAGGAGTTTATGGTAGGCATCGCCGCCATTTTACCGTCGCACTAGACTTTTGTTACATAGCCTTTAATACAGAAAACAGCAGAAATATAATTTTTAGTTAAAATAGCTAACATATTTAAAATCGTTTACCATTAGAACGTACAATGTATTCAACGATTAAGTAAAACATTTTTTATTCTTTAACGTACTCATATATGTACGTCAAAAACGTTACATATTCTTAAATATTAACGCTAGAACAAGTGAACCGAATCTAACTACATTTCCAACAAACAATACAATTTCTTTCATTTCGATCAATGTGTCTGAATATCTATCGAAGGTAAATTATAATATCTCGTTATTCATACACGTTATTCGTCGTATAACAAAAAAACAGCACTGCCATTCTTAGCATTCTGTGAAATCTTTTATTATAACGTCTTTTATTAGAACTTCCTCTTTGAATAAGTCTTTGTCAGCCGGCTCGTGTTTATTAAAAATATTTCGCTCGGAATTTCATTTTGCTTATATAATTTTATATTAATATCAGCAATTTCGAGATTCTCGAGATATTGTATTTATATTTGATAAACGTTTATGATGATTTGGAATGTCTATTATGTGTCAAATTATAAGCTTATATAATATAAAATGCGGAAAAAATTGTAGCTGTAGTAAATCCCAATAAACAATAATAAATATTTTTCATCAGAGAGATTTCTAGGTTTTATTTTTTTTAATTATTTTGTTAATAGTTTTGTATATGTATATTATATTGTAATTTTATTTTCAATAAATATATTAAGTAACCCTTCTTCAAATAAAAAGAACATCTGAAATGAAAAATTAAAAACATAACGGATTAATTATAAAATTTCGTTACAGTTATTTTTAATTACCAAGGCATCAGTCGATGGAGTGAGGTTTTATTTTTAATTAATATTGCCGAGTCTCCGACGAGGGTACGATTGTTTCCAGTTTTATTATGCCTTTCAACTCGTTCTATTAAAATTATACGATAATGGAATGTTTGCGATTAATTAATAAGTCGTTGATATTTATTTCATCTATTTAAATTTAATATTAACATCAACAAATTGCAAACATATATTTAGCCATTTAAACTTAAGCTGTATTAACCGTAATGTGTTTATAAAAACAATTATGTTAAAGAGTTTTCGAATACGTAAATTTATAAATTAGAATTGAAACGGTTGAAAATAACATTACTTTTATATGTCTACTTTATCGTCCGTAGAGTTCACTTCAGACTGGCAGCTCGTTATGATTCTAGGAACCTTTTGATAAAATCTCATATTTTATCTGATCGAAGTATCACTTCGAGCGTGAAGTGTAGTTTTTATTGCAACTCAAGTGTGCGATAATTACAACTATTATTATAACATGAAAGTAAAATATTAGGATATATAAAAATACGTGAAACAAAAAAAAAAACACGTTTTCAACAAAAAACATAATAATTATATTTTTAATATGTTCTATTTTTACGTAATTAGTAATAATACTAATATTAACGTTACATACACTTTAAAAATTATACGTAATTCTAATGTAAGTAAGATTAATTAATCAAATTAAAAAAAAAACACTGTTTTAAAATCCATATCAATTAGGAAAGAATAAATTAGTAGAAGATAAAATCTGTTTAAATGAAACACAATGTCGTGAAAATTAATTAATTGTAGGAATGACTATCACAATACAGCAACGAGGATTAGAATGGTATAATCCACGTCATCATATGAAGTGTTTATCATATATTTACCATCACGTGAAATAATTAATATATGTATATTAAACTGTGAACTATAATTACGCACTAAATATTATAATAACAAAGATAATGTAAATAGTGAAATGTTTACAACATAAAGTATAAAGTTAAACTTTACTTAGGACATAACATTTCTCTTTGACTCTATCGTTATTATTTTTTTTATTAAAAATATGAAAGCTTTTAATTTGCTTATCTAAAATATAATAACAAAGAAAACGTGGCTACCGGGACTTATAAAGAAACGAGAAAAACAGCATTTACCCCAATTACGCAAAGCTTTCTTTCAATTAATTCCTTGTCTTGTTCATTTGTATGTTGATTTTCTTTTTTATTAAGGTCCAATGTGGGTACAGCTTGTTTGCAGTGTTGTTTCTGAGTGTAATTTTTTGTACGGACATTGTAAGATAATATTAAGAACATGTAAATTTATACATATGTTAATATTTGAGGATTATGCATACAAATCTTAGCATGATAAAAATAGAAGTAATTAAATTATTTCGGATACAATTGTATTTTTTCCTAAGCTGGATATTTTCGTTATGTACTTTATGACTAAAATATCACTCCCAGTAGGTTGTGTTTAAACAAGATGTTTCAGACTCCACCCGGTATTTATTGCGTTTGGCACGCCAGACGCTCGCTCACCGTGAACGTTAGTCGTGCCATTCCCTTAAATTATTGTAATGATAAATATTTTAACGCACTCCAATTCGTTTACTGCCAGAAATCGCTATTCAGTAGGCAGAGCGGTTGCCAAATTTGTATCACAATGTAGGAGAAATTTGTCGTCATTCACGGCCCCGTGTAAATCAAGCTCGCATTTTAGCGTTATTGCATGACTCAGGGGTCTACGGAGGAGACATCGTTTCGAGTCATTAGGCATGTAGGTGTCGGTTGCTGCGCTTTCCTTTTGCGGTGCGAGGCGACGGAGACTACAAATTAGTTCCTACGATGCGCCTCTAAGAGATCTTCAAACGACTGCCTTCGGCGTCTTAATCGAAGTCTGCCCGCTCATTACATTCCCGCCTCGGCGCGCTCCTTTGTTCCCGTCGCCTGAATTGATTTACTACGTATTGTCTTTTGACACCGCGCGACTCCATCGGTTATTTGCGTCCGATACGCTAGCGCACGCTCGAGTTATATTGAAATGTTAATGTGAATCAAAATTTTTTTCAAATTCCCGTCGTAAAGTTCCCGTCGTTTGGCGAGATAAAACGGCAGCTGGCGACCCTTGTTTGCAGTCGACTCCGAGCGAGCATTGACGCTCATAACCGTGCGACCCCTCCGGTCGTGCCGTCTAGCGTACAATGCCTCCCCTCGACTTATAACGGTGAGGCGCTCATAAAGGATTTAATGGCGACATGGCGTGTCGAAATATTAATATGCGGCTTAACCGTACAAATAAACATCGTATTGTCTCGTAACGGACACCGAGTGGGCGTAAGACGATCGCACATTTGTCTTCGTCTAACAATGCAACGTTTACGCTATTTATATTCGCCGCGTGGGTATGAGATAATCGTCTATTTGCTGTTATCGCTCGTGATTCTAGACGTGCGATTACATTCCAATGATACGATACGCTACTAATGAAGCAAATAAGATGTTATAATTAAATAGCTCGTTACGAGGACGGTTTATTAGCCGTTTCGCAATAATTTATGTTGCAGTCCAGTTAACAATGTACGGCGCGGATAAAGTTTGGATCTCCAGCTGTTAAAATAGACATTATATGCGGCTAATGTACCGAGCGTTCGGAGTGTGTTTTTATGAAGGTTTATTCGAAACATTAGCGTTTAGTCGTATTCAGCTGTCGGTCGCACGGGGACTTAGCATTTACTCGAGCAGTCTAGACGTTGTACAATAATTGCGTAAATGACATTCAGCTGCTTTGTTCATGTAAATTGGTTTAAATTGTATCAGCATCACTTCCTTTAATTGTTTTATACGTGGCTACCTAATATGTCTTCATACGGATATTAAATAACGTTATTTATTGACATTTAGTCGATTATGTTGGAAATGTATTTACATTTTTTTGCAACTTTTATTAATTATAAATTAAGAAAGAAAGAAAGAAACTTTTTATCAAAATTGTAAAAAATGTTATATTGCCAATTAAGTGTTAATAATATAATATTTAAAAAAACAATTAAGTATTAATAATATAATATTTAAAAATATTAAGATTTGAAATTACTAGTAGCTTTCGATATCATATTAACGATATCATATTTTTCTATTACGCTGTTTTCCAGATCAAATATTTAGGTTGAATAATCATATTGTAAGTGCCCAATATGAGGTTTATAAAACCCTTGCTTATCCTTCGCCCAATGTAAGTTGTTACCAAAACGTGAAAAGATTATAAGTTCTCGCAATTCACATAAAATTTTGTTATTTTTCCGATAGTACATTTGCGAGTCGACATCTCTACGGATTCACTGTGGGGATGCTCGAGTCCATAATTTGCGATGCCATTAACCGTGTGCGTGAGGGAGACGAGGCGATATCGTTGCGCTATTCGTATATCGGCCGCTGAATGTAAATGGCTTCATTTGATTATGTTCCACACCGTAAACGCTCTTTGCATTTATGCAATCCTAGTAAGTACCGCGGGCGATTGTCGTTCCTATAGATCGAGCAAAAGGAAAGAAAGAAAATTTATTTTTAGGCGATGGTAGTAGTGTAGGTAGGACACATGAAATAAATACATGTTATAAAAAATTATTTATTTTCAATTTTAATGTTAGATTATTAATATTACTCTTTTACTTCTTTTGGTTCTTATTTTTAGGATTGTGTTTCCAATTTAAGTTTTATAGTGTTTATTCAATCTATTTTATTACAACTTAAAACTAAATGTACTACAAAATATAAATGAAAAATTGAAAATATTTCGCAACTGCAGAATTTCAACAACATTCTGCAGTTGCGAAATATTAACAAAAGTAACATCTTATTATAAAAATACGTCTTATGATGTTAATATAAAAACATCAATTATTATTATCTATACATTATTTTTAAAATTATAAATGTTTTATAGGAGACAGCAGAAGTATGCGTCGGTACCTCTGTGGGAACCATCACTGAGCCGGACTGCCTGGGGCCATGCGAGCCTGGTACATCGGTCACGCTGGAGGGCATCGTGTGGCACGAAACGGAAGGTGGTGAGTTGTTACTAGCGCACGAACCCAACGCACCGTAGCGCCTCACTTCACACCTCCAGCACGCTTATGCACGCCTGGTACTTGTGTCCGCTTAGCGATCCATGCATACCCCTCATTCCATCTTAGATCAAATTCCATCATCATTTTCAAATTATTTTTAACGATAACAACAACTGACGACTATTCGACAATAATGAAAATCTAAAACAGAGTTTGACAAACAAGCTTTAAGTAAAATAAAACCTTATCCTTGTTAATTTATTTATTTATAATCTCCTTGTAAGAATAGATAGAAATTAATGATGAATTTTAAGTAGATGGTTAGTAACTACGATAATTATTCAAAAACAATAAATAGCTACCCGCCTCTTTTTTAATCCAGACAAAAATTGGAGAAATAATACCTACATAAAGAGTAGGTTGCAAAGTCTTGACGTCGTTATAATTTTTAATATACAAATGTATAAATATATACAATATAATGTAATAATATAAAATAAAAAAACTTAAAGAAATAAATTTTATCACATGTAATTAATTACTATCATACTTACGTCACACGGGTTTTAAAAATATAGAATAGACGTCACAAGGTTTTTGTTATTGCAAAAATAGCTCATATAAAAACAAAAACGATATAAAAATAATTAATATTTTAATTAAGTCCCGTCAAGCAAGCGGCTAGTCTTATCGAGCGATCTCTATTTTTGTAGCGCCATTCCGTCATGTAATGTGCTCATGAGCAGAGTGTGTAAAACAGTGGCGTCAGGGCCCCGTGTAATTACAGAGTTAACCGGGTGCGATACTATCAGCATAATTGAAAGAAAAAAGTTCTATGTAAGGATAAAACATCTTCAAAAGAGTTTCTAGAGAACGTGTCTTTTTTGTTTATACGATGCTTGAATATAAGATCTATATAATACATTAGCGAGTTTTATATCTATTTAAAATATATAGTACCATTTAAAAGTACAGTATCCTTGATGGTCATAGTTTATATATATTTGTAGATATATTATGTACGTATTATTTTAAACAAATTTACATGAATACGAATGAAAGCAAAAGCTTATTTAATATAAGAAAGATTTTTTTTTACTAACGTAGCGTTTTTTGTAATTTCAAACCAAAAATTTTTTTTTTCTAAAAACGTTAAACGACATAACAGGAGCATATAAATTATAAAACATGAACCTTACTATTTTACGTACACAATTTTTTATATTTCTATTGTTTAATTAATATAAAAGATTCATCAGGTTACATGTACGGAAAAGAATCTTGATAATTTGACTCTCAGTAAAAAAACATAAGATGTAAAGAATTTTTTATTTTTATATGTACAGATAATACGTGTACAAAAGATATTAAGAATTATCTTCAACAGACGTTAATAACATTGATATGATATTATATTAAAAGTTAACCTACGAATCTTTCATATTTAATTCATCTATTATTCGATAAGTCTTGTATTTCTCATCCCTCTAATATCCATCCATGATACACAGCCGTCGATCACTGGAAATACATATTGTTATACGACTAACACGGCTCTACAATTTTGATACGTCTACGAATACAATAGAGACTATTTCGGTTTGAATTAATTAAGGCAATTAATTCTTAGTCTGTTCTTTGTATATTATGCTATTAGAAACACAATACGTCTGCCTCAGCGTTGCGTATAATGATTATAAAACTCGATAATAAATCAACATCTGCCCGGCTCTTCCAAATTTATCCACTCGGACGGAGGGGAAATTCACGCCCTTCCAGCTTATTTATTTTAGGTTAATACCAGAGGGGCTTAGGGAAATTAAATACTGAAGACTTACGTTTCGTGGAACTGCCTTCATATTTTACCTGAAAGCGTTTTACTCGTAATATGGAGTTTGCTTTGTTTATATTAAGGATAAGAACGAAAAAAATCTTTGGTTATATTATTATATTTTATGACTCTACCACATTTACTTTATCATTATTTTTTAATGTATAGCAAAATACTCACAAAGATAAAAGTAAATAACTTCTTTATTTATTGTTTATTAATAATTCCTTTTTTTATTTGAAATAATATTTGTTTTGATTCATAACAGATTAACACAACGAAATACGCTATATTTATTTTGAAAACTCGAACGCGAACTGTTAAAAATATTCAAATATTTTTAACATTGATATTTTGTTCGCTGGATTATAATTTAATGTTGATGAATAAGTTATTATTGTGAGTATCGCTTTGTAGAATTCCGAACATTTTATTTTCAAGTTTAAATATTTTCTGCTTTAGGAAAAAATCTAGTCAGCGTACATTAAATAGTCAAGAATATTTATGTGATGATAACAACTATACACATATAGTCTATTTTTCTTTACTCGTCTTATTTTTCACACAAATGTGGCGTATGTCTAACCACACATAAGAGTTGAAATTGAGAAATTATCGATAAAGTGATTGAACTGAATCATTAACAAACGCATCACACTCAACGGTCCCCATTAAGATCTCATGACCTTGTGTCGGGGATCCGGAAACAATCACAACACTAACACAAACACCCAGACCACGACAAGCATCCGCATGGCCAATACAGACGTTTGCCGTGAGCGGGGATCGAACCCGCGACCGTTAGCGCTTCAGTCAGTTGCAGTGACCATTGCGCCAACGTGTCTGTCAAATTAATCATTGTTTATATTAAACATTATAATAACAAATAATGTTCAAAGATTCGTGATTATCGTTACAAGTATTATATATACATAGTCTTTAAATACTTACACTAGCTTCAAATAATCAAAATACTCTGAATTCAATGTGAGAGTTAGAACAATATCTATAAAAGTACACGGTGCCAGTTAAAGAGTCGTTATCGTTATTATATGACTTTATATCACAAGCGCGAAGTGGGTCCGAGCGGTAATTTTAATTAACTTCGTCGACAAGCTTTTAAGAGCACAAGTTTGCTTTGCGTTCAATGGGTGTAAACGAATGCCTGGAGCGTTGTTTGTATGGGTGTGAGAACAATGGCTGCGGTCAGGTCTGATTAGAGCCGCCGCCCACAGCGGAAACAACGATGAATAAACTTATCTCAAATTTGTTCAGTCCGACATCGATTCGTGAGAAAACTTCCTTTATATCCTGAGAACAACATCCACGTATGCCTTGTTATTTTAATAAACTCAGTGTGACGCCTCTAAAAAATTACTTTTTCTTTAGTTTTACGTATCGCGCTTCCAAGAAGTTGATACTATAAGTGACAGTTTTAGATTTTGCGATAATACAGAATGTTTTTTTTTTTAAATTACAGGATTCGATTCCTGACTAGAAAAATAAAATTTCTAAAATAAAAATACTAAAGGCTAAGTAACTCCTTATAACATTGGCTATCTGCTAGTGAAAGTCCCGTCAGAATCGGTCCAGCCGTTCCAGAGATTAGCCGAAAACAGACAGATAAACAAAAATTTTAAAAATTGCGTTTTTGATGTAAGTTTACGTGCAATTAGTTAAAAGACTTTGAAATTACAAACAGACACTTAATTTTTTTTTATATGTAAAGATATATCATTATAATAACGTTCTTCACAATACAAAAAATAAAAAAATACTTCAATTTCGTCTTCGACTGGGAATAATACAAAACAAAGATATCAAATATCAATTATTTATTCTTAGATATTACTCAAGCCATAATATTATATTATACGGAGATCAAAGAAACGAAGAAGTAAACATACCAGCATAATTGAGAGCTCGACAACCATTAGTTGATTATGGCTCCGGGTAATTAGCAACGTAAAATAACCTATTACGGTGCTTTGCTCTCCTGGTATAACCGTAGCAGTCTTAATCAGGCTACATAAGTAAATAGCTTCCTTGTACACTCTGCTAATAATAATAAAAAAAGTTATATAGTTCCATTAAAAATATTTTAAAAATAAAAAGTAGAAATATTTTTCCTCAATATTATCATTCATTTGAGTTGGAAAAAGTTGCAGATAATATTAAATGTTATTCTGAGAGCTTCTTGAACTTTTATACAAGGGTCGCGCACATTTGTGAATGTTGAATAAATCAGAAATATGTACTTAAAATGTATAGTTATATTTTTATCATTTTAAATCTCAGAATTTTCATGATGATGTTAACTTATAGTAAAGTTAAAAATATGCTGATTCAAACAAAAAATAAAATAATATTTTTAATGATTGTAATAAAATATTGCGGTTTAAATCTGCTGAGATTTTAAAATGCTGGTGTGATTATTGCGAAAAAAATCTGAAGGTCCATAAAAATATCTGTAGACAATTCTCTGCCAACCCTTAATTAAAAAAGCATGGTAGACTTATTTTCGAATCGCTCTCCATTATAGGGAAAGTCTTTGTCCAGATGTTTGGTATTATATTGTCAACATTAAAAATGTTTATTTTTTAATGAAGATATTTTTTTCAATCTAGTTGTATCATACATGTAAGCAACAGGCGTTATGCAATATTTTATTAAAGTTAAACGCTCAAGGATAATGATATAATAATACCCGTCCGCAGAGACCCATATCCATTAGTGACAACCGTACAAATCGAAGCGGACACACGCAAACAAAAAGGCCGGACGTCTAATTTAACTTTTCCGTGACCGGTCGCCCATATTAACCATTTACAAGCGAAATCCACCCCTAAATAATAAAAGTGAAGCGCGCGCGCTCGACAATTTCCTGAGTTCGGAAGCTCCATCTGCCCACTTTTTAATATTCCTGCTATCCTAGTACTTACCCTCTTTGAAAGTTTAGTTTCTTTTTAAATAACAAGAACAAAGTAAAATAAAGTCAAGTCAGTCAGTCTCCGTAATGATGAAAGTTTGAGAAATGAATATATTTGTTATTTTTTATTTGTTCAAGTAGTTGTACATGTTATGAGAATAAGCTAACGATTCCTTTTGTTTCATTTTTTTATTACTTTATTACCTTAACTGTATTTAATACATAAAAAACACATAAAAGGGTAAATAAAGGCTCTTTTTATCGGTACGTAAAAATTATTTATTTCATAGAAATTCCTAAAGTATATTTAGAAATTGACATATTATATGCGTTTCTTGTACTACAAAAGAAATAAAATTTTCATTGCGTATTTCGTTACGTCTAAAAAGAAACAGTTCCAAAATACTATAAAAGTATAAAAGAACATTTTTATAACGTTCGCTAAAAAATATCGGTACAGGACGTATTTATAATAACTAATTTATAAACGCCTCATTCACAATCTTGAATCTATTTATCATTAAATCGTGCTGACAATTTAATTCATCTATCATTATGCCCATTGATTCACTCAGTACAATAACTCGCTCTTATAATGCTAATGGCTTATAGAGAAATGCTTTATGTGTCCATTGTTTTGAGGAACAATAAATGTTGAAAGAGAATTATTGAGACATCGCATGATGCGGCTACCGAGCCACTTCATCTGTTTATTATTCCTCTGATTTATACCCTCACGGAACTGTAGCTTGTGTTTGTGTCATGTTAAGATGTTATTTAGTTAGTACGTATTTGTGTCAGGTATTTTAATTTTATTTTTCTAAGTAAACTTAGATGTATTGTTTGTTTATTAAAAACTTTTAGTATAGTCGTTGTTAGTTCAATTTGTTAGTATCACTATACGTAGTTAATGTATTTTCAAAATATTTAGTAGATTTGTTTTTTATATTTCTCGAACACGTGTGAAAAAAATAGCTCCCTATGGATTAAAAAGGGATTGCCAGCTACCCCTATTTTCATCGCAATTTGTTTATTCCACACTCGAATAACCTTTGCGGACAAATGGATTAACACGCTTACCAACTCGCAAACTACGGGCTCGTTGAATAAAAACAGTATAGTCGTTTATATAAAACGTAAAAATAGCAAATAATCTGGTGGAAAAGTTTCATACGAACCGTGTAGAACGGGATTAAATTGATTAATTAAATTTGCATAAGTTAGCACGCGAGCGTGATAAGCGAGGGTGGTTTAGGGTAACGCGAGCATTTCTAAATATGCGGCTAAAGTCACGTTCCTGGAGCGCCGGGTTCGCCGCACGCCGCGCGCCCCTCTCTATGCAAATGAGCGCCCTCGTGACAAATTGGATCGCTTCGCCAATAACTCAACTGCATCCATTTTGCCCTTGTCGACCCCAATTTAAAAGTTTCGACACTATTAATCGGTTCATAAGAGTATTACCTTAACATTTTTTTTACAGGTGTTTTAGTGGTGAATGTTACGTGGCGAGGGAAGACTTACGTTGGAACTTTATTAGACTGCACGCGACATGATTGGGCGCCGCCACGGTTAGTCGACCATTTGACGTTTTAACTTAATCTCATCACAACATTTTTTTCCGTTTATTTTAAAAGATTTATGAATACACAAAAAGTAATTCATATATTTTCAGGTTTTGCGATTCTCCTACAGAGGAGTTAGATGCACGGACACCTAAAGGTAGAGCTAAACGCGGTCGAGGTGCCGCACCGACTGATATGACAAACTTTACGGAGACACGCTCCTCTGTACATAGTAAACTGCGAAACGGCGGCGCTAAGGGTCGACGAGCTTTACCTTCTCCGACTCCCTTCACTCCACCCCGACCGGACTCCAAGAGGAAACGCAATTCTGATGCTGAAGAACGTCCTCCTACACCTAAGACAAAACGTCCACCCCCTACTCCTTCGTCACCTCCACCTGATCCAGTTTTATTGGAGTGCCCAGAGCCTAACTGCTCGAAAAAATACAAGCACGCGAACGGTTTGAAATACCACCGATCGCACGCACACGGGGCGCCAGATGAAGATGACAAAGATGAGTCTAGTTCTGAGCTGGAGGAACCGACAGTGGAGCCGGCGTCACCGGCGCGACCGCCCTCGGAACCCGCGACGCCTGCTACTCCAGTTAAATCTCCAACTCCTACGAAATCACCAGAAGAAAAAAGTGATAAGTCCCCGGAGAAATCTCCGGAGAAAGCAGACGCAGTGGAGTCTCCACCGCAACCTCGGTTTGAGGAATTCGCAACGACCCCGGAGCCGCAGCCGCAGGCAGAGCGTGCTCCGACACCTCCCGCACCCGCTACGCCTCCTCCCGAGTCTCTCCCCACGCTACAGCCCACGACACAGCTGACACAATTCAAGGTAAAATATTTCGTTTGAATATTCATGTGCTATTAGTAATAAACAATATTGCTATAAAGCGAACCCAATTTAATCAACCTAACAATTTTAACGTTTTTGATTCGTGCTCGTTAATTGGTATACAAATTTAAATTCAGTATAAATTATAGCATCATTGAATCTTCTGGAAAAAAGTAAAGTTATCTGTTACTTTAACAGCCTGTAAATGGCCCATTGCTGGGTGTCAGAATTTCTCCTGACACATGCAAGTTTCCTTACGATGTTTTCCTTCACTGCCGAGTTCGAGAATAATGAAAACACAAATTTAGCAAATTACAACTCAGCGATGATTGAATCCGCAATTATTGGTTGAGATCGACGTGTTCTAACCATTAGCTACTAGGTCATCGGCGTCTTGTAAAAGGTTTATAATATTTTTCTTTAAAATACTTCAGGTGAAGCCCCGTTCAGCACTGATGCCTTCAGACGAGAGAAAGTCCACAGAGTCTCCGCCAGACGAGTCGCCGGGAAAGCGACGCGCGAGGCGATCCCCCACGCCGGGAGTGCGCTCCCCGGCCTACTCCGACATATCCGATGACGCCGCGCCTACAGAGGGCGCTGCTGATGCTGACGCTGGCCACCGACCATTCCCAGTTTATCACCAGGTAAATTCATTACTGTTATTCAAAATATTTTACGTACGGACGTTACGGCGGTCATACTTACATGGGGGGGGGGGGGGGGCGGTCAAAAATACATAAATTATATAATACAATAAATTAATAAAATAAATACATTTGTTAATACAGTATTATGGTCAGCCGCCATACCTACCACCGACGCACCCAGCAAGCGCTGCGCCGCCCAGCGATAAAGGAAAGGAAGACCTCTCCAAAGGAGATCCAAAGACTGACCTCAAGGTACATTTAAGTTCCTAAATAGTATTGTATAAAATATGGTGCGTTCCATAATAATTTCATATTATAAATGCGAAAGTTTGAGTGCATGTATGAATTTTTGATACTCTTTTACGCAAATGGTACTGAATGGATTTTAAAACACACTTGAAACTTTAAAATAATATAGCTTAAACGTCAGAATAACCTACATGCTATAATTAATAAATATTTATATTATGTAAATTGTTCCAAAATAACGATAAGTAAGTTGGAAGAAAATCTGCCATTCCTGCTATTCTGGGGTGCGCTGTAAAAACCATTAGAGTGACACGTGTATAATATAAAATGAAAATGTTTATCTTAATTTGTACCATTTTTTTATTTCTACCAACAACCCCAAGACAACATATATCTATCTTATATGTGTAACCCATTATCGCCAAAAATAATCAACAGCACTAATCAACAGTAATTGTATAAATATTCCAATAATTTTCAGGATGGAAAACCAGAAGGTGGACCTCAAAAAGTTCTTCCACCCCACTTCTATCCATACAACTATGTTCCGAATTTTCCCTACAACGTGGAATCAGGGCCTCCCCCTGGAGCACCCCTAGACGACAAATCGAAGGAGTCAGATCGTTCCAAAACTACTCCAAGTCCTTTGGACAAGAGTAAACAATCTAGATCCGCAGATGGCAAGGACCCATCGAGGCCGAATGAGAACCATCAGATTTTAAAGGAGAGTATAGAGATGAAAGCACAAATGGGACCTTACGCCTTCCAGCGACCGCCGCACGCGAGAGAGGAGGAATTAAGAAGGTTAGTAACAATATAATTAATTTTTTTTTTACTTTCAAAAATCAAGAAGTGAAAAATTACTTTTTTTTATTTTATTAAATATTTGCATTGCATTAATATCATTATCTTATTACGCGCTTATTGTATGTGCATTTTTATGATATTCGGTATTAGTTTAATAAAAAATATAGTTTTATTAGGGTTAATACAAGTTAGAAAGTCTATAATTATGTATTTCAGTGAAAAATAATGAAATTTTATTATATTTTATTGGAAACCATCTTCAAATATTTTTAAGAAAAAAAAATTGTGTTCTATTAATTGATTCAAACAGGTGAAAAATAACAAAAAAGTTTACTATGTTTTTTACTCACATTAAATAAATGGCTTAATGTTTAAAAATTCTGTAAAAAAACTAGCAGACTAACAGACATTAAATTACTGGACACAGGGCAATCCCAGATTTTCCGGCCA
Source organism: Hypolimnas misippus (assembly GCA_037950945.1). Classification (NCBI taxonomy): domain Eukaryota; kingdom Metazoa; phylum Arthropoda; class Insecta; order Lepidoptera; family Nymphalidae; genus Hypolimnas; species Hypolimnas misippus. The sequence goes on along the minus strand of JBBEEQ010000011.1, from coordinate 9,745,206 downwards.
CCTGGCTCCCTTAAATGGATACAATGTACTAGGATATAATAAACGTTACAGATACTACATGAGCCTGGAGCAGCGACGCAAGGAGGGCGGTGACGGCAAGCCGGGGCCCGCGCCCGCCGCGCCGCGCCCGCAGCCCGCGCACAAGCCCAAGGACAAGGACGACAAGCCCAAGGAGGAGGTTAAGGTAGGCAATGATTTGTTATAAATATAGATTTTTTTTTTAAATTTAAAACAGACAGCAAACAAGTAAATAGTTCCACATGATGTTAAGTGGTCAGTATCGCCCATGGACATCTGCAACATCAGGGATGTTGCGGCTGCGTTGTTGGTCAAATATATGTTTCATCTTACTATTTTACGATAAAAATCTGCACCGATTTTCAACTTTGACAAGCTCATCAATTGCATTGTTGGCCCGAAGAAACTCAGATCTGTTATACTCAGTCGTTAACTGATTGCTAGGCAACGTCATTCTCCAGAAAATTCGCGTGAAGTTGTTTAAGCGTTTCGTACTGTGAGAGTCGGAAGCCAGAGATATCAACTTTATCCCTTCTATTATTCCCTATATCCATTTTTTTTTGCACCGGCAATGCATATCCAGCATCTTTTATTATTTCAAATATTGATGGATGGTAGTGAATCATTTACATCATGCTCATTCATCGGATACTGCTAATAAAACTTATTCTTCAAATTTCAATTGCTTAAAATTTACGATATATACTTTGACAACAGATGAATTATACTTTCAGGTTAAACAGGAAGGCCAGAAGCCGACCACCGAGACGCAGGGCCCGCCGCCGCCGCCGACCTCCCAGTACTACCTGCCGCCGTACATGCAGCCGGCGCACTACGGCGCGCTGCCCTTCGACCCCGTGTACCGCGCGCCGCTGAGCCCCATGCTGGTGGGCGGCTTCGGGGGCGGCTGGACCGTGCCGCGCTACCACGCCCCCGAGGACTTGTCCCGGCCCGGCGCGCCGGCCAAGCTGGACCTGCTGCCCGGCCACGGCGCGCAGTACTACGGGCCGCACGGCCACGCGCCGCCGCACAAGATCCACGAGCTGCAGGAGCACGCCAAGTCGCCGCAGGGCAAGCCGCCGCGCCCCGAGCCGCCCAAGGAGACGCCGCGCTCGCCGCCGCCGCAGCGCCACGTGCACACGCACCACCACACGCACGTGGGGCTGGGCTACCCGCTGTACCCGCCGCCCTACCCTGGTGCGTTCTCGCGTAGCGGTAGACCTCGTGTCGATGCTTTGGTTGTCTAGAATTACCTTGTCTGTCGTTTAGATTTAGTGGCCTAATATCTTTTCATATCGAAATATTGTGACACAGTCAATCAAATTTTTTAGACACCCGCAATATTGCGCCCATAATTTGATAGCTCGTAATCCTAGGAAACCAAAGCATAATTACCTGTAAATTTCCCGCTGGTGGACGAAGGTTTTGTCTTCTATTAAGATGAGGAGGAGTAGGAGCCCTATCCATCAAACTTCTCCAGATTAACGAATGTATGTGTGTTTGAATATTTTCCGACATATGAAGGTTACCTTACGATGTTTTCCTTCACTGCTGAGCTCAACATAAATATAGCACATTCCTTGAAATAATTCTGTCATCGTTCATGGTATATGCGGGTTTTACAATCTTAATTATTACCAAGGCAACAATAAACTGACAAGTTTGTTAACATTTTTTTTTCATTGTTTTTATTTATCATTTTGCTTATACCATAACTAACACGTTACGAATTAATTTCCCTTTTCTCGAATACATCTTTCTCACGACCGAGCCCGCGATTCTGTTCGCTGTTAATGTTGTCGTGTGTTGGTTGCAGGGGCGCGATAGCATTCGGCTGAAAAGCGGCCGAACCCCGCGCAAGTGTAACATTCCCCAGTAGAAAGATGTCATTCGGGATATTGAAAGTTACTAACAGAAAGAGACTTTAATAGAAGATTATGTGTTCCAGCGGCAGCCGTACTGGCGAGTACGCAAGCGGTCGTCAACTCATTCCCGACCCCGCCTAAATGAGTAAACGCAAACGATAAGTGCAGGAGCGGACGCTAACGTTCGTCGACTCCAGTGGCGAGTCGACCTGAGATAGACCCGAGATATCGATTTTTTTATCGACAGAAAATCGACAGTGAAAACTATAACCGGATGTGACAAACTGTGACTCTAGTGAGATACTTGAAGACTTATAAACTGTGAACTAAAGTGAATCGATTTTATCTCTATGCCAGTAGCCATAATTAAACACTGTGATCTCGCGTAACCCACAATATGTGTATGTGATGTGCGCTTTGAATGTTATAGAATGTGAACTAATAGTTACCTGAGTTTTAGTTGAAGAGTGTTGTGGTTTCCAGGACTCCTTTGTGGTTGTTGTGAACGTGTAAATGTTGGAGGGACATTGGATTTTGGACTTGAACTGTCTCCACCATTAAAATGTTTTCGTTTTGTAATTAACTAGTGAAAGCACAAACTAGTTCTGTACATATTAGCGTTATATGTAAATTACATGACTAATGTTAGTGTCCAGTATGTTGATCAATATTGTAATATAAAACATCGAATTCTCCGATTGTCCCGGGCGTTGTACTGATGATTGAAGCCCCGTAAAATTATATCTTGAATACAGTGTAATAAGATCTTTATTTATGAAAGAGCATTCCAACAAAACAAAATCGATCGTATCTAGTTTTAAACTTAAAAATATTCGATATTTAAGTAATATAGAGTAAGTTTAAAGGCATCAATGTGATCATTATAACAATATGAGTCGTAGCGTGCACAAATCGTATTGTCTCGACACTAGCGAGAAACGACTATTTATAACGTAGAGAGCATTCTATAGAATCGTGGAGTGTTTTGAATATCGCTGTGCGTCTGTATGTATGTCTGGCTTTTAAGAATAAAATGTATAAAAAAAAATCTCATAGTCCGATATTCACAAATACAAGGGATTAGCGTTTCCGTACCTTTCCGTACTGCACTGTAGTTAAGAGCTGCATTTTAATTAATGTAACTTTATTTTTGTGTTAACGTAATATTTGATAGGACACGATTGTATTGATTTAAACAAAAAAAATAGTCTTCCAGTCGAAAGTTTTGATGCGGCTGTCCTGTAACTTGTGTTTGCATTTCTATATTTCCTACCTGCAACAGTTTACTAAACCGGATCGTCTAGTATCAGCACATAAGTGTTATTGTATTTTAAGTAATTATCCGAGTGTATTTATAGTCGAATGAGAGGCACGTCGATTGATCGCATTTCAACATAGGTAGTGGACCTCTGTAACACATAGATGACAAATATTATATGTAGTGATTCTGTATTGTTTAACGAGGTTAGTCAATGTACGCGTGTACCTGTTTCAGAAATTAAAACTGAGATTTGTATAAATTGTGGGGCCTAAGTGTTTTCATTTAGTAATTAAAATTCTATGAAGAATTTTAAACATCGATCGTAAGATTTATCGTTTAATGTAGCGAATGCCACTGTTTCTCAGTAAAAAAAAAACTTTTTTTTTTATTTTACCTTCTTTCGAGCCTAAAATGATATTTTCGGAATGATTTAAACTCTTTGCAATATATAAAAATTGTATTATTAAACATTTTAACTTGAGGTATATTTACAAAGAGTAATGTACAAAAAATCCAAGGGCATTATTGGAAATAGAATATAAATTTCTGGTTTATATTTCACGTTTCGAAAGACGAACAATATTTGGGCATGTTTAATTGATATTCGAACTTCTATTTTTATAAGAGACTACAGCATACGTTTTTCTTTAGATTTGCCGAAAGGTAAGAGCGAATGATTAAAGAAATGTTTATTTTTATGTATATGATAACAAAAGCACGCAGACTTGTTTTTGTACGGCGCTAGTGCGTTGATAGATAGACTGAAGATTATTTTATATCAATCGACGCGAAGTCGCGGCTCATTACGCTTTCATTATTTTGTATTGTACCAGTGAGTTGGTATGCAACACGTTGTTGTATTATAATGTATCGATATATCATTTGTGTATTTTTTCGATGTAAGTAAAGCCAACTTTGATTTCTTAGAGAAGAATTCGAGACGTTAAAAAAAAGGAATAATAAAGATAAATTATTTCTTAATAATGTTTTATTTCCTTAGTCCCTAAATAAATGTACATTTTATAAAGGATTGCGGTGATTATGCATAATGTAAATTGACTAGGAACAATCGTTAGTTGGTTAATATTTTTTAAAAATAAGACAATTTTAAATTAGGTATTTTTACAAGAACGAAATTGTAGAAGTTTACAATTTACATACAATTTTGAGATCTTAAATCGATAACTTAAGGAATAATTTAGAGAGTATGTGGTAACAGTAAAATACGAAAGTCATTATTAGTGAAGTAGTTCATAAAACTTATAATTATGTTAATACGTTGTATTATATAAAAAATACTGATCAAAATCCTAATTTCTACAAAGAACATTGTATAAACTATGAATGAAAATACAATATAAAAATACAAATTTATGATTACAGTCATATCTTTCTTTGGCTGTTATTTGTTGAAGTATAAAAGGTACAAAGGAAAAGGTTTGGCAAGATTGTTACTGCTGTAATAGATTTACATCAATGGAAGCAATAGTCAAATTATTCTATTTATAAGAATTCTAAACAGTTATACAAATATACTGTTAAAAAAATTATCACAACACTATCTTAAGATTATATACATAAAACTGGTGGTGGTAAATCTTATCTGTGTCAAGCCACATGGACTTCGTTTTGAGAAAACCGCGTCTAAAGATGTCAAACCTTATCTTAACAAATATGTTTGAATAAGTATATAACCATCTTTTTTTTTTTGATACAAGGTATAATGAATTTAAATCACACTGATACATTTAATTTATTATCTAATAAAAAGTTTTTCAAACATTTGAGATTATTCTATAAATCGCAAAAAATGGAACGCACACAAGAAACTTTTTTCCTTGCTTAATTTATATGACTGTATTTTTTTAATAATGTTAAATAGATGATGCAGTATCAAAATACATCAATATCTCCGAATTTGACTTTTTGTGGCTTGACACATTATTGCTTATCAGTATCCATATATCCAAATATGTTATATATTTATCCATATCCAAAGTATTATGTAATACTAGATAATTTTCATTTATTTTATATTTATGAATACACAATTGTGTATGTAATTTGAGTTGTATGTACTAGAAAAATATTAATTCTCTTACGTTTTTACTAATTTCAACCCCGCTATAGTATTTGGTCTCTCGAGAATATTAGATAGCTAAGAATAAATATAATTTAAAGGTAATATTTAAATATCAGTCTATATATCGTCAGGTCTCAACTGTCTTTCGCCCTCGCAAAGAAATATAAGCATCGCCTTATATAACAGATACAACCCTAACATACGACGTTCTCTATGCGGCCATGACGATGCGACGCCATAGTAGTTCCCAGTTTTCAAATTCTTCAAATTTTGTAAGCCGATGACATCGATCATGGCGGCTTCGTACGTGTAGGCCTCAGCGGGGATAACATTTTGGAATACATGCAGACATATAACACCCACTTTGTCTGACCATATGTCGAGGATGTGTTGAACTTTTTTATCACCCGATTGTTTAAAGTTTGTCTTCCAAAGGCTGAGAGCTTGATAGAGATGTGAATAAGGTCTTGAGCGTTTACCTGAAACAATTATGTTATATATAATACTAATATAATAATGTGCGAAGTAAACACTGAATCTATTTTAAAAATTATTGTAATATTTGAAAGGTTCATAATGTTGGAAAGGAACATAGATTAACGCGAGCGTAGCTGCGAGCAAAAGCTAGTGATTATTTTGTCAAGTAATTTGTAATAATTGCAGCAGATGTATATTCTTAATATATAGCTTAAGACAAATATTTAAACAGGTCACACTGGTAAGTTTCTACTAATTGTGTTCGTGCTGTACTCAGTAGCATCTGAACCTCCAACACTAATTAAAGCCTTTGAAATAGCATTTATTAAAAATACAATAGGCATGACATCTGCATTTATCCTTGTACATTGGATAAAAGCAATGAATATAATATGGCAACATTTATAATCTTATATATGCATAGTTTATGATTTCCAAGACATGTTTCAATAATATCTTGAAAATATTTATATTGTATACTAATCATATAAATTTTATTGATGATATTTGCTATATTTATAATTTTAATTTTTTTATTTAGTTTTTATAAAGGTTATATTGTCACTTGTATATAACCTACAATGTTTTAAAACATACATAGACAAAATAGACAAATGTATTGAATTTAAAAATATTAAAATACAATAATAAAAATCAATTACCCTTTCCAACGTAAAATATAGAGTTTATAAAAGTACTCCACGACGAATAGGGATTCTGTTTTCCGGCTTTGGCAGGCAGGTTGGCTGTCACCCTCGGGTCGAGCAGAAGGTATGTGAATGAACTTTTCGCGTTTCCTTCCCGCCATTTCTTGTCTAGTTTCGCGAAATCCGACCTTGCTACGTTTTCCAATTCGATGTATGGAGACAGATTGTGTATCCAGTTGTCACTACGGAGTGATTTTTCAAGTTCCACACTGTATGCTTAAAGTTAAAATAAATTAATTAATAATTATACAAATGAATAGTATTGTTCTAAGTGCTTTGATCAATTTAATAATTATTATTATATTTGGGCGATTTTCTTTAAAAAGAAAAGGAATAGAAAAAAATTCAATTTAATAATGTAAGTACATTCTAATGCAGAAAAAATATTGACTGTTTTTATTTTGAGCTAACCTTTGCTCACAAGCTTTGTTGAGATTACTCTAGAAAATTTATCCAATAACATCGCAATTTAAATGAAATAAATATAATAATGAAGTATTATAAAAATTGTTAATGTTAAGACATTGTCATTATAATAAAATATTTTTTATCTATTTGTACAATTGTGGAAACATAAAAAAAAAGTTATATTCCACCTTTTTTTAATCTATTTTGACGCTTACGAAAATTACTAGTTAAAATAATATATAATTAAAATAAATGTTATCTATATCACTTCTTAGAACCCTTTACTTTTAACAACTCAAATATTTGAACTCATACATTTTAGTTAATAATTTACATTAAAACAAGCATATAATAAATTGACAATATACAAGAATATGGGTATTATAAAGTACTCACTTTTATTTTCGTGTTGAGCAATAATCGGATTCTTTTTCAAAGCCTGAAGTTTTTTCAAATATAGTGTCTTAGTATTATCTTGTATTGGTCCTGGAGTGAAGCCTAAGCGGATAAGTTCCGCTCTTAATGTATTATTGTCATATTCCATTGATGAAGGTAGAGAGGAGGCCACTGATAGAATCGTTTGGTCGGGTGTCTCAGCAGTTTCTTCAACTGGTAGACTATAAAAGATACATCTTGCAGTTACATATGTATATCTAATTTATGGTAAATAACCAGTGCACAAAAAAAATCTTGGTTTATGTAATCTATAAAGACTAACCGTTTAAATATATTTTTTTATTAAATTAATAAAATATAATAAAGGTAATATTCTCATAAAAGTTAGATTAGTGAATGAAGTCTGAATCAAAATTACAATCCTTAGTATGCCACACTATTAGTACTTATTGATATATATTACTATTTTATTTTCTATAATTACATATTCGAAAATTATTATTTGATTTGATATTCTTTATAAACCGACTTCCATAAATGTAGAAGGTTTTGCATTCGAGGACTTTTTTTATCTAAATAAACATATGAGTTATTCAAAATATAACCTATATACTTACACAACAGATGAAACAAGCAACCTCCTTTCAATCAGAACAACATCCTCTTCTTTATCTTCATATTTATACTCTTCCTGCACATTAGCCAATACTATACTTCCCGAGAAGTTACTACTGACACCGCTGCTTGCTGATGACCTCCTAGTGTTACCAGCTTTAACCTCTGACACATCACTACAAGATGATAACCATTCATTAGTTCTATTCTGAGCCACTGCCAACACTCTATCCAAATCGACTTGCGATTCTTCGGTCAACAAAGAGTGCTGATCTCCAGATTGTTTTGTTGTCTCATTAGAGAGTAAGTTGTTTGAGTGATTCTTGCATTTCTTTAAACTTGTCTTGTTATTATAGTTCTTGTGAATAATACTGTTGGGTGAGCCGGGAAGAGAGAAGTTTTCATACACACTTCCGCGTCGAATGATATCATTTGTGCATCTGGATACATTGCTTTTATCAATTGTTTGCTCCAAAGCCTGTATTCCACTTATCTCTACTTCACCTTTATTTGATAAGCATGTTTTAAACGTATTAATTGTATCGTCTATATTGTCTTTTGGATTGTCAAAGGTACATTTAGTGAAGTCTGTGTTTCTCCAAGGTTCAGACTCGTTCTCAATGAGATATGTCTCCCCGAGTATAGTGGGGTAGAGTTTGTTAATAACTAAGCTGTTTTTGTCACACCAATCTCTTATCATTTCGGATTTTCTCGTAGCTGATGCGTCATTTAGTTGGTTTTCTTCAACTGGTTCATATTCAGCGACCATTTGGTCTGTAGTCACTCGTATTCGTTCTGGAAATAATATTTACAATTTATTTAGACAAATCATTGTATTTTTTATGCATTCCATCCCATATTATTTGTTGTTGGGCATTTGAATTATACTAAATCATTAACTAAATAATAAAAAGTATTTTAAAATACATAATATCATATGTAATAATTTTCGCTGGAGTGGCAGCTTCGAGTGTAGTTTTTATGTAAATATACAGATATTTCATTGTAAGTTTCATTTTAATTTTGATACGAAGACCGTCTAATGCTACGCTATTTTTATTGGTCACGGTTCGATTCCCAGTATACATAGGTATTAACATCGGTTCTACAGGTTTGTATCGGATCCTAGTGGGTTCTCACCGCGCTTCATGAAGCATAAAGCCTTATACAATATACATTATAAGTGCAAAAACAACTCTGGCATTGGAGCTTTTAGGGTTCAATTACTAAATCGACTTTAATAAAAATTTGCGCGGAGTTAAGCTTAAAGTTATAACGCTACTGTATGGCATAAGTTGGATACTGATAATCAATAATGTGTCAAACAACAAAAAGTGAATTTCGGAGATATTGATATTATTTTCATAATGCATAACCTATTTATAATATGAAAAATAATTTCAAGTAATCTAAACTAAATAAGTACGGAAAAAAGTTTCTTAATTAATTGTTTCGAATTTCAAAGTCGTTCCATTTACCAAAAACGAAAAAAATATGGATAAATACTTATTCAAACAAATGTATTAAGAATAGGTTTGGCATCTTTAGACGCCATTTTCTCAAAATGAAATTCGTGTGGCTTGACACAGTATTGCTTATGAGCTTCCAGTTAATAAGGGCTTGTAATAATATTAAAACCTTAATTTTGAATTTAAAAATCCTTCTAAATTTTTTTTTTAATGAAAAGTCGAAGGCTGTATACGCAAAGCCCTAGGAAGAAACAAGCTAGTTAGATAATGAACCTTAACTGTAGGTAGGGAAATTGCTCTAATCCAACATGTTATTGGTTCACTTATAACGGTCCAGGCGTCAGATGGTAATTGCTCTTTGTAAGAAGTAGAGAAATAGCAGCCTGTCGATGGGAGTAGAATACCTATTAAGTTAGTTAGGTGAAATGTAAGGAAAATTATGCAAAAACAAAAATAAAGCCTTTCTGATTTTTACATACATAATGTAAAATGCGTATTAGAGCGCATGCAAGGGAGTAAAGGTGTATACGAAGATACCCGTACATCCAAAAATTACATTGGATGTGTAAACGTCCTAATTGTGTTCTTTAATAAAAAAATATAAAAGTGGTTGTTTTTATAGTTATATTTATTTCTACAGAACCACAAGTATGTCATCATAAATGATTCCTATTAATAATGAAGGCGGCTAGATCGTCAGCACATTAAGGTAAGGTCGTGGTAACATGATTTTATCGCTTTTTCTTAGAAACAACAAGCGTCGGCTAACTAAATTAAGTTATAATAAATCTTATCACCAACTTAAGAGTTAATTATTTTGAACTGCTTTTATTGTAATATGTCATACGCGGAAAAATAACCCATTAAATTCACGTACTTTTTGTATATAATTCATAACAGAAAAATGAAATATTTTTATCATGCTACAGAACCTATAAATTATAATCGATTTCATGTATGACCTTGCTAACAGGTGACGTTAATTACGGCATACAATATAATATGTAATGAAATAAATAATATCATAAAGATGGTTCGCCAGCTGAAAGTTAATGGGAGTAATAAGAAAACCGGCTCGCAATATGGAAGAAGCCGGTGCAGCTTGCGCCAGCAGATGTTCGTAACATTGAGATCACAGTAATTTATTTAACAAAAGAGTAATTTACTCGAATTCAATAAGACAACCCACGCACGGTAAAATGCTTGGTACGTGAATAAGTCTCAATTAAGTAATCTAAAGAAAGGATTTATAAGGATATGTACTACTGGATAGCTTTGATTTAAGAAATTGGTGTTTAAGAAACTTGTAGTTATTTATATATTATTTTGTACTTTTTTACGAGTCAATAAAATTATCTAAAGTTTTTTTTTGAGTTTTCGTCAAATAATAGCAAATTTGCATTTTTTTAATATACTTTTATGAAATCGAAGATTAACAGCTTCCGGCTAACAATATTTGGTAGGAAATTTAAAATTGTAACGTAGGCGTAGAGCAGCAATAAAATGAACTATTGACCCACCCACGGATTAATCTGCATCAATTTCGATGTAACCTTTACTATACATAAATCATATCCCACGTTTTATTACGAAAAAGGTATTTTTAAATTAAGGTATAGTAATACAACGATACGTGGGTCGGAGCTGTAACGTTTTGTTTTGGTTCGTCGTATTGCGGACGAAGTATTATTTACCACGTCATTTACTTTAAGGCGACGGATTTATTTTACATAGTTTCAAAAAACGCTGTTTCGGCAACCATGTCCTATTGTATTAATATAAAATTTTGTGGCTGCTAATAACAATTTTATTCTTAGAAACCAAAGTTTAATCTCGTAAGTCGGGATACAATTTTACTTTTAAATTATATTTAAACAAGACTGAAGAAAACAAAGCAAAAATTTAAAACTAAAATGTGTTAGTCCTAAACAATACAAATAGAGGTATTAATGTATCTTTAATTTTATTTCTATTATTCATTTTATATAACTGGGGTAAAATCTATAAATATAAATATTAACAATGAGAACAATTAAGTAAGGTTTCATAAGGTTATTTTTAATAACATAAGAATTTACTTTCAACATAATGCACTTTGTATACAACTTAAGTTTATCTTAAATTAAAATAAGTAACTGTTAAGAATTACACAAATATTATGATATTATTTATTCCTATTAGACTATATTAAGCTATTTTTTTATTTAAATGGAAAAAAATTGGTTTAAGTTCATGTAAATACTACCTATTTATAGATTTTTAAGATATATTTTATTAAGTCTATTTGCTAATTGTTATTGAGTCGCATGCATAAAAAACTATAATACAAAACGAAAATCAAATCTTGTTCATTATTATTTCATGGACTCTAAAGACGAATTGTTCTCTTATTTATTTATATAACATTAATAGCGTATTTTGAAAAAAAATATTGTGACATCAAAATAAAAAAAAGGAGTTTGAATTGCATTTAATGTGTTGCAACAACTTATTTTTGAACAGATTTACGGATGTTGCACAATACTTTTTAATTATCAAACAACAGTTTTATCCAAAACATCAACAACAACCTAAATAAACAGGTTATTGTTAAATAAATATTTCCTTTATTACAACTTGAATGTTTTCCTGTTGCACAATATGTGATAATAAATCAAATATTATGTATTTTAATAACCTTTATATTCAAATTAATATCCATACTTTCATACTAATATTATAAACGTGAAAGTAACTTTGTCTGTTTGTGTATCTGCTTGTTTGTTGCATTTTCAAACCTACATTAACGCTAAATCAATTTTGATGATTATTGGTATAGATATAGAACATAGAAAAGGAATACTTTTTATGTGACAGTAAAGTTTAAACACCTTCAAATATAGGAGACATAAAATAGGAGATGAAAGTCTGTTTTAGGAATCTATAAATTTTCAAACTAATGGATAGTCCAAAATAATTATTCTAATAAAAAATTATTTATGAGAATGTATGGTTGTTATTTGATTTGGCACCGACACATAACTTATATTCAGGGTATAAGCTATTTTCTATCCGTAATAAAGTGAAACTGAAGGGCACGACTGGTAAAATATAATAATATTCACTTACCTAAGTCTAATGTATATGCACATTGAGATCCAATGGAGTCATCACTTTGGTCTACAACATTATGAAGATAATCATAAACTTCCCATTGCTGTTCTCGCACAGCATAGTCGAAAGCTGAAATACCATCTAAGTCACATCTGGATGGGTCGCCGCCACAGCCTAATAATAGTTTCAAGTTGTCGACTTTACCCCATATTGCAGCTATATGTACAGGAGTTACACCATCATCATTGCTAAAAATATTTCATAACATAAAAATATTTGTCCAGGAAAAAATTATTTAATATTACAAAAAAATTATATTTTAATAGTCGTCATATGATATAAAAATTTAAATTCTATTAAGAATTAATTTTTTTTTTTTTTACGTTACCTTAAGTTTGGATCCCCGCCGTGTTTTAAAATAATACTTGTACATTCCTTAGATTTATCTGCTGGTTCTATACCAACAGCTAAATGTAATACTCCAATACCTTTACATGGTAATATCAAATTTAAATCCACAGAATTTTCATTCAAAAAACGCTCCACTGATCTACAAATTCATATGAAAAATAAAATATTAAATTAGTAAATGACACTATTTTTTAAACTGCATTATCATTTAAAAAATAATAAATACCGTGCATCTCCACTTTGAATTAAGTCATACAATTTGAACAACTCTTTATACGTCGTACCCATGATTTTCGCAAATGGAAACTAAATTAAAAGTCTGCGAGCTCGCGACTTGTATGTCTTCATTTCCTGCGGGATTTCCTGTCTCGCTATCACTTTTATTTTTAGATTACGAAATTCAATGTCGTCTATAATCTTTGATAATTACGATATCTGATACTATAACGCACCCATAATAATTAATTAATTTTATCGAAAACACTGTGCTGACATTTTCATTTGTTTTTTGTAACTTTTTAAATTAACGTCAGTCACGCGAGACGATTCTTTGTTTATGTTTGTAAAAGTTCCGTGCGTTCCGTTTTAAGCAAAGGTGTTCCAATTCACGAAAAAAATATGTACAAGAATATTTCTTAATTTTTAGTTTTGATATATTGTAGTATATATATAACACATTAATAGTATTGAATAAATAAAATTTATACTACATTTACATTTTTAAACATTTAATTTGATTTATAATATTAATATTTAAAATTGAACGAGATCGTAGAATGGAACGCGGTGTAGCTATCAATTTTGAATTTTAACAGATCTAGCGATTGTCTCATTCAACTTCGGAACTTTTGACGATCTAATGTAGAGCTCAGAGATATTCGGTAAAGGAACAATTTATTATTGTGTGGGAGGAACGGTATGTGTGTAGAAAGTATTTAATTGACTAATCAAGTATCATCTGCGAGGTTAGTAAATTAAATCTTATTTAATTCACCTAAGTGTATGAATATGACCTTTATTATGATCTCAGTAACTATAAAAGTTTAGGTACGTATTATACGGCCGCCGAGTAAAGGACACTGACATAGGCTCTCCGAATTTTCGCGTATGTATAAGCCTAGAGATGGGGAACGCTATGTTGCTATTCAATAAATCGATTTTTGTTTTGTTCAATCAATTATTCATTATTCGAACCGAAAAAATAGTATTTTATTCATTTATATGTGAGACGTTAATTTTATATCTACATACCAATAAAAATAGAACAAAAATTTAAACATCAATTATTAAAATAATAACATAATTGTGTTTAATATTATTATTAAGAAAAACAGCGAATTCTGACATGATTTTATTATAACAAATAAAATTATTTTTTTTTATTAAATAAATAAAAACAAGTATATTAATATTAAATAAAAACAAACTTTATAATAATTATATCTTCTTTTATATAAAATTATGTATTTTAATAATTATAAAACTTGAATGAGTCTGCTTGAATCCTAATTTAATTAATTAATATTACTTCCTGTGTATTAATCAATTAAATTGTTTAAACGATAAAACACGCTGAAAGTAAAAAATTGGTAATAGATTACCATAATGTATGTGTAACATAATTTTTAAAAATAGATAATTATTTTTTATTATGAATTAATATTTATTGTATTAAATAAATTTTAAAAGAAAATTAATCGATTACAATAATCGATTAATTTTCTTAAGGGATCTCTTGTGTTTATGTTAGACACATCTCTATCTGATTCCTAAAAACGCTATTGCGCAATCACTTGCACGAAGTTCATTGTGGCCAAGATCCGATGGCCCAATAATACTTTGTTTTATGTGGGAAAGAAATATACTTATTATTTGCACTATTACCTGTTTATTATCGTTTACTAAAGTAATCACAATTTGTTGTTTAGTTTTTGCATAATTATTGTCACTGTAAAACAATTTTAAGTGTAGGAAAATTAGAAATAAGATTCTTATTTATAAAATCCCGTGGCTTTGTGCCAGCCCTGCCACCCTATGGCTACGCCCCTGCTGAGAACCAAATAGAGATATTGTATTCGAAATTTCGAAACAAATGTACTTATCACACATGCTATATTTTTAATTTATTTATTCATTTTTTAAAATCGGTCCAATTATAGTTTTAGAAGTACGAGAAAATGTATTAAATAATATCACATGCATATGTCGCAGCCAACTAGCTTAATTAGCCGATCAATAAACGGCCTAGCTCCATTCCTCTACGGCGCCGTTCAACTAGCGTCCGGAATGATATGCAGCCATAGCGTTTAATAATGATCTAGCTAGTTGATGCCTTGGCTATTTTTTAAATTTTATTTAACGGATCTGGATACAAGTAACCACGACAAAAAGAAAAAAGATGAAATATCTGATGTTAGTTAATTGTTTATTTAATTATTTTAAAATATAATATATTTTTATTTAGAAATTAGAGCCGAATGTGTTAACGCCGATTTCACCTGGTACTGGTTTCTTCTACCCCTAGAGTGTTTTTGTAAGTCCGAATGCGCATAAGGGGAGCGCAGGCACTGTGCGATCAAGCACACCCGTGCTAGGATTCCTGAGTTTTGTTACCTCAGGGCGGAGAGACCGCCCAGCAGCGGCAGAGTCATTAAAAAACCCTAATTGGTATTAAAAGGACTTTCATAAATTTTAGCCACCCAAACCTTGAGGAACCAAATTTAAGTAAATAAGCTAGGCAAGCTATTAAACGTTGAATATAAATTTTCCAATGCATTGCGTTTTACGTCTTTGTATGAATGAAAAAAAATCTGACCATAAGATAATATGTTCACTCAGATATGAAAAAAATTGCAAAAAAATTACTATCGAAAGATGTCTCAGCAGTTTTTTTTAATATTATAATTGTGTATACCATTTATTGTGATTGTATTAATTTTTTTAATTACAAAAAAAAATCTTACACATTTGTTACACGTTTTAAAAAGGAACCTATTTTTTTTTAAACTTTAATTAATGTAATGAATAATTAAAACCGTTTTCTATTAACTCTGCTTTATGCTTGATAGATACATATTTATCTTCTAATTTATTTAAATGCACACAGCATGGTGGCTCATGTGCTAAATAAGTACATACATAGATAGTAAAAGTCGGTAGATATGTACGACATAAGTTTGACATAAAAAAATTGTTTTTATTATATATTTTCAGCAATATATGTATCTTTGGAAATATTGTGAACCTAAACTTATCTTTCAGTAAAGTTATTTAACCAAAGTAGTGAAAATCAACCACATGTTCATGTTAAAGTTAAGATAGTTTGTACTTATATAATTGTGTAAATACAATTTATTTCTTTCTCAAGACATTAGTATATAACAATAGAACAATATTATGACAATAGTGTACAGATTCAGAACAGTAAAGAATACCACGGTATTACGTTCATGTAAACGTCACTATTAACGAACGACGATAGTTTAAATTGTTAGGTTTTAACGATAACATAATTAATGAGATATTTAAAGTTACATGCTGAGCAGCAGTCAAAGCATTCTCGTGTTATCGGACCCAGCTGATTATGCGACCTATTATATATGAGGGTTATTTTGTAAATACTCACTAACATTTTGTTTTGAGTAACGTACAAGTATTATTGTAAAATCTTTGCTGAGAATACTCTAAAAATAAACTCCTTTTGACGTTTCAACGGCGAATGCGAGGTGGGTATAATCCATTTATAAATCATTATTTGAGTATTGTGCGACGGCGATAGCTTGTATTAAATTGCGAGTCTCTCCAGACCCTATGTATACTGTCGAAAGGCTAATTTGCTCGTCTGTGTTCCTTCTAAAAAAGTTAAGGGGTTTCTATATTAACAATTCGTAATTATTAATATTATAATTATAATAGAAATGAAATAATTAATAATTATTAAAGTTGATGTTTGTTTTTTTACAGATGGGTGTGTTACATCTGTTAATTTTTTTGGGATTTTTCTCGTTGAACCGAGCTCTTAATAATGGCTTAGCATTGACTCCACCCATGGGCTGGCTGACTTGGCAAAGGTTCAGATGTATAACAGACTGTGAGAAATATCCCGATGAATGTATAAGGTAATTCTTTAATTTTCTCTTATTTCAAAAGTAATCGAATTTATACCTTATATTCTTTTCCTTTTTTGATTTACGAAAGTAAATAAATTTGCTATTATAATTTTGTAGGCGTACAATATATTTTTTAGATTTAGTTCAATATTGTGTTAAAGAATTATCGAAACTATCGAGTTTCTTACCGGTTCTTCTCGGTAGAATCTACATTCCGAACCGGCGGTAGCTTCATCATACATGTAATTTTTTATTTAAGTGCTCATGAGAGGCTACTTGGAAAAAGTATATTTTGATTTTTGTTTTTGAATTAGATTAATAATTCATATTGTTTGGCGGCTTTGAATTAAGGTTGCCTTATATTGTTTTTTTTTGTTAATTTTTTTTATCTTGTTGTTAGTGAAACTTTAATAAAACGTATAGCAGATCGAATGATAGATGACGGCTTTCTGGACGCTGGGTACAACTACGTAGGGATCGATGACTGCTGGCTGGAGAAAGAGCGTGATGATGAGGGTCGTCTGGTGCCGGACAGGACACGATTTCCCAATGGCATGAAAGCTATTGCTGATTACGTACGTATTCATTCATATCTGAATAGCAGAGGTTTATTACATTTGCTTATATTGTTAAGAAAATACAAAATAAAACAATATTTCAAGTTCCATGCTACTCGGGATACCGGTTGTGGCCACCATCGTACCATTTGAATATGTCGCTTATTAATAAGACGTCATGTATGGATTTCAAAATAACGAAATGGTGATTAAAAATAAATAAAACTATTCTTTAAAAAAATATTCTGAGTAGTAAGTAATAATGGTTTAAATTAAGTATCATCACATAAATTTTATTCTGCTGCTCACATTATGAAAAGTAAATAGTTTTATTATATTATATACAATTTTAAGGCGGGAGCTACACTTGTAAATTTATCTTTCCTATCTGATATAAAATTTATCTGTATCTGTACCTTAATAATCACACTTAAGCTGTAAGTGTCAATAAATGTGACTGACGGTCAAATTTCATAAATCAAAATCAGGCGTAAAAGAAATTATAAAGATTTTATGTAAATTTTATGAGTTTAAGCAAAAGTTACAAGTGTAATAGGGAATATGATTTTTTTTAATATTTTTATTCGATACTTAATATCGCTATATAATAGTAAAAAAAATTCACGCCAAAAAAATATCTAAAAGTCCTTTTAAATAAAAGATAAAAATTGGCAACCAACGCGGGCATTTCAAATGCCTACAATTTTAGCGTACTCGGTGTGACGTCAAAGTCTATGACAACAAACAAATATGGTTAGAGGTTAGGTTAAAGAAGTATTGTATTGTGCTACAATTTTAGTGTTTTTATTTTTATTTTTATGTTATTTCTTACAAAACATGTGATTTATTCTAATCAATTCTTTGATTTTTGGCATAAAACTAACTAAATCACAAACACTCCATCTGCCAAGTATGCTCCTTATGAGATCGATGTGACGTCAAAGTCTACGACATCCGCTCTGACCAATAGCGTCACGTTCCAAATATTTAAATTTCCCACAACTTTTTTGCAGTTTTTAAAAATTAATTTCTTCCTCAGAAAGAAATTATAATCAAAAATATTGATGTAGGTAGGATTCTAAAGCACTAAAGTTTATTTAAAAAAATATTTGACCCTTATTTGAATCACATGCATGTACCCTATTCGCGCCTAACAGATACAGAAACCATATAATTTACTACTAAATTGCGTACTAATTCTTGTATTGGCTAGCAGCCGAAAGTAGCTATAGAAAACCATTCTTTCAGCTTCATGGAAAAGGCTTCAAGTTCGCTTTGTACCAGGATTATGGTAACAAAACCTGCATGGGTTATCCAGGTGTTCTGGGTCATGAGATGACAGACATACAATCATTTGTAGACTGGGATGTCGATTACATAAAACTAGATGGTTGTTATGTGGATACATCGAAAATGGACACTGGTATGTTCATTTATATATAGATTAATGTTTTGAGTGATATTATAAAGAGTTCATATTTGCTTGTTTGTAAAATTAAATCTCTTTAAATTGTGTTGGGAATATATCATTAATAAATATAGACCGTATTTTGTCTATTAAAACTCTGATCAGTTAGTAACTATATATTG
Organism: Hypolimnas misippus; assembly: GCA_037950945.1. NCBI lineage: Eukaryota > Metazoa > Arthropoda > Insecta > Lepidoptera > Nymphalidae > Hypolimnas > Hypolimnas misippus. Next base: position 9,726,147 of record JBBEEQ010000011.1, on the reverse strand, counting down.
TCAGTATACACCCTCCCTCTCTCAAGGATAGATCGCTTGTCTTCACTCTCATAAATATATACATATTTAGCTTCCGCCCGCGACTTCGTCCGCGTAGAATAGTTACTTTGGGCTAATAATGCATTATTTTAGAACAAATTTGGTTAGCATAAAAAAGGTTATAGTGAGCTAACCTTAAAAGTTAGACATATGCTGTCGGACTTTTTTTAGAAATTTTAAAGGGGAACAATTCTGTCATACATGATTTTTGCGAAACTTTAACCGTTTACGCAGTGCACCCAGCGTAAGCTCTCTCAATAGGAAAATAACCCCCGATTTTGAAATATTCTTTATTGGTGCTCCGCTCCTTTCGGTCTTAGCGTGATAATATATAGCCTATAGCCTTCCTCCATAAGTGGGATATCTAATACTGAAAAAATTTTTCAAATCGGACCAGTAGTTCCTGAGATTAGCGCGTTTAAGCAAACAAACAAACAAACAAACTCTTCAGCTTTATATATTAGTATAGATTACAAGTAAACTTATGACAAGAAGCTCAAAGATAACTTAACACACTGGTCTATTTTTTATTACTAATATAAAGCTATAATATAGACTGTGCGTAAACGTTTTTAATCCCCAACCCACAAAGAGGAACGTTATAAGTTTGAGGTGTCTATGTATCTATGTGTCTTCTATGGCATTGTAGATGCCTAAAAATTGGATCAATTTTGATGCGTTTTTTTTTTGGTTTGAAAGCTGATGTGATCAAAATGGTTCTTGGCTATAGTTTATGAAGATCCGTTCAGACGTTTGAAGGTCTTCTTTCAGTTCTTTTGTTGAAAGAACCTGAGCAACTCCTACTTGTCAAAATGACTCAAAATCTACTCTCATGTGAATGATACTGCAGCGTCAGTTTGAATCAGCAGGATATATCTCATCAATAATTTACAGTAGAAGTATCGTGTTGGGCCTCATTGGAATGATCTCAATGAGTAGATTGTTTTTATGATTTTTTTATTTTAAATTTTATCGGGGCTCGTAATATATTTAATATGATACTACTAATACAACATAATACCAAACCACAACTTATATACGTCAAAACCGCGATCATCTACATAGTTTCATATCTAAAGTCGTTAAATCTTTTTTTCTTTAAAGTGAATTTTATTCTTGTAAGAAACGTTAATAAAGATGTTAAACCGTAAACTTTTTTAGTTAAAGTCTTTGAATGTACCTAATATTGCTATAATTGAATTAGATCCTTCTAAAAAGTATGAGATGTGCGCGTCACTTGTACGGGGAATTTTTACTTTGATAATTGTTGAGATTTTTCACGAGCCCCTGAGAACTCTTGTGTCAGTTTCACACACTTACGAGTACATACAGATATAACCCAGAAAATATGACATTCCTTTCCATAACACTTGTTTTATGTAGTAACCTAATGTATTTTTTTATTTTGGTACGTAATTTGTAGGTTATCCATACTTTGGTAAATTAATGAATGACACTGGAAGGCCAATAGTATACTCATGCAGTTGGCCTGCTTATCAAGATAAAGTGAGTATATGTCTACTGTACATGAGATAAGCTTAAGAGCATAATAGTTGTATTTATATAATTACAAACATTAATCAAACCAATATGGTTATCTTCTGTTAATTGGTGGATAAAGGTAAGTACACATCGGACGTAATTTCGGCGCACGTGATCGAAAATGAATATACGAGTGTAACCAAACCCGTGTAAGGCGAGAATTACACTTGTAAGTTTTGATACTTTCATAAAGATTTACATAAATTATTTCTTATTGCTTTAAGCCTGAAAGAATTCACTGTCAGTGATTTATTTTTGACATTCACAGCTTTCGTAACTACTTACGACGATGTGTACTAGGTTAATTCTGTAACCTGTTTTATATCGCTTTCGAGTGTAAAACTTACAGATGTATTTCTCGCCTAAGATTACGCACTGAAAATAAGTTTGATGTATGAAACGCCCTTAAATGCAAATATTTTAATGACCATAAATTTTAATTTTTGTTTTTTTTTTTTATTACGTCAGCCGGATTACGCTTCTATCGCCCGCCATTGCAATTTATGGCGCAACGGGGATGATATCCAGGATTCCTGGAGTTCACTCAGTAAAATCATGACATGGTTCGCTGAAAATCAAGACGATTTCGCCAAATACGCCGGCCCTGGACAATGGAACGATCCTGATATGGTAACGAAATAATATCTTATAACATAAGTTTATATACTTTAAACTTTCTCGATTCTTCATATTTTATATAACGGGTCTTATCGCGATATCGGTATTCGGTTCTAATGTTTTTAAAAAGAACAGCATATTTTGCCATTAAGTACTTCAACACAATATTTTCGAAAACAACATATAACAATTTTAATTTTAGATTTTTTTAATCTTCGAATATCTGTAACAAAACTATGGAATAATCATTAAATTAAATTTCAGCTGCTAATAGGTAATTTTGGCCTGTCATTAGACCAGGCGAAGGTTCAAATGGCGGTTTGGTCAATATTAGCGGCTCCATTGCTAATGAGTGTGGATTTGGAGACAATCAGGCCAGAATTCAAAGAAATTCTTTTGAATCGAGACATAATCGCTATTGATCAAGATTCGATGGGTAAACAAGGGCTCCGTGTGTGGAACAAGTCTAATTGTGAGGTAAATATGGACGCTGATAAGCGATACTGTGTCAAGCCACATGGACTTCATTTTGTGAAAAACGCTTCTAAAGATGCCAAACATATTCTTAATAAATTAGTTTGAAAATGTATGTATACATATTTTCTTTTATATTTTTATAGAAAATGGTAAGTTTTTCAAATGTATTATTGCAAAACACATTTCAACATTCGAACCATTAAATTAAGAAACTTTTTTAAAATTCTTATTAAGTTTATATGATTGTTAAGGTTGAAACATAATATTTTAAAATCTTGGTATGACAACTGTGGAGGGCTATTAGATTATACTATTGCTATTATTTATGATTTTTTTCGTTTTAGTACAACAACTAGTGCTGGTTTTCATAACCTAAAATGTACCTCTTGTTCTAGTCGTCCCACTTGCTATCAATTTTAAATATGATTATATTATTACTTTTTTCTCATTGACGTCAAACATTCGTTTTTTGTGTATGTGTTTGTGTGCGAATAGGCATGCATGTGTGAGTGGAGGTTAATTTTATTTAAAAGTTAAAACGGTACTTTTAATTGGATGTTGATAAGCAATAATGTGTCAACCCACAAAAAGTCAAATTCGGAGATATTGGTATATTTTGATACTGCATCACCTATTTAACATTATTAAGAAGAAATTGACGTCATATAAACTAAATAAGTACGAAAAAAAGTTTCTTAATTAATTGGTTCGAATTTCAAGTGCGTTACATATTTTGCAATTTGTACAATAATCTCAAACATTTGGAAAACTTTTTATTAAATAATATATTAAATGTATCAGTCTGATTTTAATTTATTATACCTTATTTCAAAAAATAAAAGAAAAAATGGATATATACTTCTTTAAACATCTGTGTTAAGAATAGGTTTGACATCTTTAGATGCCATTTTCTCAAAATGAAGTCCGTGTGGCTTGACACAGTATTGCTTATCAGCGTCCGATTTATATCTGTTATTTTGTTTAAACGTGCATTTATTGTTTAAAAAATCGTATTTATTCAAGGTTTGGAACAGGGAGCTGTCGGATGGTTCATACGCGATCGCATTTGTGAACAGGCGTGATGATGGAGCCCCATATTCCGTTAAAGTATCATTTGATTCTATGAGGATTCCGCAGCAGGCGTATGAAGTTCAAGTAGGTTTTTGTTTTAACATAAATTGTTTGATATAACTTTGAAAAGAGAATGTTTGTTTGGACGCGTTTATCTCAGGAACTATCTAGGAAGGTTCGAATTGAAAATTTATTTTTGTTTTAAATACTTTATTTATTGCGGAAGGCTATAGGCTATATTACAACACGCTACGACGCATAGGAGCGAAACAGTAACCAAAATTCGCGTAACCAAACCAAAAACCAAATTTATAAGGAATACCGAAAAATACTTAAAAGACCCCGGCGGCCCATTTCGATAAAAACTAAAGCTACATAATTCGTTTTCGATTCGATTCGTGGCTGGAAAAATTAATTATTTAAAAAACTAGTTAATTTTTCCAAAACGATTTAAAAGCTCACCCCTGTATACTAAAATGCTACTTACATACTACTACTTACTCACTCGCGGCTAATATACTGAACTGTCAAATATAACTTTCAAAAATCCATATTAAATCGCTGCTTAGATATTACATACTAAATTGGTTCTTTACGTCGTACTAAAAAGTAGAAATGATAAGACTGCTGACTTGTATAATTTATTTTACTTAGGATCTTTATAAGGAAGAAAAGCAACGCTCCTTTGGTCCTGGAGGCGATTTTGAAACGAGAATAAACCCGTCAGGTGAGACATATTTAGTAACGGTAATTTTATACTTTCCCCTTTTCGACTTTAACATTAACTACGATGTTTTAAACGCAGTTAATTAAGAACGCATAATGTGTATGTAAAAGTAGTTAAAAAAATTTGATTGCATGAATATTTCTTTTTTCCGCTACACATTTTAAGCGATTTTTAAAAGAACTAGCGATAACCGCGATGTTTGTGTGATAATTGATATTAATATAAGTAACCATTTTTTTTTCCCTATATTTGATTCACTAAATATGTCAGGTAATATAACATGAAATTACGCACAGTGGAGTAGAAAAATACGTTTAAAATGTTACTTTTAACACTGTTTGAGTATCTTAAAATATTCGTCGAGAAGGTTCTTTATGGAAATACATTATGGTTTTTGCGATTTTACAATAAAAACTATTTCAAATTGCGATTCATATTATTTGACGTCATTACAACATTTAACGTACTTATGTATGTATTAAAATATTATTCGTTTCACAGGTGTGAAGTTTTATAAGTTTAACCCGAAGAAATCGAACGAGGTTAACATAGAGACGTAATCTTAAGATAAAACTGAAATTGTTATTGATAAGAAATAAATATGATTATAAATTCTCGTCTTAAAAATTATTTCTCACCTCATCTATGATGTTCAAAGTCCAAAAACGCGATAAAAACGATAGAATGTACAATGAGCGCGCTAAGAGATAAACCTACAGGATGAGTACATATTATAAACTTTTGACCAATATATTATAATATTGTAGTGAAATAATTTTAGGTGAAGATTATTATTTTTTATTTGTTGACGTTCTTTTTATAATATAGTTCGTTTGATTTTATAATTGGAATATTATGAATAGGTTAATTTAGAAAAGCAATTAAGTAAAGATTTGTATGTTTGTAATGAATAAACTCAAAAACTATTGGACGGATTACAATCAGGGGCGTAAATATAGGGCGGCAGCGCTGGCAAAATTCCACGGACCCTGCCTAAAATAATTTTATTTTTAAAATTCTTATTAAAGATAAATTGTTATTTTATTTTCAATACGTATAAATATATGCTCTTAAAAATAAAACGTATTAGATATATAACCAAAATGCACACTATATTAATAGTTTTGGGCAACTACTTAAGTAGTTTATTAAAATTAAGTTATAACGTAACGATTTTTACTTGGAACCCCATCCAAAGAATTTAGCACGGGCCCCTGATTGTATAGTTACGCCTCTGACTACAATAAAATTCTTTATCAATAAATTATTCCGGTTTTTCCATAAACTTAATTAAATATTCTGATTAATGAGTATATTATTGTTTTAAAAACATTTTAAGAAATTATTATCTAAGCGAATTAATTGTTATTAGTGATCAATGATTATATCGCCAGTCATCTTATATAACCGACTCGTTAAAAAAAAATTAATATATTAATCTAAAATTAACGTTGCTGTGAATAACACACTAATCTGCCTGATTGTAATATTAGTAAGTATTTAATAAAAACTTAATCTTGTTATTGGTGGTATTTATTTCGGAACTAGTTAGAAATAAGTGGGTCAGTTCGGTCATGGCGTGATGACCGTTACGCGGGCGAAAGTCGATGGCACGTTAAGGTATTCAAATGACCACACCACACATCAAATTAACTTCTAAATTTTTAAGCGGACGACGATATTCTGTTGGTTCTAATGTAAAACTTATCATTCTTAGCTGGTCTATATTAATATTATCAAGAGGTAAGTTGTGAAGTTGTAAGTGTTAGGTAGAGGTTATCTCTGAAACTACTGGTCTATGATGATGCAGGTAGTTTATTATGAAGTTAATAGTGTGTTTAATTGTTGTGTGACAGAAATAAATACACTTTTTGTAAGCCAGTATTTTCTATACTAATATTTTAAGCTGAAAAATTTGTTTGTTTGAACGCGTCAATCTCAGGAACTACTGGTTCGAATTGTAAAATTCTTTGTGTTAGATAGTTTATTTATTGAGGAAGGCTACAGGCTATGGGCTTTATTACATCACGCTACGATTCATGGGAGCAAAGCAGTAACCATAAACGCGAGTGATATGTGTCTTTTATAAACATTCGTTGACCAAAGTAGAAATAATTTTTGATTAAAAAATTTTTTTGGAATAAGTATTTGAACAAAATACCACTTTTTTATGAACAGGCATCGTTAGATGTACGATTAAAAATCTGATGTGGATCTTAAGTCCATATTGTACGCATGAAAATTAAGAATAGAGTTGCACCATTAAAAAATGATAAGGCAGCCTTATACACAAAATTTCATAATTTTGCCGTTAATGGTTTTTAACCCTCGAAAAGAAGGGTGTTATAAGTTTTCCGTTTGTGTGTATCTGTGCGACTTTCTGTGGCTCCCCAATGAATAGACCCATTATGATGCGGTTTATTTTGTTTGAAGGCTTATGTAATTGAGATCGTGCTGACCTATAGTTTATGAAGATTTGATCAGACGTTTGAAGGTTATCAGCATTTTTCTAGTTTATGCAAGTAACAGAGCAAAGTTTTTCCGGTGTAATCGACTCTAAATGTACTATATTATAAATAATATTAAAATAACACATTTGCGTAACCTTGACCTGATGCTACATCATCGTCTCGAAACAGCAGGATATACAATTCCTCCCCAACTTATAGTACAAGTATCGTGTTGGGGCTCGTTAAACTGGTCTCATTGAAATAGATTGGTAGTTTTTTTTATATTGTATTATCATTATTGAGCTTAAATTTAGATATTATACCAAAAATTACGACGCAGCGGGTCTTAAATTCGTACTGTCTGCAAATCGCTATTTTATTATTATGTAAAATTTAAATATTATATCCCCGCAAAATAGCATAAAATAATAAAATGAATGTACTGTGTGTCTACTAGATATATCAGTACACTGTGCCTACACAAAATGGATTCGGGGACGCAATGGTTAAAGTAGTTGGTTTCGTTGAAATTTGAAAACCATCCTTTTTTGTCATTACAACATAATAAAATAGACATTCATAGTAAGGAAGTTTATATTTCTCAAAGTTATTGAAATATTGCATCAGACACGACAGTCTTGCTATGTACCTAAACGATAACAGATTCCAGTGAATAGATACATTATACAAATAGATACATTAGTACTTCAAATAATGAATAGACACGTGAAATGAATAATGTACTAATACCTATTGATGAATGCCAGACAGAAAAAGACGCAAATATTTTTTTTATTTAAAACATTCAATTTTTAGTTATATATATTTTTAATATATGATGAGTTTTAGTCAGACACCATACCTATATTCATTGGTTTCATTTTTGAAAAACGTTGTTTTATCCGTTTTATCTATTTTTTTTACAAAAAAAAACTGAACAAAGTTTGGTCATCTGGGTATGGACATCCGGTCCCTTGTAAATATTTGTGTGTACACACAAATATTTACAAGATCTTTGATTTGCGCGACATCGAAAATTTTCTATGTGTCGGCGCGCGGTTAGTAAAGGTTTAGTTAAGAATTTGAACTAATTTAATTCTTAATAGTAACACTATCACATGGTGTAATGTTATGATGGTGTTTTTTTTTTTTTCAAAAATTTATGGATCAATTAAGAGTTCTGGCACAAGCAATATTTATTATGGGTCGTCACGACGGCGACTTTGGTCGAAGGCGATTCGCTGGTGACTTCCATGTCATCGTGTGGACGTGACTTTGTAGAGCGAGATTTAGTCACCGTCGATACATAAATTTCAACCCTGCCAAGCTGAAAAGTCATTGACAGACAGCGCATTTGAGCGATATGTTCTGTATCCTTTCTCAAGGCATTGACAGCAAAATAGAAATTTATTTTATTAACAACTCATTGTTTTGTTAGAAAAGAAATACGGTTCCAACATTTACATGAATTTTTATTAAGTTATTTATTTACATTAATTTGTTACTTTATTTTGGAAAAAAACATTAAAAAATGATGATTTTGACTTTGAAATATTTAAAATAATGGGAAAATAATATTTTAAAAAGTATACACGAAAATTTGTTAAAAATTGACGATGTCCTGTATCGAAAGCGACTTCTTCGATTTATTTCATCGTTATTGGGTAACCTTTAAACGTGATTCATTCAAGTAGGTTTATACGTCATGTGTCAAAGTCATAACATTCGATTGAAAGCCGCATTGTCTGAGAAGTTTGGAATTATAAAGAACGTTTTTTCATTAAATTTAAATGAAGTAATATATTTAAATATTTGTATTTGACATTATTTATCGTCAGTTTTAACAATAATACTTAAATATAGGATACAATGATTAACACGCAACGTAACAAATGTTATCTTTGCGTCGCGTAAGAGTAAAAGAAAGTTGGTTAGTTCCGTAGTAGGTCAATGGTACATCATCGCGTGCGAGTAACGCTAAGGATTGACGTCGACATCAGGCGAGTGAGCCGAGGAGCTAAGTCTGGTTTGAGACGCGGCAGGCGACAGTTGTACCGTCGCATCACACGTATTTCGTCACCTATATAACGTGTGCACCGTGACCGTGAAAGTTATAATCGTGTCATATTAGCGTAACCATGGGCGGTAAAGTTGAGAATGTTGGCATACTTGCTATGGAAATATATTTCCCTTCGCAATATGTCGACCAAGTGGAATTAGAGAAATTCGATGAAGTTGCTGCTGGCAAATATACCATTGGACTGGGGCAAAGCAGGATGGGTTTCTGTTCGGACAGGGAAGACATCAATTCTCTTTGCTTGACTGCTTTACATAGACTGATTGAGAAAAACAATATAAATCTTCATGACATTGGACGCTTAGAGGTTGGCACAGAGACTATTATAGATAAAAGTAAAAGTGTTAAAACTTTCCTCATGACATTATTTGCAAAAGAAGGTGCTACAGATATAGAAGGAATAGATACTACAAATGCTTGCTATGGAGGTACAGCAGCTCTGTTTAATGCTATTAATTGGGTAGAATCTTCATCCTGGGATGGCAGAAAAGCAATTGTGGTAGCAGGCGATATAGCAGTCTATGGTAAAGGCCCAGCAAGGCCCACTGGTGGAGCCGGAGCAGTTGCAATGCTGATTGGGCCTGATGCACCATTAGTATTTGATTGTGGTGTCCGTGCATCATATATGACTCATGCATATGATTTTTATAAACCAGATTTGGCATCTGAATTCCCTTATGTTGATGGCAAATTATCAATTCAGTGTTACCTGAGTGCTTTGGACAACTGTTACAATTTGTTCTGTCAGAAAATGAGGAAAGTGGATCCAAATTTCAAGGGTCTCTTGAGCTTGGATGGAATGTTATTCCACTCTCCGTACTGTAAACTTGTTCAAAAATCACTAGCTCGAGTGAGCTTCAATGATTTTCTTAATGCAACAGAAGAAGAAAGAGATAAGCAGTTTCCGGGGCTCTCTCAATTTAGTACATATCAAAGGGCAGATACTTACTTTGACCGTGATGTGGAGAAAGCATTCATGACATACAGCAACAATCTTTTTGAAGAAAAAACTAAACCATCTCTTCACATAGCTCGTAATGTTGGAAATATGTACACACCTTCATTATATGGAGGTCTCGTATCTTACTTAGTAAGTAAATCTCCAGACCAGTTAATTGGAAAGAAATTCGCTTTGTTCTCATATGGTTCTGGTTTAGCTTCAACAATGTACTCCATCAACATATGCAACGACATGAGTGTTGGTTCCAAATTAGAGAAATTAATAAATTCCTTGAATGAGAATGTGGCAATGTTAGATAAAAGACAGAGCGTAGAACCACAAAAATTCTCAGATATAATGCAAATAAGAACAGAGAATTATCACACTGCACCTTATGAACCATCGGGGTCAATAGATGTGTTATTTCCCGGTACATATTATCTAAGCAAAATAGATGACCAAAGACGACGCACATACGATAGGAAGCTATAAGGCATTTATTTATTAAATCTAGTTTATATTTGTGTTGGTGTAGGACATTGTCAATAGTATGATGTTAATTATTTATCCATAGATTTATTAGCATAGTGCTTTGTCATTTTTGTTCTTGTAATTCTAGGAATGTTATTTTAATGTTTATTTGGTTTGACTGGGTTAAAAAGTAGGTAGTGTTTTTTAAATAAAATTTAAATTTAATCAATATTAAATGTAAATGTGTAAAACATTATTACTGTGTCAGTGATAATGAAGTATTTGTATGCTTTAAAAAAATATTCATAAATGGTGGTGCAATACATTTGATGTAATTGAAAATGTTAGTATAATCACATTACTCTTAATTAGGAGAATATTATTTATTGAAACTATTTTGAAATGCAATTTCAATAGTGACTATTTGTGAAGCAAAATATATCTGTATAAATATATATTGTCTTGTACTTACACTCTTTAATAAAGGGATAATAAAATGGTGTGTTATTTTTATGAATAAAATTTATTAAAAAAATCTATATTGATTCTAAATAAAAATTAGGAATCATACCTGTAATAATAAATTTTCGATTAAATTAATTTTTATAATTTTCTTTATCAGTAAAATCCATACATGATCTAATAAATTTAAAAGTAATCTTGTTTGTTAACTTTAAACATTTAAACTGCTTATACTAAATTTATTCAATTTCGTTATAGGTATAGATTGGATCTTTGAAAAGTGCAAAAGCTACATTTAGTCCCGAAACTAAAACTGTAAGGATTATACGTCATTTTTCAAATAATAGAACTATTCAAAATAATTATTATATTATTAAATAAAAGTTAACTATTATATTTATAATGTTTAAAAAATATTATACAAAATGAATATCATATACTGTTCGTGTAATAATATTGAAACTGATATAGGGGTTAATAATATTCGTGTTAATCAATGAAAATGGAAAATATTCAGAATATGTTATATTGATTGCCTTTTACATACTAGCGAATGCCCCGGCTTCTCCCGCCTGTTTTATTTGCTTGTCTTTATTATTATATCCAGCTCATGTGTCCGTTGTATTATATAAATAAATAACAGTTAACTCTAATTAATTCATTTTTACAGTAATTTTGATCTACAAACAGACACTTATTGTTTAGTTATAGTATAGGAGTTGAACGTAGGTACATAATCTGAGTTTAAGTATGTTTATTAATTTATTATAAAAAACTTCTCTATTTCCCTTACTCTTGTGTAAGCTGCCAACGCTTTAATGGCACCTCTGTTGGTGCAAATGTTCATGGGCGACGGTGATCACAGCAGGTGACCCGCTTGCTCATTGAAAATTCCTTCCCTACAGTCGACGTGGTTTTGGAGTCTAAGCACGAAAAATGTTTGGTCGTAGGTATCCAGATATACTATTCGAATTCTATGTAGCTTTTCCTTAATTTAAGTACTTTTTGTTTATTTTGACGATTCAAAAGTGCTTTTAAAAGCCTACTTGAATAAAGTATTTTTTGATTTTGATTTTGATATCACTGATGGGCATGAGGGGCTTACATATCAATGTCATTCATTAGTTTATTTGGACTACTGGACTGTATGATTAAGGTGGGATAACCACATTCGCTTATTTGTAAATGTTTTATTAAATTTATACGGTAAAAGTAAATTAAATGATTTTTTTTTTCAATAATGTATATAAATTATAATAGGAATAAACCTTTGTATATAAAAGTCGTGAAAAAAACAAAAAGTTCTCGAAATCAGATTTGCAAAATCAATGCAAAAAATATGTTAACAATTCATATGTACATACATATTTGGTTATTTGCTACGAGATTTTCCGTATTGTTTAGATAATATCTACATCAAGATATTTATTTTAAGACTCGATTAAGTATTCTTTTTACTGTTTCATGAGTACTGATTTGAGTCGCATAGTTTTTAAAAGAAATATCTTTTCATAAGAAGTATCCTGTTTTATTTCCATATTTAAATACTTATTACTAATTATCGGGTTAATTGTCAAAAACTATCGTTATTAAAACATGCTACATTATGATTGTTTTCCATATGTATTAGCGATAGTTTACAAAAATTGGCACCGAAATACGTGAATAATCCCGTATTTCTTTACTAGTTTGTATGTCAGTTAAAATTAGAATGGGTAAGTATCAAGTGGCTGTTCTTTATTTGAGGTATAATAAGAGTTTGATTTAATCAAAATGATAAGTCACATGAGCCAGTGCATGACACATTCAAACAATAAGTGTGTGACTCGTATGTGATTCTTATTAATTTCGTTTAATTAAAATTGGTGGATCTAAACGACGTTATTTTGTTGTTGAACAATACATAAGTAGAAAATTTTAAGACAGTCATGTGACTTCTTGAATACCCCGTAAACATTTGGAATTGTTTACAACTGAATTCGTCAATTGCTTCACAATATTCCCTAATGCCTAGGCCAATGCATTACAAAATTCCAACCACCAACCACTATAAAAATTGTGATCTATAAAAAATATCTTATTGGCCAAAAGTGTTCTTCTGTATTAAATTTTTTGATAGAGAAGTTTTGAGCAATATCACTATATTTACCGATCAACGTTCAACGACGTTATGTGAATATGGTGTAACCCCCACGCTTTTCTACTGCTCATTTCAGGATCAGGATATCAAAATTTAAAACGATATAAGTACCTACTTAGGTAAGCCAGTTTTCGCACAATATTTTTATTAACTGCCCAGCATAAGATAAATTTAAATCATTTAGCACTTGAAAAGTCATTACTTAGCCTAGATTTAGGTTAATTACCCGAGACTAGAGATTTTTGTTTTTTATACTGGGCCATGTTTGCTCTCTACGGTGATAAACGCATATACAAAAACGTTATAAGTAATAAATATTAAGGCACCCTGAAATTAAATTATTTTATGGTTAGTTTCTCTTTCCATCACTATATTTATATTAACTGTACAACATTACATTTAACTGTAGATAATTTATACAGATAACGTTTTGAAGTGTTCTACGAATAATATTATTATAACATGATATTATTTGTTACATATTTAATTTTTGAACTTTAAATGTTTTAGTATAGTCAAGTCTCCTTTTTCCTCTACCCATTTATACCGAATTCAAATGAAAAACGATCATAGCTAAGATGGAAGTAGAATAGAATTTGTGTAGATCGGGATTTTTAGCGACTCTAATTTAGAGTGTCTGTGTGATACGGTTTTCAGCAGATTAATAATCTTATATCCTGCCCCCCCCTACATGTACATGGGAAGACTTGATACAGGCATCGGAGAACGCCGTTCGTGTGGCAAAACTTTGGAAATTGACCCAATTTTTATTAGTAACAAACTAAGATTTAGTAATCAATACTGACTCCAATTCAAAATAAACATTTAATATTATTATTTAAGACAAATTTAATGGAAATCTTATCCACTAAATTATGAAGAAGATAATTAATTATGATGTCACTCTTAACAATTAAAATTTAAATCAACAATTTTTTATTGATAAAAATTGCTATTTTATTTCATAAGAGTTTTTTAGTTCGTACGTTTCGATTATTCTAAATAATTTATTTTTGAGGTTATAACGTACGAAATATTTACAATTTAAACCTCTTTGTGACCAAAAATCTATTAGGGATGAAATTAACTGTTTTAAGTTTATTGATATGAAAAATTGCTGGTGTTACAAAAATAAATTTTATCCATTATATACTTACATAATTATGTTTTTTATTTAATGGTGTTTTCAAATCGAATTGCGATCATTAGGCTAAATATGAACCTATCGTAGACTAAGCGTTTGTGTTGTTTGTGTTTTCAAAATATTTTTGGAACAAAAAAATCAGGCATTTCGTTGTTCTTGTTTGGTTTATTTGTAGAATAAGGTTTTACTGTAATTATTGGGATATTTAAACAAAGTCGCGTCATGTATTGGTGTATGTTGTAGTGGGTATCATAGACAATATGAGTCTAGCTGTGGCTCACTTATTATAGTTCGTATTCAGACTGACTTGGCTCAGAAAGTACTATGGTATAATACACCGATTATGTATACGGTGGTAATTTTTATTTTTTGTTGTATTGCTATTAAATCGTATTTATATAATTGCTTATCTAAATAGGATTTTTGGCTTTGTAAAAAACACATTAAACCATTCGAAGTGTTTTATTTTTAAATTGTATTTGTGGATTTTTTATTGTTATCTAGTAAAGAAAATATGCTTGCGCCTTTGCTACAACTAGCCTAAGCCTAGTAGCAGGGAGTGCAAATGCTATGAGCCTCTAGTCTCTACTTCTATTTTGAAGTTCTATCACTTAATTTAGAGAACATACTACATCTTTTTTATTATATGTTAAAAAATACAAGAGGGCAAATGTCAATCATCAATTAAGACGACGCGACGGCTCAAATATCAAAATTTATTATTTATTCTAAACTAAAGTTGAGGGTCCAGAATTCAGTTTTGCTACGGGCCCCGCGTATTTAATTCGGCACTGGCTACAGCAGTGCTATTATTTGAGTCTAAATTTAAATTTTTATTCTACATCAATAAAGCGTACCTCAATTTGCAATATAAAATTATTTAAATGATTTCTATTGTATTTCTTACTTTAAACAAATACAATAAGACTAATTTAAATAAATATTTTACCTCACCTAATAGTACTCGTTACCCACAGCACACATAAGATACACACAAATATTTTATTCGTTATCTGTTTACATGTTAAATGTACAGTTTTTTTAATAAAATAAATTCAGTTTTTTAATAATATTAAATATAACATAAATTACAATAATTATAATATTTACAAAATAGATAAACAGAAATACTAACATTTCAATAGTTTTTATATAATTAAAGTCCGCGTGGAACGGTGGAGATAATATTAGTAGTATTTTCTTTTCAAAATAATTAGTCCTCCTGTCACCGGCGAAGACAATGTTCTGTTGAAATTGTATGGAAAGACAATATTAGAACTTAATAGTGCAACATGTACATATATGATAAATTATAAGCGTAAGGTGTAAGGAAGAAAGCTAAGGGCTATTTATAATATATACTCTTTTACAATCGTTGCAATACTGCATAACTGCTGGGGTTAAAAACCTAAAATTTTGGCAGTGACTACTTTTATGTTGGTTTTTGGATATTCCACCCCTAAAAAGGTGAAAAGGGGTAAAAGTGTTTGTATTCCAGATCCTATTCCGAGATTATATTTACTTTAAGTAAGCACTGGATGCTAGTAATATGTACGTACGATCGTAGTGTTATGTTAGTGAGATTCGGTGTTGCTAATTTTTTGATTTTTCTAGGATTTCGGTCCTACATATTATGGCCGTATTATTATGGGCAAAGGTTAGGCAACATCATTCTAGGAATCCAAAGCCTTAGAAGGTTTACAGACCATACCTGACTTTGTATATAAGCTTTTATTTTGACGCTAGTTTTGTATTACTTGATTCGACACTAATAGGAGGTATTTTTAGCGTGTATATATGCTCGTAGAAGCATATATACACGCTAAAAATACGCCGGGTGTGTAAAAGCCTTGATGCTATTTTTGTCATGCCGATATGATTGTAAGTTCCTATGTGATTCTTAATCAACAATGTAGTGTTATGACAACTCATTGATAAGATTTAAGATTCGAAGACATTTGCTTCAATCAGTGCGCCAATTAATCAAACATGATTTATTTTAAGAAAATTAAAAAAATATATATTTTATAAAGATTCCATGGATGTAACTTTATTCTTTCGAATTAGGTTTAGTTATTAAAACTCAAGCTAAAAAAGCGTAAAGAACTTTAAAATTATAATAATTTCAGTTTTGTTAAAGTACCTAATTAAAATATAAATAAATTCACTTAGGGATAAAAATTTAATTATATTATTAAAATAAATAAAGTTAGTGCTTTAATTTATGCATTTATATTTCGTACGAAGAATGAAAAAAATATAAAAGGAAAAAAATGACGGTACGATAAAAGAAAATTTAGAAAATTAATTCAAAAGCTATCTTTAGTTCATACAACACTATGTAATGTATTTATTAACATTGAGTGTATAAAAATAATTTAATTAAAGTTAAAATACCGAAAATATAATTACCCTTATTTTACTATCAAGCGGTTAAGTTATTGAGATTAGGTTAAAAGAAAAATATTTATTTTAGTAGATATTAGCTTATAAGAATAATAGAACTTCTGTATTCGACACAAAATCATTTAATATTTATAAAAATAATGTTTAATTATAAAACTTGATTGATTAAATTTTTTACATTTTAAATTATAACATATTAAAATACTGGCATAAAATACATATGATGCCTCTATTTAAAAACAACATTATAATTTATGCATTTATATTTCGAGCAGGGAACGAAAAATAACATGGCGGTGTTAGATAATAATTATGTGATGTTCTGTGATAAAAATATGAATTAATCAATTTAAAAATATATTCTAGAACGATGCGAGGTAAGTAAAGAAATAATAAAAGCTATGTTTGAATTATTTTTCCGACGAAAATTATTTTATAACACGTAGTGTAATAATGCAACTAATTATTATTAACAAAATCAAACTTTTAGTGAAATAGTAAAGCGCTTAAAATACCTCTATGGAGTTTTTGAAAGTCATTTTGAAAATATTAGTCTTTTAAAATAATATACGAAGAATTATCATTATATAAATTGTCTTCAATATAGCATTTACTCTAACAATCTTGAAAATTGTTCACATTTTATGCGTTGTCATGTCGTTCATCTGGTCGCGATAAAACTTTGTCAGGTTATTTTTCACACTTGCGAGAAGATTAAGATATGGTACAATTAACCTCCAGCAGATGTCGTACCAACCAGCATAACAAAATCTATATTTACCACCAAGTTGCGTTGGTTTTAAATACCGTTATATATATATATATATATATATATATATATATATATATATATATATATATATATATATATATATATATATATATATATATATATATATATATATATATATATATATGCATTTATTTATTTTGTTATATGTAGAGATTATTATTGATTTTTTTTAATGAAACATATAATCCTTTCCGGACATCTGACGATTACGATAAATAATAAGTAGGTAGATAGTATTAAATGTTTGATAGTCCACTGAAATGATAAGGTAAGCTGGTACATTTTCATGATAATACCTACTCGGTAGATGAGCGGCCCGGTCATTAGCTATTTAATGATCAAAATAAACAAAGTATCAGATTATTATCGAAAACATTTAATAACTATCATCGTATACACATAATAGTGGGACAATATGACTTAAATATAAAGATGGAAAGATAACGAAATAGTTTGCTATTTTAGTGTAATGTAGGTAGGTATAACTTAAATATTTTATAACGGTTTATTTTGCAATAAATTTTATAGCAGTTATTCTGTTTCATATTTACTTTGTTAATGATATTAAAACGATCTAAAAATATTCCCCTTTTGAATAAAAACGGAATTTTCAAAATCGGTCACGAAATGACGGATTTCTAAGCTAACAAACATTAAAGAGAACATACATTACTCGATGAGATCATTCTTCTTTTTGAAGTTGGTTGAAAACAGTTGTAACGATTAATATGAACGAAAGGTGGGAAATGTATAAGTAAATTATAGTTTCCACAAAAATTAATGTAGCAAAAATGTGTAAGCTAAAAAAAAACGGTCAAATGCGAATCGGATATGGTTTACTGAGAACTTATTGACACGCGACTTATACTTGCCCAGTTCGTGTAAAACTCCACCCGTATACCTAATATACAAAAACACAGACAGACGTCCAGGTCCAGGGTCCAGGTAAGAAATAGATTTGTGTTTATATATGGACGCTGATAAGCAATACTGTGTCAAGCCACACGAACTTCATTTTGAGAAAATGGCGTCTAAAGATATCAAACATATTCTTAAATGTATTGTTTGAATAAGTATTTATATATATTTTCTTTTCTTTTTTGATAAAAGGTATAATGTATTAAAAGCAGGTTGATATATTTAATATATTATCTAATAAAAAGTTTTTTTTAAATATATGAGATTTTTGTAAAAATTACAAAATATAGAACGACCTTGAAATTACATAGAACGAATTAAGAATCTTTTTCCCGTACTTATTAATTTTATATAACTTTATTTTTTATTGAATAATGTTAAATAGGTGATGCACTATCAAAATATATCAATATCTCCAAATTTGACTTTATGTGGGTTGACACATTATTGCTTATCAGCATCCATATATCAGTGAGAAACTAATTTTTTTTTGGTTTGATATACACAGAAACGGTTATTCTTTTTACGTGATTGAATCACGTGAAAAGCATTAGCAACGTTGGCTAAACTAATATTGTCCTCATAAATTACTTGTTTCAACAATATAAATGTCAATGTTTTTGTCGATATTCGATCGCACGTTCCATACATGCTGGCGATAATTTTTTTATTGTAATGAGTAAAGATAACAAATACCATTTGTAAACGTTGTATATATTTAAATGCAGTTTTTAAAAGAAACGATTTTGTCTATTCATAGTTCGTCTATACAAAGACATGAATGAAATCTTTTTAGCTGGATAACATTGTAAGAGAGACCTCTGAGCGGCAGGGTTATCTGACATCGGAATATTCCTATTTCTGTGTTCTGTGTACCTATTGCGTCAGTGTCAATATCTAGACATATCTTAAAAGATTTAAAATCGTGTTTGTAATGACAGTGTTCTGATGTGAAAAACATTAAAATAAACAACGAATACACAACGAATTGAGAACCTCCGCCTTTTTGAAGTCGGTTGAAAAAGCGGGCAAAATGTCTGTATGATTGACTACTGTTCTTCATGAATTAAATGTACGCTTATAAAAAGGATGACATCAAACTAGAATGATGTTAGAAACACAAATAATTCACGGCTAATCGTTTATAAGGTATGCGAGATATGATAAAACTGCGTGGATTTAGTATACGTTTGGCTTTTAAGCAGAATATTGAATTTAGTTCGTAATTTATAATGTATACCTACTATATGATTGAATATATTTAAAGATTATGCTGTTGGGTTTCTTTGCAGCTCATTAAAATCTCTATTTTAAACTAAAAATGAAATTATATACCTGCCTAACTCTGGTTTATAGATTTGTAGTTTTTTTTAAATCTATATCATCGTCAATCGTTAACAGATGTTAATCATACTTCCATATAGATTTTAATAGCTTCGATTAAAAAGGGTAGGTACTTAATATTTATAAGTAAATAATTTCATCTATACCGATTCTACATCAAATTAAATTTTGTATACAATTTAAATATATGCGATAAATTAAACATACCTAATCCTAAATTTAATAGTAATTTAATTAAACACGAAGTACGTTTTCGATACCTAACAAGTATCAATTCACCAAAATTGAACTTGCTTTTTAGCAGTACAAGGGAACAAAAACACGGACATACACTACCTTTACATAAAGGTAAAAAATAGAACTCTTTTTTGAGTAGTAATTAAGTCGCGATGCGTAAAAAATTATAATTAAATATAATATTATTTTTGGACATTTTTGGTAGCCGCCCGTGGTCTTCACAGTTGCCGTACACCAAATGATTCTTTCCGAATGCATATGCACGAGTTATAGGTGTTCAAACTTCATGTCATATTTGAAGAGATCCCTCGATTATCCCAACAACAACAGGAAAGTACCCAACAAGCAAAAAAAAAGAATGACCTAAGTCGGTCTTGCCGTCTCCGAGTAATAGGGCTACATATTATAAAAATAAACGTTTCGTTTTGAAGTTGGTTTAAAGATTATTTGATCTTTTAAAAGTAAGATATTATTAAGAATATGGCATTAATACTGACTAAGACAACATATCCATTATTATCAAGTAGATATATTAAATCTAATTATCTATAATACCTTTAATACATGCGATAATAATTATCTCAACTTAGTAATTTATATCATTTTGTTTTTTTTTTGTAATAAAATATAGAATAAAATAATGACAGAATACAATCAAAATAATTATATTTTTGCAACTAGTTTTAATGTATCTATTTTATTTCTCGACATTATCTGTCATACTACAAAAGATGCATTAAAACCATGTTGAACACGTGTCTAACTAAACAGTGTTTAAAAATTAAACATTGCTTAAAATATTATCTAAATTGCTTTACAGCGAATAAACTCATAAAAAAACTTATTGATAAAATGTTATACGTTACATTTGACAGCTGAAATAGGTTTTAGACATCTATTAAACTCACTTAAACGTATGTTAATCTAGTATATCTAAAGCATGTTTAACTCTAACTGTGCTTAGACGCGGATTCGTAGTATCGATTTTTATAAACACGCGCTTGACGTCTGTTTAAATCTTTTGTAGTAAGGCAGTATGTTTTTAAGATCATATGTAGCAAAAACTTACGATAAAAATCGATAAATATTTTATGAATATAGCACGTAATAATCTTATAATATGTATATGGGATGTAATAAAATACATTGCGATGTAGATTTTAAATGTTAATTTCCTATGCTAAATAATAATAACAATAATTTCACAATTTTCCTCACCCAACTTTTAATTTAACATAATTTATTGTGACAGAAATTCGTACTATACCATAGTGCTTCCTACTAATGAAGTACCTGTTATTTAAATAGCTTATAATTTTAAACGTTAATTAAAAAAAGACATAATTGTATGCATATATTTTCGTTCATGATAGATAAAAAACTCAATTTTATTTTCATTTACTACTATTAAATCGAAAATGTTTTTCATTGTTTTGGTTTTTAAAGTATTGTTTATTGAAATTATAAAACTAAGGAGCCTTACTAATATTATCTACAAGACTAATTTACGGTTTCGATTATTTTATTGTCTTTTTGCTAAAGGTGATATGATAAAGATATCACAATAAGTATAAAACATAGGTTGGTTGTTCCAGTGTCATCATTGATCAAAGAGAAACCGGTAAGTAAAACATATATATTTAATATGCATTTGATTTTAATGCGCATAAAACAGCAAAGTGTCATCTTAAAAATCGTACAAATATTACAGCAGAGTAAAGAAAACAAACAAACAACAGAACAAAAAACTCTGATTAATATTTGTGTAATAATATGTGTTAATAATTAAATTATTGTACTATTGTAACAGTATTGATACTAAACGTATCTAATTGAAAACTGTTGGTAAGTAATTGCTTATTTCTTCTTCCATTGACAGATTCAAGATGAAATTCTTCATTGCATTCGTTGCTCTCGTCGCCGTGGCTGCGGCCGTGCCATACCACAAGCCATTGAACCACATCGAAGCCGAACTCCAGGCTATCATCGATGCCATCAACAGCCCTAGCACCGACCCAGCCACCGCTATCCTCCTGCAAGACAAACTTGATTCTATCCTCGGCATATCGAAGCCCGAAGAAATCGACGCCAGCCCCGTCATCATTGAAGAGCCCGAAGAAATCGACGCCAGCCCTGTCATCATCGACGAAGTCCCTGAAGCCGTTGTTCCTGAACCTTCAAGCTCTCCTCTTGTTCAAATCATTGTCAATGTCAATGGTGCTAGCTCTGCCAACAGTCCCGTTGCCATTGATCGTCCCGTGCCCGAGGAAATTAAGCACGAGGTCGACCCTGACCCCGTGATCGTAATCGATGAAGCCGAGCAGGTTGACTCAGTTGAGGTTGCTCCCATCGTCCCCCTTCCCGTTGTTGTTATGCCTGACATCCTCAACTAATTTTTTTTAATAAATTAATATAACGAAGAAATTTATTTATACATTTTTAATGGAATGCATATAATATCGTCGTTGTGCAATAAAGTTACATAAAAATAAAAAAAAAAACTTTTTTTTATTAAACCCTAATAATCTTAATTTCTACGCTCAAATGAATTGACAAAATGGCCAATTTAGTTAAAGATAAATAAATTTGTTTAAACTTAAATTGTCGTAAATAAGTTCTATACTCTTGCCACACGAGTACTTTTTTAGTTTAACTTCAACAATAATTAAATATAAAAAATAAACTTTCTAAATAATTAAAAAAATAAAATAACATATTAATTGTCTTAGATTTTCGCGATTATTATTCATTGAAATGAAACTATTTTAAACGGATTTAAATCGCGTATATTAATTATTTTTATCATCCCGACGTTTCGAGCACTTTGCAGCGTTCGTGGTCACGGGTAGACTAAGGTGACATTTGTCTATTTGAGATTTGAGAAAAATATTATTTACAACTACCGCCAACGGTTTCTTAAATGATATCTTGAATAACGTTCCGGTTGCACGCAGAAGGCACTAACTGTATCTTTTGGTCTGGCAGTCTGTTGGACTTGGGATTTTAAATTTTTAATGAGCGGATCCCAGGTGTTTGAAAGTCTCCAACCATCTTCTCTATTGAAGTTCGGATGTTTTTGAATTTCAATAGCCTCGCGTATCATTCTAGGAATGAATCTGTGTTCTCTAGCGAGGATCTGTGGTTTATCAAATCGGATAAAATGGTTAGGTTTATCCAAGGCATGTTCACAAACTGCAGACTTTGAAGAACGCCTATTCTTGACATCTCCTATGTGTTCCTTGACCCTAGTACCGATGCTTCTTTTTGTTTGGCCTATGTAAGATAAACCACACTCACATTCGAGTTTGTATACTCCCGCAGTCTGTAAAGGAATATTACTCTTGATAGGTCTCAAGAACTGGCTCACTTTCTTATGAGGCTTGTAGATAGTTTTAATCGAAGCTCGCTTCAAGATGTTGCCAATTCTGTCTGTAACTCCCTTCACATATGGTAGAAATGCAGGTTGTCGCTCAACTGTGGGTGGCTTGATACGGCTTCTACGATGCTGGCGAGGCACGGGCAGCTTGTTCTGGTGGAGTGCAAGCTTGACGTGGTGTAGCTCGTCCTCTAGGTGTTCAGCATCGCAGAGATGGTGGGCTCTCTGAAACAAAGATTTGCCAACGGTAGCTAACTGACTAGGGTGG
This sequence comes from Hypolimnas misippus, assembly GCA_037950945.1. NCBI lineage: Eukaryota > Metazoa > Arthropoda > Insecta > Lepidoptera > Nymphalidae > Hypolimnas > Hypolimnas misippus. The sequence goes on along the minus strand of JBBEEQ010000011.1, from coordinate 9,702,647 downwards.
TGGTGTGAGTCACCATTGAGGTATTTATTAGTGTGTGTGGGTTTCCTATAAACTGTGTGACTTAATGTGTTGTCAGGATTCTTGATAATAAGAATGTCAAGAAAAGCTAAAACATTATTTGCCTCTAATTCCATAGTAAATTGAATGTTATTATTAATAGAATTAAGATGTTGTAAAAATGCAGACGTCATATCACTAGGTAATATTGTGAAAGTGTCATCTACGTACCGCTTGTAAAACCGAGGTGTGATTGGTCCGGAGTGAAGAGCCCTCTCCTCCAGGTCTTCCATGAATAAATCGGCGACCACGGGGGATACTGGAGAACCCATTGCAACTCCGTCGACTTGCACATAGAATTCATCATTCCACAATAAATATCCAGATGTCAGGCAGTGATGTAACAGCTCTGCATACTCAATAGGCATGTTTTTTGTTTGTAGCTTCCTCTTGACAATTTCGATGCAGTCTTGTATGGGTAGGTTGGTAAACAATGACTGGACATCAAAACTAACCATTGTCTCATTGTTGGCTAATTTGAGATTTTTGATTTCACCAACAAACTGGTAAGAATCCTTCACATAAGCTTCCGTGTGTCCTCGGATTTTCTTTTGTAAAGAAAAGTTAAATCTGGATAAAAAAATCACTCGTGCCTACATGTGCTAAGCCCCCAAAATTGTATGGGTTACCTAAAATACACAAAACTGGTGCTCCGTTGCGTCCTATTGTAAGCCAAATCGATACACCAACATATAGATTGGCTCAACACATAGCAAGGATATTATCACCACTCCGAGGACACACGGAAGCTTATGTGAAGGATTCTTACCAGTTTGTTGGTGAAATCAAAAATCTCAAATTAGCCAACAATGAGACAATGGTTAGTTTTGATGTCCAGTCATTGTTTACCAACCTACCCATACAAGACTGCATCGAAATTGTCAAGAGGAAGCTACAAACAAAAAACATGCCTATTGAGTATGCAGAGCTGTTACATCACTGCCTGACATCTGGATATTTATTGTGGAATGATGAATTCTATGTGCAAGTCGACGGAGTTGCAATGGGTTCTCCAGTATCCCCCGTGGTCGCCGATTTATTCATGGAAGACCTGGAGGAGAGGGCTCTTCACTCCGGACCAATCACACCTCGGTTTTACAAGCGGTACGTAGATGACACTTTCACAATATTACCTAGTGATATGACGTCTGCATTTTTACAACATCTTAATTCTATTAATAATAACATTCAATTTACTATGGAATTAGAGGCAAATAATGTTTTAGCTTTTCTTGACATTCTTATTATCAAGAATCCTGACAACACATTAAGTCACACAGTTTATAGGAAACCCACACACACTAATAAATACCTCAATGGTGACTCACACCACCACCCTAGTCAGTTAGCTACCGTTGGCAAATCTTTGTTTCAGAGAGCCCACCATCTCTGCGATGCTGAACACCTAGAGGACGAGCTACACCACGTCAAGCTTGCACTCCACCAGAACAAGCTGCCCGTGCCTCGCCAGCATCGTAGAAGCCGTATCAAGCCACCCACAGTTGAGCGACAACCTGCATTTCTACCATATGTGAAGGGAGTTACAGACAGAATTGGCAACATCTTGAAGCGAGCTTCGATTAAAACTATCTACAAGCCTCATAAGAAAGTGAGCCAGTTCTTGAGACCTATCAAGAGTAATATTCCTTTACAGACTGCGGGAGTATACAAACTCGAATGTGAGTGTGGTTTATCTTACATAGGCCAAACAAAAAGAAGCATCGGTACTAGGGTCAAGGAACACATAGGAGATGTCAAGAATAGGCGTTCTTCAAAGTCTGCAGTTTGTGAACATGCCTTGGATAAACCTAACCATTTTATCCGATTTGATAAACCACAGATCCTCGCTAGAGAACACAGATTCATTCCTAGAATGATACGCGAGGCTATTGAAATTCAAAAACATCCGAACTTCAATAGAGAAGATGGTTGGAGACTTTCAAACACCTGGGATCCGCTCATTAAAAATTTAAAATCCCAAGTCCAACAGACTGCCAGACCAAAAGATACAGTTAGTGCCTTCTGCGTGCAACCGGAACGTTATTCAAGATATCATTTAAGAAACCGTTGGCGGTAGTTGTAAATAATATTTTTCTCAAATCTCAAATAGACAAATGTCACCTTAGTCTACCCGTGACCACGAACGCTGCAAAGTGCTCGAAACGTCGGGATGATAAAAATAATTAATATACGCGATTTAAATCCGTTTAAAATAGTTTCATTTCAACATATTAATTGTTTTTATAATTAATCTTGATTAATAAATAAAATCGTTTTACGTCCCTAATTAAATCCAGTTGCAACGCAAATAGTTTCAAATAAATTAAAAGTAAAAAATTATTTTTAAAAGTAGCTCATCTTTGATGACAGGTATAAACCCCATAAAACACTTAAAATGGTTATAAAATATTAAAATAATCATAAAAGGCATAAACCAAATCAAGACCAAATGTTAGCTAGAATAAACTTTACCTTATATAAGTAAGGTCTGGTACTAAAAAATCTCAACATCAAACAAAACTTCGAGCTACACACTTTCGTCTACAAAAGTCTAAGATTGGTTTCCTTTTGTTTTTTGTTAAATTAATAACTTCCATGTATACCCATAGGTCTTTACTCATAGTCATATATTATCGGCATGTTTAGCACATTACTAGCATATATCGGTTACTTAATAATAGTGCAAATTTTTAGGTTTTATAAAGTTAAAAAAAAATTAGTTTTCACTATAACTCAGGGGAAATACCGTAATTCATATAAACTAAATGCGACACAAAAAAAAATCTTAATTTAATGTTTCGGATATTGAAGTGTGTTCAATATTTTGCAATATTTAATAATCTGATATAAATATATCTTAAAGAACTTATTATTAGTTAAAACTTTTTATTATTCCATTATACCTTTTATCGAAATAGAATATAAAAGATTAAAAAAAAATTGATCGGAAATAGCTTTGACATCTTTAGAAGCCATTTTCTTAAAATGAAGGAAGTGTGGATTGATATAGTACGAGTATTACTTATCAGCGTCTATATGTTACTGAGTGAATCCACTCAGAACAAATTGTCAATTTTACTTATTTTCATAGGCAATATGTTTGATCAAAATTTGATTCTGGAAAAATTGTTTTTACAAAAAATATTAAGTTTAAGAGTTCTTCAGATATATGGATTCCGATTTTTCCCGTACTGACCTGTAAAACAAATTAATATAGCTACATATTGAAATAAAGCTAGATTATGTAGACTTCCGGAGACCAGTGTGCGAAACATTGGGATGGAAACAAATTCATAACGCGATTGAAATCCATTTAAAATAGTTTTCTTTTAATCGAGTTGATTATCGGATGACTACTATTTATTTATTTTTATAGCTGGATAGCCTTTGATTATTCATTTAAAATGTATAATATAAAACTTAATTTGTTGCACATAAATACAAAATCTCCATTTAACAAAGTGATCATAAAAAACATGTAAAACGAAAGTAAAATAAAATCTTCAACAAAATGTAAAAGTATACCTTAGTTTTACAAATGAATACAGAAAGTCTTATCATTCGCATTTTATAATGCTTACTTGACAATAAACGTTTGGTTACCAAGTCAGCAGGCTTGAAATACTTCTATTTAATTTTAATCGAATTATTTTTAATAGCATATCTATCATTATGCTGTTCACAGCACGCACATGCTTTACGGTATAATTATTAGTCCTTCATTGGGCTCCGTTGAGGGTGTCGTCTCTGAAAGAAGCTAAAAGCGCTTGGTTAGAGATATGTCCTAGCGGTCAACCAGTGTCAGCTTCCACTCAGAAACAGTGGGATGACTTGCTATGTAAGAATATTTTTAACCAATTGTTGAACCGGTCTACTACCATCACTGACCGTGCTCGTCTTCTAGCTGTTTCTGAGCGGGAATCTGGCTACTGGTTACATGCTCTCCCGTCTTCCAATCTTGGCACCCTTTTAGATCATACAACCTTAACACTTTTAATAGGTCTTAGGCTTGGTGCCAAAATAATTAAACCTCATTTTTGCCACTGTGGACAAAAAGTTGACGAGTACGGCCACCACGGTCTTTCTTGTTTTAAAAGCGCTGACCGTCTCTCTCGCCACCATGCTATTAATGATATCATCCGTCGGTCTCTTGTCAGTGCAAAAGTTCCGGCAACTAAGCATTCTAAGGAATATGTATGCTAAGTTTAAAGTTAATCAGTCAAAGAAATACTTTTTTCCATACAAATTTCACCACTCTATTATAATAGATATAATAGATATAGGGATATAATATGGGATATATCCCAATGAGAGTTACTATAGGTTTTTTGTATGTTACATTTCATTATTAGTTTTAAGAAGTATGTTTACTAAGTTGTAAGTAAAAAGGATCACGGCAAAAGATTTTATATACCATTGTTTTACTTTTTGTCCCCTTTTAGAAGTGGAATTTTCAAAAATTCTATGTATCCTAAATAAATAATTCCTTTTAAAGGTATTCTTTGTTACTTCCTGAGTTTAAAAAGTAATGTATGTAATATACTGCTATGTTTCCAAAATTATTACTGCGTTACTATATGTCCCTAGTTTTTATAGCATTTACGGTAATTTTTAGGCCTTTGTTTAACAAAATATCTTAGCTTTATGCATGTTTATTACTTATCATAAGTCGAAGATTGTATTATTAAATTGTATCAAGTTTCATTTTCTTTTTTTATTATTAGACAAATCAAGATTTTGAAGTAATACTTTGGTAACGTAGTGATAGAAACTAAGTGTAAAGAACATTTCATTGAAGTGATTATTTATAATATATAAGTAAGCTTAATTAGTTTTTATGAATAAACCTCAAGTTTGTAATCAAGTTACGATGTTTTTTAATTTTTTTTCGACCGCTTAGTTCATAAATTATATATATTTTATATACATTTTTTAAGTTATGCAATAGTATAAGTGATGGCATTTTTTTGCTATAATATGACTTTCGGAAATGTTTTTAGTTAGAAACAACAGTTGTCTGAAAAATAAGGCAAGAAAAGAAAAATAGACTATATACGTTTTTTTAAGGTTATATAACTTACGAGATGGTTCCCGCATCTTTGTCTACAAAAAAGCTTTAATCCTCTATTTCACCCTATCATCATCAAAATCACTAAAATTGGTTGAGCCGTTAAACGCCCATCTTGAGTCCGATTCCCACACGACAGATTTTTCACAACGATAGCTTAATTCAAATTCGAAAATGATAGGTGGAACAATAAATAAATAATTTGTAATATCCAACCTTACATAATATCTTAAAATAATCGAGTATTAACTAGAATAGGTAAAATATTAAAAACATAATTTAATAAAATAAAATAATATTTTATTTAGTTCATATTATGCAATACATGTTAACATAAAAAATAATTCTTATGTCATCTGTTGATAGCCTTCGGCAGATAGGCAGTTGTTGTTGACATATATATCCTGTTTTGATGATCCTTTAGTTAAGGCTATCGGGTACGTTGACCACGGGCACAGGGATAATAGGAGCTACGACGACGGGTTCAACGACCTCTGCTTCATCGACGACAATAACGGGTGAGGGGTCAACTTCTTCGTAGTCGACGAAGTTAATGGGGTCGGCTTCGACCTCGGGTCCCTCGATGACGGGAGCAGTGTCAATTTCGTCCTCGTGGACAGTTTCGAAACCGGGACCAACGACGATGGGAGCAGAGTCGACAGCAACAGGATTTGCGGAGGCAGAGTTAACGTTTACGATGATCTGGACCAGAGGAGAGCTCGCGGCTTCGATGATGGGGCGATGTTCGATAGCGATTGGTGTTTCATCCACGATGGCAGGTCCAACAGAAATTTGCTCATGTTCTTCCTCGATGACGGGAGCAGGGCCGGCTGGGCCGACGGGAATAAAGCGCGCAGGGCCAGCAACGGCCACGGCGAAGCAGGCGGCAGCAATCAGGAAAGTTTTCATTTTGGCTGCAAAGGAAGTATCAAATTTAAATAATTTATAATTTTAGAGTAGTATTTTTAAAAATGTATACACTTAGTTTTTTTCAAGATACAAAAGAAATGAAATATAAAAACAATTATATTATTTTAATAGAGGTCCTACTTACTTCTTGTATTGCGTTACGTGAAAACAATATTCATTCTAGCAAAACATGCTTTTATATACTAAATTTTATCGGGGTTTTCGACACTGTACTAGTATAAAGATAATTATCTATATCCCCGGAGTTAATAACAAATAATCTTATTTAATCTCTTATATTTATAACCCGAAGGAAATGCGTAAATTAAGTGAAAAAATTAATAATTAAGGTAATATTAAAATATTTATATAATGTTTTGTCTTTACTGATGGCCGGATCACCGCACGGCCTAAGCAGCTCGAAGCGATCGTGGAGACTTGAAATATGTAGGATGTATTCCTAATATGATGTAGGTAAAGGAGTAAAACGTATTTATATCTAACCTTATTTTTCGGTTACATTTCTTGAAATGAAAAATACAAAACGTACCGATATCATCAGACGCTAATTAAATAGTACACCCTGTTGGGATGATGAAGTTGTATGGAGAAAACACATTTCTTTTATCGATTACCTTTTAAGCTAAGGATAAATATTTCTTAGAGTTAATAAATAAATACCTGTATCAAAGAATTTCAAATTTATTACTGATTATGGTGCTAAGAGGTGTTAGTATTTGAAAGGGAAAACATTCACTGGTATATCTATATAGCTAAAAACTTGTCATGTATTTCTATAGCAACTTATTGGTAAGGAGCAAACGAAAAGCGGACATTCTATCTAACCAAATTAGATTAAAGTAATTATAAAAAATTAAACGACTTTAAGACATAATAGTAGCTGTTAAAAGTAAAAATACTTAAATTATGTATAAAAATTATTACTTTTTCTACAAAACCGTTTGTGTATTAAAAAATTTATTTCATTATATTTATTGTGTTTGATATACTTATATAAGTTCTTAAACAAAATTTAATATACTACGATTTAAATTGTCTAGGCAGGTTTATTAGTTGTTAAGAAATTGGTGAATATATTATGTGAAAAGAAATGGTATACCTACGCTTTGAACAGAATCTCCTAATTTTTTTGGAAGTACGATGATAGCTATAAAAAATTAAGTTACTAGACGTCTTTAAAAAGTTTAGATGATTTCGTTTAGCCACCCCGAAATAGCCAACCTAACGGGGATTATCGGAATCGCGTGTTCGTTTGGCCATCCCGGCCAGAGGGGATAAACAGAATTTCATTCTAATTGATCTTCCGATTATCCAGCCCAAGGTATACTTAGATATAAAATGCATTTTTTTAGAATTTCGTTTAACATAATAAACGAAATTATTTTTAGTAACGAGCTTAAATAAAAATCATATTACACAAATTGAAAAACTAAATTAACCGTGTCATTGACTATACATAGTCAGGGGAGATAATTGGAAGAAAATGAATATACAAAATGATTTCGGGTGGATTTCTAAATTGGTTTTCTAAACCGCGTTTATTAAGCTTTACGCGAGCAACTGTTAGATAGACAATAAATCTGAGTTTAGGAAAACGATTGAAAAATTTATAATAAAAAAAAAAAAAATATGTTTACTTAAGTTGGTAGCATGCGCAAGCGATCCGGTGACATATAACTAAGACGATGAGGGTACCGCTGGGGTTTAGTTGGTAGTCTAGCGCACTCGGATCCAGGAGTCCCACATACCCGCCCGATCTAACCCAGGCGGAATCCACAAATGCATTCCTCAGCTACAAAAAAACGTACTTAAAGTACATCAGATACGGAATTCACCTCTACTTAAAAATTCTATGAAATGAAACTATTTTAAACGGATTTAAATCGCGTATATTAATTATTTTTATCATCCCGACGTTTCGAGCACTTTGCAGCGTTCGTGGTCACGGGTAGACTAAGATGACATTTGTCTATTTGAGATTTTAGAAAATATTATTTACAACTACCGCCAACGGTTTCTTAAATGATATCTTGAATAACGTTCCGGTTGCACGCAGAAGGCACTAACTGTATCTTTTGGTCTGGCAGTCTGTTGGACTTGGGATTTTAAATTTTTAATAAGTGGATCCCAGGTGTTTGAAAGTCTCCAACCATCTTCTCTATTGAAGTTCGGATGTTTTTGAATTTCAATAGCCTCGCGTATCATTCTAGGAATGAATCTGTGTTCTCTAGCGAGGATCTGTGGTTTATCACATCGGATAAAATGGTTAGGTTTATCCAAGGCATGTTCACAAACTGCAGACTTTGAAGAACGCCTATTCTTGACATCTCCTATGTGTTCCTTGACCCTAGTACCGATGCTTCTTTTTGTTTGGCCTATGTAAGATAAACCACACTCACATTCGAGTTTGTATACTCCCGCAGTCTGTAAAGGAATATTACTCTTGATAGGTCTCAAGAACTGGCTCACTTTTTTATGAGGCTTGTAGATGGTTTTAATCGAAGCGCGCTTCAAGATGTTGCCAATTCTGTCTGTAACTCCCTTCACATATGGTAGAAATGCAGGTTGTCGCTCAACTGTGGGTGGCTTGATACGGCTTCTTCATAAAATTTTAGAAATGGCCTTTAAGCTTGGGTCGCTCCAGAGGGGCAGTTTTATTTTGAGGCCGCTGGATTTAAATTACATACCAAATGAAAGGTTTCATCAAATCAATCAATCAAAAAATGTTTGATAGCATCGGAGAAATTCGTTCTGAAAGGTTGAAGAAATTTCGACTCCGAAACGTCAATGTTACCTTCTTGGGGCAAGGTATTCGTCTTTATAATAAAATTCCGAAGAAAGTGTTACAGTTTACAAAAAAGAAATTTAAAGTACATATTAAAAAATCCTTAGTAGCTAAAGCATATTATAATCAGGAAGGAAAATTATCAGCGCTAAGTATATTTTACAAGTGTTAGAATAATAAATAATCAACGAACATATAAAGTTCAAAATCGTTAGTATAATTCACATTCAAACATTCATTTTACATTAAAAATATTTTAGTCTCGAAATATAAAAAGAAATTTAAAATAATTTTATAATAATAAAAGGTTTAAAATTGTAAGTACCTATATTGTATAAACTGACTTAAAAAAGGAAATTCCCAGTTCGTCGTAAACTTTTTTACGAAAATAGGTACTCGAAGATTGCTTGACCGATCTTGACAATTCTGACAACTACGGAACCCTACATTGTGCGTGGCCCGATACGCACTTGGCTGATTTATTTTTATACTAAGTACAGTCTTCTTGCCGTCTAGTAAAACGTAGTAGTAGTAATCAAATTAACTAATTTTTTAATCGACTTCCATAATAATATATATTTTCATGTGTAAACCCTCTTTTTACCTTTTTAATTATGATAAATTTTAGTATAGAGATAAATGAGACAACTTCTACAAAAAAGATTTTATTTGCGACGATAAAATCTGACAGGGATGTAATAATGTTTTTGGTTCCAATGTAGAACTTTGGAAAGAGTATATTAAAATCTATCTATAATATCACCAATTTTCAAAAGTCCCGGAAAACTTCCCAGGTAGCCTCTAGCTAATGTTTGAGCAACAAGTATAATGTACTGTACTTCAAGTAACATTTCTTAATATAATATTTATATATGATGAAAGTTTGGAAATAGATCATTTCTGAAAGTAAAAAAAAAGAAAATTTGTAACGTTTTATAAGGGAAAATAAATAGGTATACTAAAATAATGAAAGTATTTTTTTTATAATAAAAATTTATTTCGTTAATATTGTGCAGTGCATGTAATGTCAAACAGTTTTAATTTTTTCTGTTACATTTTCTGCTCTCAGTCCTCGGTGAGATTACGGGCAATTGTTATTAATGTTCCTTGTTAGTACGATACGATCTTTTAGTTGAGGATTCCGGGTACGTTAACCACGGGCAGAGGGATGATAGGAGCGACCACGACGGGTTCAACGACCTCAGCTTCATCGACGACAATAACGGGTGAGGGGTCAACTTCTTCGTAGTCGACGAAGTTAATGGGGTCGGCTTCGACCTCGGGTCCCTCGATGACGGGAGCAGTGTCAATTTCGTCCTCGTGGACAGTTTCGAAACCGGGACCAACGACGATGGGAGCAGAGTCGACAGCAACAGGATTTGCGGAGGCAGAGTTAACGTTTACGATGATCTGGACCAGAGGAGAGCTCGCGGCTTCGATGATGGGGCGATGTTCGATAGCGATTGGTGTTTCATCCACGATGGCAGGTCCAACAGAAATTTGCTCATGTTCTTCCTCGACGATGGCGGGTCCAACAGAAATAGGCTCATATTCACCTTCGACGATAGCAGGTCCAACAGAAATAGGCTCATATTCACCCTCGACGATGGCAGGTCCAACAGAAATAGGTTGGTAATTACGCGTGGGGCCAGCAACGGCCACGGCGAAGCAGGCAGCAGCAATCAGGAAAAATTTCATTTTGTCTGCGAAGGAAATAATGAAATTAAGGCATGTAATAATACTTTAGTCTTGCATTTATATATATACCAATTTTAACTTTTATTAAATTAGATTTTTTGAAAACAAGTACTATTTATGAAATATGAAAATATCTTACCTGTTGTTTTTCTTTATTTCAAAACTATGACAGCTCAGGCAAAAGTATTGTATTTTATACTTACCCTTATCTGGATTTAATATTGTAAATTTATACTAAATGATAAGGTAAATCGCAGTAGTTTGGGATGTTGATTGGTAGTAAGATATATTGATTATATAGTACAGAAAAAGAATTATTTTGCAAAAATTATTCCTAAGTCTTCCCAGCTAGTCCAGCTCTCGTTAAAAATCGATTGAGTTCAGATTTTTTTCGCATTCGATAGTCCACGGGGTTAATAAATATTGTTGATATATGGTATTTACCTTGGTAAAACTTCGATAGTTTTTTTTTAATCTGGATCTTTTATCTTTATTCCTAACTTTGTCAAGAAATTTTTGAGATATGCAACTATTGACAAAACATTAATGATATTTCGTTGTATAACCATGAATAAAACAAAGCATAATAAATGCATATTGCGAATTTGTATAAAAAAAAACCTACAATTGACACAGCAGACTTCAACAGTAGTGGTATTTTTTTACTTCATAAAAAGGAACATCAAAAGTAAAGCAAAAAAAAAAACAAAGTTCTAATTTCAACTTTTTTTAAATATTGAATTTAGAAATTTCGTTACTAAAACATATATCTATACTAATATAATAAAGCTGAGTTTGTTTTTTTTAGCTTCTTTTTGTGTTAGATAGTTTATTTATTGAGGAAAGCTATAGGTTATATTATATCACGCTACGACTCAAAGGAGCGAAGCAGTGACCATAAACGCGAGTGAAATCGCAATTAACAGATAGTCTTTAATATCACTATTCGCATGGAATTTAATAGATAACAATTAAGACTTAACCGACTTTAATCTAAAATACCTAATTTCGATTTTCATACCAAATTCCTACACCGAGTTTAATAAAAATTAAAACCGAACTAAAAGTATACAATTTAAATCAAATGAAGAATTTTCAAAATCGGTTAAGAAATGACGGAAACATTAAAAAACACAGGATTTGAGGGCCTCCTAGTTTTTTGAAGTCAGTTGAAAATTAATGTTTATATTTTTAGTAAGTTTATTTTTAGTAAATATCTAACTGCTGGGCAAGATGCTGTTCTTAATGAGAAGGTTACAAACTTAATCCACCACACTGCTCCAGTGCCGATTGGCTATAGGTTCATGTGTCGGAATTTCTTCCGGTACATGAAGTTTTCCTGACCACTCAGCTCGGCAATAAAAATGGTATTACTACATTAGTTACAGTGTTAAGACCCTTTTTTTGTAGCTGGGAATGCGTTTATGCATCCCGCCTAAGGGAGATCGGGCGGGTATGTGGGACTCCTGGGGCTGAGTGCACCAGACGACCCAGTAAACCCCAGCGGTGCCCTCATCGTCTTAGTCGGGACGTTACAGGATCGCTTGCGCATGCTACCGTAACGCCCTGACGGTTGGCTCGCCTATACAGGCCGTCTTCGCCTAAAAAGAGCTCACGAGCACCATAGCGTTAAGACCCGTTATATTAAATACTAGCTGTGCCCGCGACTTCGTTCGCGTGGATTACAGAATGCTTGGCATGTCTCCTGCAAAGCAAGATTATAATAGTCTGCGGTACTGCTCCAGAAAGGAGCTTTTTACTTTAGATTTGGGAACTTTCTGGTTGTATTTATAAGCAGACACTAACTCATATACGGTATTCCTCCACGGTTTTCACTATAAATGTTGAAGAAAAGTGTTTGGTGTTAGTCTTTAAAATTTCGACTGTAAAACAGTATGTTCCCGCCGAGGTTCTTCTTGTTATTATATATCGGGTGACTTTTTTAACTGGGCTTGATAGGCCAAATCTGGAACTATAAGGAATCGCCTAAAATACTTAAAGGAGTCTCGTGTCCGGTTTTGAGAAATCTCAAACTGCGTCATAAGTTTTTTTGATTTCATGATTCTCCTGGCCAGGAATGGAGCCCACTAATTTTGAAAAAAAAAAAATCATTCTGTATTATTGCACCACCTAATAGTGTATCTTGTAAGGATCAACTTTTGGGAAGTAATAGTAAGCGACAAATTAAAGGAAAAGATTTTTTTTTTTTTTACAAAATTACATTAAATCTTTACATTAATTAGAAGTTAAGTAATCGATTCTACACAGACATAAACAAATATGTGAGTAAATCACGGGTCCCGGTAAGTTTAGAAAGAAAGTCTGCATTACTTCGAACGATTTGTTTATAGGTTGCATCAAAATGCTAGTCACCTACTAAAGTAAGGAAGAGTCTGAACAATACAATCGAAAATATATAAAATGAATAACTCACAGTAACTTCCTTTATGTTTGTCTATTTTTTCTATGTGAGCTATACAAAGTTGATAGAATGTGACGTTTGGTTTGGTCCCCCTCACCTACTCCGTTACCTAGGTAGGTTTAGATAATTCTTAAAAAAATTGATTTATTGAAATCTACATTTCGCTCCACTCGGCTATTGTACTCACCCTTTATTAGCGTTACAACATACCGTTATAATTTTTAAATTTCACTTTTAGGTATGATCGTTTTTCTGAAGAATTACTAAAGTTTTAATGTATGAATTTGATAGAATTTTGTAAAAAAATTGCCTTTTCTTTTTGTTGCAGTTAACTGTATACTTATTACCTCCCTGTTGTTTGAAGTTGATCCTTATAATATGTTACAGTATCAGATGGTGCAATAATACAGAATGTTTTTTTTTTGCAAAATCAACGTGTTCGTTTCTGGCTAGGAAAATTTATTTTTCAAAAAACTAATGATACTGTTTTAGTTTTTATCAAAATCGGCTCTGTGACTCCTTTAATTATTTTTCGCTATTGCTTATAGTTTCGGATTTGGTCTATCATATCCAGTAAAAAAATTACCCAGTAAATTTATTATTTTTTTAAATTATGATATTTATATAATATATATCTTCCCTATTTGAATCAGATATTGTTCATTATTTCATTAGTTTCAATTTTGTTCCTAATAACATTGGCTTTCTGCTAGTGGATGTTTAGTCAAAATCGGTCCAGCTGTTTCAAATATTAGCCAAAACAAACTGAGTGACAGATAGACAGACAAAAATTTAAAAATTGGTAATTTTGTTGTAAGTACCGTATATACTTTCTTATGCATTTATTTAAAATTGCAAACAGACACACCAATTTTATTTATTTGTATAGATGTATACCTTCCCTTCTTAAATCGGAAATTGTTAATTTTTTTATTGGTTTCTACAATATTTTGTTATAGCGTAATTATCTTTTTTACTTTTATTCATTAAAATAAATATATCTTTTAAATAAAAGTAGCCTAATCACGTAATGAATGAATTTAAGAACTGATTTTTATCTCCATCCTCTTTCCTCTGGGCCTCACGTGATTAACGGACATCCCCTTACTGCGAGTAAAAGTCCTATCAAATATGTTTCAGCTGTGACAGAGATTAGTCGTAAGAAACAGAATGACAGGCAAAAAATTAAAAAATGGATTTTTTGATGTAAGTTCTGTATAAACTTTCATGCATTTAGTGAAAAACACAAAATAATGTTCGACGTGAACCCTTAAATTGATATATCTTTTTTATTTATGAACCGATTGAAATGAAACAAACCATAACTGTCATACTACAAAAGACGCATTAAAACCATGTTGAACACGTGTCTAGCTAAACAGTGTTTAAGATTTAAACATTGCTTAAAATATTATCTAAATTGCTTAACAGCGAATAAACTCATAAAAAAACTTATAACAAAAATAGGTTTTAAACATCTATTAAACTCACTTAAACGTATATTAATCTATGTCTAAAGCATGTTTAACTCAAAACTGTCTTAGATGCTCGTTTAACGTCTGTTTAAATCTTTTGTAGTAAGGCAGTAAATGTTTAGTGAAACTTACTGCAATATATTAATGAAAATCTCATCTAAATCGGATAAGCCGTTCTGAGATTAGCGGGCACAAACGCACAGATAAACAGACAAAAATTCTAACAATTACTGTTTTGGGTTCTATTGCGTAGGTAATGGCCCTCAATAATATTTTTTTTCATATATCTTCCATGTACAGCCAGCGACCCGTTAGAATTTTATATATGTATAGATAGATTAAAAAAAAGCCTAAAATAGAAGTAAGCCTAAGTCACTCCTTATAACATTTGCTAACTGCAAGTAAAAGTACCATCAAAATCGGTTCAGCCGTTTCAGAGATTAGTCGGAACAAACAGATAGACAGACAGACTGACAGACAAAAAATAGAAAAATGTGTTTTTTGATGTAATTAATGTATACACTTTCATGCATTTAGTGATAAGCACAAAAAAATGTACAACGTGATTCATTAAATTGACATAACTTTTTTATTTATGGACCGATTGACATGAAACAAAGCCTAAATGTTAAGTGAAGCTTACTACGATATATTAGTGAAAACCGCATTTAAATCGGATAAGCCGTTTCTGAGATTAGCGTGCACAAACGCACAGATAAACAGACAAACAGACAAACAGACAAACAGACAAACAGACAAACAGACAAACAGATAAGAATTCTAAAAATCATTGTTTTGGGTTCTATTGCGTTGATAAAGGCCCCCTATAATATTTTTTTTTCATATATCTTCCATGTACAGACAGCGACCCGCTAGAATTTTATTATTAGTATAGAAGATATAGATATAGATATAGATGAATTGTAAAAATGACCAAATTTGTAAGGTATGAAGAGAGAACCGCTTTGCGAAAATAATAAGTGAAATCTAAATTGATAGCTAGTTATTTTAAGGTAACTTACATCATAGATCTTGTCAGGCATGACTTTTAATTGGTTTAGTTTATTATATTATGTTTATTACTTTTTCTCACTTTTAAGGTATATATTTATGAGAGTGAGGACGACTAAATTATCCTTATAGAGGGAGGGTGAGTACTGAGTATATGTAATATTTACTGATCAACAATTTTTAAAGGTCTGTATTTAGTTTTATGGTATATTCCTAACACCCACGAAAACTAAATTTGAAACAGACAAAATAGGGGATGAGAGAACGTCAATATTAATTATTTCATTTATCAACAGTATTATAAATCAAATATATATGTTGGTTACAAAAGTTTCTGGTCTGATTTTAAGTAAAGGTTTAGTGCTTTGAAGTTTAGTACAAAGTTACATTAAATACTTTATCTCGTTACTACTATGATGGAGTAATTTTATAAGTATACATTTTTATATTATCAAATAAAAAAATGTACTCGCTTAAAGTATTTCGGAAAAACTATGACTGCTATTTATACAATTCATGCTTTAATATATAATTCCGAAGAATAATATACAGATTAAAATAATTTAATTATATAGTTTGTGTTCAATAAAAATGTATGATTATAATAGCGGAGTTGTTATTTGATATTTGATACATTTGATATTTTTTTATAAATATAATATAATTAATAAAATTTATAATGACAGCAATATCGTATTGTTGTTTTATAGGCGCTTTACGGAAGTTTATCAGTTAATTTACAGCTCGATAAATAATGTGTTTAGTCGTTATCTTTTACAGCTGTTTATTTTTATCTCATCAATATACTCTAAACGCCGTGCACATTATTTTGGTGTATGTATCCTTATGCATAAGCAAATAAAAATATAAAAAATTATACGTAAGTCATTTTACTTGAAAATTATATGTTTTAAAGTTTTGTTTTGTCACTTTCTAATCAGTAAGTATAGTATAGTATTTTTGCTATCAATAGAGATTATATGACAAATATTTCGTAGGCATTTATTGAATGATAAAAATTATCAGAGTTATAAATTTAAATAATTATAAAAAAAAAATGTTTTCTAGTTCAGAATACTTCAAAGAATAGATAACCTTTAAGACCTATAATACCTTTTGAAGTATATACATTACGTTATGATCATCATAAACTTTTTCAAAACTCCTGGAAAACTACCCAGATAAAACTACCGACTGTACTATTGATCAAATGTATAAACAGATGTTGAAAACGTGATAATTTAGAGGCTTGATGATGAGAGGAGAATTTGAGACTCTCAATACGTCGAGGAATTTTAATTTTTTATGTATGTTATTGAATTACTCGAAAACGGCTGGACCGATTTGTTAATACAAATACAATATAAATATGCTTTATTGTACATAAATATACAGAGTTAATTACACAAAAACAATGATGAAGGAATTATAATGCACAAAAGACGGTCTTATCGCTAAAAGAGCGAGTCTTTGTGCATTATTTTCTCTTCCAGACAACCTTTGGGCACAGGACATGAAATTAAATAAAGCGGTATGGAGGTTATAAAATAAATATACATATATAAATAAATTTATACTTATGTATATATTTACATATATTACAAATGATATATAATATATATAAATAATAATACTAAACAACACTAAGTACATTTAATTAATTTAATTAAAATAAATATATGTATAATTACAGTTATTATTCATAACGAAAAATAATATGATTTTATTCGATTTTTGAAAATACCTAGTGATTGAGAACGTCTTATATTAACTGGTAAGGAATTCCAAAGCCGAACTGCTTGAAAAGAAAAAGATTTAGCGAAAAAATAAAAAGAATGAGAAGGAGTTTTAAGTAGCAGATTTTGTTCAGAGCGAAGAATGACTGTTCGTAAGAAATTTCAAACGCTCTTTCAAATAACAAGGTGTACCAGGACTGAAGTATACAGTAGATAAATGAAAGAATGTGAGTATTCCTGCGAAGGCGTATTGGAAGCCTTTTTATTTTGAACGGGTATATTTCCAAATGGACCAATAGAATTTTCATCAAAAGTAGTTTCGTTTTAAAATCAAAATAACTGAAATAGGTATGTTATTCAAGTAAACAAAATTACGTTTTTTGCTTTTGAAGTCGGTTGCCCTGTTTTAAGTTTTGTTTCAATTGTAATTCATCATTTATTAATTAGGGTTGTATATATTTTAGAAAAAATGCTACTCTTTTTTTAACTCTCGAACGTTATTTGTTGTATGAGTGATTTTATTGCTCCTCTAATTTAAAAATAAAGTATTTAGGTAAATTAAGTATTAAGTTGAAAATATAATTTACTTACTAAATACAGAAAGAATTAAAAGAACTGAGTGAATTAAAATGTTAAGACAACAATATTTATCTAACTTGCATGTCGCCTTTTCTTAAAAGTGAGAATTAATAATTACACTTGCAAGCTTTCCTCAAACTTTCATAAAGACTTGCATAATTTATTTGTCATAACTGTACATCTAAAAGTAACAAAAATTAACAGTCAGTGCCCAGTTATTGACAGACTCACAGCTTTCGTAAGTTAACCTACGTTAAAGTTATCAGTTTACCTTGAAACGTTTGAACAGATCTTCCGATTCCGATTACAAACCATTTTATAATTCAAATAATCTTGTACAATATAATAGCTTTATCTACTAAATTCTTTTATATAGGCTTTAAACTTAGGAAGTGGCAATTGTTAAATCGTTTGCGGGAGTTCATGTCTAGTCCCAATAAATATAATAATAATATTTTTATTTCAGATAATACATCCATGTAACAATGTGCTTAACTATAATTGTTAGTAACTATGAGAGTAATTAGTAATAATTCAATTTAGTTAGTACACTTACATATATGTATGCAGGTATACCCAGTGTTTCATAAATGTTCTATCCCATTTCATCACCAATACGTTAAGGATACTGTTAGAGCTCCCGCGCACCCTGCTCATCACAGATGCGGCTCTCTTTCTCATTATCGCATGAAAATCATCGACACGAGCCTCTGCAAACATCTGTGAAGCACTACAAAAGCGCGGTAATCCCAACGTCATCCTGTATACGTAGGTCATTATAGGCCCTCTGAGTATTTGTCACCCATAGACTGCACGTGTAAAAAATTTAGACTGTAAGTTTTAAAAAGCGTTAGCTTGACGTGCAAATCTGCGAGCTATCATGTTACATCGGACCGTCAATGCTATACGTTCCCGCTCTATATCTTTCACATCAGATAAATCATCTGTTACAATATGTCCCAAATATTGAAACTCTGTAAATCTCTTAACAGAAGCCCCAGTTATAGACGGAACATCATTAACAGTGTTTCGTTTACTTTTAAAAACTAGTAATTTACTCTTTTTACAGTTATATATGAGACCATGTGAGGATGCGCAGAATTCACACATATTTAGCAGTTTTCTGAACTCACTAATTGATGGACTCAGTAAAACCATATCGTCTGCATAAATTAGGTTATTTATTGAGATTCCATCTATAGAGCGTCCAACCCCAGTCTCACTGAGTTAGTTGGTTAATATAGACGTTAAAGAGGGAGGGAGATATTAAATATGAATTTACTTTACGAAGACGAAAACTTGGAGTTACAAGTTTATATTTGCTTTTAATGTTTAGACAATATTTGGCACTATTTCTAAGGAAGGAACTATTGTTTTGAAAATTACGCAATATATTCTGAAGCAAATGTTAAACTATCTATATCTATAAGAAGATTCTATACATCCAAAAGAGAGTCGCTGGTTCCGAAATTATAAATTGCTTTTGTTGTAATATGAATATAGTTCGATGTTTGTGTTATTATCTCAAAGCAATATGCCATAAGAGATGACACTACGGAAATAACCAAAATATACTAATTGAGCAGTATTAATATCAGTTAAAGGTCTAACTTTCCTAACTGCATAAGCTGCGGAGCTGTGTCCTCCTGCAAGGGAGGAAAAATGAAGCTTCAAAGTTTGGAATGTAAAGTTATAATAAGAAATATTGTACTATCAAAAATGTTAAGCACTTTACGATTTAAACAAGATTAAAGCTTTGTCTATTAATGCCGGTAATAAATTATGGCCGGTGCCAGGATCGTACTTATCAATGGCTTAAAAAGCGGAATCACTTTGCTATATTTCATTTGGTTTGAAAATGACTCAATAAGTATTAAAAATAAAACGTAATTGAGGAGCGATATCATTTTATAATATTACTAATTATTTTATTCTTAATATCTTTGGTTTTATTAATATTTTAATATTGAAAAGTTTTAATAATATCATTGGGTATAAAGTTTTATAATGAAAATCGGAACCTACTACAATTCTTGTAATAATACATTTCTTGTAAATCTTGTAATAATGTGGCAGCATACGCTTAAGATATGTAGTTTTGAATACTTATCAAAATAAAAGGTAAATAAGAAACGATATCATTTTATGACTATATATATTTCATACTATGATTTTATTACTAATTATTTTATACTAAAATGCTCCATATATCATTGGTTTTATTAATATTTAAACATTAAAAGGTTTCATTATATCATTGGGTGTAACGTGTTATTATGGAATTGGGTACTAAACATTATCTTATAAATGGAGCAGCATCTGCTTGATATTGTTTTGAACAAGATGTTTTCTCGTTAGATATAACACAAAACACATTAAAATGCATTTGCCACTTTTAAATCCGGAACAATGTTTATTTATTTAATTATTTATTGCACAAACACACAAGTAAAAAAATGTAGAAAAGAAAATATAAAAATACAATGTAATATATATTATATTATCCTTTTAATTGGTCGAGGGTTAAAAATGAGTTTATTGTTATTTTATATCTGTAGATGTGTACTTATGACTTGTAAAAGTAGAATGAGTTTCAATTAAAAAATTAAAACAAAAATTGGCAATAATAATATTTAATGAACATTAACTAAAAGTGGGCCCACTTCCTTTATTCACCAAAAGTTGTCAACGATCGTTTCAAGTTCCATAATTCCATGTATATTATGTTGTTAGCGTTTACTTTGTCCGGTCTCTTTGTCTTTCACGCAATTCTTGAGCTGCAATTGCAGTTGCACTTTTTTGTTGATTGATGATTCGATAACTCCGTTGTTGTCATCAAAATATTGTCGATGTGATGGAAAAATAAGTTTCGAAATGGTTTGAACAATGTATTTCCCAAATCAGTACAATCACATAATTTAATTAGGTGCATTATACATTATGGTTCGTTTTGTTGTTGATGATGAAATGTCTTGCACGTAAAAGCTGCATGTGCGTAGTCTTAGCTTTCCCTTCATAGTCCTTGTGATGTTTTTAAATTAGGAATGAGTGAGAGTATTATAAACGTAAGAGTAAACAAATATAATCAGAATCCTCCGAACTGCCAAGATATCAGGAGTTACGTGTTACTGTGAGTCAACCATAAAAGATAGACATATGCTGTTGCGGGATATTTTTTAGAAAATTTTATGTAGAATGTTTCCGTCATATATGATTTCTATGTAACTTTAACCATTAAGGCTGCATCGCGACGGAAGCTTAAAAATTGGAGTAACGTCTCTTGTTTTCCCAAAATTTCCCTTTACTACTCTGTACTTAGTGATTGTAACGTGATGAAAAGTATACTATAACCTGCCCAGGAGGATGAAGAATAATTGTACTAAGTTTTATTAAAATCCGTCGAGTAGTTTTTCTTTCTATAAGAAACATACAGATAGACAGACAGACAGACAGACAGACAGACAAAAATTTTACTGATTACATTTTTGGCATCAGTATCGATCACTAATCACCCCCTAATAGTTATTTTGAAAATATATTTCATGTACAAAATTGAACTTATGTGTAGATTAAAAGTGTAGTATAAAATATGTAATAAAGCTGTATCGGCAAACTGTCCGTCATTTCTTCCAAATATTCTTTGTGCCATTTACAGCCAATTTGGACCTTCGAGGTGTAGTGCAAGAGAAATTCTAAAATATATTGCTTCTCGTCTTATTGCCTTCACCGGTGATAGAAGCGCTGGCGTGTTTTGCAGAGAATCCGAATTGCGATTCAAAGGCGAAATGCTGCTATTATATTTGCCACTATTCCGCGCGGAAATTAATTGTACAATATTATTATTAATTGTACATATTTAAGTTTCTCTTTTTTGTGTATGTTATATTAAAGAGTTAAAAATAAATAAATAAAAATTATCATGCGCCAATGCCGCGACAGGGAACATATGTACATATATACTAATTAATAAGAAAATAACATTAAACTCATAATATCACACAATTAGCTTTACCATAAATTACAGTCATAATCCTATAATACAAATCAATGTACTGTATGGTGAAATAAAAGTCATTTCAATCGGTTACTTAACGAGTACGAAATAATTTAAACGCTCAAGTACTAAAGCATCAACAAGCTTCAAATATACTACAGAGGTTACCATCTGGCGCGTATTATCTTTGTAATTGTATTGACTGAATTTTGACACTTCCGCCTAATCAATAAAATATAGGTTATAAATAAAAGTTATGATCCTTTTTTCAGTAAGATATAGATAATTCCTAGGTACATAGATAATTCTTTTGTATATAAATGACATTATGAACAAAATGAGCATCATTATTGCCGGAACTTAATTCAAAGATTAACGTAAGTTTCCCTTAAATATCTTTAATTACATTTTTTACTCAATAACAATATACTACTAGCTATAACTTAAATAACTTTCAAAGTAAAATTGCAATCACTTTAATTATTTAGTACCTGGATAACCGAGCTTTGATACTAATATTTAATACAAAAATTGTTTTGTATTTTTTTGGGTAAATCGTGTTTATGAAATTTATATTTAGATACGAATTACATACTAAAATATAAATAACATTTTCGATCTTGGAAACGCGGATAAAACTACTTTTTCTAAAAATGAATGAATTTAGTTAGATCTAATTATCGCCCTCGAAACCCTCTTGCATACAAAATTTAATGAAAAATCGTTAAAGCCGTTTCAGGGTGTCGATTGAGCATGTGTTGGATATTTTTCTGCGTTAACCAAAATCGATATTTAAAAGTAAAAAAACTAAAATAAACTTTTCCTTAAACTGAAAATACAAAAGTTTTTTTGTATTTAAACGTTGAATCTTGTAGTCTCGTATAGATACGTAGATACATCGTTTATGAAAAAATCATACACACGAGAATTGCTCGTTTAAACGTATAAGATTTCACCTGGTTTGAATATTTTCTTGTAAAGTTATTGTGTTTGTAGGTCGACAACATGAAATTCATCATACTTTTTGCGCTCGTGGCTGCTGCAGCGTCAGCTGAACAAGTTAACCCCGATGGCCGTATTTTAAACATTATTGGAGGCATTCTGAACATTCTGAATCAAAGACCTGGAGGCATCAGCGTTGGACCTGCCATTGTAGATAAGGAATATGAGCCGATCTCTGTTGGACCCGCTATTGTAGATAAGGAATATGAGCCGATCTCTGTTGGACCCGCTATCGTAGAGGAAGAATATGAACAGATTTCTGTCGGACCAGCTATCGTCGACGAGGAACATGAAGACATTTCTGTCGATCCAGTTATCATCGACGAAACTCCCAGTCCCGTTGTTCCATCTCCCGTGCCCTCGCCCTTCCCTTTCCCCATCAGTTCTCCGCTAGTCCAGCTCACGATGAACATCAACAACAATTAATAATAATGCTAAGTCCAAGTTTTAATTAATATAAAACAGTAACCGATGTAACTTTGCTCGCAATTTATATTTTTTGACACAATTTGTATTGATTTAAATAGCTCAAAACTAGCGAAGAATACTTGATAATGATTGTCAGAAATTAAACAGTTTTTATAAAACACTTTCTATTATTTAAACGTGTTATTCTATTGCAAGAGACATTTGTTGCCTACAAAAGATGCAAACATACGTTTAATGCGTGTTTATAAAAGTTCCTATTAAAAATCCGCGTTTAAAGATAGTTTGGAATTAAACATGCTTTAGACATAGGTTAAGTATGTGTAAACATACCCTTAAGTGACTTAGAAAGACGCTAAACCAATGGCGGAGTGGCGGATTGGCGTCATGACCCCCCCCCTGGGTCCAGGACCTAGGTTGACCATTAATTAAAAATGTAAAAAATGATGTTTGTATATATTTTTTGTCATAATATAGATTTTATATAAGTATCTTCAATATTTTATTAATCAAATAAACTTAATACGTTTATTTAACTTGCAATGTATGTATGTTTATCCGGGTGGAATCATGCAACTTAATTTTAAAGAAGATATCTTCAACCAATTGAGCTGAAATTTTGTATATATTTGTGACGACGTGGACGACAATACACGATTTGGTGTGTTACGCCATCCTAAATCGAATATGGCGGATCATCCAAGATGGCGGATTAGTTATTTTGAATGTATTCCCACAAAATGGTTATTAAATAAAAGGGCTTGCTGAGAATAACTCGAAAAATAAAGTGTCGTATCTACAAATCCAAAATGATGGAACCCTCAAAATGACGGACTAGTTATTTTAATACATTTCTACAATATAAGTATCAAATAAAAGAGCTAGTAGAGAATAATTCGAAAAATAAAGTGACGGCACGCCAAATTCTATATGGCCATATCAGCTAAAATATTAGCAGCTATAACTAAAAAGTAAAAAATATATTAAAAATAAAAAAGTTAAAAAAAAGCTTTTATTTAAACGCGCTAAAAAGAAGAAAAGAAATTATTCCTTTAAAAGTCACAGATGAGATCTATCTGTGCTAATAAACAAGCAAATGAAAAACTTAATTTGATTAATTTTAATTTTTAAAAATTTCAAACTAAGAAAATACGAGTATCTTCTTAAACTTCACCGTGCCGGTCGCAAAAAAATATTATTTATGTGATGGAAAAAATAAGTTTCGAAATGGTTTGAACAATGTATTTCCCAAATCAGTGCATTCACATAATTTAATTAGGTGCATTATACATTATGGTTCGTTTTGTTGTTGATGATGAAATGATCTGCACGTAAAAGCTGCATGTGTGGAGCCTTAGCTTACCCTTCATAGTCCTTGCGATGTTAGTTAATACATTTATTTTTAATAATTAAATGTAATATAAAATATTCATAAAGCTGTATCGGCAAAACGGCATAACTGTGAGTCATTTCTTCGAAATATTCTTTGTGCCGGTTACAGTCGATTTGGACCTTGGAGCTGCAGTGCAAGAAAACTTCTAAAATACTATATTACTTCCCGTCTTATAGACGCGGTGACAGCCGCGGCGACGTATTTTGCAGAGAATACGAAATGCGATTCAAAAGCGAAATGCTGTTATTATATTTACCACCATTACGCGTAGAAATTAATAATTTCTGTACAAGAAATTATTAAAAATGGTTCATATTTAAGTTACTCTTTTTTTGTGTACTTATATTATAATAAAGAGTTAAAAATAAAGAAATAAATATAAAATATGTATGTCTAAAACATATTTAATTTAAAACTGTCCTTAAACGCGGATTTTAGTAGGAACTTTTAAAAACGGACACGTTGGCGCAGTGGTCAGTGCAACTGACTGTAGGACTGTAACCGGCACAAAGGATATTTCGAAGAAATAACGCACAGTTATGCCGTTTTGCCGATACAGCTTTATGAATATTTTATATTACATTTAATTATTAAAAATAAATGTATTAACTAACATCGCAAGGACTATGAAGGGTAAGCTAAGGCTCCACACATGCAGCTTTTACGTGCAGGACATTTCATCATCAACAACAAAACGAACCATAATGTATAATGCACCTAATTAAATTATGTGAATATTTTTATAGCCAATTTTTACTTTTACAAGTCATAAGTACACATCTACGCATATATTATAACAATAATATCACTTTAAACCCCAAATTAAGAGGATAATATTATATGTTATGCATGCGGCGGAAGCGACGAGTCACCTTCCGACTTACACAGGTACTGACCGGTCACGGTTGTTTTGGAGAGTACCTGTGTAGGATCGGACGCGAGGCTACGGCGGTTTGCCACCACTGCGGGGCGGACCAAGACGATGCCCAACATACGCTGGAGAGGCCGCGGACGTGCCTACGAAAGCGATCCCGTAGCCTCTCCGTTTTCCGTGCTGTGGCGGCCATCGCAGGGGTTTTTAGTGAGTACAATCTCACATAACCCGGTCTCCCCCCCAGGAGTCGGGTATCTATGAAGATTTACCCTGCGTAAACAAAAAAAAATTATATGTTATAAGTTTGACGTGTGCATGAGTTTCTCTCTGTGGCATCGTATCTCTATAACGAATGGAATGATTTTTTTGGTAAAAAGGTTGTGTAGTGTAGTAGTGTTAGTTTTTAACTTATATAACTCTCATAATTTATGAAGATCTGTATAGCCGTTTCCAGGTAATCGTCTGGCATCAGCATGATACACAACTCCTTACCAACTTACAGCAGGAATATCGTTTTGGGGCTCGTTGATATAGTCTCAATGAATTATAATTTATAAATGTGTATAATTAATAAACGTGACAATATGCACACAACTATATTGGCTCTTTATTTATTTTTGTGCGTGTAAGTATTTTTTTTGTTTGTTTACCAATTTCACCACCAATTGTAGTCCAATTTTGAATTATATTTATTATTTAAAAGGGACTTTCTAATTGGTCCTATATCTCTTATATTCCTAATTCTCTTTTTGTCATCAGATCCTAATTTGATGCTAGAATTCTGAAGAAATCAAGAGATCTTTAAATATCAGGTATATGTACAGCTATACCGATTTAGGTATTCTTTATGTAACTCGCGCATTTGCACATAACTTAGATTTTTTTTTAAAACGCTTCATTAATTTTATTATTTATTAATAGCTCCCAGATACTAGGTAATAAGACAAAATTAATAATATGTGAGCATTAACTATTTTTAAAATGTTACAAAATAAGTGTTTAACGGAGCACTGGCTAAACAGTTTGAGTTTTTAATTTAAAATTAGTTTGCGATATGAGGCAACTGAGTGTAAAGAATGTGTAAAGTATCATTCTAAAATTTTCAAATTAGTATGCGAAATTTAAATAATTTAATAAAAACAAAATACATTAAAAAAAATTAAAAGTTCAGGTGATAGAATTAGGACTACATAGGAAGTCATTAATAGTGTCAGGTCAGCGAAAGAATAATATAGAACCAATAAAATTACCAGTAGATAAGATAAAAAAAATAATGCAAATAAAGTTGTTTGTAAGAAATCACTACTAGTGATAAGACCGCCATTGCACTATTGTGATGTATTTCTATATATTTTCCTGGTGTCTGTGTGCATTAAGAATTAAATAAAGAAAAATAGTTCGGGAATTGAAAGTGGCAAAGGCATTTCGATATGTTTTGCTAAAATATGTAACGAGAAACCATCTTATTCAATATTATCTTCAGCATTTGCTGCTACATTATTACTAGAATAATGTGTAGTAGGTCCCGATTTCCATTACAAACTTTACGCCCAATGATATTATTAAATCTTTTCAATCTTAAAATATTTATAAAACCAATGATATACGGGGTATATCAGTATATTATATACTTCCCTGTATTATACATATACCAATACCAATTAATAATATTATAAAATGATATCGTTCCTCATTTACATTTTTTGTTAATACTCATGTAGCCGTTTTCAAACCTAATGAAATATAGCAAAGTGATTCCGCTTATTAAAGCCAGTGATAAGTACGATCCTGGCACCTACCGGCGATAATTTAATACCGGCATTAATAGATAAAGCTTTAATCTTGTTTTAAATCGCATAGTACTTAACGTTTTTGATAGTAAAACATTTCTTATTATAACTTCTGATACCAACCTCGCAGGAAGTCACAGCTCCGCAGCTTATGTTCATATTACAACAATATAGACATATATATATATATATATATATATATATATATATATATATATATATATATATATATATATATATATATATATATATATATATATATATATATATATATATATATATATATATATATATATATATATATATATATATGTATATATACCTTATATATATATATACTTCGGAACCAGCGACTCTCGTTGGGTAGATTTTAAGAAGATAGATATTTTAACAGTTGCTTCACAATATACTATGTCAATATTTTGCATAGTTTTCAAAACAATAGTTCCTTCCCTAGAAATAGTGCCAAATATTGTCTAAACACTAAAAGCAAAAATAAACTTGTAACTCTGTTTTCGACTTCGTAAAGTCATATTTATTAGGACTATAATAAGCCCCCGCAAATAATTTAACAATTGCCACTTCCTAAGTTTAAAGTTTTTGAGTCCCGAGCTCTGTGATTATATATTGCTCGAATAGCTCTTTTTTGTAAGACGAGTACAATCTCAATGTCTATGACATTACCCCAAAGTAATATACAATAAGATATGACACTGTGAAAGTAACTAAACTATACTAAACGAGCAGTATCAATATCAGTTAAATATTTGCTGAGCTGAGTCTTCCTGCAAGGGATGACAAATGAGGCTACCACTGAATTTTTAAATCTAAAGAAATGCTCAAGAATACTGTACTATCAATTACATTAAGTACTTCATTATTCAATATAATATTTAAAATTTTGTTTATTTACTTTAGGTAGTGCCAATTCCACACATTTCATGTTTTTGGCATTTAAAACTAAATTGTATACAGTAAACTATTTATGTACACGAGATAGTGCATTGTTTACATCGCCATACTTATTTTCTTTCCGTCAACTTTAAATGTTAATGAAGTGTCATCAGCAAACAACACAATAAATGTGCAGGTTCTTAATTAATGAATAGCGTTTTCTATTGGCAAACAGAATGACTATTTATACGCTAGCTAGCTTCATATTTGCATTCTTAGAAACAGTATTTGTTTGTGCCCGAGAGATATTCGTATTTAGGACTCTGTCAACCGCCTTTGCAGAAAAGATAACTATTTTTAAACTATAGATATCAAAGGTTCATAATCTTGGAAGAAAGAGACCGTCTCTTTCTTATTTATTAAATTATATAACTTCATAATTATGAATAGTCCTTATTATGTAAAAAATTTGATCACAGCATGATAATTGAATCTCATTAGTAATGAGGCGTCAGCCATTTTGATAGCCATTTCAATTGTAGGATTATACATTAATTTTATGTGTTTCATGTGATTTGACTCTTTGTGTCTTTTTGACTTAGTTATAAGACATCAAGATTTCTCTGCAAAAGGAAACCTGAATGTGCCGGGAGAAAATGTGACACATGTATATCCACCAACCTGCAGTTGGTGACATGGTGACCCGCAGAGCAACGTGGTGGATTAAGCTCTAAACCTTTTCCTTAATAGGGTAGAAGTCCTTTGCCCAGCACTGGAACATTAACTGGCTGTTACTTTACTTTTACTATAAATTTTTATTAAGAGCAAAATCTGTAATTTTGGTCACTTGGATGGTATACATACTTATTCCAGTTATTTAAATTTAAAAGCTAAACTACTGAAACGAGTTTGAAGAAAAATCGATGGGAAGAACCTTTAAACAATTAATTAAATCGGTCAAGCCGACCTTGAATAATCGGGCATACATAAAAAAATCCCAACGAATTGAGAACCTCTTCGTTTTTTGGAAGTCGTTTAAAAGTGGAATTCATCATCATAATCTTAATATTTATCAATATAAAATATAAACTGATATTAATACGAGTGTACGCAAGGAAATTAACATTCAAAATGTTAAACAATGAGATTAAAGATTTAAAGTCATATAAATTTGACACTTATCTATAAGAGTGATTACGTGTCCATAGATAATTTTAGTATATAAATCAAAAGAAAACTAATTTTGTTGAGTCTATTTTATAGCTACACACAAAAGTAAGTGTACGTCTTTTAAAATTCAATATTGAAACTAGATATTATTATTTATTTAAATATATGATATGTTTATCTAAAAAATAATAAAATTAAATTGTAATAATGAAATAAAACTAAGTTAGTGAATATTAATTAAATTTCATATTTGTTTTCAGATAAATAAAAATGAAATTCCTCATTGTATTCGCTCTCTGCGTCGCCGCGGCTTCGGCCCGCTTCCTGATCCCCGATCTAGAGGGAGCTGAAATCAAACCTCATGAAGAAGTAGAAGACATCTCTGTAGACCATGTCATCGTTGACGAGGAATACGAGCCCATCTCTGTCGGTCCTGCCATCGTCGACCCCGTCGTCCCCTCCCCTAGTGCCTCTTCTCTCGTTCAAATCATCATCAACGTCAACTCTGGCGCTTCTGATCCCGTGGTTGTCGGCGCTCCCGTCGTCGAGCCCTCAGAAGTAAACATCATTGATTCTTCTCCCATCGTCGTGGGCCCCGGTTTCGAGACCGTAGACGATGATGAATCCGCCCCCATTGTCGTGGGCCCCGGTTTCGAGCCCGTGGACGTTGAGGAATCCGCTCCCATCGTCGTTGGCCCCGGTTTCGAGACTGTCGAAGAAGTCCCCGAGATTGATCCCTCTCCCGTGATCGTCGTAGAAGAGCCCGAAGTTCCCGAATCTATCAACATTGCCCCCCTAGTCATCCGCTAAGCCTTAACTAAATAAATATGTACTACTACTACTAAAATTAAAAACAAGACGCTTGATTTATTTTTTATTTTTATCTTTATTTGTTAACGATTATAAATTATGTACATAAGTGTATATGTATAAGGTACAGCAAAATATAGTATTATAAAATAATAAAACAATTGCAAATTAAAATCAAAGTCAAAAAATCAATTAGGTACTTACTACAAATATGTTACTTTCTCACTATTTGACATTAAAAATCGGTATCTATTTCAACTTTGACAAGCTCGTTAATTGATTTGTTGGCCTCTGTAAAGATACTCTCTCTTTTCATACTCAGTCGCTAACCGGTGGCTAGGCAACATCGGTCAAAATGGACGTCATTTTGGGTGCCAAAATCTATGAGGTATAAGCTTATATATATAACTTATCTAAATAATATCATTGCTCTTAGACATAAATTAAACATAACACAATTTTTGACGAACAAACATTGACGAAGGTTCGATATTTATTATTTTTTGTTCGCCTCAATAGCGAGTTGGGATATAAAAAAAGTTAATAACCTCAAACGAACGCAAGGAAATCAAAAATGATAATGATAAGGAATTATCTTTGCGGATTGTTTTAATGAATGGCAGTGGTAGAAAGTTCACTGGATCATATATGGATGCTGATAAGCAATAATGTGTCAACCCACAAAATGTCAAATTCGGAGATACTGATGTATATATGAACGTCTCTAAACAAATTTATTAAGAATTGACAATGAATGTTCAAGTGGCCTAAAAGTTAAACAATAACTGGTCAAGTGCGAGTGGGACTCGCGCACCGAGGGTTCCGTACAAACTTATAGAAATCTATATAAGACTAACTCACCTACGCCATTTGTGGTCTTCATCATCAGTTCCATTTCACCAAAAGTGATTTTCTGAAGGTAAATACATAAGTTACTATCTAAAATACCTAAATCGGTATAGATGTGCCTATAATATTTGAGGAGTTCCCTCAATTTCTCCAAGATTCCATCATCAGATCCTGATCTGAAGACAATGGGACTACCTTGGAAGTATACCCTTTGAAACAAGAAAAAAAATTTGAAATCGGTCCACAAATAGCAGCGTAATCGGCGAACAATAAAAATAAAAAAATAAATAAAAACGCGGTCGAATTGAGAACAGGAGTGTTTTTTTTTAAGACGCTTAAAAATAATCAATTATTATACACATATGATTACGTCCCTAAAACTGTTTTACAACCACTTAGGAGCACTTTAATACATAACAAGGTAATGCGTGCATCATGCAGACTTAATTATTTAATAAGTACTAAACACCTTATACTTTCAAAAAAGCAAAGTTATAGCGCGATTTAAGATACACCCAGCGCCATCTCTTGACGATTTCAATGAACTTACTTGTTGACTTTGACATTAACAACATAATTATATTATATTTTATTCTCGTTTTATTTTTATTTATATTCTACTACACTCCACTTCCTAAGCACTACGTTCGTAAAATATTTAAATTAACATTATCAATCAAAATATATATTAGTGTTGCCAAGATGAAAATAAGTAGTCCTTAATTCGAATAAAACTAATTGTTTATTTATAAATAACTAATTATATTACTAACAACCAGAAGACTTACATGTGTAGATAAAGAAGTAAATTAATTAACTCGATCTGATTGAATTTAATTTTTAAATTTTCGAACTAAGTAAGTAAATCAAATCGTGTGAAGCTTTTATATTTAATGTAAATTATGTAATGACGATAAAATTAACGATAATTGATGATAAACCTTTTAAAGGAAAAGTTTATTTTATTATTTTTAGCGCGTTTAAATAATATCTTTATTTTCATATTTAGAATAATTTTAACTAACTTTTTCATGAAAACAATAAGATTAAATATTTATTTGTTGATAGGCTGTTTGCTTATTGTCAAATTAATTGTTATTTGTACTTAAAATATTTGGAAAGTTTTAACTAAAATTTTAAATTTTAAAATGATGTTTATTATTACCTCTGGTAACATTATTTCAAAATTTTATTAATCGAGCAGAATTTTATCGTAGGTAATAATATTGTCAAGAGATGGCGCTGGCTGTACCCTAAATCGCGCTATCGTTTTGTTAGCTGCGATATATAGATTGCATTGCGTTGTTTATAAAGGTTTGCTGCTTTTTAATGTTTTCGTATAGATACAAATTTCTCCTCAGTGTTTGTAAAATTGTTACTTTGACCATGGTCAACTTCTATGTTAAGTTGTTACAAGTACATATAATTTTAATTCTAAGATTAATATATTTTCCGCTTGATCAATTTACAACTTGATACATTTACGCGTTTCGAGAAAAAGGTTGAAAGACAGACGTACAGACTGACAGACACACGAACAGAAATTTACAGTTTTCGGATTTTTTCCTTTATGTATACTAAAGGACCTTATATATACATACATATATATATATATATATATATATATATATATACAGTGTGTATGAAAAATTGTGTCAACCCCCTTAACTGCGTTATCAGTATCGAAAATGTAACACAATCAAACAACTTACAAAACAAACAAACTCTTCAATCAAAATAATAAAATTAAATATTAAATGATTATTATATGTAGAGTAACAAAATGTTTGTACGCACTGGTATAACACGATGAGACTCCATAGCGCCATCACACCTGCTGCGCTACTAGTGACGAACTCGAACGTACATTCACATTATTTTGATTGTTTAATCACTTTAACGATTCACTGATACCGCTTTTTTTCAAATATCGATACGTTTCACTATGTTACAAATCAATTTAAAATAATAATACTTAGTGAATAATAACATCTACTTG
Source organism: Hypolimnas misippus (assembly GCA_037950945.1). Classification (NCBI taxonomy): domain Eukaryota; kingdom Metazoa; phylum Arthropoda; class Insecta; order Lepidoptera; family Nymphalidae; genus Hypolimnas; species Hypolimnas misippus. The sequence continues at coordinate 9,669,685 of JBBEEQ010000011.1, read as the reverse complement.
ACGGCCATGAATGTGTTGCTCAATATGCCCGCCTTGTACCTCTATGCATTTACGGCATCGGGAAATAAAGTTAGCAATCTGCAGAATGCCATTCTAGGCTCGAAGTCGGTAGGAATTAATAACTGTACTCGACGATAATGGTACGGGTGCTGGCCATTTTCCTTTAAAACTTTCCATACACGCGTATGGTTGACACCGAGTTGATGTCCCACCGAGCGCGTGCTTTGCGTAGGGTCCTGTCGAAAAACATCTAATATGTGTTCCTCTAGATCGTCATTATTAACCCTCGGCCTTCCCGCATTAGCACGTTGTTGTTCACGGCTATCGACATTTCCGAAATTGTACATGCGTATATGAAGACGCTGAAATGCCTTAAGTTACGGTAATGGTATGTTTCTTGGAGAAGCAAACAGTTCGTCATAAAGTCTACGCGATTCCGCATAATAACAATCACATTTCCCTAGACACATTACCATATTGAAATATTCCTGGTTGGAGTATATTTTATAAAACAACACAATTTTATAAAACCGTAACCAAAAAGTAATCCACTCGGAAGAAATTTTCACGAGGAACTAACTAATAATTTTTTTATTAAAAGGGCGGTATAGGCTCGAATAAAAAATATCGATAAATGAAATTATCGATATTTAGATAATCATAACAATAAATAAATATTTAATATTATTTCGATACTTATTTTGATATATGAAACATTAATATTATTTTTGATTGTAAAACACCATTTTTAACAGAAGTAGATTACCGATTTATCCTAATATTACAACATAGTTAATTTACCTGAAGAAGTTCCAAATTATAATATTTATTATTAATAAAAGTTATTTTAAATGAAATTATTTTAATGTGAAAAGCATAATTATTTATAGCAATATTGAAAATATCGATAGAATATTTATCGATATACCTAATTTTTGAACTTGCAAATCTCTATTCGGAAAACTAACAAAAGACGCGTCGCGCCACGCCGGCGCCGCGTCGCCTGCGATGAATGGCCGCGCGTGCGCCGACGCAACTATACGGCGCCTTAACCGTTTAATAACGCGTACTTTTTTGCATATAAAAATTTATAGGTAATATTTAATATGACAAAACTAAGTAAATAAAAAAAACTAACATAGCATATTGAATTTTATGAACTATTACTGAAATTACTCATATTACAACCATTTAAAAGAATATCCTTAAGTTATTTACAAAATAAAAAATAAAAATGACCTAAAACAATATGCATCATAGTATTGAGGAATAACAAGAATAAAACATAAAAACAAATAAAAGTAAATAGTATGTATCATATTATTCGGGAACACTTTTTAGCAGATTTGTTAAAAGTAGTGTTTAAAGTAAATTTTAACTCGGTATTTAAAGGGTTAAGGTAAGCTGGTTATTTATGGGTCATTTATGGGTCAACGTGCTTTAGCTTGAACTTGAACGTGCCACCTCGTATCTTAGCCAATAGGGAAAATGGCGGATATTTGAAAAATGGCACCTGACAGAATCTGTTTTTCTGTTCACTTTGACATGACAATAGTTATGTAATAAATTAAACTAGAATTTTTTTTCTATTATTTTTGTAAAAATCTTATTTTCGAAAAATTAATATTTTAATGTACGAGTGCCGCAAAGTCCATTCAATGCGCATTTTAATCAAAAACTTCTTATCCATACCAGGCGCAGTCGCAGCCTGAACTTTTGGGGGCGTCACTTATAATAAAATATAGACTTTATTACATAGTACATAACTTTTTTGTACATTATAAAACAAATGAAAGCCTTCTATTTTTATTAAAATACTAAAAGATAATATTTGAGATGTCTTAGGATAAGATTATCTTGGGAAAACCCAGGAAACAGTGTGTGACCTGTATGTATTATTTCTACCAAATTTACTTAATAGTCTAACCGATGTACTCTTAACTAATTTTATGAGAAAAGCAATAATACAAAAATGGTTTAAAACTATTACGACAGATGGTTTTAGACATTTTTAGAGAGTTAGAAAATTCTGACTCGAATGAAGTGGGATAAATTTCAAATAATATATATCCGCCTCGGATCAGAAATTGGTTTTATATTTAGAAGATTTATTGTGACCAAATTGAGGGGGGTCATGTACCCTATGACTCCTCCCTTCTCCCCGCCGACATAAACTACGAACTTATACTATTAAAATATTTAACGCATCTTCCTTCTTCTTAACTAAAAAAAAGTTATGATCCAGTTTTAGTTAAGTATTATTCACTATCCCTTACACTTTCGGATTTGGTCTACCACGACCAGTTTAAAAAATTCATTCTTTATATAATTCTTATTTAATATTTTCATCTAAAAATTAATACGCCAGTATATGTATATTGTAAAAAAAAATGTTTCTTTTGCCATTTGTTCAATATGACGGTGTGACCGGCAAAGATACGGAGTGCAAAATAGAAATTAAAGCGCATCAAAATGACCAATTTTCCAAGTAGCTCTACTATTAACCAAACGAACTATTAACCAAATAACTCAACTATTAACAGAATACATAATTACAGATATAAAATACTAGCTTCCGCCCGCGACTTCGTCCGCGTGGAATAGTTACTTTGGGCTAATAATGCATTATTTTAGAACAAATTTGGTTAGTATAAAAAAGGTTATAGTGAGCTAACTTTTTTTTGGAACTTTTCTGTCATACATGATTTTTGCGAAACTTTAACCGTTTACGCAGCGCACGCAGCGTAAGCTCTCTTAATAGAAAAATATCCCCCGATTAAAAAAAATTCTTCATTGATGCTCCTCTCCTTTTGGTCTTAGCTAATAATATATAGCCTATATCCTTCCTCGATAAATGGGCTATCTAAAACTGAAAGAATTTTTCAAATCCGACCAGTAGTTCCTGAGATTAGCGCGTTCAAGCAAACAATCAAACAAACAAAGTCGTAATTAGTATAGATAATCTCGAAAATTAAATGTTTTACCGCTCACAGATAATTTATATTGATTAAAATTAAATCAGTGGTATCTTTCTAGTTTTAAAAGAGGCAAAATCAGCAATCACTTCTCTATAATTTGGTAGAAACCTCGATCGCGAGGCCCTGGGCGAGTCCTCAGTGTGCCCAGTGGAAAAGAGTGGCCTAGTTGTTATAATTAGCCGCAACGAAAGACAGTCTCAATATTTTCAGTACTTGGTACTACCATTTTTATAAAATAATTTCTCAAAACGTATTTCAATTTTAAACAAAACCTTATTGTTATTTTTTAACTTTTAGGCCACTTGAACATTCATTGTCACTGTTTTAATGATGTATGGTTTTGCATATTGATTTTTTAAAACTGTGTCTGTTAATTGTGTGTTAATAATCCTATTTTCATTTTTCAACTACGCTTCCAAAAATGTCTTTACGTGTACACATGCTTATAGGCTTAAACTTCGCTATAAAACTATTTGCATTTGTATTTTATTGTATTTAATAGATTCTACTTATAAATAATTAAAAACATTTTGTTTATGACTTTTTTCAAAAACCTTGTTCTAAATTACAAAGTATAAACGAAAACGTTTATCTACGGATAATGATTAAATTCATGATAATATATATTTTGATAAGGATAATAACTGTATTACACATTCAACTAATTCAATTTATTGTTTATATTTTACTCTATTATTAAACGTAACAACTGTCACAGACTTTTTTTATATGGACGTTGATAAGCAATACTACGTCAAACCCACACGGACTTCATTTTGAGTAAATGGCGCCTAAAGATGTCAAACTAATTCTTAATAAATTTGTTTAGAGACGTTCATATATACATCAGTATCTCCGAATTTGACATTTTGTGGGTTGACACATTATTGCTTATCAGCATCCATATATGATCCAGTGAACTTTCTACCACTGCCATTCATTAAAACAATCCGCAAAGATAATTCCTTATCATTATCATTTTTGATTTCCTTGCGTTCGTTTGAGGTTATTAACTTTTTTTATATCCCAACTCGCTATTGAGGCGAACAAAAAATAATAAATATCGAACCTTCGTCAATGTTTGTTCGTCAAAAATTGTGTTATGTTTAATTTATGTCTAAGAGCAATGATATTATTTAGATAAGTTATATATATAAGCTTATACCTCATAGATTTTGGCACCCAAAATGACGTCCATTTTGACCGATGTTGCCTAGCCACCGGTTAGCGACTGAGTATGAAAAGAGAGAGTATCTTTACAGAGGCCAACAAATCAATTAACGAGCTTGTCAAAGTTGAAATAGATACCGATTTTTAATGTCAAATAGTGAGAAAGTAACATATTTGTAGTAAGTACCTAATTGATTTTTTGACTTTGATTTTAATTTGCTATTGTTTTATTATTTTATAATACTATATTTTGCTGTACCTTATACATATACACTTATGTACATAATTTGTAATCGTTAACAAATAAAGATAAAAATAAAAACATATTCAAGCGTCTTGTTTTTAATTTTAGTAGTAGTAGTACATATTTATTTAGTTAAGGCTTAGCGGATGACTGGGGGGGCAATGTTGATAGATTCGGGAACTTCGGGCTCTTCTACGACGATCACGGGAGAAGGATCAATCTCGGGGACTTCTTCGACAGTCTCGAAACCGGGGCCAACGACGATGGGAGCGGATTCCTCAACGTCCACGGGCTCGAAACCGGGGCCCACGACAATGGGGGCGGATTCATCATCGTCTACGGTCTCGAAACCGGGGCCCACGACGATGGGAGAAGAATCAATGATGTTTACTTCTGAGGGCTCGACGACGGGACCGCCGACAACCACGGGATCAGCAGCGCCAGAGTTGACGTTGATGATGATTTGAACGAGAGGAGAAGCACTAGGGGAGGGGACGACGGGGTCGACGATGGCAGGACCGACAGAGATGGGCTCGTATTCCTCGTCAACGATAACAGGGCCTACGGCGATGTCTTCAACTTCTTCTTGGGGTTTGACACCGAGGATTTCATCGAGCAGTTCCTGGAGAGCGGAGGCGGTGGCGGGGTCGGTGTTGGGGTGGTTGATCATGTCCTTGATTTGCTGAATTTCAGCTGCCTCTTGAGCAGCCAGATCGGGGATCACGAAGCGGGCCGAAGCCGCGGCGACGCAGAGAGCGAATACAATGAGGAATTTCATTTTTATTTATCTGAAAACAAATATGAAATTTAATTAATATTCACTAACTTAGTTTTATTTCATTATTACAATTTAATTTTATTATTTATTAGATAAACATATCATATATTTAAATAAATAATAATACCTAGTTTCAATATTGAATTTTAAAAGACGTACACTTACTTTTGTGTGTAGCTATAAAATAGACTCAACAAAATTAGTTTTCTTTTGATTTATATACTAAAATTATCTATGGACACGTAATCACTCTTATAGATAAGTGTCAAATTTATATGACTTTAAATCTTTAATCTCATTGTTTAACATTTTGAATGTTAATTTCCTTGCGTACACTCGTATTGATATCAGTTTATATTTTATATTGATAAATATTAAGATTATGATGATGAATTCCACTTTTAAACGACTTCCAAAAAACGAAGAGGTTCTCAATTCGTTGGGATTTTTTTAATGTATGCCCGATTATTCAAGGTCGGCTTGACCGATTTAATTAATTGTTTAAAGGTTTTTCCCATAGATTTTTCTTCAAACTCGTTTCAGTAGTTTAGCTTTTAAATTTAAATAACTGGAATAAGTATGTATACGATCCAAATGACCAAAATTACAGATTTTGCTCTTAATAAAAATTTATAGTAAAAGTAAAGTAACAGCCTGTTAATGTTCCAGTGCTGGGCAAAGGACTTCTCCCCTATTAATGAAAAGGTTTAGAGCTTAATCCACCACGTTGCTCTGCGGGTCACCACTTTACCAACTGCAGGTTGGTGGATATACATGTGTCTCATTTTCTCCCGGTACATTCAGGTTTCCTTTTGCAGAGAAATCTTGATGTCTTATAACCAAGTCAAAAAGACACAAAGAGTTAAATCACATGAAACACATAAAATTAATGTATAATCCCACAATTGAAATGGCTATCAAAATGGCTGACGCCTCATTACTAATGAGAATCAATTATCATGCTGTGATCAAATTTTTCACATAATAAGGACTATTCATAATTATGAAGTTATATAATTTAATAAATAAGAGACGGTCTCTTTCTTCCAAGATTATGAGCCTTTGATATCTATAGTTTAAAAATAGTTATGTTTTCTGCAAAGGCGGTTGACAGAGTCCTAAATACGAATATCCCTCGGGCACAAACAAATACTGTTTCTAAGAATGCGCATATGAAGCTATGCGTATAAATAGTCATTCTGTTTGCCAATAGAAAACGCTATTCATTAATTAAGAACCTGCACATTTATTGTGTTGTTTGCTGATGATACTTCATTAACATTTAAAGTTGACGGAAAGAAAATAAATATGGCGATGTAAACAATGCACTATCTCGTGTACATAAATAGTTTACTGTATACAATTTAGTTTTAAATGCCAAAAACATGAAATGTGTGGAATTTGCACTACCTAAAGTAAATAAACAAAATTTTAAATATTATATTGAAAATTGAAGTACTTAATGTAATTGATAGTACAGTATTCTTGAGCATTACTTTAGATTTAAAAATTCAGTGGAAGCCTCATTTGTCATCCCTTGCAGGAAGACTCAGCTCAGCAAATATTTAACTGATATTGATACTGCTCGTTTAGTATATTTTAGTTACTTTCAGTGTCATATCTTATTGTATATTACTTTGGGGTAATGTCATAGACATTGAGATTGTACTCGTCTTACAAAAAAGAGCTATTCGAGCAATATATAATCACGGATCTCGGGACTCTCTTCAAGATGTATTTAAAAAGATAGATATTTCACAGTTGCGTTATATTTTATATATCTTTTAAAATAATGATACCTTTCCTAAGAGCAGTGACGGACATTGCGTAAACACTAAATGAAAAAAAAGAAAACTTTGAGCACCGAACTTTTGTCTTCATAAAGTCAGTTCATCGTTTTTGGGATTTGGTATTCGCAGCTATAATAAAATTCCGCAAACAGTTTTACGTTTGCCACATAACTAGTTTAAAGCCTATATTAAAAAATCTTTCATATATAAAGCACATTTTACTATACAAGAATATTTTGACGATGAAGACGCGTGGATTTGATACGCGTTGATTTTCTATCAGAATAATGAAATTAAAATGTTATAAAAATTCATTATGTGATTTTAAAAGAGTTACTGTCTAGTTTGTTGGCGTTTCTTCTCGGTAGAGACTACATTCCGAACCACTGGTAGCTTTATAAAAATCTAAAAAAAAGACATGTACGATTCGAAAGTGCTTTAAAAGCCCATTTGAATAAAGTATATTTTGAGTTTGAACTGTATACGGATCTGTAAGCCGCATATTTTGTGCATTTAATTTTTATTTTCAAAAACTTTAACAATTGAAATAATATGATCGAATGCAATTGATTTTTACTCGCGGCATGCAGGTGCATATCTGATATCAGATTCGTGTACTCAACACGTGTCGCTCAGCTATTTACCGGTAACCAATTGTTTGCTACTTTTAAATTATTCGTCAATTTATTTTCATAAATAATCTGAGACACATTATATCACATCATCAAGTTTAAACTAATTAAATGTTTTTAATCCACTTCTAAATATAAAGAAGGTTTTCAATTCGTCGGGTATTTAGCCGACTTCCATAAAAGAGAAAGGTCTCAATTCATCGGGAACTTTTTTTAAAGATGTTCGCCGATTACAATATTAATTGTAGACCAATATTATAATAAGGAAATAATCCGTAAAAGGTTTTACTTGCCTCCGACTTCGAATGTTTTACTTGGCACCAACTTCAAATTGTTGTAGAAAATATTTATTTTTTGCCTTTTATTTTACTTGTACCTTAATAGGTACAAGTAAAATAAAATGCAAATTACAACAGCAAAAGGCATACTTGGGAAGATACGGGTTAATACCCGTATCTTCCCAAGTCCCCAAAACTTATCTGATTGAAGCGAAACTTTCAGAATCACTTGTTAGTAACCTAATAAACAATAATATGCCAAAAAAAAATTAGTAAAAAAAAATGGAACTAACCGATCCAAAAATGGATCAATGCGATGATACGGGTTAAATTCGTTTTTGAAGTCGGTTCATTTTTATTAAAAAAAAAAGGTTTTTATATATGTTCTCCGATTTAGGCGCGAATACATGGATACTCGTATAAATTATTATGTCACGCAGACCAAGTAAACTAATACGAAGAAAAATTAACTATTTCGCTTTTCACGGGATAATTTGGCTTATAAATTTCCTAATAAAGGTTTAATTTTTACTCTTTTTAATAGTAGGTAAGACACAGACTGCATATATCTTAAGTTTGTAATAAAAAATAAAATGTTTCTTTTTTAAATTCATTTTTTATTAATTCATATCAAATTGATAAGTACATAATTGTTTATTCAGTTGAGGTCCTCAGGGAGAAGCATGCCGTGTTCGGGGGCTACGTCCACGGTCTCGAAACCGGGGCCAACGGCGATGGGAGCAGATTCTTCAACGTCCACGGGCTCGAAACCGGGGCCCACGACAATGGGAGCAGATTCTTCACTGTCCACGGGCTCGAAACCGGGGCCCACGACAATGGGTGCAGACTCTTCACCGTCCACGGTCTCGAATCCGGGGCCCACGACAATGGGAGCAGATTCTTCACTGTCCACGGGCTCGAAACCGGGGCCCACGACAATGGGAGCAGAGTCTTCAACGTGAATGGTCTCGAAACCGGGGCCAACGACGATGGGAGAAGAATCAATGATGTCTACTTCTGAGGGCTCGACGACGGGAGCGCCGACAACCACGGGATCAGCAGCGCCAGAGTTGACGTTGATGATGATTTGAACGAGAGGAGAGGCACTTGGGGAGGGGACGACGGGGTCGACGATGGCAGGACCGACAGAGATGGGCTCGTATTGCTCGTCAACGATGACATGGTCTACAGAGATGTCTTCTACTTCTTCATGAGGTTTGATTTCAGCTCCCTCTAGATCGGGGATCAGGAAGCGGGCCGAAGCCGCGGCGACGCAGAGAGCAAATACAATGAGGAATTTCATTTTTATTTATCTGAAAAGAAATATAAAATTTAATTAATATTCACTAACTTAGTTTTACTTCAATGTTACAATTTTATTTTACTATTTTATTTAGAATAATATATCATATATTTAAATAAATAATAATATAATAGGTATATTTTCAATATTGTATTTTACAAGGCGTACACTTACTTTGGTGTGTACTTATAAAATAGACTCTACAATAATAGTTTTCATTTATATATTAAAAATTATCTATGGACACGTAATCACTCTCATAGATATGTGCCAAATTTATATGACTTTAAGTCTTTAATCCTATTGTAGAACAAAATAAATGTTAATTTCCTTGCGGACACTCGTATTGATATCAGTTTATATTTTGTACTGGCTGTGCCCGCGACTTCGTTCGTGTAGATTAAAGAACTCGTTGCTTTTGAAAAAATAATATACTGTAAAACTTTTGGAAAGTAATAGTAAATGACAAATTAAAAGAAAATACTTCTTTTTTTACAAAATGCTAATTAATCTATTATGTATAAAAATAGAAATTTCATTATTTCGAACAATTTGTCTATAGGCTGCATCAAAATGCTAGTCACCCAAAGCAAAGAAGCAAAGCGATGTGGAAAATTACAGTCGGAAATCTATATAATCTTTTTTTATAAAAATAAACCGAACTTAAAAACGAATTTAGTAATTACAAATAATCTAAAAGGCAAACAATAAATATTTTCCATAAGATTTAAAGCCGGTAACACATTTAATTTCGGAGGCAAGTAAAACCTTTTATGTGTTAGTATTTTACTGGCAGTTTTTTTTTATTTAAAAACAAATTATTTTACACTTTTGAATTACGAACATGGTAGGTAAGGAAGTACCGAATTGCCTAAGTTACAATAGCCTAACGTCAACTAGTTAGCGCCACTAACAAAATATTGCTTTACCGAAGCAGGGCTGTTAATTGTTGAGGAGTTCTCCTGGTGTTGCGCCATCAGCTCTACTATACCATATGTATCGTGACTATTAAAAATACCTAAATTAGTATAGGTGTGCCTATGATATTTGTGGAGTTCCCTCGGTTTCTCCAGGATGCCTTCATCAGATCCTGACCATCTAGGAAGTATACCCTTTCAAACAAAAAAATTAAAATCGGTTCACAATCAGCAGAGTAATCGATAAACATTCATAAAAAAAAAGTTCCCGTCAAGTTGAGAATCTCCTCCTTTTTTGGAAGTCGGTTCAAAATGTAAAAAGTAAAAAAGTAATAAAGTTTCTAATTTTGTTTGTATATTTTTAGAGTTCCGTACCTTAAAAGGAAAAACGGAACCCTTATAGGATCACTTTGTTGTACGTTTGTCTGTCTGTCTGTCTGTCTATCCGTCCGTCCGTCTGTCCCTACAAAATATCCACATAAACCGATCCCCCAAGGAATCGGGTATCTTTCGAAGATTTATCCTACAAAAATAAAAATATTTATGTACCTATTATTTCTAGCCAACACGGTTAAAGCGGCTACAAATGGTTTGAGTTTATGTAGAGCTCAGACGTCGCGTTCGTTGGTGTGACCTTTGATGGCTAATTTTTTCTCGCAAATGTGCTCTTTAGCTATAAGTAAGAACACTATTTACATAGTTATATTTTCTAAGCATAGGTGGGTTGATCTTATATATATTGCTACAAGTTTGTACGCAACCCTTGGTGCGCGAGTCCTACTCGCATTTGACCAGTTATTTATTTTCTATATGAGTTGATAGATCTTAGATTGACATAAAACAACCACTGAATGTTAAGTGAAGCTTACCACAATATATTAGTGAACTGCATCGAAATTAGATAAGTCGTCTCTGAGATAAGCGTTCACAAGCGCACAGATAAATAGACAAACAGACAAAAATTCTAAGATTCTAAATTCGTTGAGTCCAACCTATTTTTATAATTTTAAGTACTTTTAATAGAAAAAGATATGTGTCAAATTAGCTTTTATATGGAACTGTCGGAAAAATAAAAGGATGAAATGCACGATTAGCTATGTCCATATTCCAACTTTTCTTCGTTCAATGTTGACTCGCGCTATAGCGCTATCAATAGCGACCGTGAGGCGTGATACATACGAAAGGCGTAGTGTGGCCATAGCTAATGTAGCGGCATTAGCTATGGCCACATTAGGCCTTTTTACGTTTAGGGATGCACGTGACGTCAGAAATATCATTTACGCATGTGCAAAAACAGTCAAAATGTTACGCGCGCTGAGAAGCAGGTCTTTCCGGGTCGGATGGATTTCTATGTCACATAGCGTGCAACAACAAAATGGTGGAAATGTTTTTGACGGTGTCATGTCATTTTACATATTTAATTATTAGAAAATCTTGATTAGGATAAAAGCGACTGCAGGACTGCAAGATTAATATTATAATGTTATTTATTAATATATGTATATTTTTATATTTAAATACATTTTAAATAATATTAATACATTTTATTCATTTGACAGTAATACATTTTTATTGTTATTTGTAACTAAGGGCAACGAATATAAAGCTAGCTATACAAAAATATTATTATAACATAAAATGTCTATACTTATAAAATGTATAGTTATAGTGGGACGCATCCAATTATTGAATGTGCCACATGACATTTGAGTAGAAAGATGACGGCGAAACTTGAAGATGAAATTGCACAATGTGGACATAGCTATTAAGTCTTATTTGTGTTGTACTATTGCATTTTTAACATTTCATGTACAGACAGCGACCGTTAGAATTTTATTATATGGATAGATTGATAAAAGTTATGATTACGACAATAAATTCCATTTTTAAACGACTTCCATAAAAAACGAAGTGGTTCTTAATTCGTTGAGGATTTTTTTTATGTACATATGCCACGATTATTCGAGGACGACTTGATCGATTTAATTGTTTGAAAGGTTGATCCCATAGATTTTTCTGTAAATTCGATTCAGTAGTTTATCTTTTAAATTTAAATATCTGGAATAAGTATGTATACTATTCAAGTGACCGAAATTGTATTTTTGGTCTTAATAAAAAGTAATAGTAAGAGTAAAGTAACAGCCTGTAAATTTCCCACTGCTGGGCAAAGGCCTCCTCCCCTATTAAGGAGAAGGTTTAGACATTAATCCACCACGCTGCTCAACTGCGGGTAATAATTGATTTCATAGGAAAATATAACTGACTTAAAACAGAACAGTTTTTGTACCTATAAATGGACAACCAATCGCAACAATCACAAGCCATTTATTGTAAGTTATTTAATTTCACTATAACTTAAAAGGTTACAGAGAAATCTTGTTGTATTATAACCAAGTCAAAAAGGCACGGAGTCTTAAATATATCACATGAAACACATAAAATTAATGTGTAATTCCACAATTTAAATGGCTATAAAAAGGGCTGACGCGGCATTACTGATAAGAATCAATTACCACGCTGAGTTCAATTTTTCATATAATAAGTACCGCTCAAAATTATACAGTTATTAAATTTAATTAATAAGAAAGAGAAGGTGGCTTTCTTCCAAGATTCTAAACCTTTGATATCTATAGTTCAAAAGGCGGTTGAGAGAGTCCCAATTTGAATATCGCTCGGGCACTAAAAATACTGTTTCTAAGGATACGATGAAGCTATGCGAAGAAGTAGTTATTCTGTCTGCCAGTAGATGATGTAGATGCCAAATCCGAAAGTATAAGGAATAGCGAAAAATATTTAAGGGACCCTGGCAGCCGATTTTGATGAAAAGTAAAACTACATCATTAGTTTTTTTTTAATTTATCTTAATAGCCAGGAATCGAACCGGATTTAGAAAACACATCCTTTATGCACCATGGATAGTGTTACTTATAATCAACTTCTGGGATGTAATAGTATACGACAAAGTTAAGGAAAAGGCTCATTTAGGAAAATTAAAATACTTATGGCATCGTAGCTTCGTAACGAATGACTATTTCTGAAACAATTTTTTGTTGTTGTTCGGTCACTTGTAGTGAATTAGACTTTATTATTTGCTCTCAACCAAGTTTTTAAGCGTCTTAGCGTAGAAAATGATCTCTCTGACATCCCTTATCTCTGGTTGGTAGAATTTTCAGAATAAAATGTATGCGGTTAGTTGCAATTGATTTTTTTCATAGTGCTAGTTTTTTTAGGTTTGCCTTTTTGAATGCCTATCTGATTTGAAAAATTCTTTTTACAGTTATATATACTCTGGTCTACACCCTTCCTCGTTAATATAGTTGATTAATGAGGTAGGGTGTAGACCAGCGTGGGCGGGGCGGAAGTCATAAAAATGACTGAAGCCTCTAGGGATAAATATTTTCATATTGTTGAAGAAAATTTTTTTTTGCTCGGGAGAGGGCTGATCTCGCCCAATGAGGATGACCGAGGCGTCATACTTCCGGCCTTCTAGCTTCACCAGCGTCCGGAGCTGAATAAATAGGGCGCACCCTTAGACCGTGTGTACGTGAGATTGGGGTCGCACGCATCCGTTTTCATACGGCCCCGAGGAGGACGGCAGACAGGGTGGCCTCGAACTGCCGTAAGCACCAGTGAGGAGTATGGAGAGGGCAAGACCACACTTTTCCCTCCTGAGACGAAGCTTTCTCCGTCAGCCACGAGCGGAGCGTTGCACGGTTGCGGCTGCGGATACGCATGCGAAAGCGATATCCAGGTGTCTCCATTTCCGTGCTGAGGAAGGCCTTCAAATGGGTTTCAGTGGGTATAAATCTCCACATAACCCGATTTCCCCCCCTCCCCCTCCCTCCAAGAATCGGGTATGTTTTCCACTGAGTAAACAAAAAAAAGGTTCGTATACCCAACACGTGTCAATCACCGTTTTACCGGTAATCAATTGTTTACTACTTTTAAAATACTCGTCAATTTATTTTCATAACTACACATTATATCATATCATCAAGTTGAAACTAATTAAATGTTTATAGTTCACCGATTACTCCGCCAATTGTAGACCGATTTGAATTTTTTGAAAGGAAATTATACGTAAAAGGTTTTATTTGAACAAAACTAACTATTCATTTCATGGCATAATTTGGTTAATGCATTTCCTACGTAAGGTTTAATTTTTACTCTTTTTAATATTAGGTAAGACACAGACTGCATATATCTTAAGTTTGTAATAAAAAATAAAATGTTTCTTTTTTAAATTCATTTTTTATTAATTCATATCAAATTGATAAGTACATAATTGTTTATTCAGTTGAGGTCCTCAGGGAGAAGCATGCCGTGTTCGGGGGCTACGTCCACGGTCTCGAAACCGGGGCCAACGGCGATGGGAGCAGATTCCTCAACGTCCACGGGCTCGAAACCGGGGCCCACGACAATGGGAGCAGATTCTTCACTGTCCACGGGCTCGAAACCGGGGCCCACGACAATGGGTGCAGACTCTTCACCGTCCACGGTCTCGAATCCAGGGCCCACGACAATGGGAGCAGATTCTTCACTGTCCACGGGCTCGAAACCGGGGCCCACGACAATGGGAGCAGAGTCTTCAACGTGAATGGTCTCGAAACCGGGGCCAACGACGATGGGAGAAGAATCAATGATGTCTACTTCTGAGGGCTCGACGACGGGAGCGCCGACAACCACGGGATCAGCAGCGCCAGAGTTGACGTTGATGATGATTTGAACGAGAGGAGAGGCACTTGGGGAGGGGACGACGGGGTCGACGATGGCAGGACCGACAGAGATGGGCTCGTATTGGTCGTCAACGATGACATGGTCTACAGAGATGTCTTCTACTTCTTCATGAGGTTTGATTTCAGCTCCCTCTAGATCGGGGATCAGGAAGCGGGCTGAAGCCGCGGCGACGCAGAGAGCAAATACAATGAGGAATTTCATTTTTATTTATCTGAAAAGAAATATAAAATTTAATTAATATTCACTAACTTAGTTTTACTTCAATGTTACAATTTTATTTTACTATTTTATTTAGAATAATATATCATATATTTAAATAAATAATAATATAATAGGTATATTTTCAATATTGTATTTTACAAGGCGTACACTTACTTTGGTGTGTAGTTATAATATAGACTCAACAATAATAGTTTTCATTTATATATTAAAAATTATCTATGGACACGTAATCACTCTCATAGATATGTGCCAAATTTATATGACTTTAAGTCTTTAATCCTATTGTAGAACAAAATAAATGTTAATTTCCTTGCGGACACTCGTATTGATATCAGTTTATATTTTGTACTGGCTGTGCCCGCGACTTCGTTCGCGTAGATTAAAGAACTCGTTGCTTTTAAAAAAATAATATACTGTATTATTACACTACTTGGTAGTATCACTTACAATTATAAACTTTTGGAAAGTAATAGTAAATGACAAATTAAAAGAAAATACTTCTTTTTTACAAAATGCTATTAAATCTATTATGTCTAGAAATGGAAATTTCATTATTTCGAACCATTTGTCTATAGGCTGCATCAAAATGCTAGTCACCCAAAGCAAAGAAGCAAAGCGATGTGGAAAATTACAGTCGGAAATCTATATAATCTTATTTTATAAAAATAAACCGAACTTAAAAACGAATTTAGTAATTACAAATAATCCAAAAGGCAAACAATAAATATTTTCCATAAGATTTAAAGCCGGTAACACATTAAATTTCGGAGGCAAGTAAAACCTTTTATGTGTTAGTATTTTACTGGCAGTTTTTTTTTATTTAAAAACAAATTATTTTACACTTTTGAATTACGAACATGGTAGGTGAGGAAGTACCGAATTGCCTAAGTTACAATAGCCTAACGTCAACTAGTTAGCGCCACTAACAAAATATTGCTTTACCGAAGCAGGGCTGTTAATTGTTGAGGAGTTCTCCTGGTGTTGCGCCATCAGCTCTACTATACCATATGTATCGTGACTATTAAAAATACCTAAATTAGTATAGGTGTGCCTATGATATTTGTGAAGTTCCCTCGGTTTCTCCAGGATGCCTTCATCAGATCCTGACCATCTAGGAAGTATACCCTTTCAAACAAAAAAATTAAAATCGGTTCACAATCAGCAGAGTAATCGATAAACATTCATAAAAAAAAGTTCCCGACAAGTTGAGAATCTCCTCCTTTTTTGGAAGTCGGTTCAAAATGTAAAAAGTAAAAAAGTAATAAAGTTTCTAATTTTGTTAGTATATTTTTAGAGATCCGTACCTTAAAAGGAAAAACGGACCCCTTATAGGACCACTTTGTTGTACGTTTGTCTGTCTGTCTGTCTGTCTGTCTGTCTGTCCGTCCGTCCGTCCGTCCGTCTGTCCCTACAAAATATCCACATAAACCGATCCTCTAAGGAATCGGGTATCTTTCGAAGATTTATCCTACAAAAATAAAAATATTTATGTACCTATTATTTCTAGCCAACACGGTTAAAGCGGCTACAAATGGTTTGAGTTTATGTAGAGCTCAGACGTCGCGTTCGTTGGTGTCACCTTTGATGGCTAATTTTTTTTTCGCAAATGTGCTCTTTGGCTATAAGTATGAACACTATTTACATAGTTATATTTTCTAAGCATAGGTGGGTTGATCTTATATATATTGCTACAAGTTTGTACGCAACCCTTGGTGCGCGAGTCCTACTCGCATTTGACCAGTTATTTATTTTCTATATGAGTTGATAGATCTTAGATTGACATAAAACAATCACTGAATGTTAATTGAAGCTTACCACAATATATTAGTGAACCGCATCGAAATTAGATAAGTCGTCTCTGAGATAAGCGTTCACAAACGCACAGATAAACAGACAAACAGACAAAAATTCTAAGATTCTAAATTCTTTGAGTCCAACCTATTATAAAATGTATAGTTATAGTGGGACGCATCCAATTATTGAATGTGCCACATGACATTTGAGTAGAAAGATGACGGCGAAACTTGAAGATGAAATTGCACAATGTGGACATAGCTATTAAGTCTTATTTGTGTTGTACTATTGCATTTTTAACATTTCATGTACAGACAGCGACCGTTAGAATTTTATTATATGGATAGATTGATAAAAGTTATGATTACGACAATAAATTCCATTTTTAAACGACTTCCATAAAAACGAAGTGGTTCTTAATTCGTTGAGGATTTTTTTTTATTTACATATGCCACGATTATTCGAGGACGACTTGATCGATTTAATTGTTTGAAAGGTTGATCCCATAGATTTTTCTGTAAATTCGATTCAGTAGTTTATCTTTTAAATTTAAATATCTGGAATAAGTATGTATACTGTGACGTCCGCTTGTCACTCGTATAAATATAGGGTAATAAATCAAACAAATATTGTTATTTATGTATAGCTGTGGTCGCACGTCCACTCGGTTCGATGACAGCTAGCGACTGACCCCTCACCTCGCGTCCATGCGCCTTCGTCTATACTTTTTTATTTTAACAAAACGTCACACCTTTCCCCTTTTAACAAATTCAAATGTTGCAACTAAACAATATTAACTAAAACTTAACTCCAAATGATATTGTTCATCACTTTAGACATAAAGAACATAAATCACAAATTACATTTAAACAAAACTAAATAGTCCAAAATAATCAACGTTACATAAAATAAAACAATTATTGTTTGAAAACTTAACGTAAAAATGTAAAGAAAACAATCTTAAAAGATACATTACATTTGATTGGTTAAATATATAAAAATTATATTATGATTCTAATTCGCTATAATCATTACAATGCCCAGCATTATCAGAATCCGATTTATAATTGTCACATATTTTCCACTGACCTTCAACCTTTTTTAAATGAATAACATTTCTCCTTAGTTCTTGCCCGGTTTCATCGTTTCTTATATTGTATTCAGGACCTTTACAATCTATAACCGTGTGTGGAGTAGGATTATAATTTGTAGTGAGTTTGTTTTCTTTTATCATATTCTTGACGTATACCTTTTCACCAACTCCTATATCAGACTCTTTCGCTTTCCTTTTTCTGTCCTCATATTCCTTTCCCTTTTCTTTCATTATTTTATCCTTATCTCTGAAATCGGACATAAAAGGACTCTCTATGTCTATAAGAGAAGGTATTTTATCCCTAAATTGTCTACCAAAAAATAGTTCGGATGGAGTTCGTCCAGTAGTCGATTGGGGGGTACCATTATACATTATGAGGTATAATAATAAGTCCTCATACCAATTTGACTTTTGACTTTGGCTAATCCGGAGTCGCTTCAGAATATCCCGATTTTGGCGCTCAACTTCCCCGTTTTGTTGAGGAGAATACGGAGTGGTAAAATGAAGATTTATTCCTAATTCACTGCAAAATGTTTTAAATTCTTCACTGATAAACTGTCTACCATTATCTGCAGTTATACTAACTGGCGAGCCTAATCTGGAAAAAATCTCTTTTAATACTTTTATTGTTTCAGCAGATGTTATGATTTTCATTGGTTTAATTTCCTTATACCGACTATAATAATCAAGTATTATAAACAAATAGTGTCCACTAGGTAATGGTCCAAGAAAATCAATTGCCACGTCGATCCACGCTTGAGATGGTAATTCTCTTCGCTTCATCGGTATTGGGGGATTCGGCGCGGATACCAAGGTACAACCCTTACAACTTTTTACCAATCTTTCAACATCAGCGTCTATTTTTGGCCACCACACCTTAGTACGCAACCTTGCCTTCATCGCGACAATACCAGGATGTCCTTCATGGGCAGCCTCTAAAACCTTGTGACGCAAAGTGAGTGGAATAACAATCTTTGTCCCTCTCAATAATAGGTTGTCATACACCCAAAGCTCAGTTTGAAATATCCTATAAATATTTGTATGTGGATTCCAAATATTTGACGACAGGCTCTCTTTAAAAAGTTGTATTTCTTTGTCTTTTAGCGAACATTCTGTAATTAAATCCATACCTATTGCGCAAGGTTTCGCTAGTTGAACGATTTGACACATAATCGAGATAAACAATAAGCGATGTTTGTCTTTCCAGGTCTATATACAACTGTGAAAGAATAAGCTTGGAGACGAAGTACCCAGCGCTCAATTCTAGCACACGGTTTCGATCTATTTCCAAAAATAACCTCCAACGGCTTATGATCAGTAACTAATTCAAAGGACTCTTTGCCATACAAATATATCCTAAAATGTTCTACAGCCCAGACGAGTGCAAGTGCTTCTTTTTCAGTCTGACAATAACGCTTTTCAACATCTGTTAGGCTTTTATTGCCATAAGCAATCACACGTGGCCCACTATCGTCAGATTGAATAAGTACCGCTCCTAAACCCACAGGACTGGCGTCTGCCATTACTATTGTTTTATCTTTTGGGTCGTAATATCCGAGTGTGTGGATATTTTCCCTAATTTTAAAGTTAATAACCTCCTGAGTGGTTCCGATTTAGTGGCCATATTAGGAATCCATTTGTTAACGTAATTTATAAGTCCCAGGAAACTTTGCACTTCGTCAATGGATGTTGGTTCTCTGAAGTTTTCTACTACCTTGATATATTTGTCGAGAGGCTTGACACCACTAGGGGACAATTCATAACCTAAAAATTGGATATTCTTGACATAAAAAACGCATTTATTTTGATTTAAAACATCATTATTTTCCCTAACAATTTCAAGAACTTTATTGAGTCTAGGCCTATGTTCGATCTCATCTTTGCCATAAACTAAAATATCATCTATAAAATTTACAACGCCGTCACAGGGCAAAAGGAAATGTTCTAAAATTTTTTGAAAATGTTCTGGCGCACAAGAAATACCGAAAATTAATCTTTTATATCGATAAAGACCTCGTCCTGTTATAAAAGTAGTAATATCTCTAGAATTTTCACTTATTTCGATTTGATGAAATGCGTTTTTTATATCAAGTTTTGAAAACAACTGTGCCTTCCTGAACTTCGGAAGTAACTGATCCATTGTAGGTAACGGATAATTTTCCCTTACAATAGCCTTATTAGCGCATCGCATATCTACACAAATTCTGACGTCTCCATCAGGCTTAAGTACGGGCACAATTGGCGAGACCCAGCCCGATGGATTTTGTACGGGTTCAATTATATCTAATTTAATAAGTTCATCAATTTTTTTATTAATTTTATCTTCTAATGGAATTGGTACTCGCCGATAAGGCTGTGCTACAGGTTTTACTGTTTTATCAATTGAAATGTTGAGTTGTACATTTTTTTATTTTAGGAAATCTGCTCTCGCTTACCGAATTAACTCCTAGTCCAAGTTTTAATACTTTAAGAGAAATAGCTGTATCTTTCTCTAACAAATCTCGTGTGCCGTTTTTGACGACATAAAACGTTGCAGTCTCTTCTTGGTCTCCCACTTGAATGTCTGCCTCAAATGACCCAATAATTGTTAATGGTTTATCGTTGCCATAGGCGATGAAAGTTTTATCTGGCTTAGCCACTTGATTCCTCACATGTATTTTACATTGTTTTAAACGGTCCCACTTCTTGTAACATATAATATTACATTTACTTCCAGAGTCTATTATCATCTCTACTCGAACACCGCCCACATTGCAATTCAACATGGTGTCGTCGTCGTCGTAGTTTTTTTAATGTCGATTTTATTAATTATAGAGTTTTGCAACTCATGGTTATAGCCACTAAGTTGCCTTTCTACTGCCTCAATAGCATTCGCTTGCGTAATAATCTTATCAAGTGTTACGTCATCACCCAAAGTGAGTATTTTTTTTCTAAGATCCTTTGAGCTACACTTCTCTACAATTTGATCAATCAAATTGTCTTCTTCATTTGCAAACTTACATTTACTACTTTGATGACGCAAACGTAATAGAAATTTTTTGAACTTTTCACCCGGTTCTTGTTTTAATAACCTAAATAAATGTCTTTCGTAAATTTTACTTTGTTCAGGTGAAAAGTAATCGTCAAGTTTCTTTATTGCTAATTTATATACATCGTTATCATGTGCTGTTTCTTGATCATCAGGTATATTGTGATAAATTTCTTGTAACGTCAACCCTCCTAAATGAAGCAGGGTAGCCCATTTTTTTCCAGATTCAGTGACATTTGCCGCTACCAAATAAAATTCTAACCCTCGCTTCCACTTCTCCCAGCGCAAGCCCACAGAAGACGCATCGCCTTCACAGTCGAAAGTTAAAATACCCACAACACGTGTCACTCACCGTTTTACCGGTAATCAATTGTTTACTACTTTTAAAATACTCGTCAATTTATTTTCATAAATACACATTAAATCATATCATCAAGTTGAAACTAATTAAATGTTTATAGTTCACCGATTACTCCGCCAATTGTAGACTGATTTGAATTTTTTGAAAGGAAATTATACGTAAAAGGTTATATTTGCCATCGAATTCGAATGTTTTACTTGGCACCGACTTCAAATTGTACAAAATAGAAAGAAAATGTAGTAAATAAAATGCCATAAAGAACATAACTTGTAAAAAATGCCCAAGTCTCGCAACTCACTTATTCTACTGTAAAAAGTTGTGAGATCCATGTAGTTGTTATATCTAGAAAAATGGATCGAAATTGCAAAATATTTGAATTTTTCCTTGAGTTTTACACTGAACGCTAATAGTATTTTAAACTTGAAGCTTCTGTCTGCTAGAAGTGCTTTAGAATTTTGATGATCGGTCAGTCAGTGAGTGACAAAATGTAGAAACTTTAGAGTAGTTATAATTCTCAAACTACTGGTTCAAATTAAATGAAATTTTTAATATACCGTGTTTATATAGAGCCTGCATGGTTACTAAAAATTCAGGTTTCTAGTTTTATTCCCAACGAAGTTATAGGGGGTCGAAAATGGTTCGAATTGCTTCGAGAAAAGAGTGTTACGGCCGTGCCGCTATTTTTTGCTTGACTTGGCGAGGGCACTGCCGTGCTCTCAGATAATATATATAACGTTTTTTATATATGTTCTCAGATTTAGGTGCGAGTACAGGGATACTCGTATAATTTCTTTCACTACGCAGACAAAGTAAAGAACAAATTAATACGAAGAAAAACTAACTGTTTCTCTTCTCATGGCATAATTTGGTTAATGCATTTCCTACGTAAGGTTTAATTTTTACTCTTTTTAATAGTAGGTACATAAGACACAGACTGCATATATCTTAAGTTTGTAATAAAAAATAAAATGTTTCTTTTTTAAATTCATTTTTTATTAATTCATATCAAATTGATAAGTACATAATTGTTTATTCAGTTGAGGTCCTCAGGGAGAAGCATGCCGTGTTCGGGGGCTACGTCCACGGTCTCGAAACCGGGGCCAACGGCGATGGGAGCAGATTCCTCAACGTCCACGGGCTCGAAACCGGGGCCCACGACAATGGGAGCAGATTCTTCACTGTCCACGGGCTCGAAACCGGGGCCCACGACAATGGGTGCAGACTCTTCACCGTCCACGGTCTCGAATCCGGGGCCCACGACAATGGGAGCAGATTCTTCACTGTCCACGGGCTCGAAACCGGGGCCCACGACAATGGGAGCAGAGTCTTCAACGTGAATGGTCTCGAAACCGGGGCCAACGACGATGGGAGAAGAATCAATGACGTCTACTTCTGAGGGCTCGACGACGGGAGCGTCGACAACCACGGGATCAGCAGCGCCAGAGTTGACGTTGATGATGATTTGAACGAGAGGAGAGGCACTAGGGGAGGGGACGACGGGGTCGACGATGGCAGGACCGACAGAGATGGGCTCGTATTGGTCGTCAACGATGACATGGTCTTCAGAGATTTCTTCGTCGTCTTCTTGGGGTTTGACACCGAGGAGTTCTTCGAGCAGTTGCTGGAGAGCGGAGGCGGTGGCGGGGTCGGTGTTGGGGTGGTTGATCATGTCCTTGATTTGCTGGATTTCAGCTATCTCTTCAGCAGTCAGATCGGGGATCACGAAGCGGGCCGAAGCCGCGGCGACACAGAGAGCGAATACAACGAAGAATTTCATTTTTATTTATCTGAAAATAAATAATATTTTAATTGATTGTCGTGATATTTGGACGACAAAATTTAATATGATTTTTTTTTTATAATAATAATTTTACTTACTCGCTGTTCTGTGCAGTAGATAAACAACTACTTATAAAACAGTATTTTTCGTGTGAGGTTTTTATAGTAACACATAATCTAGAATAAGTGCCGCCATATAGATATTTTAAATATTGATTTTATATTTCACGATAGTTTAATCTAAAGTTAATCTTATAGATAATATTAGCCTTTATTCGTTAATGAAAAGAGGATGCAGGATAAAAAAAAAACTAGCCAGTTCATTAAATATTGTAACAGACGTTACAACTGCATATCATTTAGGAAGCTAGTAGAACGGTGTTGTACAGTAAGTAGATTAATTAAGCTAGTTGCCTGCGACATCCACACTACGTCGAATACATCTTCCCGTCCCATCATCTAAGTTGCCGAGCGCGGCAGTACCTACTTTAGCAAAATTTGCGGCGTGAGATTTTTTTTAAGATTTTCAATTACAATTAAAAGTATTTTACTCTTCTATTTTTTTTTTTCTTTATTTTAAATGAGTGCTTTTTCTACTACTAAATTTACGTAGGTAATAATTTAGGTAAAGGGGCGATATTTTTCAGCGTACCCCAGGGCGGTACTTAGGGTAAAGGTTAGAAAGGAATAGTCTGTGACATAACTGGCCAAATAACAACAAATCTTTTTAATAAAAGTCCCTTCGTAGCTAAGAATATTAATATCAAACAGGTAAACCTTTACTTCCAAACCCTAAATTGTATTAATTTTAACCTAAAGTTTTCCTAAAAACGATCTCAAAAAAAATAACTGGTCAAGTGCGAGTAGGACTCGCGCACCGAGGGTTCCGTACAAACTTATAGAAATCTATATAAGACTAACCCATCAACGCCATTTGTGGTCTTCATCATCAGTTCCAACATAAGTTACTATCAAAAATACCTAAATCGGTATACGCTTGCCTATAATATTTGAGGAGTTCCCTCAATTTCTCCAGGATCCCATCATCTGATCCTGACCTGAAGACAATGGGACCACCTTGGAAGTATACTTTTTCAAACAAAAAAAAAATTTTGAAAATCGGTACCCAAATGGCGGCGTAATCGGCGAACAAACATAAAAAAAAAATTAAATACAAGGTCGAATTGAAAACACTCCTTTTTAGAAGTCGCTTAAATATAATCAAATATTATGTAAATATGGATCACGTCCCAAAAACTACTTAGGAGCACTTTAATTTAAAACACGATCATGGATGCAATCCATGAAAACACAAAATTTTGTTTTAAGTACTAATACACCTTATACTTACAAAAAAAAAAGTTATAGCGCGATTCAGGATACACCTAGCGCCATCACTTGACAATTTCAATGAACTAATTTGTTGACTTTGACATTAACAACAATTATATTATATTTTATTCTCGTTTTATTTTTATTTATATTCTACTACACTCCACTACCCCTGCACTACGTTCGTAAAATATTTAGATTTACATTATCAATCAAAATATCGAAATATATATTAGTGTTGCCAAGACGAAAATAATTAGTCCTTAATTCGAACAAAACTAATTGTTTATTTATAAATAACTAATTATATTACTAATAACCAGAAGACTTATATATGTAGATAAATAAGTAAATTAAATAACTCGATCTGTTTGAATTTAATTTTAAAATTTTCGTACTAAGTCAATACGAGTACTTAAATCAAATCGCGTGAAGCTCTTATATTGAATGTTAATTATGTAATGACGTTATAAATCGACGATAAAACTTTTAAATGAAAAGTTTATTTTATAATTTTTAGTGCGTTTAAATAATAATTAAAATAAAAATTTTTATTAATCGAGCAGAATTATATCACAGTTAATGTCATAATGTTGTAATAGATGGCATTAGCTGTACGCTGCATCGCGCTATCATTTTGTTAGCTGCGATATATAGATTGCATTGCGTTGTTTATAAAGGTTTGCTGCTTTTTAATGTTTTCGTATTGATACAAAGTTCTTCTCAGTGTTTGTAAAATTGTTTTTTTGACCATGGTCAATTTCTATGTTAATTTGTTATAAGTACATATAATTTTAATTCTAAGATTAATATATTTTCCGCTTGATCAATTTACAACTTGATACATTTACGCGTTCCTGAGAAAAAGGTTGAAAGACAGACGTACAGACTGACAGACACACGAACAGAAATTTACAGTTGTCGGATTTTTTCCTTTATGTATACTAAAGGACCTTGCTCCTGGCCAAATTTCATAATGCTTGGTCAATGGGAAGTACCCTATAGGTTTTGATTCCCTTGCGAAAACGTTAAAAACGCTATCATATTTAAAATATGTGATAAAAATGACCGTATCTTTTGATTGCGTTAACTTAGAAGTTTGATTTTTTCACAGCTCTTAGTAATTGCAACTCTGAGTACTTGACGTTGATAAAAATTTGTTACCTTTACGCGTTTCTGAGAAAAAGGTTGAAAGACAAACTTACAAACAGACAAACATACATACAAAAATTTACAGTTTTCAGATTTTTTCCTTTATTTGTACCATAAGATCTTACTTCTTGCCAAATTTCATCGTGCTAGGTCAATGGGAAGTACCCTATAGGTTTTGATTCCCTTGCGAAAACGCTAAAATGGTCAAAATATACAACATATTTTCCATTATCTTTTGATTGCGTTGACTTAGAACTTTAATATTTTCACGGCCGCATGTCATCGTAGACTTGAGTATATGATATTAATTTCAACATGATACGTCTATGCATTTCTGAGAAAAAAGGGTTGACATCCCGACAGACAGACAGACAGACAGACAGACAGACAGACAGACAGACGGACAACAAAGTGATCCTATAAGGGTTCCGTTTTTCCTTTTAAGGTACGGAACCCTAAAAATGAGATAATCATGCCGTTTTTAGTATTAAAAGAAAGGTCTTGACGAGTACATCACTAATAAGTATATAAAAACATGCAAGCATAGAATGTGTATCAAGGCAAGTAAAAAGTAATGTTTAAATTGTTTAAGAAAAAGTAAGATTACGCTTCGTCCAGTTGTATTTATTAATATGTACTTAATCAAATCTTAATTTAATAGTGAGGCTACAGTATTTTTTAACTTTATCGTTTGGTTTAAAATATTTTTTTAAATAGTAAAGTAAGTATATACGAAGCGTCTTTAGTCGATAGCGTATTGTTCGCAATGGTAAATCAGTATTTGGAGGTGTCGATTCAGCGATTATCCCGACAAATCAATTACCAGAAAAGTTTTACGATCATCTAGTTTTATGACATTACAAAAAGTACCATATAATTACTAAGAATAATCCGTAAAGTATTTTAAAATGTACATCATAATAATAAAACAAATATGGCCTCTTAACGAAGAGTTTCGATCAACATCTTAAGACTCTCACTCGGCAGTTGGAGCAAGGGTCGGTTACAGAAGGCAGCGTTGCTTGAGACGGCACGCACCGTGAGGTTTCTCAGCCTGCAGTCATAGCTTCTGGTGGCCTGGACCTTACTTTGCTGCCAGTCGATTTATATTTTTTATACACCGATAACCGAGCTACCGGTATCAATAAGTGTATCACGTTTACAATTATTTATTGTCACTGATACCGTAGCCTTATTCAAGCTATAAGGCGAGGCTGCTAAAATCGTATCAACTTCTAGAGGTGCATCTTCATTTAAAACATTATAAGTGTTTCCTTGTTGCTACGGCATACATTAGCAAAGTGACCTAACTTAGAACACAGTTGACAGTTAGCATTACAGGCAGGACACTTAATTCGACGAGGAACGATTCCACCACAGAAGAAACAGTGCTTCTTTTTTGAGTTATTAGCAGCAGCTAAGTTTTATTGTGCTGGAATTTCTTGTTTATCCTGAGAAAGTGTATTTAGATTAAAAGAATTTTGATTTATGTAATCTTGAGAATTTCGTTCAGCAGTCTCTAAAGCAATTGCTTGATTTTGGGCTTCATCTAAACTTAAGTTAATGTTTTCTAAAAGTCTCCTCCTTATTGTTTGGGACGTAATTCCAGCAATAAACGTGTCACGTATATACTCATTCTTATATTCTTAAGAAGTAACAGCGTTAAAATTACAATCATGAGTTAACAATTTTAGTAAACGTACATATTCTAAAATAGTTTCATCCTGCCTTTGCTTTCGAGCGGCGAGAATATATCGAGCATAAATTTCACTTTTAGGCTTTAGATAAATATGATCTAATAATATTGGGGCATTATCGTAGGATTTAGTGTCATGTATATACTCGTAAGAATATACGGCAGGAAATAGATAATTAATTAACAACTTAAGCTTCATTTCAATCGTCAGTTTCATTAAAAGCTTCTTCAGAAATAAATTGAGGAATGTATACTGCCAGTGAGACTATCGCAAATCCGCAGACGCTGTATCTGGTTTGAGATTAAAAATTTTAGGACGAAGATATTTTGACATGGTAGACATACGAGACGGCATGGAATATTCTTGAGACATCGATATTATTTATTTGTAATAAATTGATAAAGATAATTAAGAGCCACCATTGAATTATGGTTTCACTACAAATAAAAATTAGACATATACATGAAATGACATTAATTTATTTTTCTATACTATATGGCAGTTTTTATTTTATCTATAAATAAACTTAAAAATGTAATGAATGACGAAAAATATATAAAGCCATAAACAATAATAAACAATGAAATATATAACTAGGTATAAATACATAAATGACGTAATCACGTATCTTTTCAGTAATCTAGCGATATATATAAATGTATGGATTTCTCATTTTGGCATTCTTTTATTTACAACATTAATTTATTGGCTTCAAGTCTTAAGATTAAAATTTATTGTTTGAAATACAACTAATTGATTGTATTTTATGACAACTTAATACGTTTATGCTTAATATAATCTATAAAAATTAGTATAATATGTCATTTCTTGTACCTACATATGTATTATTATATTATTATCTATGATAAACTGGTATAAGCCTTGTAAAAGGAAATGGAGAAGCGGGGCGGGACAATGCGTGAGTGACATAAAATATCGCTCCGCAATCCTTCTTATCTTTTGTCAGTTTTCCGTCATT
Organism: Hypolimnas misippus; assembly: GCA_037950945.1. Classification (NCBI taxonomy): domain Eukaryota; kingdom Metazoa; phylum Arthropoda; class Insecta; order Lepidoptera; family Nymphalidae; genus Hypolimnas; species Hypolimnas misippus. Next base: position 9,641,421 of record JBBEEQ010000011.1, on the reverse strand, counting down.
CTGAAGAACTACCTATACTAATCCTTGGAGTCCGTTTCATTATCTCCAGATATCGCAGGCTAGATGCAGCAATTTTTAATCGGAATTATTTTGACCGAGAAACTGATTTTTCTTTATCGCACAGCTACGATTATCAATTAACAAGATATATTTAAAGTAGTAAGTTATTTTTAAAGTTGAACCCAATTCTGAGGCGGAATGATGATGTTGGACTTTGTCGCTTCAGAAACAGACTACTACTCAACACGTACAACGTACATATACCAATCATGTTGGTTTTATGGTGTAACTATTTGTTAGGAATATATCATAAAACACGTCGATGTCGAGCGATGATTGCGGGTTCAAACCCCGGCTAGCATCGTTGATTTTTAAAGTGCTTAATTTTTGTTTAAATTCATCTCGAGCACGGCGGTGAAGGAAAACATCGTGAGCAAACCTGCATGTGCCGGAAGAAATTCTGGCTCATGTATATCCGCCAATCCGCAAAGGAGCAGCGTGGTCGATTAAGCTCTAAACCTTCTCCTTAATAGAAGAGGAGGCTTTTGCCCAGCAGTGGGATATGTGCAGGCTGTTACTTGAATACTTTTTTATATATCATAAAAGTAAATATAGACCGTATTTCGTCCATGGAAAACTCATCGATCAGTTTGTAGCTATATACTATTAGTACGCACCCTCCCTGTCTCTAGAATAGATTACTCGTCTCACTCTCATTAATATATCAGTAATATAAAGTAGTTACTTTATATTGAACAAGAACCTAAACCAATCATCTTTTCTTTTTTTTTCTTATAGAATGGCGTGCATCCGCGCTACTTATGCGCAAAACATTCTGATAAACCAATAATCTTAAGACTATTCAACATGATTCATGAGAAATTCATGCGTAAAGGAATTTTTGCTCCCGTCAAAATAATAAAAAATATACGTTTTATGTTATAAAATTTTGTAAAAACTATTTACATAAAAGTGATAAAATCTTCTTCTAGTCGAGGGTAAATATTTTATTTTATATTCTGCGGGCTCAGTAAAAAGGATAAAATAAAGTAGATTTGCACCAACAGCTAAAATAATATTTTAAGGTTCTCAATTTGTCAGGGACTTTTTTTTCAATGCAGTCATAATTATGTTAAAAAAATCTCTTCAATGTCTTTATTTATTGTAGCTTTTACATACAGACACAAAAGTTGTTTCTGCCTATGTCCATTATAGCTTTTGACACCATCACACCGATGGTGCGTACGGCAGTTCAAGGCCATCCCGGCTGCCGTCCTCCTCGGGGTTGGGACCGCTCTTGGTAGCTACACACATACATGATATAATCGCACAAGAATAAATTCGGTATATATATATATATATATATATATATATATATATATATATATATATATATATATATATATATATATATATATATATATATATATATATATATATATATATATATATATATATATATATATATATATATATATATATATATCATACATACATCCATATATAACTGCATTCTTGCGCAAGTTTATAGCTACTTGCATACATATATCGTAAAGTGTGTCGTCGCCGGAGATGTACAATAAGGCTGTTTCTTTTAGGATCTTTGCCTGTCGTCTTTTATGGGAAAGATGTCTTTTAAAGTTGTAACGTGACATATAAGTTAGCTCCATTACCAGAAAATTTAGAAGACACTAATGATAACCAAGAAATTCAAAATCTGGAAAATGCTGATCAAAATGAAATTTCTATTCCTAACGAAGAATCTGTTCATTACGATCAAACTCATGAACTACCGTCCACTAGTTCGTCATCCACACAACGTCATTCGACACGACAGCGAAGAATGCCGAACTATTTAAACGATTACGTTTTGTCTTGAGGGGGGGTGAATGACATATAATTCAATGGTGTCTCTTATTTATCTATATCATAACGTTTTTGTAACTTATCGATATTATGATAAAATATCATGAATAAATAAATAAAAGAATTAGTACGGTCCTTGTAATATTCCAATTTAAATATTATATTCACATTTATTTGAAAAGTAAATACAAAATATTTTAAGTTAGTTTTTTTAAGTGTTGTATGGCTACAATACTCAAAAATTCGTTTTAAAATTTACTTATCTTATCTTTTAAAAATGCTAGTCAAAAATTCAATACAAAGGTTATTTAATCAGAAATTAATTTTAGTAACATTAATTTTTATGAATAATTTAACGGGTAAATACCAAGCTTTACAATGTGTATAGCATTAATTTCCTGTGTCGTTTCTGCTGCCTGTCCCTGATATTTTTATAAAAAAGGCGCCATTGCACGTTAGCTCACCCGCTTAAGTTTTGGTTCTGTCTATGGAACCTACGCTACCCTGGTTATATAATTCATTTGACAGACACGTTGGCGTAATGGTCACTGCAACGAACTGAAACGCTAACGGTCGCGGGTTCGATTCCCGCTCACGGCAAACGTTTGTATTGGCCATACAGATGTTTGTCGTGGTCTGGGTGTATGTATTAGTGTTGTGAGTGTTTCCGGACCCCTGACACAAGGTCATGAGATCTCAATGGGGGCCGTTGAGTGTGATGCGTTATTTATTTATTTATTTATTTATTATTGACAATTTTTCACAGCTTCATTATATGTCATTTCAATATGACATACGTAAAATATAACTTTACCGAAGTTTCTAAACATAACTGTCTGGAATTGCTATTTGTCAATGTCACTTAAGGTTAATCATACGAAAATATAACCTTAATTCTTAAGGAATTTTTCATTATTTTAGTTCGATATCTTTCGTAAATTAAAAGAAAATGAGGTTAAATACCGTATTTTATACAGCTCCATCTGCCAAAAGTGCTAGGAGGCCACAAAGAGAGCCTATTCCTTTTCAAATGCTGTTACCATTACGACTAAAGAAATCTATATCTGGCAAAGGAGACAAATTAAAAGAAGCTGCTTGTATGCAAGAAATGGCTGTAATGTTTGCATGTTTCAAGAAAGCAGAGTTTGACCAGGAGCAATGTTTAAAGGAAGTTTCGGCTTTTCAAAATTGTTTCCAAGACTATAACCAACGATCAAAACTTCAAAGAGAACAGGGCAAAAAGGGTATATTAGTCCCTGGTGAAAAGGACCTGACTCATAGACAATTGAATCAACTATTAAAATCATTTCCTCCTAGTCAGTAGAAGCAAGTAAATGTTAAAGTAGTTTTTATGTGTATAAATATAGAATATAATTGGAAATGCTTTTTATTTTATGTTATAATTATATTTGGGAATTTAATAGAAATGGTTAAGATTTTTTTTTACTTATCTCTTATAAGAAATCATCTTTCTCCATATAATCTTAACTACCCTTTTAACATCACTGTATCGGTTATTATTATCGATATATTTTGTATTTTCTATTTCAATATTAGCATCAAGAAGTGAGTGTATTAAGTTATAAGTAAACATGACCACAGAATAACATTTTGCATACAAAAAATATGTTGTCATAGAAATATGATGATAGATTTTAAGCTAATTAGATACACCAGTTAATTTTTTTCCTTTTAAACTTTAACATCCTCCCGTGCTGTGATAACGGATGATTTTGCACATTTGCTTTTTCACCCTAAGGAATATTTGGACGCTGATAAGCAATACTGTGTCAACCCACACGGAGTTCATTTTGAGAAAATGGTGTCTAAAGATGTCAAACCTATTCTTAATCAATTTGTTTGAAGACGGATTTATACATCTTTTGTTTTTTATTTTGATAAAATATATAATGAATTAAAAGCAGATTAACATGTGTAATGTGTTATCCAATAATAGGTTTTTCAAAAATTTGAGATTATTGTATAAATTGCAAAATATGGAACGCACTTGAAATTTGGAACATTAAATTAAGAAACTTTTTTCCGTATTTATTTAGTTTAAATGACTTGAATATATTTTTAATAATATTAAATAGGTATCGCTGAATCAAAATACATCAATATCTCCAAATTCATCTTTTTGTGGGTTGACTGACACATTATTTCTTATCAGCATCCATTTATGCTATGTTTAAGGATAATAGCCAAAAAATACATTTTCTGCATACAAACTTCACCCCTTTGTACCACAATAGGGGTATAAGTTTTGAGTATAAGGATTTAAGTTTATATAACCAAGATTAAGATTTTGTGAATAAACATGTTTACGCCTTTTCATCATTTTAGAGTGAAATATTAAAAAACATATTTGAGTGAATGCTTACAACCTAGAAACCCCAGCGGTTTAGGCTCTTCGTTATTGAATCAGTCATTTGGTCAGTAAGAAAAAGTGATTAAATATGTTGTTTAAGATTTTCGCGATTATAAATCATTGAAATAAAACTATTTTAAACGGATTTAAATCGCGTATATTAACTATTTTTATCATCAAGACGTTTCGAGCACTTTGTAGAGTTCGTGGTTCGTTCACTAGATTAATTATGTAAAGAACATAAGTTATAGGACATCGGGTAAATAAAAAAATAAACATCATTTTGTCACATACAGCATATATTAAAATAATATTTTAATAATAATTATCAATATGTAAAAATAGCACAATAATATCACTTTGAAGCAGTGTGGATCCACTGCGGAGAAGATACTTGCAATTCTATACGTCTCACTGTTATCAGTTCATCATCTACTTCGTGTATGTTGTAAAATCTTTCCAACTCCTCAATTGCTTTATCTTCAAGCTAGAAAAAAGGTATAATTAAATAATAAAAAAGAAGCGTAAATTATGAATCGATTTTATGAGACTTTAAATCGCGGTATAAGAGTCAGATGAACATATCTACGTTTTAAAAATTTTACTTTTTCCTAATTTAGCAGTACTCATAATATAGTTTTTTTTTGGTTTTATAGAAAAGTGGTTCTAATAATGAATATAACGTTATCTTTGGAATTAGTGAAATCTTAAATTAAGTTGTTTTGCCATTTCATAGAAAACATTTTCAACGGTTTTAGTTAAAATAAGATTTTCGATATTTTGTAGATACGTTCATCTGGTTGTTATACCGCGAATGAGTGATTGAATAAAGTCAACCTTTATCAAAATGTTTGTTATTATTCATCGAGAAAAGAAGCATATTGTATATGGAAGTGCAAACAAATGGCAACACATAGAAATTCTTGGGGTCATATTAAAAATTTTGTTAGTAATATTCTATACCTGCGTCAAAGTGAGAGGTTTCGTCATGATTCTTGAAAAATCATTTTTCTGTTTTTTCTGATCAGCTAAAATTTTATCAAATTCCATGGCACGTGGTTTATTGGGGCTAGTAGTAGCGATGGGTGCTTCACAAATCTTCCAAGGATTCTTTGGTTTGTCCGGAGGACTGCCAATGTTCAGTTTATTGGAGAAGTAATTGTCAAGTGTTTGGGGAGAACTTTGTTCATTCCCTAATTTCTTCCTTTGCTTCTGAGAGAGCTTGGGTCCAACATGATTTACGATTAGATTTCCTTGACCCCAACATGATTCAAATGATGGTGAATCTTTAGGAGAAACCGACATTCGAGAAGTTGTCGGCGTTGAAGGCTCATGAGAAATGGTACTCGAGGAATTATTCTTGGTAAGTTTCGTAAAAGAATTGACAGGACTCTCATTAAGAATATCTTTAGCAGTGGATATGGCTTTTAATCGTGCTTGTACAACCTTTTGTTGTTTCTGCTGAGATGTCGGGACCTCAGTCCACTTACCGGCATCTTGAGATTTTTTCTCTCCACTTTTAGAAAGGGCATTAAGTGATAATGTGATATCGCCAGATGTGTCATTAGATAGGTCTAATGATGTCACAGAGCTGACTGATTCATATCTCATCCTTGCTTTTTCGTTTTCCGTATATTCTATCTTCTTCTGTTTTTTCTTTTTAACTTCAATGATACTGTCATCTCTTTTGACGTCTTCATCTACAACTTCCAAATCTACAGGAAAATTTTTGGCACATTCATTTATAATTTCGTCACTGGGTGAATTGTAGAAAGGAGTCACAATACGCGATGACATAATGGGGTTAAATTTGCAGTAATATTTAGAAATATCATCCAACAGAGTTTCCTCAAGCAAGTCCAAGGATCTGTTTTCGAGAATACTGCATATGTTTAGAGATATATACTCCATGCAGCACTGTTTTAGCTGTGTAGCATTATAGGTGTGGGCGAATTGACAAAGTTCCGTACAATTTTTCAATGTTATTAAATTAGCAAGAGCGATTTCGCACATTTCCCTTAGTCTTCCTATAAATAGTTGGTCAGACACAATGAGCATGCTGCAAATAAAGTCTATGCTGTCAGAATTTTCAATATCTGGACATGTGTCGGTGTACAGAAAGTTTATAACCGGCAGAAGAATTCCGTGGTTTATTGGAAGAGTTACTTTCGACAGCAGTTTACTCTGAAATAAATATTACACAAGTTTAAAATTATTATAAGAAAGAGCTACTATAAAAACGAAATTCGGCAGGACACATTATTGTAAATTCTTATTACTCCCTTATTTTTCCCCAGCAAGCCAGAGGGTTATATTTAAATCTAGGGTTCTATATGACTCGCCCCAAAAAAAAATATATATTCGTTTTGCTAGCTAGCTTTCGGGCCCAATTAGAATCGTTGCTTTTATGCTCTCTAGAAAGAGTTTATGTTTTTTTCTTTATGAGGTACGAGTAAATTTAATTTGTGCGTTGCGCGCCCTGGATACTACGAGATGCGACTATTTTATAAATAAGAAAAAAAAAAGTTTAATTTTATTTATGCGGGATGCATGTGTTAGACTTATCGATCTCCAACATTTGAAGGACCTTAATTAAAAGTCAATCCCCCTATATGCATCTATGTATGTATAATAATATTTTGGCACGTCCTACAATCTAAGTCGATTGATCGATTTCAATATAAAACTTCTGAGTGACATAAGGCATATTATTTTTTCGAAGTTTCTTTGGGAATAAAAAATACGCGAGAAAAACCGATCTCCAGTATTACTTTCCTGAACTACTACACGATTTAAACTTCTTTAACCGTAAGGACGTTACTTAAGAAATGTATATATTTGTACTACTTTTGCCAGTCAGTTTTAACATTTTACATAAGTCCTCATAAACAGATATTAGTTCAAGAAATGAATTACCTCGGTCCAAGAATGCATAAACATGCCATGGAAGTATTCCAGCCTAGCGGCTAGGATACATTTGTGAGCGGATATCAACATCCCATCCTTTGAACAAACATTGGTGTCCACTAACTCGGGATAACTCTCTCTGCCCCAAGTTAGAGGAGCATTCTTCGTGTAAGTAGCGCTTTCTTTAAGGCACACGATACCATCCCTGTAACTGGAAATAGAATAATTCTAAATACTTTACTTTTTAACTGACTTTCAATAAGGGAGGAGGATCTCTCATTGACTTTTTTTCCTCTCATAGAATATTCTTTTTTTTTTAGCAAAATTTAAGTAATTTATTATTCCAGTAAATTTAAATACGTATTTTGCTTCTGAAGTCGGTTTGTCATTTTTTTTAAACCTTTTTTTATTTTTTTTTTGTTTCAACTTGAAACTGGCAACAATTTGTTATTGCAAATATTTACTGTGATAGGGAGCAGAGACAAATTTTTATCAAGATTTCGGAATAGACCAAAATTATGACTATATAAATAAATTATAAAGAACTAAACTTGGTAAGTTTGGATGTTGACATAAGGTCATTATATCTGCTGAAACTTGTGATTAAATTTGAATAATTATTTCTGCGTTAGACTCCCGCTGTGCACTAATCTATTCACTGACAGCGCCTAAAAGGCTATTTTACTTCACCCACCGACCTAAGGGGAAAAACCGCGATAAAATGAATATATAAATCTACTTATCTAGTTATATCTGAGGTAGGGCCTAGCTACAGCCCTGTCAGAGTAAGGTACTGCCCTGTACCTCACTCTCATAGAGGATTGGCGTGAAGTAGCTAATTTAACTGCGTTTCGTACGGAATGAGAGAATCGGAAGCTTAAACCCATTTTTTTTCTTACTTCCTATTTCCTTCACCTCTTATTCCGTTTTAAGCTGGCAACGCATGTGTGGCTCATCTGGTGCTGCAAATGTGCACGGGCAGTGGTGATCACTCGTGTCCATTGATTAGCTATATTTTTGAATAGCTATCAAGTGCTTCTTGGTAGAATCTACATTCCGAACCGGTGGTTCTCTAATAATATCAATATATATTTTATTGTGTATTGACGATTCAAAAGTGATCATGGGAGCCTACTTGAATTAAGTATATTTTTTTGAGCATCTAATAAAAATACTTACTAGAATTTTTCAAGAAGTTTATGCAATCCCATGACTTGCAGCCTTTTAGCCGTGGCTTGCACCAGCTTGATGGGGTCGCAGTACAGATGTTGTCGCGGCGGAGTTTCGACGTTACGACGGCGGTTGCCTTTCTTCTTGTCTTGTTTCTTGTACACTTCGAACGCTGATATTTCTGCCGGATTATCTAGAGAATACATTATTTGTTTAAATATAACTTATCTCACTATTGCCATGCGATTGATACAATTTTAAATTAATTGTGGATTTACGTAAATTTTACGTAAATTACTTACGTTTACTTTTATACCGGAACGAATTTACTGTAAACTTACATATTATTTACGTCTGTGAGCAAAACTTTTAAGTGTCATTCTCGCTTAAGGTTTATTAAAAAAACTTTTACAAATCTTAAACATGAAAATCAATAATAAATTGTTAATTACAGTCAAATACATTTCAATATTTAATACGAACTTATGTTTGTTTTATAATCAATGAAATTTTTAATCTGTTACTCTATATTTCTTTCAGTGACATGTTTGAGCTGTTTAAGATTATAATTTCTTTCATAATTATGATAATACTTTATTAGATATTTACCTATTAAGTCAGCTTCGTTTTCGACATCTTCTTTCTCTTTCTTCGCACCAATCAAATCTTCCTTCCTTATTTTCAATCCACAGGATCCCAATTCGGCGACATCACAAGTACCAGTGTACATGAATCTGAGAATTCTATCAAAAACTTCGGGGTGGACATTTTCTAGATTAATTATCGGTTTGTGCTCCTTTGTGCCTGTTTCTTGGTAGAGTTTGTACAAATAGTCGCTGCTCGATGCGATTATGAAAATGTGTGCGGGGAAATTTTTTGTACCAACCTTTAATATATGAAACATAAATTAATATTTTCAAATCGATTTTAAAAAAGGAAGTTCTTAATGTGTAGCGTACTTTTTTAAAATGTTTGTTACCTCACAACTTCATTATTATTTAGGTGATTTTGAATCTTATTTTGTTTTATAGGATATGGTTTCAGATCTATTATAGAAATTTCATCGAAATCAGATCTGTAATTTGGTTTTAAAATTATAATAACTAGTAAAATTGTGCCAAATTGCGTATTCTGGTTTTAAACATGTCAACAGACTAACTTCGTTTGTGTAGTGACGACTCCAGAGGTCCAAGTCAGTCATTTAAAATTCCCGACTAAAAGAGAGGCGTTACATATCGTTTTATTAAAATTATTTTAACGATAGTTTCAAATGCTTTGGCACGAGGTGTAAAATAAACGAGACGCAAATTTTAATTTTATATTATGAATATGCTAACGTTATGCACCTTGGAATTTTTTAAAACAATATTTTATTCTGTTAGGAATATATCATAAAAGTTAATAATACTGTATTTTGTCTATGGTAGCTCATAGTACGCTCTCTCTCTCTCTCTCTCTAGGATAGATCGCTCTTCTTCACTCCGACAAATACATTCATAATTACAAGTAAACTAGAGACTAGAACCTCAGAGATAATTTAACATATTTAATTATATATTCCTTCACCATCAAGTTAAATATCTAAATTAGTAAATAATTAACGAATAAATTAGATTCGCCAATCATTCAGCACTTAATAGGAATACTTTAAAAAAAATTACATTTACTCATTATTTTTCCCTTTAACATAGTTTGTAAGTAAATTATAAGTACTCACAATTGTTAGTATACCCAATTGGGCATATGTGGCACAAATAAATAAATAATTATTATATATTCACCTTAAATATAACATCATGCAGAATATCATCTTCTGCGGCAGTTTCTAGAAGACACTCCATGTGTTTTGAGAGACTCGACGGTGACAAGTCTGGTAGAGATGTCAAACCGCATGTTGGCTTTATCTAAAATAAAAGACTCGATTAAAATATTTAGAATAAAATTTATTGAATAATATTTTGTATATTTATAATCTATCATCCTTTGAAAGTTTAATATCTCGCATCTGACTCAACCTATAAATGAAAACCAAGAAATGGAGATCCGGAAACACATACAATTAAAAAATCCTTAGTAACTAAAGCATATTACTCTGTTCAAGATTATATAGATGATAAAGATGCTTTGATTTAGTATAAGCTGGATTCACACAGGGTGTTTAATATATTTATAACTCATAAATGTATGTTCTTCTCGGTAGAATCTACATTCCGAACCGGTGGTAAATTAATTAATTAATTAGTGTTTTGGTTTCTTTTGTTTCTGTATTGACGATTCAAAAGCGCTTGTAAAAGCCTACTTGAATAAAGCATATTTTGATTTTGACGCAGACCACGACAGACATCCGTATGGCCAATAACGACGTTTTTAAGTCTGAGAGCAAAACTTATAAATGTCATTCTCGCCGGACACATAATCACACTAATAATTGATTACTATAAATTAGCTACTCGCCCTGGCTTTGCACGGGTTTAAAGATTTGATCACTTTTAATTGTTACTTTTATACTGTAAATTTTTACTTTTATTTACGACTTTTCAGACATTTTGTTTCATGTGAAATTCTTAGCTTAGTTTAATATACATAATAAAATTTACCTGAAGACAAGCAAAATTATGCCCTTCACTGTCAACATTTATAGCGACCGCTCGGTGTACGTTTGGAATCTTTGTGATCCGAACCGATGTACAGTCGTCCTTTTCTAAGAACTTGACGAGAGCGGATCTGTTGTCCTTTTCTCGCTCTTTTCTGATTGGCTGCGAGGGAGGGGGCGTGGTCTTGCGTGATATATTGCCTATGAACGCTTCGCCGTGTTTAGTTGTGAAGTAAAGAGCATCGTGAGTGAGAGCCACGTGAGTTATTATAGTTTGGTGGCTAAGACCGAATACGCATCTGCAATTATATAATAATATTTAAAATGAATTTGAAATGTGAAAGTAACTCTGCCTGTTAGTCTGTCTGTTGGTTACGTTTTCAGACTATAAATTGATAAGCGAATTTTGGTATAGATATAAATTAAACCGTGGAGTAGGATATAAGCTACTCTTAGAATCGAAAATAATAATATATATAAAATAAAGTTTTTACGAAGGACCCATCATTTCTCAAAGATATAGATAGGCCATTTAAAATAATTATTCTCAAACGAAGCCACAAGAATCAACTAGTTTTCCATAACTAAGTCAAACAGCAATTTGGCTTGACAACCAAAAGCAATAATTATAAGGAAAATATAATCCATAGACAAATTATCACTGTATCAGGTAAAACATAGATAATATTATTTTGAGCCTGGCGAAATTTCTTAGGCGTGAAAAACAATTATAAGTTTTACTCTCATAATTGTTAAAAACAACTTACCTAAGTAACCTTGCGAAAACTGTGGCTGTCAAAAACAAAAGCACTCACAGTTCATCAATGACAAACAACGTATGTAAATCTTAAAGTCTGAGAGCATAACTTATAAGTGTTTTCTTGCCTCACAATACCCAAACCTACCTAGTCAGCTTGTTAGTGGTGTCTTGCCATATCATAAGTTGGCCAACATTTGTCAGAAGGAGAACTGTGACTCGTGAATAAGAACCTTGTTCGCTCACTTTAGCTTCCACACAGACTTGACGCAGATTGATTTGTCTGAAATTAAATAACTTCTAAAATTTATGGTTTGGTCTTGAATACTTTTAACTTAGTTTCTGATTATACTAGATAAATCGTGTTTTATTGAATTGTATTTAGATTTAGTAGTAAATAAAGAAAATTAGTAGCAGTTTTTCGTTGCTTATAAACATGGATAAAACGACGTTATTAATAAATGGAACCTTAGTTAGGTTAGGTTAGGTTACATCGATTTATCGCCTCCGAAACCCTAAACATAATTTCATGAAAATCTTTGGACCACTTTCGGAGATTCAGATTATATACATATATACAAGAATTATTCGTAATGAGATTGAATTCCAACTTACGATTTAAGTTTAAGTCACTCTTTAACGGAACGTGATTATTAGAGTAGATTATAGGTAGCCCAAGTTTTAATGTTAACCTATAATTAAACAATGATTGAGAATTTGGTCGTTTAATCTATACATTTAAAATTTAGATGCAACTTCTTTATTTAAATAACATGAAATTAAATATAACGCAAAATACGATACCTGGTATCAATTTTCATGTAATACGTTAATTACTAGTACATTGATCTACGTAGATAACCTAAGGTTATCAAATGATTATTAATATGGACAATTTTAATTTTTTAATAATTAACTTCTGCCACATTACATGATCCGTCTTACTTCCCATTAAGAATACCTATACTAATATTATAAAGAGGTAAAAATTGTTTGTAAGTTTGTGTGTAAGGAGTAATCACTGAAACCACTTATCCGATGAGAAAAAGTCTTTTTGCATTGAATAGCACGTTTATTAAGGTTATAGGCTATAATACGTCACGCTCCAACTTACAGAAGTGAAGTAAAACTATAAAAGCTAGTAAAATCGCAAGGGTGAACTTGTACGTTATAATATTGAAGATTTTATTTGTTTCAATGCCCTAAACTCGGTTTGGAATTTTCATCATCAACGATACGACAAACAGGAGTAGAACACTAAGGGTGATATAGAGGATAAAAATTTATAAAGAATATTCATTGAATCTCTGAGTAATAATTCATAATAATTATTTTACGCAAACATAGTCGTGGTAGCCAATTAGTATGTAATGATATAATTTGTTTTAGAAATTTCGTGAATATATACTCCCTAAAATATGACCAAGAGACGACATTTTGTGACAGATGGTCCTAATCTTTTTGCCTTCTTTCGTCTTTTCTGTTCTAAGCAATGAATTACATTTGTAAATTTTACTCTCGTAATTGACATAGAATAATTTTGTAATTTACCTAAGTAACCTTACGAAAGCTATATCTGTCAAAAATAAAGACACTAACAGCAAATTCTTTCAGGTGTAAAAACAAAGAACTTATGTAAATTTTTAGGATGGTCTGAGAGCAAAACTTGTAAGTGTAATTCTCGCGTAAAAAATTAGATAAAATATTGGACATACTTGATGGCGATCTTTTTGCATATGAACTTGTGCAGGAGATAGACATCTCCGCGGCTGGTGGTGATCACCGTGGCTGCGTCCGAAGCGTGAACGAGTTGGAGGCTCGCTTCTTCTTTATTATTTAACGATATCCCGACCTGATATACACCGAAAGATTTGAAATATCGCAAAAGAATCAAAATTTTTGGTCACCGTTGATCAAAAATTATCATTCCTAGTCTGCGCTGTTATGTCAAAATCTGTCAAAATATTAAAATATAGATTATGGCACATCCTGGAAATAAGCCAATCGCTTCCAGGATATCGCAATGCACTTTAAAATTTGTAACCAATCGCCACTTTCTTGAAAATAAAATTAACAAAAAAATCCCACTGAATTTCTTTCGTTGTCTTTTTAGGTCTGAGGTTTAACATTTTCGAAAACGAAACGAAATAGATTAATTTGCTCTATGTTCAAAAAGTGATTGAAAATTCCTTTTTGAGACAAAAAGTTTTGATTTTCACTTACCCGTTTCGGAGCAGGAATAATTTTATCCTCCTGTGGATGTCCCAATTGTCCTAAATTACTTCCCCACGTGTACACCGCGTGTTTGTTCCACACAACCGCGTGGAAGCGTCCCGCACAAATGCCCAGAGGTTGCGAGATCTTTATAAGAGGTTTCACAGATGCTAGTCTGATAGTAGTTGGGGTTTTTACTGTTGATGGACTCGGATTTTCTGTGTTGTTCAGCGAATATTGGATTACCTGTGGAGTGTGTAATCAAATTATTTAATTGGAGAAACGATTAAATAACTAAATGTTTAACTGTGTTAAACATTAAATATACATAAGCATAAGCATTATAGATAATTTGTTGTTTACTTTTACCCTTTTTTATTTACACTAGCTAACCCCCCAACAATTTCTTCGAATTAAGTAAGTAATTCGTCAAAAATACGTTTGTGTCCCAAGGATAAAAAGTGCCCTTCCTGTAATAATGGTATGGAATAAGGCCGACTTTTGATATTTCGTCTGTTAGTGAATAACGAGTAACAGTCAGCGTTATAATTATTTATAAACACTTAAGTATAAAGAAATAAATTATTAATGTACAGTATTCCGAAACACTGTATATCACTTTAATCTTACTACTAGGTGACTGACCTGACAGTCCTGATTGACTTAATCTTAAGCGACGTAGAACAGCCAATATAGCTGCTTTTCGTAGATCGATTGAGAGAACCAGACCATACCCTATATCCCACCCCTTATTTTAAACTGACAACGCATTTATAGCTCATATGTTGCTGCAAATGTTCATGAACGGCGGTGATCACTTCAAATAAGGTTAAGAGATTAAGAGAGATAATAAGATTCAATGGCTAGTTTGCCGTTGATCATAAAAAAATTACTTACCGCCCCACTCTGCAATAGGAACACCGTGGATGTCAATGTAATAGCGACTTGTATGCAAGGTTCCGGCAGTTTTAATGGTGCGGGTCGAAGGGCTGTGGTGTGCGGCCCGCCCGCACGAGCTGGCTGACCGGCACACCATACTTCCCCAACGTCAGTACCACACAACCATACGCTGTGGAACTTGCCGAGGCAAACCTGGAGATTGACGAGAATTTGTAATTAAATATTCTTAGAACGAATATATCCGTGAGAAGATGCTGTTGTAATCGTACTGGTGGCTTTACGAACGAGCAATAACTAAACAAGACTTAAGTACTATAAAAAAAAATAAAAAAACCTCCACTGCGTAATGAAAGTGTTACAAATATTATGCGCCTATTATAATCTTTTAGGGTGGTCGAGAAATGTCCAAATGGTCAGAAAAATAGGACAACCTAATTTTTTTAAGCATATCCAAAAAATTTTCACTTTAATTTTTTTTTCATTTTTACTGTATTGTCCTTGAAAAGTTATGAATGGGACATATAGTCTTTGCATATTAAAGTTTAAAAAATAATTCTGAGTGAAATAAAAGGAAGGAGGAAACTATAAGCTATGTATGAGATTATTCAATTAACTTATTAAAAATATTGTGTTATATAATAAACTAGCTTTTACCCGCGACTTCGTCCGCGTGGAATATTAAATTTAAATCCAAGATATCTTCGTTTCAAATTTCAGTCAAATCGGTTCAGTAATTTTTGCGTGAAAGAGTAACAAACATCCATCCATCCACATACAAACTTTCACATTTATAATATTAGTAGGATTTTGCACAGTAGCAGTAAAACTAATCTTAATTCGTCGCGCCAAATTCTCGGCGATTCTCTCAGACTCGTTGATTGATAAATTCAAATACATTTTAACTGTCAATCTTATGATGGTACCGTTGTAATTTAAGACTCACTAATCTGTTATATCTGAATTTGTATAATTAAAGTATCAATCGCTTCCAGGCTATGTCAATAAATTTTATAATTTGTAAAAAAATGTTCTTGTTAAAAAAATAAACAAAGAAAAAAAATGTAAGTTCCGCTGAATTTCCTAATTTAGAATAAAAATATTTTCATTTTTAGAAGACTAACAAAATAAACTGCGAAATGTTAGGCTACGTATAGATTTAATTTTTGGTAGGATTTATCCAATTCAATTTCGCCATTTCTAACAAAAAGAGATTTTTTTATTATCGTTTAAAAAAAAAAATACTTAAATTATTTTCGATCCCTGGCTATGTTTATTAGTATTACTAATGTAGGTGGAACAAGGAAAAGAAGTTTAAATTTGTACTTTTTATTTCAATTGAGGTTTAATGTTATGCGTATACATTGTTTCCCTGCCAGTATACGCGCTTGGCATGAATTTATACGTTTGAACAGGATTAATAGCAGACACTACTCTAACGACTTTCTTCGGAGGATCTTCGACAAATAACATGTTATCTAAAGACGAATTAGAGGGAACACGATTAGGATGTTCTTGACGTTTTGGTAAAAAAGTACTTAAGTTCCCAGCCACAGCTCCAATCAATGGTTCTCCTCTTATTATACAATAAGCAAAAAGCACCAAAATAGTATAGCTAATGGCTAAAAGTATAATATAAAAAATTATCTTTCCTTTATTTGCAGTGATTGCAACTTGTAAAGCTTTGAAACAACTGTTATTTTTATTAGTCTGTATCGTCGGGCTGTGAGTTCTTGGACAATCTGAAGAAATAGGTACAAGACTTGTCTTATTTTCTAACTTGCAACATTGAACAGGGTACAATTTATCTAAATTAGCTTTGTGCCATTTCGAATCTATAAAGTCTCTGTAGTCGACAGCGCCACAACATTCGTAATTTATCATTACGTAGTCCCATGTTTGAGTTATAAGGTCATTTTCTTTGCCGTAATTGGTTAAAATAGTGGTCTGCATAAATTTTCGAGTTTTCTCGTTGTTTGTGTAAATGTTATACATGCAGGATACAAAGAACAGCCAGAAAGCGGTTAACGATATCATAGTTACGAGGAAAATGTATGATTTTACTGCACATTTCATTTTGCAGCCAGCACCGAGAATTCCACAGCAAGATGTCAGCATTGTTAGAATAGCCAACGGTATGAGAACAGAGGTTAACGGGGTGAACCATAGCTTAAGGTTCACAAAATTGGCTATGGATGATACTAGAGTACTCTTTGTCACAGTATAGTTTACTTCCCGGAAAAAATCCGTGTTAACAACACACCAAACGCATATCGCACAACTCACAACGCCGAACAGAAAGAACAATATATTCGTAAATCCTAAACACGTTCGTGGTAATCCTATCGTGTGCATTTTATTACGTTTCTAATGTTCAGATAACATTTGATAATTTTTGATAAATGGCACTTGACGGTTGATATTATTTTTCGAAATTTTGACATTAGATTAGGTCATAGAGGTTTAAGAATTACTGTCAATTTTTTTTAATACGTGGTTGTGTAAAGAAATAGACATAAACCTTTAATTCAAAATTTTTCTTTTGTTTTAATGATTGTTTGTATTCTATGTAGATATGGTATTTTTAAAATATGAATTTTTAAGCAATTCAAGTTTAAATGCACTCCCAGTCTTACACTAATAATAATTTAACTAGTTTTTCTTCTTAATAAAAACTAGTTGTCCAATGCGGTCTCACTTGTGTTTAGCCCTCCTCAATAAATAAACTATCTAACACAAAAAGAATTTTCAGCTTCAGTTTTATAATATTAATATAGATAGAATATGGGCACAATATAAATAAATAATTGGATGCTGATAAGCAATAATGTGTCAACCTACAAAGTCATATTCGGAGATATTGATGTATTTTCATATTGCATCACATATTTAAAATTATTGAAAAAATTTAAAGTCATATCAACAAAATAAGTACGAAAAAAGTTTTTAATTAGTTTTTTCAATTTCCAAGTGCGTTCCATATTTTGCAATTTATATAATAATCTTAAATATTTGAAAAACTTTCTATTAGATAATATATTAAACATATAAATATGCTTTTAATTCATTATACTTTTTAAAAAAAGAAAAGAAAACATGGATATATACTTCTTCAGACATATTTGTTAAGAATAGGTTTGACATCTTTAGACGCCATTTTCTCGAAATGAAGTGCGTGTGGCTTGACACAGTATTGCTTATCAGCGTCCAATTGTAAATTAATAATTCCAAATATTCTTTATTAATAAAGAGAAGATAACGTTTAAGAATATTGAGAAAGTCTTACCTGTTTAACATTGGCATTAGTGCGACTGAAGCAAGTTAGAAGATCGGGAATATTCCGAGGCTGATGGGATCCAGTACCGAGGGTGTAATTGGAGTTGCTGCCCCATACATATGCATCAGATGGCTCAGAGCCACAGAACTTATACATGTAATGCCTATCTAGCATAGCATGCTCTAGGGCCTTATAATCATCCTTATCTAGGATATCTGTGTTGACACCTAAGTAGGGATGAAGGTAAATAAAAAAAAAAATTATCACACAACAAACAAAATTAATGCACAACATTAAGCCATAATAAAAAATAACCACAATATCTGTAGATATTTTTTTATTTATTTTACAATAAGAGAAAAAAAATCTTATTCCTTATTTATTTAATTATAATTTTGATAATTATTAACTAAAAAATAATTATATTTAAGGGGCTTAATTCTATCTGTCGAGATTAACAATTCACTCGCAATTACAGATGCTACAATATAGTTACAGCTTCGATATTTGTACAATATTGTGGCTATTATTATACTCCAGCACCTGTAATGAACAGTGAAACAAGTGCAAGTGAACAGTTCAAACTGATGGAATTATGCTCCCTGACTATAATGAATAAAGTATTATCATCCAATAAAAATATTTCACAATTGACCATCTTACATACCAAGTTTCATGAGAGTAACAGCTGAATGTATTTGTCCATAGAAAATACTTCTATGTAATGGAGTATATCCTGATTCTCTATCTCGTGCATTCACGAAAGCTTCAGAGGAATGACGGATTAGCCATTCCATCAATCCATTCCGACCTCTAGATGCTGCCATTTGTAGGGCCGTGCGACCCTGTAGATGTTTTCAAAAGTATGTATATATTTTGTTGCCTAAGCTTTAACACCACAAAATGTATCCTGGCCCCTTAACATTAAGATGTCGTAACTAATAACTACTAAACGCATAACATAATGCATACTAGAACAGAACATCTGCTCATAATTTAAGACTGAAAAATTTTAACACAGTATATGACATAAACAAATTTACAGGAGAGCGAGAAAATTGCATATTTAACATCAATACTGTTATGAATCAATAATAAACCAATTCAAATATTTAAAGCAAAAAATATTTCATTTAAAAATGGTATTTTATATAATCATAATGGTTCTTTATGTTTTTTTTTAACTCTTAATTTTATGCAATACAATTTTGATTTATGCGGTGTTAGAGTTTAAACACACAAACACATATAGAAATTTTATATAAAGTAATAATATTTTTGGGTTGTATAATTTTTTAATGGTGTCTCATCTGTATAAAAATGTTATGGTATGTTTAAGTATATTATTATTTATTTTGTCCAAAGAATATTCTTTTTTTATAACTCAATGATTCAGATATTACATAAAGTCTAATAAAGTTTTTCTTACATCTTTAAATAAAAAAAAGCTAAAGAACTTATCTGATTGTATGATGACATTAATTGCACACTCTTATTAATCATCTTATTAATCACTGCACATGTAAAATGTTTAACATATGTGTGATGCAGAGAAAAAATTTCGTTTGTGATATATTTTAAACTTTCGCAATTTATACTATTCATATTGAATATAACGGGTCTTATAGCGATAACTATTGGTAGTAATACCTTTTTATTGCCCGACTTTTCAACAAAGTTCCATTATTTGTGGTCAAAACCATTTATATTAAATATGAATATTGTATGTTATAACTTTATCAAATGTAACACATTTATTAAAATTGATAAAGTTACCAAATTGTATTACGATAGTTAAATAACTTTTTAAAGTTTTAACTTACCTCAAAATCAAAGGCCTTTGGGAAATTAGCACAGGTTGTTTTAATAAAACTGGCAAGTGACTCATCGCTGACAGATCTCTTCGTTATTGCACTTGTTAAAGACTGGCCATGGATCCTTGATTTACAATGCTTCGTACAATCTACTTCTTTTGTTTTATTCATTTTATACTATTTACTTTTTATACAATCAAAATATTTAACTATTTAAGTACAAATATCTCTACACAGGTACAGATTCGATATGGAATTTGTAATTAATATTTTATCTAATGAACAATGAAATGAGGGGTGGCTATGCCAGACCCCAGAAAGGGTCAGGATATATTAACACACCATAATTGCTTTGATGGCAATCTGTAAAATATAATACTAATATTAATTTAATCAAGAAATAAATTAAATTAAAGTTTAAAACGTAAACATTTAGTCATTTTATTTTTATTTGTTCATAAATAAAAAACTGACGTTAAAACAAATCATAATATGTATAACAATTTACGATTACGAATTTTATACCTCTTATGAAGAAATCAAACATATGGTTCAATGTTAAAAATTAAACTTTGAATAAAGTAAATTAAAATTATGTATTATACTGATTTATGTACATTGATAAGGACGACTTCTTTCTTTTTAAGATTTTAATTATTTATGATTTTTTTTTAATGTAGATAACGAGTTATTAATTGTTTAAGAAAACCATTAGTTAGCGGCGGCGACTCAATATAACATTTTGTTGCAAAAGTATACGAAGATTTGAACTTTATTTAATAGTAAATATTATTTAATATCAATAACGTCTTAGTATCCTATTACATTCATCCTTGACATTGTACATTTAAGTTTAGATATTATAAATATATACGTATTTCTGTACCTTTACATGAAAACAGCTGCACGATATTTTTTGATCTCAGAGATAACAATACACATCATAATTTTACGTTTGATAGTTTAAAAATAGACACATAAATAGTCACTAGTTATAACTATATGGCCATTAATTACCCAATAATCTTTTTTAACTTTGTAAATCTGGAATTTTAGGCATTAGATCACCTTGACAAAAAGTCAAATTTTGTCAAAACTAACGTCAAAATGACAATTTTGCATTTATTGTGAAAGCAAATGAGGTTTTTTTTGTGATACTTGCAATAATTATGTAAACAACTATTTTAAGGTACATATTAAGTATAGTCATTAAATATGCATTTTTAAAACATATTTGCTATATTAATGGATTGATATTTTCTAGCACAGTATTTTGGTTATGATATTCTATTTTAAGCTTATTATTTTTTTTTATATATTCTTTTATATCTTGTTTGTTATGGAACAATAAATATTAATATTGGAATAAGTTGATCATTTGAAATATAGAAATACAATTTATTATATTCAAATATAATTATTTACTCTGTTGAAAATCGAAATTTTGTAATGTCAAAACTGTCAAAGATCAGATGTTCATCTTAAGTTGTTGGGTAATCGCACGAAAACATTTATTTTCGTAGCCGCAAGAAAAAGAGAAGCTACCATGTTAAAGGTATTAAGTGCCACAACGAGGCTCTCTAGAACAGCCCTGTCCAGGTAAGCTTTAATCCCTTAGGTTATCTAATTGTAGTTTTTTACTATTTTCTACTATAATTATCTCTTATAGGTCTCTGCCTTCTTTCTCAACGTCTTCGTCACGATTAGCCACAGAGGACCCCTTCAGCCGTAAAGAGGCTCCCATTATTGACAACGAAACCGTAATTGCTCTTCCTGAAGAAGTCAAAGAGAAAACTGTTCATGATGCCACCATCGCAGTTCCTACAAAGGTAATTTATATGAATATACTTATTAATTCTAAAAGTATATTTTCTTAAAATGTATAATATAGAAAGATAAAGGTTATTAAATTAATAGCAGCTGCCAAATTTTTTATTCTTGTAAAGATTTAATAAAATCTTATTAGTACTTTTTGCATGTATGGGCATTAAACATTCATCCATCCATATATATGCATGCATATCTATTATCAAAAACATTTGTATTTATAATCTGTCTTTAATATCTTTTCTTATTAGGTTATTTAATTATGCAAATAATGCAAATTTTTTTATTTATTTATTTTATTTATTTAGAACTACCAACAAAAGATACAATAATTCGTGTACAGCAATAAATTTTAGTAATACATTTCAATTGTTCTTTTACTTAAAGGTAATTACAGCATGCAATTTGTTACAGACAATCATCGACTAACAGAGTTACATTAATAAAAATAATAGATATTCAATTGCGTAAAAAAAAAAAAACATGATAACATAATACAGGATTTTTCTTAATTTATGTAAAAAGTAAAAATTGTGAAAAAGGAACAAAAGCTAATAAAACTATTTAATAATTAGATTAAATAATCAAAGTAACAAAGTAATGGTGTCAAAAAATTGTTCACAGATATTAAAAATAAATCACAGTATAAAAATAACATAGAAAAAATAAAAAACAGAAAAAAGCAGATAACATGACATCATAACTATTTATTTATATTCTATGTAAAGTTTTCTAGATGAGAGGCAATTTTATTCTTAAAGGAGTAGATACTATCATGCAAGATGTCTAGTTCATTGATTCCAGTCAATAGCTCGTTATACGTCCGAGCTAGTCTGTTCATTGGCGAATTTTTTCCTAGGTTGGTTTTTTGTTTATTTGTTACAAATAACGGTGACTTGTATCTAGGTATTCTGAAAGGCACGTTAAAACCAATCATAGAGAGGATTTGTGGGCAATCAATTTTATTATTTAATAATTTGTATAGGAACGTTAGATCTAAAAGTTTTCTTCGACAATTCAAAGACAGTAAGTGGTAGTTATTAAGTTGGTCTTGGTACTGTTCGCCCCGCAAGTTATTAAATCTATAATGTAAAAATTTTAAAAACTTCTTTTGCACTCTTTCGATTGTATTAATATGAATTTTATATTGAGGGCTCCAGACAACAGAACAGTATTCAAGTTTACTTCTAACCAAGGAGTTGTAAAGAGTTATGATTGTAAATGACTTATGTAGCTCCTTAGAGTTTCTCAAAATGAATCCCAAAGACTTGAATGCGGTTGATGTAATGTGTTCGACGTGAGTATTAAATTGAAGCTTCGAATCCAAAATAATTCCTAAATCTCGAATAGTTTGCACCTTGTTTAAAGTAATACCAGATATATTGTACGCACTTTCTATAGTATTTCTTTTTCGTGTAAACTGAATATGGTAGCACTTCTTGATGTTTAATTTCATTTTATGTAATTTGCACCAGTTTTCGAGGCGATTAATATCTTCCTGTACTTGTGTCACGTCATTGTGAGTTTTAATGGTCTTTGTTATTTTTAAATCATCTGCATACAAGTAGGCTCTAACGTGTTTAAATATTAAGGGTAACTCGTTTATAAATATATTAAAAAATATTGGACCTAGATTTGATCCCTGTGGTACTCCTGAACGTGCAATGTAAGGAACTGACTGATATCCATCAATAACTACTGTAGATGAGCGTGCGTTAATATAAGAGGTGCACCACTTTAGTAAGGTGTCAGTTATACCGAACGATCTCAATCTCTCCAATAATATAGAGTGATTAACCGTGTCAAAAGCCTTCGAAAAATCTGTATAAATTGTATCAATTTGTTCACCCTCATCAACAGCTCTAACTGTTTCTGTAACAAAGGTGACAAGGTTGGTATTAGTAGATCTTCCTGATATGAATCCGTGCTGATTACTATTTATATGGGATTTAAGATAATCTGCTAAATTATAATGTACAAGACTTTCGAAGACCTTTGCCACAGCTGACAAGATTGATATCGGACGATAATTTTCGACGGAAGCGGGATCATTGCTTTTAAACACAGGTACAATTCTCGCCTCCTTCCAAACTTGTGGAAATATTCCTGTATTTAAAGATGTATTAAAAATGAGATACAATGGAAAAGATAAAGAAGACGCACACATTGAAAGGAAGTAGGGAGATATGTTATCTGGTCCTGCGCCTTTCTTATGATCAAGCCTCTTTAATTTTTTTTCGATGTCGCCTTGTGATAGGTATATATTACCAACGTAAGTTTTGGGATCAGGTCCACAGTAGTTTGATGTGTTGTCATTTACATAGACGGAGGAAAAATGCGCTGCAAAAAGATTCGAAACATCTTGTTTATTTTTTGCTTCGATATTCCCATAGACCATCGATGTAGGGTAGGCGCTAGAATTTTTACGCTTATTTTTGAAATGTGTCCAAAAATACCGAGGATTCCTCGAGATTGCATTTTCAATCATCGTTATGTAATTGTCATAACAATGTTTGATCAATTTGTTACAGTCCTTCCTTAGATATTGAAATTCTATTTTATCCAATGGGTTGTTATACTGTTTTAATTTAATATGGAGCTTGTATTTTCTTTTTAGGCATTTTATTAAGGTGGGTGTAAACCAAGATGGATAAGACTTTTGTGACACAGGTTTTTTCGGGACGTATTTATTAATAGTTGTATATAGTATGGTATAAAACCTATCTACCATTTCATTAACATTATCTAGACAATCCTTAAATTCTTTAAGCCAATCAACATTGTTAAGAGATGCCAATATGATGTCATAATCGGCTTTAAAGAATTGATATTTATTTTTTGAATTATTTTTTGAAGAGGGAGATTTCGAAGGTATTTTTATAATAACATCTAGAGGAGGATGGAATGTATCGATTTTACGTATTGGAGATAAGCTCTCACTCACACTCATCATGTCCCGGTCACAGAGAACATAGTCCAGCAAATTGTTTTTAATATTTTTTACGTTGTTAAACTGATATAGTGAGTTAAAGTCAAGAAATTCTTTAAATATATTTTTAAGTGATGAGTTAGGTGTATGAGTGTCAGGAATCAGCACAGTATTTGGTTCATTCCATGCTAATCCGGGTAAATTAAAGTCTCCAATAATTACCGTAGCACTGTGGTCGCCATAATTATTAGTTATTATATTAATTGCCTTGTCAATAAATACTTCTAAAAAGCTTTGGTTTAAGGGAGGAGGAAAATACACAGCACATAATTGTATTTTTGTTGAGTGATTCCCAGAATAGATTTCTATTGAGACCCAGAGATCCTCACAATCGGTCTCCAGCTCAAAACACCGACGCGATGGAAAGCTTTTTGAGATTGCTACAAGGACACCACCACCAGTTTTCTTATGAGAGTACTTGCATGTTTCTCTGTCACGCCTATAAATCAAATATCTATCATCAAATATTTCATTATCATAGACATTGCTGTTAAGCCATGTTTCGGTTAAAATAATAACATCATAATGATTACTTAATACTTCGCGATTTACATCTTGCAAGGTAGTATTTATACCCCTAACATTCTGATAATAACATAATAACGAATCGTATTTTACAAATTATAACCAACTCTTTTAATTAAGAAAACATACAAAATTAATATTACGATAAATTCTTAAGAATATCAGAATTTTTTACATAAACGTAATCCGTATTTTCAGTTTTGCGCATATATACTCGTCCATTCTTCACCCATACATAGCGGTATCCAATTTGTTTTGACTTTAAACGTGCTTCAGCATGCAGGGCTTTTATGTCAGGAGGAAGATGTTCACATACATAAACAGGTTTTTTGTCTCCGCTAATTCCTAGGTGACTCGTATTCAGTTTTTCTTTGTTATTGCCCGCTTTTTTATTAAATGATATGACTGCCGCTAAAAAACTATCTCTAGTTCTTATTGTACTAAATTTCACTAGAACTGATCTTGGGCGTGGGCTATCCTTATTGATTTTCATAATCCTCGTACAAGTTTGTATGTCATTATCGTTTAAGTTACATTTCACGGTGTTAGCTATTTGTTTTACAGTAGTTACAAGATTTTCTGACCTGAATTCTGGGATGCATTGTATTTCTAGATTATATGCCCTAGATTGTTGTTCAAGTAATGCGAGTCTAGAATGAAGATTTGAAAGGTCAGAACGTAACAACTTATTTTCATTCTCAAGAGATTTAATAATTTGTGTTTTACTGTTCATTTCCCGCTTTACTTCTTCAAATTCTTGTTCCATGAAAGTAATAGACGATGTTATGTTAGACATGTTTTCGAGTACCTCATTGATCTTTCCATTTATTTCATTCATAATATTTACTTTAAATGCATCTATTATACAATTAAGTTCTTCTCGAAAGATGCTTCGTACTTCATTTAATGTCTCATCACTTAATACATTGCTAGCGTTGCTTGTTTGTTTGCGCCTAACTGTAATATTATTCGATTCTTGTGTTGAGATATTGCTCGCCGGTTGTCTCACTGGCGTATTTGTATTATCGCTCTTAGGTCTCGAGCAAGTCGGACAGAGCCAGGAGATTTTGTAAGGCTCTGTCAGTTCAGCATACGATGTTTTAGTGGTACTAACACAAGCATAATGATATTTCTTTAGACATATCTGACATTTGACTATTTCTACTGAATTGGGATTTCGTAAACAACATTCAAATTTAATTTTAGAAGACATTATTTTAAAGTTTAGACGTTTCTTGTAATGTATTCAAGAAAGATACAAATTTTATAAAAATTTATTCAGTTCAGATTATGTAAAGATTAGAACCCTGATCGGTCGTCTTAGTATAGCTTGAGGTGGCCTTAGGTACCATTAGACCAATCTTTACTTAAACGAGTGATACCAAATTACAGATACGTTTCAACAGTTTGTCTATAGATGAAATTGACTTTACTTTGTTATTAAGTTACCGGCCATGTAATAATAAGTTCACCCGCGCTTATAAAATGTTCACTCACTAATTATGTAGTTCGATACACATTTAATTTTCTGTAATGCACTAAAACTGAGTTCTTTGAGTATTGCTTTATAATAATAATTAAATCCACAGTTCACATTTAAATCCATAGCACTTTAGGTAAAGTTTAACTTAACTTTAGTCACCACATAAACTTACTGTCGTCCATATACACTTTAATTGTTGTTTTACAATGAAATTAATGATGTATCACCAACAATAACGATAACACGCATTGTTTGAGATGTTATTAAAAAAGTAATGCAACTTAAACTGTTAAAAACTAATAAATTTTAATTTAAAACGAAATAATATGCGGAGTCGATGTTTACTAAATCAGAGCGCCCTCTGATGATGAATTTTTAAATATGTATAAACTACTAGGTTTTATTAAATAAAATATAAAACCTCTTGCCTCTGTTAACATTGATCTTATATTATGGAATTATACCATTGATTTATTATATCATTATGACTGGATAGTAAATTTAACAGTCTTCTCTTCTAAAAAAAAGGAATAAAAATTTTTTTGTGAGAATTTTTTTCAGTTCTTTATTATTTAGGTTCCATATCTTCCACTTTGTAAATCAATAGTTTTTTTACTTACATGATAAAGAAGAGAGAGAGAAAATGAATGAGAGAAAAAAAACTGGACCTGCTAAATTAATTTTAAAATTATGCCACCATTTGAGTAAAAAAAAAATAAAGTAACAGCCTGTTAATATCCCACTGCTGGGCAAAGGCCTCCTATTAAGGAGAAGGTTTGAAATCATTTGAAAAGTATATAAATCCAGATGGCCGTAGGGTATATTTTATGTATGTGTATTATTTAAAAAAAGGAGAAACCGAGAGCAAAAACTGATAATAAATATAATATTAATAAAAAATTTTCATGAGATATCTTGTTTTTAATATATAGCTTTTTAGATAAATATTATTTATTTCGGTTACAGGTAGACGTTTCTCCTATAACCGGTGTACCCGAGGAACACATAAAACCAAGACGAGTGCGCATTTACCAACCTGCAAAGAATGCAATGCAAAGTGGCACCAGCAACACTCATCACTGGGAAATGGAGTTTGATACACGTCAACGTTGGGAAAATCCCCTGATGGGATGGACTTCCACAGGTGACCCATTGTCTAACATGAAAGTTCAATTCGCAACACCTGACGAAGCGATAGAGCATTGTGAAAAGAATGGATTAATCTGGTATTTGGATGTTCCAAAATTAGAAAAGGAATTGAAACCAAAGAGTTATGGGTTAAACTTTTCATGGAACCGTCGTACGAGAGTCTCCACCAAGTAGATTGAAACATACTAGCAGAATTTAATCTTATTTGTAGACATATTACAGGAGTAATTGTGGTTTATAATACAGACTAAAATTACTTATGTAAAAAATGTTTTAAAACTGTAATTAGTTTGTTGTAAATTAAATATCAACAATAAACATATTTTTTTCATTATATTTTTAAATTGTTCGTTAAATTTTCTGTTTTTTTTCTGTAATTATAATATTAAAGTATTTATCGGGAATTGAACCTGATAGATGTTCAAGAAAAAAATTTTTTATATTGATTTAATGAGATTTTGTATGGCAGAAATTATTAAAGTAATTAATAAATGGACATTGATAAGCAATACATAAACTATGTCAAGACTAAGGAGTTCATTTTGAGAAAATTGCATCTAAAGATGTCAAACACGTTCTTAATCAATTTGTTTCTAGAACAGTATATATCAATCTCTTCTAGCTATTTTGATAAAAGGTAGAGTGAATTAAAAACAGATTGTTTCAATAAAAACTTTTATCTAATAGAAAATTTTCAAATATATGAAATGTTTAAATAACTTTTTTCCATACTTATTTAGTTTATATGACTTGAAATTTTTTTGTATAATGTGTGCATTATCAAAATACATCCAAATATCTTCGGATTTGACTTCTTGTGGGTTGACATATTGCTTATCACCGTCCAAATATTAGTATGATACCCTCAGTGTGCACGTACAAGAAAGCAAGGATTTTAAGTTTTCTTTGACAGTTGCAGCATATAAGTAGTATTACTGGAAAATGCCCTCACTCATTTATTTTTAATCCCCGACGGAAAAAGAGTCTGTCTGTGGCACTGTAGCTCCCAAATGGGTGATCCGATTTAGATGCGTTTTTTTTTATTTGAAAGAGGGTTTTCTAGCGATGATTTTTTGACATTTTCTTCCAAAATCGGTTCAGTCATTTCAAGGTCACAAGTTTTTTTCTTAGCTCGGTAGGAATCCTAGATGCACTCTAAGTATTTGATTTACTTTCAAACATATATTTCAAACATGTGTGATCTAAAATTTGTAACACCTGTGCCTGCAACATAACTATACAAAATTATGTAATTTTTGATCTGATGCTGCAGCCAGGATATCAATCAAACTTGTACACTTAAAAATATATATAAAAAATTGAGATATACGTATTTATATTTGTACCTCGTTTTTTGATTAGCTTTACCTTTAAGTATAATGTGTATATATTATTTTTTCTTAGCTATAATTTAAAGCTATCATACCAAAATCTGTTAATACATTTGAAGGTTATCAGCTTGTTTGTGGTTGTTGAAAAGATCTGAGCAACTTCTACGGGTCTGATCGAATCACAATTTACAGTGATATTAAAATAACATAGTTAACTCAAACTCAAAATATACTTTATTCAAATAGGCCTTTACAAGCTCTTTTGAATCGTCAATTTACAAATTTGTGATGTCAGTTCCACGTGAAGCTACCACCGGCTCGAAATGTGGACTCAACTGAGAAGAGCCGACGAGAAATTCAGTAGTTACTCTTTTAAAAATATTTTTGTACAATATTGTTTGATGCAATTAGCTGCAGTTATCCTGCAAGAATATCAACGCCGGTTCTATTCCATTCTACGCGGTTTTATCATTAATGTAGTAAGATACTGGATAGTATGCTTTTTCTATTAACGATTTTTTTATATAAACTTTAAATTTGTTAAGTGGCAAATTTAATATTGTTCCCGGGTTGGGTAACTTTGACCTGATGCTGCAGCATCATCAGCATTTAGCGTACATAACTCCTCACCGATTTACAGCATAGGTATTGTGTTGGTTCTCGTTGAAATGGTCTCAATGAATAGATTGTCAGTTTTTTTTTCAATTTAATCTATTATTTATAAAAGTAGCTTGCTAAAGAGTATACCGAACATCTGACGTTAAGTGATCACCATGGCACGTGCTCATATGCAGCACCAAAGGAGCCACGAGTGCGTCACCAGCTAAAAAGGGATAAGGGTTGCTTCAGATTACGGCGTGTCTACAGAGATAGCAGGCACAGATGAAGTAGTATGGCACGTACTTTTGAAAGGCTTTATAAAAAATCACTTTTATTTGTATAATTATGCATGCCTATCTTATGAACTTGAATTTTACTGCTTAATAAATTTATTTAATAAAAAGCGGCACTAAGTTTTCGGCGCGATTACTCCGTTTCGAGGTCCAAGGGGTCGAGTATCGAGGGGTAAAAGGAATCATAGATCTATAGCAACAACTTAGTTAAAAATATTTAGTGGAAGCACAAACTTTTATTTTTTTTTTGTGCCGGTGAGGCAAAGGCTGAGTTAGTAAAACGGCGCAAATAAGTAAGTATTCATCACTTTTTTCAAACTACATCTTTGTGTCGTTGGCATTTGAAACAATTTGAATTTCGTCCTGTTTCCTCCACTGGTGACAGGAGGGATGGCACTTTTTTCGCCCTGACAATTGAAATTCTGATTTAGAGTACCTATTCGTTTTTGTATTTGCTATTACCTACTATATTTATCACTACTAGCTATAACCGGCATGCGTTGCAATGCCACCTAAAGTTTATAGATTTTTTGGTCCACGAACTTTTGTGGGCGTCCCCAGAACACCCTTCTAGTTTCATCACAATCCGATCAGTGGTTTCGGCACGCATAGATAAATATTGATTTTTATTTATATAGATTCTAATTTATTTTTGAAAATATGTCTGTGATTAAAATGCATTATATTTATGCAAGTTTGGAGGTAAAGTAAAGTACTTTTGGAATTCTTGAAAATAAATTGAAAATGTATCTAGAAGTCTAATAAAATATGTGGAGGATAGGATAGATTGAAATAAAAATGCATATATTTGATATTTTTTTAATCATAGTTTTCAACATGGTTAATTTGTATTTTGTACCTCGGAAGAAAATCATATTTCGCAGGTCTCACTTAAAATTTGTATGTACATATAATACAATTTAAATATAATTAATATATTACACAAGTCAAACATGGATTCCACCATGTCCAACATCAACATGGACATAACATGGATGGCGCGATTTGTTTATATTTCATGTAGAAGATAAAGTTTATATGGTAACTTTAAAGATATTTTTATTATCGATATCAATAAAAGTAATCGACTAAACTTTTGTTTCTATCTAATTAATTGGCTCATTCTTTTTGCCATAAAAGTATTTACACCGCGTCACCCATGCTGTCCATGTTATTACATAATGCATTTTGTCTAGCTACCATAGTTTTAAATGTACATCGTACATCCCAAATTTAAAAGTAATTCTAACTTTTTACTACATAAAATTTTGAAAAATTATTGCATTCTCTCTTTATCTACTTATTTACATAATAATAAATAGTACACGTGAAACATTTCTAATCTATGGTACGTTCGTTAGATTTTAAAATTTTCCGGTTAAAATCTTTTTATTTAAATGCTATATTAAAGGATGTTTTTAAAAGCGGTAGTGTAAATGTTGTAAAAGCGCGGTGGTAACAATATTACTCGTTAAAGTGTAAGGGTCGAAAATCTAAAGTCACCGAAATAGATTTGGAAAATATCTAATTTCATTGATTAAAATTGGATAAGAAAGGTTAAGCACCTACACAAAAGTAGCCAATATTCAAAAATCTTACTCGGCGGTGAAAAAATTTACTAAGAAACGTTTGAACGACGAATAATATATTTTATTTATTTTCTCTTCTTTGCAGAAGTATAACCTTTTAAACTATAATAATTAAATAACAAATCATGGTATTCCCGATATATAGAATGAGCAACTTACGTGTGTTCGCTTATAAGTTTAAGCACTAAATATTCGAGGAGGCAAAATAACATATGTCAAGAATAAAACACATATTTTGCCTTTTATTGTTTATCGAGTTACAATTTGCAACAATAATTAATTATAAGAGAATTTATTTAATTTACAATTTCGTTCAACTCGGTGATTATTATACATAAATGTATTTGGTCGCTATAAAACTTTTAATTTAAGTAAAGTTTGTTTTATACAAATGAAATATAATGATTTGGTCCTTGCTACGATTAAAATCATTAAGAATTAAAGCTTGTATTATGAAAATTAATTATCATATTATAGTTATATTAGCTATACTAAAATTTGATTATTAAGGTTTTTGTTTAATTATTTTTTTATATAACAATTGCTATTATCTATATAAAACTATATTTAATATAAGCGTCTGTATCTATAGTGAATAAATTTATAAATGTACCCGCTAGTAACAACATGACTAGAAATAATATAACAAACATAATATTGGACGGGTATAATGCTAAATTATACTCCATGATGCTTGGTTTACGCGATATAAGGTGGTAAGTTGTGATCTGAAGCGAATGTTATAAAGTTTTGTAAGTAGTCAAATTAGTAAGTTAATTTTTATTTTGATTAGTAAGTTGCCGCGTATGTAGTTAAGATAGCAAATGCAAGAAGTAAGAATTAGGTATACAGCCTTTTACCCTTGCTCATGTGAATCTAATTATTTATACATTTGCGATGTTCTGTCAACCGAAAAACTTAACTACTAAATAGGCTATTTTCCAATTTTTCAACCTTTATTGTGTAAACCAGGCATGAGCTCTTGAACATAATTAAAGCTTATGATGTATAACAACTAACCACAATACAATACAATGTAGAATATTTAATATTATACAGAATAGTATTCAATTCAAAAAATTATAAGTGAATTGACTGCATTTTATTTTTTGAACATCAATACACGTCAAAATATGTAAGAGTTTTACAATGAATATCACACTTTAATACAATGTCACAATAACATGAACCCATGTAGGTAGGTTTAAAATAGCAAACTCGAGAACTGTTCAACGTATTAAGTTTTAAAAAAATGTTTTATTCATGCATATTTGTTCCCTACGCTAAGCCTAAATCAAAATATTATTATTTAACGATACTTTAATAAAAAGCGTCTGATTACATATTACGTTATCCTATAACAAAATATTGTCTGTTGTAAAAGAATATTTACATCGGTCGATTAATGCGTACTTTAGAATAATTTTATGATAATCGATATTTGTGCGAATCAATTTTAATAAACTACTTTAATTCTTTTTTTACTGTAGTAACGCGTTATATATCTGTTATAACATTTTAAAATAGCTATTTGGCGCGGAAAATGTTGCCTGATTTAAAATAAAAACATTTAATATATTTATAAATATTATTATATTATTAATAAAGATTTATATGCGTGTTGCGATGCATCGAACAAAATTATCTATTTATTAGTATTTATTATCACCATATTTGAAATCTATTATTATTTTATTATGGCTTGTTATTTTTTATGTCGAAGCTTTGCTTTACGGCTAAACGGCGCCGAAATATTACGTCAAATATTGTATCAACAATATATAACTTGGTACTTTAAAATGGAATAAGGTGTAGCTTCTTTAAAGACGAATAATTTATACATACATTATAAATAATATTAACAAAAATAATAATGCTGACTTTTGTCTACAAATTGCGTTTTATTTCGCAAGTAAAAATGTAGTTCCTTAAATTTTAACATTCCTCGACATCTTTTCAGTCGGTGTCTTACATATAATAACGCTATTTACAATAACAAAGTAATATACAATCGCGCAATGCTACTCTAATAAGGGTACTTAAATATCTATAATAAAAAACAGCTAACGAACGAATCGGCGTATCAAGCGTAAAAGCCAAAAACTGTTTTTATTCTGTTCAAACTTCGATTGAATACGATCTAAACTATCGAACATTATTGCGTTTGGAAGTCTCCGGTTATGATCGAGGGATTCGTTATCGATAACAATACCACTAATCTACGATTTAAAATCACAATGCGAACTAACAGTTGTAATATCACCGTTTACCCACGCCTGAACACAATATTCGATTTTTAAAGTTTGACACTCACTTGATGTAACCGGTCAGTGACGGTCGCCGGCTAAGTGGGGGGAGCCTCGGGCTCTACGGGTGTAGATCAGCTGGGCTGTTCGTCGCTCTCTCTGTGCACTAGGACTCGGACGACGGTGGGCGGGGCGGAGGGGGGCGGTGCAGCATCCGGCGACGCTTCTGTGACGAGGATGCTGACCGCGCTGTTCGCGTGCGGGGAAGGAGTGCTCGGGCGCGCGGGGGGCTCTACCCGACGCGCCGAACTACGCCGCGAGGTTAGACGAAGTGAACCTGTAACGTAATGTGCTTTGCTAATTTTGTGCGTAATTAAACACAATTGCTTAACATTTTTTTAATTTAATTCATTAACGTTAAAAAGAAATAATATTTTTTTGACAAAAATAATACAGATTGCACTAATTAATGACATATTATTATTAACAGTACTATTTTTGATAAAAACGTTATAATTGAAAAAATCATTTTCATTTATGAAAGAATATCGAAGTTAAAGCAACAAAAATCTTGAACGAACTGTTACATTCGCTATTTAGTATAAATTTTAATGCCTAGAAATTCACCACACTCAACAACAATGACACGAAAAAATACCTATAAGTAAGTCTACCATGCGGGTAGATAAAAAAAGACACCACATCGACACAATTTTTGTACACTGATACCTACCATTTGTATAGGTTAACATCGATTTTCATTATAAAATAAAAGCACCAAGAGTCAAAATTATCACATACATTACAATAAGTTTTGAAAGAATTAAAATTAAAGGCGTCAGCTTCATTACACACAGAAGATAAGGTGACATAACAAATAGACGACACAAGGGCACACATGCAAACATTTTCTGGTTCGCTGTTAACAGTTCATTTAAAGCCTATAGCAATAGAATAAGGAAATATCTAGCAAACATGCAAAAGCTTTGTAAAAAAAATAAGAATTTAAATAGATTCTAATAGAAATCTGATCAATAAACATTCATAGAAACATTCATAGAAAGGGTTAAATATTCAACAATGGGTTTTAAGTAGCTTGTAGGATGGGCAAGGATTTATCAGGTTTGTGAAGGCTTGTTTCTTCGTTCTGTTAATAGTATTCAAATATATTAAATAAGTTATTAATAACAACAATCACTTTAAACCTTAATTGACACAAGCCCCCATATTCTTTTGATTCCAATATTTTTTATCAATTTCTTTTTGAAGAGCTTCGCTCTAAATAAAGTATATAATTGAACATTTATTGAAAAAAGTTTAGGGCAGTTTTATTTATTAAGATTTATTTTTGTGCCAGTATAATAATCTAAAGTTTAAAGATTGTGTTTAGCCCGAAGCCCTTCAGTCTCCATGTAACTAAGGGAAAAGACACAAAAAGCAAAACATTACATATGAACCTGCTCGTTTCGGGCCGGTGTCCTCGTCCACTGCATCCTGATGTCGAAGGAACAGCGGTAACCCATACGCTGATCTACGCCTAGCAGGTGCTGTCTCTGAACCACCAGCCTAGCAGTAACCACATAATATACTTTGACGTATTCACGTCTTTAAGGTGGTAGGTGTTGAGGGATTTGAAGGATTTATTCCAAATAGCACTTAAAGAGTGGCAGGTGGCGAGATCCAAGGGAATAAGATAATATGTCAGGTACAGAGCGTTTTATAATTTACCCGATATGCAAATTTTTACCACCTAACCATTTAATATCAAATTAGATCGATATTTTCTATCATTCTTCAATTTAACGATTATAGTAGTAACCACGTCAGAGCTAAATGTAATTGCGATTCATGGGATTACCCTACAATGAAACATGAAAGAGAAATTTCAAAAAAATTGTGTAGCCAATTTGTTATACGAGCAAAAATTGAAGCGACGCAGAACGCATATTAACTACTCGGAACCAAAATAGACATCCGTTGTCATTTTTATCATAAATTTAAAATTAGCATTTAAAATTTAACAATCTACATTAAATACCAATCAAATATAAGAGATATTTTCTAAAACTACCTAACGATGCAGCTGAAAGTAGATGCCCATATGTATTGGCAACGAGAGACACATTCGGAAAGCCATCAAAATCATCAAATTTCAGCTATTAATTAAGATGATTATCTAAATACTTGAAGGACTATAATAACTCAAATCATACCTGATCATTTGGCTGTGCACCCGGTAATAGTAGAAGTGGCAAGTTCAGCCAAGCTCCTCCAATGTCACTTAAGTCAGAAGCATCGGAAGCTCTCGAAGACTTTCTGCTTGAAGCGTGAGATCCTCTCCGTACGTGCAGTAACGCACTTAGACGACCGCCCCAACCATGCCCTGGTGACCACTTTGTGCTCTCTTCTTCTTGTGATGGACTGCGATTTTTTCTTCTGTAAAAAGTAATTTTGCATTGATAAGTTTACAAGCACGACTATAAGAATATTAAAGGTTTATTATTATGTTTTGTGAATAATCACCAGATAGTAGAAAAAGACGTAAGACACGTTAAATCATAATAGAAAATAGAGGGGTTTACAAATATGACTTTGTAACTCACTTTATATATTCTCTCCACGACCTCTGTATCGTTCGTGCAGCTTTGTCTTCTCTTTTCCATATTCTAGTTGAAGATACTATTTCTAATTCTTTCCTCGTTGGAAATTGTTTCTTAAACTTAATATCCATTTGCTCTTGTAACTGTCTAAATGTATCCGTTTCCTCCACGTGACCTAATACATGCTTTACGAGTGCATGTAAAATGTCTAGGCAGTGGATTTTATTACCCTTAGCTATAGGTAAGTTAAAACTAACAAGAGCCACTGTATTCGGTTTCGATATACCTAATGGAGGATCTAATGAAGCTATGAAGTCAGATAGTTGAGCAAAACTTATAAATTGAGTAGCATGTGGGTCGTACCTAAAAACGATATTAACGTTAAATAAGGGCTAAATTTAATTTAATATAATTTTAATAAAATTTACAAAGAATTTTACTTACTTTGACCATCTAATATAGAACATTTCCAAATCATCTTCAACGATACCAATTTCTTCTTCTTGATGAGCTTGATTGAAATTTTCAAGGATGATGGCAATGTACATGTTAATGACAATCATGTAGCTGATGATGATAAAAGAAGTAAAGTATGTAATTGCTAGTAGAGGACTCCCACAATTTCCGTTTGAATGACCATGATCACCCAGCTCACAATCCGGAGGCTGAATCATCAAGGATTCTAAGACATCATTCCAGCCAGCTGATGTCATAAGGCTGAAATATATATAATTACAAAAACACGTTTAATGTATACGACCCTTTAGAATTAATATCATTTAATTAATTAATGTTTTTAATTAATAACTGTAGAAAATACATTAAACATGATATTTGATGTAATTTAACTTACCGAAAAAGTAACTGCATACTTCTACCAAAAGTTTGAAAATTGACGATATCATCAAGGGCTCCCTGTTCCTTGACGTGTCCAAACACGGACATGCCAATGATGGCGTAGATGAAAGTGATCAACGCAAGTAACGCGCCGATGTTGAATAACGCGGGTAGAGACACTACCAGCGCGAACAACAGCTTCCTTATGCCTTTAGCGGCCTGAAAATATGATTTTAGTTATAAATAAGAGGCTTCAATCAAAACTGTTATTATTTATTGATATTTGTTGCTTAAATTGTTTACTAATTGAAGTAAGATAAAGAATTTTTACTTACTTTAATCAGTCTTAAAATTCTTCCTATCCGAAATACTCTAACTACTCGTAGTAGAGTTGGGGATATTGGTAAATCTATCATTATGTCCTCCATAACGATGCCTAATATAGACGCTAAAACTAGCAGGAAATCAAACACGTTCCATGGTACTGTGAAGTAATGGTAACGCAGACCGATAATTTTAACTATTGCCTCTGAAAAGGAAAATATGTTGATCAGATAAATTATGATAAATAAATATTTATGAATTACAAAGTTTTCGAAAAACTCACCCAATCCAAAAACTGTTGTAAAAAATGCGTTACTAACTTCTAAAACAAAGAAAACCGAATGTGGTTGGTCGTAATGTTCTATGCCCATCGTAAGCATATTTAAAAATATTAAAACAAATATAGCTATTTCAAATCTCCTCGAATTAGATAAGTCGTAGAACATAGCTAGAAATTGGTTTCTTGGCCTTTTAATTACTTTCTGGGGCTTTTTTCTACCTAATTTCTTCATTGCTGTATAATAATGTTTTTGGCTTTCCGTTAGAAACATTTCTAACACACCACCTTCATACTTTTTCTTGAGCATATTAAAATTATCTATAATTACTCCTATAAATAGATTTAAAGTGAAGAAAGATCCGCATACGATAAAGATAACAAAGTATATGTATGCATAAAGATTAGCTTCTCTTGATGGTTGTAAATCTACTCCTCTCGCATCCACAGCGTCAGCCATTACCTCCATCCAACCCTCAAACGTTGCAACTTGAAATAAAGCTAAGTATGCTATTCCAACGTGATCGAAGGATATTTTAGAATTTATCCAAGAGAAATTATTGTAGTAGCACTCCCATTTATCATTAATTATCTAAAATAAACGTTCAATGCTTAGGGTGAGAATATTACGTTTTCAATGTATAAGACAGTATGATAGAAATAAAAACTTACCTCTAATGGTAACAATTCACCCTCATCATTCACGCACTTGAAAAACTTTCCGCCAAAAAACTGTACCCCCATTATAGAAAATATTAACCAAAACACTAAACATACGAGTAACACATTGAAAATACTAGGTATTGCATACATAAGAGCGTTCACTACTATCCGCATTCCTTGCCACCGAGAAATAGCTCTTAGTGGTCTCAATGCCCTTAACGTCCTCAGAGACCTCAATACTTTCAAATTTTCATTTTCTTCTATTAATAAACTAAACACTGACACCTGAAAGGTTAATAACTCTTTATAAAATAAAATTTTAATTCCAAATTAGTGCATATGTTTCATTTCACTTAGATACTTACAAAAACTATAGTAAAATCCAATAACGTCCAGAAACTAGTAAAATATCTATAGAATCCCAGCGCTATCCATTTGAAAAACATTTCTATAACAAAGATCATGCAGAAACT
The DNA here is from genome assembly GCA_037950945.1 of Hypolimnas misippus. Taxonomy (NCBI): domain Eukaryota; kingdom Metazoa; phylum Arthropoda; class Insecta; order Lepidoptera; family Nymphalidae; genus Hypolimnas; species Hypolimnas misippus. Next base: position 9,602,349 of record JBBEEQ010000011.1, on the reverse strand, counting down.
GAGATTTGTCCAGTATAGTATTTTCTTGAGAGGTTTATTTTTTTCGAGGTGTATATCTTCAAAGCATAGTGTGATACTGGAGGCGAAAATGAGAACTAACACGAACCACTCGAAAGCGGGCGTATCTACGTAACGAAGAACGAATGTGCGTATAAACATCCATCTTTGACCTAGCTTCGTTCGAATACAAGCATCCCAGCACGAACATCTGAAAACAAAGAAAGCATATTATCTAGATTCTATTAATGAATAAAATAACTAAACAAATGTACATACTGTTTATAGCATTGTCGAGGAAAACAATCTTGGGGTACTTTTGGTTCTTTTCGTTTTCCAAATCCAGGAAATTTTCCCATAGGATCTATGTATTGTCCTTTGGAATTTTTCCTACCACCTACAGTTAATTCGTCGACGTATGAAACTAGTGTTTGCCAAGGATGTTTCATATCTTCTTCACCAGGTCTTGTTATCGATTCCTTGAGGTGTCGTAGTTGTTCCATTTCTTGTCGTTTAAATTTCTCAGGAGTTGTTTTACTTGATATTTGGGCCATTTCGTAATGTTCGTTTTCATCTACAATTTTACCAAAATTAATAGCATTAATATATACAATTCATTACATATATGGATGCTGATAAGCAATAATGTGTCCACAAAAAGTTAAATTCGGAGATCTGTATTTATTATTATTTAAATCATTTTCAAGTCATCTAAACTAATTAAGTACAGAAAAAAGTTTCTTAATGTAATGTTTCGAATTTAAGTGCGTTCCATATTTTGCAATTTATACAATATTCCCAAATATTTGTAACATTTATCTCAGAGAAGACATTAAATATATCAATCTTGTTTTTAATTCATTATACCTTTTATCAAAATAGAAAATAAAAGATGGATATATACTTCTTCAAACAAATTAATTAAGAATAGGTTTGACATCTTTAGACGCCATTTTCTCAAAATGTAGTCCGTGAGACTTAACAAAGTATTGCTTATCAGAGTCCATATTATTTTACCTCTTGAATCTGAGGGTTGTGTGTGATATCCCGACGACATTTGATTGAGCAATTTCTGTGCAGCAATTTGATCGGAGCATGTGGTTTCATCGAGATTTTCTTTGGAATCTTCTCTTATACTAGTTATTTTATGTTCAGCTGCCAAATCTCTTACGTCTTTTAATGTTTCCTGGCTGCCATGATTGAAATTGTTTCCTGTTTGATATAGTGGTGGATACGCAAAATCTGAACCTACAGATATGGGCCTAAAATGTTTATCCATTAATTATTTATTTTATAGTTATAAATAATTGAAGAATACATTTTAGTGATAAAAAAATATTTACCTATTTAAAGCTTCTTGATAACTATGACTATAAATATTGTCATGAGGAAATAATATAGTTTCCTGTACAGAAGCTGAAAATCTTTGTTCGTTAGGAATTGACGTTTTTTTCTCTTTCATATTACGATGTTGTAACATAAATTCGTTAACTAGCTCTTCTAATTTAGATTTTTTTTCAGTCTCTTTACTTCTAGATATAAGAAAACCTTTTTTTCTCACTATTGAACGAATTCTATCAAAACTCTTAGCTAATTTTGAATCCTCTCCTACTTCCTGAAAAATAAACAATAATTAACGTTTCATAATTACCTTTCTAAATAACGCACCTCGAAGTTTATGCAATTCCAAACATACCTCCTTTTTATTCTTAAGTTCTTCACTGTTAAAGCTATTAAGCAACAAGGCAAGAAAGAGATTGAGCACCATAAAATTGCCCATAACGAGAGCAGGTAGAAATATGAAGAAGCAACTCTCTGCCCCACTCGCCTGTTCCGCGCGCATGCAGTCCCAGAGTGGCTCGATCCACTCTCCGCATAATATGCGAAATATCATCATAAACGAGTGAAAGAAGTCATTGAAATTCCATCTAGTAAATTAAAAAATATAAAGACTTAAAATAAATTTAAATATAAAATATGTACCTAAATATAACGATTTACAAAGCTTTATTGAAATTTTCTTTTGTGTTTTATATAATTATTTTTGTATTTAAAATAGTTTAAACAAATGTAGAATGTGTAGTAATTTTAATTCTATAAATATAAACAAAAATTTCAAAAATAACGGCAACAAATTAAGTTATAAAGTATAGTACCTGGGCACTGGATCCGGATCGAACTTTTCTGGTGTGTAGGATTTAGAGAACAATTGCATACCAATAACAGCAAATATGTAAATGACTATGACTAACACGAACGTCAAGTTACCGAGAGCACCTATTGTCGATATTATAATACTCAACAAAACTTTCATAGTAGTCCATGACTGAGCTAACTTTAATACTCGCAACTGGAAATAAACACAAATATCTATAGTACTCTCACAAAAGTGTATATATTTTTATTACTACAAAAGAGATCGCTTTTTGTTTTGTATAAACATGTTATCTTAAACTTTTAAAGGTAAAATTATGGATTATGGATATACTGTTGTTTGTTATCTTTAATCAAAGCCACTTTGGGTAAAAACTTACCAATCGAAGGCCTCTTAACACGGATAGGCCATCTACTAGCTCAAATATTAGGTCCAAGAGACTAGCGGATACTATGATTAAGTCAAATATATTCCATCCGCAAGCGAAGAAGTCTTTGCTCATTGCCATCACTTTCATTATACATTCTAGCGTAAATATTGACGTGAAAACCTAAAATTATAAGATAGCTCCTTACTTGTCCTACTCATTGGTAATATAAATTATACAGTAATATATTTTTTATGATTATTACCTTATTTCCTATATCTAAAGCCTGTCTAACATTTTCACTCATACCGTGATGCTCCAAAGCCAGGAAAAGTGTATTTAGAACTATACAGGTCGTTATAAACAGCTCAAACAGAGGATCTTTCACAATACCATATAAGCAATTTTGAAATTGCAGCCAGCCCTCGTAGTCTATACAACATGTCACGCAGCATTCACAATTCCTGTCCACGAGTTCATCTGTGACCAAATTAAATAAGTCAATAAAGTTTACGACGCCTACAAAAGATAAGCAATAACACACACACACGCGCATACTTGTAACAAAATTAGAAAAGTATATTAACAGAAGAATAGTAGCGGAAGAGCAAAGGCACAAAAAAGCTTATATTTAGTAGTATCAATATTGATGCGAAGCTTTCGTTTGCAGAATAATATATAAGTGTAGATTGTAATTGTTGGAAAAATTCTCATGCATTGTAAGCGGATATTTGGGGCTGAAGAGAAAAACGCAGGAAATTTAATATATTAAATTTTGAATCACCAAGACGTCGTTATAACACTTAGTTACAAGTTCCCATTGGAATCGCATAAAAGTTAATTTTATACACTTAATTGAAAAAAAGTTTCAGAGCATTTCAAACGATGATCCTGAAACGGACTTCAATGCGATTCTCAAGACGCAGTCGACATGAAATCAACCAATCGCATCGAATCACCCTGCAGTCTTCCCAAAAGGAACAGGGGTGGACTGGGGGGCAGAAGCGTTGGCGTCTGTGTTTTACTAACCTGTGAAGTAAGTGCAATTTTGCTCGTAATTGCCCATATGAGATTTGTGCGTGGCTGCCAATAAACTGAGCTCATTAATTTTCGTCGTCTCCGCTTGCGGGAGGTCGGGCGCGCGCTTGTATGGCCAGTCCGCCCCTGACGATATTAATGAGGGTAGAAGCGAAATTGCAACAGTGTCGTATAAAAGTGTCCAATGAGGTCTAGCCCCATCGAGACGTGAAGCTAATGGTGAAGAGTACCAGCCACTAGGCAACCAGTAACCGTTCTATAGCGTTAATAAATCTAGCTAGATGTTTTTCTGTTTTTTTCTTTTTTGAGTTATTAAGGAATTCAAAAACTTGAAACAGGATTCATTGTTACAGGATAGTACGAATATTTCATAAAATTTTGATCATTGAAAAGCAAAAAATTAAGTGAGCAATCACCTATTTTATGAAATACTCACACTTATATCTAATTTATTTAATTTACATCACTATAAAGTTTATAGAAGTCATATAGCGGTAATATTTTAGTAGCAAAAAATCTACTGTATTAGTAGCTTCGTCATTAAATGTTTTAGCTTAAGAATATTATATTAATGTTAAATTATATGTAACAAAGCTACTAAATATGCCTTTTGACTTTGGATTTTAAGTGGTGCAATTTACAATATCCAAATTCAAATGGCAAATAATTATTTTGTAAATAAGTACAAGAAGACTAAAAATCTTACACGGTGCTTCTGATATCCAAAGAAACTATCATCTGTCTGTAGATGCAAATTGAAATAGAGTGACTAGTTAGACTTTGATCATATAAATACTAAGAAAAAGTGTATTAAAACTACATTATATTATTTGTAAACTTATAGATGTATATAGGAGAAAAGAAGTAAGAGAATTTTCTTTGCAAAATATGCAAGCGTTCAGTCGTCAAAAGAATATTTAATTCACCAAGTGTATTTTGTAAAAGTAAAAAAATGTCAGTAGCATGCAATCGATTAGCATATCATTGTATTTGACATTCAATTAAAACTCTATACTACTTGTAAAAGATAATACAGTATCATAATTTCCCTCAAATATAATATCCAAAGCATAGTTCTGACATATTGGCTGCATCTCAGTGTTATTGGTCTTGTGCTTTCCAGTGTTGAAGCCGTGCCAATCAAGAGTATTATAATGCTACCAAATCAATGACAAATTATATATTAAAATTGATCATTTTGATTTTTGGTAGCATTATATTAGATAGAATTTAAGCTGTGCGAACAAAACAGATTAAATTTTACCTAGAACCACAATCTGATTAAGATAGTCCGGGTTTAACGGATATCTTTCTTGGATGCTTCCCCTTTCGCTTTTCTTTGTTTGTTCCACTTGTATTTCCGTCTTGGAACCATTTTTCGGTTTCGAACCATTCTCTTGTTTTTTGTTTTCCTGTAACGTTACTTAAATCGGTGAGTAAGTGAATTATGGTAATTATAATAAAATTTAGTTACTTATATCTGTCGTCGAATAATTTATTTTTAGCACATCTATGTATGTTAAAATTGTTACTATAAAATATTATAATTAAATTATTTGATAGCTTATAAAAATTCCATAAAATTGAAAGGACTACCATTGAAAGTAATTCCCAGGTTAATTACAGTCAATAATGGCAAGTACCTAATACCATTTATTAATATAAAGATAATATGTGATAAAGTAGAGATATATAAAACCATAGCAAATGCTCGTCATCACAGATCATACATAACATTAAATTAATCTACATGGTTGGGTACCTAGGTTGTCGACCACTTTGACTTTATTTGACGACGTTGTTTAGTAACCAGTTAAAGTCATCTCAGTTGACATGCGTAAGTATCTTTGGGATTAAAATTGACGAGCTTGTAAAAATTGGAAAGAGTGACAGATTTTTAACGTCAAGTTGCATGAACGAATGAATAAATATATGTGTAGTTTTAAATATTATTGACTCTATTTGAATTATATTTTTAATCTTGGCGCTGCATGATTTTATCCTCGACGCTCAACACTTATGAGATTGTTAAATAATTAAATATAACATTTGATTCGAAGATGGACCTTATTGCAAAAGCTAGGTACGCGGTTTTGCACTATCACCGACGATCTGCGTCTCGTGTAATTGTTTTGTGCTTCCTACATATTTTTTAATCTATGGCTAAATTGATCTTACTTGTTTAAGAGTTAAAGTAGTAGGCGGGTGTGGTGGTAACAGATGCCGTCTATGCGGGTGCGGCGCTTGGTCGTCCGACGTGTGTTCGCCGTCGTCGTGATCATCGACGACGCCAGAGTCGTCTAGTGAAGACTCTCTGTTGTTGCTGTGATCACTGAGCTGGCGACCAGCGACGCTTAAAGCACCACGACCTAAGGATGAAATATTTAATTAATTCATTGAATTTACAACCCGATGAGCCTAAAGCCTAGAAATGGCAGCCGATACGCATGCGCAAGCGATCCCGCGGCCTTTTCATTTCCGTGCTGAGAAAGACTATCAGAGGGGTTTTAGTGGGTATAAATCTCCACATAACCCAATATCCCCCCCAGGAATCGGGTATCTTTTTGAACATTTTCCCTGCGAAAACAAAAAATAAACAAACAGTTAAGCCAGAAGGGTTATATCGCAACATGATATATTTTGTCAGTTGATTACTGAATTCTGTATTCAAACTAAACAAATCAACTATCAAAATGGCTATAGAGGAAGCGGTAAATACTCCTCCAGGGTTTAATACATAAAAAATATGGGCATACTATATTAATATAGGTGCCTGTTATTAATTAAGCTAAGGTTATTTTTGTAAAAATATTATTCTTGGCTAAGAGTTTCGAGACTAATACATATAATGAATTAAGAAAATTATGCATATTAGGCGGAAATTATACTTGTAAGTTTTATTTTATTCTTTTAATTTAAAATAAAAATAAAATAAAATACATCTCGCCTAATGAATCTATGTCTATTTAGTAGAGTAGTAGTATTCTCTGACTACTAGAATACTCTTTGACTTTTTCATTATAAGTCTTGTTTATGTATTTTATAAACGACTGGTTACCCTTGCGATTTCACTCACGTTTATCGTTATTGCTTCGTTCATTGTAATATAGCCTATAATCTTCCTCAATAAGCAGGCTATCTAACACAAAAAATATTTTTTAAATCGGATCTGCAGTTTCAGAGAATACATGTAGGGGGTTTACATATAAACTTTACTTCACTAATCTTCATAATATTAGTATAGATATAAATACCTAAAGCGTTATCTGGGTGTAGTGTGTGTGAAGGCGGGGGCGGAGGCGCAGGCGCAGGTAAAGGCGGCGGTGACCCACTCGGAGTCACTGACCGAGACCTTGACCGCGAACGCGACCTGAAAAGTATATAAAAATTCTTAACTAAATATAATTACCAATGCAAGCTATCAATTATCAATAATAAGTTAAATTCAATTCAATTCTTTGGTTAATGGTTTTTAGTTTATTAATAAGTTATTTATGAGTATTCTTTTATAATACGAGTATATACGTCAAAATACATGTAAATACGTACTACTTTAATTAAACGATTTTTTAAAAACGTATTATTAGTATTAAGTATCGGATTACTTTTCAACACATTTTTTATAGAACGAGAGACATCTACAGGTATTATTTTATAGGCTAACTCAATTTTCGTTTCATTTTAATACAGAACATTTAGATGCTGGTGACTCCTACGAAGCATTATATCTGTATTAATAGTCTTCGCTCTTTCAAAAAGTTTTTTTTACACAGTGAATAAAATGAAACAAAAAGTAAAAGAGGAAGTAAAAGTATTTATTAACTAAATACACGAAAAAATTGTCTTTATAAAAAGTACTTCTAGTAAATTGATATACTGTTCCTATCTCGGGTTTATAAGATTAAAATGTCAATATTTTGCTCTTTATTAGATATCGGAATTTAGAACACATTTTTTATATCTTTATTATTACAAAAGAAGATAAAAGCCTCTTTAATAAACTTTGAAAAAGAAGTTAAATATTATCGTTTCATCAAACTTTTGTTTCTTCTAAAACCTTACATTAATTTTACAAGCGCTTTATGAGGCTGACCACTTTCACATAAACCGGTGAATATTTTACACCACAGTTTTAACAAACAATTATGTACATAATAAAAAAATAAAGCCACATTATGTTTTAAATAATGTAAAAGTTTTATACACATTTATTTTTCAGCTGAAGATATAAGTGTTAAAAAGTCAACTTGATAGATACTTCCCGAAAGTAATATAATTTCTATTAATAAATGTTATTGTGATATTATTAATTGCTCTAGCTAAAACAAAAACACACAAAACATTTAAACCAAATTAGTTTCTACATTATTATGATAAAAAACGCTAATTATTAAATTAAATTTTCATTAAAAAGCGTGTAGCCAAAATACAGTCGGTAATAGAGTGTCGTCTAATTACTCTCCTAAGACTGCTCTTTTCCAGATTGTATGAAAATTGGTTACATTACAACGAAACTTGTTATACAAAACACGACCAGCGCTTGCTATGCTAAATTGTCGCCTTCGTAAACACCATTATCATGCAAATTCTCTAAGTGTTGACTCCACTTTGCGGAATTAGGTCAGCCACTTGAAGTTAGTTCAAAATCATAACCGAGAGACATCATGTGAGACCTGTAGGGCGAGGGTTAAGAAATCGATTTTCTCTATGCAATGTGATTGAGAAAATTAAATAGATAAAACCAAATTTCGTATAGGGTTGCTTCATCCATATTAGGTTGTACACACATTTTTAATTTATTACTATTTACATTTTATTTTTCTACGCATTAAGAGTGTCAGACGAATTAAGAATTTTAGCATATCAACTATTACCGAGGCTAAAGTTTAAAAGCCTTTTTTGATTGTAGAGTTGATGCTTAAAATCGATAAATAAATAAATTATATAATCAAACAAGATCGTCCTAGCATTTTTTCACACTAAATCTATTTACCTAAATCAGAATAAAAGGAAGAAAATATATATTTATTTAGTGTGTGTGTAGTTTTAGTGTTTTTGAATACTATTTTACCAATTGTAGATAAGGAAAAGGTAATGTAACAATATTAATAAACTAGCTTCCCCTTGTGGTTTCGTTCACGTTATTAGTTGCTGTTTCGCTCCAATGAATCGTCGCCTATAAACCTTTCTCAAGAAACAGGCTATCCAACGCAAGAAGATTTTCAAAATCGGATCAGTATTTTCAGGGATTCCTACATACAAACTTACAAACAAATTTTACCTCTTTGTAATATTAGAAAAGACAAAACTTAAAGAACGTGAAATAATACATTTGTTTAAAAGAACACATTTTGAAAAAAATCCGTTAATCAATACCACAAAAAGATAATCCTTGAAAATTTAACATATTACCAAAATACAAGAAGCATTTAACATCGATTTTCAAATGAATGTCACCAACACATGTCCTTTCCCCCTCGTTGTAAGTGATGTCTGATGTCAATACAATCTGCGCCAGTCCGAATCGTTCGATCAATCGTTATTATCGAAGGATCTGCCTATTAGCACGACTCTTTAGAATTCTGATTGGACGGGTCCTATTCAGAATTCAAAGGGCACGGCTATTGGAAAATTCGTTGATAGGCCGACGACTTACAATAGGGGATGTAATTATATGTACTTATGAGTTGGAGATTATATTTATATATATGTAAGTAGTTTTAGGTCTAATTATTTGGTAATGAGCTTATAAATTACGGATTTGTTATTATAAGTAAACATCATAAGATGTCAAATAATGTCTTATAAGAATTATATGGATAAAAGATGTATCACTGATGTCTTGGAATAAATTGTATAAATAATTTAAAATTATTTCTATTTTCTCGCTTATATTAGGCGTAGGCGTAGCTTCGGTATATGTAAATACGCGTTAATTAAAAAATAACTGGTCAAGTGCGAGTAGGACTCGCGCACCGAGGGTTCCGTACAAACTTATAGAAATCTATATAAGACTAACCCATCTACGCCATTTGTGGTCTTCATCATCAGTTCCAACATAAGTTACTATCAAAAATACCTAAATCGGTATAGGCTTGCCTATAATATTTGAGGAGTTCCCTCAATTTCTCCAGGATCCCATCATCTGATCCTGACCTGAAGACAATGGGACCACCTTGGAAGTATACCTTTTCAAACAAAAAAAAATTTTTGAAAATCGGTACACAAATGGCAGCGTAATCGGCGAACAAACATAAAAAAAAATTAAATACAAGGTCGAATTGAAAACACTCCTTTTTTAGAAGTCGCTTAAATATAATCAAATATTATGTAAATATGGATCACGTCCCAAAACCTATTTTGAAACTACTTAGGAGCACCTTAATTTAAAACACAATCATGGATGCAATCCATGGAAACACAAAATTTTATTTTAAGTACTAATACACCTTATACTTTCAAAAAAGCAAAGTTATAGCGCGATTCAGGATACACCCAGCGCCATCTCTTGACAATTTCAATGAACTATCTTGTTGACTTGGACATTAAGAACATAATTATATTATATTTTATTCTCGTTTTATTTTTATTTATATTCTACTACACTCCACTACCCCTGCACTACGTTCGTAAAATATTTAGATTTACATTATCAATCAAAATATCAAAATATATATTAGTGTTGCCAAGACGAAAATAATTAGTCCTTAATTCGAACAAAACTAATTGTTTAATCATAAATAACTAAATATATTACTAATAACCAGAAGACTTATATGTGTAGATAAATTAGTAAATTAAATAACTCAATCTGTTTGAATTTAATTTTAAAATTTTCGTACTAAGTCAATACGAGTACTTAAATCAAATCGCGTGAAGCTCTTATATTGAATGTTAATTACGTAATGAAGTTATAAATCGACGATAAAACTTTTAAATGAAAAGTTTATTTTATTATTTTTAGCGCGTTTAAATAATAATTAAAATAAAAAAATATATTAATCGAGCAGAATTATATCACAGTTAATGTCATAATGTTGTAATAGATGGCATTAGCTGTACGCTACATCGCGCTATCATTTTGTTAGCTGCGATATATAGATTGCATTGCGTTGTTTATAAAGGTTTGCTGCTTTTTAATGTTTTCGTATTGATACAAATTTCTTCTCAGTGTTTGTAAAATTGTTTTTTTGACCATGGTCAACTTCTATGTTAATTTGTTACAAATACATATAATTTTAATTCGAAGATTAATATATTTTCCGCTTGATCAATTTACAACTTGATACATTTACGCGTTCCTGAGAAAAAGGTTGAAAGACAGACGTACAGACTGACAGACACACGAACAGAAATTTACAGTTTTCGGATTTTTTCCTTTATGTATACTAAAGGACCTTGCTCCTGGCCAAATTTCATAATGCTTGGTCAATGGGAAGTACCCTATAGGTTTTGATTCCCTTGTGAAAACGTTAAAAACGCTATCATACTTAAAATATGTGATATAAATGACCGTATCTCTTGATTGCGTTAACTTAGAAGTTTGATTTTTTCACAGCTCTTAGTAATTACAACTCTGAGTACTTGACGTTGATAAAAATTTGTTACCTTCACGCGTTTCTGAGAAAAAGGTTGAAAGACAAACTTACAAACAGACAAACATACAAACAAAAATTTACAGTTTTCAGATTTTTTCCTTTGTTTGTACCATAAGATCTTGCTTCTTGCCAAATTTCATCGTGCTAGGTCAATGGGAAGTACCCTATAGGTTTTGATTCCCTTGCGAAAACGCTAAAATGGTCAAAATATACGACATATTTTCCATTATCTTTTGATTGCGTTGACTTAGAACTTTAATATTTTCACGGCCGCATGTCATCGTAGACTTGAGTATATGATATTAATTTCAACATGATACGTCTATGCATTTCTGAGAAAAAAGGGTTGACATCCCGACAGACAGACAGACAGACAGACAGACAGACAGACAGACAGACAGACAGACAGACAGACAGACAGACAGACAGACAGACAGACGGACAACAAAGTGATCCTATAAGGGTTCCGTTTTTCCTTTTAAGGTACGGAACCCTAAAAAATCAATATTAACTTTTACAATAAAATAGTCAAATATTAAGTTTAAATTAGAAAAGAAGTGGACTTTTTAATTTTCTGAAGCACGTAAAGTTTTACGCCTGTAAGCAATTTCCGAGGGGTTAATAAAAATAGGTCATTGACCTCCAATTATTCAGTCATTATCATCTCGGAATTTCGGGATTCAATCGGAGACACCTTTTGAATTCCGATCGCTGAATCATTCCATTTAATATAAGATAATGTTATAGGTTATTGGTGTTCTCTGTAAAGGGAGGAGATACAAAGTATTTCTTACCAGAGTACGAAGTTAAGAGATTCAATTTTCTTTATTCGATACATATAATATTTTATTATATCTAATAATCTGTATTCAATAATATATGATGCTCAACTCAATTGTGTGTTTGTTTGTTTATAGTGTAAATGTTGTGAGTTATTTTTAATTGAATTATTTGAACATTTATTTTTAACCGTCAGACATATTTAGTGAAAGAGTTTGTTTTTAAGAGAAGTCCATAAAGTCAAAGTAAAATACACTTCACGATAAACAAAAGTAATTTAAAAATAACTAGTCCGCTATCTTGGGGATTATTGGATTTAGAGTGACGTCACTTTATTTTTCAAGTTATTCTCACCAAGTCCTTTCATTTGACACGCATATTGTGGGATGCGTTCCAAATAACTAGTCTGGCATCTTGGATGTTTCGCCATATTGAATTAAACTTAACTAAAATTAATCTTAACTAAACGTGTATAGAAAATTTCAGCTTAATTGGTTAAAGGTAACTGGTTCAAAACTAAGTTGTAAGATTCCATCCAAATAAATATACATTTATTGAAAGTTAAATAAAAGATTGTAACCACAGACAAAGTATTAAAAATGAAATCTATACAATCATAGAGTTATAAAAATATAAACGAAACGATATTATGTTTTTATTAATATCTCGTTTTCATCAAAAAACGAGACCGTCGATTTGGCTATATAAGCTTTTTCAAAAATGCTACTCTCGTTTTTATCAAGCACTTTCTTAAATACCTTCACTTTAAATTAAAAAAAAAAGTACGTGCGATCCAGTTGAAATTGAAAAAGTTTACTGCGTTTGCCGTCGGTGTTCAATTTGAATTATTGATTTTATAGTACTTTTTCGATTACAAGAAAGTGTTACTTAAATAGAACAAAGAACATTCTAGGAAACTGTAATTAGGTGTATTTAGGTTAACACAGATGGCGATAAAGATCGCCAAAATTCTTCTATTTAACTTTTAAAATGTAATAAGCAACAAAAATGTAATATTAAAGAGTAGTCTTATTTCATTAGACGGTGTTATTAAACAAGGAATTTCGTTCGAAATAAGTCACGATTAGTTATGGCATTATTTATAAGGTTTATGAAACAATACAACGATAAAAATACTTTTATAGAAGGGGAAAGCGATTTTAAAGCAAAATACGCAATTCTCGATTTTCGCACGACACACCACAAGTTATATGTTTTATATACATAGTTATTTTGATTTTAAAACTAAATTACTAAATCGATTTGATGAAATCTCTATTTCAATAATATTCTATGATATATCCAATGTTAAAGCATACTAAATTATACTTAACTATATAAAATGCATACGTGTTTTAAAATACATAAATACGTGAAATTAATGTTAAAAAAGTATAAGTCCAAAAATGTCTATATGTGTAAAACAGTTTACGGCACACGGTGCTTCTGATGTAGTATCGTTACCGGAATCCATAAATATTTACAATGCTGGTATACATTTAAGGGCCACTTAAGTGTTTCATAAAAAGTACGGTTGAACATAAAGTTTCATTTTATTTTTATATTACGCAATATGTCTTTTGGGATCTTTTTAATTTTCTGCTTAGATAGGTCTAGCCGTAGCCCACTGGGAGCTGGTTTGATCGGGACAGTTCCTCACTCTCACAGAAGAACGACGTGAGTGAGTGAGTTGGAAGCCTAATCCTCTCCCCCATTGCTTTCCTTTCTATTTCCTTTTATCCCTTATTCATTTTTAAGATGAATTGTATATGTGGGTGTTCTGATGAAGGAGAATTATTACGGTGAGCTAACGCTATCGCACTGCGATACATTTTGACTGTTGATCGTTTTAGTACAAAATCAGAAATCAACTTTGTTATAGCGATGGTGCACGAATAATTGCTTGGCAGCTTGTGTATGATTTCCTCGACCGAGGAAGTCCTAAACTCTTGCAGAAAATTGGCGTAAAGTAGATAGCATCGCTGCGTTTCGTGTGGCAAGTAAGAGAGAAAAATGACTACACACTCTACCTTTAAAACTCTTCCATTATTTCATATTCTCTTCCATACATTATTCCTTTTTAAACGGCAACTCGTTGCTGCTTTTTTGCTATGGCAAATATTAACGTGCGGTAAGGACGTATATAGGGGGATGGGGGTTAAGGGGGTCCAAACCCCCCTTTAGAATACGGCTTACTTATACTTAGTACATTGAACGAATGGCAATGCCAATGGGTCTTATTATTTTTAAATAAATGATTGCAATAAATAAATTAGCATTTAGAATCATACCACTGCGTAATGCCCGGATAAAAACTGGCTCAACTTTGACATTTTGAACTTACAACCCCACCTTCAGACTCTTCGCTTGGACGGACCCCTCGCATATGAAAGCTATAGCTACGCCCATGATGTGCGGCCATGATCATTTAGCATCAGTGCCCGCTACCCCGCTTGCTTATCAGCTATTATCATTCAATAAATAAAATTAAGTAATACAAATAATCGTATGAAAACATGTTTAGCATTTAGTTAACATATTCTGTTACTAAGCACCTCTATATCATCTAACGGTGTAGTTCTAAAACATTAATCCTTTTATTAAATTAAATTCAGATAAGGAAATTCAAACTAAATGATTTATGACGGGGACAGTTTAAGCGAGCTCGTATAGCGAAGTCCATTAAGACCATTCTCTTGTATAGTTTACATTTCGCATTGTTCTATAACAATAAACTGTGGTGGATTTTAAATTGGGAAACTTGACGTCGGAGTCGTCTCGCGAGGGTAAAGTTTATTCAATTTATTCAATATAACTTATCAATTTAAATGGATTTGAGTGAATGTACCCAAAGTTAAAACAGTGACTGAAAACATTGCGATTTACACTACTGATTTATCGGTGACGTTAAAGTTATCTATTAGGGACTTTAAATACGAGTATGATGAAAAGCATCAAAAGGAATCAACTTCAAAATAAAATCTCTGGATTACTTCTGTTCCATTAAGTTATAATACATCTCAATAATGATAATTATTATAACTAGCAGCACGCCCCGACTTCGTACGTGTGGATGGAGATTTTCTAACCAAAATTTTTCATTTTATCAATCGACTTTTCAGACATTTTCTTTTATACAGACCTTGTCCAGACAGTTACAAACACAACATAAAAATTACCAAAATTATGTCTATGTATATTTCAAAGTTTAATTTTTAAACTATTAATTTACGGTATTGCCGCAAAAATCGTATATCAATTGATTATTATTTTATATTAATTAGTAATTAGTACTAAATAATAATAATTATTAATGAAACAATGAATAAAAGGCAATCCAAAGTCAATCAAAGAAAGAAATGTTTTAATTAAAAGATATATTTAAATAATTCATCACAAAATAACAAGCGCAAAACAATGGCCTCAGTTGACAAGATGAACGCAAGAAGCGGAGCGACTAACAAGTTTGCAGCTTAACTGAGATTATTATCAACTTGAACTCAGAACAAAATTTATTTTAATGGGAATACTATACTGGATAAGCTGGATTACGTAACGAGATTTATCATTTTTAAAGAATATTTGTTTTTTTTTTGTATATCTAACTGTTCGTTTTTGGTTACTATTCAGCTCCTATAAGGCCAAGCGTGATGTTATATACAAGCTGATAAGCAATAATGTGTCAACCCACAAAAAGTCAAATTTAGATATATTGATGTAATTTAATAATGCATTTCGTATTTAACATTATTAAAAAAATTGAAGTCACCTGAACGAAATAAGAACGAAAAATGTTTTCTTAATTTAATGTTTATAATATTGAAGTGTGTTCTATATTTTGGATTATGTAATAATGTCATGTACCTATTTGAAAAACGTATTATTAGATAAAAGGCTTTACTGGCCTATCTACTATTAATTAATTATATTTCTTATCAAAGTGAAAAAGAAAAGATGGATATATACTTCTTCAAACAGCTTTATTAAGAAAAGGTTTGACATTTTTAGACGCCATTTTCTCAAAATGAAGTCAATGTGACTTGACACAGTATTGCTTATCAGCGTCCATTAAGCCTTTAGCTCCTCAATAACCAGACTATCGAATGCATAACTTCTCAAATCTGACATAGTTTCTGAGAATTAAGCGTTTCAATTAAAAGCTTTTCAAATAGCATTTGTGTATCCAGTTTGTGCATCAAAGTATCGTTTACACCAAAAATATTACGAGGTACCTTCAAAACGTATTTGATTCATTTAAATATTAAAGTTTATTTTCTTCTCTGTACATATAAATAATATTAATTATCTACTCGAACAATACATTTATAATTTAATAAAAATTGTCTGTTACATAATGAAATTAAATTGAAATTATTATTTTTTTAAATATAATGTAATAAGAATTCATAATAAGTATATATTTATTCGATATTAATGATAACACTCAATCACTTAATAATCAAACATGTCATTTTAAAATAAATATTGTAAAAACAACTTGTAAATGCATGGAATAAAAGGGTTTTTAATTTATTTATTATTTATTTATTTTCTTCTCTGTAGAATTTTTACTCCGAACCAGAGCGACAGTAGCTTTATATATAGAAGAAAAATTTAGAAATTGTGATTCAAAAATAAAGCACTTTTGCGGCCTACTTGAATATAATATATTTTGAATTTGTATTTATATTTCGTTTAGAACGTTATAGGTACAAAGAAATAACCATTTACTTATATCTTTTATCATAAATATTAAATCATATATATTAAGCGATTGTCATGGATTTCTAATACGTACTTTCCAAGATGTGAACATTATACAAAGAGTACAAATCCTAAACAGTCAGTATCAAATAAACACACAAACAAGTGTTATAAACGAGGTGATTTCCGTGCCCGTGTCTCCATAACTATGAACTATTCCAACACAACTGGAAATGTATGTCTTATTTACTCGACGTTGATTTATTTGCCCCGAAATCCTGACGCCCGTACAATCGCATTACATGATTCATCGCACGGAAGACTGATATCCCGCTTTAATATATTACATTAGCTATTTCCTATGACTGCATTTGAGTGAACCGTTGAGATATATGGATGCTGATAAGCAATAATGTGTCAACTCACAAAGTGTCGAATTCCGAGACATTGATGTATTCTGATAAGGCATCATGTATTTAACATTATTCAAAAAATTTTCAAGTTGTCTAAAATAAGTAAGTACTAAATAAACTTCCTTAATTTAATGTTTCGAATATTGACGTGTGCACAATATTTACGCAATAATCTAATATGTTTGAAAAACTTATAATTAGATAAAACTTTTTATTGCACCAATCTGCTTTTAATTAATTTTACCTTTTATCAAAATAGAAAAGTCAAGATGGATATATACGTCTTCAAACAAATTTGTTAAGAGTTTAAAAACTTTAGGCGCCATTTTCTCAAAATGATGTCGTGTGGCTTTATACAATTTTGCTTTTCAGCGTCCATATGCAGATGTATCTTCTTTTTGACAGATTAAAAAAAAAAGAAGATCCTGATTTATGCTGAATGTTTTTAGTGGGTTCGTTGCGCGAGATCTCTGCCGTTTGTGAATTGATATGTCACGCCACGAAAGAGATCCCATTTACATTTATAAGGATCTGATGAACACCAGTCGAATTGTGAACGAATCGTCTATAGTGACTGCAAACCGTTGTAAAGATTATTATACCTTGACGATAATTGAACTTAAATTTGATTAGAATCCGATGAATGCCGGCTGATACGATAAACGGAAATCTTTAACGGATAATGAAAAAAATCTCGTTTTTAATTTAACCGTTGTGAAGAGTACATAACATTATAATAATTTAACAGGAACTAAATAATAGAACACATAATAGTTACATACTATACATATATTAACAGGGACCTTGGTAAAAAAAAGATTGGAAATATTTATAACAATACAACAATTAAAAAATTCGATTTAATAATCTCCGATTATGTACAAACTTTTAAACAAAATTTTAATCACGCATCGTTGTATTTATTATCAGCAATTAATGCAAGTTTGATTGTTTCTAGTTGGTCTTAATTCCATACTCAAATTAAGAGACACTAAGCACCGTAACATCCTAAACTATTTCACCTTTAATTGACATCCTAAAAGGAGGAGGATCTCAATTCGTCTGGGACTTTTTTTTACGTTTTTTCACATCGATTAATCGAAAACGGCTTGACCGATTTAGTTAATTCTCTTGTTGTTTGAGAGGGTTTATTAGTTAGGTATTAAAATCAATCTGAAATCAGTATATCATTCAAATAAACGAAATAACGTATTTTAGCTTTCGAAATTGGTTTATCTTTTTTAAAAAGTAGTAGCTAAAATACCCAAACAAAGGCAACAGCAAAATCAACTTCGGCAATAAATACATTAACAGCATCAGTGTTTATTTCCTCAATGAGCATCGACATTCCCAAAGCTAGAATGTCACTTGTTTATGCTACATTGATTCATCCGCCCACAGATGCCAGTCCGTGTCAGGTTGATTCACTGCGCGAACCACATTCCTGTTATGAAACAAGGGTAGTCTGCTATATTGATTCTCTATCTGAACTTGCTTGCTAATATTATTTAAAACTTTCTATATCGGTATAAAACGGTCTTTTTACTTAAATTTATGTCTGTATTAATGTACGTATTTATGTAGGTTTGTCCGTTTGCAGCACTATTTAGACCGAACGCGTGATTTGTTGTAAGAGCGCGAATATCATAAAAAGAATATGATTAAAAAAAATTGGACGCCATAATATAAAAAATACAAATATGAAAATTGACAAAATATTTCGAGTATCGTTGAATTTAAGAATCTTTTTAGGTTTCTTATATAATCTTTCACAATTACCGTTTAAAATCTATAACGATTTAAAGTTGTTCTCATTTATAGGCTTTTTAACAGAATTGTGAATGGTTACGCAGTGGGGTTTTAAATATTTTGGGGTACTTGCAACGGTGGCAATAGAACCCTCTAATTAGCCTACGTTGTCTGACGTAAGCTTAGTTAGAGATTTCTATTGCCACCATTCAGACGTTTAATCCTTAAATTTAAGAGGCTATCTGAATCTTTTAAACAGTAATAATTAGAATAAAACTCTAGAACGACTAAACTTATTTTAAAACTTACGGTACCATATAGTTATGGTTAAAAACTATATTTTATTACATACTGGTATATTATTTTATAACAAAATTTACGTTAAAGCATGCGAGCTGAGCCTCGAACAAAAGCTAGCTAAAAAATAAAGAGGAGTCACCATTCACGAAACGTATTTATTATACTTGACGATTCGAAAGTACTTTAAGAAGCCTATTTGAATAAAGTATGTTTTAAATATTTTATCTCCATCTTCAAAATAGTCATTCATATAAGCATCAATTTTGTGTGATTATATAAGTATAATATATTCTAATAATTTACTTCTCGTTTTATTACTTGCTCTAGACATGATTCAGTTAAGGGATTAAAGTTGTATACGAATATATAGAAACAGTTACCAAATTTTTATAGTATAAGTTTTACCCTCATAATAGATATTAAACATAGTAAACTAGTAAAAGTTACCTTACGGAAGCTGTTAATGTCAAAAACTTCTTTTTGTTGGCAAGTAATGACAAGCACCTTATGTAAATACTTATGACAGTCTGAGAGCATGTCTTATAAGCATAATTCTCATATGGACGCTGATAAGCAATAATGTGTCAAGCCACACGGAGTTCGTTTTGAGAAAATGGCGTCTAAAGATGTCAAACCTATTCTTAAAAAAATTGTTTGAAGCCGTATATATCATTTTTTCTTTTCTATTTTGATAAAATGTATAATGAATCAAAAGTAGACAGGTTTATTTAATATGTTATCTAATAATAAGTTTTTAAATATTTTATATTATTTTATAAATTGCAAAATATGGAACACATCTGAAATTCGAAACATTGATTTAAGAAATTTTTTCCATACTTATTTAGTTTAGATGACTTGAATTTTTTTGAATAATGTTATATAGGTAACGTGGTATCAAAATACATCAATATCTACAAATTTGACTTTTTGTGGGTTGACACATTATTGCTTATCAGCATCCATATAATACTACGTCGTTACGGATCTCCCGAGTAAACGCGCTGAACTAAATTCAATTAAACTCAATGATCGAAACGTAACGGAAATAGAAACCCTCCATTATTTTTAAAGGCAACGATCTGAAAATTGTCGGTCGGTATAAATTTCTTTTTATCCTGTAACCAGTAGAAAGTATTTCACCCAAAACTACTTCATTTCAGTAAATTGATACTAACACTATTGCTGTACTTATTGTCTTTTGAAATATTGTATTACAAGTTCTTCGCAATGTTGATGACCGATAATGTCAATAAGATTTTATTAAATTTTTTCTTAATAGTAATGCTAGTCGAAGAATATAAATGGTTACACACTCATGAATACAGTTTAGTTGGTTATGAAAAACAAAATAAATTAAGTTTACACATTATAAATAATTACTAACTATTGCTTTCGTTGATGTAGATTTTAACTTGACGGATGAACATTCAAGGTGAGAATACATTTGTAAGTAGGTATTAATTTCATAATTGACATACAACTCTGTAACCTGGTAACATTTACTTAGGTACCCTTATGAAGGCTCTGGTTGTCAAAGTAAGTTTTTTTAGGTGTAAAGCAATACAAACAACTTTGAAAAATCTTTATAAAAGTCTGAAATCAAAACTTGTAAGTGTAATTCTCGCCCAAAACCTATTTGAAGTGCAAACAACTAGCTGACAACATTTTATTGCAATTAGATGAATGGTATAATTTAAAGGCATTTAATATATGTATATTAATACGTTCATTTTCATTAAAGCTTATAGTAATTTACGGTTATTTACTATAAAAAATTATTACACTACGCGTCGTTGAATCAAAGTAAATCGCGCTAGTTATTTTCATTGTTCGCTCAGCTCGGTTGTAAATATGTAAGTATTATTCCAATGATTTCATATAAGCGTATATATTTTTATATTATTTTATATAAAGGTATGTTTCATTAAAGCAAACATCACCGTACATAGCCGTGTGAAAAATTTAAACAAAATTCATCACCATCCAACGTAAACATTTTAAAATAAATTGTTAAAACCCGCATTGCACCAAAAACCATGGTTGTTTTTATTTGAAAATTTCATTTGCAATTTATGTGCCCACTATATTATATACTATGGAAAATAGCATGACATTATAGTTATATCAAAATAATTTTAGGTTTTAAGGTCAATATTCTAAATGTAAAGAAACCTTATTAAATTATTTTTTTTATATCGAAATTCAATTGATTATTTCACAAGATACAAATATTTGAAATAAATAAAAATAAATTGTTAATGCTACTATGACTAATGATACTACCGAAAATAATTTCCTTATATTAAAATAAATAATAAAAACAAATGAATGCGTAATTTTTTAATTAGCTAAGTATATAAAGACGTTTTTACGCAAGAATCCATTCAAACAATATATTTGTCTGACGTATTCCAAGTCGTAGCTACTCCGCATTACTTTCACAGATTACGTCCTTCCTCTGTAACAATTTCTACGATCGTATGATGTATGATATTTTCGCCCCTCGAGGGCAAGGCGACAATTTTTTTAAACGCTTGGCAAGCTTTTATGTCGATACAGTTACTACCCGAAACGACCGAATTAATTTTAAACTGAGAGGAAAGACATTATTGGAAGGTTATTGATTAGTTTCGTTTGCTTACAAAAATCAGAAATCAACTGTCAATGTATCGCGTTATGATAGCGATAGCAATTCCCTGATGACTTTTATTATTTTTAATATTTCGTGTTAATCGATATTTAGGATATTATATGAAGTGGTAAAAAAATATAGATAAAAATAAATGAACGAATCACAAATTCACTTATCAGCATCTCTAGTATGTAATTTTCTATATGGATTTTTTTTTAATTCATAGACTAGAATATTATTAGCGGAAGTTTCACTAGAAGCATTGCTAGCCAACATATGTAAAATTGTTACGTTATCCATAACTATTAAAACTCATACTAAGACAATAGGACATTAGTGCGTCTGATAGTTTACGTCTGTATTATATAATATATTTCCTTATCTGCAAACACGAAATTAAAGTATTGATACGATTTCTGATATTATCTAATATTTATATTTAATATATATGATGAGTTCCCGTCATGATTGTGTTTGGAAATTGCATTACAAAATATGCGTCAAAAGATCGACTTTTTAAACATCACGTGATGTTTTACCAATCCAGCTAAGCACATGATTAAAATTTATCTTACCTCTCAGTAACTGTGACTGTATTCGTATGATGTATAGTGCTTTTGCCCCTCTTGCGTCTTCTGGTACGTTTTCTGGAATAAGAAGCCAATAGAAGGCCTTTCCTAGCGTCGATGCGTTTCTTCGAGTCCTTGGCGAGGGTCCGCACCGCTAACGACGTCGGATCAAAGCTGAATGTTGAGTCGTCGCGGTGCTCGTTGAGGTCTTTTTTTCTTTCCTGAAGTAGTGATAGTTTATTTAAAAAAGTTGATTTCTTATCAGACGTTATTAATAGGTGCCTTGATTATTGTTTTTTTTATCATTATGATATTTTAAAACCATCATAAAAAGAATTCTGATCATGAATTAAAATACTTGGCAACAAGTACTGCATACTCGTCTTTATTCTGTATTTTCATAAATGTAGACTTATAAATGTGAACCAATAATAAAGGTACACGCAATTTAACATTAAAACAGGTGGATTACTTAGTAGTACTTTGGATTAGAAAATCGATTAACTAAGATCTATCTATCGGTCATTTTTCTATTTGTAGTTTTAAGGATTTTTAGAAGCGTCAAGTAGAGTGGCCATTTATTGCGAATCAACCGTTAGTTTTCGCTCGCAGTCGCACGTAGCACATCGTTACAGTGGCAGTGACATATTTAGCGCACTGTATTTCACTCTTAATGATCTACTGGTCCGGTCCTTGGTTTTATGCGGGAACGTGTATCGATAATTCCATTAATTTTTAAGTGATGATTTATAGATGTGGCTGAAATACTGTGCGAAACAAGTACGCGATTGGGATGGAATTGTAGTATCTTTAATTATATCGTTTTTTAATCTGTTGTACAACAACCAAAACAAGGAATATGCAGTCTTATTTAAAACTTGCACTGTTACAAATATTCGTTAATTCCAGTGGGTTTAGAATGAGTTTGCAATCTGTATACTGTACGTTTACGTTTTATTGTTCTAGTGTGGTCAAATACAGCGCCATCTATCCAAAAACAGTAGGCACTTACAAACTAAAACTACACCCACAATTCTTTCAATGCAATGCATTATTGCATGTATCAAACATATTTATGATATAAATAAACAAAGTCAACAAAATGATTGATTACCTCCTGAGTTATTTGCGATTCCTCTTCATAGCTAAGCGCAACGACGGCCAACATCAGGTTAATGAGGTAGAAGGACCCAAAAAATACAACCACCGTAAAAAAGGACACCGACATCGGTCCACAAGATGACAGCACCTGCAACAAACGTCTTTTAAGCCGAAGATACATTGCGAAATTAGTGATACTAAAAAAAACGTTATAAACGTGTAAATATCAAGTTTTACAATTCATGAGACTGGTATAGTTGCACGTTATGAGCAATATTTTGTTGAAGTCATGACATAACTTAGTATTAGGCGCGACTTATAAGTTTTGCACTCAGACTTTCATAAAGATTTAGGTACATAAGTTATTTCTCATTGCTTTAGTTCTGAAAGAATTTACTGTCAGCGCCTTATTATTAACAGTTTTCGTAATAATTTACGACGTATCTGTTACTAGGTTACGCAGTTGTTTCATATCGCTCCCGAAAGTAAAACTTACAAATGTAATTTTCGTCTTAAAGTGACCGAAATGAAAAGTTCAAAACCTTTGGGCATAAAACGCGAAAAACGTTTTAAATTTATACCATTGGCATTTATTTAGACATGTTACAAAAAGTTGTGAGAATAGTTTATTTTTTAATTAAATATTATGAACCATCGAATTATACAAAAGTAATTTTTAATTATTAACTTTGCTAACACGTTTCATACAGATTTTGAATTCGATTACTTTAATACTATGCCTGTGATGTCGTGTAAGTTATGTCACCCTGTAATCTATAGGTACTGGAACTGTAGCGTCATGAAAGCATATTTTGCATTGCAAGCTTTAATGTTGACGGCTGCGGCCATAATGACAGCGATACTGTTGATTTTATGACACTATTATTTACATGAAATAAGTTTTACATTTATGAAAATAAAATCATTCACGAGACTGATTTCGTAATGTGAACCCGGCTTTATAAACGAGAAATAAAGTGAAAATTTTGAAAATATGTCCAAACTTAAACATCCTAAAAATACGAACGTTTAAAGTTGACCAAATTTACGGTCGGAAACCGTTCAAGGCAAATGGTGATAAACGACCAGTCTAACTTGGTCTGGCTAGCATACGCTATGATATTGCACTTAGGATCATTTATCAGGTTATTCCCGAGTGTAACGTGTTTAGGAACGCAGAAATGGATAATTCTAATATCACTAGGATACGGAAAAATTCACGAATAATGCTGTAAGTGTACTTTCGTAATGTGTTCGACGCCTGCGTAAATACTTTAACGATTTCAAGTCATTGAACTGCATGAATATGTATACATACGCTATAAACATAAGTAAACGAGCAAAAATACATCTAATGAGTTAAATATTCGCTTTTAAGCCGTTAAAACAGCGGCTTTTTAAGTTTCCCTAATTAGTTATTGACATTAAGCAAGAGTAATTTTAAACTAGCTGGAAAAATATTTAGAATTTGGGATATACGGTTAAACAAGATTTATAACTTAAAATTTATTATTTAAATAATTTTACCTACCAGATATGATTTTCAATATAAATTTTTTTACATTAAAATTAGAAAACAAGGAAAACAAAAGACTAAATAAATACAAATAGAATTTTATCGAAATTAATAAGAATTTTCTCGAAATTGACAAAAATCGTACTAAATAAATTTTGCACCATCCCTGGTGTAAACATGATATTTTTCAAAACAAAAATATACCGTTAAATAATCAAATAGCACGTTGTTTATTTATTTATAGCAAATGTGGGTTGGAAACAAAACAACACAAAATTGTTTGACCTTTCACCGAGGTGCACGAGCTCAATTTAACACGAAAAAACTCTTTGTATACAACATAAAATTCAAATCCAAGAGATAAAGTAGGATAAATACACGAAAAAAAAAGATACGAAAAAACGAAAATTTGAATCATGTGTAAACATGCAAATGCAAGTATTAAACAATAAACTTCGCTGAAATAAAAATATAGAAACAAAACGTTAAGGCTGCTTAAGACAAATAAATGTGTTCACACGTTAACGGATTAGGAAAATACAACTCGTAGGTGTAATATGCAAATGAAAATGAGACTAAGTTGAAATTATAAGTATAATGCAAAGGCAATTTTCCATACGTATTGTACTCGTAGGTATGTTTTCAGCGTATTAACGTGTTTGTCTCCGTGCCAAATCTGTAACTTCCCTCATAACTTGTATCAGCTAAATCAAACATTATGAATGAGATTTAATCGTCTCATATAACATGAAACCGAAATTCTGAAAGATTGCGAGTTAACCATTAGTATATAGAGTATGATATATAGATATATACTATTGAAAAAACTCTTTTTGTCTAAATAAAAATAAAAGGGTTAAAGAACCTTATTTCTCATAACAATTTTACAATTTATTTTATATAAAATTACAGAATATATACGGTATTAAACAATTTATAGTTTTAATTCTTGTATTTTGGAAGCATAAATTACTAGATCTTAATAAACAAAGAAGAAACTAAAGTACCTACTCTTAGAAAAATAGTCAATTAAATAAATGTTAGTTCAATGTAGATCTTTAATATATAATTTTTTATTTTACTTTTAATTATATTTATATGTTCAAATTCTTTTATTCTCTTTTAAAATAATTTAGAAAGAACAATATAATATATTTTATATCGTTCTTTCTAAATTATTTTTGCTCTTCTTTGTTATAACGGACATAATAGTTCTAAAATCCAATTGACAGTGCTAGTTATATTTTTCTCCCCATTTTTTAAAAAACTTACACTTTTCGAAAGAAATATAAATCGCACATTTAAGTGTTAAACAAATCGAAACTTCCATATTAAGCACGATACCAATTAACCTAAATTAGTTTTTATCGCACGTGGGGAGTAATTTTTCCGATCGACATTTTTTACACGGAGAAAATTAGAAAGGATCGTTTAATATTTGAAATGTAATTGAATGGCTGGGTTGTAAAAAAAATGTTATGTTAAGAAAATGGTTAACATTTTTTTTTCAAAGGTATTTTTATGTACTCGTTTTCCTTTTATTTTTAAAAGGTTTTTTATTTGTATAACAAGCACTGGAAATTAGGATCAAGTTTAGAGCCTTCGCATCGTCAGCCGAGCGTTAATCTATTGCGAATAAACTTTCTGTGAAAATCCCTAATGAATTTCTTATTTAAAAGACTTACGTTAAAATAATTAAGACTATTTACCAAAACGTTCCACAATATACATATGTATTTTTGATGTGCAAGATGTCAAATGGGCCTTTTACGAGCGTTAACAGAATCGATATTTAAAAGTAAAAAACTTGAACAACTTTTTTTAATTTAAACGTTTTGTCTGTAGGCTGGTATAGATATACAAAAATACATATAAAAAGTAATTCAGTTTTTTGCTTTTAAATATCAATTTTTGTAATGCTGGTAAAATAGCAAACACATGTCCAGTTGACATTCTGTATAATTTTGAGGAGTAAAGTAATAATTATGATTTGATGCTGCAAATACGAGAACACTTCATTAACTCGAAACCGTTATAATTCAGCGGAAAAACTATTTACAAAAATATTTTCACGGTAACGATGAAGGCTCCAACCATCTCTGGAATATATTTTTATCTCATCTTTAAAGTAAACCAAATGAAAGTCGAATTTCATTTATTTGGAGACCCATGTAAGTAATGGCGCAGGAAAAGTAGAGCATAGTCAACTTTGCACAGAGCTTCTGAGCATAGTTCGCAAATATCAATTAATTAGCAGCTGGTACTCAATTATAACGGGCGTAATTAACTTTACGGAATGAGATGTTTTGCCAACATTAATAGCATTTTTCATATTGCAAACTTCACGTGTGCAATGTTTCGAAAAAGGTGAGAAAGGTTTAACTAATAGTGCGTTATGTGCTGGGTGACACTACAGCATTAGAACATTCAGAGACATGATTACGGTTTCGAAATCAATATTTGATTTTTCCATATAAACTATCCTGAAAAACCTTCTTCGTGGCTGTCTACGTCATAATTAGATGCTGATAAGCAATAATGTGTCAACCCACAAAAGTCAAATTCGCAGATATTGGTGTATTTTGATACTGTATCACCTATTTAACATTATTAAAAAGAAATTGAAGTCATATATACTAAATAAGTACGGAAAAAAGTTTCTTAATTAATTGGTTCGATTTTCAAGGGCGTTACATACTTTGCAATTTGTACAATAATCTCAAACATTTGGAAAACTTTTTATTAGATAATATATTAAATGTATCAGTCTGATTTTAATTTATTATACCTTTTATCAAAAAATAAAAGAAAAAATGGTTATATACTTCTTTAAACATATGTGTTAAGAATAGGTGTGACATCTTTAGACGTCATGTTCTCAAAATAAAGTCCGTGTGGCTTGACACAGTACTGCTTATCAGCGTCCAACTAATTATTTTGTGCCAAATGTCAGCACAAGCGGTTCAGTGGTTTATTTTGTGTTGGTACTACATCAGTCAACCAGTGACCTTTATAGGTATATACAAATAAGTATAAGCACTATTTTAAATATTAAAAAAAATCTTAAATAACTGAACTATATATTGAAGAAAAATATTGCTTCTCGTTAAAATTTACCCTTTTACGTTGCTCTCAGGTTACAATTACATTTTTTTCTCTCAAACTTTCATAAAGATTTACATAAGTTGTCCGTCATTGTTTTACGCTTAAAAGAATTTCTTGTCAGTGTTTTTATTTTTGACATTCATAACTTTCGTAAGGCAACCTAGGTAATTGTTACTGGGTTACAGAGTTGTTTTATTTCAATTAAGATGTTAAATCTTACAAATGTAATCTCGCTTAAGAGTAAACATAATATATCTTCTATATATACATACATACCTACATTTAGGAGTTAATATACTTAGTAAGAAGAGCTATCGTTCGTCTGTTGTACTTGTAAAGTGGTTAACCACTTCTGACCCTTCAGCATCTAACCCTTTAGTGCTTAAGGGCTGTTTTATACAAACATTACGTTTAAGGGGTAAAACCGCCGAGGGATTTTATCACCTATTATTTAAACCCTTTATTAATTAATGCAGATTAATTTTGGTGATAAAAATTAAGTGGTCCATTCTTATAAGCGAAATATCCGCATTATTTTCAAAAGAATTAAGATACATGGCACAATACCATTTGTGTAGTTTATAAGTATTCCATTTTATATTTACATAATATATTTATAATATGTATTGAAGCAAATAAAAACAAATTATAAATCCTACTCTCACCTACAGTAACTATCGAATTTCTTGCCGGTTTTTCAGGGTAGAATCTACGTTCAGAACCCTTGGTATCTTCATTATTGACGTAATTTTTTTTTCATTTATTGACGATTCGGAAGTGCCTGTGAGAGCTACTTGAATAAAGTTTTTTTTTTATTTTTATTTTTGATTTTGTAAAATATATCTTAAGTGAATTTGTGTGTCAATTCAATTAACCTTAGACAAATAGCTTTACGTAAAGGAGTAGTGAACTTTGCTTTAATTAAATATAATCCTAGGGTCCAAGGTTATCTTACCTACCTTTGTTAAGGTAAGTTCCAATGTGTATTGTTTTATCCCTTACTAACCATAGAACAGATTGAATCAACACCGTTGCAGGATACTTGCTTTACCTAGCCGCAAAATCGTTTTAACGAGCGAAATATCCATTGAATCAATGTGGTTTTAACATTGATGCTAGTAGGAAAGCTGATCTAACTAAATTCATTATCACTATATGTGGAACGGTGAAGTTCAAATTCGAAACATATGAAAATAAGAATAAAGTGTAAAAACAAATAGAACTTAATAAAGGGCACGGAAAATTGTAGGGAAAATAAATTCTAATTAAAAATAAACATATATTTTACTATGAAACTGTCATTAATTTTAAGTCCGTGGTTATGTCAAGTTAATCGTTTATAAGTTAGTGTGCTCATTGAAGATATTTCTGTGTAAAGTAAATTGGTTTTTATAGGGTTTGTTGATTCTTATCTTTGGTTTGGATAACTAATTCATCTCTACAAACAGAAATTGGACGCGTTAAATTATAAAAAGATAAATCTTTAAAAAATAAGAAATTATCTTCTTAAAACAGAAGAAATAACTAATAGTACCATTAGTACTTACCATGTTATAAACATTCTCCCAGTAATCCAAGGTAATGAGTTGGAAGGTGGTGAGCATAGACCAGAGGAAATTGTCGAAGTTCGTGTAACCGTGGTTGGGGTTAGGACCAATGCACAAACATGTGTATTGCGATGGGCAGTGTCTTGCACCAGTCAGGTTACCGCAAATTATAGGCACTTCTTCTTCGTCCACCATCCAGTGGGAGGGATCGCTGATCCATCTGGACATTAATATACAATAAATTAAGAACACATAATCTTATTTCCTTAATAAATAATAAGTGTTAGTTAATACGTAAAAGTAACCGTAAAAGTAAAGTAAAGTAACAGCCTGTAAATATCCCACTGCTGGGCAAAGGCCTACTCTTCTAGTAAGGAGGTTTAGAGCTTAATCCACCACGCTGCTCCACTGCGGGTTGGCGGATATACATGTGTCAAAATTCCTTCCGACAGATGCAGGTTTCCTCACGATGTTTTCCTTTACCGCCGAGCTCGAGATGAATTTAAACACTAGCACTTGAAAAATCAGCGGTGCTAGCCGGGTTCAAAACGCGATCATCGGTTAAGATCGACGTGTTCTAACCACTAAACCATCTCGGCTCGTAACTGAGTACTTCTATTATTCAAATGGCTAAATTCAGAAACACTACTTAATTATAAATAATAATATTTATTTTGTTTATGAGTCGCAACGTGGGACTCAGGCTACATATAGTGTTTTGTACTTGCGTTACTCGTAATGGCCTTCCTATTTAAAAATATTATAGAACACCTTTCTGTTCCATAAACAATATAATATTGTTATATAGTGTTGTAGATATATGGTATGTAACTTCTTTATTATTTTACCTATCGTTCAATAATATTTATGGCATAAAATTTGTTAGGCTTTAGTTTAGGGCAAAAATAAATTTGTCATACTAAGTAATTTTTTCTAAATGCTAAAGTAATTTTACTGCTAAACTTAGTGAAGAACTTTACACATAAAATATTTGAAACTTGTTAACGTGCTTTAGCTAGTTTTAAAATCATATCAATTATCATTTGTGTTATAATGCACTATATGAATCTCGCAATTCCCGATGCATTATTTACACCTTTATATTTAAATAAAAAAATGAATTATATATTTTAAACTTTCGCGATTTATACTATTCATATTTAAAATAACGGGTCTTATTCCGATTGTGTTAGTGTAATGTACTCCCTGCATTATAATAAAGGTAAAGACAATATTAATATTGTGAGGGTAGGCAAAGAAAACCCGCACACTCGCCGCCGGACGTGCGGTACACTAGTCAGCTTGTGACCACGACGAATGCAACTTCGTCGAAACGTTGGGCAATAAAAAAGGTATTATTACCATTCGTTATCGCGATAAGACCCGTTATATTAAATATTTAAAAAATGAATTGTATGTAACTTACTGCGACCAAATTTCATCAGTAAAGTTTTCTCCGATCGGCAAGACTAGGTTCTGAACGCACTTGTTCCTCAGCTCCCCCATGTACACTTGCAACGCGAATAACGCGAACACCATCAGACAGAATATAGTCAGCGTCATGACTTCCGCCAGTTGCTTGAAGGAGTGGAGTAGCGCGTTGATGATAGTCTTCAGACCTGTGTAGAACGTTTTATCACTGTTTAATATAATTGGTATTAATTATTTTATTCAATATCTTTTTTATGAAGAAAATCTAAACAAGTTAAATCCAGAATTAGCAGAGTATTTGTTTGGGATGAGAAACTACACCAGTTTTCACGATGTGTACCATTTTAAGTAAATTAGTATTATTATTTTTAAGGAGTAGTAAAATTGACGAAAATATTTACTATTGGAAAAGAATATTATTAAAAGGCGCAGTTTTTTTTTAATGATAGCAGTTTTGTTTCTATAGATAAAAGATTAATTTGCAAATAACAATAAAACCATTTCTTTAACAATACAATGTACACAGTAATATTATATATACCGTTGACTGTTATATTAAATAAGAGTTTAGTGATAGTAATATTTTTACAAGCGTAGAGAATATTTTGTATGGGATAAATTTCGTACTGCGGGAATTTTTCAACACGATGAACTAAATAAATCAGAAAATCAGAAAATGCTATTAATGAAGTAATTAAATAATGGATTGCTGGTTCGTATTTGCTTGGACATTGTGTGAATAAATATTTGCACCACACTAAGCAAATATATATAGATACATATGTACATATATTTGTGTGACATACTTCATATGAAATAAAGTTATAAAATACATGAACGAACATCCTTTGGCTTTAATGAAATGTCTATTATTTTATACTATAACGATATATATTAATCAAATTCAGATTCATTTACGCAGAGGCTGTTTCAAATGGGTCGGTGACAAATCCCGCATTGACTTTCAAATGAGGAAATGTTAGCGTAAACCCGACTATTCACGGGGCCAATAGCAAAGTGGACAAATGAGCGAAACTACGTTCAAATGAAATAAATAATTCTGCGGTGTACTGTTTAGTAATTTCATTTAACGCCTCACTGACAGTGATGGAATTGGTAAGATTAAACAATTTAAACCAGACCATCGTAATCCGTTTTGCATTTTATAAGATTCTATCTGCATTTCGTTCGATTTTTAGTTTTATTTTCAAATTAACGATATGCATAGATGTTCATTTAATTATATGGCATTTCTGGTCGTGTCTTTGTCGATAGTCGATTGGCTTTGTCTCAAAAAGAAATGCAAAAATTTTGTAAACAAATTGTTTCAATTAAATATAAAGAAGTTTTCAGTTTAAAACATCCCACCTTTCCATGTCAGGGGTTTCAAAATAATTTTTGTTCTACTCTAAGGCTGAAGATATTTTCCTATATTAAAATTGCTCCAGCTCTAAAGCCGCGAAAATCTGATAGACAGATAAGATAATATTTATTAATATTCCAATACATTATCTTTAAAACTTCTATTATAAATATTTCCGTTCACGATATTCTTTGTTGTAACATATGGTGAAAACTTTACAAAGTTCGCAAAAGAGAAATATCCGAGAAAGAAAATAATATATAGGAAAAGGATCCACTGACGTCGAAAGCCGAAAAATCTTATATCATACTGGAAATACCTGCGAAGTACGGTGCTATTTTTCAGCCATTTTAGACCGTGCTTTAAAATAGACTGAAAAGGTATTTGAAGTATAAAAGGCAAAGAAAAAGGGGAATGTTTCAACTCTCTGTATTTCAATGTTGTGACCCGGAGGTGGTCTCTTTATGTTTTTAAACTTCACGGCTTATAGTACACTTTATATTATGCGGCTTGGGTTTTTAGATGTGTGGTACTTTTTTTTTAAGTGGGTTTAAGTTTATGTCTGAAAAAAATCATGTAAAGCAAGAGTTTTTAACCTTTTAAAAGCGTAACATGTAAAATTTTAATTTTTAAGATTAAAATGAACAATATATCTACTTTATTCAAATACTTTGATTGCTTCAATTTAAATCGTCAATTTTAAAATTAATGTTTAGTTCTATATAAAGCTACCAAAAAATATAGTTATTCTATAAAAATCTAATATATTAAAAGTTGTTTTTGTTTTTCATACAATCTGTTAAAAAATAAATATCCTATTTTTCCTGAGAAAATAAGGATAATTTCATCAATGTTACCAAATTATATTCACAGGACATAGTCTTTAAGAAAAACCTCTTTAAAAGGAAATCAAATACATTTTTAAATTAATAATCTTATGTGTACCGTACATTAAAAATATAGTTACTCAATTATTTCTATCTTTAATAAATATTAAATCAATAATTTAGCAATTAAATCGTCTAATACTCCGGCCTTAAGACATCAACCTAATTGACACACGACTTGGCAAAGAGACTCCAGGGTATTAGCTCCAATCGATTTCAATCCTTCAGATCTTATAAGCCTAAGTTATAAGGACGGATCTTTGCTGTCATAAGTCTCATCATGTTATTAAGATTTATTAAACTTTTAACTATTTTTGAGGTTTTTTGGGTTCTTAACTTTCTTTGGGTGTATTATTACTTAAACACGATTTTTCCAATATTAAGACGTTTTGATAAACCTCGTTTAAGGATTTTTATCATAGATTAGCTTTTCGTCGCAGTTTCGCTCGCATTTATGGTTACTTCTTCGCTCCTGTGAATCGTAAAGTGATTTAATATAACCTTTCTTTATAAGCTTTTCCAATAATGAGGCTTCAAAAATATTTTTTCAAATGAGATTATTAGTTTCAGAAATTTCATCTTACATGTATGTAAACTGTAAACTTACAAACAAATTTGACATCCTTTATAATATTAGTATAGATAAAGAAAGTTGTCTTTTAAACAAATGTATGCGTGAATACGAGGTTTTATTTAACGGCGATAGTTTAAATTCTGTATGTGTTTTATAAAGAAAAATATTCAAAACTGAATCTTCAAGGCATATTACTTAAAAAAACTGGAGCCCCAAGAACTGCTGGGTGCAGAACACAAGCTAATATGAAAATATTAATACCTGAACGTTCATAAAAAAACAGACTACTGAAGTTATATATTTTCATTTCTATTGCGCACTAATAAATATTTTACGATGAGAACAGATGTTTTCATATAATAAAAGATTATTACACTATCAATGTATCCGTCGGCGTGAAACCGTGATTTTGCATTCATTGAAATAATAATCTATTTTATAGAATTTGCTGTTATAATAATTCCTGGAAAATTCTTTACAAACTTTTGTCACGTTTAATTTATTCTGAGAATGTTAATTAAGTAACGTTTGGTGGAAAAATTAGAGTTTAGGTTAATGGACCGGTAATGGCAGTTTTAATTAACTTTTTAAGGAAAATAAGGAATTTTTCAATCTGAAGACGGTGTTTTTAAGCCATTTTGATACTTTTGGCTCATTTTCACTGTTTAGCAAGAACGTTATTTCGTTTAATCGTCTCAATATATTGATTTAAAAAATCGTGTTTGTTTTTGCTTTTTGATTTATAAATAAATGCCTTTTCAAACTATTAAAAGTACTCAATAAAGTTTAAGAATTTAATTAGTATAACACGAATACACACTAAAGATTGTAACACATAAATATAAATTGATGTCTTCACTATTCCAAATTCTTTACTATAATATTCACCTTTACAAAATACAAAAGATGTATGCAAATCCAGACAGGATGTAATAACGCTTCATCCACACTAGCTTGTCAAGAGCGGAAATCAACTGTGCAGGAAGCATACATTGCTGTAGAAAGGTAGACTTTATGTAATAAAATTTCATTTTAAACTGATTAGCTTACATCCGCTTTCCCGTACAATGTTATTATTAACGAGCTATGTCCGTGACTTTTCATACATTTTACATATGGAGGTCGATTTTATTTTATTTTCCCGTAATAATAATTTTATTTTCGAGTAAAGTAAATATGTTTATTGACTTAAGAAGAAAATTAATTATTCATACGCCGTCTCAACCCCTTAACAGAGTTTCAGTTTATAGCGAGGTACACACTCAGAAGAGTAGACCATTAAACAATATATTTATATTATATTTATGTGAATAATGTGTTACAGTGAATATTTTACTTGAAAAATATTCATTTAAATAATAAATCCCTATTCAAATCCCATATGTAAATTTTAGGAAAATCACGGACAAACAAACGTACAAACACACATACATAAGCATTAAATACAGAATCTACTTTCTTAATGTCGGGTTATAATAAAATTTTATTAACAACGTATGTATAACGCTTTTTTATGCTTCACTCTCGGTTGATTTTATATTTTCTATATTTCATAAAAATATTTAAAAAAAGAATAGAAAAGAAAAAAAAAATTGTTACTGACCTGGCATTATAGAAACTGTTTTCAACGCTCGAAGCACGCGGAAAGTCCTCAAACCGGCCAGGTTACCGACCTCCATGCCGATGGTCGCGTAACCGGACGTTATCACGACGAAATCCAGCCAATTCCAAGGGTTCCGCAGGTACGTGTATTTGTTCAGAATGAAACCCTTCGCGATACATTTAATTATCATCTCCGCCGTGTAGATCGCCAGGAATATGTATCTGATGAAGAAAAAAACGGTCATGAAACAAAGGAAATATACACGTTTTTAACAGACTTCCAATTTTTATACTTTTTATGACACTTGCGCCGTCATGAAGAATCAAACGACGTGCAAGTTACCAAAATCGGCCAACGCAATCGGTCTAAATAGTGTATATATATAGTGTATATATGTGTCATACATACAAACATTCATACATGGACTGATAAACACAGTACCCTTCTTGCGTCACGCAGTCGGGTAAAAATCAGGAAATAGTGGTCAGTTAGTCGAGGACTTTTTTGTGGTCCATCTTCTTTTTGTTTAAAAGCGTATACTTTCCGATTCATCCCAAGTAACTTTTTCCAAAATCAGTTTAGTGAATTAGTTTTAATTTGTATTTTGCTTCTGAAGGTTGTTGTTTTTTTTTTTTAATCCTAATCATCACTGTGGTAATGCCTAGCTATACTTACACTCCCTCACACATAGAAAAACTGCGTGAAGTAACCAATGTAGCCGCATTTCGTACAGTTAGTGAGAGAGCTGGAAGCCTGATTCCGTTCCTTTACCTATTCCTTTCTTAACTTCCTATTTCTCTTCATCCGTTTTAAGCTGGCAACACATGTGCGGTTCCTCCGATGTTGCAAATGTCCATGAACGGTGGCGATTACTTAACATAAGATAATCCACTTGCTTATTTATCCGCTATCTATACTAATATTATAATACTGAAGAGCTTGTTTGTTTGAATGCGTTAATCTCAGGAATTACAAGTTCGAATTGAAAATTTCTTTTTGTGTTAGATAGTTTATTTATTGAAGAGAGCTATAAGCTATATTACATCACGCTACGACTCACAGACGCGAAGCAGTAACCATAAACGCGAGTGAAATCGCAAGTGACAGATAACTTATTATAAAAAAGAAAAACATTGACCATTTCTCTTTAAAATCGTTATTTTGAATTACAATAATCAACCGTTATATTCTACAAGTAAATGAAATCTCATAACAACGCACATGACATTTAGTCCACAAAAATTTGAGACCCAACATAACGCTCAGAGGTAAAGAGCCGGATTCTTGTCCGCTAAATGAATGAAATTCTTAATGTAAATAACAGTGTCACAATTATTCTGCAGGCGTTAGTCACAGATTTTCTCTTCTGCTTTGTTTAATTATCTTCATAGTAGATACTAAATTTTAAACCTCAAATAAAAACTGTACAATAGTATAATTGTCAATAAATAGGAAATGTTCTGACAATTATTTTGTTGTGAAACGAAAATAAATGCACATGAGGGAATAATTGTTGAAAACTACAGCTTAAAATTCCCGCTAGAGAAAATTTATACTCTTAATTAATTAAGTTGTATATCTGGATTCCTATAATTAAAAAAATCTGAAAATAATATTGTGAAACAAAATCTGTGACGAGAACAGTTACTTTGACGGAAATTCCTTGTTTTTCTTAATATCTTATCTATCTATTTTAATGGTTTTCTTAAATCATACTATTAATGATTTTAAAGAGACATTTCAACTGTAGGAGGACTGCTTTAAAGCATGCAACATTCTGACAGTTGGAGATTGTGCCGCATTTAATCATCAGAATATATGTATATATACAAAGACAAAGTTATACAACCAAGAGGAGGTTCTATGTTGGGCTGTATGAATTTCTCTTCGACTTCAAAATGTTTTTTTTTTTTACTTTTTATTATACTCGTTTTGGTTTCGAAGTCGGTTTGTTTTTTTTATTTTATTTTGTTATCCTTTTAAGTTGGCAAAACATTGGTACGATGAAAGACCCGATGCCTAAATCCGTCCCTAATAAGTTTCCTATTACTTTTCATACCTTATTTCTTAATAACCTGTCAACTCGTTTGTAGCTTCGCTGGTTTTGGAAATGTTCACGGCGGTGATCACTGAACATCAATGATCTGTTCGCTTGCTTGCCTGTTATATCTAAATATATATAATTAAAATGTGACTGACTGAGATAGTGATCTATCAACGAACAGCCCAAACCTCTGAATGGATTGGGCTGAAATTTGGCATGCAGGTAGATATTATAACATAGGCATCTGCTAAGAAAGGATTTTGATTAATTCTACCCCGAAGGGGATAAAATAGGAGATGAAAGTTTGTATGAAATTTTGTCAATTTTAAATCCCTGCGCCGACGAAGTCGCGTGCACTAGCTAGTTAAATATAAACCGCTAATGATTTTCTCTCGTACCATGTGTAATTATCTTGATAGAATACTCTATAAAAGTGATTGCAATAAATTAAGGTTGTCATCACTTTAATAACGTTATTCAGATAAAGAAGATGTCGCGAGCAGCCGCAGCTGCTCACTAATTAAATTTTGCCTCAGTAATAGCATTTATGCAAGATTTAATACATTTCCATGAGACTTTCGGTGAGCTGAGATATTTCTATGTTTTCTGAAAGAATTTTCATGGATTTTTGTGTGTTCAAATTAGAGATTAACTGTTTATAATAATGATTACACAATATTTTTAGAACAGTAAAAATATTTTATAATTTGCATAAGATTGCAATACAATGCATGCAATAACAATATTTTTTGAAATCTCTTTAGTAGATTGGTCGAGTTCGTTTTTATTTAGCTCACATTCAGGCATTGGTATGTGGATAGAACATTATACCTATATCTATTTTAAGCCTCTTATAAACACAAATATTTTTCTTTCCTTTGATTTTGTTAGCAATCTCAAACCGAAGATGAAACTGTAACACTGACGAATAATTTTAAAAATATTTAAAACGACTTCCTCAAAAAAAATACTAATAAATAATATACGTCGGAATCTTACTTTCCTACTACTATTAAAAATAGAAAATTGCGTGAGAATGGATGTTTGTTGCCCTTTCACGCAAAAACTACAAAGCAGATTTTGGTGAAATTTTACTAAGTACACTTATTTTATTTGTCATATGGACGCTGATAGGCAATACTGTGTCAAGCCACTCGAACTTCATTTTGAGAAAATGGCGTCTAAAGATTTGACATCTTTGATTTGATCTATTCTTAATAAGTTTGTGTGAATAAGGATTTATTCATATTTTCTTTTCAGGTTGATATGCCTAATATATTATATAATAAAAAGTTTTTAAATATATAAGATTATTGTATAAATTACAAAATAAGGAACGACCTGGAAATTCGAACAATTAATTAAGAAACTTTTTCCGTACTTATTTAGTTTATAATACTTTATTTTTATTGAATAATGTTGAATAGGTGATGCAGTATAAAAATACACCAATATCTCCGTATTTTACTTCTTGTGGGTTGACACATTATTGCTTATCAGCATCTATATAACATATGTGTCATCTAAGGCATAAATAATTCTGTTCACACGCAGCCGAAATAGCGGATGGCTGCCAATATAATATAACAGCTTATTAATTTATTCGTGAAGATTAATTTAAGAATTGTAAATTCAAATATTCAAAATTGGTTATATAAACAGTATTTTCAAATAAATGTTTACATTATTTTAATTATATGTCAACCGGCACTCGAACGTATGTGGACCGTTTATTTTGAAAGTGGTGTAAGTCGATTTTCTTTTGTTTCGAGAAAATTAAAAGTTACTATATTTCTTGATTTAAAAATACAGCCACATCATATGAGGTCTGGCATTGCTTCTATTGTTTTACCAACATTTAATTTGTTTTTAGCTAATTAGACTACGATAATACATATTTACGGACTTACACCACTTTCAAAATAAACGGTCCATATGATGAAGCTCGTTACAAATTTTCTTACATTTCGATTATAATAACACCGCAGCGTTCTCGTGTTCGTGTTTCATTTATTATCATAATTATTAAATGTATCATGCAACGCTGTCATTAACATGTTACACGGCTACCTACTCTGCTGTTTTTAAGGACATTTCCTATGTCCTAGTTCTTAAGATGTTTTAATAACAGCATGTGCAAGATATCTTAAAAACGAAAACATGCTTTTTAAAAAGTGATAGACTGTGTAATTTATATGGGTAATGTTAAATGTAAATAAATATCTGAATAGATATTTAAGGTCTAAGAAATAAGTTAAAATTACTATTTAACGGTTAAGAGGTTTGACTGTGACATATATATATATATATAGAGTAGATAATTATAATTTTTGTAAGGCCTGAATTAATAGAGCCGAGATGGCGGATGATGGCGGGTTCAAATTTCTCCTAGCACCGCTGATTTTTCAAGTGTTATTTTTGTGTTTAAATTCATCTTGAGCTCGGCAGTGGAGGAAACATCGTGATGAACCAAACACAAGCAGCGTGGTGGATTAAGCTCTAAACTTTCTCCTTATTAAGAGAGGAAGCCTTTGCCCAGCTGTGTGACATTTATAGGCTGTTACTTTACTTTTACTGAATTAATTGTGAATAATTTTTTTTATTATGACGAACTGTGACCTCCATGATAACTTGGATGCTGATAAGCAATAATGTGTCAACCCGCAAAAAGTCAAATTTGGAGATATTGATGTATTTTGATACTACGTCATCTATTTAACATTATTAAAAAAAATCAAGTCATCTAAACTGAAATGGTAAGTATGGAAAAAAGTTTCTTAACTCAATGTTTAGAATTTCAGTTGCGTTCCATATTTTGCAATTTATAAAATAATCTCAAATATTTAAAAACTTATTATTAGATAACATATTAAACAAATCTATCTGCTTTTGATTCATTATACATTTTATCAAAATAGAAAAGAAAAGATGAATTATATACGTCTTCAAACAAATTTATTAAGAATAGCTTTGACATCTTCAGACGCCATTTTCTCAAAATGAAGTCTGCGTGGGTTGACACAGTATTGCTTATCAGCGTCCATTTAAGTTTTATTTCTACGTTTTATTCTTACATTTATAACGTACAATTTTTTTATCTGTTGAGATGACAGCCCTAACTGACAATCTAACTTAAACCAAACTAAGCAGTTTGTATACCATATAATCTTATTTTCCGTCCTAGTGACGCTAGTGTTTATGTAAATATATGCAAATTGTGTTTACAATTACAATTCGAGGACGAAAGTAGACAAATGAATAAAGCGCACACTGAAAATTTTCAAAATGAGCTTTTCCTTAAAATGTTATATTGTCTTTTTTTTGGAAATAAAAATTAGGCTGTCATGGAAACTGGCGATAAAGTGCAAACTTCAAACTACCAAATAAGGTGAAATAAGCAATATTAAAATCCTTAATCTTCGACGCTTCTTGCTTTCTTAGCATTAGTGTGACGGCGATGCGAGCTCATAAGATTTTCTCCTAACAATAATGGCTCAATATCGCACTTCGAAAATATAACTATAATAAAAATTCGTAAATAAAGTAACTGACAATAACTACTCATTTCAATGTACATACGTATTATCGCTTTATTTAGTTTCCAATATTTTTTCTTCACTGCCTAACTATTCCTAACTAAGCTGAAGAGTTTATCTGTTTATTTGTACCTTTGAACGCGCTTATCTCGCGAATTGAAAAATTCTTTTTGTGTTAGATAGTTTATTTATTGAGATAGGTTACAGGCTATATTACATCACACTACGACTCATAGGAGCAAAGCAATAACCATTAACACGAGTGAAATCGCGAGGAGCAACTAGTTTTTCGTATTTTATCATTATATGATTTATTTAAATATCTGATAATGTAACGACGCTGATAAGTAAGTATCCTTTTCCTCACTGAGCACACTAAATTCACCCTCGTGTCGTGGAGAGAATGTTAATAATGTATAAACAAAGACACTACACAGAAGCAAAACCGTTTCGTCCGGAGCATCTAGTGCCCGAGTTTAGTTTACTAATAGTGATGTGGTTCGATAAGACAATATCGATACTACTGCATTTCATAAAAATCAAAATCAAAATATTTTTATTCAAAATAGGAATTTACATTCTCTTTTTGAACGTCAAGAAAATGAATCTACCACGGTTTCGGAAAAGTATAACGGGTGACTATCGATAGTTATTATACCTAAGCAGTTAGTCTTTAATCCGATACTTCCGACATTCTAATCAATTTTCGGAAATAAACACGGCGAGGTATTTTTGTAAATTGATTTACAATTTTTTTTCGCTTTTCTCTTTTTTTTGTAATATTACTTCAGCTGCTAGACGAAAAATATGCGATTGCTATAACTTTTAATGTTTACATTTAATTTCAATGTTATTACGACCTTTAAAAACCGTATTTTTGGCAGCACATGTTAGTCATACGAGCATATTATGAATGACTGACGAGAAGCGTCATGTGTGCGTAAAAGCATATGTATAATTCGAGCTTAAAATATAGACTTATTACGCCCTTACTACATCTGGGATACAAATAGATGACACTAAAATTGAAAAGACGAAACCTGATGGGGCGGCAATGATACGACGAGCATGACGTCCCACACCTTGAGTATCGCGTCCGTGTCGTAAAGAAATTCTTTGATATCATGTACCTTTCATTTATTTGATTCAATTACACAAATACTATTCACCGAAAGTGATTTTATTTGTCTTTTTTTCCATATTTAACTAATTACGAATTTATTTATATTTTTACTTTTTTCTTTAATAAAGCAGCAGGCGACACCTGATGTTAAGTCATCAATACCACATGACATTTGCAGTATCAGAGAAGCACAAATTAGTTGCTATGAGGAGCAGAAAGGGACAAGGAAGT
The DNA here is from genome assembly GCA_037950945.1 of Hypolimnas misippus. Lineage (NCBI taxonomy): Eukaryota > Metazoa > Arthropoda > Insecta > Lepidoptera > Nymphalidae > Hypolimnas > Hypolimnas misippus. The sequence goes on along the minus strand of JBBEEQ010000011.1, from coordinate 9,559,983 downwards.
AAGGAAAGGAATGGGGAGGGGTTTTCCGGCTCTCTCACTCACCGTCCGAAACAGCTATATTAGTACTTCAGGTCGATCTTCTGTGAGATACCTTACAAATATATTCTTCACAGCTTAACCCACGTACAATCCTAGATACCTACTTGCGAAATCGTTACACGTTTATGTTTACGCTCCTGAGTCGAGGATAATACCTTTAACCTTTATCAATGAACGGCTACCTAACGCATAAAATAAAAAGGGAAAGGCAGTTCCTGAAATTGAACTACATTTGTAAAGAAAACCTCACTCATGCAACATTTTCTCTTAACATATTATTTTAAACATATTTCAATCGCAAAAATTATCATTCCGTATGTTACCCATCTGATTACTACTTTTTTTTTTAATTTTCAAGGTAGTATAATTTCGGTTATAATTCGCACGTAATTATTAAAGTGAACGAATTCTAAAATGGATCCTTTTGCACACAAAGAAAAAAAACGTTTTACTTTTGGGAATTCGGCCATTTATTTAGACTTTATTGGTTACAATTTGTTAAGGTTTTTTTATATTTATTAACTTAAATAAATAACTTTTTAAAAATAAAAGTAGCCTAAGTTACTTCTTAAAACATTTCTTATCCGTGAGTGAAAATCCCGTCAAAATCGGTGAAGCCGTTTCAGAGATTAGCCGGATCAAACGACAGACAGATAAAAATTGTATAAATTGTGTTTTTGATGTAAGTACATGTGTATACTTTCATAAGCATTTAGATCCGTTAATTTGATATAACAAACAGACAATTTTTACACTGTTTAAATTTTATTTACTAACTTAGCTAATTTCACACGGATTTTGAATTCGTTCACTAAACGTGCGATACGTACTCGTTTCCGTCGATAATACATCTCGCTCAGCTAAATTGAATTCACATAACGTACATTGTAAACGAGATTCACTCAAGCTCTTTAATTACATCTCCACACGTCGAGGGGACAGTTCACTTTGACGTAACACGGTTATGCTCAGCCAGTGCTGTAATTCATATTCAAACGAATATGTAAATTAAGTTTTGACCTACATCTTTAACAGCGCTTGCTTACTCTTGTATTTTAAATTTTGATTCGAGTGGTTGTAGTCGAAAGATTTTTCGAGTTTCTGATCTTAATGAAAAGATATAATTGGACGCTGATAAACATTACTATGTCAAGCCACACGGACTTCATTTTGAGAAAATGGCGTCTAAAGATGCTGAAGTTATTTTTAATATTTTCTTTTCTATTTTCATAAAAGTTATAAAGAATTAAATGCAGATTGGTATACTAAAAAGTTTTATGTAATGATAAGTTTTTCATAATTGGATGCTGATAAGCAATAATGTGTCAACCCACAAAAAGTCCAATTCAGAGATATTGATGTATTTTGATACTGCATCACCTGTTTAACATTATACAAAAACCATGAAGTCATATTAATTAAATAAGCACGGAAAAAAGTTCCTTAATTAATTTCTTTGAATTTCAAGTACGTTTCATTATTTTCAATTTATACAATAATCTCAAATATTAGAAAAACTTTTTAATAGATAATATGTTCAATATATCGATCTGATTTTAATTCATTATATCGTTTATCAAAAAATAAATGAAAAGATGGATATATACTTCTTCAAACATTTTTATTAAGAATAGGTTTTACATCTTTAGACGCCATTTTCTCAAAATGAAGTCCGTGTGGCTTGACACAGTATTGCTTATCAGCGTCCAATTATGATATACAATATACTGTAAGTGGATGGGCATGGAACTTTCTCATTATGGTATTTACGAATGAAAAGACTTATTCTATGTTGTTCATGTAGATTTTTTTGCAAAAAATACCATTTCACTTGAAACGATTGAAAATTCATGTTTTTATTTAATTTAATATACAAAATTTATACATATTATAAAACAATGTCTCTTACTGCGTCTGTCTGAAGGCGATAAACTTAATCAAGACTAAAAAACGGGAATCAATTTCAAAAGAAAAGAACGTAATTTTGTGTAGATATACTAGAATGACATACTTCCTCTAATTTTGATTTTAAAACCAAACTATTGAACCGATTTTAATAAAATGTTTATGGAACTAATAGGAGAATCAATCCTTTTGAACAAAAAAAAATTCCCGACGATTTAGTACTTCTTCCTTTTTTAAAAGTCGGTTTAAAACTACCGTACGGAGTTTCATACTGTTTTCTCCGATGAACGAAGTGATTCTTAAGAATGGTTTGGACGTAAATAATTAACGTTTTGTATAATTATATTAGTTGAAATATGACGATGATCGTTGAAGATGCGAAAATATTATGACAGCCTTACTACAGTTGAAAACAATGTGTTATGAAATTATCTTATATCTGTTACAAAATCTACGTTAACAAGAGCAAAGCCGCAAATCTAAAGTATATTATAAAATATTGATATAACAAATAAACGAGCAACTGAAACGTGCATGGACTATTGAAAATATATTTACCAGAGGATCATATAAAACGAAAGCCTCGCGGAGGCATACGTCTGTCGTTTACTCAGAATCTTTATTCACGAATCGACATATTTGTGAATATCGAAATTGGTTTATTTATTAAAATCTATCGTAAGCTTTCTTATCGTGTTTGTATATAATATTGTTATTGTTTCAGTAAAATCAATTACAAATTTATTTTTATTGGCATATTTATAACTTAAAACTTTCTTGTATTCAATGTGGAAAAAAACTAAAACAAATCACAACCATACGTCGTCACGTCGTAGCTTTTAACGACGTGTCGTAACGTTTACGATGACGTAGCGTGCTGCGACCTGACTTAGTAAGGTATCACAATGCGACTACGTAACGTGTCATTATGCGTCTTTATAACACGCCACGACGTGACTTTGTAACGTAACACGACGCGACTTCTTAACGTGCCACGACGTGATTTCATAATATGCCACGATGCGACATCGTAAAGTGCCACAATTGGACGTCGCGTCAAAACGTGTTTGTGTTTTAGGCGTAATCAAAGTCATGTGGACATACTAGTAATACTATGAATGGTATACTTTCACTCTTTCTTATTTATACAAATACATACATATATCTCTCGGTGTCTTTCTCATTTGGGGTGTCACGTGGCCAATCGGCAAAAAAGAAAATTGCGCGCCATTAGAACTTTCAGACAGTTACCGCCAATAATGTAAAAAGTTTTCATTGCGAAATGGTAGCTCCCATAGCCTTCTGAAATAATTATCAGTAGAGACTAGCAGTACAATGACTACAGCTGACATGATACCGATGAATTTTACAACAGGAAGTCAGAAAACATTCAAATGCTTATATGCAAAATTCCAAAAGATTGTAAAGAAATGTTTATGTGTTAGGTTAGGTTAGGTTAGGTTTTATAGATTTCGCGGCTACGTCCGCGTATATTTTGGACTCTCAGCTAAATAAATTTACCAGCGAAATTGTGACCTTTTCGGGACTTATTACCCTCTAGCGTCATTTTAAGGGATGATTTTGAAATTCTGGGATATATATATGTCGTGGAACAACAATAGTTTCTATTAGAACTGATTTAATAGTAACGGGTAAACGCGGTGACATTGTTGTAAGTCAGATGGACATAGTCTTATTGGATAGTGGGGTACTGTATCATGCACACTTACGTTTGAGAAATCGAACAGTCTACACCTCCATGTCGAAAATATCGGTTTACCTACCTAGTATTTTTTGTTATACCGACATCCAGTTTAGTTTTGATACAAAATCGTGATGGACCCCGTACCACCAAACGTAGACGAAGACGCGACTATCGCTCAGCCATCGCTGTCGCCGTCATATATTTAATTATTCTACTTAAATAATGTTTGTGCTGAATTTACGGATAGTCAGTCAAAAAAATACATTTTCTTCATACAATCTTTACTACCCACTTGCACCCCAGTGTAGAATAATAGTACCCCGTTTTCTATTAATCATTACTATCACCCAGAAGTATGTGTATTAAGTTGTAAGTTAATACGACCACGGAATAAGATTTTGCATACAAACGTTTTTACCCCTTTTCACACTCAGGGGTGGAAGTTCGAAAAAACCCTTTCTTAGTGGATGCCTGCAACGTAAAAGCCACATACTGCCAAAATTTCAAGTTCGTAGCCCCAGCGGTTTAAGCTCTACGTTAATTAATCAGTCAGGACAAGTGATTTTATATATATAGATAAGATGATGACACACTGGAGAAAAATGGTGATCGCCTACAGGCTATATACATTTTAAAATTTAAAATAATTAAGACTTTAAAAATATAAAAATTGACTTCAAAATACATAATTTCTTTTACTTGAATGATAAATAGATTAAGTATTCAAGTTATTTTGATCTTAAAACCTAACTAAAAAGCCGAATTTGATAAAATAGATATTATATTATTGTCCACTCTGAAAGTAAATTCTTTTAAATAAAAAAAATCAAATCGGTTTTAAAATCATGTCATATTAAAAATACATGCACCATAGATTGAGAACCTTATCCTTTTTTGTTCTAAGGTTTACCTTTTCCAAAGCTGTGGTAAATTTTTTTTGACGTTCAAAAACAAAATGCAATACATTAACTTAAAATAAAAAATATTTTGATTTTGATCACTTAATATCAAATTACCTACTGGACCTAAATTTAGTCTTTTTGTCAATAAAACGTAAAAACTATTTCAAATTTTCACCTTAAAATATTAAATCTCAGGTAACAAAATTCACATTTATGCAAAGCTACAACGATAAAGTATAACAAAGACAGACGTCTGACTTTTACTTTAGCACAATTGTTACGCAAACAGGAGTTTTCGCTTAAAATTACCTCAGCTTTTATACAAGTCACCGTACGAAATAAAACTATTTTAATACTTTTAATGCTTACTTCTTAGTGATGAGACTGTATGCATTACCGCGTCTTGTATTATATGTTTTTAAATTGTACTTTATTACATCGAAAAAACGAAACTCACGCGCGAAGGGCTTAGGGCTAAAACACAAAAACACGTGAAGATATTGTGACGTTGCGAAATATTACGCTGTCGCATTGTTAAAATTTATGATGCGCATCGTAAAAAATTACGTCATGTTATTAAGTATGACGCGACGCCATAACATGCCAGGACACGACAACACTACATTAACATAATAACTACTACAGTTTAAAATTTACAGATATATTTTTAAAGATTGTACAAACGTACGGACGGATGGACTCAATAATATGGTCCCGAGTCTTTAGTGTACAAATTACAAAACGCTATATACCAATTATTATAAGCTTTCATATTTAAAAGAAGCTTCATAATTATGCATTCTTGCAATTATAACTCCTAACATGTCTAGAGCTAGAGTTTGCAACTAGAATTTACAATAACGAGGAAAGTTCGCTATCTTAAAATTATTTACACTAACAACTTTTGCTACGTAATATTCTAAGTACACTGTATTTAAATTAAGATCAGTTAATTAGATGGAATTTAAATATAAATTTTCGTTCGTAAAGGTTATATAGGTGGATCAAATTTCAGTGGATATGTTTAAAATTAATAAAAATGAAGAAAATAATGCAAAATATGTACTTATCAGCGTTTGGTATCTTATAAAAATATACATAACGACACGATGAATATGTCTGATAGACAAAACCAGTTATACTTAAAGTCGATTATTATTTTTACGCAAACATAATTATTAATTATTACACTATATTTTAATTTCCATACTAATATATTAGTGCTATGATGTCTAAAATAAATTAGAATTAATTTTACGAATGATTCGAATCAAACCTTCGAAACGGCATATTAAAATATTATTGCAGCATCAAATAAACCGCTATTATTTCTAATAAATAATGCAGATATTTTAATATATAGATATTTTAAATTTATTCATCCACAGGGAATCGGGATTACATATTTCATTACATTTGGATAAAATTATTAAAATGGTTGTTTTACGATCTTTGAGATTAGCGATAACATATTGAAATAAATAATATTGTATTTACATAAATATAAACGTAAGTCGAAGCAGTTATACTATTTATAACTCACGAAGGAATGGAACGAAGAAAATTCATTTTCTCATACATTTTGTATGGAACAGCTGATGAGTTAACACATTTATCGATTCTGAGGCGGTACGAAGTTCGTCAGGTCAGCTGATATACTTTTAAAAATATAGTATTTGTCTGTAGGTAATTATTAACGTTGTTTATCTGTTCTAGGTGTCTATGTATATTCAAAAAAATATTTAGTACGAATTTTTTTGTTAGATAGTTTTGAATAAATTTCGGAAACTACTTGGAAAGGTCTCACCTTTTATAACTTTTATTTTGAAAAATGTTGAGATTATTCAGATTATCAAAAAACTACACTACAGGCCTATTCTTCTGTTAAGTAGATGAATACAGAGTTAAATCTACAAATCTCTTTAACGCAGATCGAACGATTTACAACCATTCTGTATTGGAAAAAAACTACTTCAACTTCCGGCGCTTTAAATAAACACATCTCATAATAGTATGTAACTAAGGATAAATTTTGTTACAGCATAAACATTTCCTACCATTCTGCAAGGATTACTCAGAAACTATGCGTTTGTTCCGTATAGTTTGCGCGCTCTTGCAGGACTTTTTAAAATTCTAGCACAGCTTGGCTGTATAACGAGGACACTTAACATATTTCAAACTTTGCAACATGTGAGATGGATATGGGTTGTTTTAATTCTTTTCGAAAGAATATTCGCAACCTCTCTCTGCTTTTAAAAGAAGACCAAAATATTCTACTAAAATTACAGTGTGAAAAGACTTTTGTTTAACATATTTTCCTATAATTTTATATGTTTTCACAGCTATGTTATATATATTGCGGAAATGACTTTAATTAAACTTACTATGATGATAGCTAAAATCAATGAAGGCTAATTTAATACAATCTTAACTAACGTAAATATAAAAAAAAACCACTGAAGCCAAAATTGGTTTCATTAAAAAATTTATTAAAATCGTATGGTTCAGATGAATCAAAAGATACTCCATTAATTAAAATCCAGACTCAGATACGCGTGAAAAACTTAACTATATATAGCTATAGAACAATCAGGTTTTAAATCAACTAGTAAGGACGTGAAATAAGGCGCGTGAAGAATCTTGTGTTTCACATATTCTTTTATTTATTTTATATCGCTTTATCCAAATCTTCAAGGTAGGAAATAAAATTATTATATTTCTTTGTCGAGAATACAAACACGGATGTGACAAGAGAACTTTTGAAAATCCATTATTTAATATTACGTCATGTTACAAAATTGTAGCAAAAAAATTTCCACCGTTTAGGTTATGTTAGCGTTCAGTTTTGGTTTTACACGTGCGCATTTCTAGAATTGCAGAAGAAACTATTATCCAGATAATCCATCAAGGTTTTCATGTTTATGCAATTGTATTATTTAGTAAAAGTTACTTACAAAGATTTTATTAGGAGTACAAGTTCCTATAAATAAAAAAGCTAAGTTAATGTTATGATGGATTCAATACAGTACAACATTTCACGTCCGTATTATGTAAGTAAATTAGTTCTAAATCCGAATTTATGTTTACGAATGTATTGTCGCGAATGTGATTATGAAATACGAGCTGGCATTCGCGGGTTCACTCGCGTTTATGGTTACTGCATTGCTCGTATGAATTGTGACGCGATGTAATATAGTCTTTAACTTTCCTCATTAAACGGGCTGTTCCAACTTCAAAATAATTTTTCAAAACGGATCATACGTTTCAGAGATTACACCCTACATACAAGCTTGTATGTATATTTTCAATTAAGCTCCTTTAGTTGCAAAAAAATTGCGATCATATACTTTACGGAATATTTAGTTCGAGCGAAGAGTACTTTTGCGAAGATATTGCCTCGAGGGAATATTCAAGATAAAATCGTGCGGTGCGCGATTTTAAAATCATCGTCGCAAAAGTGTAGCCTCTGCATATTCACGAAATACGTGATAACACTGTTAATATGGATGTATAGTCGCGACTGATTTTTGCAACGATATATTAAATGTAAAATCGGCTTAAGCATATAAATATAATTATTTCGACAGACTTAGTACTTGTTAAATAATTCCGACTAAAAATTTTGTTACACTTAATCGAGGATGTAATGTGTTTCAATTTTACGTAAAGATATAATATATCTTAAAATAGTTTGATTTTTAAACGATGTTTTTTTAAAGTAAGTGGTATGTAAGATCGTCAATGCAGATTTATTTGATAAATTAGAAATATTTCTTCTAGACTTCGATATTTGTGTTTCCAACATCACGATGAGTCACATTGTATTATTTCTTTAATAAAACTCATATAATTAAATATACTATGTAATAAGTAGTTAAATAGAAATGTTATTAATTATTATAATGTATAGATTTTCTACAAAAGGTCCGAGCTAAAAATACACAGTCGTTCGTACAAGTGATCAATGTTACCAAGACGACGCCGGACCAAAATATTAATATTTAACTCTTGTTAAACTTCTATATTCAATTTCTAATAATTATTAATAACTAGCTGCCCATTCTGGCTTCGCTCGGGTGTACTAATTAAAACTTACTAGTTTTTATATGTATTGTAACCCATTTTTTGTTTAATTTTTGGAACGATTTTTTTTTAAGACGCTAATTATGATAAGCTATCCAACTTTACCACATTATAACAATTAAAGGAGGCGGTTTAGTACAAAAATCAGAAATGAAATGTCAGAATGCAGCATTTTGTGACAGCGATAACTTACTGTAATTACCCTGCAGGTTTTCCATATAATCATGTTACACGTTTCAAGTACGTCATAAAACATTTATCACAAAACTCTCATTATACTTGTCATAAATATCTGATTGGAATCTTTAACGCAAAGTAGGGAAATAGCTCTATTCTAATTTGTTACTGGCTCACTCATAAGGGTTACCGAGGTCAACTGCCAAACGCTCTGCGTAAAAAACCTAGTAACTTGTTAAATTTATATTACAGCAAAAATATTTTTTTTTTGTTTCATTTTTACAATAATTTGTACGGGAACGAACTGAAATTCAAATGTTGAAGGAATTTTTAAAATCAGTTAATAAACGACGGAGTTCTAAGGATACAAACATTCAAAAAATATACACTACAAAGTGATAGTTTTCGTTTTTGAAAACTGACAGGTAATACTTTATATTCATACTCATGATAAAAACAGTTTATGTATGGATGATGATAAGCAATAATGTGTCAAACTACAAAAAATAAAATGCAAAGATATTGATGTATTCTAAAAATGCGTCACGGATTTTGATATTATGCAAAAAAATTCAATTCATCTAAACTGAATAAGTGCTGGAAAAAGTGTGTTCATTTAGTGTTTAGAATATTTAAGGGTGTATTTTGCAATAAGGAATATTTTATTTATTTGAAAAACTCATTACTAGATAAAACTTTTTGTTGTATCAATCTGCTTTTATTTCATTTTACTTTATATCAAAATAGAAAAGTAAGATGGATATCTACATCTTTAAACAAATTTATTAAGAATATGCTTGACATCTTTAGACGCCATTTTCTCAAAACAATCCGTGTCGCTTGACGTAGTATCGCTTATCAGGATCCATATAGCAATAAGAATTTCAATAGTAATTTGCATTTGCATATGAAAAACAGCTCAGTAACCTATAAAATGATTTTTAACTTTAATTCCGTTGCGTCAAAAGCGATTTGTTCACGACAGCGCTAAAGAATGAATAGAATAAACTTGAAATACAAATTTAAAATAATATATTATAAAACTTGACTTCTAACATTTAAGGTTCAATTTCGTCTAGTGAATGTGATTCTGGTTCGGAAAATTATTCGGTTATATTCGTATGAAATCTCTAAATTCGAGCGAGATTTGTACCAGTGTTGGATCCAGATGAATCAGTGTTAATATAAGACGGAATATAAATTAGTACAAGCGGTGAATTAACATAATAAACTCGATTAAAATCAATTTATTATCTATTTACATCATTCGAGGAAAATGAATGAAATGTTTTACCTGTTCATGATCACAGGTCTTTTATAAATTAACCGGATATATAAAAAAATAAATATTTGTATTTTTTTTTCGGTTTTTTGTTCGTATTATATGTTGTAAGGTTTAGTTATGAGGTTATTATAATATTAAAGATTTCATAGATGATGACACACCTTGGGAATAATGCGATCGCTTCCAGGCTGTCTCAATATATTTTACATACTGTAACCAATCTTGACGTTGTTAAAAAAAAAAAAAAATTAACAAAAAAAAAAGTCCCGCTGAGTTTCTTTCTTCTCAGGCCTGAGGTTATACTTTTCCGAAACCGTGGTAGATTCATTTTCTTGACGTTCAAAAAGAGAATGTAAATTCCTATTTTGAATAAAAATATTTTGATTTTGATTTTGAGTAAACTTATTGCATACACTTCTGGGAAGTATATGTGTATTTTACTTTTAGTGAGTTGCGCACATGTTGCTACACTTTATTATCAAAGGGTTTAAATAAATATAATTGTTTGTATATATGGACGCTGATAAGCAATACCGTGTCAAGCCACAAAGACGTTATTTTGAGAAAATGGCGTCTTAAGATGTCGAGCCTATTTTTAATAAATTTATTTGAAGACGTATTTATCCATATTTTCTTTTCTATTTTGATAAAAGGTATAATGAATTAAAAGCAGATTTATATATTTAATGTTTTATCTAATAATAAGTTTTTTAAATATTTGAGAATATTTTATATATTGCAAAATATGGGACGCACTTGAAATTCGAAACATTGGATTAAGAAACTTTTTTCCGTACTTATTTCGTTTAGATGACTTAAAATTTTATTGAATAAATATATAATAGTTAAATAGGTGACGCAGTATCACAATGCATCAATATCTCCAAATTTCACTTTATGTGGGTTGACACATTGTTGCTTATCAGCATCTATATATCGTCTATGCGTTTCGAAACATCCAAAAATTATAAAATTGCAAAAATTTGTATTGTTTGGCAAAAACAGCATTTTTACCATTGTACAACGTTCACAATATCTACTTACGTTTCTTAAAATTATTTTTCACTGTAAAACAAACTAAGTATTTCAACCTTTTTCAAGATAAACCTATCATTTCTAGATACCTTACAATCATGGTTTTAATCAACGATATTTTCAGACTATTCCGGGATAAAAATCTCTACCCATTTACAACTTTTATAAGTTCCTCAATTGATGTTGGCCTACAGAAACTCTCGCCTGTCAAACTCAGTCCCTAACTGGTTGCTAGGCAACATCGTCTAAAGCGGCACTCTGAGTACTAAAATCTATAAGTTTAACATATCTCTAGATATATATACGTTATAATTTATTATATACTAGGCATATTTTAAGTATAAAAAATAAAGTTATTTGGTGAGAATTATGCTTATAATTTTTGCTCTCAGACTTTCATAATGATTTACATTATCTGCCATTGCTTTACAATGAAAGAATTTGCTCTCAGTACCTTATTTTTGACATTTACGGCTTTCGTAACTACTTATGGTGTATCTGGTACTAGGTTAAAGTGTTTTTATATGTTATACTGGTACTAGGTTAAAGTGTTATTATATCAATTACGAAACAAGAAGTTACAAATGTACCTAATTCTTGTGATACACGGAGTATTTGTTTAAAATTTTAACGATAAGAATATTCAATAGATTTTGAATTGCGTGAGAGTTGAACAATTTATGATTTTATTTTTATCTTTTAAAAACAGCATTTCTTATTGCCTGTCGGTGACAGGACAGTTAATTCGGTTTTCGCCTGAAGACACGGTATTAAAATTTTAGCGAGGAAGCGCTGTGAGGATCTTTCTATTTGCTAAAAATATCCATAATAATCTATTTCTAATTTAAATGTCACTATCACTATCGAAACGGCCGGTATAAATTTTGTTTTTATTTTTTGACGAGGTTTTACCAAATATGTACATTTTGATGGTATATTTTGATTTTTGATATTTTAAAGTAATTGATATATGTATGTATATTTTTATTTGTTCATGTATGCTTTTATAATTGTTTACATGGATGCTGATAAGCAATAATGTGTCAACCAACAAAAATGAAATTTTTAGATATTGGTTTATTCTAGGAATGCGTCACGAATTTAAGTCATTTAAACGTACGGAAAAAAGTTTATGAAGTTTGTTTCGAATATTCAAATGTGTTCCATATTTTAAAATATGAAATAATCTCATATATTTGAAAAAGTTTTTTATTGATCAAATTTTTCATTATACCACTCTGGTTTTAATTTATTATACTTTTTACCGAAATAGAAAAGAAAAAAAAAGAGTATATTCTTCTTCGAACAAAATTATGCGAACTAAGGTTGGTATAAAGTATTGTTGCACGTATTACATCTTATACACTGCATTACCAATTCACTTACTCTTACAAACATAGCACATAGTCATACTGAATTATTATTTCATAATAGTCTCTCCTTTAAAGTTTCTTATTTTGATATATGCGGTGTTAGAACTTTACCGCCGGTATCAATGTCAACGAAACCGAAGACATATGTACATACTTTTGTACGTACGTCGGATGTTATCAACGATAATCCTGACAACGTTACAAAGTTGGTAAACCATCAAAGTCAATTTACATAATAAATCATAAGATACTCAAGCACCGGTCTGAAGCAAGAAGTGAAATTAATTTCAAGTTAAAGTTTGTTTTTGATTACTTCATTTCACTTCATCTTAAGATTGTTATAAGATGTTAAGAAAGTTGGAAATCTTTTGATGTCTTAATTTGTACAAGGTATGTTTGTTGTTCACATATACCTTGTATTTTCAAGTAATTGATTTGTTGAATTGCGTATTCGTACATAATTTGTTAAGGTAAACCAAACTCGCCCAAAGAAGGTCCATGGTTGACTAATTTTTGTTTTATCATTGCATTTCTTTACCATTCTTTGTAACAATAATATTCTCTTTAACAGGGCAAGTGTAAAAATAAACCTTTCTGGTTAGTGTATAGTTTGATTTTTGTCATTTGCTTTTTATTTCTAAATATGGGCATACAATCTTTTAACAAATTAAGTTGTCAATTGCCACAAGACTTGTAAAAAAGGAACCGATTTCAAAAGTAAAATACGTAACTTTCAATGATATACTCATTACAATTTATTTTTTAATTTAATATATATTTTTTTTTACATTGTAATTATTATTTAAGGTCTGTTAAATTGTCCACCACAGAATAACTTTGCTAACAATTTGAATATTAAGTAAGAGTAAATTTAGACCATTTGAACTTTTTAAGTCTATTTTCAACGTACTTTATCAGTGAACCGAAAATTTAACACGGGTATTATTTTCTAGACAGTATTAAGCTTCTATGGATTATTTAAACTCGTGGCATCTCAAATTAACTTAGACACTATTCTAATTACATTATTAGAATTACATACTGCAAAATTATTGGAAATAGCAAAATAAATTATTTGGCGACGAAAAACTTTTATTCAGGAAACTTAACGTTATTTAGATTAATAAATGTATTTATTCCTTTCTTTGGTTTCGAGCCAATTCGAATACTAAAAATTGGAAAGCGAGAAGCCAACGAAGTGGCCAACGTTAAAGTAGCAGTTTTATTTCGATTTAAAATTTAGAGAAGAATTTGTTCGCAAAAGTCGTGTTTGAATTTTTAAAACTATAAAATTTTAATGATTGTACGCGATGCTAGTGCAAAACGCGAATGTTGCAGCTGCAGGGTTTTAAATTACACCTTATTTTCATCTTGCTTTATTCTGCTGGCGCAAGGGTTATTTAATAGAACATTAGAAACACGACGTCGCACTTAAGTCATGGAGGTAATTAATTTTGTTTAGCGTTAAAAAATTCTGTTTGGAAAATATCAAACGATTAAGAAATAGTGTTGTATCAACTCTTACAGTATGTTTTAAGGGTTTTTAGACTAAAATACGTGCTCAGGAACGAACATTTTTAAAGCTAAGATAAGAAAACATTTATCGCTTGTTTTTTCTAATCCTCAAACAGAACGGAGTCATTGGCGACTGAATTTTTGAATGTACTGTAATTTTAATTAAATTAAAAATTAAAAAAAAACACGATACTCTATTAAGGCCATTTTTACGAGCACCAACACGATAATTCTGCTGTAAGTTGGTGAGGAGTTGTGTATCTTGGTAATAGCAGACAATGCTGCAGCGTCAAGTCAAGTTACACAACTAGGTTTTTTAATATCATTCACAGTATATCCAATTTGGAATCCATTTAGATTCTTCAATCCATAGCAGTTGCTCACGCCCTTTCAACAACTAAAAAAGTGCTGATATTCATGATGCTGTGCTCCAAACATCTGAACAAATCCTTATAAATTATAGCTAAGAACCTGCATCAACATTGGTCCATTCCTTCGGGAGATAAGAAGCCAGACACACATATATACAGATATGCACATACACACATCAAACTTCTAATACCCCATTTTTTAAGTCGATAGCTAACAGAAACAAACCAATCTACATATATATAAGTCAAAGGTGATTGACATAGTGAGTTATCAACGCACAGGCCCAACTTATGGACGGATCGTGCTGACATTTGGCATGCAGATGTCATGACATAGGCATCCGCTAAAAAAGGATTTTGATTAATTCTACCTCCAAGGTGATAAAATAGGGGATGAAAGTTTGTATGAAAGTTTGTCAATTTTAAATTGTATAATTTTGTCACTATCAATAACGATTAATTTTCGTTTAGACAATAGTAACACTTCTTATATTTACAATAGTATTTATACAAGCGTAATATGTATCCGTTTAAAAATAAATCATTGTTTTATACTTGAGCGCTGCTGCGTGCTACATATCTGTAACATCTGCTTCCAGCAAAACTTAAAGACGCTCTCTCACTAAGAGAATTAAAATAACTAACATTCGAGCAATTATATCATGAGGGAGAAGAACAAAGCAATACAGTACTTGTTACATTTGTGATGAGTAATATGCCAAAACAATGTGACCGCTTTGTCTTCTTTTTCTGACAATGACAGACAGGTTTACTCGATGAAAGTGATCACCGCCGTATTCACATCAAAGGGGCCACAAGGACTTTTTAGCTTAAAAAGGAAGTATACGTAATGAAAGAGATGACGGTGTTAAGTTTCCGAATGTGTCTATATTAGCTGTTTTACGACAATTTTTCGTGAAATTTAACATTCTAAAAACAATTAATTCGAATGCAGGCGAAAATTCAAAATCGAATTTTGATTGTAATATCACAGACAATATAATGTTCCCAGTGAGGAGTGGCTTAGTACTCGCGCGTATCTATAGTAATATTTTGTTAGGTCACTTGTAGATCTGCTGTATTTGTGTAGGACTATACTTTGTTAGTCTCACTCAAGATATCATGCCGTGGATAGAATACCTTTTGCAAGTTTATATTATAATGGCAGAACCAATTGGAACATAACTATCAAACATTTATTTTGTTATGTCAAGTTTATTTGTATTCTTAAGTTTGAGTTTTATCGCTTTACTTTAACGAATAAAACCAGAACATCTTTCATAATAAAGCTTCGACCCGTTTACTCCGAATTTATATTTAATGAGCCGATTAAGAAATACGTACTTTTAGATTTATAATAATAGGCTAAAATATTACTTCGAAAATATTAAAAAAGTACTATATGTACAGAGGTACAGCCTAGCTATAGCCCATTGAGTACAGCTCCTTAACGGGTTGGCTCGACCGAAACAGTACCTAACTTCTCATTTCGTATGGTGAGTGAGAGAGTTGGAAGCCTTCCTATTGCCTTTCGTCTCTTATTACTTTACTAGCTGACCCTTGCGGTTTCACTAGCGTTTATGGTTACTTCTTCACTCCTATAAGTCATAGTGTGATGTAATATAGCCTATAGCCTGCCTCAATAAATAAACTATCTAATACAAAAATAATTTTTCAATTCGAACCAGTAATTCCTGAGATTAGCGCGTTCAAACAAACATACAAACTCTTCATTTTATAAATTAAGCTGACAACGCATTTATTGATCACTTAATACCAGGTCCGTGTTCGTTTGTCAAGTTGGCATAAAAAAAGAACTATGAAACTTTAAAAAATGTCTCGTAAAACAATATCCGTGTAAAACTTCCATAAAAATGCTCATCATATCAAAGGTAAAATGTTTTATAGTTTTATTCCACAAAATAAAATATTACATACCTAATTTTATTACAACTTGTGTCACTAAGCGCGATAATGTCAGTTACCAAGTATTACATGACTTCACCGCCAACGTATGATATAATAATCTTTAGAGTCTGACAAATCCGCGAAACACGGTCTTAATAACTATATGTTATAAGCTACCTGTTGACGTTATGCGGAGTTATCAACTATTATTGTTCTTTAAAAGCTATTTCAACATGCTTACATGAAAACGTACTTAAGCTTTCTTTTATATAAACGCTAAAATAATACGTCTTTGTCAAAACGTTATATTCTGAGAATTGATTTTTAAATTTTGGTACTGAAACGCTTTCTTTTGGAACTTTTTCTTAAACTATCATGAAGATTTACATAAATTCTTTGTTTCTTGGACTTTGTTGTTTTACACCTGAAAGAATTTACTGTCAGTGGCTTTTTGACAACCACAGCTTTTATAAGGTTACCTAGGTAATTGTTACCAGATTACAGAGTTGGTGTATACAATTTACGAGAGTATAACTTAAAATTGTATTTCTCGCCTTACAGTCAAAATGTGGCAAGTTCTTAAAAAAACCAAAATCAAAAAATACTTTATTCAAGTAGGCTCTCACGAGCACTTTTGAATCGTCATACATGAAAAAACAAAAAAAAATTACATAAATAATGTGGCTTCCACCGTTTCGGAACGTAGATTCTACCGAAAAAAATATCTCTTGTTTTTTTTTTAATTTGCTTTTATCTACATACGAGGTACTTGTTTTGAATGTGTTTAGCTATTTTTTAATTAAATAGCAATAAAAATTGAAATAAAAACACACTCACAGCGAATATAGTAATTAACTTCAAGCTTGCAATATTTATTGTGTTTAGTAATATGAAAAACAAATACGTTTCTCTTAATTGTACGTATAATTTATTTAAATTATACATTCATGCAATTATACTTTTATAATTATACATTGGCTACTAGCCATAATTAAATATGTTTACTTAAAATGGCACACACATTCAAATTGATTGTCATTTATCATAATTCAATAAAAACTCTGATTTAAGATGATCCGTCCTACAAGTTCAGTGAATTAATTTCGTTATGAAGCGTATTAAAAATTTATCTAGAGCGCGATGAAGAAGCGAATAATTCGTCGTCAGCCAATCGCAGTCCACTGCTGGACATAGGCCTCCCCAAGTTTGCGCCAAACATCCCGATCCTCCGCAACCCTCACCCAGCCTGGTCCGGCAACCTTGCGTATGTCGTCAGTCCAGCGGGCCGGAGGGCGTCCCAGACTACGTTTGCCAAGACGCGGTCTCCACTCCAGGACTCGTCTGCTCCAACAGCCATCGGTCCTGCGGCAGACGTGGCCGGCCCATTGCCACTTCAGCTTGCTAATTTTGCGAGCTATGTCGGTTACTTTCGTTCTCTCACGGATAACCTCATTCCTGATTTTATCCTTGAGAGAGACCCTGAACATAGCTCGCTCCATAGCACGCTGAGCGACTTTAAATCTGTGGACCAGCCCCATTGTCAGTGTCCACGTCTCGGCAGCGTATGTCATCACCGGTAGGACGCGAATAATTCAATAGAGTCCAAATCGTGTGCTAATTTTAGTTCTCAAAATGTTCGTTCAAAAACTTCTCTGAATCCAAATATATCTTTAGTCGCAGACAAGTCTGTTACGATACTTAAATTAATAATATTTAAAACAAACCTATTTAAAGAATTAATAATAAAAAAAACGATAGCCTCTACGTACTAGTTAGACCGGTATTGTTCTCATGGCTTTATTTTAGAACTAAATAGTTTTTGTACAAATGTAAGATGCTTAATTGTACTGAAATCATGGAAACAACGAACGGCAGTTAGAATAAAATGTAATAGTAAAATCTAATTATAATCGTGTTTCAATACAATTTGTAAAAAGTATTTTTTTCCTTCACTGTTTGCTACTTTTCTCAAGTATTTTTCGTACTTAATAAATGTGTATTTATTTAGTTGAATCTAAAAAAAGAGAGATTTGTTTTTTAAACCCTAAAGATAAACACAATAATTTGAAAAACAATATCTAGACACAAGTTAACTTATCAAATTTACGCATGACTGCAAATCCACGTTTTAATGTTACGTTTATCAAATTCAGAAGGTAATTCAGATATAACGAGACCTAAGAGATCAAAGAAAGTGTTACAAATATTATACATAATAATATCATTATGTAACTTAATATTGGCGAAAGACGTTTTGAAATCGTACTAATATTATTGGAGAGAAATTTTGTGAAATAGAATATATGTATCTATGTCAATCCCATATGTTGAATCCATGAAACAGTTTAGATTATAGAATGTACCACAGAAATATACATACATACGCTCAAAAACCTAACCCTCTTTCGGCAGTCGGATAGAAAGTAAGCTTATTTTCTTTCAACAGACTCTGACCCGAAAATTCATTTGCGCGTTCCGATTGACGACTTTCAGGCAACGCGAATGATTAGGCACAGAGCCAACAAACTTCCCCGTTTATCAAAAGACCCGACTCGAAACGTTCATGTTTTCGAACTGGTCCCGCTCATTCATTCGTTCCGACTCATTCATCAATACCTACTGTTGAGACAAATAAAGTGGATTAGGGTAATATTGAGAAGACGGTTGTTTTACTGAATTTATACTCTGACAAATGTCAATAGTTGGTTGGAGTCATGATTCGTTATCTTTATTGATTTAAAATACTGAGTGATCTAATAAAATGTACATTTAATAGTGCTGGTATCGATAAAAGATATTTATCCTACATTTATTCGATAGCATGTTAATAAAAAATACAGTTTTTTTTATTAAAATGCTATCGAATTTAAATTTCTCATTTTAGAACAAAAATATTTTTGTTTTGAAAAGACTCGGGAAAGTGTCTGGTATAAGAGTTGTAAGATATTCTTGCATTTACTTATAGCTGGATATATTTGAAGTTATTAAAAGCTTTTTTTTAAATAAATTATCAATGATTGATAAATATCAATAATTATATCTGTACAACGTGCTTATTAACGAGTTAACAACCAGGGATGCCCATAAAAAATTAAGGAAGGGACAATTTCTTTATGAGTAGGGAGAAGGCCTGATTTAAAGTGACCGTTCAAATATATCATTTTTTATACATTTAACCTTACAATATTTTGTTGTCTATATTTATTATCAATAATTTCTGTTACTATAGTTTATTAGCGTGTGGTCAGATATTATACAATTTTGGATATTTTTTGATGCATAGCCGTGCTAGTAGACGGAGGTGGGGGCTCAACCGAAAAATCTGATTTCACCCGTAATCTCATGGCCGATTGGCATCATAAAAAAATGTTTTTTAGTGTTTGCCTTGACAAAGCCTATGCTTGATCAAAATTTGACCTGGGTTAAAGACGATTCTTTCCACCCGAACCGAAATCTCGGATCTGCTACTGCATAGCCATATTATAGAACAACACTACAATATTATCCAAATTCCAATACATATAAACTAATCATAGATTTTCAAATGTGTTGTACTTGTGAAGCCAAGCCGTCACGTAATGGCGTAGACTGATCGCTCCAACAGTAATATTACCGGCTTTCCCCCCAATTTGTCCCTAATGATACCGATAACTACGCCGCGCCGATAACTTAACCAACATGACATTTGGCCATCGATCCATCCCTCAATATGACTTTCCTAACATTTGGGACGTGGGTTTTATCTAAAACTAATGCTATCGTCAAAATTGATTTGTGATTTGTCTTTAAATTACTAACTATTATTGAAACATACGTATAAACGCTACTAAGTTAGTGATAGAGCCTAGCTATAACCCTCTGATTCGCTCGTATGTGGGCCGATTCGACCAGGGCAGTACCACATTGTCATTGAAAGTCGACGCGTAGTAGCTAATATACCAGCGCTTAATGGTAAGTGCAAGAGCCGGAAGGCCAATTCCTTCCATTCCCTACTTTCTATAACCCTTCATCCATCATTTATTTTCAATCTGACAACGCATTTGTGACTCTTCTGGTGATGCAAATGCCACTTAGCACCAAGTGTCCCGCCTGCTCGTTTGTATGTTATTTACATATAAAAACAGGTAAAACATTCGAAGTCGGCGCCAAGTAAAACCTTTTACCTGTTATTAACTGGCACCGACTTCAAAATGTGGTAAAAAATATTTATTTTTTACTTTTAGTTTATTTGTTTCGGTTTCGAAGTCGGTTTGTTTTTCTCAAAAAGGTTTTATTTTACACTTTTAAGTGACAAATATATGTAGTAAGGTGTAGTAAGGGACCGTTTTTGATTTACCTAATTTACAATAGCCTAACGTTAACTGCTTATCACAATTTACAAAGTGTTTCTTTTTCCGATGCAGAGCTGTTAATTATTGAGGAGTTCTCCTGGTATCGCATCATCAGCCCCCCTTCACCGTATACATTGTGCCGAGCATAAATTTCTTAGCAATCATATTGAAGCAATCGTATCGCAACACATAAAATACTCGTTATTGAGTGGTTCCGGTGCCCATCCGTGGTCTTCATCATCAGCTCCACCTCATCAAATGTAGCTTTTCGTGAGTAAATACATGAGTTACTATCAAAAATACGTACATAAATCGGTATAGGTGTACCTATAATATGTGAAGAGTTCCCTCGATTTCTCGAGGATCCCATCGTCAGATCCTGACTTCATGACAATGGGACCAAATTGGAAGTATACCCTTTAAAAAAAAATTGATAATCGGTCCACAAATGACGGAAAAATCGGTGAAAAAACAAAAAAAATACATACAGCCGAATATATAACCTCCTCCTTTTTCGAAGTCGGTTAAAAAATACACCTCTGTCTAACATAGTCGCTATGGTTAATAATTAAATACATATTTCTTTCATTTTATTAAAAAAAAGTCTTAAATTATTAAAATGTGATATTACAATAGCGACAGTGCTCAACAATTACCCCGAGGATTGAAAAAGGTTAAGGTTGACAATTTTATGCCACGGTCGATATTGACCGCGGTAAAAAGGACGTTGGAAATAATTACTAATGTTAAATTTACTTTGAACTATTAACCTACTCAAGTGTCGATAACATATATATTCACATAGCATAAAAGTCAGTTTTATACGCATAATTACGTTAAAAAAATGGTTCTCAAGTGGTTCTTTTTTTATTAAATTATTAGCAATATATACAGATGTGTATGTATAAAAACTCCCTATTAAAAACCATTTAATATGAAAATAAACGAACACCAATGAATTCTAGGACAAATTTTTAGATCCTCAAAAGTTTCGACTCCGCAAAGTCAATGTTACCGTCTTGGGGCAAGGTATTCGTTTTTATAATAAAATTCCGCAGAAAGTGTTACAGTTTACAAAAAAGTAATTTAAAGTACATATTAAAAAATCCTTAGTAGCTAAAGCATTCTGTTCAAGATTATATAGATGATAAACATGCTTGGATTTAGTATAAGCTGGATTCAATACCCTGTGTATTTAATATGTTTGTAACTCATAAAATCGTAAAACTTTTAAAAAGAGTAACTATCGAGTTTTTTGCCGCTTCTTCTCGGTAGAATCTACATTCCGAACCGGTAGTAAATTAATTAATTAATTAGTGTTTAGTTTTCTTTTGTTTTTGTATTGACGATTCAAAGGTGCTTGTAAAAGCCTACTTGAATAAAGCATATTTTGATTTGATTTGAATCTAAAAATGTCGATAGCCAACGTCCATACGAAACAAGTTACATATTCTTTACTTCAGTATAAAGACGCAAAAGAGGAACAATTCACCTTTTTTTGCATTAAAATTGATCGTTTAGAAACGAATCTAATTACGCGCACGAGGAACTAAAACTACCGCGTACAAAAGTCGCCTACGCTAGTTTGCAGCGCCCCCGAGGATCTAGCGCTTCGGCCACCCTGATCGCTGATACTGGCTCGGTGATTTAAGTCCTCATCTAACAAAAATCTCGTCTGCGTAAGCCACAATAATAAAAACATGGACACACTGAAAACAAGCGGTTACAAATTACTCGTCACTCACTATGAACGAGTGTCGTGACATCGCTACTGACATGTTATTTCCATCGTCGATTTATCTTGCTGCGGGTTTCAGGAACTTTATTGTAATAAAAAACAGCGAAATGAACTGTGTGCGTTTAATAAATTTCAACCAGTTAATTGGAAACTGAAGCTAGACGTACAGTTGAAATTTATTTTGACATTGATGATTGAGCTATTACAGCGCGTATCTGGGTCGATACTATTATTTTCTGGTGAAAGAATCGACTGTAAAGTTCCAATATTCTTTAATATTGTATTTTAGTGTAAAAAATGATTGCTTGAATGCAATCAGAAATACTATTGTTGTGTTTTGGTAAGAACCGTAAAGAGTGAGATCATAATCTGTAGTGCATTAATAGGGGTATTGCTTTTAATAAAAAAACTGTTCGGTAAATGGTTTCACTACTATTTTGACTATGAATTTCTAGTGTTATTCAATCGTATGTTATGAGTTGAAGTAGAAAAAGAAAATCTGCAATTTCTTTGCTGACTTCTCGCTCAAGCCGGTGTTAAATTTTCTGGCAATGCTTATTTTCATAATAGTCCTAAATCGCTGGCGAAATCTTAATTATAAAATATTCAAAATGAACTCTATACTAAAACGTATAACTAAAAATACATATTCACAAGCACTAAATATTCGTTACGTGTCTATATCATATTGACAGCGCACTCTGTTTGAGATGAATCATGATTCCGATGCTTCTCCGAACGACATTACACTAAGTTGCAGAGACATAAATGGCAAAGGATTGATGGATGGTATTAAGCGAGTGCTCTCAATCTTAAAGGATATTGTAAGGAAATATAAGAATGACATTTATTTAAAATGAAGGAAAAAGTTGGAAGTATAATTTTAGTTGTTCTAAAAATTTTGTTACTCCGAAATTAGATGCAATAGATTGATCAATGCATGTACAATTTGTTCATCGAAAATTAAAAAAAAACTGTACTAAAGACGTATGTATACAATTTCCCAAAACATGTAGGTTTCTGACTGTTGGAAATGCAGAGGCCAAATTTCAAGACGTGTAACATTCTGTTGTAATTTTTGTGTACTTATCAAAA
This sequence comes from Hypolimnas misippus, assembly GCA_037950945.1. NCBI lineage: Eukaryota > Metazoa > Arthropoda > Insecta > Lepidoptera > Nymphalidae > Hypolimnas > Hypolimnas misippus. Next base: position 9,536,521 of record JBBEEQ010000011.1, on the reverse strand, counting down.
CCAAAAGGAGTTTTAAAAATAAAATGAAATAACCCATTATACGAATATTTTGCAAAAAATATAAATTAAAACTTAAAACACATCCAGGACATGAATGTACAAATCTTGGCTACGCACTCAAGATGTTTTGGTGATTCCGTTTGTTAAGTATTTCCAAATTCGTTATATTTACTTTTAATTTAAACCTCACTTTTGAACGTTGTTATTAATTCAGTAGAAAACGTAACCTAGACCATAACACATATCCATGCGTACACTGAAATAGCTCTCACAAACATAATCATCAATCACGTTAACAGTGGCGTATTCATCATTATACAAACTTCATCCTTGATATATTGCGGTTTGACTACGTCCATATATCAAGTACCTTTAAAGGATGAAATAATAACTGAACAAGGTGAGATTATGAAGGTGTCAATAGCAGGTATTACTCTATGCAAACTACCCGCCGGCGCTGCAGAGACTACGTGATCGGAAATTTGAATCTCCCATTGAGCTTTGGAATCTACGTCAGGCAAGAGTGAATAATACGTAAGTTTAATCTATAGATAAGTGTGAAAACCTTTGCCTCCTTAAATATTAAAATATTTTTTTTTTTATCTCTAATACCTTGTAATCACATTACCTAAATTGTTTATATTTATATATTTTCATTAATTATTAACACCAATTTTGACTTTGAATTTAATGGAAAATAAATTAGGATGTGGAAAATGTTATGAAAGTCAATTGATTTTGTAGTTAGATAATTAAGAATTATTTTTATTTATATATAAATAGATAAGTTTATTTTTCTTTTTAAAATTAACTAAGTTTATTCTCCATTAGTCTTTTAGAACTCTTAGTACATACAGATATGTATTTACTAAGAGTTCTAAAAGACTAATTACAGCGACATTAAATTAAACAATATTTGTTAATAAAATCTTAAATATCGTAAAACTAATTAATGTGAAAAGATCCTAAAAGTAAAATAAATAAGTATATATAATAGTTGACCAAATTCATTTGTGGTCTTAAACCTACGTTTTCAAATATTAAACGTAAGGCAAAAGAGGATAAACAAGGACGAAAGTTAAACGACGCCAAAAATAAACCTTTTTGACATCAAAAATAGAAGTATTATGTGTACAAGTGGTTACAATCAAAGAGAGTGTTGAGGGAACAATTTCGTGACATTAGAAAATTGGTCTTTACTGGATGTCGCAGGATGCATCTCGCAATCAGAGACTCGACACTCTATAGGGAATATCGTGCAGTTGGAAACTCAGAGAGTAATTGCTTTTTCTCTTGCTTGTCACTTTCATTTGTAGATTTTTATTTAAGCGTTCCAATATTGTTTTTCTTGTTATCGATAGGTCACAACTTGTACCAACTGATGCAATTGTCACGTATTGTTTTAAAGATGGTTTACAGCTTTAATGAATTGTCCATAGTACTTTAACCATCGCAAGATAATAAATTACCAAAAAAATACAAAATTGTTGTTTTTGTACTTCTTATCTTTCAATGTGTTTTTAATTTCAATTTTGGTCTTTCTATACGCTTGTCCAAATTCATAGTAAGTTTCGTGGTGACACTGTACATATTTAATATAAATTATATGGTTGTTAAATTTCACAATATTCCACAGTTGCGACCACACCGGACGTTGCCTTCAGTTGGAATGCCGAAATCATCAAATACTGCACTAAATCTGGTGCTAAATCGAGAATTGTACTGTAGCGTTGTGGTCGTGTAGGTATTATGTTTCGTGAATAAGTAGTCTCTGCTTCAGTATCCATAAATTACAGTCAGTTACAAAACTATTTACATAATGCTCGTGTGCAGGGGTATATCCATAGCTTCCATGTATATCCAAGAGAAGGATCCGAAGGGTAAGTCCAAAATACAAAGTATAAAGGTAAACTATGCTCATGTGTATATCAAACGGTTGACAGGGCCCAAAAAGCACTGTGACGTATAGACAGAGGCATGTTTACCGAGACAATTGTAATGTATTAATAAAATGTGTTTACGTCCATTACATTAAAAAGTCGGTAAACTACACTGACTTTTTAATGTAATTGGGATTTTTTAATGCTTTTATATCAAATTTCGAAAAGTTACATTTTCATACAAAATTCTTATTCTATTTACTTAATAAAAGGAAATAATTATAGCATTTAAGTCAGCATATGAATCTCTTAACGCCTGCAGAAAAAAAGATAAAATGTTTGTAAAGAACAATGAAATTATAGTATAATAGAAAAAAATTTAAATCATTCCCTAAAAATTCCTCTAAAATTTTTAGAGTAATTATTATCAACGTCAAATTAAAACCATGAAAAGCACTTCGTACTTGTCTCTCATCGGCACTCGTCATCATTATTTTCAATTATCTACCGTCATATCGATGAAATTATGAGGTGGTCGTGATTAACAATAATTTGCTATTGTGGTTGGACTTACTATCTCATTTGTGTTAATTAGAATATAGCAGTTACATCATTAGTATTTAGATTTAAAAAATTCCAAATTTTATTAACGCTAATTTAATTTTTGTAAATCAGTTTTAATCACGAATCAGATATTATGTAACGTAGATTGAAAGATTATTTTTATTAACTTTCAGTGATAACTCAATATCTTTCTAGTTTCTATAATATACTCAATATCTAACTAGATTTGATGTTGCTTTTTAAAAATTATCCATTTAAAAAATTCTGACACATATTTAACACGAGAGGTTTGTCCAAGTTATTACTTTAAAGAATTAACATCCTATGAAACATTGAAAATTTCCAAAAAATAAAAATATACAAAACTTACTCAGCTTCTTCGACTGTCTCCGACATGGCGAGGAAGACACAATTGAGCAGAATAGTGGCCATGACGAAGTAATCGAAGTACTGGTTGGTGGAGAGGTAGACACACGCGCGCCGCACTGGCGACCAGGGAGACCACCAGAACAGCGACCGAGTTGCCGTAAACCGGTGGATATAGTTCTTGCGAAAACGTTTTGACACAACACAGAAAGTCTGAAACAACAAAAAAATAATGCATTAAAATCTACGTTTAATGACACTGAAGAAAAAGTTAAGAATTTCGTTCGCACAAAATAAATTTTAAATTTTAAAATCGCGTTGCCTATATCGTAAATCCCGAAAGCCGAGATAGCCTTGTACTTAGAAGACGTCGATCTCAACCGATGATCACGGGTTCAAGTACCGGCTAGAGTGCTAAATTTGTATTTAAATTCATCTCGAACTCGGAGTTGAACGAAAACCACGTGAGGAAATTTGTATGAGCCGGGAGAAATTCTTACATGTATATCAACAAACCTGCAGTGGAGTAACGCAATGGACTAAGCTCTAAACCTTCTCCAGGCTGTTACTTTACTTCTACTATACTATATCGCAAATCCTAATATAATTTCCTTTTTAAGTGCGTTAAAATAATAAATGTACTGACAAAGTTAATGATAACTTTATACTAATTTACTACCATCTGATTTGTTAGTCGGAAATACTAGATTATTAGTCTTACAAACATTGTCGGCAAAAGTAATTGTTGTTTTTCGTTGATCCAGTTTAATTAAACGTTTAAAATACTTAGTAATTAAACGACAAAAGGTTTAAAAATACCTTAAAAATAAAGATCCGAACAGAGTCGAAGCTACTCGAGATATCGATTTAATTACTGTTTTAGTTCACTATAAGGAACGTGATAAAAATATTGATAAAGTTTCCTTACTTGTACCAGAAAATATTCTTTCATTCGGCTTTTATATTCTAGACGTATATTTTTGGTTCAATGAAGCTCATGCTTTTCCCACATATAGAGTGTCTCTAGAGAATTTAGGATACCAAATTGAACAGACTTGTGATATTCCATTATAGACAAATGCAATTGATTTGTTTTCATTGTTATTGATGATACATTATGGTGGAAGAAGCTTGTACATTTTTAGTTTGTGCATTATTTTCTCAACCGTACTACTACAACTATCAACCGTATTTTCGAGTTTCTAGCCGATTCTTCTCGATAGAATCTACATTCTGAACCTTTTGTATTGACGATTCAAAAGTGCTTGTGAGACTTCGATGAAGCATATTTTGATTTTGATTTTTGATTTTGTACATTAATCTTTGAGTATCAACGATGTTGATGATAGTTGTTACTCTTTCACGAAAAAACTGCTTAACAGATTTTGTTGAAACTTTGCAGTAATATAGCTTATACATTAGAATAACATGGGCTTTATTTAATGTATAAATAAGTAGATGTTATTTGGTGTTATTGGATTTCAATTATAATATTTCTTTTAATATCCAGTCGATGTTGCGGACATCTGACGTAACTTTGTCGTCGGACGTAATTGTTTATAGATAAACATCACTGTCACCACTGTGACGCCAAAACGTTCAAACATTAGTACTTTTAAAAATGTTCGTATGATATAATTTTGTTGTCATACGAACAAAGGTGTAATGAATATAAAATCATTATTTGCACTCAGAAGTCGACCACGTGGAATATTTGACAAAGATTTATGAATTTATATTTAAAATGTAAAGGTTTTATTTCATAAAAAAGACAATTGCCTCGTATTAAAAAACCCGAAAAAAAACCTTTGTTTAAAATGCAAACAACCCGTAATTATTTATGCCGGCTCGAAACGAAATTACTCATTTTCAATTGTATTATGAGGGGCGAAGTTTCACAAACTTTACCTGCTCGTTGAATACACGAATGTAGTTTTATTTTCCATGGTTTGTTAGTTATTATTTAATTTAAAGTTTTTCTCTCGCATCTGTTATCTTAACTAATTTTATAAAAAATGTTTTCTGAGTTAAAGAAGTTATTATTTGCTTTTATAATTGATCAATGTTAACTTTTATTTAATTTTTAAAGTAAAATATACATCTATACTAATATTATTAAGTTGAAGAGTTTGTTTGTTTGAACGTGCTAATATAAGGGTCTACTGGTTTGAATTATTTTTTTTTTCTGTTACATAGTTTATTTATCGAGGAAGGTTATAGGCTCCATTACATACCGCTTTAACTCATAGGAGCGAAGCATAACCATAAACGCGAGTAAAACGCAAAGAACAATTAATTTAAAATAATATTATAATATATATAACTTAAATATTTAAAACTATCTATATGTCTGTAAAAACTTCGATATATATGTATGTATAATGTATAAGTTCGGGTTAATTTATTGAAGTAAATCCTAGCTACTAATGACTGCAATTCGTATAGGAGTGTCTCGACCGGGCAGTACCTCACTCTGACAGAAGATTAGCGTGAAGTAGCAAAGATATGCGCGCCACTGGGAAGTAATTATATTATACCTTATCATTTGTATTGTATTGCGAGAATACAACAATATCTTGGCAAGGATTTTTTTAACAGCGTGCACAGGGGATGCGCAAGCCATCCCGAGGCCTCTCCATTTCCGTGCTGAGAAACGCCATCACAGATGTTTGAGTGGGTACAAATCTCCACATAACCCGATCTCACCCCCCCAGGGATCGGGTATCTTTTCGAAGATTTCCCCTGCAAAAACAAAAAAAAGGCGAACAAGGAGGCGTGACGTGATCTTAAGTGACCACCACCACCTATGGACATGGCATCACCAGGGGACCTACAAATAGATTGCCAACTTAAAAAGAAAAAAGGAATAGAAAGAAACAAAAGGAATAGGAGAAATAGGTGGTCACTCTCACTCGCCGGACGAATCGCAGCTGTACTAAATATTTTACGCCAATCTTCTGTGAGAGTCGACACTACTGACCCGGTCAATCAAGATAAGCTACAGTAAGTTGACTAAACCTAAGTCAGTTTTATCTCAATCAAATGAATGATATGTCAGCGCAAAAATATGAACAAACAAACATAAAAATAAGATTTTTATTAAAAGGATATCATAAATATAAATAATTAATTGTATTGGTATATATTATATCATTCCAATATTTATATTTGCTGAAATAGCCTAGTAGATGCATGTAACCTGATGACCAGGCTTAATTCTGATTAAGCATGAGTGTAGTACAGTAACTGAGGCTCGATCGTGAAGTAAAATACAGTGGGGAAATCTGCATGAGTCGGGAGGTATTCTGAGACATTTACATATGTAAATCATTTGCTAATCTGTAGGAGAGAGCGTAGCGTTTCATTCTCCAAAACGAAAAAAAGGCCTTTTTTGTGTTTTGCAGCAGTGAGGTAATTACACCCTGTTTCGTTACTTTTCTACACCACTACAATCATAAATATAACTCTGTGTTTATGCAGCTCACATAATCGCAAGCAGGATTATTTCAGAGTGGGTCGGTGCACGTTTTTTAATCTAACCTTCACTCGACTATGCAGGATATTCTATATATGACACATCAACTATTCAGATATAATTTATAGAGTACGTCCTTGTAATAATACTTAAAATTTATTATCATACTTTTTATATCCTATTTTTTTATACCAGAAGTGTTCAAGTTCACCCTCCTACATACATGGAAATTAGATTGTATCATTGTAGTACAGTTGCTTAATCTTTTAATATGTAATAACACCGTATCACTTCTCTGGCGTTAGAAACAACTAACAGATATTAGTCCGATATGCCCTAACGTATCATATTATAAACTTTGAGTTCTCGAGTTGAACTAAGTACTTACGTAAACAATATTCGACGCTGCCGTCCGTGTCGCGAGCGTATTTGTTACTAATTTTCCACTTGGCTACAGTTACGTATGGCCACCTCAAAGTTGAGAAGACTTCATGCATAACAATATATAACTTTGTTGATTATCTTATACATTATATATAAGATAATATATGTTGGATGAATAAGCGAGATATTTGATATTATTTTATAATTTGTTGTAATTAGTTATAATTTTCTTTTATTAATATAAATGTAGCACCTACCAACTATTGTAATGATCATGCCGTGTACACATGTTTAGGAATAGCTAAAAATAATGAAATTTTATTGTATTTTTATCGTATTCTGTTTGTGTGCCTAATATATAAATAAATAAATTATGGTTACGAAATTTAAATTAGTGTAATTTCAAGTTTATCAATAAAACGACATCATGTAGAATATTAAAAGTTACTTATTTAACGTACCCTTTTTAAAATTTATTCATACTAGTTAATAAGAAAATTTGTCTTTAAATTGAAATTTAAAAATATTTAATTAAATCAATCGTTGAAAGAGAATGTTGTTGGTATTTCAATATTTAATTGACTATAATTTTATCATACGCTCAACTAGTAATTTACACGAAATTAAAGTTGTCTATAAATAAAGGCTGACATTGTATAAACTTGACACGACATCGTTTCAACTATAAATAAAATAAAAAAGTAATTAACACGTTAAATGTAAAATCGATTGATATTAAAATATTCGAAGAAATTTATTATTTCATAAAAAATATAGATGACGAATATATGCATAAAATGTTTAATGTGCGCGAATTCTAAACTCAATTAGCATACAATGTTGCTAAATATTTCCAACAGAACTATTTAATTTTCATACAAATGTATTCTCTGTAATGCTAGGGTATATCGAAAAAACAGTGTAATAGGTATACACTTAGGTTATCATTAGAAAAACTGTATTAGGTAAATTAGTCTCGTATTCAACTAAGTTGTACTTCCGAACACTCAAATATTCCATGAAGCCTAAACTTTAATATCTGCAATGCGGATTTTAAATAGCACCGTATTCCTCCATAATAAATACGGTTGGATTTTTAATTTTTTGCTAAATTATTCCATAAGTTGGTCCCAACTGCAAACTAAAATCCAAAACAAAGAACCCTCAAAGTAATATACTTCTAGAGCTAATTGAGCTCCTAAATACTTGGTGTTGTTTTTTGTTTTAATTTTCTGAGATTAAATAAAAATAAATTGCGGTATTTAATACGTTTGGGTGTCCTAATGTGTTTGTAGATGATACAAATTAAAAAAAAAATACCGTATTTCGGAATACTTTTTTGTATTTTCATAAAATATTATAGAAGGGGTCCAAAACAAAAATTTAAATTTCATAACATCTAAATGACATATATTGAAATTACTAAATAATGTTACCATTATTTATTTTGTGTGTGAATATTTATGAAGACGTGAAAAATTAATGTATTACTTATATAATATAATTTACGACGTTTCGCTACGGGACGTCTTCATAGCGGGACAGCATTTTTTGGGACGAAACGTGGTCTAAACGTCAATGTAAGGTAATAGTAACTAAGATGGGTAGGAACGGGGCGCTTATTATCCCTTATCCTATAGCCGAAAGTAGTTTCGTTTTTTGTTAAAGTTTGAAAATTAAATATTTCAATGTAAATATTGACACAACGAATTTTACTACATTTTACTTATTCTAAATGCAAAAATTTGTGAGGATGGACGAGTATTTGTATGTTTGAATGATGGGTGTTTCACGCAAAAACTACTGAAAAGATTATGATAAAATTTCACATTTATATAGTTTAATACATCAGATTAACACATAGAATACTTTTCGCCGCAGAAGGGAGCTAATCTAATATACTAAAACTACTCTTACGGCCACAGAAATATCATTACATATAAAAGGTAGTAACAGCCTATATATGTCCCATTGCTGGGCTAAGACCTAAGATTAAGCTCTAAACCTTCTCCTATTAAGGAGAAGGTTTAGAGCTTAATCCACCACGCTGCTCCACTGCGGGTTGGCGGATGTACATGTTTCAGAATTTCTCCCGACATATGCAGGTTTCCTCACGATGTTTTCCTTCACCGCCGAGCTCGTGATGAATTTAAACACAAATTTAGCACTTGAAAACTCAGCGGTGCTAGCCGCGGTTTGAACCCGCGATCATCAGTAAAGATCGACGTGTTCTAACGGCTACGCCATCTCGGCTCATCTAAAAGGTAGCTTTTTAATAATTAGACCTCGACCGAAAAAAGGGGAGTGTTATAAATTTGACGAGTGTATCTGCCTGTGTTATCGTAGTTCCCTAAATAATGAACCAACTTTGATGAGTTGATTAATGGATATGGTTCTGAGTTATAATGTATAAAGATCTGTTCAGAAGTTTCCAAGATATCAGCCTTTTTTCTATTTGTTAAAACTGTTCTGGTAGTTTAACTGTTTTTCATTGAATATTTGAGATATTTTTCTAGCGGTTTTTTTTTCCTATTTGATGTGAACTTATTGCGATCTTTTATACATTTATAAACAAGACTTTTTCTTTAAATTTATTTTCTAAACATCTCGTTCTGCTGTTTAAAAATGACATAAAAAAATGTTTTTTTTATTTATTTTTTTCATTATTATATTTAAACGATGTTTTCACTCAGGACTAACGACAAGATGTTATTTTAAAATTCATTTAAACAAAATAAATATAATTGAGACTTTTCATAATGTGGACACTTGTGAAATTATAATTAGCGTAAGGAGAAAATAGTGGTGCTATTCTGTCTAGTTTTAATCTAGCAAATAGTTTTATTGAAATGTTTATTTAAACAACCAAGACAATAAAGTAAATGTACGTTTGTTGGCGGGGTTTTTATCCCGTCTTCAAAACGCTCCAAGTGTTTTATGATAGAATGTGTGTTTTATCCTTATATATATGTAAGTATCTGTTGATCTGATTATACGTTTGCCTGTTATTGAAAAATGTATATTTTTAAATATTATAAGCTAAACCTTAAGCTGCATTAAAAATATTTTAGAGACTCAAATAAGTTTTTACTATTGTTATCATAAGTTTTTTTATCTGTGCCCTTAAACCGTAAAAAAAGTAAGAGTGAATATTGCAAACTCATTGGTTAGTTCAAATAAAGCCCGATGAGTCGGCTTTTATGTCGGAAAGAGATTCACTTATGTGTATTAGGAAAAATACTTGCACGAAACAGAAAAGGTGGTGTTTTATTTTCTTTCTTAATTTTGTTATTTTTAAATACAATGACGTATTACTAGCCAGTGATGGCTAACAGCTGTGAAAAATTAAAAAATATATAAACAATGAAGATTAAGGAGTTCAAATAGAAGAAATATGAAAAGAAAAATTAGTATAGGTATATGTGTAAATATCTGCTTATGAAGTCGGTTGTAAAAAATGTCTTAGCCATTTAGCTGATATTTCGATATTTTAATTTGCTTTGCGCAATGGAATAGTTCTTTCGAACAACAAAGAGACCTAGAGACGACCGTTCCAAGGTAAACCATCAAAACTATTTTCCTATAAAATTAAGCGATGTAATCAAGGAGACAATTGCGTAAAACTATATCCATCAAAACATTCACATTTTGACAGTTAAATAAGGCGTTTTAATTACAAAAATCAGAAATGAACCGTCAGAATGTAGCGTGTTTTGATAGCGATAATCTTACACAATTAGCTAACTGATCCAATTGTATTTCATTATTATGTTTCTAAATATACCACTAATGCACGAGCGTCGCTATAGCTTTCACATGGGAGGGGTCCGTGCAAGGGAAGGGTCCGATAGGAGGATAAGTCTAAAATGTACAAATAAAAGTAAGTAGTTTTTATCCAGGAATCACACAGTAAGATGGTATGATTTTAAATGCCAATCTTAGTTATACAGAAATTATATAAACCATTGTCACTGCATTCCTTCAATATACTAAGTAAGTTGAATACTAAGGGAGGGGTCCGGACCTTCGAAGCCCCCCCTCTCCCTTATATACGAACATGCATTAACATCATTCTGAATATAATTAGACAGAAGCAAGACCGCCATTCTGCCGCTGCATACAGAAGTAACTTAATTAATTATTTAAATTTATTAATTCCTTGCAATTACTCGCAACTTCGTCTACCAATGTGCAGGATTTTTACCGAATCACTTGACGCTTATCGTGATAATTTGGAAATATTACTCAATATAGTTATAATTTATAACCTATTAATTTATTCGACAAATCTGTGACACTGTAAAGTTATTGTTTATCAAAAAGCTTTCAGTTTTTGTAATTGCATTAAGATACATATATCCATACATCCATTTGTAAGAATTTATGAATACCTTCCTCGCCAGTGCCCTGAAATATATATAACTATTTATTTTTTAAATATACATTACACGATTTAATACTTACGATACTTTTTTTTTATTCTACGTGAATAGTAGGCAGCAGGGTAATTCCATGAAACTATCATTATTACAAAATGCGTCAATTTAACAGTTGATTTTTGATTTTAGTACCAAAACACCTCAACTAAATTTTAAAACATGACGTATTTTGTAAGTAATTGCAAACACTGTTAGCCTACAGAAGGATCATAACCCATCTTTATCATTACGTGATAAAAATCAGTAGCATTGATAACGATAGGTCACTGTAATAAGCCTGCAGCTCTAAATATTCCCCTATTGTGCTAGCAACGCTCAGTATAAACTTTAAATCCGCATTTTGCGGTCACGTATGGTTTACCTCATCGGACATGTGAGTTCAATTAAGGTCCTATCTTTAATGCAATACCGCACTGGCATTATACTGTATATATTCAGTATATTATACTTATGTGAGGCTTCGCAACTTAACATAGTTTAAGTCGTTTATCTTCGCTTAAGATCTTGTAAACTGAAACAATCTCACTGTTACCAAGGTGTAAGTGCAGACTCGTCTGTCAACAGTGGCTTTATTCCTTCTTATAAATCGTTTAGTATTCTGCTAGCGACTCGCGAATAAAGTCTAAAGTGACAAGAAACTTATGATATGAAGAGACAGTTAAAATTATGACAATGCTTAAATTGTTTGTTCATTTTATAGTAACTTTAAGTGGCTCTACGTACTTTGACATCAGAGGACTTTATCAGCTTAAAGATAGTTTCGTCTGTCGTTCAATCGATCAATGAAAATATGTAATAATGATTGACATTATTCATAGTGCCCGGGCTTTTTGAATAATATGTATGAGAGGGCTATATGATAATAAGTATTAAATTAATTAAATTATCTAGTGGTCGCCGAGTGGTCGAAATTCGATCATTATCAATTTAAATTGCAAATTTAAACATTAAGATTTTATTAAGGCTGTGTTGAATTTGACCACAGACAACAATAAACAATCCTTGTTTATACTGCGTATGTACTATATACGTGCATTTGTGTGTCAAATAAATGGTAGTGTGTGTGGTGTCTCTTATATTAATATAATCTTTTTTTATGCATTATTAAAAAAAAATAGTATACTGCGCTACTCAGTGTGAACTATAAATGTGCGAAATTTCATACACCTCCGCATAATTTTCGAAAAAAAAGGTTCAAAGTTTTTGGTTGACGCATGAATATATAAATAATGCCCTAATTAATAAGTTTCTCGTTAAAACAAATAAATAATAAAGTATATATAAAACATATTACCATGTTTCGAAGCGAGAAAAATTTTCAAAATTAAGTAAAATTTTCACTTCCATAAACGAAAGATTTATCAAAAGATTTACCTTGAAATAATATCTTACTTAGTGAAAACAATAAGAGTTCTTACTGCTACTGTAAAATAAAAATGCGAAAAACTTAAACCAATCTTGTTGTCGACATAACTTGCCCAGCTGGCATTCAGCCAGCTTATGACAATTTAATGTACTCGTTTCGATATTATTTAGGTTATTAGATTCTCTAAGCGCAACTCGCAATGCTTATATTTAATTCAAAACACAACTTCGATAGTGCGAAGCTGAAGTGTCTTGAAATTGTAAGCCTATGAATGAAACGAAGCCAATAGAAACACGATAATACGTGACTTTTTTGCTTAAATAATATATACAGAAAATTTTCACTGAGAACATTTGGACGCTGATAAGCAGGAATGTGTAAACAAAAAGTCAAATTTGGAGATATTGATGTATTCTGATTCATGTATTTAACATTATTCGAAATAATTTCAAGTCATGTAAATTAAATAAGTACGAAAAAAGTTCTCAATTTAATGTTTCGAATATTTAAGTGTTATATTTTGCAATTTACAATAATATCATATATTTGAAAAATTACTATTAGGTATACATAACTTTTTATAATACCAATACACTTTAAATTCTTTATACCTTTAAAAAAAAAGAAAAGAAAAGATGGATTTATACTTTTATATATACTTCAAACAAATTGATTAAGAATAGGTTTGACATCTTTAGAAGCCATTTTCTCAAAATAAAGTCCGTGAGTGACGAACAATGCATAGCTGCATCTACTTATGTCTTGTACAGATAATTTCTATTTAAAAAAAAACACATAATTGGAATTTTTTAATTGTATTTGATCTTGATGCGAAAAGAAAATAAAATTTTAAAAGCCTATAACTTTTTAAAGTAAAATATTAAGCATTAAGGTAACACTACCTTTACTTAAGTAAAAATATACTTTATTATATAGTATGTATACGTAAGTAAACACAACAATAAACTACAGTGCCTTATTATAGACCCCTATCACTAAAATTATTTATTTTATCTATACTAATATTCTAAAAAGGAAAGATTTTATTGTTTTTTTATTGAATAAACTCCGAAGGTAGGCCGATAATTTTTTTTTTGCGTTGGATAACCCGTTTATTCGTAGAGGTTATAGGATATATTACATCACGCTACCATAACCGCGAGAGACATCTAGTTATATTGTATATAATGTAACCACCAGGTGCGGTTTCATCATTAGAGCTCTACTCTGCTCCGAGATATCAAAGCTGTAGCGAAACATCTTAACGCGAGACTTTATCCTTCTCATAAGATCAGGGACATAAGTTTGTTTCGAACTATGCAGATGTTAAACTTCTGAAGTTATGCGAACACAAAACAAAGCTATGCGTTCGGTCATAAATTACGTCCCTAGTTCGCGTAAGCGCTATTGCAATATACATCGTGTTTATCGACGACTTATTGTTGCTAAGAATTCTTACTAAATTATCGTGTTACATAACGTTGTCTTAGATTTTGGCGATTATTACTCATTAAAATAAAACTATTTTAAACGGATTTAAATCGCGTATATTAACTATTTTTATCATTCCGACGTTTCGAGCACTTTACACAGTCTACCCGTGACCACGAACGATGTAAAGTGCTCGAAACGTCGGGATGATAAAAATAGTTAATATACGCGATTTAAATCCATTTAACATTGTGTTACATTTTTTATTCACAAATTCTCCAGTTTTTATATCATTGTACTATTCATGTTCATTATATAAAACAAATATATATATATATATATATATATATATATATATATATATATATATATATATTTGTTTTGAAGTATATTTAAAGCTTCGTAGTTAACTAAGAATCTTAATTATTTAGTCATGTCGACGGACGGCGACGGTGGGATATCTGACTTGGTTATTTAATGTATTTTTTTAACTACATTTCGACAATTTATTTATATTGTGCAATCAAATTACAATGTTGCCAACAAAGAAAAAAATTGCATCATCTTTTATCTGTTAGGCGGGAATAACTTTTTAAGTTTTACTATCGAGAGCGATATAAAACACCGCTGTAATCTAGTAACAGATATGTCGTAAGAAGTTACAAAAGTTATGAATGTAAAAAATAAGAAACGGACAGTAATTTCCTTCAGGTGTAAAGCATTGAGAAATAACTTATGTAAATCTTTATGAAAGTAATGTCCAGCATTGTATATTTGCTACATATTCTTTTGATTCCAACATATATAAAGATAAGAAATGTGGAAAAAACCTCTAACCTTAATAAAGATTGCGAACGAAACAACTCGTTGTACCAAACAAAACACACGTATATTACAGTAGGCCGCAGTGGTAATGTGTTCGTTACATTTTAGCTCTTATTTCAATAACAATAAGAGCTATATTATCGTAATGTATATCCTACGTAAAAATTTTGGCCGCAACATATTGTAATCCGCAATTTAGCACTGTTTTATTTCATGCTCCTTTATTCCTTATTTACATTTGTAAGCTACATTTCTGGTTTCTTGTTTAATAAATCAATTTACACAATTCTGTACGATTAAATAGAAATGTTACTTTTAATTTGTAAATATTAATAAATTCTTAAAGTTTTTGAACTAAATAACTAAACTTAATTACGACTATGTTTTATACGAATAATGCGACTGCAATACCGACTTTCAAATATTTAAAGTTTTACTTGAAAATAACCATTATTATGTAATTCCCACTTTTGTTTTAGCTTAGCTATTGTATCATTAAGAAAAATCATTTTTACTACTGAAATAAATTTCAGAACTCGCATACATGGTAAAGTGATATCATATACGCTTTACCTAGTTGGACGCTGATAAGCTATACTGTGTCAAGCCACAGGGACTTCATTTTGAGCAATGGCGTCTAAAGTCAAAGCTATTATTTATAAATTAATTTGAAGAAGTTTATATAAAAGCAGACGGATATATTTAATATGTTACCTAATAATGAGATTTTCAAATATTTGAGATTATGGTTTAAATTGCAATATCTAGAACGCACTTAAAATTCAAAGCATTTAAATAAGATACTTTTTCCGTACTTATTTAGTTTTAATGACTTATTTTTTAAAATAATGTTAGATAGGTGACTCAGTGTGAGAATACATCAATATCTCCAAATTTGACTTTTTGTGGATTGACATGTTATTGCTGATCAGCATTGAGTCATAAGTAATAGATTGAGTCAGATAGTCATTCAAAGTGATCAATTCGTATGTTGATAAAGAAATAACATTTCAAAAGCTATCCAGCTATTCTTATAATAACATAATTACGTTGTCTTAGATTTTTGCGATTATTACTCATTGAAATAAAACTATTTTAAACATATTTAAATCGCGTATATTAACTATTTTTATCATCCCGACGTTTCGGGCACTTTACACAGTCTACCCGTGACCACGAACGCTGTAAAGTGCTCGAAATGTCGGGATGATAAAAATAGTTAATATACGCGATTTAAATCCATTTAACATTGTGTTACATTTTTTATTCACAAACTTCTCTAGTTTTTATATCATTGTACTATTAATGTTCATTATATAAAACAAAAAATATATATATATATTTGTTTTGAAGTATCACAGTAGTTTTATTTCAAAGATTATAATTGCCGATACATAGACTATAACATAACGAAAGAAAACTGTTAAAAATATTTCATACACAAATACGACCCGAATCGTTACGCACCGCTTATGAAACATATGTTTTGATAACGGCTCCCTTGTCCCTTATACATATGAAATCCTTTCAATGATCTGTTATTAGCCTACACGTCGGGACCTTTTTCGAGATTGTATAATAAAGTCAATTTAAAGAGTTTTTGCATTTACATAAACACCATTCTCTCTTTTTGGTATAAAACAGATTATTAAAAAATCTAAACATTCTCAGTCAAAATCAGGGTTTTATATGAATATATATTAAATCTAGTCTCAGTGTTAAATAAACATTATACTAGCAGTTTTTCAAGTAAGATTTCAGTTGATACGCAATGTGTCAACCCACGAAAAGTCAAATTTGGAGAGGTATGTGTTCTTATAATGCGTCACGTATTATATATTATTCAAAAAAAAAAATATATAGTCTAAAAATTAAATATAATCTTAAATTAATTTAGCAGCAGTAGTAGTAGTCTAATTAATTCCTGTTGTTCTCATTAGAATACGTGTTTTTTCTTTGTATAAATTGTGTTTATTTTAATGTTTTTTTTTTACTTAAATTTTATTTTATAATGTTTTTTTTTTATATATAAAATGTGAAAGTGTAGTGTTTAGTTTTAGTATTTTTTATAATATGTGAAAATTAAAAATACCTGTAATGGTGTATCACACGGTACTAGATTTTAAGTTTCTTGTATTTCTATGTGATTTGTGATTATGCCGATAGTGTTTCAGAATAAATAAATAAATAAATAAGTAAAATAAAAAAAAAATAAAAAAAAAATTCAAGTCATCTCAACTAAATAAGTATGGAAAAAAGTGTCTTAGATAAAACTTTTTATCATACAAATTTAAATTTTTTACATGTAAAACTACTAACAACACTGTACTAACAACATTTATACTATAATTTCTTATTGTCAGTAAACTTCTGTGTTCTTTATAAGAAATAAATGTCTTTAAACCGAAATCTACTTTTAATTCAGTGTATGGATAATGTGATATGGATGGATATATACATCTTCAAATAAATTTTAACTTTAACTTTAAACACAATTTTCTCAAAATAAATCTGTATGGCTTGACACAGTATTGCTTATCAGCGTCCAAGTATCTGTATGCCAATTTCCACTGTAATTCATATAGTAAATTAAGCAGTGTATGCAGTGTAATGCACTGATAAGTAATACTATAAATAAATAAATAAATAAACGCATCACACTCAACGGCCTCCATTAAGATCTCATGACCTTGTGTCGGGGGTCCGGAAACACTCACAACACTAACACAAACACCCAGACCACGACAAACATCTGTATGGCCAATACACACGTTTGCCGTGAGCGGGGATCGAACCCGCGACCGTTAGCGCTTGAGTCAGTTGCAGTGACCACTGCGCCAACGTGTCTGTCAAAAGTCAAAAATACTATGTCGAGCACATAGTATTACTTATCAGCGTCCAAATATGATCATACAAATATTTCTAAACTTATTTTTTTTAACTTACTTATTTGATTCAAAATAATTATATTAGTAATTGAGATCGCTAGAAATTTATATAATTAAAGTGACTGTATGTAGTCGTCGTATAAATAGATCAAACGGGAGGAATCTTACCGCATTCGTGTGGATTACCATTATTCCGATTGCTCAGAAGTTTAATTGTACTCTCTAATTCAGAAATGAATGTACGTGAAAATTTAATTTGACGCATAGAATTAAAACTACAAATTTATACCGAGTTAAATAAAAAATAATCTCGCTAACAATTATCGCTCCAGAATCTACAGAATCGTCTAAAAACATGCCACATTTTAACAATTAAAAAGCGTTTTAGCATTTATAACAGAAAACAATGTGAAAAGTGATTACCTTCCTGGTCCAGAAACTAGTTAATATCATAATTTTAATGCAACAAAAGCAATAGCACCAGCTAGTCAATTTACCAACGAACACAGACGCAACATTCTACCCACGTGACGTATAAACACAGCCAAGGAACAGAACATGCGGCCTTCGACTCTAAAAGGACAATTACCAAGTCATTAGTTATGACGCATAGAGATTGTCATCTGACCCTCTATTGATGAACCAGTAATATAATTATTATGAGAAAATGTACCCGCAACACATTTTACTGGTATCGTGGCTCGTATATGGGTTGGCTCGACCAAGGCAGTACCTCATTCTCACTGATGATCTACCTAAAATAGATAATACAGGTGCGTTTTATATGTGAAAAATTCGTGAAAGAGCCGGAAGCTTATACTATTACCGCCAATCTTAAATAACATCTTAAAATCTATTTTTACATCTTCTTTCGTTTTAACAAACAAGCAGGCGGGCCACCTGATGGTAAGTGATCACCTCCGCCCATGGACTTTTTCGGTACAAGATAAGCCAAATGCGTTGCCAGCTTAAAAAGGAATGTGGGATGAATTGGAATAGGGAGTAAGGAGGAATAGGGAAGGGTCGAGCTACCGGTTCTCTCATTAAATAATAAATAAATAAACGCATCACACTTAACAGCCCTCATTAAGATCTCATGACCTTGTGTCGGGGGTCCGGAAACACACACAATACTAACACAAACACACAATCCACGACAAACATCCGTATGGCCAATACAGACATTTGTCGCGATCGGGGATCGAACCCGCGACTGTCATTCACCGTACGAAAAGCTATATTAGATACTTTACACCGACTTTGCGAATGTAGCACATCCCTTGTCGAGCGTCACATACGAGCTGTAGCTACAGTTAGGCACTACGACTTCGTCAACGCTACGAAAAGTGTATTCATTTTAGCCCATTACGGCAACTTAAGGCCATTCATCCCTTTTGAGAGAGAGACTTAACTTTTGGTTATAAATATCCGTCCCTAATAAGATGGGTATGCGTGACCTTCGACATTTAAGTAGAAATAAGTACAGCAATAATGATAAGTGTGCCAAAGACTAGTCTTATACAAATTTATGTCATGGCAATCGCTATTTATTTGTTTTGTTCTTACCATAAATTTATGATACGTTATAAAGAAATAAAAATGAAAGAGATCTTGAGTAAACAACACTTCGATTTAATCTTGAGTATTATGTGGGTCTACGATGATAATAAGACTTCGTGTTCCGGATTTAACTCCTATTCAGAACTGGGAATGACAGATTTAATCTGATAAATAACGTTTTCTTTCTACTAAAGAATCACGTAACATTTATCTATATAGTAGAATAACGTCGGATATGTTTGAATTTTCGTATGTAGGTATAATAACATTTTGAAAAATTTTAAACATTTAACATATAAAACATTTTCAGGAACATATACTATCTTAAGACATTAGTATTTATACATATAATAAAATATTGGAATTATTCAAAATAATAAATAATTCAATTTAATTCGTTGAACATTTCTATACTTTCATAAAAGGATTTACCTTTTTATAAAATATTATAAATTGGATACTAACATTTTACGCATTCTTAAGTAAAAAAAATCTCTCAAGACTCAAAACTTATCTATCTTCAATAGAAATATTAAAAAAAAACTGTTTGACATTAACCCGTTTTAAGACGAAATCATAAGGCAGAAAGCATTTATACCAGGAGGGCATAACAGGTAAGTAGGTCAAGACGTCAACCGGCCGGACCTTTTTATGTAAAAGAGGGTTAAACGCCGCGTTTTACGACATGAATAGAGCTAGATTCCAAATTCAGATCTCTTTGCCCATCATTTTGTATTGAAAAACAACGTTAATGCTTAAAAATGTTTTGACTATGCTAAAAAATGTATTAAGGGCATAACGATTATTTTTTCTATATGTATTTTTATGGAGGTAGAGTTTACTTACCCAACGACCTTTTTTATGCAAACAGAATTCTATATAAAATTTTGCTCTGTTGCGCTCAATTGGAAAAAAAATCTTTAATACGCAGTTTTTGAAGTTAGCTGAACAAAGTATTCTAAAATCTTTATATTTATTCAATATCACCTAAAATTGTATTCTGTACTTTATTTTTTTTTTTTCATGAAAAAGGAGAATTAAAAAAAAATTACCATTTTACGATAAAATCTTTAGACGGATTTTAATCAAACACGACATGAAGACAGTTTTCTCGACCATCCAAGGAAGAAAATTCACGGCATAATTCTGTTAAGACCTTAAAAAAACATTTTCGTTGAAGGAAAGTGTAGCACAATTTTCGTCATCTGATATAAAATGCGATACTTAATAATTCAAAGCTTTATCTGCTTATTCCTGTTCCTTTCAAAATAAATTTCTCCCTAAAAACTGCTTTGTCCACAAACAGGCGGTCGTGATAATATTGAATGTTAAATTTATTCGCAGGCCCGCGCCAAGCCTGATCGGCGCCGACGTGCGACTGTTTAATATGCGCCTTTTTACCCGACTGCGCGACAAAGCAGGGTATAACAATAACCATATTGTTATCAGTCTATGAATGTATGTTATGTATCATGTGGAAAATCGTTGAATAGGTACTCGTGCCGTTTTTCAACCATAAGGAAGAGTTACATTGGTTTTTCTTAAAGTATTTTTTATATGGAATTTTTCTTTAGGGATCAGTTAGGCCCGGCGCCTTTCGGATTCGGCGTCGTCGTGCGCCGCACGACTTTGCACGTACGGACGGCGCGGTCCTGTCAATTCGCTTAGTCATTGTAAGCTTTTGTTGACATTCATAAAATTATTTCGTACAAGCGATTTCTTATATTTTATTTCTGTTTTATGTGACTTTTGTTAGTGCTTTGTCTATTTTTTTATTTTGTTAGCTATTTCGAGAACTATGTTAACTTTTTATCTACTAGTGTGTATGTGTAACGTGACGCGTCAAAACCATATTTATTTAATTCTCAAAGATATATTAGCGTTGGACTTTAAATTAAAGTAATTCAAATGGAAGATTCTATAAATAGAACACTTCACATTCCTTATAAAAATATCTATTTTTTTGCTTAGTTGTAAAATAGTTAAATTTTCAAGCACCATATATATTTGGCTGAGGTACAGCCTAGCTGTAAACCACTGACTACGAGCCAGCCTGTATAAGAGCCCTTATACAGGCTGGCTCGTCCAGGGAGGTACCTCACTGTCACAGGAGATCGGTATGAAGTAGCTAATATAGTGGTATTTCGTACGGTAAGTGAGTGGTGAGTGATCCGGAATTTCAACCCAATTCCTATAATCTTACTTTCCTTAATTCTTATCCCCGTATATCCATTATTCCTTTTTAAGCCAGCAGCATATTTTGGCTTCTTTGGTGCTACAAATGTTCATATGAGGCGGTAATCACTTAACATCAGGTGACTAAACAACATAACCACTTTCTAGTGAACAAACAAGCGTCAAGTCTATTGCGCGTAAAGAATACGAATACGAAATAAAATACTTCACGCGTTCCTGAGAAAAAGGTTGAAAGACAAACATACATACAGACAAATATACATACAGAAATCTACAGTTTTCAGATTTTTTCCTTTCTTTGTACCATAAGATCTTACTTCTTGACAAATTTCATCGTGCTAGGTCAATGGGAAGTACCCTATAGGTTTGGATTCCCTTGCGAAAATGCTAAAATAGTCAAAATATGCGACATATTTTCCATTATCTTTTGATTTCGTTAACTTAGAACTTTAATTTTTTCACGGCCGCAAGTCATAGTAGACTTGAGTATATGATATTAATTTCAACATGATACGTCCATGCATTTCTTAGAAAAAAGTTTTGACAGCCAGGCAGACAGACAGACGGACAACAAAGTGATCCTATTAGGGTTCCGTTTTTCTTTTTAAAGTACGGAACCCTAAAAAAAGCTTTTGTCTGGGGAATGTGATGCATTCGATTTATAGAACCCCCCATTAAAATTATCTTAATTAAAAACGCTCTATATGCGAAGTGGTGTGTGATGCGTTGGTAGTGTTTGAAATCATTGCTTCACAACACATTTAAATACAATAGTGTATTTCTATTACTTGAATGAAGAGAAAACCTTTCACGTATTTCGTTTAAAACGTTTACAATTTTAAAAAGAAATATCAAACAACACAATTTCACTCGCTTTATCAAAGCATCTGAACTCGAATGCCTCATAAAAACTTTCTTTATCTTAGTATAAAAGACTCAATCTGATATCGGTATTACCTTCCGATACGGTAACGGGAAAGTAAAATGATTGAATTATTCTTAAGAATCTTTTCGTCAGTAAAGTTCTAAGGCGAGAATCAGCTTTATAGGTTTTGCTTTCAGACTTTCATAAAGAAGATAAAGCACGCCAAATTATTATTCACCGGATTCATTTAATTACACTTTTCTTAACTACCTGTGACTTCGTCTGTTATTAGGTTATAGAGTTGTTTCGAGAGTAAAACTTACAAATATAATTCTCGCATACCAATGCGAAAGTCAAATTTAGCAGCTTTTAAGGAGACCAAAAAAACTGCATAATTTTACATCATTTTGAATAAATAATAAATCAAATTTTAAATACATAAAGTATAAAATATATATTTAAAATGATATATTATTTACTCAAAATGGCGTCTTTGAACAAATATATAATATATAATTTTTTCGCTCTCCTTTAAACTGATTATTTTGACTTACACGGCGTAGAACTTCACTGAAGTTTTGTATTTTCACGCTCTATACGACAATGCCGGTGACAGTTTTGTGGGCAGAAAACAGACATCCAAACGTTATGAAAAATAAAACTGCTAAATCACAATTCCGACGGCGCACCGAGTGTTTTATAACATTCACAGTCGACTAACACTTATTTGTTTTTTTAACGACTTCTAAAAAAGAAGGAGGTTTTCAATTCATCGGGAATTATTTTATTAAATTTTCGTATGTTCGTCGATTACTCAAAAAACCTTTCATCAGTTTTATATTTTGGTTTTAAAATTAAAATAACTGGAATAAATATGTCATTCAAGTAAGCGCAATTACGTGTTTTACTTTGAAGCCATTTACCCTAAATGATCTTGTTAAGTTCATATTTTACTTAAGAGTTTTTGTTGTCATATGACCAAGTTCGACATGAGTTTATACGTTAAATTAAAAACAATAAGGATGAAAACAAAATCTTTGGAATGTCCAAAATAGCTAAACACATTCTGTGTAAATTCCAACCGGCATACGCTTAGTGATAGAGACTCGTTGGCACCCTAAAAACACCGTTGGCGACGGAAAGATAAAAACGAACAAAGTGAAAAATGTACTCGTTTGAGTACGTTGCGCATTTTATCCGACCATCAACTATTGAAAGCCGATAACTTTAAACCGAAACGTCAAAACTGTAGTTTAATAAATAAATGAAAATAATATGACATTTACTATGGTATATGTCATATTATTTTCATTTATTTCTGTCATACATCAACATTAACTATGGTAATTTTATCCCAAATTTTTACCATTTAGATTAACATGTTGTGTGTAACTTACAAATGACTGAAATACTTAATCAAAACCAGCGATATAATAACACTGTTCGTATACCAACAGTTCGTTACACTTATACTCTATTACTTTGTATAATTAAAATTATTTGACGAAAAAGTACAAGCATTCGCTTTACGCCAGACAAAACAAAAACACAAACGCGAGTCGATCACAGTTTTAACTTTTAGTATGTAAACACACTTTTTATTGTACCTCATTATCAATGCATTGGGATTTTAAGCGTTCGCTCAAGAATATCACACGTTTAAAATGGAAAATTTTCTTGTACACGGGTTAAGATTTAAAATTATTTTAACCGTAAAATAGAAGATATAACCTGCCTTATTTTTACTTACTTTTGATGTAATACTTTTTTAATTCATTTCTGTATTTTCACAAGCGTAAAAACTAAACAGCTCAAATTTTTCCTTCTTAATAATGTTTTCTTTTTCTTATCTTCTGAAAAGGTTCAAGATCTAAAGACTTGTTATGGCCTTTACGCCTAAGGGATGGTAATTTATATTCTTCTATCACACAATCTTAATTAATTAATTAAAAAGAAAAAAAATCTACAAGTCAATGGTTAAAATAATATTGTTTATTGATAGACACGATATAAAATACTCTTAGGCGTGCATTACCCTTATCAGTTTTACTCTCAGACTTTCATAAAGAATTATAAAAGAATTTACAACTTAAAGAATTTACTGTCAGGGTCTTATTTTTGACATACACAACTTTCGTAACTGCTTATAACATATGTGTTACTAGGTTACAGAGTTTATATCAGTTAGAATAAAACTTACAAATATAATTCTCGCCGTATACATGTCTAAAATATCGCATCGAAAAGAAAAAATATTTTCCACAAGTCAACGGTAGAGCCGCCAATTTTTTACTACAAGGCTTTAGGCTTTGACACGGTATCTCATACCTCATAAATAAACTACCAAGCCCGTATTCAATATCCAAGCCCATAAGCCATCTAAATTCTTGTCTCTTCCACACCATCAATAGCCAGGTAAGTGTGAGCGAGATAGAGTTGATGTCAGGAAATGGAAAAGCTACATTGCATCACAAAAATGTACATACAAATATAATAAAATTTATATGCAGCATAAATTTTATCAGAATAGCAAATATTATGGTAGCAGCCTCTATGTTTGAATTTATTTCGCTTCCACTCAATACGTGAGTTAAAAATATTTTCATTAAAAAATAAACGGTTTTCTATAAGCTGCTTACTTTTGCTCACTACTTCGCTCGGCGCTAGTGTGTATATTTAACTGGCTTTCCAAAAAGGAGGACGTTCTCAATACATCGGAGACTTTTTTCATGTATGTTCGCTGATTATTCGGAAACGACCAATTTAGTTCAATTCTCTTAAAAGTTTATACTCTTCTAATGGTTCTATAGAAGTTTCATCAAAATCAATTCAGTAGTTTTAAAGTTAAAATAAATGGAATAAGTATACCAATATTTGAAAAGAGTAACTATCGAGTTTCTTGCTGGTTCTTCTCGGTAGAATCTACGTTCCGAACCGGTGGTAGCTTCATTATTGATGTATTTTTTTTTGTTTTTTCATGTATTGACGATTCAAAAGTGCTCGTGAGAACTTACTTGACAAAACAATTTTTTACTTTGATTTTTTAATTCAAATAAACGAAATTACGTATTTTTAAGTCGGTTAACACTTGTCGTCATCCGGATTACAAATTATAATTGCGATGGCATAGAATAGCAAGTTAAATAAAGGTTTGTAACAATGCATTAGTGATGCTTTTAAACTTTTGACATTTTATAAAACGAGAACAAACAGTATTGTACTGAGCACGTGGCGTTGTAGTATTTGTGTCAATGATGCGAGTATTATATTTTTATTTGATTGGAGGTGACAGCCGGTTTTATTCCTATCATTTTTATAAATACAAAATTTACTCTGTCAGACTGTATGTTTGTTACATTTTTAAGCTTTAATCGCTGAACCAATTTGTATGTATTTAAGTCGCCAAAATAAACCGTAAAAGAAAAAGAATAGAGCAAATGAAAATTTCTACGCCGACATAGTTGCGAGAACCAAATAATGATTTTTATATGAATAGATATAGCAAATATTTAAGTAAATGAATACATTAATAGTAAGATCAGAATTTTAAAAAATGGTCTATGGGATTAGTCTCATAAACCATTTTTTGGTCTATGAGACTAAAGTATGGGTATAGATATTTACAGATATTTTTAATCAATCATAGTAATCCCTCGACAAACTGATGTCCTTCTTACTTACCCAGAAATACTTCGAATCGAACGTGATAATACAATTTTTTTCCTTTATTTGTTCTCTTAAATATATTTTATATTCTCCGAATGTATTGGTTTATGTTATATGTGAATAGTATATAGTTAGTAATTACATACATATGTATAAGATGCTGAATTGCAAATTGTCTTTGGTATTGGTACTATCTGACTATTTTAACTTATAAATGTCCCTGCAAATTCGTAAACGTAAAGACCTTTGTATCCATATTCTATTTCACTGCCTTAACATTTTATTTTCACAGCAAACAGTACGACATAATTATATCTTTTTTCCAAGTTTAATGTATTAAAAAAATGGCTTAGCAATAAAAAATCTAAATTTATCCAAATTGGTTCAGCCTTTTAGGCGTAAAATGTAAGAAAATGAGCAGGCAGGAAGAGTTATTTTCCTATTTTGAATATTAGTGTGGAAAGTATATTATTTGTACTTAAGCAAAAGAGATAGATAATACTATTGTTTTAGTAAATTTTCTATGGACTTTTTCGATGATAAACGATTTCCGTATAAAAGTTATTGTGTATTATTTATAGTTTTGCCAGCGTTCCAAGAAAACTGGGAAATCCCTGATACTTACTCATTATTTTTCTTTTAAGGCCGAAATAATTATGTCTATAAATTACTGGTGGAACAGCGTACTTGTACTTCTATACGTGTTCTAAACTATATCCAGTTAGATAAAAAGGTAATATATATATTAATATATATATTCTATATATATAAATATATTCGTAGCTATTGCTAGTATTTAATACAAGGTAGCGCAAAAGTAATTTTATAATAATTTGCCGCTATTTTGTTCTGTAAAAAAGAGCTCTATTTCCATTAAAATAATTATTTGAAAGTGAATTATTGTTTCATTAGTTGGAAAAAATTATATCGCTCAAATGGCCACCTCCCGATTTGACGCATAATCTGGCTCCAAATTGACGATTTCTTCTTCGATGTTAGCATTCAAGGCTTGCAAGGTCCATGGCTTATTGTCAATTTGTTGACTATATTTCTACATTATAAATGTCAAAGCCCACTAACATTTGGCGCAATTCAAAGTATGATTTTTGCGCCACCCTATAATTAAAATTAATTTAAATAAGACATTTGAAAAAAAGTATCTGCCTTTTAAAGCAAAATACGCAATTCAGTTTACGCGGATAACGCACTTATTCCAAGTATTTCGATTTCAAAACTAAAGTACTGAAGCGATTTTGATAAATAAATGATATGATCCAATTCTAAACTAAACCCCTTTAAAAAATAGAAAAATTGAAATCAGTTAAGAATTAACGGAGTTCTGAGGTGACAAACATTAAAAACATGCACTATGAATCGAGAACCTCCTCATTTTGAAGTTGCTTAGAAATAATTTATATATAAACGTATCGATTTTACAATAGAATACAAACCAACTGTCATATAATAGTACATAAAAGGCAAAGAATAACGTTATGATATCGATTATGATGTTACGAGTTATGACGCACGTTTTAAATGAAGCATTGCGGGTTCCCTCTGAGGCGGTTAAAAGCATTCAGCCTACAATCTGGGTGGTCGTTTGTTTACTTCGTTTTACATCGCATTACGACTGTGAAAGCCTACAATGACGATTGTTAACGAATATACGTCTATCTCTCAGTATATCTTTATATAAAATGATTTATAAGTATTTCAGTTGTCTTAATTGATTTTCGTCGGGGATTTTTTATGTGTGCTCTCCGATTACTCGAAGATAGCTTGTCCAACTTAGTTGAATCTTTTTTTGTATGAAAGAGGTACTTTCATATTAATACCATAGAATTTTCATCGAAATCTATTCAATTGTTTATTTATGAAATCAAATATTTAAGTAAATGAAATTACTAATTGAAGTCCGTTTTCTTTTTCAATCGACTTTAAAAAGAAGGACTCAATTCTTATTATTTTTTTTAACGTTTGCTATCTCAGAACTCCGTCATTTCTTAACCTATCCAGAAAATTCCTATTTTATATACTTTTAGTAAAAAAATCGTCTAAACTACGCGGACATGACGTTTACAATAACTATACTTATCCATATAAGAACGATAATGGAGATAATACCATATTTTTTTCTAAAAGTAAATTCTTTGTTGTATCTATATGAATGATGTAAAATATATCTTAATATTTTTCTTTATGTCATTCATCGCTACAACTAAAAGATTGAGTCAATCATAAAAATATATCTTTCCAAAAAAAGGAACTCTGATTCAAAATCAGTTCTAATAAGGTACGGCTAGAATAAAAAGGATCCGGAATTATGGTATTGAATGATGAAATTCGTATCGAATATAATAGCTTTTTGTCCCAACCTCGGGTAAATCGTACCTCAGTTTTTCCTCAACATAATGAAATTTTTTGTACCATCTTGATATTATTCGCGTAAATCTCGTGCACGCTGTACCCTTGTTATTTTCAGATCAACCGAGTTAATCCAAAAATTTCTTTTTAATAACACTTTTAAGGATGCTTTTAGAAAAAGAAAGCAAAAGTTTAGGGCGTTTTGGGCCTCTTCAAGATAGTCACAATTAAGAAGGCGATAAGTGGCATCATGTACCGTGCGGTTCACTCAGCATACGACCGCACTCAATGGAGATTGTTTATACTTGGTAGCCATCCTCAGTAGTGAGGAAACCATAAAAAAGAAGATAGAAAAGAATCATGAAATAGACGCCGATAAGCAATACTATGTCAAACCACATGGACTTCATTTTGAGAAAATGGCGTCTAAAGATATCAAACACATTCTTAACAAATTTGTTTGAAGACATATATGTATGTATGTATATATCTTCTCTTTCCTATTTTTATAAAAAGTATTATAAATTAAAAGCAGATTGGTATAATAAAATTTAAGATTATTGCACATTGCAAAGTATTGAGCATAATTCATTACCTAGCTTACCTTAGATTATTTGAAAAAAAAAAAAATTAATAATGTTAATACAAGACGCGTTAGAATATATCAATATCTCCGAATTCGACTATTTGTGGGTTGACACATTGGTTATCAGCATCCAAATAAACTTTTCCAAAAAAGGATTAAAACGTCCACTTATTCCAGTTATTCTGATTTCAAAACCATACTAATAATCCTATTTTGATGAACATTCTATATGACCATTCTGAAAATACATTTTTCTTTCTTTCGAATAAAAAAAAAAGAAATATAATATCTGTAAATTGTTACTGTACTGTACTGTAAGAACTTATAAATGTTCCATTACTAGGTAAAATGCTTATCTCTTATTTAGGAAAAGGAAGAATATATACATGTGTCAGAATTTCTCTTGACGCATGCAGGTTTTCTCACGATGTTTTCACTCCGTCGAGCACGAAATGAATTTAAATACAAATTTACTACTTGAAAACTCGGCGGTTCTAGACAGGGCGTTTGAACCCTAACTCATCAGTTGAAATTGACGTGCTGTAATCATTTTTTTATATAGACAATTTTGACTCATTAATTTCCACAGAGCTTAGAGTATTTAGCTATAAATGAAAAATTAAAACTCAAATATCTTAAAGAAACTAAATGTTATTTGTGCTAAAATAAATTACTCAATAAATCGTTATAATTCAGCGTTAAAATCTTTAGTTTCTGAGAAAATATTTCGTAAATAATTCCAAATATTCAATGAAACGTTTGCATTCCGCTAGAACAGCTTACTCGCCAATTTGCCGGGAACAAAGAAAACCCGAATCAAACCATTTTCACGCTACTTTATTATTTAATCTTCACTCTCGTCAACAGTTTTTCCTAAGCGTGTATTTTATATAATATTCAACCTTATGGTCCACATAATAAAGATTCTCGGTAATACCACGAATGGGAAATTTATATAAACTTAGACGAATATCCGCGGATTTTTTTTTTATCTTTTAATATTGAATCATATATGCAGTATTTCAGTACTGCCTTCACTCTTTTTCTTTTTTGAATCATGAAGTAGCACCGTAAATAAATTACAAATTGATTATGGTTTTTTTTGTTCATATTTCTAAAACTAACAAATTTATACAATCTTACATATCCTTAAAACTACATCACTGGTCTTCATTTAATATTTAAAATAATTACCTCCTCCTAATTGTGACCACACTTTGTTTTATTTATTTAAAATTTAAAAATTATTTTTGGAATTTAAACACTAATAATAAAACATTTAAAATTAATAATTTTAATTAATAGTTCATCAAAATAATAACAATAGCGGTTTAAAGAGCATAAAAAAACAATCTGATGAACAGTATTTAAAATATTTAACACAAATATCGATAAAACAAATAATAACAAAGTTTCATTAAAATTGAAAATACGAATTCTGTGAAAACATTTTAATAACACAATACGCCACCGCATAAATTCATTCTCTTAACGCGTACGAGAAATACAAGTTTAATTTGTGAAACCGGTAAAACGCGAGTCGAATTCCGTACTACTAACAGCCGACACACGCTTGGCATATTTAAAAGAATATCCACCATAAGGTGAAAATAACATTTGTAAGTTTTACTCTCAACAGCGATATGAAACGATTCTGTAACCTAGTAACAGACACGTCATAAGTAATTACGAAAGGTGTTTACGTCACAAATAACGTACTAACAGTAAATTATTTCAGATGTTTCTATGAGAAATAACTTATGTAAATCCTTGTGAAAGTCTGAGAGAAAAATCTATAAGTGTAACTCACGCCTAATAGCAGATAGTCTGTAAAAACTTCAACAAGAGGACTGTTACGATTAAAAAAACAGCCTTTTATAGAGTGGATGGGCGGATGGAATTAGTACCTAATAGGATTAGTTGTTCACTCTTTGAGTACAGAACCCTAATAAGGCATAAACATTAGGAAACTTTCCCTCTACTATGTAATTACGCCATTTAAATTTTAATAAAATTTATATAACCTATGTCACGCGGGCAATTATTATGAATCTGTATGTAATGTAACCTCATTTATTAAAATTGGTTCATATGTACATAGACTGCCAAAATCACAACCAGGCTTTACCGCAGCCGGGATAAAATGGCGATCTCTTAATTGTAAATCTGTAAATACGTGGAACGTTATAAATATTTCTAAGGTTGAATTGAAAAGGCGATGCGAGCCACGATGTTCCCTAGAGGCGGAGTCAGACACCGGGAAAACACAGAAATAGAATTGAACTTAAAAGGATATTCTCGTTTCTCCTCATTTCTATACGTCTTTTTTATTTGTAGGTTATCAAATTATACCGAATAAGGTTTTGGAAATAAAAATCGAAATGGCAACGGGATAAACTTTATTATTAAATCTCTTACAATATTATAAATGCGAAAGTTTGTATGCACGTATGAATGTTTATTTTATTTTCATAACAAAACTACTGAATGGATTTTAAAGAAACTTTAAAGAATATAGCGTCATAGCGACACATAAGTTATAATTTATAAGAATATTGAAAAAGTGTGAAAGTGTGAATTGTCCAAAATATAACGATAAGTATCAAGTAAATAAGAAAAAAATCTACCATCAGCGATCTATTCTGTTGTTCGCTGCAAAATCTCTATTTTTATACTCTATTTTTCTTTAGTTGTCTTAATTAGCAGACAATTATGGCGTATACCACATAACAGTTACATATGAAATTATGGATTTATTGATTGAACTGAATAATTTTTTATAATGTAAAATTATAATAATACAAAATTATTTCAATATTCGTGATTTTCGTTCGGGGTATTGTTAGCAAATAAGGACAAGTAAAATAGACTATACAAGGGTAATGGAGATGTATATCTTAAATAGTCCTATACAAGGCCCGCAACCGCATGTCTTTAATGTGTAGGCCTTTATCGCAAAAATAGTGACAATAAAAAATGATAATTTATTTCCAATACACATTTGGTAGTAACAAATTGATCCTTATATCAAAACAAGTGTCTCTCAAAGTAATTCCGTCTGTCTTTTACGCCATCACGACTAAACCGCAGGATTTTTGTTATAAAGATAAATAAGACCTTGGTAAAGAAAATAAGGTATTCGAAGTGCTAATTCTGCGTTGACGAAGTCGTACCTGCGTAATATAGCACATTAATTGGAAAAATTGACATTAATTAGCCGTAACTTAATTTAATTTTATAAAAATCTTATCACAGCTTAGCACCGATAAAGATGTACTGCCTTACAGCTTACTACAAAAGATGTAATAACACCATCTGTAACACGTCTGCTAAACAGTGTTTAAAAATTAAACATTGTTTAAAATTATATCAAAATTACTATATTGCGTATATTTAAACATAATTAAAGCAATTATATAATTAATTAATGTCTAAACGATATTTAACTCAAGACTCGGATTTGTAGAAGATAATTTTAAAGACACGCATTTAACGGACATTTCAATGTTTTGTAGTAAGTCCCTATAAATTCTACATTACAAATAATAGCTACTTAAGCTATAAAATAGAAGTGTCCTAACTTCTACACATGTGTTAAAAGAAAAAAATGGATTCAGTAAAGGTCAACGTCGCTTCTAGTAATCACAACTCTGCGACACCCGTCGGCAACACGTCTTCCGTTCCACTGCAGCGCATAAAACATGCATATTGCCTCTGTGCCAAGCCCTAGTCGACTTACACCGACTCCGCCCCTAACAAAACGGCCTATCTCCACGCTAACCGCATTCTAAAACGAACTTTATTACCGAGGATATTAAGCTTACAACTCAATAAAACGAAATCAGTTTACGTTAAATTTTGACGACACTGCGGTAGTCACTGTAAGGGTCTGTGTACATGGGACAGTAAGGAAGCTACAACTAGCGTTTACGCTAAGTTGAAACAATGTTGATTGTCTGGACTTTTCCTACTTTACGGTTATGTACGTAATCATTAAATTAGTTTATATTTTTTGTATATTTTTTTTACTATATACATAAATATATAGTCAGCGAGCCTAATATTGTCCGTCGAATTATATATATATTATTTTCTCTAGGCAATTATATTATTCTACGTATATTTCAAATTAATTTCCTAACAGCCGAACCATGCGGTTTTACCAACGTGATAAAAAGTGCAAGGGTGTTCATCCAATTTCACTCAAACAAATTGTTAGGAAATAACAAACATACTCAACAATTTTAACATTTACAATATTAACTCAATATACATCATCTCATTATGTACGTGAATACAAATTCACTGTCATCTAAATACTACTATAAAATTTTCTAATAAGAAATCAAAAAGAACTATTACAACATTTTTCTACTTTTTTTAATTAATTTATTATACACACTTGACCTTTTTTTAAACAATACACAAACGAAAAGTTTTATTATCACTTGAACAATACTTACTCTAAGAATAACGCGAACAAATTAATTAGAAAATGTACAATGGTGTAAGTTGTTCTAAATAAAACATTATCTAATTTATTATATTTCAAATAGTATTTAATCTATAATACTATAAAACTGAAGAGTTTGTGCGTTTGTTTGAACGCGCCAATCTCAAGAATTACAGGTTCGAAATGAAAAAAAAATTTGGTGTTAGATAGTTTACTTATTGAGAAAGGCTATAGGCTATATTACAGCACGCTTCGACTCATAGGAGCAAAGCAGTTACTATAAACGCGACTGAAACCGCAAGGGACAGCTAGGATATGTGAGCTGATGCTCCCGACGTCTGCGACGTCTGATGCCTACGTTATAGTAGCTATATGCATGCAAAGTCTTACCCCAATTTGGGCTATGTGTTGATAGATCACTATGTCAGTCAGTCACCTTTGAGTTAAATATATTTAGACTACTAACTTTTGCCCGCGACTTCGTCCACGTTTTCGTCGTTTTTCATAAAAATGTAGCATATGTCCTTCCTCAAGGTTCACTGGTTTTGATGTGACAGACAGATTAACTTTCGTATTTTAATAGGGCAAATATAATATGTCAACCCATAATACTTGATTTCTATGATTCTTTTTTTATTGAATAGGTAAAAATGTTAACTTTTTTAAATTAGGGATGAGTAAGAGTATACAAATATAATCAGAATGCTCCGAATTGCTCCGAACTAGGCTATCAGGAGTTACACGTGTTATTATAAGTCAACCATAAAATATAGACATATGCTGTTGCGGGATATTTTTTAGACAATTTTAGTTATAATTTTATGTAGTATCAAGTTTCGTTAAAATCCGTCGAGTACTTTTTGTTTCTATAAGGAACATACAGACAGACAGACAGACAAAAATTTTACTGATTGCATTTTTGGCATAAGTATCGATCACTAATCACCCACTGATAGTTATTTTGATAATATGTTTCATGTACAGAATTAACCTCTCTACAGTTTTATTATAAGTATAGAAGATATAGATGACATAAAAAACAACCAAGAGAAATTAAAAAAAAACTGTTTACTTTGTTCTTAAAATCTTTGTTACTTTAATAGAGTAAAAGTTTATATAAAAATATGTATTTTTTTGCTTAATAACATAATAGCTGTAATGAACACTTCAGTGAACAGGCTCTCAGCGATGTATTTGCCCCTAGACGCAATTAATTTAGAGATATTGTCGCAGTGGACAAGAGTTATAACGCGCTATTTTGTGTTACAACAAATGACTTTGGAAATATAAATCTCTCATATATTGTATGATGAAAAAATAAACCGCTTTAAAGGTTCCGTACCGTATCTGACTCAAGCTTGGCTGTTTTTTTTAATATCGCAATAATAAAACATCTGTATGTTACGTTTTTCTAGATCTATATTTAAATTCAGAGAGCTGTAATTTCATTATATTATCGCTGTCAAAAATCCTACATTCTGACAGTTGATTTTTATACTAAAAAACCTTTAACTGTCAATATGTGATAAATATTAATAGCGATAGCTTATTATAATTAGCCACCAGGTACCTATTATGGCTTATATGACACAATCCTTTATACATCGTACGGAGAGTCTTAGTAATATGGACCGGTTGATACCTTTTGGAAAGTCAAAAACCTAATGTTAAAAATGAATTCGTGCATTAATTATTTCATTATCTATATGTCTGTTACTATCTATACTAATATTATAAAGAGGTAAAATTTGTTTATAAGTTTGTATGTAGAGCGAAATCTCTGAAAATACTGATTCGATTAAAAAAAATGTTTTTGCGTTGGATAGCTCGTTTATTCAGGAAGGTTATAGGCTATATTACATCACGCTTCCTCTCATAAGAGCGAAATAGAAACCATAAACGCAAGTGAAAACCCGAGGGACAGCTAGTTGTATATAAAACTGTAATTTATAATTCATATCCTACATTCATATTTTACCATATAATCCCGTAAATTCTTTTAATGGGCTAATTAATAAAGTGGCACCAGTGAGTTCAGAGCTAAGCAATACAATATGTAAGTTATTAGCAATGCCTGCCAAGTTTGGGACTAAAATTCACAAATTCCCCCTTTCACAAATTATTATAAAATTAAGGTCAAGTGAGTAATCGCCTCAATTACAGATTGGACCATAATTTTATAATAACGCATTGTAAAAGACAATAGAATTGGATGGGACCTCCAAATAAAAATTGCTACATTATAACTTAATTTTAATGAACCCTTAAGTAGTTACCCAAAACTATTAATAATATTGTGTGCATTTCAGTTAAAAGCTTTATTTTCTTTTAAACGGGGGCCCTCTCGGGTCAGGGGCCTGTGGCTTTTTGCCAGCCCTGTCATCCTATAGTTACGCCACTGGTAGTTGCTATAAGCTTATGGTTTTTGCACTAGCCGGTCGGCTTCTTTTATAAAACGTTGCCTTGTAATCAGCTAGCGACTGAGTACTACAATATACATATTTAGGCCAACAAGTCAATTGGAGAACTTATTAAAGTTGGAAATGGGAAAAGATGACTATCTCAAATAATATAAACGTATTACATCAACATAAAATATGATGGTTATTAAATATCTGGCTTTATAACATTTAGCCCCAATTAGCCCCACTTTGTTCGAGTGACATAACACAATATTTGATACGGCACTAGAAGAATTCGGCAAGGATGAATTGGTCACGCGTACCGAAGGTTCTTCTGAAATCCTCAAACTCGGCTTGCACATATCTGTGTATCTTGCTTTTATGTTAATTTTAATTAAAACTTTAGGGTTTACACTACAACCACAACAAGTGATGTTTGCATGATTTTGATATATTTTCCCATGCCTAATTTTTCCGACTTTTAGAAATAAGATTACAACTTTCGGGGCAAACATACATACACTATCGATATCACTGCAATACACCTTTAAAATTGATTTCTGTATTAAAACGAAACAAATCAACCCATTAACCAAACAATTGAATTGAATTGAATGGAATTGAACAAATCAACTGTCAAAATGTATCGCAATGCTATAACGGTTACTCACCCTAATAACCTTCCTGAAGTAGAGAACTGATTAAAAAAAAACAACAATCTATCAACCATATTTTTGTCAATGCATGATTTTGTATGTAAAACAATGATGTAAAAATGTTCTGGAATCAACTTATTGAACAAAATTCGTTACTTTTTTTAATTAATGAAAGATACACGTTCATACAACAATGTAAACAAACGTCATTCAACTCTTGACAACACCGATAATTGGTATCACAATGTTTAAAAGCGGTCTTTTTACCTAACCGAGAATTATAGAGAATATTAAATATTTGTAAGTTTTACTCTCTTAATTCATATTAAGCAACTCTGTAACCTGTTAACAATTACCTAGGCAGCCTTAAGAAAAATGTGGCTGCCAAAAATAAAGACACTATCAGTAAATTTTTTCAGGTGTAAAACAATGACAAACAACTTAGGTATAACAAAAGAATTGAATTGAATTGAACAATTTTGGTAAATATTTATGAAAGTCTAAGAACATATTTTATAAGTGCAATTCCTACATATAAAAATTCTTCTTAGTAAAATCTTTCATTTACCTTCAAATCAAATTTACATCTATACCCAATAACATCAAGATTTCTGAACCAATTTAATAAACGTTTAATCGTGAAAACGTGGTAACAAACAGACAGAGTTACATTTGCATTTATAATATTAGTAAGGAATTAATTTTGAAATCATCATAAAAGAAATAAAAAATAATGAAACCACCGGTTCATGATGTAAATTTTACCGAGAAGAACCAGCAAAAAACTCAATAAATACTTTTTTTTTTTAAATTATGTTAATACTTAGGAGCTACAAAATATTAAATATCATAAGATCTATAGCGAATCCCAATTGACTTCCGTATTTTAAAAATCCGTAAATAGTAAACATTTTATCTGTATTTCTCTGTTGATATTAAAGTGGGGCTCGTGTAGGGTACACAATGGCTCGGGACATAGACAATAGGCCGGCTGAATCGTAGTTTTTGTTCTACACCTAATTCTACATCTACATAATGCGGACGCTCCAGTTTCCTCATATACAAATATATACACATATTTCGAGTAGCTTTTATTATGACTTTTTGACTATTGTTTCGTTGAATACGAGTACGGGGTAAGTGGGGATATTTTATATAAAAAATATAATTTATACATTTATAATAAAATTGTAATGGGGTCATACGTGTAATATTTTTTTTCGCGAGTAATCCTTGCTTAATGATATGCATGATAATAACGAAAAAAAAATGTAATTGTATATACTCCTAAGGAACAAAAGGCTGTGAATTTAATGTATTTATTCTTACCAATTATTAGGTGATATAAATAACAACGAATAATGAAAAACGGATCGGAACGGATTAGGATGGGATTAAGTTGTATTATCAATGGGAAATTTTGGTACTTTTATTCTTTTCATTAGGTTTATGTTGTTATATCGTTAAAAAGATAATACATACATACATGCGGCGAAAATATATATGTAGTTCAAACTCAAAAGTAAAACCGAATATAAAAAAACCTCTCGGTGCGTAGGCCTAATGCGTTTTCCCGGTTTTTATAAATAAATGTTTTAAAAATCGTTTGTTAGGTGCTAAAATTAGTGACAATAATAATAAATACTGAAACTTTATTTATTGTTCACTTTAAACTCCCACTTTACACAACAGAACAATAAAACATAAACGCTTTTCACTTTTTATTAGTGTTTATAAAATAGTCTCTAGAATTTATGACTTACCTACGTATTATTTACATTGCAAATTTTATTTATTTTTGGTAAAAATAAATTAAATAAGAATGTACAAAACATCGAACTACTTACCGATTGGGTCGCAATTTGTCATATTATTACTATAATTATTTTATTAACACGTAGTCATCCACTTAGAACGAATTACAAATACAACCCCTAAAAGAATGAGACCAGAGTTTATAATTATAAGTATGGAAAAATCAAACTTGACTTGAGCGAAGCGTAGTAGAGAAATGGAATACTAGTGACTCAAATATAAAATCTGCAACTTTGATCAATTCGTCATCCAACATACATTTTTATCAAGCGACATTAAGAGGAGGGGGTTCACAATTCAAAAATCAAAAATAGTTTAACAGGAAAATGCACTTTGCCGTTGAAACCATGGGGTCCTGGGGCGAGGAAGCCAAAAGATTCTACCGAGAATAATCTTCCCGCCTCGTCGAGTGACCGGAGAGCTGGCGCCTACCTTGGTCAACATATCAGTTTGGCCATTCAAAGAACCAATGCCGAGAGTGTTTTGGGCACTTTGCCTCACTGCAATGACATCGACAGATTTATAGGTTTTATATAGTTTAATTCTTTAAGTCTTCTTTTAATATGTTTAATTTCAGTGGTATAGAGTAAATAAAATAAAAACTTAAATATTTACATCACTTGTAAATGTCACATTTTATTAATTGCTGAAACCATTACATAATATATTTACCGGCGGTGTCCACACTAAACTAGCTGGTATCGTGGATATCTTTATTTCGATTGGCTAAAGATGTTTCACCCTCGGTTAACGGTGTGACTTTAATATCGTATCAAAAAATATAGATTACGATTTTAGTACAGTAAATATATGTTACGAATAAAAAAAATAAAATAAAATCGTAAAATATGTTTTTTTTTAATGTTTATAATGTCAGAACCTCGTCGTTTAATAAGCGGTTTTGAAATTTTTCGTTCTTTAATTTTTAAATGAAAATACCTGGGATTACTATGTCGTCCAAGCTAACAAAATTACGAATTTTGCTTTTCAAGTCGGTTGCTTTAAGTCTTAATTATTCTAAAAATATTTCATATTTTTTCGCTAGAGTCTCTTGGGAAAATCGGTTTAATTAGCGATTATTCTACTGGGAGCGAGCAGGGCTAACTTCACACGCGTGAAACCACAAAATACTGGCAGCGTGTAGAGAAATTATGCATTGAAATACGAGGTATGCAATGAAATTCTAGCTCCAGTCCACCTGCTGCTGCAAT
Organism: Hypolimnas misippus; assembly: GCA_037950945.1. Taxonomy (NCBI): domain Eukaryota; kingdom Metazoa; phylum Arthropoda; class Insecta; order Lepidoptera; family Nymphalidae; genus Hypolimnas; species Hypolimnas misippus. The sequence continues at coordinate 9,497,129 of JBBEEQ010000011.1, read as the reverse complement.
ATCGTTGTCTTGCCTCATTCTTTCCCATATAATAAATGTATAGTGTTGTTCTTTTCTAACCTTTTACGAAAGGTTAGCTGAAACAAAGAGGTTTTATGAAATAGTTCCTTTATCTACCACTTACTAATGTGTTCTTTCACAAAATGTAATATAAATAATAATTTAATACAATGATAGAAATTTGTATATAACGCCGAATTTTCGACTCCGCAAACTCATGTTACCTTCTTGAGGCAAGGAAATCGTTTTTATAATAAAATGCCGCAGAAAGTGTTACAGTTTACAAATAATAAATTTAAAGTACATTTTAAAAAGTCCTAAAGCTAAAGCATATTATTTTGTTCAAGATTCTATAGATGATAAAGATGCTTGAATTAAGTATAAGCTGGATCCACACAGAGTATTTAATATATTTGTAACTCATAAATGTATGTACCTATTGTAAAACTTTTTAAAAGAGTAACTATTGAGTTTATTCCCGGTTCTACTCGGTAAAATCTACATTCCGAACCAATTGTAAATTAATTAATTAATTAGTTTTTTTTTTATTTTCTGTGTGCTTGTAAAGCTTACTTGAATAAAGCATATTTTGATTTGATTTTATTTGATAAATATGTTAAAAACCAATAATATTTTATAATTATAAATATGTTACATTAATATTATTTGACGTTATAGATTTGTACCTATTTTGAATTTTGATAAGCTCGTCAATTGACTCGTACATCCAAAATACTGTCGCTTGTTATACTCAGCGGGTTGCTAGGCAACGTCTTCCAAAATAGTTGGCATTTTGGCTGCCAAAATACATGAGCCTATATATACCCTTTCTATAGTTATATAATATCATTGTATATTATTTTTTGCATAGACACGAAGTTTTATATTACATTAAATCTATAGCAGCTTTTATATCGCAATATTGATGTATGTAATACATTGAAATCCTCATCGAAAGTAGGAAAAAATACCGTGTTTTTCGAAATTAGATTCAACTCAAAGAGGGTCAGAGCCGTTTTGTATTACACTATCTGGGTACATAAGACCCATTTCATTAGAAGTGTATAAATAAGTAAAGAACATCAGTAGTTTTAACACGCCTACCAACCAAAAAAGGAGTTTTATTTTAAGGTATCGTACATATATGTGGGTGAAATTCTTTAAAAAAAAAAGTAAATTAACAGCCTGTAAATATCCCACTGCTGGGCAAAGGCCTCGTCTCCTATTAAGGAGAGGGTTTAGAGCTTAATCCACCACGCTGCTCCACTGCGGATTAAACACAAATTTAGCAATTTAAAAATTAGCGGTGCTAGCTAGGTTTGAACCCACGATCATCGGTAAAGATCGACTTGTTCTAACCACCCATCGGCCATCTCGACTCAATGTCAATTCAGAAATTCTTTATTACGATATGATTTTCAAACATCTTATTTAGTTACGAGTGGTATTGCTAAAAGTTAATCAACTGAGTGTTAAGTTTGACAAAACAATGTTTCGTTTTTCTTAAACGTTTATCACAAAATACGAAGCAGTAAGTTTTAATATCTTATTTCAAGAATCTTATACTTTCATTGTTATATAACAGGTACTTGGTGAGGAACTTATTATTATTATTTTTTTTTACTGTACAAGTTATAATAAAAATGTTTGTAACTTACATTTGGACGCTGATAAGCAACACTATGTTAAGCCACTCGGACTTCATTTTGAGAAAATGGCGTCTAAAGATGTCAAAACTATTCTTAATCAATTTGTTTGAAGAAATACGAGTATATATCATAAAGTATAAAGTACATCGGTATAATAAAAAGATTTATATAATAATAAGTTTTTCAAATATATGAAATTATTGTTTGAATTGCCAAATATGCTTATACTTATTTAGTTTCGATGACTTGATTTTTGTTTGAATAATCTTAAATATGTAACGCATTTTCAGAATACATCAATATCTCCGAATTTGACTTTTTGTGGGTTGACACATTATTGCTTATCAGCATCCGTACGTTTTTGAGTAAACTCACCATTTTCAATCCAATTCATTAAAAGGGAGGAGATTCACAAAATATACTTGTTTCTTTGACGTATATCAGAACTTCGTTTTTTCTTAATCAACTTCGATTTTTTTTATTTTCATAATATTTTTATCATCATCGGTTCAGTAGTTTAATTTTAAAATCGAAATAACTGTTGAAAATTTATCGTCCATGTAAACGATTACGTATTTTGCTTTTGAAGTTAGGTACTTTTTTTAAACTAAATAATTTAAAAAGTCTAAGTTATATGGTAGGAAATTAATCTTACGTAATCTTCCGCGACTCTTGACGTAAGATAACGTCTTGTTTTCTAAATATAACCATGTCGCCTCGTGCTTCGCTATTATGTCATACAAGTGGGTCGTATAAGTCAAGCGTTGAAATCGTATATTTCAATTTTCTTTAACTTTTTTTTTGCACTAAGAAGCCTGAGGTATTTTGTTGACAGAAAATCTGAATAAATTTATATAAAACTTTACCTAATGTGTAAACACTAAGAAAATATAATAATCATTATAATTTCCAGTAAATATTTATTCGTTTTGAATTCGTTTTGTTAGGAAGAACATTGAAAATAGGGAATATTAAAAAAACAAAAATAACCAAATTAACCAAGCTGTGTTTGAGTAATTGGAGAACATTTATAAAAAAGTCTTCTAACTAATTAAGATCCTTGTCCTTTTTTGATGTCGGTTAAATCAATATTTGCAATGTCATGAATGATTTAAAAATGTATTGGGTAAGTACGAACGCGGTTCTGCAGGATAATTACATTTATTGCTATAACAAAATGTTACATTCTGACAGTTTATTTCTGCACTAAAACACTTTTTTAACTCTCAAAATGTGGCACAATGTCATAGCAACAGCTTACAATATTCAGCCCTTTGTTTAAGCAAAATATTTTATTGAACCTCTAAATGTAGAAATAATCTAATAAGACATGTTGACATAATTAAAAATACGAATAAAAATGTAAAGATTAAATATGTTTTTAATCAGGTAATTGCCGTCTAGTAATTAATTAAAAGCATTAGCAGCGTTGCGTTCACTAGGGAACGCAGTCAATACATAATCAATAAGGCCGTACAAATTATTCATGATACTGCATACATGCATTCCAGGTTGTATTGCAGTTAATATGGAATGTACTTAATAATACTATTTTCTTTCCTATTAAAATATGTTTTTTTTAATTCTTGTTAAAGAATCTGTTTTCCTTTCTAATTCTTAGTAATTTCGGGAAGGAAAACAGTTTTCCGTGGCAATAGAGACCCAATATTAAATCTGTCCTTCCGTCTGTATAAAGAAATATAAGGGTTTCCTGCATCGTATCGCTGGTAATGGAAAATGGATCAACTGCGGTAACCCAAAGAAGAAAAAATCATTGCGACCACCTGGCCATGCTTCAACACCTACAGTAAAACTGAATATTCATGGAAAAAATATGCTGTGATGAACTCATGAATTTTAGTGGATCAAGCTTGTCCTGTATTACGAATTACTCAAACCAAGCGAAATTATTACTGGAGCTCTGTATCGAACACAATTAATGAGATTCAGCTGAGCCGCTCAAGGAAAAACACGCCCATTACTCCAGACACGATAAAATGATTCTCCTATGCGGTAATGCTCGTCCGCATGTTGCTGCGCCGGTCAAAACCTACCTGGAAACTATGAAATAGGAAGTTCTACCCACCCGCCGTATTCCCAAGATATTGCTCCTTCTGATTATTACTTTGTCCGAGCCAATGGCATATGATCTATCTGAATAATGTAGCTTCGAAGGATGTAGAGGTCTTCCGACGTGGTATCCAAATATTGCCAGAAAGGTTGGAAAAAGTGAGGGACTATACTTTGAATAATATATAATATACAATTCTTTCACAAAAAAAAAATAAATTTTGATAAAAACGGCGATAACTATTATATATGTAAAAAAATACAATATTTTAAACATCATGGTAAGTTATTTCCAAACAAAACGACATTGAGACTACTTCATGAAAAGTTCACTTATCTATTGTAAATATATATAATAACTCAAAGGTAACTGACTGACATAGTGATCTATCAATGCACAGACCAAACCACTGGACGGATCGGGCTGAAATTTGGCATGCAGGTAAATGTTATGACGTAGGCATCCGCTAAGAAAGGATTTTGATTAATTCTACCTTCAAGGGGATAAAATAGGGGATGAAAGTTTGTATGAAACTTTACCAATTTTAAACCGATCTGGTTGAGACTTTGCATGCATAAAGCTATGACGTAGATCACAGACATTTTCCACATCCATTCATCGTGTCATGACATCACAGACGAAGTCGCGAGCACCAGCTGGTATTAAATGAACTAGAACGTTGTTTTAACCGAATGTCTTGTTACAGTATGTTATTCGGACAGATCTTCACAAAGCCCGACCTAATAGTGGTCCTAATTACAACAAGAGACTGGCTCAAAACAATTCAACAACAATATATATGTATATACACATTTACTAAGCTTCAGACCAAATGCTTGCTGCTTTAAACTTGGTAACTTTAGTTTCTGGTTAATTATTTTATCATACTCTAAATATACAGATTAAAAAGTGATAACCTAGGTCAATGATAACTGTAGATGTGTTATAAGCTCATGGATTTTGGTACCCAGTGTTTCATCCACTTTGGATGACATTGCCTAGCAACCAGCTAGCAACTAAGTGTGCCAGGCGAGAGTATTTTTGGGCCAACCGAAATATTGACGAGTCTATCAAAGTAGAAAATGACCACGGATTTTTAACGTCAAATAGTATGAACGTATATTATATATAGGTAAATATGTACAGAATATAGGCATAACTGATAAGTATATACTTGAGTAAGCACTCATTCTAAAACAAAAAAAAAGACCATTATTTTGTTGTTCTTATAAAAGATATCCAACAAACAAGAATAAAAGTAAATAGATTACAATTTGATGTAAAATCAAAACACAATACGAAATAAAATTCATAAATCACTTGACATAATATAATTATGAGACATGCGAAGTGCTACAATTTAATACAAATGCATACCATGTCACAATTTCATACACACCATTCACTGTGGTTTGGTTCATTAAGTTTTATGAATTCCCACATTTCCCTTTAATCAAAGTAAATTTAACTCACTTGTACGAATGCACTTGCATACGCAAATCTGGTAATTCTACGGCTTTATATTGAAACCATGGATGAAACGCTGACTTGATTTAGAATTTTGGACTGAATAGAAATGGTTTTTTTCTTTTTAAACCTACGAGCTGCTGAACCCAATTTCCCGCCGCGCACGTGTATAGCCAACAATACGAAAATTGTTTCACACTAATTGCACACGAATCCGAAATGATCTAGTTTGTACGTTTGTCTATTTGTTTTACGTCATCAGTGTAATCTTCTATATTAATACTAGAAGCAAAATTTGTTACCTTTTCCTTAAGGAAAATTGCATGAACGGAGGAGTAATTTTGTACACTTATAGTTTATATAGAGATGTAGTGCAGAATGCTAATTTTTTTTTAATTATGCGTAAAATATACATGAAATCAATAAAAAAAAACCTAACCCATATATACACATACTATGTATTAGGCACACACGCGCTTATAAATTATACTCATTCGTTTATTGGATACACAATTCCTCATCAAGTTACATCGGAAGTATAGTCGTTGAAATCGCTCAAGGAATCAATAACCCGGTTTTTTAAGTCTCAATTTTAGACTATCAAATTTCTATGTTTTGTAACAAAAAAATCATCTCCTCAACAAACTCTCAAAATTGATAAGTAAATATATAAAAATATATATATTAATAATAAATATGAATTCAGATAAATATAAAGACACAAAGAACATTGCAGACTGCGGCATCTTGACGCCATGTTTTAATTCAACGTCGCGTCGTGCAACTGTGGAGTATAAAAGGTTTCTATTCATGCACACCGCGACCCAGATACCATTTAATAAGCCTGTTAATGGATTCAGTTTACTCTCGTGCTGCATCTTCTGCTGCTGGACATAAGGGGGATTACCTCGATAACGTTCTTTTTATAGTAACTTTCTATTTATTTTTCGAGTGTCTTTTTAAAAGGAAAAGTAGGGGGTACTTAGAGCGACCGATTGTTTTATTTTTATGTCATTTATCCCATTGTCTTTGAGCGTATGCCTGTGTAAATTTGAGTAGGAGCATAATCGTTTTTACACAAAATGTTTAGACACAGCTTCGTCTTGGTCTTCTATTGAAATTGTGCAAAGTCTCCATCGATCCATGAGCCGCTAAACTTTTACGCGCAGTCAATGGTCGCGAAAAACAGTTGGCATAACGAATCTCCATCCGACGTCCTTTTTACGTCTAAAATGACTAGACTATCCCAACTATAATATTAGTTAGGATAGTAGTCTAGTCATTTAAGACGTTATGCGAATGTCAGGATGAATGAAGGGATCGGTTTCTCATTCACGGAATTTTAATAAAAAGTAAAGTAACAGCATGTAAATGTCACAGCTGGGAAAAGGCCTTCTCTCCTATTATAGATAATGTTTAGAGCTTAATCCACCACGCTGCTCCACTGCAGGTTGGCGGATATATGTACGTGTCAGAATTTCTCCCAACCCATGCAGCTTTCCTCACGATGTTTTGTTTTCCTTCACTGCCGAGCTCGAGATAAATTTAAACACAAATTTAGCACTAGAAAACTCAGCGGTGCTAGTGGGGTCTCGGTTGGGATCCCTAGGCCTTCTCAGTCATTCAGATTTTTAATAAATTACCGAAATTATAACAATAAGTGTCAAGTCGGAAAAATCGTGTTTATACGCAGACGAAGTCGCGAGCGGCTGGTGTGAAAAAATATGTTAATTTTTGTAATGTACTTAATATTCTTTACTGTTATATTATTAGTAGTTAGTTGTATAATATTAGATTATAAAAATATTTTTTTATTTAAAAAAAGGATATCAAATTCTGTGGTATTCATAACAGATACGCCATTTACGCGACCCGTATTTTAGGTGAGATAAAATGTTCAACAACATTTTTACCTTCCGAACCTTAAATCATTTTACAACAAATGACCATTTTCGACTTGATGAAGATTAAAAAAAAGTTATTTCGCGATTGCGTTTTTAAATTTATGTCTAGTCTTTTACGTGTTGAATAAGTTACATTTTTTTATAGTTGAAATTAAATTATTAACAGCTTCATAGCTCTAACCTATTATAACCTATTACATTAGTCGAAATAATTGCTTAGTTAAGAATTAAATATTTATAGTAGGTATTCACTAAAATAAAATAGTATTTTTTTATAATAACTAATTCGAGTGATATCGAACACCGTTTTGTAGTAGGCCTTATAATAAATCCATCTCCGCCTTTTCTTCATTTTTACCCGACTGCGCGACACAAGGAAGGATAATGTGATAGTCTATGTATGTATATGTGGTTTGTACCTTTGTGACGCTATTTAGACCAAACGCGATGGCTGATTTTAATAAATGACTCGTTGTTTGATTCGTCATGACGGCGCAAATGTCATATAAAAAATATAATAATTCGTAAAAATCAAAATGGCCGATTTTATCCGCCATAATGTGAAAAGGAAAGAAATGAAAATCGACGAACTGTATTCAGTGGATACCCTACTGAATACAGTCCCGTTGAATAGGTATTCAAAAATAATTTCGAGGTTTCTTATATCATTTTTCAATTAGAATTACTGTTTCTTTATGGTATTATAATGTTATAATAGTCGGGTTTTTGATTTTTTCAATTAATTACTTGTTACTAACACAAAATCTAATAAAATAGGTAGCCATGCAGACAGCCTATAGAAGTAAAATAAACTATGAAATCACAGTGAAATAATTTTCCTCATAGAATGAACCCATACCTAAAAATGTAGCTACTGATTTGTGGTTGTACATTTACAGGATAAATGAAACCCAGACATAATTGCAGGGCAATTACGTTAAACGATCACCATCATAAAATCCTACATTTTGACAGTTGATGTCTGATTTTTGTACAAAAATGCCTCCTTCGACTGCCACATTGGCGTGTTCTGGTAGCGATTTACACAATAAGGCCCTTGCACTAAGTCACACGAATCGTATATTCTCGTGAAATACGTATAAATAAACATATTTTATTTGTAAAATATGTATGTGATTTTAAAACTGAAATGTAAGGAATTTTTAACACATTTTACAATTCGTTCATGCAGACGCCGGGAGCATAAAACAGCATATCGGTTTTGAATATCGCTGAGCTGTATTTTATTTTATTTTTTCGTTAAATTATTCGCACTTCGATATTTTTAGTTGAAACGCCATCCACAAAAATTTACATTTGAATCTATTTCAGTGAAAATCCATTACGCTTTAAAAATACATTTAGTTTAAATGGAATTACTGATTTTCAGTTTACCATGTGAACTACAATATTTATTTTAGTGCACATCATATTAATGAAAGTGAAATATGACTTAATAGATTCAGAAATTGGCATACACAATTAAAGATAGACAGAATCTAATTTACCTATAACGTAATTAATGACTTAAACAAAATCGCGTATAATCTATTATTTTTACCAGCCCGTCATCATCGTAATCATTTTTACCAGTTTTATAAAAAAAGCCTTCCTGCAATACAAGCACGTAATAATATTTGTTAATCTCAATATTAAAGGCGAAAAACAGTAAATCATTGCACGTTGCAGATGGGAACACTTTTTCGCAATTAAGGCCATTTCACGGTAAATTTATTCACCTTAATCCTTAACGGGAGTGCGAGTAAGTGTATGGATCATCTATTTTGTTTTCCTGTTTGGAACTTTAATGTTTTATTTAAATAGTAGCTACTTTCAGATTAAGTTCGCAATGCTATTTATCTATCATGTATATATGTATATTGCTTACTAAAAGTGTTTTTGTCGTATGTGGTACCGTTCTTAATACTGCATCAACATAAATGTTTTATATGCTATTTTGAATACCATCAAGTGCTAAAATTTGGGTTTAAATTCAAATCTTGCTTGGCGGTGAAGGAAAACATCGTGAAACAAACCTGCATGCCAAAAATGCACCCACAGTGGACGAGCGTAGTGGATTAAGCCCCTAAAACTTCTCCTTAATAAAGAGGAGATCTTGATCCAGAGACTACTGCACTTACTTACGTATCTAATTACCTAATAACGGTATGACGTATTCGCACTAGTCATCTAGTATAATTGATTGAAATAATGTTACGCTTTTTGTAAAGATATACATTTAAATATATTTAGAAGATAATAATTATAATAAATATTAAATGAATAGAACAACATTTCACTATTCCATAAATGTCCCATTTGTTAGCTTAGCCGAGTTTTGTAATTTAAGTACCAAACGTATGTCTATGTGACACACGCAATAAAAATGTTAATAGAAATAAATAATATTGTCGCCTAATACTATAAAATAAACAAAGGAAACCACTTTAAAATATATCATCCTTTAAGTTAATATTAATAGATAAAAAATTTCATATAAAATTGCGTAGGAAGGTTTATTCCCGTAGAGTAATTGCCGGCAAAGTGCAGTCTGCAGAACTTCAAGAGATAGTAGTACTCGTAGTAATAAGATAATAAAATCACTTATAGTTATATAATATATAATATATATATATATATATATATATATATATATATATATATATATATATATATATATATATATATATATATATATATATATATATATATATATATATATATATATATATATATATATATATTATACTATCATAAATAAATAATATCGGTAACCTAAATCTCCCCCATTCTTTTCCTAATTTCTTGTTCCTCTTCTTCCCTCTTTCCTATTTAAGCTTGCAACGCGTGAGAAGCCACAGGGCTTCTCTGGCTACAAATGACTGTGTCAAAAAACTATTCAACAAAGCACCTACACGTCGTGTTGCGACTCGACGCTGCATCATAAAAATTTATGCCGTATATCGTAAAAAATAACAAAACAAATCACATCACGATGCTACGTCGTCACTTTGTGTTTTGGTTATGTGTCTTATCTCTCTATTTTTTATTAAAAAAAAGAAACGAGCAGACGAAACACCTGATGTTAACTGACCACTGCAACCCATGGACATTTGCAGCACCAGAGGAGCCTCAAATACGTAGCTAGCTTAAAAATGTATGGAGAATGAAAGAAATAGGGCGTAGGAGTGTAAGCCAAAAAATACCTACTTCACACCTACCTTAATGAGAGTGAGGTACCGCCCCGGTTGAACCAGCCCGTATGTAGTAAGTAAATTAGTCTAGTTATTACTATGCAAGCATAGCAATTTTAAAATATTAAAAGTCCACGTTACATTTCAAGGAAAACAGAATTTAGGTAGTTCGATTTTAACCAATTAAAAACACACAAAAGATAATAATATCAAGTGAACATATCGTATTATTTGCATTGTTTATCATACATGCAGTTTGCATTGTCAAGTGCCAATCACCGTAGCGCTGTAGCACACTCAATAGTCTGCTAACTGGCCATCAATATACAAAATAAACATGGCTGCATAATATGTAATTATGTTCTTGTGTTCGTGAACGTATCGCCTTTCTGGTTCAGCCGATAGATACACGGCTTTTACTAACAAGCAATGAAGTTTAAAAAACATTAACCTGACTACAAAAGGCGTAGAAGCCCAAATAACTTTTACTTACTACTAGAATAAATACAAACTGCAGTATTCAATTGTTTTTAACAATTGATTCTCAAGTTAGAAATCAGTAATAATGTAAGATGAGAATTACATTTGTTTTACTCTCGTTATAACCTAGTAACAGCGTGTCGTGTAATATGTAATATATATAATGTATATATATATATATATATATATATATATATATATATATGTTCTCGTATTATATCTTATTGTCTTAAAAGTTAAAATTAAATTCAAATATAATTAAATGTTCACGGATACCGACCATGCGAAAAGCGCTTATACTGTAACAGGAAGGAAAAGTCCATTCAGAATTCCGAATACAATTGTTAACTTAATTCAGTGAATGACGTTAAAAGGAATTCTAAAAATATACGGTTAAATTTTACAAGACAATATTTATAATTTTTAAGTAGATAACAAAGGTTAAGAGAATATTGAATTATTTAATATTCAAAACTCATTCATTATTCATAATCAATAACTTGAGACGAACTTCAACACAAATAAAGGAGAAAATTAATGATCGAAATTAATTATGTAACCGATTATAGACTTAAAGTGATTCCTTTAAATCGATCTGTTCGCTATTGTCGACTAAATTTCTATTGAAACTGATCCAAACGTTCAAACGCCGACAACCCTATAAACTTTGGAAAAGTTGCCTTAACACACCGCCAGCGATACAGAAGGCAATTTTATTTCGAAGTGGACTCGACCTCGACGACTTTCATGCAATATTGCTAGGCCTCAAAAGGCATGGCCTCTTGTAGCTCTTATTGCAGTTAAAATAAGGGTTATTATGCAAATAAAATTCGTAAGCGGTGATCGAGCGTACCGGCAGGCGATACCGAACCGGCTTGGATAGATTCCAAAATGTTAAACTTTTTTTCAGTTAAAGAATTTCAAGCGATTTTGTCAAGTTATCCAATAGGGTTTTTTAGTGTTTTCAACACTTGAATTTTACAATTAAAAGGTTATATTTTCAGGTTTTATTTAGTATAATAACGTATATTACAAAGTTGAAAATTATTCGTTTTGTCGTAAAAACTTGTAAAACTTTTTATAGTTAAATAGCTTCTACTCTCGGCTTTGCTAGCGCGTGTGGCTTTTGTTTTAAAATGTATTGTTCTGATGTATAAGCTATTTTACTGTACAATTAATTATAAAAAAAGTTTTATAAAAAAAATAAGTTCCATAAAGATCTGTTCAAATAGTTTTTACGTGGAAGTAACCAAGATCCATCCATCATCTCGTTTATACCAGTAGTAAAATTTAAGCTGTACACATAAACCTATCTGATTAAATCTGGACAAGACATAAAAAATAATAATATCATTAAAAATTGAAGACTCAAAATTCTAAACAAAATAATACAGAGCTATCGTTGGCGAATAAACAGTATTTGTTGTTTTTGTACAAAACAAGAAATAATATCATTAGACATCAAAGTAAATCCATTTGAAACATCATTAAAAGGCATTTCAAAATATGTTTGTGTCCTCAGTTTAACTATCATTTTATAAAACTCTGGCTATATTTTACGTCCACTTTGTTTAGTATCGTTGAATAACATTCTAACATACAACAAGAATGTTTCTTTTTTTTAAAGATCATATCATCCAAACTAGTAAATTAACTTTGTTTAAGATTAATAAAATGTTTTGTTACATACACTGAAAACATAACAAAATTATAATATTAGGCATATGCTCATATAACTCTTTAGAATTTATTATAAGAAATTAAATAATTTTTTTATAGTGTAGCTATAGCATACGCTGAAATGTCACGTAAACTATATAGAATATTGAGCCAGAAATCACTCGTGGACGTTCCCAAAACACCCTAATAAAGTTTCATCACAATCCGATCGATGGATTCGTAATGCATAGAGGACAAACTTATAAACATTGTTTTTTATTTATATAGACTTTTGCAAACGAGAGAGAGAGAGAGAGAGAGAGAGAGAGAGAGAGAGAGATAAAAGATAAAAGTATGTGTGACAGACACTTCATTATCATTAAATACTTTTTGTAAACTAAAAATCTTAGCGCTTCTAGAAACCTATCTCCATATCCGACGCAAAGTTACGACAACTAAGTATAAAGTTCATGGAGAATCCAATCAGATATAACTTAAACTTAAAAAAGGAACCGAATTAAAATACGATTTTCATTTACTTGGTTGACATACTTATTCTATAAATATTGTTTTAAACAAAACGACTGAAACGATTTTGATGATAATTATATATTACTATATAAATGTATATTATTAAAAAAAAAAACAAATCTTTAAGATCGGTTAATTAATAGCGTAGTTCTGAGGCAATAAACATTAAAAATATATACTACGAAATGCAAATCTCCTCCTTTTATAAAACCTGTTGAAAATACTGTGAAATTGCAGCTAACGTAGAATGTAATACGTAGTTCTTAACAAAATTCTCTGTATTTATTCCCGTGGTTTCCGTATCACGAATATATTACAAAGGCCGCGCAGTCGGCACGTACAATAGCATCAAACAGTTTCCACTTATTCGACTACGTTTTCTTGTGTGTCGCAAACAAATGACATATTTCAATAAAATTTAACTACACACCCGACAGCGTACAATTCTTTATGTATTTTTTTGTTTTTGCAACTTTTGTTGTTTTATTTACCTATTTGGTTGTGTTATGTATTGTGTATTCTTTTGTCGGGGTTTGGTTATTTATTTGCGACTGCCTCATGCGATTTTACTCGTGCTCATAGTTACTGCTTTGCTTATGGTTATGGCATAGGAATTTTTCGTTGTAATAATGTAAAATATAGGCTATTATAGGCTTCTAAAAACACAATAAACGGGATATTTAAACTCAAAGATAATATATATGTGATGAAGTTCTATATCCTTCATTATGGTACAGTTTTAATATTCGAAATACGTTTAAATATGATGGGAATGACAGAGGAAGATATGAAGTGAAAGTTGGTGTAAAATATAAAATAATAATATAGAAAGATTTGCTATATTAAGCTTACAGAAGGGAAATAATATCCTAAATGTTGTTTTATAATGTACTTTATTATATTTGAAATAAAACCCAAGGTGTTGCTCTGAAAGAGGACATTTTTATTAATATTCTTCTAAGTTTTTAACAATATATTATCTATAGTTTTTTATATTATTTTAACAAGCATGCATTAAAATAACTTTACCTGAAAGAGAAACAACATTTTAACAACAATCTTACCAGAGGAATTAAAACAAGAAAGGACATATAATGATTTGTTGCAGGATAGAAAAGTTGCATTATAAAACAACATTTTGGAGCTATTTCTAACAACAGCAATGGAAAAGTTAAGGTTTGAATTTGTAGTAAAATCAAGTGAAGATTCAAAAACAAATATTTTGTGCATAACTTCATTACATATTCAAATCGGACCAGTAGTTTCAGAGATTACCCCCGCCATAAAAACTTACAAACAAATTTTACCTCTTTATAATATTAGTACAGAAGTATAAACTAGCTTTCCGTACGGATTTATGAGGATGTACTAATTTAAACTTATTGTTAGCCCATTTTTATATCGAGATTCTTTAACCTAAATATTTCAATTTTCCATACGATGTTTCTTTTAATTCAAACTTTGTCCTGACTATTTTCAACAATATGTAAAATTAATCAAAAAGACCATACTGAAGTGATACGGCAAGATATTTTTATTTATATAGATTATTATATCTAAAGCCGTTTAACAAAACATTAATATTTTGAAAATTGGAACATCCGTGTAATCACGTCAGTGAATCTGCCCGTATATTTCAAGCGTTTATTTATGTTATAATAATTAAAAAATATAGTTATTTGGGCATCTAATTTTTATATAAACTTCCTGCGAATATGATAAAAAAATAAAACCTTAATTTCAAAAGGTTAAACCAAGCAACAAGTCAAGTCCACCTTATCGGCCTCCCCGCGTCACTATCGGGGAAACTCATCTCTATCCTAATCAAATATTTGCCGTTATATGCCCAACGATGGCTTAAGATAAACTTGTGTTAGCCGAAGGGTAGAGATATGACAACTATATTAAAGTAATAGGATATGCGGAAATATAATGCTCACAGCTCTTACATAGATAGGTATTTTGACAAACCTGATTAAATTAAACTTTGGAAAATACTGTGTTTTATACGCCTACATAAAATTAAGAAGCTCGTAGTGGTGAATACACATGTGTCACAACTTCGCTTGGTATGTATAGGTTCTCTAAAAATGTAGTCTGCTATATACTTATTTCGCCATATTCAATTATATATTATTGTTCGAAAATGAAAATCATCTTTTTAGCGACTGCTGAATTATGTTCTTCCACATTTTTCCAAAAAGTCACTTGGTATCAAGCGATAATCGGCGCCCATTAATTTACAGCAGTGGAGGAGCTACGGATACATTACCGGCTTATAAGGAAATAAGACAAGCGGGAAATAAAGGAAGAGATGCAGTTTTAGGCTCACTGCCAAACATTAGATGAATTTTAAACTCATCAATGTAATTTAATTACAACCACTATTTAATTCAACGCCTTTGTACTATAAAACAGGTGTCATTTTGGAAAGAAGGTAGATTAATTTGGATTACATGGTCTTTCTTATCATAAAAACTCAAATAGGCTTTCCCGGCACGATTACCTCAACGATACCATGTAAAACAGACGACCATCACCGACGATCCTGCTCTTATTGAGCTCTCCGTAATAAGTCGTGATCAGGGCTTATGAGCTGATGGATAGACGCTGGTCCCTTAGAAGCGGAGACAGTCAGTTTTGTGTTTTGCGGGGACACATTAGCCACGTCTCATGTTGGGAAAACAACGTCAATGATGGTAGTAGCTCCGGAAAAGGCGGGGAAACGATGCAAATATTCGTCACTTAAACTTATTTTTATGCATAATAAATATAGGTATGTGTATATCTATATAAGTTTTTATACTAATATTATAAAGCTGAAGAGTTGTTAAAACGCGCAAATCTCAGAAACTACTGGTTCTAATTGAAAAATTCTTGTTGTGTTTATTTATTGAGGAAGGCTATAGACTATATTACATCACGCTACGACACTTAGGAGCGAAACAGTAACTATAAATGCGATTGAAACCGCTAGTTTATTAATACGACGTTACAATAATTGAAAAAGAGAATTAAGTATAATAAAATAATAAACTTGACATGAATACGGATGTTTTCGCAAGTAATAAGGTACGAAATGAAATAACAAGGGCGTGTTATGTTTCGTGTGTGACGTCATTATGTGATACGACGCCATTCCGAAACACTCATATGATACTCGACTGGTCAACCAACGCAAATTGCCACTTGTTTCCCCGATCTCGGACTTTATTAAAAAAATCCCGACCAAAATTAACAAAAACAATCCAATTTCATGTCTGATAGCCTCTCCATTTTATGAAAAAAAAAGCTGAAGAATATTAAAGAAACATATTTTGATTAACATATTTTCTCTTTTTGTTTATTTTATATTAAACTGATATTATATTTTTTTCATTTGAGAAAATATTTGGTACGTTTCGTCTTATATTAAAAATTCATACAAATAAAGTCAGCACATATCTTTATGGATAAAACTATTAAAATATGCGAGAGCGTCTGCGCCATACTTCCGATGAGAAAGCATCGAAGGTCATTAAATATGCAAAGCTGAGCAAAATTACGTCCCTCCCGGCGTTTGATAATATACATCCCAAAGAATCTAAATTATTTTACATAATAGTGACACGTGTATGTCACTAAACCATAAAACGTCTGCTTCAGTACTCTTAACACATAATAAAAATCTTTAAGAAGTGTTTTATAAACACCATAAAGCTAGTTTACGATCTGTCGAGAATAACGGTTTTAGTGGTTATTGTCAAACTGCGCGTTAATGTGTCGTGTAATCGTTAACAGCGTCGTATAGTTCAAATAAAAACAACGCACTCACCTCATCGTAAATAAAATTGTCGATCTCCTCGAGAGGTCGCCCGTATAGTTTCGGCGGGAACGGTTCGTACTTCCTCGGCAAGCGGGCCCCGTCCTCCACGCTGAGCCTCCGCCGGGGCATGAAGCCGAACTCGCGGACCAGCTGCGCTCCCCGCGACCCCGCGCGCTTCGCAGACTCCCGCGTGAACGGAGTGACCACCGCCCGCGGTTCGTCACTCCGTCCCACCGACTCCGAGAACGTGACATCGAGGGGAATCCGCAGCTCTTCCCGCCGCGGCTTTTCCTCCTCCGCGTCGAGCGCATCGCGGGACTGAGACGCGACGAGTGGCGCCACCGCCTCGGGGTTGGTGGCCTCGAGCGTGCGAACTATCTCTCCCAGCAACCGTGAACCGTCTATCTCTTCTCCGGGCGAGTGCAGCGGCGCCGGCGGCGGGAACGACAGCCGCCTCTCGTCCTCCTCCATACCGCTACGTGAGGCCCATCGCCCCGGCCGTGCGCACTATTTGCGGACCGATGACGCCATTTCCGTTTAATACTGCCACCTGTAAAAAAACATACCAGTCGCTATAAATCACGTGAAGACCATTGAAATTGCCAGTTTGTTTACAAATTCGATGACCGTTCCGTTCAAAATTCGAAGAACGTGGTCATTAAAACGAATTTTTGTTGGCTCGAGGGATGATTTATTCACCAAATGTTAAGTGTCTTTTAAACCGTTTGCCAATGACATGGGAATGTTAGAAATACTTGGAGTAAATCTTAATCTATCTCGACCTCTAGCAAATTTAAATAGTGATTCAAATTCGAGATCAAAATTTTAGTAACGAGAATACGTTATTTCGAGATTTAAAAAATATTTGATAAGTATTTTTAACTATGGTTTATATATAAATTGAAAAACAAATTACTGGTTTACTTTTTGTATTTCTAAACCTTCACATCAGATGTCTTAACCAGATATACGTGTTCCTAATCACTATCGCTTTAATATTTAATTTCGTTTTCATTTACATTATTTAATTCATAAAATTGCTTAAAACACCAAAAGAGTGAGTTAGCCCCGAGTAAATTAACATACAAATGTTTGTAACTTTAGATGATGTAAATAAAATATATATGATTAAAAAAAACTAACCCGTTTATTAGTAAAAAATTATAGGCTATATTATATAGGCACTACAACCTATAAATAAACCTTTAGTACAGGTGAAACAGTGACAGATACTTAATTATAAAGTCGATGAGGCAGTGATAACACAGGGTAGATTTAAAATATTCAGATCGAGCTATTTACTAAATAATTCATGAGGATCACTCATCAATGAAATATTCATAACAAGTGGAAATTAATGAATATTTTATTAATGAGTGACAGTTCAACACTAACATACGCGATCGTGTATGTACAAGCATCTGTACATATTCATCTTAAGTTATTGTTTGTTTCACCATTTCACATATCGACGCTGATAAGCGAAACTGTGTCAAGCCACACGGACTTCGTTTTGAGAAAATGGCGTCTAAAGATGTCAAACGTATTCTTAATAAATTTGTTTGAACACGTATATATTCATCTTTTCTATTATATTTTAATAAATCAGCGTTAATAATCAGCGTCCAATCACTGATGAAGACAGAATAATTTATTGTTGCAACGGTTTGAGAAATCCTTGCTGTATTCGCACACAAGATATTCTTCTTGCAACATGATAAATTTTGTTGCATTCCAGAGTGAAGAATGGACTGAATATAATTAAATTTAGTCTAACAAAACTATTTTAGCAATATCATGTCATAACTGCGTCTCTAACTCTCTATTATTTTAATGGTATTGAGAATTTTAAACTTTAAATTAAATATATCTAATTATTTTCTAACTTAATTTTTCATACACATTTCGCTTGCTTAATAATAGAAAAGAATATTTCTTACTATGTAGCCGAAAACCTACTATGTAGATATATTAACTAGGTCAACCTCATGTAAGTGACCCGAGGTTCTTATAAGAATAAAATGTTTATCCTTAAAAACAAATAATTAAAAAAAAACATTAAAGATGTAATGTCGTGATATTAAGCAACGAAATGTGTTTTTATGTACATGATTCATTATTTTTATTTAACATTTTTTTTCAGCTTTTTCATTTTTAATTATTATTACTAAATCATAGTATAGTTTTAAATAAACATCACTACGAACGATACTATAATGAAAAAAAAATATAGCAACAACATAACTAGGATAAAAAAATATAAAAGAATCAGTCATAAAACATAGCAATGGCAACACTTATTAACTCGATTGCAGCTATCAACAATACATCGAAATTTTCATCCATTTCAGTGTTTTCAACGAACATTTGTAGTCGGAATTGTGAATATCTATCGGAAAATAAAGTAAAACAAAGACAGATCAATCAACGTTTCGTCGGGCGATGGCGAGGACAATGCCAAAGCTAAATGAAAGGAAAGCAAAAATAATTCGCAAATTCTCGTCTTTATCTTGTTTTGGTCTTTAGTGGGTCGTTTTGTTTTTATATTACTCATTGGACATTTCAAATGAAATAAATAACATCTATGATAAATAAAAACTTAGTCTTGCTATTGCAAGGACATTTACAAACATACAATTTTCGATAATTTCTTCATGAAGGAGATACTTAGCTTTATAATATTAACGTCCATAGGTATGTACATATATGTACATATTACTGTTTATCGTTAATCGCAATAACCAAGATTTTCCAAACAAAGAAACGAACTTTAAAAGCAAAATACGCAATTTCGTTCACTTATTATTACTAGTTAGCAACTTAAATTCTAAAACTAAATTATTGATCCTATTTTGAAGAAATTTCTATGTGACCGATTTAAAAGCATGTACTTTCACATAAAAAGATTTTTCGACATCTGTTAGTAAATGTCGAAGTTATGAGGTAAAAACCATAAAAAATACGGTGAATACGAATTAAGGACCGAATTGAGAAAGAGAAATGAGATTTGATTTCCGTTTAAAAGCTCGTTTAGTGAAAATGTTTATAGGCTTACATATTATGACCTATTGGAGCGGAGCAGTTACCATAATGGTCACGGCATGGTATTGCACAAAAACGCGAATAAAACCACGCGGTATAGATGATAAAAATTATCTGTTTTAGCTAAAATAATTAGTTGATTTCTACTTTTAAACCGACATTAAAAAATGAGGAGGTTCTCAATTCGTAGGGGCTTTTTTATGTATATTTACCGATTATACATAAACAGCTTGACCGATATGGTTATTTCTTGTTTTAAAGGGTGAAAGATAAAATGTTCTATTGCTCCCATACAATTTTCATCAAAATCGGTTTAGTAGTAGCAAAATAACCGGAATGAATATATCATCCAAGTCAATGATAAAACGTATGTCGCTTTTTAAGTCGGTTTCGTTTTTTAGGGTTCCGTACCTTAAAAGGAAAAACGGAACCCTTATAGGATCACTTTGTTGTCCGTCTGTCTGTCTGTCTGTCTGTCTGTCTGTCTGTCTGTCTGTCTGTCTGTCTGTCGGGATGTCAACCCTTTTTTCTCAGAAATGCATAGACGTATCATGTTGAAATTAATATCATATACTCAAGTCTACGATGACATGCGGCCGTGAAAATATTAAAGTTCTAAGTCAACGCAATCAAAAGATAATGGAAAATATGTCGTATATTTTGACCATTTTAGCGTTTTCGCAAGGGAATCAAAACCTATAGGGTACTTCCCATTGACCTAGCACGATGAAATTTGGCAAGAAGTAAGATCTTATAGTACAAATAAAGGAAAAAATCTGAAAACTGTAAATTTTTGTATGTATGTTTGTCTGTTTGTAAGTTTGTCTTTCAACCTTTTTCTCAGAAACGCGTGAAGGTAACAAATTTTTATCAACGTCAAGTACTCAGAGTTGTAATTACTAAGAGCTGTGAAAAAATTAAACTTCTAAGTTAACGCAATCAAAAGATACGGTCATTTATATCACATATTTTAAGTATGATAGCGTTTTTAACGTTTTCGCAAGGGAATCAAAACCTATAGGGTACTTCCCATTGACCAAGCATGATGAAATTTGGCCAGGAGCAAGGTCCTTTAGTATACATAAAGGAAAAAATCCGAAAACTGTAAATTTCTGTTCGTGTGTCTGTCAGTCTGTACGTCTGTCTTTTAACTTTTTTCTCAGGAATGCGTAAATGTATCAAGTTGTAAATTGATCAAGCGGAAAATATATTAATCTTAGAATTAAAATTATATGTACTTGTAACAAATTAACATAGAAGTTGACCATGGTCAAAAAAACAATTTTACAAACACTGAGAAGAAATTTGTATCAATACGAAAACATTAAAAAGCAGCAAACCTTTATAAACAACGCAATGCAATCTATATATCGCAGCAAACAAAATGATAGCGCGATGCAGCGTACAGCTAATGCCATCTATTACAACATTATAACATTAACTGTGATATAATTCTGCTCGATTAATAAAAAATTTTATTTTAATTATTATTTAAACGCGCTAAAAATTATAAAATAAACTTTTCATTTAAAAGTTTTATCGTCGATTTATAACGTCATTACGTAATTAACATTCAATATAAGAGCTTCACGCGATTTGATTTAAGTACTCGTATTGACTTAGTACGAAAATTTTAAAATTAAATTCAAACAGATTGAGTTATTTAATTTACTTATTTATCTACACATATAAGTCTTCTGGTTATTAGTAATATAATTAGTTATTTATAAATAAACAATTAGTTTTGTTCGAATTAAGGACTAATTATTTTCGTCTTGGCAACACTAATATATATTTCGATATTTTGATTGATAATGTAAATCTAAATATTTTATGAACGTAGTGCAGGGGTAGTGGAGTGTAGTAGAATATAAATAAAAATAAAACGAGAATAAGTCAACAAGTTAGTTCATTGAAATTGTCAAGAGATGGCGCTAGGTGTATCCTGAATCGCGCTATAACTTTTTTTTTTTGAAAGTATAAGGTGTATTAGTACTTAAAATAAAATTTTGTGTTTCCATGGATTGCATCCATGACCGTGTTTTAAATTAAAGTGCTCCTAAGAAGTTTCAAAATAGTTTTTGGGACGTGATCCATATTTACATAATATTTGATTATAATTAAGCGACTTCTAAAAAGGAGTGTTTTCAATTCGACCTTGTATTTAATTTTTTTTTTATGTTTGTTCGCCAATTACGCCGCCATTTGGGTACCGATTTTCAATTTTTTTTTTTTTTTGTTTGAAAAGGTATACTTCCAAGGTGGTCCCATTGTCTTCAGGTCAGGATCAGATGATGGGATCCTGGAGAAATTGAGGGAACTCCTCAAATATTATAGGCAAGCGTATACCGATTTAGGTATTTTTGATAGTAACTTATGTTGGAACTGATGATGAAGACCACAAATGGCGTAGATGGGTTAGTCTTATATAGATTTCTATAAGTTTGTACGGAACCCTCGGTGCGCGAGTCCTTCTCGCACTTGACCAGTTATTTTTTATATTAGTATTAGTAGTATTATTATTAGTAGTGCTAAAAGATTTTTATGTTCATAACGGCGGCTGCGCTATCTTTACGAGTATAAAAGCCAAGTGCAAGTTTTATCTTGTTACAACATGACCAACACGATATCTAATATTTGTGCCCCTCGACCAACTATGAAATGGAATGCTCAGTCAGCCCGGGAATTATCAGCTTTATATACTATACACTCTTTATAGGATTTTACTATTTACGCTTGAAATATCTTCTGTAAATCATTACGTTATTATTAAAATTATTTTAGTAAAAATTTAAATTATGCTTGAATACAATCCGATACCTAAAACCTTAATTTTAAGCATCCTATTCTTATTTAGGAATAATTTATATTTTGATGTAATATATATATATATTTAAGATGTAAGTTTGTACATAGCAAGTTACCAGTCCAGAAACGAGCAAAATTTATGGTACCCGAAATTGGTATCCGTTTTTATTTTTAAGTCGTTAAATTCCCACCAAATTGCTAGCCTGTAGGTATAAAAATTCCAAAGACATCTTGACGAAACACTAAGTTATTGGGTGGTATTTCTGTTTAAAAAAAATATTGATAACTTTTCTTATCTGTGATTTTATGTGTAAGCCTAGTATATAGTTTATGTCATTTTATCATTAGATAAAAGGCATAAAGCAAATGGACCTTTTTACGGTAAGTGGATACCTTTGCCTATAAACATTGACATTATAAGACACCTAAGCCATTCTTTTACGTTGTCTACCACAGGATCAAAACTAACTGCCTTACTACAAAAAATATAAACGCACGTTAAACGCGTGTCTATAAAATCCTGTAGTACAAATCCGCATCCAACGACAGTTTTGAGTTAAACATGGTTTAGACCTAGTTTCGTTATGTATAAACATAACCTTAGGTATTTTTATTATATGCTTAAAACCTATTTTAGCTGTCAAATATAACGTGAGACATTTTATTAATAAGTGTCTTTATAATTTTACACGCAGTGTAGCAATTTCAACAAAATTTTAAACAATGTCTAATTTTTAAACATTGTTTACCTAGACACGTGTTGAACATGGTTTTATTTCATCTTTTGTAGTAAAGCATTAAGTTTTTAAGTCAAACTTGCTTGCACTTTTACCAAAACATTAACACAAGGCTTTGATCGGTGGTAACATTACTAATTAGTCGCGGCAGAATCGATCTAAACTTTACCATCCATAAATATACTTTTATTTTGCTAGAAATGACGAAGTAGTAAACATATCTTTATCTATATATTAAAACGTGAAGCAAAAACTTTAAACTAAAAAACTAACTAAAAAGGGGTACTTTTTACGAAAATTGCGCGGACGGGGGAACATGAAATTTCACCGCTTATATTTTATACAGAGAAGACGAAAGAATTGATATTATTTTTTTTTATTTTAATTATGCATAAAAATTTACACACACTACCATATACTATTTTGTTAATGTAAAAGTCTGCGATCAAATTGAGAAAAATGTGTGTGTGGTGCCTCTTGAAATCGGTTGAAAATTTAATGAACTATGCTGGCAAGAAGAGCAATAAGTCAGTTACTAGTCAATATTTTATTTATATCAAAAATGTCAATATGAAATAAAATCCTCAAGTACTGAACTGAAAATATCAGTATTAACGAAGCGTAGAGTATTTTCGATCAGCAACACTCGCTGTGAACTGCACTATTACTGAGAATGGTCGCCCCTCATTGTTACATTGTCCACTGGCCTCATTCGGATATATTTTTACTTAGTACTTTCGTCTTTCACTCACTGACATCTGATATTAAAAAGATTTCTTGCTAAAGCATGACGACTCAGTCTTGGAATATTACTTTTATGAAATAAAAAGAGTTTCCAGAACATTACGGAATATTATCTCGTTATTTTGTAAATGTCGCCGACTTTTTCACTGTTTTAGCGCGAATTGTGACGAATGATTTTGTTGTTTTATTCGAATAATAATTTGTAGTACTTAGTCTTGAATGTGTAAAAAAGAATTACATATATAAAGGTGTGGCTTTTAATAAGAAGATTTCATAAGGAAACTATATTTCAGGTTTTAAACAAAGTATTGAAATATTCCTTATATTTCTTGATTAGTTTGTCTTTCGAAATAATTTAGTAACTACATATATGGATTACATTTTAAAAGAATATTTGTTTCCTTTTTTTTTCATATATTATCACATGGATTATTACAATATTACTTCCAAAGATATTTGGATGCTGATAAGCAATACTGTGTCAAGCCACACGGACTTGATTTTGAGAAAATAGCGTCTAAAGATTTCGAACCTATTCTTAATAAATTTGTTTGAAGTATATATCCGTCTCTTTTTCCATTTTGATAAAAGGTAAGGTGTTAAATAAATGAAGCATTATCAAATTTCACAAATATCACAAGTCATTTGTGGGTTGACACATTATTGCTTATCAGCGTCCATTTATTAGCACAGCCAGCGTTTTAAGTTATGTCTCACCTTGCTTTCTCAAGAAAACCGAGAAGCTCACGTAGACAATATAAGCACAACAGCTTAACGGCTAAGCCGTTTAAACATAACACAGCTCGCCAAACAGATTTTACCTTTGTCCACACAGATCCATATATTATAAATTATTTGATTTTTTTTCTTGTATTATTTTGGCCTTTTTTTATTTAGTCGGGGTTTGGTCTATAAATATTTTTTCTTATTTTTTATTCCAAAATGCGAAAGTATCTCTGTCGGTCCGCTTGTTAGGTTTTCACGCCTAAATTGCTAAACCAACTCTAATGATATTTTTATATAGACATAAATTGGTCCTTGGATAATGACATAGGCTGCTTGTCGTTGCAAAATAGTGAGTGGAACTATCTATGTAGACGAAATCGAAACCAACTAGCGAGTAATAAAATATACCTTTCGTTAAACTATACAAGATTTATGTGAATATTCGTGTTCGTTAGCGGAACACGCTCCACCACATTCGAAAGCGTATGATGACCGAGGAATGACGGGCATAAATCAAATAGATCTGCTGGCTCCAGCGCTGCGCTGATTCGATTTGCGAGATCACTAGCGATTCTCAAAGCACGTCTCGGTTCGTTATGTTTTTTTACGTTTTACACTGATTCATACAATACGTTAAAAACACACGTTGTTGTAAAAAAATCAAGATTGGGATTAATTTTTAATACAAAATGTTTTCTTGTATTGTGTTTATGTATATTTAAAGTTTTACTCGTCGTTAGACTGTTCTCTTAGAACGGTTTTCTTAAGGGATTCTTTGCTATGCAGAATTTAACGAAGGGGAAAAGGGCTTGAAGCGCTCAGGGCTTTTGAATTTGTTACTATTAATAAGTAATTGTTTTTAACGATCGTAATATGAAAGATGTTATGTTTATTTTTAAGTAATATATAAACCTGGACTTATTAAATATTAAATCGATTATAAAAAAGAATAACATTTTAAGTTTGCGTTTTAAATCAAGATTGTATTTTCTACTTTTAGCTTATGTCATAAGTATTCAAAAAAGATTTATATGTTTGCAATCTTTAACGTCGTAATAGCTTAACGGATTTAAGTAAAATTCCGAATAAAAGGTTTTTATATCATAGATTATTATCATAATACATAGCGTACATCTTACCCACGCGTGAAACTGCGAGCCAAGTAATAAATAAATAAATACATAAAAATATTTTTCCATTTACAAAATACTTATAATAAATAACAACAATTCCCAATGAAAAATATAGAGTCGATTATACGATTATCTACAGGAAAACCGGTGTATAGAGTCCATTAGCTCTGATACAATAAATATAAAAGTCTATAAAATTCCTCTGTTTGTTGTAACGATCCCGAATCCTATTAGTAATGAATTTTATATTATCCCCTTAGGGATGGACTTTTGGACCTTTATAGCAGCCTATACTACCTTATATAGCTACATACATATGTGTACGTGAAGTAACGTACACATATGTATTCTCGTGTGAGTGTGTTATTAAAAAAAGGAAGTTTTTAACTATTCTAGACACTATTTCCAATATATGCTTATATTATATAGAGGTAAAATTAGTTAGTATGTAGGGGATAATCTCAGAAACTACTCATGCGATTTGAAAAATTATTTTTGTGTTGCCTGAGAATTGAGGAAGGTTATAGGTATGTTACATCACGCTATGACTCATAGGAGCGAATTTGTATCATAAACGTGAGTGTAACCACGAGGTGCAGCTAATCCCAGAATAAACGGATTCGATTTATTTAATCTAACGACTACTACCCGAAATTTATTACAATTTTATAATCCACTGAGTGATTGCTGCGTAATTTAATTAAAAACAGAGAGGCAATATTTTCAAAAATATTTTTATGGTAAGGCGACCTTTAACTACCCAAAATCTAAAATCACCTATGAGTTGATTTATACATAATTGGCCTCTGAAGAATTTTAAACGATTTGCTCGTTTTTCAATAATGAAAATAGTAATAATCTTAACAACCACTACCATCAACTTTCTAATAATCATCGCTGCGTTTTTAAATTATCATATCGTATAAGCTTAGACCGATGGTATTCATATTTAAGAGACTACAAATAAAGAGATTGAGAAGAAAATTAATAACGAGCAATAATATTTGTTTTTTGTATGTAGCGTTTTTCAAATTTATTTCAATATTAAAACATTATTTTGACACTTTTACGGATGGGCAATTTTCATACTATTTAATATGAAAATATTATATTATAATAAATATTATATTTATAGCGAAAGAATCGCATCTAGACACACGGTAGTATATCCGTCAAGTTTACAAAAAATACAAAAATATGACACACCGACTATGTGTTATTTATATACTAATGACAGCATATAACCCCATTTACACACATTGGTATTTATCAAATAATGACCGACACAGATTAATCCGAGGGACCAAATAATAATATCAGTACAAACTGTTGCGTCGGCTGCCGCTAAACCTCTAATTTATCTCCAATAAGTAATACTAGGAAACTGTTATAACATAAATCAAATGATGAATCGGTAGACCAGTATGTATAAATAAAATGATAAACAAAATGTATTTCGCTATTGAGCACATAATGATATAATTATGTAGAGATTAGTGGACAGTAATGATATTATTATACGAGTATTAGCGATTGGGCTATTTATTTTCATATTTGGTGCCTCTAATCATATAATAAATATAATATTACTTAGTATAAATAATAATATATATTAATATAAAAGTAAGAAAAACAGAATAAAACTATTTGATACAGTTTTACTTTTTCTTTATAAATTCCTGAAATTAATTTTTTTTTTACATCACATATATCTTCAATTTTGGTAATTTGTGATTTTCATTAGTATTACTTCTGTAAAAATTATAACAAACGTTAATAAATGATATGTAGTTAATGAAAACAAAAAACAGATTATCCAACACTGTCCACTTTCAGAGTACATCATTAAACCTTTCTCACTAACAGTAATGTATTAAAACGTTACTACGAATCCCATGAGCCTAAACTTAAGGGGCTTATTAGAATTCCTTGAAGAGTTCTCTAACTCAACAGATTCATCAAAACAGCTCAATGGAACCAAATTATTGTAATGTCATCGACATAACATACATTAACAAAGTTTGAAATCGATACGACAAATAGAACTTGACTAAATTCGACTTCCAAGATCTGTTTACGACGTCGAAGTTTACGCTTAATGTAGGTATGTAATTAGTAATCTGAAACAAATAATTTCGACTGTTTTCGCTCGCGGTTTTAATCGTGCCAAGTCTGATTTTTACATACATATTTAAAGCACCCGATTCATTCCGTTAAGGGGTTAAGTTTTGAAAATCCTTTATTAGCAAATAACTGCATCATAATAACTGGATGCTGATAAGCAATAATGTGTCAACCCGCAAAAAGTCAAATTCGGAGATATTGATGTATTTTGATACCGCATTACCTATTTAACAGTATCCAAAAAATATCAAGTCATATAAACTAATTAAGTATGGTAAAAAGTATCTTAATTCATTGTTTCGATTTCCAAGTGCGTTCCATATTTGCAATTTATACAATAATTTCAAATATTTGAAGAATTATTTTAGATTATATATTAAATATATCAATCTGTTTTTAATTCATTACACCTTTTATCAAAAAAGAAAAGTAAAGATGGATATATACTTCTTCAAACATATTTATTAAGAATAGGTTTGACATCTTTAGACGCCATTTTCTCAAAATGAAGTCCGTATGGCTTGACACAGTATTGCTTATCAGCGTCCAACTATCTGTGTGCCAATTTCCAGTGCAATTATAGTATAGTAAATTAAGCAGTGTATTGATAAATCAACTAAGCAAGAAAAAGTTAACGTTTATATATACAGATTATTTAGATTATGAATCATTATAAACGTGTTGCAAATTATTCAATGTCTGCAAAATGTAACGGATAATTATCGTAAGTTAGCAGAAGGCTTGTTCCAACTTGTTTCACTTTGAGTAACATTATCTATTAATTGATCGGACTTGTTTAGACAGGCCCAGTTGTGGTTTGCTGATAAGCAGTTTACACAGCGTGAATTAAATCGTCGAGATAGGGTTTACATAAGATTTTTTTATTACCGTAATGCTTTTAGGGCGCAGTTTCTTTTAATTACCGTTATTTAGTTTGTTTGGTATACGAATGACATTAGATTTATGAATTTCATGGAAGAATGGAGTATAGGTTAGTAGTGTATAAGAAAATAAAACAGAAAATTTACACAGCAAATATAAATCCATTCGAATTTTAAATAAACTTTTATGTTAAAGTATTTGAATACTAAATATTTCTTCGTTGTAGTATTATTTTTTCTATGTTTTTGAGGTCAGGGGAACAAGAGTAAAAAAGTATTTTTAATAGACTTTGGAGGGCTAATTGTGTAAAATTATCGTTATAAAAAATGTCGCATTGCAATTCAGAAATCAACTGTCAGAATGTAGCATTTTATGATAGCAATAGTTTAACGTAATAAACGGAATTTTGATATATTTTAATGTACCGTTTTAAATAAACCTCTAATTTATATCATTCTAGAATACGATTGATGTCTTAATTATTACGTATCAACCTAAATCTAAGAAATAAATATTGTTTTACATGATATACTAATTATACGGTAAAGGTCTCTTAACGATATCTGCGTTAAGATCAAGTCACAATTTGC
Source organism: Hypolimnas misippus (assembly GCA_037950945.1). Lineage (NCBI taxonomy): Eukaryota > Metazoa > Arthropoda > Insecta > Lepidoptera > Nymphalidae > Hypolimnas > Hypolimnas misippus. The sequence goes on along the minus strand of JBBEEQ010000011.1, from coordinate 9,467,583 downwards.
GAGACGAAGGGCTCGTCTTCAAGATGTTGAAGCTTTTGATATTCAAGTCCCTTCAGTTTTAAGAGCGTAAGAACTTTAGAGTACTAGATTTATATCCGTAGAGCGTCTTTGTGAGAGGTACAAACAAAAGTGTAATATTTTGCGTTCAGAAATTTTAAAGAAAATTAACATAAAAAATTTTAATCTTCTCAAATAACGTTCATGATACTAGAAAGCTACGGACAGAAAAAAATGTGACGTAAGACCTTTACTATAGTACAGGTGGAGAGGGATACAAGGGGGAGTCCTTTGTATCCCTCTCCCCTTATACTACCTGAACCTCTTGGTTGAAGAAAATTATTTCACCCTGGCATACAAAGAAAAGACAAAAGATATGTACGAAAATGATACTGCACCCAATGTATGTATAACCGTAGTATTGATTACTTCTATAATATTTAATATTATATTAAGATACATTCATTAATTACGGGCCACACAATAATGACCGATGCAAAAAGTAATTTTCTTTTTAAATATCTGCTGGCATCCTATTATTATGATACGTCACGCGCGGAAACCATTTGATGGCATTCAGTAATATTAATTTAATTAGACCTTACTCTTGATTTATAACCATACACAAAACATTTTTTGTAAAAATAATACTAATATTTTAAATCTGAAGAGTTTGTTTGTTTGTTCAGGAACTACTGGTTCGAATTGAAAAATTATTTGTGTGTTAGATATTTCTTGAGGAACGCTATAGGCTATATTACATTGCGCTACGACACAGGAGCGATATAGTAACCATAAACGCGTGTGAAATCGCGAGTGGCAGTTAGTATTTTATAAACGACACTCAAAACGAAACGTACAAACACATAGTGACGTAAAGTAAGTAAAGTACCAGCCTGTAAATGTCCCACAGCTGGGCAAAGGCCTCCTCTCCTATTAAGGAGATGGTTTAGAGCTTAATCCACTACACTGCTCCACTGCGGGTTGGCGGGTATACATGTGTTAGAATTTCTCTCGGCACATGCAGGTTTCCTCACGATGTTTTCCTTCACCGCCAGCTCGAGATGAATTTAAACACAAATTTAGCACTTGCAAAACCAGCGGTGCTAGCCGGGGCTTGAAACTGCGATCATCAGTTGAGATCGACATGGCTCAAATAAAATATAGTGACGTAATAAAACATTATACGACCTTGTAAATATAGTTTAATTTGAAACGCATACTTCACTCTTGTAATTCACTATAAACGTTGGGTATATTCATAAATATTGGCATGTGAAATGGCAATACCGAGGCGGAGTCTCTCGGGATCCGCGTAATATTGAAGGCCCTATGCTCCAACACGTTCGAATGTTAGCTGATAAAGGAATGGTATATTAGAACGTGAATTTTCCACATTTTAACAAATCCCCAGATGTATGCGGGAACTGTGGCGGAAATACCGAGTCGTACCATTCATCACCGTTGAGAGATTAGTTCGGTTTGCTCCTGACCGGATGCGGATGTGTAACACGTAAAATTAAGTTTTAATAATATATATTTTTATTACGTTTAAGATAGGGGAGTAATTTTGCTAATTGTTATGTTTTATTTGTAAATGAAGTATATAGTCATCTATAGAAATAAATAAAATTGAAATATCTCTTTGTAATTCCGAATTAATGCATATGAATCTATCTACGCTACTTACATCATAAACATTTTTTTTCTGATTGTGTTTTTGTCCCGGCTAATTCCTGAAACGGCTGGACCGGTTTAGACGAGACTTTCACTTCCAGATAGCTAATGTTATAAAGAGTAATTTAGGCTACCTTTATTAAAAAAATATATTTATTTTAATTCATTAATAAAAAAGAGGGTTGCGCAAAAAACAAAATATAAATTTTCCTTAAAATTAACGCGTGTCAAACCGCGGGATACAGCTAGTATGTACAATAAATGTCTAATATAATAAGACAGACGCGTTGGCGCAATGGTCACTGCAGCTGACTAAAGAGCTAACGGTCGCGGGTTTGATCCCCGCTCACGGCAAACGTGTGTATTGGCCATACGGATGTTTGTCGTGGTCTGGGTGTTTGTGTTAGTGTTGTGAGTGTTTCCGGACCCCCGACACAAGGTCATGAGATCTTAATGGGGGCCGTTGAGTGTGATGCGTTATTTATTTATTTATTTAATATTAAGTACATTGTTTGATGCCTTTTACTTATTTGTGACTATAATTTTTTTTTTTTTAATATCGAAAAATTTCTTAGTTTTCAATTTAAAAGGGTTATATCCATTTTGACTACGTAAAGGCTATATCCGTTTGAATGTAAAAACTTTTATGACATACTTAGAATAATCTTTACAGTATATTCTACGTATTTCATACAACAAAGTATTGTAAATAAATACGTTATATTCGTAAATGATAAATTAAAAACGTTATACCTCCCTAAGTATATATAATACACGTAATTTCGATTGTTAAAGTCAAATATTACTCGCAAAGAAAGGATATGAACAAAATTTATTTTTGTCATAAAACGAAGTCTAATGGTTGCCAAATGTTCTAGTCACGCAAACATCATAATGCTGCTGAGAAGAATCATGATATTCGTGGAAAGGAAAATTTTACTAGACATTATTTTAAACAATTTCATTTTAGTGATTTATCTTATGGTGTTATTGTTTTTTAATAATTCCAAATATAATAGAATATTTTGTTTATTTTAATAAAACTTATTAAGGCATTTTCAGGAAATCAATATTTTAACATATCTTTTTAGCGGGCACAAACGCACAGATAAACAGACAAACAGAAAAAAATTCTAACAATTATTGTTTTGGGTTCTATTGCGTGAGTAAAGTCCCTCAATAATATTTTTTTCATATATCTTCCATGTATAGACAGCGATCCGTTAGAATTTTGTTATGTGTATAGATTAAAGACTATCTAAAATAGAAGTAAGCCTAAGCCACTCCTTATAACATTGGATAACTGCGAGTAAAAGTACCATTAAAATCGGTTCAGCAGTTTCAGAGATTAGTCGGAATAAACTGATAGACAGACAAAAAATTAAAAATGTATTTTTTGATGTAAGTACTGTATATAAAATTTTTTTTACATGCAATTTTGTGAAAAGCACAAAAAAATGTTTGACGTGATTCGTTAAATCGACATAACTTTTTTATTTATTTTTGACATATTATATATGTATATTGACATAAAATAAACACTAAATGTTAAGTGAAGCTCACTACAATATATTAGTGAAAACCGCATCTAAATCGGATAAGCCGTTTCTGAGATTAACGTGCACAAACGTCTGTGCGTTATTGCTTATCAACGTCCATATATTAGTAAAGAATAAAACGCTAAAAAAATCAAACTTAAATAAATAGTACAATATTTGACTTTAGTTTAACTATGGGTATCATGAATTTAAAATAAACTTTCGAATTTATTACACAGTTTATTTAGTTTTGGCCGACTAGGTTCGTTTTTAGTTACAATATGAAAATAAATACTGGCGCGGCGAACTGCGAGCATTTAGGGTATTGTTATGTATATTATATTATAATTATTATATTATAGGTATTTATAATCTAGGAGCTTGAGACTACCTTCGAGACTCCCTTGGGGATATTTTTAGTTAAGTAGGTATACTTACTGTTGCGACACGGTACATTTATAACAATATATATATATTATATTCACAAAAATATTCACTCTTTTCAAAGAAATAGTAATAAACTAAATATTAATACGAGAAAGAAGGATAAACTTATAACACCTTCTTTTCGACTTAACGATTTAAATGTTTCCTTACTGAGGCAAGGTATTCGTTTTTATAATAAAATCCCTCAGAAATGTTTGTAGTTTTCGATAAATAGATTTAAATCATATGTTAAAAAGTCTCTCATAGCTAAATCATATTACTCTACAAAATAATCAATTTGTAATTCATAAAAAAATGTATTGTATTGACAAAATTTTAAAAGAGTAACTATCGAGTTTCTTGCCGGTTCTTCTCGGTAGAATCTACGTTCCCAATCGGTGGTACCTTCATTATTGATGTAATTTTTTTTATGTATTAACGATTCAAAAGTGCTCGTGAGAGCCTACTTTTTTGAAGTCGGTTGATAAAAATCTAAAAACAATATTCCTTAGCAAGTGTAATAAATACTTTATAATACACACCGTGCGGCGTCATATGGTTCGTTAAACATTATTCTTAAAGTTTTTTCATATCTTCCGCGACGACAGAGTTTTACAATGAAAATGATAAATTGCTCCGACAAGTAATAGTTACATCTATTCTAGAAATATTCGTATAATATTTCGTTGTAGACACGACGGAAGCAATCTTCCTGGTATTATAGACCTACAACTCTTCATTCTTTCATATTCATATATTAATTTTGTACATGCGAAGAACAGGGCAAATTTGCCATAATAGATTTATTTAATTAACTAATGACCTTTTTTATCAGAAAAGCGACATTTAAAATTTAGAGCTACGTTATTTCTATTTTAGTAAAACGAATTTTATCAGCATCTTATTTGTAAAAATTAGTGGTTACGAAATCTGTAATTAATTCAGACTTCAATAACACTGAATTTTTAAAGGTAGTATAAAGGTCAGTAAAACATTTACAAATTAAAACTATTTTCCACAGCAACAAGAAAAAATATAACAGCAAAGAAAACGTTTACCTTCACTTTTGGAGTAGCAATTAAATTTTCAGCCAACCTCAAAATTTAAAGCTTACGTAGACAGAATTAGGCGGACTCGGTGGGTAAAATTTTGGCACAAGTGTTTATCTAAAGTGAATGATTAAAGAGGTTTCGAGGTACGCTTGATATTATGGCACTTAGACGGTGGCCAACTGAGCCAGGACGTTGAATGGGACTTGGAGTGTTGAACCTAAACTCTTAATAGCAGTGTCCTTGATTTGAATCCTTAGAGTTCAGCAGTTTTGGCTTAGACAAATTCTTAAAATAAATACCAGGCAAGTAAAGTTACACACATTAGAATGAATTAAAATATATTTTTAACAAGATCTCTCTATATTTTTGCTCCTTTTTCCGTGAAGTAATTGATAATATTTTACACTGATTATTCTTCAAGCTGCGTTTATATTAGAAAAATAATATTAAAAATAATGTAAGTATCTAATACTCATAATATTTACGACTGATAACTTGAGATTATTTGAGGAAACTGTTAAAACACTGATAATATCATCATTATCATCACCTCGACTTAAACAAAAAGATGTAGATGATGTTAAACGATGGTCTTCCTAATTTTATACCATTTATTTGTACTATTTTTTATTAAGCTTATTTTTGACAAGAATTATATTAAATTGTGTATTTGTAAATCTTAACAAAACATCAATTCTAAATTGTAGTTTTAATTCCTTATTTCAAATATAAGACGAACGAAACATTTATCAAATGACCTCGTTTTAGCAGAGACCATAAGTCATACCTACACAATTTCATAATGTAATTTTAGATCCAAACTTGTCGGTCCTTTACCCGTAATTCAAAATGGTTTCAGGTGAGATATATTAAACATAATAACTTACAACATCTGGGAGCGTTTCACAAAGTTTTGGGTACAAAGATAATAATTTATTTTAAATCCCCAGTAACCCACAATTGTATTTCCTACAAGTTTAGTACAGCGTCTGTGTTTTTAAGGCCGCGTTTCGCTTGAATAGTGGTTTCATTATATCTATGGCCTCAGGCGTCTGAATGCGGAATTAAAAGAAAGGGTGATACCGAACTCGTTTCATTCGAGAACATTATTCAATGCGAGATCTTTTATAGCATCATTTGTTCAATATTCAGAGCGCACTGCTCGTTCATCGCCTTCAGTTTGAAAAAATGTTTGCGAATCTTAAAACTTCTTTGTGAGATCTGTGATCAAGAAAGAGAATGTTTAAAAATTTACATTAAAAATAAAAGATACTTAGTAGATAAAATAAAATGGATAAATTTAAACAACATTGTTTCTTAACGTGTAAAAATAATATTATTGATGATTTTTTTTATTATTTAATTTAATTGAAATTTTTAATTCACAAACGTAGCTCTGTTAAGATGCTCATAAAGTTAACAAGTAAGATCGAGTACCTCACTCAATTATTTTTACAAACGATGCAGACAAGAGCCTAGTTCGAAAAGGCGTCTTAAGCCAGCGAAAGCGTTCAATCAAAAACGAAACCACTCTTTAGCTATTGTTTTACTATCACTAACTTCGAGGACTTTAAAAGCTTTTCCACTCGATCTGCCACAGCCGGATCCACTCGAAGTTAACGAATTCTTTCCAGAGTGAATAGCCACAAAGCGGATCTGAGTATTTAGCAGTAGGCCGAGGCGAGTGTTGATTCTCATAAGAAGAGCTCTCGCGGTGAGGGCGAGATGTCAAGGGTCTACGTGCCTCACTGAGACACCACATCTGACCTCAATGCTTCAAGATTTCTGTTTTCTTTCTAAGAATTTTGGAATTTTCGTAACAAATTCTGTGCTCTTTTTCGAAGCGTTATGTCGTTGTTATAATTTAAAAAAAATGTTTTTCCTTTCTTAATCTTTATAGACTTTGATACGAAGAACTTTATAAATGTACATCTTTAATCTATTTAATTTCAGGTAAAATCGTATAACAAAAATAAATAAATTTTAAGCAACTCTGAACCTTAAGCGAAAATTATACTTAATTTTTGTTCTTAAACTTTCATAAAGATTTATGTAAGTTATTTCTCATTACGTTATACCTGAAGGAATTTTCTGTCAGTGTCTTATTTTTGCTATTCGCAACTTCCGCACTACTTACAACGTTTTTGTTACTAGGATACAGAGTAGTTTTATATCTCTCTCGAAAGTAAAACTTAAAAATATAATTCCCCAAAATATTTTTGAACTATATGACTACAATTTTCGGAATCTGTGAAATAAAAGCCGTAAAAAATTTAAACAAAAATCTAAAGTGACTTGCGTATTCAATATTAATTTCCTGAGGAATAATTCAATAACGAGGCGGCGCACAGAGATAGGAAATTTCGTTAGCGACATGTGAATCCAATTAGTGTCGTTGCCCCCAAATTTGGGTTTTAAATGCTATGAAAAATCTCTCCTAGATTTTTTGTGGACATATTAAAAATATGACATCGATCAGAATATTTACGAATAAATATAGAATTCGCATATTGTGAACCAAGCTTTTTATTCTGAAATAAATAACATAACCTACGCTAGGCCTTAAGGGATTGTAAAATAAAACTGGTCAAGTGTAAGTCGCTACACGAAGTCGCAGTCCCAGAAGATCTACTAGTAGAAATGATAAATCAAAGAAAAGACTTACACTATTGTTGTAAAGAATTCTTAGTTCATTCGTCATGCGCCATTGTGGGTTAGATAATAAATGACTAAGTATTTCCTCTTAAAAGATGCAAATTCCCTCACGATATTTTCCTTCATCACTAGACGAGATACATGTAAAATATAAATACAAATTGAGCACTTAAAATACTTAGCTTGCTCGTATTTGAACGCGGCAACTTTAGTTAAGTATCTCGTTCTATTTACTAGGTCATCACTCTTAACCATATATATACGTGTATAATTATATATATGTATGTTTTTAGCCATATATTTCCAACATTCAATACTATTATTTTACTAGCTATCGCTCGTGGCTTCACCTACATTTATAGTCACGATTCTGTTGTAACCGGAAGTTATATATCCTAATACTTGTTCCCAGCGAATTCGTCTGTCTATTTCATTTTACGTTTTATTTTCGCCAAGAATGGTAGCCTTCTCTAAAGTTTATCTCTATATAAAAATTAATCAAAATTAGATTACTATCTTTACACAGTATAAACCAAATGCGTTATCCACCGAGTGTACGCTTAGATATTTTTAAAAAATCCATTGCGGATTTTGATGCGGTTTTCATCAATGAACAATTGTGATTTGAGTGATTAAAGAGAAAGGTTTATATGTATATTATAGTAGAGGAAAGCCGAGAATTTCATAGATTTGTAATATGAGGTCGTAAAATGACATTGCACCCGTGCGAAGCTGGGGTGGTTCGCTAGTTAAGTATAAATTGAAGAATATTTTAAAACGTAATTCCGTGGAAAATCTTTCACATTCAGTAGTAAGTTATCGCGCTTATATCGCTGCAGAAGCTCGGTCGCTTTGTTTGAAAACATCCTGACAGCGCTGTCGCGCCGGAATGTTTCAGTATGGAACGAATATCCGGATTTATAACTTCTATTATTTGTACCAGATACAATATAAACTGTATACGTATATATAAATTATTTCTCAAGTGTTTTAGTCGACATGAAATAGCTTCTTTAATATTCCGTCAAAATTAATTTTTGATACATTTTAATACCATTTTATGATCTACTGACGAATCTTCTTCACTCAACATTTCAATAATAACAACACACAGTTTTGCAAAGTACGTGGATAAGAAATTAAACATGAAGAAAAAATTGAAATCGAAATCAAAATATACTTTTTTCAAGTAATCAAACACTTTAGAATCTTCAATTAAATTTAAATTACTAATAGTACGAAGTATTCGCACGAATCACCTAGTAATGTACATTACATTTGTACAATATACATTATTATACAGAATGATTAATTCCGATAGGTCAGTAGACAGAAATCGAATCTCTCATAATTTAACTATTTGTATGAGTTTCACTATGAGAGTTAGAGAAATTTGTTGAAAGGAACCATGTCACTGATATTGTAGTTACGAAAAACTGCATTCAAAGATTTACAGAGAAATTCTACATGGCTCGGAAATCGAACCAGGCAATATTACAAAGAAGTTATTTTCTTTTATTGTTACGAAAAATGAAGAAGAATAAATGCTAGTATAATAATGTTAATCAATAAAAAGTAATTATTATAAGTAAGTACTTAATTACTTTTTAACTAGTGACACATTTTTAACTTAACAGCTTATATTTAGTAACATTGATATTATCTATAAACAATTATAGAGGATTAACAACTTTCATCCTACGTATTGCAGAATCGTTAGATTACGAAATTCCTATTTCAGTTATCGTAATCTCCATTTGACATGCACTCACGCTATGCCGCATTAAACTGCACCAAAGAACTATCATATTCCTTTATGTACTGTGGTATGTGCTATAGATAGATTGATTTTATATCTAAATCTATGTCCAACTTTGTTTGCCGCTTCATTCATTCATATTCATGATTTTATGATTGCGGTAGACGGTTGCTACCAACTATAGCTCGTTTCGGCTGCCTTGACCGAGGTAGTATCATACTCTCACATAAAATCAACGTGAAGTGGGTAATGTAGCGTTTCGTATGGTGCGTGAGTGAGCTAGAAGTTTAACCCACTTCCCCCATTCCTTTCCTTACTTCATATTACGTTGTGGCTCCTCCGTGCTGCAAATGTCCATGGGCGGCGGTGATCACTTGCCTTCAGGATTTTTATATATCAAGGATTACAAGGTATACATATATCGAGTTCTTGATCGGGCGTGACTTTAATGACCCAAAAGAACTTCAATAACTTTGTTTGCAAATAAATTACATTAATCAGGAAACATCTCGATAATTTCGTATCAAAGGATACAGTGGCGAAACAAGTACGAGAAGCAATATCTAAAGTTCACAATAACGACATTTTATTTATCAGACGAGTTGCGAAACAGATGGTGTTAGATAACATAGATACTTTAGTCATATCGCTACAAATTAATTTAGCATTTGATTCATTATGAAAATAGCGATAGCTCAAACAAGTTAAATAAACCTTAAATTCGCTGCATCTGATAATTAGCTCTACAAAAAAATATGAAAGCGGTTTTACTAGTAAAACCAATTCAAATTAAACACATTTCAAAGAATAAATGAATAATCTAAACATTAAATTTTAAACTATTGAAGAATAGAAAGATTGTTTCAATCAAGTATCTTAAAGTGTGCAGTATAAAAACTTCAGAAAATTTGTATGCTTTGTACTACGTTTAGCCAAGCTATAATTAAACTAAAAGTTTAAGTCACCGTTGGGTACATTAAAAATACGACTAGGAATTATTAATGTTTTTTTGATTAGTTTAGCCGTTCCTAATTTCAGGATTATACAGCGTAAACATGACACTGCTATGACGTTGTTTTCAAAATTGAACTCAAATACTTATGTATTAAAGTCTATAATATAATGAACCATCGTAAAATCACTTTCCAAGAATGAAGGTAGTCACGCATACCTATAAATCAGTTAAATACGTGGGAATGATGATTAAGCTCTATAGTGTTATATTGAAGTCTAGAAAGTTTTAAATTTACTTTTATAAAGATAATTTGGAATAGTTGATGTAGAGAAACTTAAAGTTTTTCTGTTTACAAATTATCGTTTTTTTAAGTTGAAGTAAGTTGTAAATGATTATGTATTTTTATACTGAGTCTAATAGCGGTTTTTGCAGTAACTATCGCGTTTTTTATATTGATAAGAAAGGTTAAGAATTACCTAATTGCTACTAAATATATTTAGTAACATAAATATTACTTCATTGTAACAAAAACTAATAATATTACACGTAATATAAAGTAAGCTCTTAAACTTATGTTTATTGAATAACTGGATGTCAGGAGCTAGTTGCCTCTCCATAAAAATAAAAAGTATACTTTATAATTAAAAGTTCTTCTAATAATTATCTTAATGACGGAAACCGCGACATTAAAACATTTGTACACCTCATTGAAGAGTACAAATACATACGAGAATAAACAAACTGATTTACAAATCTTTAAAACCATAGAAAACAACTAAAATGGTCTAATTGTTACTATAAATGATAATGAAAATAGCCTAACAATAAAACATTACACTTCTTAAATAATCACCTTATTTTTCATCCTAAAACAAATACAAAAATACATTTTCACGCCAACTCATTAGGAAAAACAACTCCGAGAAATGGTACACATTTCTCTCTTTAAACTTTCATCTAGTTTCTCGTCGTGAATCTCCCACCAGAAATCCACTAGAGCGAGGTTGAAAAGTGTCTGCGATAACAGCAAATTATCGCTACCTGGTGAAAGCTACAGGATCATGGGACCGACTCGCGTCATGTAACTAAACACCCTCGGGCGCGATAAAATGTTCCACTTAAATGTTGTATTGTAGCTTTTAAACTACCGTGTCATACAAGTACCCAATTGTATATTTTTATGATGTAAATAAATACATCATTTTGTCCTTCTTTAAATAGGAATTTATTGTGACATTTACAAGAAGACTACATTATATTATTAACTAAAATAATTGAAATGTAATAAAAGAAGTAAGTAAAAACACTTCCTGTAAAAAACATTTAATAATAAAAAAAATTAAAGGTTTTTATTTTAGACATAAAAATCGTTTACCGAACCCAATCTTTTAAATTGTAAATTTTATTCTTAAACCTAAATTATTTTTATAGTTATAAAATTTGCACTAAATAGATTTAGCCTAAATGAATTAAAAATAGATATGCCTCGTGGTTTCGCTCATGTAAAACTTTGGTACTTACAGTGTTGGTTGGTGTTTATAATGGCATCGTAAATTGTTTAACCTTTCTTAATAAACGCTCAATTTAACGTCAAACTAATTTTATAAAATGGACATATGGTTTTTGATATTGGCCGCTTTCATACAAACTATAATTTTATCTCTAAGTAGATTCAGTATTTTATACATATACCTTATATTTCTATATCACATATGGATGCTGATAAGCAATAATGTGTCAACCCACAAAAAGTCAAATTTGTAGATATTGATGTATTTTGATACTACATCACCTATTTCACATTATTTCAAAAAATTGAAGTCATATAAACTAAATAAGTACAAAAAAAGTTTCCTAATTAATTGGTTCGAATTTCAAGTGCGTTCCATATTTTGCAATTTATATAATAATCTCAAATATTTGAAAAACTTTCTATTAGATAATATATTAAATATATCAGTCTGATTTTAATTCATTATAACTTTTATCAAAAAATAAAAGAAAAGATGCGTATATACATCTGCAAAAATATTTGTTAAGAATAGGTTTGACATCTTTAGACGCCATTTTCTCAAAGTGAAGACCGTGTGGCTTGACACTGTATTGCTTATCAGCGTCCATATATACTAATATTATAAAAAAGTAAAATTTACTTGTGAGTTTGTGTGTAGGGGGTATTGTCTAAATTACAGATCCTATTTGAGAAATTATCTTTGCGTTGGAAACCCCGTTTATCAAGGGAGGTTATAGGCTATATTACATCACATTACAACTCACAAGCAGTACTTATAAATACGAGTGAAACCGCGAGAAGCAGCTAGTATTAAGTTTTCCCTTTACATAACTTTAATGTAATCTCATTCTCACCGGACACGATTCCATAAGTTCGGATTATCAACTTAAACTTCAAAATCCCCTGACATTACTTTGAAGTAAATGTTAACTAAAGGGGCGAAGTTCTGAACAATTAACAAAAATTGAAAGGAATGGGTTAAACCATCCGGATTAAGGTTCGAAATAAATTTGCTCCTTTGTGCGAAACTGGCAATCCAACGCTTTGTGAAATACTGATTGCTATTTTAATAAATTAAAGCTAAATTCCTGTCGAAATCAGCCAGCTATTAGCAATAAAAGTTGGACCAATCACGGCGATTATCATCGTCATATTACATTGAATTAATACGAGATAAATAATTACTGTTGAATCCTTTATAAATATGATTTAATGTATTTGCAATTGATTTACTTAACCGATGTACTGAATGCGTTATTATCTGTGCAGTATTGAAATACAATGATTAATATCCTTATGTAAAATACGAAATGTGTAAAATTTGTATTATTTAAATTTTATATTAATGAATAAAATTGTAATGAAATGTAAATGTATTATATATTTGTTTATTTTATAATTTTAATTGATCGTTCATTCAGAGAGGTAGAGTCTAGCTTACTGCCTCTGACTACAGCTCATACACAATTTGACTCGACCGGGCAGTACCTCGCTCTCACGTCGCGTTTTCGCTGACTAAGAAATCAGGAATCCTACTCAATTTATTTTCTTACATGCTATTTCCTTTCATTACTAATTCCTTTTTAACTACGCATTTGTAGGTCGTCTGCAAATATGTATAAGCGACGGCGATCATTTAACATCAAGTGTCCCGCCTGCTGGTTTGTTTGTACTTAAAAAAACTCTCTTTTAAAGTTAACTTGTGAAAGTTTTATTCTCAATTATACTTAAATTCATTTTTATATATCAATCAGGTCTTGCTGCTATTAGTCACAGGAACTTTTGTTTTTCCCCGACAATTCGACAGATTTACGTCGTTCTCAATGTATTAGTTAAAAAATCTGATAAGATTAGTCCTATTAGAAAATAAATTTAGCGTTAATTATTTGTAAAATATCATCAGTAATTATAGATGCCAATGACTTCAAAACTAATACTTGCTACTTAGTAATAACTTGCATTATGTTTTTATTAAAGATTATTGAATACAGTATATTTATATGAAAAAGAAAACAATAGAGAATTCATGCTATGATTTATTCTCCACATGATAAAATGCTTCTAATATTGTATAGGAGAATGTACGAGAAAAGGAAAAAGGGGCAGGGGCTCATATTTCTTGGTTAAATATGTATATTGCTGATATACAAAATGAAATACAGACTTACAGATACATGGACGCTGATAAGCAATAATGTGTCAAGCCACACGGACTTTGTTTTGAGAAAATGGCGTCTAAACATGTCAAACCTATTCTTAATAAATTTGTTTGAAGTCGTATATATTCATTTTTTCTTTTCTATTTAGATAGAATGTATAATGAATCAAAAGTAAATAGGTTTTTTTAATATGTTATCTAATAATAAGTTTTTTAATAATTGATATTATTTTATAAATTGCAAAATATGGATCGCATCTGAAATTCGAGACATTGAGTTAAGAAACTTTTTTCCATACTTATTTAGTTTAGATGACGTAGTATCAAAATACATCAATATCTACAAATTTGACTTTCTGTGGGTTGACACATTATTCCTTATCAGCATCCATATATAGGGTCCATAGATAGGGTCTTTTGTACTTTGGGCCAAAGATTTTCGATCTTATTAAAATAACGTACACAAATTAAGCCGACATGACCCGAATACTGGGTTACTTACTACTTTTCAAACACTGAAACGTACCCACATGAAATTGTAACACAGTATGTGTTAATGAATAAAATAACCATAATAAAATGATATATAATATTTTTAATTATATAATATTTACCAACAAATATGAAAATTGATTGATGCTTAGAGTAAAAAAAATCACAACCATATCTAAGAGAATTCAACCAACTTTCAAATAAAACAATAATGTTGAAGTCATCTCTCTCTTGTTTCGAAGCTACAATAACATGAATAAAAAGCTAGTCGCATACATACATTACTGTTATAAAAGACAAGCTTCTTTACTATAAAATTAAAACATACGTTAAACTTTTTTACTATTAAATTATCCAAAGACACAATAATTAAGCGAATACATGCTATAAAAATATTAAAGTATTTTATTATAATCCAAGTACTTTTGCTTGAAATTAAATAACCTTAAATTCATAAAATTATAAACAGCATACTCGTCGAAACGCAAACTTGACTTGCTCTTATTTGTAGAGGGTTTTCAGCCACGAGTGCCGTTACTGAAACGGGAAAATGACAATTTTTTATGATTTTCAGAAAATCTTAACATTCAGCAGTTTGTTTTTTTTTTTGGTTCCGTCGTCGAATTCGAAACCCTTTATATATTGTATATATTTATTTATAAAAACACAAAAAAAGTTTATAATTCAAAAATTCTACACCGACTAGTTGTCATATTCATTGACTGATCGATCAACGCAGAGTTGAAACCGTTTGGTTTAGAAACATGGAATTTTGCACCAATGTTCCTTACATATCGTAAGTGTACACTGAGAAAGGATTTTTGAAAATACATCGCTAAGGGGTTAAAAGAGGATTGAAAGTTTGTTACGTATAAAATTACAAGTATAGTTTAGAATTTTTTTTAATATAATGTTTGTCTTCACGCACGCAGGAAAAAGCTAAAAACAATTTTATAAAAAATCACAAGGTCTTTATACTAATATTATAATGAAGAAAGATTTCATCGATCGATTGTTTGCATTGAATAGGCTTAAACTACTAAACCGATTTTAATAATCATTTTTTGCGTTGGTTCACCTATTATTCAAGAGGGTTATAGGCTATATAACATCACGCTACGAGTCACAGGAGCGGAGCAAAAATCATAAACGCGAGTTAAACCGCGAGGCACAGCTAACCTAATAAATCAACGCACTACAGACTATTATTTATGTATTTAAAGAAGGAAAGGAGAAAACCTTATTGCAAAAATATAAAATAATTATTATTATGATTCAAGTACCGGTGAGTATTTTCTGTAAAAACAAATTAAAACTTGTCGTAAAATTAATATATTAAATGTAAAACACGAACTTCGTCGACATGCGATATTAAGTGCTTATATAAATATATTATTTTATTATTATTTGTTAAAGTTTTTACATATTACTACACATACAAGTAAGAGCCTACTTAAATTATGTTCTAGTAATTATCGGGCAGCGAGCTCTTCTCCTGTTGAGCTAATGAACAACGTTTAAGAACCCAATCCACCACGCTACTCCAATTCGTGTTATCGCGTGTATATCTAATACACGTGCTAGAATTTTCCCCATCACATATAGGTTTCCTCGTAATGTTTTATTGCACCGTCGGTCCCGAAATGAATTTAGACTCAAATACTATATACACTTCATAAATAAGATACAAAAAACAACCGACTTTAAAATGACACTTATATAAACTTTTCAATTTTAATAAAACCTAATTACTACATCGATTTTCATAAAATGTATACAGAACCAATTTGAAAGTATGCTCTTTCAAATAGAAAGTGTTTCGAATAATTATGGAAAGAAAAATTATAATTTTAAATAGAGAAGTCGGTTGAAAATTTGGCGGTACCAGTCGCGGTTTGAACTCGCAATCATTAGTAAAGATTAACACGAGCTTAACACTAGGCCATCGTGGTTCATATAAAATCTGCTAGAGGATGGAATACTGAAATGCACCAAAGGCTTCAAACTTATTGTTCTTATAATTACTATTGTTCTAATTAATAGAAGACGTTAAGGAGTACTAAGAAGATGCGCGAAATTCGATTTTTCTTATTGTGTTTATTTCGTAGGTTTCTCAGGAATTCATTTATTATTAAACGAAGTATTTCTATATTTATTTCAGACAATAGAATCATCAGGCAATATACTATACAAATATGTATATAATATATGTATCGTTATTGGAAAGAAAAATGTTCTTTATCGTTAAAGCGCTGAAATAAATTAAAATGAAGTTACTTTTATTTGGGAAGGTAAATTGCTTTTTTTTAATAAAATTCAACTTTAAATTTTACCTACGTTACCTCGTAACCCAAGCTCTTAAAAGTTGAGAGAGAAGTAGTCTTGAGTGCACTCCCTTCGTCTTCACTCACTTGAGAAACACAAGCCAGAGAATAGGTTTTAACGAGATAGAACAGAATAGATATTTGGATGCTGATAAGCAATAATGTGTCAACCCACAAAAAGTCAAATTCTGAGATATTGATGTATTTTGATACGACATCACCTATTTGACATTGTTCAAAAAAAAATAAGGTCATAAAAACTAAAAAAGTACGGAAAAAGTTTCGTAACTAATTGTTTCGAATTTCAAGTGCGTTCCATATTTTGCAATTTATACAATAATCTTAAAAATTTATAACACTTTTTATTAGATAACATATTAAATATATAAATCTGCTTTTAATTCATTATACCTTTTATGAAAAAAATAAAAAAAAGGTGGATATATACTTCTTCAAACATATTTGTTAAGAAAAGGTTTGACATCTTTAGACGCCATTTTCTCAAAATGAAGTCCGTGTGGCTTGACACAGTATTGCATATCAGCGTCCATTTATTTTACAGGGCACGTAGCTCACGCACACAGACACAGAGACAGAGACAAATGAATACAATATATACACGACGACGTGTCACTATCCGCTACTATAGTAGATTACATAAAAGTAAATACATTTATGGTTAAAAACACTACTGTTAATAACTATATTAATCGTTAATAACTAAAGTATATTATTCTGTACAAGATTATATAGATGATAATGATGTGGTTTTAATATAGCTGGATTTCATAAAGGATGTTTAATATACATATATATTTGCAATTTATAAATGATTGTATTAACGAATTTCTTGCCGGTTCTTCTCTGTGCTCTACATTCGAACACGGTGGTAGCTTTTCATTAATTTAAATATAATAGTTCGTTTGTTTTGACGGTTAAAAAGTGCGTGGAAGGGTCTAATTAAATTAAATATATATTTAATTTTAATTTTGAAACACAGGCACATAAGACAACAGACACAAAAATACGCGCACACACAAACCAAACACGATGTCGTTCCACTATATTATGCTACTATCACAAAACCCTTTTATAGAAAAAAAAATATTGCACACACGCGTGTATATAGCGTATATACACTATACGCTATAACTTTAACTGAAAATTCAAAACATAATCAAATGTTTTAATGAAACACTTCCTACTTTAACGGTAATAAAATAGATACAGCCCGAGGTGCATTTACCTCAAAATGTTTCATCGGTCGCGCTACAGGTTGGCAACGGAGATGAGTGCAAAATTGGTTCATACCTTCACTATTTCTCTCACGTCCACTTCATCTATAAACTATTCTATTTATTTTTATGCCATTCTGGCCTCTGACTAGGTTATAAAGTAACATATGCATTGAATATATGAATATTATATTTACGTTATTTTATTATTGGACCAGAAATTGAACACGAAATATTTATACTGCACGTACATATTTTTGATATTAGACAACCCAAAAAGGATATGTAGAAATTAAAGACAAAGATATAGATTTTTTTGCTCCTAACAAAATCAACGAGTTCCTGAGTAAAAGCAAAGCTTTAGCTCCCTAAAATGACAAAGATCGGCATTTAGCAACTACTGTATATGGTCCAATGACATTACTTTAAACATTAAAATTTAAATGACTTAAATAGACTTATAGTGAACGCATTATATTATTTTGTCATAGAGCTAATGAGCTATTACGGTGAGTTAGTACTGCGACACATTTTGACAGTTTATCGATTTCGTTTCCTACAAAAATAAGAAATCCACTGTCCAAATAAATCATGTTGCGATAGCGATAGTTCACCAAAAATTTTTGCTAAGCCTCAATTTCGCTGTAACGTAGTCAGTAAACTAAATGACTAGCCCATTGTTGTATATAACACGCACACGAGCAACGTGCCACAACATCTGATGTTAAGTGATTACCGCTACCCAAACATGTTCAGCACTAGAAAAGCTATAAATGTATTCCCAGCTTAACAAGGAATGATGAATAGAAATAAGGCGAATAGCAAGGGGAAATAGACTTCTCAAAAAGATGATTAAGTATTTCGTTAAAAGACTTAATTTAAGTGCTAATTGTCTAAATTACTTTAAATTTATACCAAATTCAGGAGATAAATTACTTCTGTAAATTATACTGAAAAATAATTCTTGTTTTTTTTTAACGTACCGATTTCCAGTTTCTGCAAGTATGTATAAAAATATATTTGCATTAAAAAGATAAAAAATACAATATTGTATTATATTTATTAAGGTAAGTTATAGGCGATAAAAGAACTTGTATTATTTATTCAATCGATATTATTCAATCGAGTGTAGCCATAACTACAATGGTAACTATTCGGAGAGGTACTAATATTTATACAAATAAATAGAAAATATAGATACAAATAAAGTTATTCGTTGATACTTAAGTTTATTAGGCAGATTCAAAGTTTCAAAAGTCAATTTAAAAGGCTTGTATTAGTGAGAGCTTCTCAGTTTGATGGGTATCAAAGTGAATAAAAATAGAATGATTAAGACGAGTTCTTCGCAAATCCGGCGCGCCTTCTATTTATGGAGAAAATCGATAAACGAAATTTCGTCTAAGTAATTTAATCTCATGCCCAAAATACATATGAAATTTAAACGTACCCGTTGCTTGCATGCATGTATGCATTATGTAACTATCTCGTACGTTTAAACATGGCTTTTGGCATGCCAATTTCAATAAAAAATAGAATGGTTATCAAAATCAGTTAAGTTTATTATCCAAGTAAACAAAATTACAAATTTCATTCTCGAAGTTGGCTTTTTTTTAAGTCCTGTTGTGATTAACATGTCATGTCGGCAAAAGAATACAAATGAATGAATGCCACTAACTTATCTTTGCAGATGTTCCACGTCTCAATTGATAGCATTAAGTAAATGTCGAGCGATTTGCAGAAGCTTACACTGCTTCGAGACGATTATCGTCAGTCATCTGTAATAACCCTGTCATTCGTCTGTTTTAGGGGCGGCTGCGAATACAATTTAATAATATTATATTTTAAGGTTATGAAATACAGTCTAGCAAAGTTGCCAGAGCAATTGACATTTTTCGTTTGTGATGTATGATAGTAAATTGATTATGTAAACATGTGTGAGCGATTTGAAGTTAAATTTTTTAATGTTATATTGGTCGTATAATCTTTAATAATACCTCATATCTATATAGTATATAGAGTGTATTTCTTATGGATTATATAAACTATATGAATGAAATAAATGAAGCGCTTTTGAAAAATAATTCAGGCAATCTTCAGATTAGCACAGTGGGAAAATTACGTTAAGTTTGATTACGATCACATCAATATATTTTTTATTGGTATTTGAAAAAGCGCATCGCATATTTTATAATTTTATTTAACAGTTTTCATAATTGTTATTCCAATAGATCTTCACAAAAAAAAACCATTGCGTATTGTTCGAAAAGTGAAATAATAAAAAAGACTCATAAGTACATTCTATTCTCTGACAAAGTGGAATCCAAACACAATTGAATATACATAAAATTATCATTTCTTTCCTTTAACATATACCACAAAAATTAATCTAACCCCAACAAGCTCTTGATATACGTAAAATTTTATTCAGTACTATTACTATAAATACAAGTATTATAATACATTAAAAAATATAAAGGTCTACGTTTACTGTAAATAAAAAACTGTCTTTTAGCACCTTATTTAAAAAGTAAAAATGAAGACGTCATTAATTCAAAATCCATTATCATTATCTCGACTAGATAACCTGTCGGTGTGATGACTCTTTTATAGGCGAATGATTTAATAGAGTAATTAATTACAAACACCGCCAGTCACGGCCGAACAAAAGCTCGGCTTAATATACAGATGCGGCTAACATCCAGACAGTGTAAACACGAGGAGTTACTGTATTATACTAGAAAATAGACATTCAATTTCAGCTTTAATAAAAAATTTATTATGTTCTTACTTATTGATAAATTTATTTAAAAAAAAAACAACACTCAACGGCCCCATTAGGATCTGAGTATCTTGTGTAAATCTAAAAGACACTCGACGCACACACAAACACCCAGACCACGACTAACATCCATATGGCCAATGCAGATATGTTTGCCATGAGCGGGGATCGGATCCACGACCTATATAATGTCGAAACTACAGGTGACCGATGGGCTGGCAGTTACCTTAACCAAAATATCAGTCTGGCCATTCAAAGAGGTAATGTCGTCAGTGTTTTGGACACCTCGCCTCACTGTGACATCAATAGTTACTCAGGCTTAATATACTTATGTGGTATATGAACAAAAGAAGCGTTGTGTTGACGCGTTGCTAGGTAAGCCATTAAAGAATTTACAAATAGCTCCACTCTTGCGAACGGTGGTCGAATACGAGGTTGCCACCAAACATTTTTACATCCATCCTCGTCGCCAAAATGTTGTGTATTTGTATAAAAACATTAAATAAGACTCGGAGCTATTTGTAAATTTAATGGCTTACCTAGCAACGCGTCAACACAACGCTTCTTTTGTTCATATACCACAACTTAGTTTTAATTTAATCTTTTTTATTTTTAATAGAATTATTTGTTTATATTATAAATCCAAATATAAAACGAAATTTCTAATCAAATAAAAATAAACGTTTCACGTTTACTTTCTAACTAGAGACGAGAAATGAAAACCAATATCTATTGGTGGCTGGCCAAATTTCCCGACACCGCACCTGGGAGACTGCTGTAATGGAAGCATTTCCGGCTGCCGCAAATTAATAGGAAAAATCGAGGAAAAAAAATGAAAATTGCTAGTGAGGTCGAATAGAGTTCAGATGAACATTTTTCTGCTACATTTTCGCTAATAATAAACTGGTAAAGATTTTGAATGAATGAACCTGGAAGAGTTTTTTTTTGTATCCATACTAATCTATACTAAAATTATAAATCTGAAGAGTTTGTTTATTTCTTTGTTTGAACGAATCTCAGGAACTACTGGTTCGAATTAAAAAAATATTTTGTGTTAGATAGTGTATTTATTGAAGGCTATATTACATCACGCTACGACTCATAGGTGCGAGATAGTAACCATAAAAATATAATATATATTAAAAATATATAAAACATCGGTCAACAGCGTGTCGGACTTGCACATGAAAGGTTCCGGACATAGTATAAGCTATAACAGTATACAAAAACTACTATTTACTAAATACTTATTAAAAAAGAAGAAAATAGTCCGTACAACGATCTGTACATAATCACTTGTCCTGACTAACTGATTCATCAACGCAGAGCCTAAACCGCTGGGGCTTAAAACTTGAAATTTTGGCAGTAGGTGCATTTTAGGTAGTGGTCGTATTTACTTAAAACTTAATATATATACTTTTTTAATATATATACTGATATATATTTTATGTACACCCCTACCATTGTATTTCTATCCTCTACCAAATATTGCCTGGAAGAGATCGCTGCTTTAGCGCCAAGGCCTCTTCTACATTGCTACTCTTTTGTATTAATTTCCTCTATGTTTTGTTAAGTTTATGTAACGGAACCCAAAATAAAATTAATTTCGAAGTTAAATAATCGATATGCCCTCAACTGATAATCGTTCAAACTCATAATAGCACCTCTGAGTTTTTAAGTGCCAAATTAATATTTAAATTCATCTCGAGCAGGATGGTGATGGTAAACACCATAAGGAAGCTTGCATGTACCGAGAGAAATTCTGGCACATGTATATTCGCCAACCCGCAGTGGAGCAGCGTGGTCAATAAAACTCTAAACGTTCTCCTTAATTGGAGAGGAGGCCTTCACCCAACAGTGGGACATTTACATTTCCTATTTTATAATCTTCTTATACTTACCTTACTACGAATAATACTCAGCTTTAAGGACTGAATAAATAAAAAATATAATAAAGTTTAAAGGTGTAATTTCTTAAAATGTACGAACTCGAAAACTTTTAACTACTTATAGAAATCAGTGGTTTTACAAAACGTTCTACTTTTCTCAATGGGTTAAAATTCTACAAAGAGCTACTTCCCCTAAAAAGTGCTTGACATAAATTACTGCTGGATTAACTGCTTGTAGGAGTCGAGAGAAATATTTTATTGTAGAGTAAGATTTTTTTGCTTTTGCAAATAACGGAAATGGTCTCGTTTTGGCTCCTGTCGCATCTCATAGTAATTATTCAAAAAATATTGTATTATTTATTAATTACACGAAAATTACATTTATAAGTTCATAAGTTATTCTTTTACATTTATGAGTTCTTAAACTTTCATTAAGATTTTCATAAGTTATTTCATATTGCTTCGGATGTACCTGAAAGAATTTACTGTCTGTCCCTTATTTTTGAGGTTCACTTCCATCACGACATACGACTATATGATGTCAGTGTCGTAGTGTCAGTGGTTGTTTTATATCGCTCTCGAGTATAAAATTACAATTGTAATACTCGCCTTAGGGGTTCAATTAACCATAACTTATTACTCTAATAACAAGCATTAAATAAAAACGATCATAGTCACAATTGGTTTAGCTTTATTAGTAAGCCCTTAACTATGACGAATAATTCTTTGATAAAATGAGTAAACAAGCGAATAATCTTTGGATTCACGTCAGAAATGGCGCGGAGAACAGACGAATTCTTTACTACTAGCTAGTTATTTAGATTCTTAAATTTGTTCCATCTCATCTGTACTCAACGAGTATCTAAACAAGGTTTTAAATGGGTTATTTTGTACAAAAACGCCAGATTTATATGACAAAAATATGATTGTTCAAACACTAGAGCAATATTACAAAACAGCTTAAATTCCTTCTTAAACAAAACACACATGATATATATGATATTATGCATAAACAGGCTCTCAAATTCTCGTATACAATATAGTAACTAATATTGAGAATGTAATTAACGTCTCAACGGGGTCGTCCAATTAATCTTACATCCGGAGTATGCCCTGCCTTTGGGACGATGCATCCAAAACAATGTGTACCGTTCAAATTTAGCTATGTTTAAAACATCAATAACTTCTTCCTTACGTTGCGGGACGCAATTTATACGTTATTTTGTGTTTCGTTTATTCAATATCATAACAATAAGGTTTTGTTCAAATACATAAAGTAAATATTAACATCTCGCTGGTTAGCAAGAATATCGTAGTAATTCAATATTCTAAGAAATAGAACTAAGTATGTCAAATGACCATAAACCTTTGATGTTTTATCATGAAAAGAGTTGCGATGATGAATTTTCTTTAAATCAATAAAGTTATAACATCAAAGGATCGTTTAAATTTTGTAGCTATGCACCAACACATTAATAAAGAAATTGAAAACCCCCATTTATATAATATCATCATTTATAGTTGCATCGATATTTTTGAAAAGCAGCGATATTTAGATAAGACTGTTACGTTTATAAGCTTTACCTTCGTAATATAGTTTTCGAGATTACAAAATATTTTTTTTAAATATAATCACTATAAATACAGTCAAATTAATAACATGAACGAAATGGTTATAACGATTTACTATGTGTATTATATATATTTTTATATCTACTATGCTTAAGGGAAAAACTACACTTCCAAGTTTTGCTCTCAAGCTTTCATAAATATTTACATAAATTGTTTGTTATTGCTTTACATCTGAAAGAGTTTAATGTCAGTGCCTTTATTTTCGACAGTCACAACTTTCTTGATATACCTACGTAACTGTTACGAGGTTACAGAGTTTTTTATGTCAATTACGAGAGTGAATTTTAATTTCAACAATAAAAATGACGTTTTTTAAGTCTTAAGTAAGCCTTTAAGCCATTTACCAAAGTATTGAATTGAAGTAAGCCTTTATTTTAAATGTAGAAATCATTTGTCTATATATTAAACTTTGAATGTCATACTAAGTGTTACTACAATTTTGGTGTAAGCTTACGGTCGGGCGCCTATTTAAGCTTTGAAGTGCATTTAACTCATTCATGTCATGTCAAGTGGTCACTTTAATGACTGTTGTGTCGTAAATGACGCATATTAAAACTTTCAAAGACAATCTGATTTTGTATTTAGTTAAGAACTACGAGTTTTTTTTTAAATTATTATTTTTACAAGGTTATTGTAATCATTATGTGCATATATTATTGTACCTAATTGTAAATTTATAAGTTAAGTTTTGCAATCTTCATGTCACCATTTTTTTTTTTTGTAAAATTAAGTTTGATAAATTTACCTAGCTTCGATTCGCGTTAGCTTAAAATTATTACTGTCTACGGTGTAGTACTCGCCAAAACTTCTCAAGTTTACGTTTGTACGGTACAAACTTAAATGTAATTACTATTGTACTAACATTATTTAATAAATAATAAAAAAAAGTAATACCTTTTAAAAACTGGGGTTGAATAACTTATGGTGATTAAAATATTAAAAACTGAATAGTAAACAATTTTCTAAAGACTTAAAATACAGATAATATGTAAATATTTAAATTTAAGTAGTAAAAATAAACACTACAATTACATCATAATAACTATTACAGCCGTTGAAACTAGGTAAACACCGCCATACATTAAGCTAACGATCGATGCCAGGTGGGCTGAACAGGCCACCTGACGCGGAATGTTGTCATTTGTGGCGGGCTTAAACCAATATATGTGGATTAACATTTATTAGGGAGCGAATGGAAAAAAAATTAAGCCAGTTCTAGCTGGAGTATTATTTTTATTATTTGAAGGCAAACGAGCATACCGGATACGTGACAGAGAAGCTACAAATGCGATGCCAGTTGGAAAATACAAGATGAAAAGGAAATAAGGAAAGACAAGCGAATGTGGTCAGCTTTTGACTCTCTCATTCAACGTACGAATCGCCACTATATTAGCAACTTCATTTTAATCTTCTGTGTAAGTGTGGTACTGCCCTGGTCTAGTCCGTGTATGAGCTGTTGTAGTCAGTCGGTTACTCCTATGCTCTATCTACCTCAGTAAAATAAAAAAAAATTAAACTAACACGTAAATTCGTTATTTGTTGTATATATATAAAATGAACCGACAAAACGTCCGTTATATCGTTAGTTGTTCTCATTTGTGACCGGGTTTAAACCTACATATTATGTAAATTAACATTTATAGCGAGCCCATGTAAAAAGTACCCAATACTAAATGAAGTAAAAATTAAATAACTTTTTTTATCAAATGCTTTATTGGTTATGGATACCATTATAACCTTCTTGTCCGTCTATTAAAATTGATAATAAATTATAATACGTAAACATTCTACTTCTAAGAGCTTTTAAGCTCAAATGCATTCTTATAAACATCTGGCTGCAATGAAAATGAATACAAATTGTCGAAAAAATTCAATAAATTTTTTTTCTTTAATTTATACATAAAATTAAAAACGATTAAAGCAAAAATTTTACTAATTTATATATCTTACAATAATTTATTATTCATACAAAAATTCACAAAGATAAATAACATTCGCAAAAATTAATAATCAAAACTTTTTAATCAGTTTCAATATTTATTGCGCCTTTTTTACGCGATATAATATTATAGTTAACAAAATCACCATTTTATAACTCTCGGCGACCTACTAACCTTTTTTCTCATACACAGCCCTAATTTACAGGTCAGTTAATAGTAACCAGTAGCAAATACACTACAAAATATGTACAAGCTTTTAAACAAAGCGATTACGCTATTCGTAAATAAAAAATGTGTAAAAACATTTTTTTTTTTCACATTATTTCAAATTCATACTAGTATTATAAATTCATGTATAAAGGATATTATTTTCGTAAGTAACTTTATATATCTGGCTAAGCCAATTTTGCTAAATTTTGATATACATGTAGATTGAACCTTGGATTATTTTTTGTCGCAATAATAAATCATCAAGTGACTGAAATAGGGGATGAACATTTTAGAGATATTCCCAGAGACAGACTCGTATAAGGATATAAATAGAGGAGGATAGATTGTCGGTGCGTGAAGATTGAGGTCAATATTTGTCGAACTTGAAATATTATCTGTGGACGAAATTCAATATTAGTACACTCGATTGACCAATACTCTTCGTGCGAATTGATTGTCAGAAAATCATCACATCACACGTATGTACATAAATCTTTGGCTCTTGCCAATGATATTATATTACTATAGATATGGTATAAGCTTAGGAATTTTGGCATTCAGAATATCAACCACTTTTTACAACGTTTCCTAACAACCAGCTCTCGACTGAGAATGACAAGTACTCGTACGTCGTTTAGCAAACAAATCAATTGACGAAGTTGTCAAAGTTTAAAATGAATACAGATTTAACGTCACATACTATATTAAAAAAATACCGTTTACACTTGCTTTTAAAAATGCATCACCCATTATGTTTCGTCAAAACTATATTGATTTAAAAAAAGGTCATTTCTTTAAATGCATTACCCTTTTTGAAATAAATAAACGACATTGTTGATATGAAAACCCGCGTAATGGCGTTGTTAATCAGAGTAACAATCCACCTTGCTATTAACGAGATGGATGGAGTGCCGCAGATATGGCATAAACTTATTTTTATTGCATTCTCAACCTTACAGAATGAGTAACTAGTAGTAATTTATAGAAGAATCTATGGTCCATTAAACGTTCGAAATTGCCGGTACATGAGCACAGATAAAAACAAAGCATTTTAAAATCGAGCATTAGTCATTGTATCTCGAACAATACGTTTTGTAAACGTAAATTCATGAAATATTGGTCAATTATTTTGAAAACGGAATATACAAAACGTATGTTCCGTTTTGTATTGAGCACATAATTACCCCTTAGTTAAAAATGAAACTTTATACATGGCAACATTTGATTTTTTTTCACTAATAACACTTGACCACATAATAGCATGCTTGTGAAATTTTGATACATAATTAACATTTTAATATATATACTCGAATCTATATTTATATTCAAATTAATAAAAAATACTTTATTTGAATTTAACAAGTAGGTATTTTAATTGAGTTTTATTAAAATATAAATCTTTTTCAATTTAAATTTATAAAAGTGAGTACCTTAAGCTATAATTTCTATTATAATACAGAAATTCTTTTACGTTCATTTCATGTAAAACAATATTTTAAAGTAAGAAATAAAAAAAATATTATCTTACTTCTTAAAGTATGAAAACGAATCATTACGAGTACCATCTACTCGAATAGTGGTGATGTAGTGATACCATATATAAATAATTTTTAAAGCAGGATGGACATCTAAGCCTAAAGACCGCTAATGACAAACGATACGTCATCAGAAAGCTCTGTTCCTTTTTTAAAAATTTACTTACTTTTTTACGTTTAGGGTGAATAGGGGATAAGTACGAGCGGGTGGTTATCCGCGCGAAATGGTAGCTTGATGTTATGTCGAGTAAGTTTTGATATATTATCTTTTAAAAATACTTCAATTATATTCCTTTCCGTAGCTCGTGTGATGTCTAGACGGATCGCTAATAAGTTATGTAACCACTAGAAAGCAATTAAATGTTAATATTCTTGTTAATAAAACCTCGTTTTATTGGGCTATACTTTTATCCCACAACATTTTGAAATTTCCCGCCAAGAAAAAAGTTTTGATATCTAAAAAACACTTCAATAATTGACGTTCAAAAAGAGAATTTAAATTCCTAATTTTGAATAAAAATATTTTGATTTGATTCAATGACATATATTATTGTTTTTGGTACCTAGACTGCGGTGCATACACTTTACCTATCCTTCTATGCCGCCTTTTTTCAGGTTCAACTTCTGTGTTCTACTCAACTTGAATACATATTGGTAGCATCTAGCACCCCAGATTAGGTTTCGAAATTCAATTTTACTCGAAGTTTTAGCTGTGCGATCAGAATGCAGGGCACTCTTGTTTTGGTTAAAACTTATAAATTGGAAAATTTATTCGTTTCTCCTGATAAAATGCATACGTGAATATATTTCCTTTGTGATATTAAACTTTTTTAATTTAAATTTCACACTATAGCAACAAAACCTTTGAATTATATGTAATTATTCTAAATCTGTAATTTTTA
This sequence comes from Hypolimnas misippus, assembly GCA_037950945.1. Taxonomy (NCBI): domain Eukaryota; kingdom Metazoa; phylum Arthropoda; class Insecta; order Lepidoptera; family Nymphalidae; genus Hypolimnas; species Hypolimnas misippus. The sequence continues at coordinate 9,438,915 of JBBEEQ010000011.1, read as the reverse complement.
TATTATAGCGAATGTGTGATTAAACAGTAATCTAAATAGATATTTGTAGGATCACTTTTTTTCCTTTTGTCGTACATATGCTTTGTTCCTATGAAGATTTATATAACAAAAAGTGTATAATTGATATGTTTTTTTTAATGTTGTATGTAATGTATATTTTAATCTTTAAAACTCTTATGCGATTTCCTTTTGTAATTTACATAAAATTTTGTTCGTGTGACCAACAAAATACGTATCACGACATAAATATTTACAGCCGACTTCAAAAAAGTAAGAGGTTCTCAATTAACGGTGGCTTAGATTTTCGCGATTATTACTCATTGAAATAAAACTGTTTTAAACGGATTTAAAACGGCGTATATTAACTATTTTTATCATCCCGACGTTTCCAGCACTTTACAGCATTCGTACGGGTAGACCACCCTTGACCACGAACGCTACAATTCCACGAACGCTAAATTAGTTTTATTTCAATGAGGTTCTCAATTCCTAATCTAATTTATAAAATGTTTGTTAATTCACCACTTCGTTATTTAATAACCGTTTTTGAAAATTCTTTTATCTTTGTTTGTTTGAATGGATGTACTTCCTGATAGGTAGAATCGATATAACTGACATAATAATGTCAATAAAAATGACATCTAAATAGCGTATTTTAAATTTCTAGTTTCTTATCTATACATATAAAATCACTTGTCCTGACTGATTCATCAACGCAGAGCCTAAACGGCTGGGGCTACGAACTTAAAATTTTAGCAGTAGGTGGCTTTTAGGTTGTAGGCATCCACTAAGAAGGGTTTTTTTTAATAATTTACCCCTGAGAGGGTGAAAAGGGGTAATAACGTTTGTATGCAAAATCTTATTCCGGGGTCGCATTAATTTAAAACTTTATACACTTATTTTGTGTGATAGTAATTAAATATAAAATAGAAAACATGGTACTATTATTCCACACTGGGGTTAGGGAGAATAATTAAATATATGTATCCCAGAATTTCAAAATCATTCCCTAAAATGACGCTAGGGGGTGATAAATCCTGGAACAGTAACAATTTCGCTGGTAGATTTATTTAGCTGAAAGTCCAAAATATACGCGGGCGTAGCCGCGAGCAACTGCTAGTTTTAAATAAAGGATTAGTTATTAATATTACACTTTATATTTTAGAATGATAAGCTATAATAATATCCCATGCCTCCGACGACGGGTTATCGATCGAGTTAAACGCCGCCATGTGGAAAACGCTCACTTGACGTGCGGATGACGAGGACCCTGCAATATTTATTCAATATTACCGTCGGGTATTGTGACGTCACACGTCGCTGCATATATTACATAATCTGCGAATCCATTTGTCGTTCTTCAAGCATAATTAAATAAACTGCTATTATTTTATACGGCACGATTTTTTTTATAAACCATATTTATAGAATCTTAGTATATTAGAATTTTAGTATATTATAAAGTCACTTTTTAAAGTTTTATTTACCCCATAAAGTGAACAGTTAGTCAAAATTCTGTAACTGTGGCTATTTCTACATCTTTGATTTCTAGAAGATATGTTGCCATATAGCGGACGCATTGTGATGGGTATAAAACAACTATTTAAAAAACGCTGCCTAGAAAACGAAGCTAATTGTTAAAAACAATCGCTATCAAAACGAATAATCATTCGAAAGAAATATTCTGACAAATTGAATCATTTACTTATGTATCATATTTTGAAAACAATAGTGTTAAACAATTAATCTACAGGCCCTATTGTTTTCCTAGTTCGAGTGACGTCCTTGAACCCTCAGAAATGGTTACTAAATAACGTACATCACCAAAAAATAAATAATAAACGCATCACACTCAACGGCCCCCAGTAAGATCTTGTGACCTTGTGTCGGGGCCCGGAAACACTCACAACACTAACACAAACACCCAGACCACGACAAACATCCGTATGGCCAATACAGACATTTGTCGTGAGCGGGGATCGAACCCGCGACCACTAGCGCTACAATCAGTTGCAGTGACCACTGCGCCAATGTGTCTGTCGAAATCTAATTAATCCTTAGTATTACGCCTCTGTTTCGGACTGACTAATTACCATTGACTGTACACTAGAAATAAAAAAACCTCACACCTAATAGCCACCTTTAATATATCAGGGGTCCGAAAAAACAAACAAGTCAAACAAAAATACCCAGACCCTGACATACGTCAAATATCCGTGTAACACGTCTAATATAGGTCATATTGGTCTTATACGGAGGTCGAACTCGCGACCTTTAGCAATATAATCGTGTAACATATTAATTCTATAAATGTGAAAGTGTGTGTTATGCTTTCACATTTAAATCGTTAAAACAATTTTGATAATTTCGATATAGATATAGATTGATCAAGGAGAAGGAATCAGGTAACTTTTTATCTAGAAAATAAAACTTGAGCGCGCAGAAACTTTTATAACATACTTATATACTTAACAGTATCAATATAGGTTATGTTCCTTCCAAATAATGTAGATTTCTATTTGTATTCTTTATACCAATTATGCGCGAATTGTGAGTTATGCACGAAGTTTAAAGCTTATAAACGATACATATTTACGGTATTAATACAATTAGTATAGATAGACCAGTGGTTCTCAATTAGTGGTACGCTTACCCCCAGGGATAGGTGAGATTGCTATAAGCTACGCTCAGCAATCTCGTAAGTAAGATAATTGAATCAATAAAGAAATTAAGCAAATAGCAATACCATAGAATGCGTAACAAACGAAGCTTACACTTCTTTGTTAATAACATTACTACGATAAGAACTACGATAGTTTGAGGTCTTTCTTAAGGTGGTACGTAGGAAGAACTAGTTAGGAACCACTGGTATATTTTTCTGTTTGCATTGAATAGGCTCCGAAGCTACTAGAGAGATTTGAAATGATAATTATAATGCCTTGGTTAGCCTGCTTATTGGCGCACATTACAGGCTATATTACATCACGCTACTCATAGAAGCGAAGCAAAATAATCGTAAATGCATGTGAAACCGTGAAAAGCAGGTAGTAGTATAATACAAGTAATAACAGCTAAGTCTTAATAAGTAGCTTAGCGTAATCGATCGATCGCTGTAACATTACCTTTTCATACAAATGTGAATGACAGTAATCCGTGTGTTTCTCACTTCATCTATTATTCCGATTGTTTAACAGTTAGTTACATAACATCCATGTCGGGGCTTAGATTGGGTTCAAGCGGCATTTTACTGCACGTTTTAATGCAGGATAAATCTAATCGAATAAATAGTAGCGCGATTTATGTATAGATACATTTAGAATACGTTTGTGCTGCAAAAACGTGCTGAGTATCGCTGACTTGTCAAGTATATCGATGAAATTTTAACGTTTTCGTTTTACAGAAGCGCATAATATTGGTATGACAACTGCGGTGATGCGTTTTTACACAAATTACGTTTGATCACGCGGCAGATTGTGCATTTAATCCTGAATGTGGCAAGAACTTGCCATAATAATACCTCTATATTTTGCTGTATGCATGTTTGTTTACGCTATGTATGTTCATATTTGGATGCTGATAAGCAATAATGTGTCAACCCACAAACAGTCAAATTCGGAGATATTGATATATTTTGATAGTGCATCACCTAATTAACATTATTCAATAAAAAATAAAGTTATATAAAGTAAATAAGTACGGAAAAAAGATTCTTAATTCATTCTATGTAATTTCAAGGTCGTTCTATATTTTGTAATTTTTACAAAAATCTTATATATTTAAAAAACTTTTTATTAAATAATATATTAAATATATCAACCTGCTTTTAATACATTATACCATTTATCAAAAAAGAAAAGAAAATATGGATAAATACTTATTCAAACAATACATTTAAAAATAGGTTTGATATCTTTAGACGCCATTTTCTCAAAATGAAGTTCGTGTGGCTTGACACAGTATTGCTTATCAGCGTTCATTTATAAGTCATGACGTTACAACCTAATGCTTTGTACACCTGTAACTTGCTTTTGATATGCTGTGTCCTTTGCCCAAAGGTTGTCTGTACATCTTACTTTACATGTTCTTATTTATTTATATTTTTCGTTATTGGTGTACAATAAAGAATATTTGTTGTTGTTTTTGTTGTTGCCTCTCATCACGATTCGCTTATCCCTCGTTAGTTATAATTATTATCAGTTCGTAACAGTATTATCACAGGTTGAACAAGCAATGTATTAATTAGAGAAAAGTTATGCTACACGTAGTGCAAAACGGATTAATGCTAAACGTCAACAAGAGCGGAAACAGGCTGCATAATTCCATTAGCAATAGTTGCCTAACAATGTGTGTTTTGTGTACTTACATGATATTAATGGCTTCGATTAAGAATATTTTTTGAATTATGGTTACCAAATATAAACAATGATTAATCTTTTTAAGCGACTTCAAAAAAAGGAGTCTTCTCAATTCGACCGTATATATTTTTTTATGTTTGTTCGCCGATTACTCCGCCGTTTGTGGACCGATTTTCAATTTTTTTTTTTTGTTTGAAAGGGTATATGCCTTATAGTTTATTTGTATCTCTTAAGTTCGTTTTTGAAGTCGGTTTAATTTTTTGAAAAAAAAAATATTATATATAAACTAATATAATATAGAGAAAAAAAATTGTATGCGAATAAAACTTCGGAACCACTTATTTTAAAAATTGTTTTACTAAAGGATTTTACATTGTTGTAGATGGTCATAAGTTTTATTTCAAACAAAATCTATACTAACAATACTGTAGCCACGTAAAACATAAAGGTAAACAAAATACGAAATTTACATATGTAATTTAAACACAAAAATAAGCAGTAATATTTGAAATATTACATTATATAAATCAATTAAACAAAAATATATTGAGTTTAAACACAAAATGTATAATCTATTCTTACGCAAAAATTTCATTCTTCTATGATTTATGACCAACAGTCTAAATGATTTAAATAGTAAAATCCCTTCACAACATTTACATAAACAATTATTAGTTCGATATTCTATTCCGGAGGGCAAAAACTTGCCCAACAATAACAGAAAACAAACTTGTCGACCTCTGCATGATGATTCTGCATAAAAAAAGTTATGCAAAAGGTTGATTTGAAAAGGAAATACTTTTTAGATTTTATAAAACTATTACATGCTCAAAAATTGACATAATTGTTGAAATCATATTACTACTATGTAATTATTGAATATTTTAAATATAAAAGATTACCCTTTAAAATACACATTTCATTTTATTTTATTTCTATATTTATAATATATGTATATATTCGTTTTTATAAACTAAAAATTGATGTAGAAGCTACATAACCATAAAGCTAAATACAAATACAAATATTGCATAAATCATAATCAAAATCTCTTCAATGGATTTTGTTTTAATTAGACATTTTTTTTTCTTTTTATCCATCTATCATTCTAATAAACTTTCGCATTTAAAAAGCGGTAGGATGTATATTGTGTAGGTTGGTTATTTCTTCAAAATTAAACAGTTCAATGGATTTAAGTGAAATTTAGAGCAGTCGAAAGAATATTATGGCAGCACATAAGATGAGAGCAAACAACATTATTTTTATACAAGTTCGTTCGTTTTATAATTAGAGCTCTTCAAAGAGAGAATTCTTTGAGTTCTAACACATAACATTCCGCTTAAAAGATCTGTTTATTAAAACTTACTTACAAAATAGTTAAATATTTGAGCACAACTGCTCAACAAAATATAAAACATTTAACGTTCACACAGACATGATAAAAATAACAAATCAGATATTATTGTATCCTCTGTTAATGTTATTCATAAGAATGAACTTTTTAAAATCAATTGTATACGGCAAACTAAAGGAAACGAGATGGCCTAGACGTTAGAATACGTCGATCTCAATCGATAATCATGGGTTCAAACCCCGGCTAGCACCGCTGAGTTTTTAAGTGCTAAATTTGTCTTTAAATTCATCTCAAACTCGTCGGTGAACGAAAACATCGTGAGAAAAGCAAGTGCCGGGATTCTGACACGTGTATCTACCAACCGCACACCAAGCAGTGTGGTGGATTAAGCTCTAAGCCCTCTCCTTAATACTAGACGAGGCCTGTGCCCAGCAGTGGGACATTTACAGGCTGTTACTTTACTTTAAACTAAAAGAAAAAGGCTTATCTTTTAAAATTTCACCATGTATGTATATGTAGGTATATATAGGTACATCATGAGACCCGTAAGACATATTCACCGCCTCAATGCTTATGACTTAACGATCTTATCGGTAGGTACCGGAAACCCGGCTGAGATGACGTGACCGCACATCTCGAAAGCCTTGAGGCCCATTGACAATTGATGCCTTGACCTCACTCAAGCATGTGTTACGCTTGAATAATCTATCAGTACTACACTGAAGGCCGTATTAATTCACATACCAAGTAATATAAGAAAATGTTAAAATGAAATTTAAATTTAAAAAAAATTACTAAATCTGACGTATGTAAAACATAACTTTTTTTACTTGGTTGGTGGTATAATATGGTATTAGACCAAACTAAAACATTTTTCCAAATATTATAAAATTATAAATTTTGAACTGCAATCCATTAAATGGATTTTGAATTTAACATATTATAAATAAATGCGAATAATATATTATAAATACGAAAGTTACTTTGTCTCTGTATTTGTTACGTTTTCATGAATAAACTGCTGAATCAATTTTGATGAATTTTGGTACATAAATAAATTTGACCTTGGTAAATAAATTAGAATGACATTCTTAGTCTTGCAAAAAAAGTTGAAAGTAGATTAGAGGTGAACGTTTTTACGTGGTTTAAGTTACAGGGCTCATTTCATTATATATAAAAGCAAGTTACTTTTAGTCGAGTATCACACTTATAATTATAATATTAGTATTATTATAAGTTTTGTTCTTAGACTTTCATAAAGATTTACATAAGTTATTTCTCATTACTTTACGCTTAAAAGAATTTACTATCAGTGCCTAATTTTTACATTCACAACTTTCGTAACTGCTTACAACGTATCTGTTACTAGGTTACAGAGTTGTTTTATATCGTTCTCGAGAGTTACAAAAGTAATTCTCGCCTTAAATAAAAACTTACGAAGAAACGACAAGTGAAGTCAGAGATTTATCGAGATTTCTTATGTGAGAAAAGTTGTGTCTACAATTTTCCGCTTCCCTCGCATTTCTAAATCGGAATTGAATAAAGAGCATTGAAATAAACTACGTGAATGGATTTGATTCGCGTATTTTATATTTTGAAATATGTAACGTTTTTCCATATAGTGATTTTACATTGAAGTTTTTGATTCAGAAATGTTAACTTACGCGAATATTTTCACAATAAAACTATACCCTCCTTTTTATATATCTAATCTATATCTTTTTATATATATATAACTTTTAAATATATAATCTATAGTACACGTCAAAAATACATGATTGTATTTGTACTAAAATATTGGAAAAACACAAGGCATTTATAAAATAAAATAGAAAACTAAAAAAAACCTCGATATTACTATTCATTAAAATAATTTCAACTAACTCCTATACGATACTTCTGCTATAAGTTGGGGGAGAGTTGTTTATCATGCTGATACCTGCTGCAGCATCAAGTCAAGATTACGATAACTATGTTATTATAATGAATATTAAATTTCGAGTCACTTAGATCAGTAGAAAATGCTCAGACCCTTTAAGCAACTGAAAAAGAGCTGATGTCCTTCAAACGTCTTAACAGGTCTTGATAAATTATAGCTAAGAACTATTCGATTAAATAAGCTTTCAAACAAAAAAAATACATCAAACTTGGTCAATTCCTTAAGGAGCTACGATGGCATAGACAGGCATACACATATCAAACTCATAACACATCTCTTTTATGTTCGGGGATTAAAAAAGATGTAAATTTATTATTATATTCTTACATACAATGTTTTCAAATTACGTACGTTTTAAATTAAAATATAAACATTCGACTGGTGTGTAATTATTCCGCAACGCTTCTAATTACGAGTCTTTTCATATTAAGTAACATTTCTCATCTCTTATTATAATCAAGGAATTCTCTAATGAACACCGTATTACGTCGAACATTTTGTATTATGATTAAAAGGGGAACAGTGTGATTACTCGTATGAATTAATTAATTCATGTGTAACAAAACTACTTTGAATTCCTTTAATTACGGTTGGTAACGGCTATTTTGTAACAAAATTCCTTTTTTCTAATTGTTCCCATTAGACTAAACGTTTTTTTGCCACCAGTCCCGACGCGTTCGGTTTAAATTATTTATAAAACTCAAGGAATTCCTTTTGGAGTTATTTTCAAAATAAACTTTCTTATCTGTTTTTTATTCAATTTCTTATGAGTAGTTCAATCAATGAGTATCAATGAGTGATCTTTTCACTTTACCTATATAAAGAAGATATCGTTTATGTTTAGAGATTCTTAACAAAAAAAAATATAAGTAAAAATATATTTTATCAAGCTTCACTAATCTGCTTAAATACTTCTTTTTAAACTTATTATAAAGTCTCTTTAACAACGAGAAACTGAAGCAAGATAATACCTAGTATTATTATGAAAATAACTTTAAATTACTTTGTGTTAAAAATAATATAAAATTGATTTAAAACTTAAATTCGTAGCAGACTTACAAAGTTATTAAAAAATCTTTATAAGTAGTAATGTAAAAATCTTTATTAGTAAGTTATAAACAATTTGTTCTACTACAATGTTATGAATGTGAAAATTTGTGAACATAGACGGATATTTGTTACTGCTCCTCCCCCTAGTTAGGAGAGGAGGAGTAAAAAAAATTTCTAGACGAATTTAAATAAAAATTTTCAGTGTTTTACCTCATTATAAACTTGATTACTTGATTGATGAATAACGCTTATGTTTCTAGTCCAATTTGAAAAAATACTGAATTAATTTGCCAAATTTTGAGGAAATATAGAGAGAAAGAAACATGTTTATTTGTAGCAGATCATCTCTGCGAGATAGCAATAAAACAAAATACAAAAAAAATAATAGTAACAAAAGTAAATATATAAAGCAAAACAAAACAGAAAAGAAAAAAAACAAAATTGCTGCCTACACAGCCGTATGACGCCACAAATAGGAAAGTCACTTATCTTTGTTGTTGTCTTAGGAGTCTCAGATAAAAAAAAAATAAATAAAGAAAAATTATAAACCAATAATCATTTATGCGACTTCCAGAGACCATAACACTGATTTCCAGTGACCACCTTATTTAAAAGTCAAGTGAACTACATTAATAGCTTTATTATACATAGGTATGACGTAAATATATCAAGTAAATATAAAAAAAAATGTATTTACAGACAGGGTTGCGGGTAGGGTAAGTTAAAAATGTTACCTAGAACTTATAATGTTATTATAAAAGTATCGCTATAACGAAGTAATTTATTTCGGTTATTAAAAAAGAATGTACGATATTGTCTATGCTCAATGGTTTCCACTCTATATGCAAAGGCAATTGTACGTTATTTTCATGGCGCAGAACAAAGATAGCTTTGTGGGTCAAGGATAGTAATCAACCACGTGGCGCATTTGCGTGCTCTATTTGTTTGTTACTTCAGTATTTGTTTCATTACCATTAAAAATATTTGATAACAAAAAAAAATAGGTTTTGTCTATGGGATATTACTAATTGTTTTTTTTTGTTTAATATTCTATTCAGTAATGGTTGAATATTAGGCAAGCCTTACACTTGTAAATTTTACTCTCAGACTTTCATTAAAATTTACATAAGTTGTTTGTCATTGCTGTACACATGAAAAAATTTGCTGTTAGTGCAATTATTTTTGACAGTAACATTAGTAAGGTTAGGTAACTGTCAAGAGCTATTTTATGTCAATTACAAAAGTAGAACTTACAACTTACAAAGGAGAAGACAAATAGTGATCATGTAAGGGACTGACCAAAAAGACGAGAGGAGAATTTTCAAAACTGACTTACAAGTTCAATTATTAACATAAAAGCATACCAATTATGGTTAGTATGCCATATAATGTGGATATGTCCATATAAATGTCTGATTGAATCTATTTCAGTAAAATTCGGTAATCCTTTAATACCACAAAGCGCGCTTAAATAAATTACAACTAAATAAAATACTAGCACTAATAAAATTTCAAAATATTTACCATTAAATTTTAAGCGTGTTTCTATACATTCCTCGTTGATAGACTAAAATACACGCTAACAATACAAAAACAATAAAGAAAATATTTTAGCAATAAAATATAGTGAAATTAATAGACTGTATGAAACTATTAACCATTCCAACAAATCAAGGAATCCATTTCGAATATTGTAATTTTAAACATGAGAACGACGTCGCGTATAAAATTCTTTACATAATAACAAAAGTCCTCTCGAATTTCCTTTTACAAAGAAAAATGCTTTGCGAGATGTTTATACCGTGTATTTTAAGAGCTGACGGAATTATGATGGAAATTGTTTCTAAACGACATAAATTACTCTATTCAAGCTTAAAGTTTATTATTATTAAGTTATTTATTTAAGCTCCACTCGTAAGTTTTTTGTAGTTCCAGATTTTACTTCGCACATACAAAAATTCGCTCTCTGCTTGTTATCTTCAGCTAGTTATCCCTTTCACTCGCGATTATGGTTACTGATTATGGTGTATAATATATTCGGATATGATAAAGATCTTCGGAGATAAACTAATGAACTGTAGGCGACAGCTAGGATTTGTCTCAGTTTTTTAAAATCGTATATATTTCTTTACGAAAACAATTATCTGTACGATTTTACAAACATTATCTCGCATATCACCTCGTCACAAAAAAGAAATAACCAAATAGGTGCAACCATTCAGAGAATGTTTAATTTATTTACGTGTACTTTATATTCAGATATCACACTTAAAATTAACCTATAAGAAATTATAATCACCTGACAACTAACAATAAAAGTAGTACAAACAAAATTTGAACGTCTCCATACAACGAGCTCATGAAACATTCATGGAATCGATTAGGCCTATCTATGATATCAGTGTCGAGGAAATTAGAATAGGAAATCAGCTGACAGTTGGTAGACTGGTGCATGATTAAAGCGCTACTTCGCTAACGAAAAGGCAATTCGTTAGAGCAGTCTGGGTTTGAAATATTGCAAGAACATTTTATGATTGAAAATTTCAATATAAAACTTTTTTACTTATAAATTCACTTTTATTTTGGGATAATCTGTGATATAATATTGCTATTGATGGTCTTAAAAGGTTTCGATTTTTAAATTTTTTATGAAAGTAATAGAAAATAGTGTAATCAACATCGTTTTGAATTTTCCATATGTTCTTTGTATTAAAACAAAAACTCAACAAAGGTATACAAAAAGACAATAGAAATTTTGTCCTTCAAAAAAGTGTTATAATTGTGGTTCGAGATATGGATCAGTTACATATATCTCAGCAATCTCTTTTTTTTATTTCCAAATTAGTAAGACCAACTTCACACAAATAGCATATAAAGGTAGGAAGTATGTTAATAATTTTAAAAGAAATTTTTTGTGATGTAACCACAAATTTTTAAGATTTTTTCTTTCCTTATGGTATAACAAATAAATCAATAAAAAGTGGGCACAGGTTTTAATTTGTTTAAAATATGCGTGTAAAATATTAATTTCAATTGCATTTTTATTTGATGCTTACTTATAATTGTAGTAGGTACCACCGTACAATCTTGAGAAAAAATAAACAAACACACGGAGAGCGAAGTGATCCTATATCGTTTTTTCCTTTCGAGATACGATACCTCAAAAATAATCGGGTAGAAAAAAATAAAACCTATTATTTTTTACTATTATGTGATAATAGGATGATGAATACACTCCAAACATCTCAAAACATTCCTTTTTTTCGTTAAAAATTTAAAATGCTAGAGCTAACTTCGTAAACCTAAGCTATTTCCATAATTGATTAAAACTGTTTCAGGAATTAAATTGTGGAACATAACAAAAGATTTAAAGTCCATACGTAAAAAGTATACAAAAACTTACTCGCATTTTACTTATAGGCACAGTCAATTTAATTAAATTCATATTATTTTAATTATTTCGTAGCACGAGAAGGTTTTATGGAACCACTGTTTTATGTCACTACATTGAGCTTTCCCCGAATCGTAACACGCATAATTTAAGATCCAACAAGGGTCTGCCCACGGCTTAGGTACGATTTGGGTCCAATTTGAGTTCAGTTTATGTATCGGGAGGATCAGATCGGAATGGAATGGAAATGTATATAGTTATCTCATATATATTTAAATAATATTGTTTAGAAAAACTATAAAAAAACGCTGTGTAAAACGTATTATCTTTTATAAATAATTTATACATTATTTAAAGACTTTTTCAATTTTAAATTACAAGAATACAGCGTAAGTTTGTATGTAAAATTACCGTTTATTAAACACAATTAACACAAATGTAGAAAGTTTGGCTTAAATTTAGCAGAACGACATACATTTTGCTCGAAAATTTTAACGTTTATTTCAAAGTTTACGACGTTTGTTAAACCGCGTCTCAATCCTTGTCATTTAGGGAATGATTAACTGACGCTTTACATTTTCTTAACGAGCAAATCTATTAAGATGTTAATTCGAAACTTTGGACAGTCGAATAAAAAGCCTTAAATTTTGTGCTTGTACTGTGCGTTCTTGTGTACGAGTTGTTTGCTATGACGCACACGCGTTTCAATGAACATGATTGTCTCCTACGAACTGCGAAATATTTCACCGTGAGGTTAAAGTGTACAAATAGAGCTATGATAAGGAACAGAAAATAGAAATAATTAATGTAAAGAAAATAAATAACTTAGACAACGGCAATGATACTATAGTTCTGTAAAGACCAAAATATAAAACAAAAAAGGGAGCAAACCACAAGCCACTTTGCCTTTCAAAAAAACCAGAAAAAACTCACAAAGCAATTGTGTGCCTAGTGCGAGTTTTTCGATACTCAATTGAATTTTCTGTAAAATATATTCACGTTAACTATTCAACGTATCAAAATTGTCGCTCACACTCACAAAATAAAAAAAACCACCAATCAAATGCACTTTTGCTTTTATCCACCAATCACTTACACTCGATATACTCACTATCTTGTTTCTCCTAGTTAACACGAGATGGCTCTGATTCAATTCCATATAAATCCGCGAGTACATTACCGCAATCCAGTACTTTAGAAAAATTCATACTAGACATAGTGATAGGTAGTCGCAAGCCTGGTTGAAATGGCACACACAGTCTAAATGTATACAAAAACGCACAGTCTGTATATGGCTTAATATTTGTCTGTTGGCTGTTAGCGAATACAAAAAGCGGAAATGACTCAGTCACCCTCGAAGTCGGTATTCAGAGTCGTATTTGTAATTAAGTTTTTGTCGAAAGTGAAGCGAATATACTAAACTATGAACAATTAAATGCGCAAAACGAAATAATTTGTGTTTCTGTAAGCGATTGTAGTGAATTTGATCACACAAACGCATACAGAGAAACAACATCGGAAAACCATTCGTTATTTATTTTAAAGTATTATTAGTATATTATGTTTTTTATTATATTTTAATGGGTTGTAATTATTGGGTTTTAAGTTATTTATAACAATTTTTAAATCAAAATATATACAATACATATTTATTGTTATTAAATTATAATAACAATATAAGACTACATATGAAATCTTTACTAATATTATAAAGTGATAAAATTTGTTTGTAAATTTGTATGTAGGAAAAAATTAATGAAATTAAAAATAAATTCGCGTTGAAGAGCCCATTCACTGACGAATGTTATAGGCTATGTTACATCACACAACGACTCATATCTGCAAAGCGGTAACCATAAACGCGAATGAAGCAGCGAAGGGCAAGCTAGTTTTAAATAAAATCGTTTAATAACTTATACATTTGTAAAGACATTCTTACCGTCATATGTATATCTTCAATTTACCAAAACGTGACCTAAAACAGCAACAAAATATTTTTATTATTTACTTGATTATATTAATAGCGACCCGCCTTGGCTTCTTTGTGTAATTTAGAGTGACATGTTTGCTAAATATCATCTACAAAAAATCTAACTCAGTATTAAATATTGTATATATAAAAACTTGCCTGAAAAATTATCTAAACCGCATCAAAATCCGTTGCCTTATTTATGAGGACAAACAGACGCAAAAAATGACTTTTTTACCATGTAGAATAAAAAGAAGATGACTACACATTATCAAAGCAGTTTATATCGGGTGAAAAGGACATATACACTGAACAATGTCACCGTGTATGAACAACGGATATTATGTGCTCGGCTCGATCCCCCTTCACAGTTCAAGCACCTGTTGAACATTATACGCGATTTTTATATGACAGACAATGCGTTTCTACTCGCTATCTGTAAGATTTTAGTACATTAAAGTGCATATAGCATATTTCACGTGAAAACTTGAAAAGTTAAGTTTTCTTCTCCGAAAATATCTTCAATATTTTGCAGAGTTCTCGGATGTGATAATATGACTTTATATCCACTTGAAACGTATTGACAAGTGACCTTTCACATTTCTTCTTTTCAACTGATTTTAAAAAAAGGAATTCGTGGCGCATTTTCACCCGACTGCGCGAATCAAGAAAGGGTAATGTTCATATTTTATATAACGGGTATTATCGTCGTCGAGCTTACTCATCAGTCGGCTCGTGCACACGACGGATGCGACTCTGTCGAAATGTCGGGCAATAAAAAAGGTATTACTACTATTAGTTATCGCGATAAGACCCGTTACATACTCAAACTCAAACTCAAAATATACTCTATTCAAATGGGCTTTTTAAGCACTTTCGAATCGTCAAGTTACATGTCATATTTTAATTTTAGATTTTTATGAAGCTACCACCGATTCCGAATGTAGTCTCTACCAAGAAGAACCGGCAAGAAATTCGATAGTAATTTTTTTAAAATCGTTTATACATAATATATAACATAACATAATATATTTTTATTGCATTTTAATTATGTTATCCGGATAGAAAATCAACGCTTGTCAAATCCACGCCTCTTTGTCGTCAAAATATTCTTGTATAGTATAATATGCTTTATTTATTAAAGAATTTTTAACGTAGGCTTTAAACTTATTAAGTGGCAAATGTAAAACTGTTTGCGGGATTTTATTATAGATGCGTATACCAAACCCCAGAAACGATGAACTGACATTATGAAGACGAAAGTTTGGTATGAAAAGTTTATTTTTTCTTCTAGTATTTACACAATGCCTGTCACTGTTCTTAGGAAAACCATTACCAATTATAAAATATTAATAGTATTGTTAAGTTATCTCTGGGGTTCTGGTTACTAGTTTATTCGTAATTATGAATATATTTCTGAGAGTAAAGACGAGCAATCTATCCTAGAGAGAGGGAGGGTGCGTACTGCCGATATATAATAATAACAATGATCAACGAGCTACCATAGACAAAATACAGTATTATTTACTTTTATGATATATTCCTAACAAGTATAAATCGCGAAAGTTTAAAATATGAAGGGTAATGTGTTTATCAGTCTATGTATGTATGTACATATGTGGGTTTATACCTTTGTGGGGTACTATTTAGATCAAACGCGAGGGCTGATTTTGATAAATGTCACATCATTTGGTTCTTTATAACTTCGCAAACGTTATAGAAAGTGTAATAATTGGGAAATATCAAAAGGGCCGATTTTGAACGCCATAATGTAAAAAGAAAAAAAATGAAAATCGACGAATTGTGTTAAATGTGGTGTCGTCGAATATTTGAAAATCATATTTAAGTTTCTTATATCATTTTTCGATCAGAATTACTGTTTAAAATCTAGAACGCCTTAAAGATAGCAAGGATTCTCTATTGTCTTGTTACGCAGTGAGTTTTATTTAATTAATTACTTGCTTAAATGTTAGCTGTTGATGTTAAAGTTTAAAACTGGCTACAGATTATTAATGTCTAATGGTACAAATGTAACATATCTATAGTCTATAGTTATAAAATATAATTGAAAACCAGGGCCACATTTACTCTAAGTGCCGCCCTGGGGCGCTGTAGAAATGCCGCCTCCGTAAATCGTTATCTATTTAAAAGTAATGGAAAAATCACTTCTAAAAAACGAAAAAAAAAGTTCGTAAAGATTCGGAGTATAAATTTAGAATAAATATATCTCTCTATTTCTAGTTAAATTTTTATTATACAAACAAGTGGTTACAATAAAATACTTCATAATTATATTAAAAATCATTCTTTTCTTCCAATTATCGTACATTTGCATTATTTAAACCTTAAAAAAATATATTATTTTAAAACTCAAATATTGCTGCCCTGGCCACCGGCCCCTGTAGTAAATACAGCGCTGTTGATAACGATAGTTAACATTATTTATAGACATGGAGCAGGTTCCGAAACACATTTCAGTATGTTAATTGATGTTCAACCTTAATGACACTTTGTATCGATATTGAAACGCATTAATATTTAGGCGTTAGACGATAGTTGGATGCTGATAAGCAATAACGTGTCAACCCACAAAAAGTCGAATTCGGAGATATTGGTGTATTTTGATACTGCGTCACCTATGGAACATTATTATAAAGAAATTGCAGTCACATAAACTAAAGTACGGATAAAAAAATTCTTAATTAATTGTTTCGAATTTCAAGTGTGTCCATATTTTGCTATTTATACAATAATCTCAAACATTTGAAAAACTTTTTATTTGATGATATATTAAATATATCAGTATGATTTTAATTCATTATCCCTTTTATCAAAAAATAAAAGAAAAATGGATGTCAAATACTGAGATATTTGTGAAATTTGATAATGCTTCATTTATTTAACACCTTACCTTTTATCAAAATGGAAAAAGAGACGGATATATACTTCTTCAAACAAATTTATTAAGAATAGCTTCGACATTTTTAAACGCCATTTCCTCAAAATGAAGTTCGTATGGCTTGACACAGTATTGCTTATTAGCGTACAGTGAATAAACAGGATCGTTGCTCCAAAGATATTTTCGCCAGTCAAACTCAGTTGCTAACTGATGGCTTGGCAACGTCGTCTAAATTGGCCGCCATTTTGGTTGCCAAAATCCATAAGCTCATAACATATAAATATTTCTTTAATATCATTATTGAAAGTATTAACATCTTTAAAAAGCAAGTGAAAGACTATTATTTATCTCTTACATGACGTATATTTATAATATGTACATTCAATTATTTATATGTATGTATATATACATATATATTAGTTTATTATATACTATATATTTACATTATATGTATTTTTAGTATGTATGTCTATTCATACACCACCTACCTACTTCTTGTTTAAAATTCTAACCCTAAGGTTGTCTGGAAGAAATCGCTACTAAGCGATAAGGCCGCCTTATTGTACAAATGACATTATTTCTATTTCTTTCACTTATGTATTTTACTTGTTTATATTGTGTGGTGTACAATAAAAGAATAATAATAATAATCATTGATCGTTGCCTATTTCGTATAAAATGAAATTCAACCACAATACGTTTGATATAGTTGTGTTTCTACGTCATTCATTAATATGATACTCTAAAAGTATAATAAAAAAGACACATAAAAGCCATAAACAAAAGATACAAATAAAACATACTCCTGACCTACATATATCTATGTGATATCATTTTACTTTTTATGAATACATAAAATGACGACCATTTGCATAGAAGGTACACTTTTGATGTTTTATTGCGTTTTTAAGTTTATGTCATGTTATTAACTGAGAAAGGATTTTTAAAAGTTTTTTTTTTTATTTTTCAAATATTTTTAACTTTTTTCATCAAAATATATGTATTTAAAAAAAAGATCTCGTTCAATATAGAGCATACTAATGGAAAAATATCGCCAAGGTCGAAAAATGTAGAAATCGACTAAGATGAATAGAAAAAATAAAACAGAAGTCTACGCGAAAAATATTGGTTCAGTCTGCATATACATGGATAGACAGAAGACCAAATATTTACATAAAACTGTTCTATCGACTTTTAAAAAAGACAACGAAAGCGACACACAAACAAACATGTTTTGTTGTACCGTTTACATGACTAAAAATACCTATATCTACTGTTTATTTATTAACTACTAACTATTGTGTTGCGAACTCCTTCGAATAAACTCTTTTGATTTATAATTTAAAATGTAAAAAGAACAAAATAGTATAATATATGACAGAACGTTGTCAACGAACTAGAACCGATCTTTTATTTTAATATTTAACATATTGCCTGTGGCTTCGCTCACGTTAATGTAGATTTTATTACGCCAAACGACCATTTAAAACATTATTATCTGTCTGTCAGTACGACACGCGACACCTACTGGAAGTTCATCATCATCATCATCATTTCAGCCGTAGGAAGTCCACTGCTGGACAGAGGCCTCCCCTAAAAGTCTCCAAAGGGATGTATTCGACGTGGCCTGCATCCAGCGTCTTCTGACAACCTTTATAAGGTCGTCTATTCATCTTGTAGGTGGACGTACTACGCCCTCTCCATGGCTCGTTGAGCGACCTTGAGCCTCTCTATGCGACCCATAGTCGGAGACCACGTTTCAGTGGAATAAGTCATCACTGGTAACACACATTGGTTGAAGACTTTCGTCTTGAGGCACTGAGGTATTTTTGACGAAACTAGAAGTTACTTGTAGGTATTTATTTAATTCTTTATTGCACACACAAAGAAAAATTACAGTAAAGAAAATACTATCTCTGTATTTTGTTTACTTTCATTAGAATACGGTCTTATCACCGGTAGTAATTTCTTACAAACAACCCTCCAAGCAAAGAAAACACATCATATATAACATGCAACATTGCAGCAAATAAATTAACATTATTACTATTAACAATCTAATACACATCTAAATACCCTATAACTAAATTTATACAATACTAGCGCCCCCTTAGCCCACTCGCGCTTAACATAGAACTCTTATACAAACTTCCAATTCCCCGTTTCACCCTCCTAGATGTCGAACTTTTCAAAAACCCGGCTTAGTTAGCACATACGTCCTATAACAAACACTTATGCAAACTTTAAAATTCCTAGCACTTGTAGTTTCTGAGATTTCGTGAGTGAGTGAGTGATCTTTCACTTTTATATAAATAGATACTATGCTTATGCTGCAAATGCAAATAACGTAACAAAGTTTTATTACAATCGGATAAACGATACGAAAGTACATCGAATATGAATAAACTTGCAATATTTTATTTTATATATTACACAAATACCACATACTGTCTAATTTCCTCTTATTTATTTTGTCTTGTCGTGTCCAATATTAATAAAATTGATTAAAAATAAGCACCACCAATACGTGAGCTATCGGTTTCTTATAATGCGGCAGCTTGCGCGTATCAAGCTTAATCCGTCAGCTTAACTTCGAAGTGTCTTTCAATCTAATTGCTTCATGTGATATATACCAATGATCAAATGAAATCTTATAGACAAAATCCTATTAAAAGTTGTTTGAAAATGACTTTTAATTGAAACTCATGTTCCAAAATTACACATATAAATGAATATCATAATATTTTTAGACTAAAAAATTGGATGTTATTAGTTTGACGTGTGTATTTGTGTGTCTGTGTATCCGTGTATCTGTGTCTGTCTGTGGCATCTTAGCTCCTTAACGAATTGGCCAATTTCGATTTATGACTTCAATCATACTGAAATAACATAGTTACGTAACCTTTACCTGATATTGAAGCAATTGAAGCATCATCTGGAATCAGCAGGATGCACAGCTTTTCACCAACTAACAGCAGAAATATTGGGAATAGTTAAAACGATCTCAAAATACAGATTTTCGTCTTTAATCCTCTATATAGTTATAGCTATCGAAGGTTTTTTTTTCAATTTTCAATGTTAACATAAATCTTCGAAAAAGATATATCTTTCTCCAATCTTCTATGAAACTTTTTGGTTACGTCATTTCTTGTGTAGCATTATGTAAATTGCATTTGGAGAGTTGAAGCGCAATGCAATATTATATAGTTCACTGCCACCATAACTTGGAGTTCAAGAAACTCATATAAGCGTCGCAAGCAGTCTGATCATACGTTCAACTGAAAATGTCATATTTATTTATAAATCAGACGACGTTGTTTCAATATATCTGTCAGAATACTTTGAATTCTCACTTCGTTTGAAACGCCTTAAAGATATACACAATTGCCTCTTCTAAATGTAAGAGTAGATGACTATGGAATATTTTTTTTAATTTAAATTTTTAAAATATTTGAAGTAATAATTATGTTTTTATTAATTTTCAATAATAATTATTATTTTATAGCTATAAATGGTACGTTCACATTCTTTAAAGTTTAAAATCTGTACCCACTTCAACAGGCTCGTTGGACTTGTTGGCCCAAACTCTCCTGTCATACTCAGTCTCTAGCTGGTCGCCAGGCAACGTCGTCCAAAGAGGTCGGCATTCTGAGTGCCTTAATCCATAAGCTTATAATTTATAACCGCGTTTAAAAACCAGTAATTTTATAAAGTTAAAATTAAATATCATTGGTTTTTAAACGTTAAAGATTATACGGCGTATGAAAAAACCTCTTATAGTTTTTTCAGCTTTGTAATTGACAAACTGATATAAACGTATTCTACTGTTTAGCAAAAATATATTTTATGAAATGACTATCTTGCTTCTGTTATTATTATTACCGGCAACAAAGAGATTAATTCAGAGAACTATCTTTTTAATAACTATTCTTTTCTGACGTCTGTCCATTAACTAATTAATGAGATGGAGCGTTTGTTTTTATCTTTTACTGACTGACTTGATGATTAATCTTTTCTATAATATTTTTTTTACTATTTTATGCGATTATGTAACGTTAATAATAGGTTCAAGGACAAGTTAACACTATATTTTTAACGTTGTACTACAGATTATATTATCATACGTCTTGTTATATTTTAATTAGTATATATGTTTTATAAACTATTTATATTTGCATTGCTATGATAAATGGTATTTAAGGAGACTAAACAATAGTTTTAAAATGAGAGTAATTACTTTAATTAGGCTTCAGTTACAATCTTTTACATCGAATACAACATACAACTATGAAAGATATAAATCTAAAAATATTATTTTTATTACACTAAATAAAACCTTTTTGTATTAATGTTTATAAATAAAAAAGTATTATATAATATTTAGGTAACTATATCAATATAATTGTTGAAAAAAATTGTAAGCATTCACACATTATTGAATGGCCAATTCTTTTTTTGAATAATTTAACAGATACCAGACTAGCCAATGTATGATATTTAATGAATCCACGGAATATGTAAACTATGAATCTCCATACATAGGTGAAATCCTTAAAATATTATCTCCATATTTTATGTAAATTACTGTAATATTAAGACAAAAACGTTATATCTACGTCACAAGTCGGGTGACGTTGTTCATAAGTCACTACCCCCACATCTTAGTTATTTAGCTCTGAAGAGTATAATGATTACTATCATTTGGGAATGCTTTCTCTAACGATATCCCATTGTTTATACTGCTAATGGATTTGAGTTCATCGACGTGAAGAGGGTCGACAAGTCCGTTACACCTTTTGTTTTCTCGTGAGTTTTGTCTTTTAATGATGTTTAGATTAGACAATTTTCAATCATTTAACCTTTTAAATACAATTTTACGATAAGAATTATAAACGACAACTTTGTTCCTTTTTATGTCATTAAATCCTTGTAAGCTGAATGAAAGTTATAAAATTATGTATTGATTACTTAGCCACATGATTAGCATCACTCAAAGTTTTCCAAAATAAAGGAGAAAGAGAAATTAAAAATAATTATATAAAGCCTAAGTAACTAGCGATGTCACAGTGAGGCAAGGTGCCTAAAATACTGGCAGCATTACCTCTTTATATGGCCAGACTGACATGCTGGCCAAGGTAGCCGCCAGCCCTTAGGTCACTTGTAGTTTCGACGTGGCAGGAAGACAGCTCTTTGAAAAACTTTTAGTGCTTCCTCGACCCAGGACCTCATGGTTTTAACGGCAAACGGCACAAATACGATATTCCTTTCAATGTTTTCGTATTTGCGCCGCTTGGAATTTTCAGCATTGGATATTGCTGCTCTCGCTGTTAGAGAAGTCCCTCTTTAATGTGATGTGGCCAATGTATCGACACAGGTAGCATCCCATACAAGCGACCTACTCAACTTCCAGAGAACAAGCGTCATTCCATTAAATTTATTGCCATCACTGCGTACTAGTCCGGTAGGGTCTAGTACTGACGGATCCTAGAATGACATTGTTCAAGGAAGCATGATGGGAGAAGCCTCCAGCGCTTTTTATGCACGATAAACCGTGATGTCCATATTCGTCTGCTACCTCACCACAGTGACACCGATGTGGCTGATAAATTTCCGCGCCTAGCCGGAGGCCAACTGAAACAGTTAGTGTTATTGTTATACTAAAATATATTTTAGTAAAAACTATATAATTTATGGTATTTATTTTGGCCATTTTAACGCTTAGGGTTAAAATAAATAACATAAATTATATACATTAGACATCAAGTGCAAAATTTCGACAGAGCGAGGACTGAATTTTATTAAAGTATTTCAAATTAACAAAATAATATTGAATATAATATATTATAATTTAAGTAATGTATTTAGTTAATTATAATTTATGTATATACACTGCCTTATAAAAAAAACTTTAAACACAGTAAATATATTTCCATTTATGGAGGTTATATAAACTATATACAGAATAAAACCAATATACACAAAAAACTTCACGTTTATATAAAGCGATACATAACCCTAAAAAATAGGGAAAAGAAGAAATATTTATTACGCGTCTTCCTCTCGCAATATTTTTATACTTATAGGAAAACCATAAAAGTCGAAATTGCCTTATAAATAAAACTTATAGAGAACTTACCTTACCCGTCGATCTCGACTAAAGATCGCGGGTTCAAACCGTATAATATCACTTAATATAGCAATAGATATTCACTATTGAACCTAGTTTAAACACGTCGATCTTCACTGATGATTGTAGATTCAAACCCTGGCACTGCTGAGTTTATTTAAGAAGGAAAATATCATAAAGAAACCTGCATATGTCTTGCGAAATTTTGGTACATACATATCCACCAACACGCAATGGAGCAGAGTGCTGAAATATGTTATAACCAATAAATTCATAACCATCTCCTTTTGGAAAAAGGCGTTGTCCAATAGTGGGTCATATACAGGCTGGTACAGTAGAGTACAAAGAACATTTTGTAACAAGAAACCCATTGATTAACCCAACTTAAAAGGTCAGTGCAGTATAAAAACAATGAAAGAACTCCTAGTTAGGATTGTTGTTTATTGGAATGTCCTTAAATCAATTATAAAGTTAGACGCTCGCTTCCAGCTCGAAAACTCTCTAGCTTATTTCAAGATGTTCTTTTGTTTGAATGAAAATTAACTGCATAGAGTTATTTTTGCATTGCTATAGAGTGTTATTTCGAAAATTAAGACTTTGGTATTGTAGCCGAACCAATGTATTAAGGAAGAAGCGAAAATAGCGAAATAATTGAAACAGTTGAGTGTTGATTGTTAAGATTTTGCCAATATAGTTACACCAAAAACCTATAAGCTAACCATAAATGAATAATAGCGAATAAGATAAATTTAATAGGCGCGGCTTAAATCCAAAAACTGACATGAAAAGACTAACGCCAAAGTAAATATATTATTTATCACATTATCTTAGTAAGACAGTCAGGTGCTGTTAAAAATGCATTTGTGGTACATGGTAAATCAGTGTTTGGTTGGGTGTTTGTTGCTCCTTAACGCAAAAAGTACTGAACAGATTTTGATGAAACCTTACTGTAATACATTATAATAAAACTAAGCAGGCGAAGTCACAGGCGGCGGCTTCTAAAATAAATTATAAAACAGAAGAAACTATAATCGTATGTATGTATTCAATTAAATTTATTAACATTAAGCAAGCAATCTTAGCTATTGAAACATTTATACCTATCTATTTCATCTAATTATCAACATGAAGCAATTACTGGCGACCCTCATTCTAAAGGATTTAATGAGATTAAATAGTCAACCTATGTGTTTGAATGTATACATTAACATAGTACGTTCATTACTCTTGACGACTTTTAAATCGTACTACACATTGATAATATACACTTGATAATATACATTGATAATATAGACTTACAGTAACAGTCAGGTAGTTTCAATTATCCGACTGTGTAGCAGCCGCTCAAACGTTACTTTATTTTAAGATGCCATTAAATCTAACGCTATCTCTTTTTGTCACGTTGCGTTTTCGAATCTGTCACTTTTCTTAAACTTTAGTCTTAGTCTTAAAGTCCATTTGATGTGGCCACTTAAAAGTCTTTTTTTGAAAGTTTGGTCCTATTAATTGTAAATCTTAAATAAAAATAGTTTCATAGTCAGTTTCGTATATAAACGGTAAAAAAAAAAGTATTTATATAATATAAATTGTACTTTTGCATCACATTTTTTTAGATCCTTAGAAATACGTCCAAACAACGTAGACCCCAACCTTTGACCTTCCACTTGACGTCAATGGAAAACATCGTGACAAAAACAAGATAAATATAATCAGATTCTTACATTTCCTGGTTCATTTATAGTCTTATTTGCCTCTTTTTTGATAATAACAAAAATACTAGAGCATGCCAAAATTATATAACTTAAAGGATAATTTGTAGTTTTCATCCATTACACACGCACATAACATTTTAATAAATTATGAGTACATTATGTTAGCTTAAAGATGGATATTTTTAGTTAAGTTTTATTATCACAGATATTAACATCATAAAATGTATGAGACTTTACATTGTGTTAGTATATATAAAAGGAGTTAAAGAATGCAAATTAAACCACAATACTTTAAACTAGCTAAAATTATGCTTTAATAAAATACTAAAATGAAAACCAACTAAGAATGCATGAATTTATACGTTTCATTCTCAAGAAAAATATGAAACAACTTTGTAAACTAGTAACTAGTACGTATGACGTAGTAGTTACGGAAACTATGGCTGTCAAAAATAAGACACTGACAATAAAACCTTTTAAAAGTAAAGCGATATGAAATAACTTATAAAAGTCTAAGCAATACTTATAAGTGTAATTAAGAACAAAACGAGATTACCGAATTCGCACATCAGTTATCAACTGACAATCGGTAAGAGAGCCGAGATGGCCTAGTGGTTAGAACACGTCGATCTTTACCGATGATCGCGGGTTCAAACCCCGACTAGTTGATTTTTCAAGTGCCAAATGTGTGTTTAAATTCATCTCGAGCTCGGCGGTGATGGAAAACATCGTGAGGAAACCTGCATGTGTCGGTAGAAATTCGGATACACGTATATCCACCAACCGGCAGTGGAGTGGCGTGGTGGATTAAGCTCTAAATCTTGTCCTTAATAGGAGATGTGGCCTTAGCCCAGCTGTGGGATATATACAGGCTGTTACTTTACTTACTTAAATCGGTAAGATCGAATTGATTAATATAAATAACAAAGAAAACAGAACCAGAAAATCTTAGACCGACTAAATCTAAAACGAAAACGACCTTCCGAGTTTCGACGAGGGAGGAGCGAACCATTTGTACATATTTAAACAACATGAAAAATACTCTACACGAATAGCGCCTTACGCGAGAAATCAAGAAGTTTGGGTGTAAATAATATATGAACCCTCACTTCAAACACTGCCCAACCAGGTTAATAACTATTTACACAGCACCGGCACACAACATTTGCGGTAAGCTTTGTATTAAATAAAAAAAAGTGAAAGTAGTAGAATAAAAACATGATGTAAATTTTTTTAATAACGTGTTCATACGACGTTTAAAAAAATCGCATTAGGATTTCGATCATTAAATTATTAGCTACGTCATAATTTAAAAATTCTACGTCATAATTAAAAATTATTTAAATTCAATATACACTTTATTTAAATAGGCCTTTTAAAGCATTCGTCCATTGGTTATAGATTTTTTGTAAACTACCACCGGTTCGGAATGTCTCTACCGAGAAGAACCGGCAGGAAACTTAATTGAGGTACTCTTGAGATACTCTTTTAAATTTATTCATACATAATGGATGTTTATTACAATTTATTTTTGATATCCTGTTAGAAAATTAACGCACATTAGATCCACACCTCATTATACTATTACATATATTACCATTTGTAAAACGAAATCTTTTATTGTAAAAAGTGAGAAAAAATTTTAGACTTTTGAAGTCCAATTCCCTTTTTCCCAATACGTGACGAATAAAATCGTGAAACATAAACTAACACACGTACAGAGAGTGTAGCATTAATTCCAAATTCCCCGTGGACTACGAGGAAATTAAGGTAAGACACTTCCCTAACTTAATGAAAGCGTGCTTGCAATATCTTAGTGGTATTCTTTTGAAATACCCATTCTGTATTAACTAGATATAGTTACAAGATATTTTATAATAATTTAATTTAAAAAATAATAGTAATATATAAATGTAATAAACCGTTTTTAGAATGATCTAAGAAATACAAATTCAATTGATATATTACCAACCTTTAACTTAAAAAAAGGCAAAGGTTCTCAATTCGTAGCGTGTTTTTTTCTTTAGCTTTATATCAAAATCGATAATGTGATTTTATTTTAAAATCAAAATAACTGAAATAAAAATGTCATCATATAAACGAATTTACGTATTTTGCTTTTGAAGTGGGTTGCTTATAAATAATACTCGCTTTATATATCTTTAATATTTATAGAAAATAATAAATGATAAAATTATCCGTTCCTATCTAATAAAAACTTTCTATTAAATAGAAATCGATGAAAACCAAGTTCCGACCGTCCTGAACTTCGACCTTTTATAAAATCGACATTCGCTGGACATAATTGTAGATGACCAGCCCGACAATTACATATCGTCAACCATAAATATCTACATAAATATAAAGGACATAGCAATGAACATTTTTACTGAAGCGAAATGTAAAATAATAACAGTATTTCATTAGTAACATTATTGACATAAAAATTCTATAAGGTTAATTTACATTGCCCAAAATTAATAATAATCTACGTTTGCTTGATAATTGTTATAATATTGATATAAAAAGTAATAGCCTGTGAATGTCCCACTGCTGGGCAAAGGCCTCCTCTCCTATTAAGGAGTAGGTTAAGAGCTTAATCTACCGCGCTGCTCTACTACGGGTTAATAGATATTCATATGTCACAATTTCTCCCGGCACATGCACATGCACGATGTTTGCCTTCATGACCAAGCATGATATGAATTTAAATACAGATTTAGCACTTGATTTCTCAGCGATGCTAAACGGGGTTTGAATGCGCGATCATCGGTTAAGATCGCTGTGTAATCACTAGGCCATGTCGGCTCAGTTACTTACTTGAAAACAAAACTTTTTAGCTATTTTAAGATTCCGTACTCTTCAAAATCGGTGAATTGGTTCCTTTCAAACAATTTCACTAACACCCATAGTTTCAGATTTTCAGTTTCTCCCTACTTACCCATAGTAATGAATCATTGTGTATAATTTAAAATAGTTTGTTAGGAAAGTAATAGTAATCATTTTAAGCCAATACTATAATTATATAAAATGATTATATATTTATTGTATATGTACCTAATTGTTATATGTACCTAATTATGATCTCATAAAGTAGTCATACATAGTGACTTAAAATTATTACGCGCACTTTCCTAACATGCTATTGCGCGTGGTGGCGCAGAGTAATCTACCATAAACGCTCCAAGCTCAAAAACCTATGTTTCATGTTATAAATAATATGCATTATAATGACAATTACATAAAACTAAATATCTAATACATAAAAGTTAAGATTTGTTTGATTGTTCGTATTTTATGGGCTACCGTACATCATCCGATGACGATAAAACTTTGTCAACATATTGTGTACGCTTGCGAGCAATTTATAGACTTATGACAATATACTTTTAGTAGGTGACGTGTCATTCGATATGACTCAAAAATAAGCTTTAGAGAATCGACCAAGATAGAAAAATCTACAATAACGTGAGCGAAGCCGCGAGCAAACGTAAGTAACATAATAAAACAATCTTTATTTACTTTAATACTGCCAAACTCATAATAGTTCATAGTCAAACAGTCGGAAGAACCTCAATGACATTCCGACTTAAAAATGTATGAATTACGATCTAATTTCAACCACCGAGCGACCAATAGTTCATCTTTCAGTATGTCTTTTTTTATTCCGAACAATAAAATTTGTACGGAATATTTAAGAAAAAGAAACGACATCCTCGTAAAACTGTGCCGCAGTTATAAAACAGTCGCGGTTAGAAGTGTACTTTATATCAATTTAGAAGTTAATAGATAAAGATCTTTATTCGAATATAATCGTAGTATCGTAGTTTCGAGCGGCTAAATTGACTTCTTCAAATTATTCTAACGAAATCGATTTAGAAATTCGATCTGTAACTAAAATATATGCGTAGATTGTTATTGGATATAGATATGGAAGTTATTAAGGACATTAAAACTGTAATGCGTATGATGGGGTTGGAAACAAAGTTTCTGGCCAAGGTCACGATAATCCAAAGCGATGAGTGTGTACAATCGAAAACTGTACGTAATACACACTTATAATTGGATGCTGGTAAGCAATAATGTGTCAACCCACAAAAAGTCGAATTCGGAGATATTAATGTATTTTGATACTGCATTACCTATTTAACAGTATTAAAAAATCAAGTCATATAAACTACATAAGTACGGAAAAAAGATTCTTTATTAATTGTATCGAATTTCAAGTGTGCATATTTTACTATTTATACAGTAACTCAAATATTTGAAGAACTTTTCAGTAGATAATATACTAAATATATCAATCTGCGTTTAATTCAATATATCTTTTATCAAAAATGAAAAGTAATGATGAATATATAATTCTTCAAAAATATTTATTAAGAATAGGTTTGACATCCTTAGACACCATTTTCTCAAAATGAAGTCCGTGTGGCTTGACACAGTATTGCTTATCAGCGTCCAATTTGACTATAGCAACATAGACGTATATACTCCCAACCCTCTCTCCGCCGCGGTAGTATACGACTTATCGCTATCACACTTAGCTTGAATGATGTATCATACACCTCATTATTTTCTTTATCTTACAATTCATTGAAATGTCATGTTAAACGAACACAAAATATTATTTTAAACTTATAGCAACATATTAAATAAAACGATTTACGTTCAAAGTTCATAATATAACAGTCGTAATATTTTCCAGTACAACCGTTATTAATCTATATTTAAATAAGTTGAAATCGCAAACTAGGGTAAATCGCAAAGTTTCTACACAATTGCCGTTAACATTATATTAGTGCTATTGTGTGTTATAATTTGTGTATTCAGTTAATGGAATAAATACGGTGTTGCACCGCAATTCATTGAAATTTAATAATAAATATGTAGCTGTGCCCGCGGTTTCGTTCGCGTGGACTGCATGGCATTTCTCATATATGTAAAGTAAGGCTGTGCTCTGTTGTGCCTCTCAAGTAAGTAGCATTTTGCGTGCAATAATTAATATCATTTTGTAAAAAAAAATGCTTTTTTCCTTTAGTTTACCGTTTACAATTACTTCCCAAAAGTTGATCCTTATATGTGACACTAGTAAATGTTGCAATAATACAGAATGTGTTATTTTTTTCAAAATTAACGGGTTCCATTCTTGGCTAGGAAATCAAATTTCTAAAATAAAAGTAGCCTGAGTAACTTCTTGTAACATTAGCTATCTGCTCTTGAAAGTTCTGTCAAAATCGGTCGAACCGTTCCAGAGATTAGCTGGAACGAACAGACAGACAGACAGGTAGACAAAGATTACATTTAGTTCAATTGTATTTATCTGTATAGATTTCATAAGTCAATAATTGGTCAGTCATATCAATAGTCAAGTATTCATTTACAAAGTTTATTTCAAGAGTCCATTTATTGATGATGGCTACAATTAACGTAATAATTGCATTTAAAAAGTACCTCTATATTTAGACCTTTATTTAATCAGTACGAATTCATTAGCTCGTTTATTATTTTTCAAATATTCTATATTATTCTTATTACTTTTTTAACATTTTTATTCTAATATTTTACTAGATAAGTATAAAAAAGACAGTGAAAGCCTAAATATATATATTTTTTATTAAATACTAGCTGACCTGGCGATCTTCGTAGCGCCTTAGAATCAATAAATGTTGTGTTAACTTATTATTATTTATATATTATTAGTCTTTCTATAAAAAATTTATGAGAAAATATTTTATTTCGTAACTTTTTTTCCTGAATTTCTACAATGTTTAAATAGGTATTATGCTATTCGAATCGAAGACAAATGTAATAAATCAAAGATTACAAAAATCTATTCAGACATTCTTTATAAATGGTGTACTAACCCGACTTTTTTATTTATTTTGATTAGGCTTCATGTGAAAAGTATTATAATCACTAAAAGCGACTAAAAATGTAGCTAAAAAAAGTATCTAACACTGTTCTTCCTGACCGTACCAGTCGAAATAAATTAAACCGATATTGCTTTCGTACAGATGTAAAAATACAGCTAACGGCTCATAAATCATGCGGTTATTTTGCTTAAATTGTTTACTATCTGAAATAATAATGATAAATACATCATGCCAACCTTGACTTTGTTTAAAATAACTGAACAACGAATAAAACAACTGTAATAAAGTTAAACATGCGGGTTCGCAGGAAATTTGTGCCAAGAACAAGCAAATAATTCGCATAACTTCAGATCCCTACCGCGTTAGTTGTAACGCTGTTAATTCAAAGTTCTCTTCATGTATAATTGTTGATATTTTTACAAGGCAACACGCATTTCAAACAGTGATTACAGAGTACAAAGGAAATGTTGATATTTTAAATAATCGTGGTTCGCGATTTTATTCGCGGGATGAAATACTTGGTCTACGCAATAAACGTAATTTATAAGCTACTTATCTACATTCTGAAATTTCGTACTTCGATTAGCCAACACAGTGTAAAAAATTGACTTTACATAGTCACTTACTAACTATTACATATAGACAAAGACAATCAGGTCCACGCTCGTCCATAGAGATCGTTAATTAGATTCTAAGGTTTTGTTTTTAAATAAAAAATAAATAAAGGCGCCCATGGATGTCGTAATTTATAATAAAAAAACGTACACGTATATCTATTGCTGTAATTGATATCTAAAAAGTAATGTTTAACTTGAGAATACCCTTTAAAAATAAAAGAATTTCCAAAGTCATGTAAAAAACTGATAGAGTTCTGAGGTAACAAATATTAAAAAATAAAACAAACATAAACTACGAAAAAGAACCTCGTCCTTTTTAAAGTCAGTTGAAAAATGTTTCAACAAGTTTTGCTGGAGGTATCTGTTTAATAACAGATAATAAAGATTGGTCCAGAGTGACTCAGTTGTGATAAGAAAGTCATCGATCACAAGTCTGACTTAGACTGAATTTGCGCTTTTGTTGCACTATTATAGCAAAATTAAAATAATATATCTTTAAGAATATGTTCTTTATAACTTTACTATTATAAATAATCGATTGCTTTATTTCCGACTATTTACATTTTACTTCATTTTAAGTAAAAACTGGAGACGTGTTGTTGCATTTTCTGATTTACGATTTGAAGCAGAAAATCTGCTACCATTCTTGCCATTATTTTACGCGGACGTGAATTGTAAAAACTAAATTATAAGCACATATTTAGCTCAGTTGCTATCTTATGTTCTCTATAGAAAGGAAAATAAAAAGTGTGTACTTATGTAATTATTTTTTCGATCCACTAGAAGTGTTTACGAATACTACTACCAAATTTAAAGTTTGTATTTAAATCAATTAAAAGTTATTTGTACATCATTCGATAAAACATTAGTAAATAAATTGATTTTTATATCTTGTATAAGATAATTAAATTAATTTATTTTTAAACTAATTATATTACATGACGTTGTATTTGTTTTACACATACACGTTTTGTATAACATAAAGGCACCTATACATAAAAACCATAAAATGAAAATCAACATTACCGTACACTGCCAGCTTAATAGCTCATTAAAATCGATTTTATTAAAAACTAGCTTTTGCTCGCGGCTTCACTAGCCTCAACGTAGATTTTGTTTTAAAACAATAAACATAATATATAGGGTAACACCATCTAGAATAACGAACCTTTCAAATTATACCATATTTTTGAATATACATATATTTATAATGTATAGTATATATGTATATGTATATTACATTTGGAATGTCTTGCTCTGAAAGAGAATATTTATTATTAATATTTTTCCTAAGTTTTTAACATATAAAATATTTTTTTAATTTATAAAATATACATATATAAAATAAGTTCAATGGTTCCAGGGTTTACTTCCCAAAAATAAAATTCGCTCTCCCTTTGTTACTGCAAATACTTTAATCGAGTTCAACCAAACACATGATTCAGATTTTAAATAATATTATGACGACTGAGCGAACAGAGTGGGATTTACTTCTAATGAGAGATTAAACCAATATGGAAATTACACGCAATGCCAGTTTCACATATATAATATAATAAATGTACACTTTTTTTTTTAAATAGTAGCAAGAAACCACCGCTGCCCATAAAAAGTATCTATACTTACATATATTATAAAGGGTAAAGTTTGTATGTAAGTTTGTATATGGGGGTAATCTCTGAAACTATTGATCCGATTAAAAAAAATCTTTCTGCGTTAGTCAGTTTATTTATTGAGTAAGGTTACATCTAAATGAAACGCGAGTGAATCCGTGAGGGGCAACTAGTTATTAATACAATAAAATTACCCCACATAGCGGAAATCCATGACACGCAAATGAAAATTGCGTTTTCGTTTCTTTAGCTATTATTTTCCTTTCTTTCTTTCTTCCAATAAACTTAACTTCAAAGTTATTCCTTTTTGAGTTACGTTTCAATTATATTCGCAGGATGGAATGTCATGGATAATAGTGACTTAATTGGACATGAGTAGAGATGACTCAAGTGAGAACTTATAATGTATTAAATTATTATTTTAAAATCTACAGATATATGTATATATCAACATAAGAACTTTTTGCTATGATTCATATGAATGAAGCTAAAATAAAAGCTGGTTTAAACATAAGGCCCTTTCAAACTAGAGAGACTAGATAACCTAAACTAATATTGTAAGAAAATTTATTTGTCTATTTTTAGATGGTAATATCTGTTCTAATTTCAAAACAAATAATTATTCTAATTTCACAATTATTTCACTAATAAAAAGCTACACTATTCAGGAACCTCTTTGGTTGCCAATTTGTCACAAATCGAAACCTTCACAGTTATATTCATGTAGGAATTTAATATTTAGTTTAACAACAATACTTTGCGAAATTTCGTTGAAGCACAAAGGGTGAGTGACCTGGCTGTATAAAATCAGAAGGCTTAAGAATAATAGGGGCTTTCTGATCGTCGTAATGTCCTCACCAGGGGTGACCTTTTCAAACAACTAGTTTGCCTCTTATCCCAAAGAGAAATAATAAACGGGACAAAAGGGATACCATTACAACCCGAGAGTCTGTTTTTTGTTTTCAAACATTATTTTTCTTAACGTATTTTTTTTAAACCTTAATATTTTTTTTCTGAATAAGACAGAATTATAATACAATTCAAAGTATGTAATTAAAGTTATTTAAAACAGAATATAATTATAAACATACGATAATTATTTATATACATTTTGTAATAAAATATTTGTAACGAAAAATTGTTTTTTTTTTTTTTTAGTTAAAAAAAAGTTTTAAATGTGAAAAGACTTTTATTAAAATTTTAGATAATATTTATTAAAACTAAACACTCTCATTGACGCTCTGACTCATGACGGCATGGTTTGTTGTACACAAAAATAAAGTTTAAATTAAACAGAAAGTTCAAAATTAAATGTATAAATAAAATTCTGTATGCGAAAGATACTTGGGATATAAAATTTAAATAGTAGGTATTTCTTCAATATTTTGTAAATGTTTTTATTGTATAGCTTGTTATACTTTCACTACGATATAATCGTATAATAAACAAATCAAAATTGTTAAAACAATTTAGGGACTACTGCTTAAGTAGATTTTAAAGTGTGAAAGTATTCATGATATTTATAAGTAAGATCTTTTAACTAAATAATCAATAAAGACATAAATGAGCTCTTACCTCAGCTATTTTAATGAAAAATTTATAGAACTTGTTATTTAATCGAATAAAGAAGTTGTTATCAAAATTTATTACCATTTTAAGTATAATAGTTCTTGAGACAGACTCTTTCTTATTCTTACAAAATACTAGCGAACAAAATTTGTTTGTTTTTCCAAACAAATTACCCGGAATAATTTTAACGTTCTTCTAGCGGTAGATAATCAAAAGCAGTTTGTAGGCCTTATAACATTACTCCAACAGGGTAGAATAATCATAAACATCAAACAATTGAGCACGTACCGAAATTTTACTCGAGTCATATCGTGCTACCTTAAAGATAGTATAAACATAGTGTTTTTGGTGGTTTAAATTATAACCGATTTTTTACCACTGTGTAAGTAAATTCACATACTTGATAATACTTTTATAAGACGATTTTCAATGAAAATCTATACTGATATAATAAAGCTGAAGAGTTCGTTTGTTTGTTTGAACGCGCTAATCCCAGGAACTACTGGTTCAAATTGAAAAATTATTTTTTGTGTTAGATAGTTTTTTTGATTGAGGAAGCCTATAGGCTATATTACATCACGCTACAACTCATAGGAGCGAAGCAGTAACCATAAACGCGAGTAAAACTTCAAGGGACAGCTAGTTCTATAATAAAAGGAAATGTAATTAGAGTAATAATATTACTTTAAAAACGATGTATATTAATGATTATAATTGAAAATTATATAATTATTGCAGAACGCACCTAAAATAGTAAAAATAAAAAAATCTTCTTTCCTATTTCTTTTAAATAAATATGAGACTTAGCATAGGTATTGAGTTCCATTTTCCATTCCTAATAAATACTGAAATAGAACATTTCAATTTGTAATCGCACAGCTGTATTGGTTTTGCCTGCCGACGGCGCTCAACGAGCCTTAAAAAATATCTAAAGGAAGCATACAGTTGTAGCGCTCAACGAGCGTTAGAAAATATCTACAGGAAGCAAATAGTTATAAAAATGTATAAAAAAATGATTTATTTATTACTATGAAGTATAAGTATTGAATAAGTTATCAAGCTGTTTCATATTAGACTAAACTTTATATCTTTTGTCATAAGTATCAAAACGATTTTACATTTAATACGTAAGAATAGGAAATATCTTCAACTTTAAATACAATTTGAATATCCAGTAATATCAAGGATACAAACACATCATCATAAAAAATGTCTAACAATTATAAATGTATTATGATTTAAATAATTTTCCCTATTACTTTAAAGAGTTTTATTAAAGAAAGTAAACTCGATAAAAACTTATTTCCGTTGGCCTGTATCAAATCCCTTCATTTACATAAACCACAAAAGCCTACCGGTATCTTAATCCACTTCTTGTACTTGTTTACGTAGCTAACAAAAAAGATAATAAGTTTAGAAAGTTCAACATACCTTAGTTGCGGTCGGTCATCGAAAACGCCGGTTTAATGTATCGGCATTACGTGAAATGTTGAGATCGATCTGTAATATTGAAGTAGGTCAGGACAGGCACTGGGGTCCTCATTTCGCACGCTCATTATCACTTCACGGGGTTCGGCACTAGAGTCATGTGGTGGAATCGATGTGGCGATGAGCCCGCGCAACAGTGTGGTATGCCGTCAGTAGGCGAGGGGGCGCTAGGCGCGCATGACAGGCAGCGCGATGGCGCGAGACGCGAGGCGAAGGCGCGCGGAGCAGGGCGCTACGGCGGGCTACAGCTCCACACACGGGCGGCCGGCGCGCGGCGCGAGGCGAACTGCCCGGGTTCGCCGCCACCGCCACCGCCTCTCATTGCCCTAAATTCGCGCTACAGGCGGCACAATAATTGTAAAGCTGCAACCGCGACGGCCGTCTATCGATTCAGCGTACGTTTCGTGAAAGTAAAAAGTTAACTCGATCGAATACAATGCGGTCGGTACGGTAACGCGATCCTACACTTTTCTAGGTCACAAAATAGCTTAAAAGTTATTATCGATTATTTCGAGCTATTCGAGTTTATAAATAAACGTCATGAAAACTTTTCTGCAACGGTTTTGTAACATAAAATTGATTGAACTGTATAGCAGCGAGCAGAAAAAAACATTTTTCTCTTTTACAGTCGAGTTGACAAAATCATTTTTTTTTCTTTGTTCGTTCCTCGCAAATCAATATTATATTATTAATCGTGTTGGTTGTGTTTGTTTTTAGAATATGAAAATACTTAATCAATTTTTAATTCATGAAAAAGCTATATTCTTGAAACTAGTCGCGCAATGCAGAAAAAGCCGCCTACGCGAAGTCTACGCGTGACGTCCTACATACGTGCTACGCGACTACGTCAACGCTACGACGCGTTGCGCACTCGTACCCAAACTATCTTAAACAATTAAAAGCTATGACTCTTATCGTAAGACTTTTTACAAAGTGTTTTAATAAAATTTATTAAATGACCAAACTGGATTATAATGTTAAGATTTAAGTAAAAAAAAAAAGTGTTATTCATCATAAAATAATGAAAGCAATTTTATTTGTTTTAAGATATAAGTCATTCGGGAGGCTGTGAGTGAACGTTTTTTTATAATTAGTCATAGTGAACTGCGAGGTAATGAGATCCATTTAGATCAACATTACTTTCTTTTCATTTATTTTTCCCTATAACAATTCCTTCCGCGGCTTCGCACGTGTCAATAATTTTTTTTCAATCAATTCAGATTATCACAAAAACTGTACTTTTTTTAAACTAAATACACCTTATTTTGTTTTCTGTACAACTTATGCGAACTTTGATGTAAATAAGTTGTATAGCTGTGGCGTAAGAGCGTAACAAACAAATAAAGTCACATTCGTATTCATTCACATTTAAGTTAGAAAGTTAAGACTTCAAAACGATGATTTATTAGATCGAAATAAATGTTATAATAATATAATTTAAATATTATAATCGTTTAATCACCCTATTAATAACTGGCTTCTGTTTGCGACTTGCGTTGATGTAGATTTCGTTTTAAAATTATACCCATAATATACATAAAATCAAAATGTATCATAATTTTTAAAATACGTAAAGTGGTTCGGTATTCACTCACTTATACAAAATTCACTCTTTATTTGCCATATTAAAGTAGATATATAAAGAAAAATGCTGCTAAGGTATCATGTTTTTTTGACTGACTTCCAAAAATAGTAATAAATTTCTTACATATGTTCACTGATTAGTCTAAAACTGTTCGACAGATTTGTTTAATTTTTGAAATTATTATTATTTGAAAGCGTATACTCTCTCATTGTTCCCATAGAATTTTCATTATAACTCGGTTCCGTAGTTTGATGTTTAAATCTAAATAACTGGAATAAGTATGTCATTCGAGTAAACGAACTTACTTATGTATTTAGTTTCGCGGTCCGTTGCTTTTTTAAAAAGTTTATTAAAGATTTATTTAATTTATAGTCTCCACGAATGCTTTAGAATAACACAAGCTGCATACCGTGGCATAAACTGTATGTGCTAATCCAGGATATAGTTTGCTCAATTCCGAATTTCACTCAGATCCGTTAAGCTGCTACAGCGTGAAGATGTTACTAACATATTCAAATTCTAATAATACTTTATTCGAATAGGCTTCTTCAAAGACTTTTATTTTTACATGTCAACGTTTTTACCAGAAGACGAGGTTCTCAATTCGTAGTACATAGTTTTAATACGCATTTTTAATATTTGTTACCTCCGCTAATGTGATATGATGACGTCTTAACCGATTTTGAAAATTTTTATTATTGGATTTTTTGTCAAAATCGGTTTAGTAGCTTGATTTTAAAAAAATATCTGGAATGATTATGTCGTTGGTTACTTTTTTATATAATATGATGCGGACAAACGGAGGAGACAACTAAATATAATAATAGGCTGTATACGAAATTCGACACTTTAATCGTGAACGTTTTTAAGTTATGCGTGATACATGAGATATTTGAATGCGTACTTGTAACATTGTTTAGTCGTACGACGAAAGATAAAATCAAATGTGTTAGTCAAAAGTAATACAGGGATATTCAAAATATTTCCATTGAGAATATTGATGATTGTCATTTTTGCAATTGCGACGAAAGACTACTGTTTTTACATCCTTAAATATAATTATGAAAAACAAACGTCCATTCCAAACGTAGGAAATTCAAAAACTCGTGGGGACTATTGAATACATATCTCATAACAGTGTCGAACAAAAAGGCTCAAAATCGCTATAAACGCTGTAAGATTAATGCGGTACATGCAATCGACCGACTGCGGTCGATTCGACCGACGTGCTAACCCTCGCGTGTCGTGCGTGTCGAGCTGTTTGTGTTGAAAAACTTATTAAATGACCGCCGCCACCGCACTATGCTGAATGCCCAGGGACTTGAAGGTTGAGCGGTTAGGTTTTACGTAATAATTTGATCTTATTTAAACGCTCAGTGTAATCATTCGCTTCTTTTAAATTGGATGATTAACTTTTATAGGATCAATATTTTTTCTTTTATTTCTTTTTGCTTTTAACTAGCTGTCCTTGCGTTTCACTCGCGTTTATGGTTACGTTCACTGCTTTTCTCCTATGAGTCGTAGTGTGATGTAATAAAGCCTATTGCCTTCCCCAATAAATAAACTATCTAACACAAAAAGATTTTTTCAATTCGAACCAGTAGTTCCTGAGCTTTCAAACAACAGACTATTCAGCTTTATAATATTAGTATAGATGATGCTCACCAATAAAGTTTCAAGCCGTGTCCTAATAAAAAATGAGGCATGTAACCCTTTCGTCTGATACGTTTTACTTTATACTTGTATTAAATAAAATAAAAATTTGTTACCTTCACGCGTTTCTGAGAAAAACAAAGACAAACTGACATACAGACAAACATACATACAAAAATTTACAGTTTTCAGATTTTTTCCTTTATTTGTACCATAAGATCTTACTTCTTGCCAAATTTCATAGTGCTAGGTCAATGGGAAGTACCCTATAGGTTTTGATTCCCTTGTGAAAACGCTAAAATGGTCAAAATATGCGACATATTTTCCATTATCTTTTGATTGCGTTGACTTAGAACTTTAATTTTTTCACGGCCGCATGTCATCGTAGACTTGAGTATATGATATTTTATATTTTTAATTTTTGATATTAATTTCAACATGCATTTCTGAGAAAAAAGGGTTGACAGCCCGACAGACAGACAGACAGACAGACAGACAGACGGACAACAAAGTGATCCTATAAGGGTTCCGTTTTTCCTTTTAAGGTACGGAACCCTAAAAATAGTTGCTATATCCGAAACATAAAATGTAAAAGTAAAGTAACAGCCTCTATATGTCCCACTGCTAGGCAAAGGCCTTCTCTCCTAGTAAGGAGAAGGTTCAGAGCATAATCTACCACGCTGCTCCACCGCGGGTTTCCTCACGATGTTTTCCTTCACCGCCGACCTCGAGATGAATTTAAACACAAATTTAGATCTTGAAGAATCAGCGGTGTTAGCCGGGGTTTGAACCTGCGATCTTCGGTTGAGACTAGGCCATCTCGGCTCGCCGAGTATTTCAATCTTTTATCTTATCTAACTTAAACAAAACGTACCAGGAGTGAACCAGCAATCCAATTCTCAAGACAAAAGTAATTTCGCGAGATTCACTATTACTAAAGTAGTTGCCACTACGACTAACAGGAAACTATGCTCGACACTTCGCCGCACATATCACCGGCACCACACTCGAAGCACGTTCCAAAACTGGAACATTTCTAGTACTTTATGACGGATAATTACAAGTTTGAACAGTAATGCATTCCACTCTACATATTAAAGTCGGTTTAACATTACGAAATTAGTGTTGTGAATGATAAATTTAGTATTATTAAATAAAATTCAGCAATTGTGTTACTTGTTTCGTGAAATCTTATACTATATATACACTAACATTATAAATTATATACCTTAAACGAGCCGACTCTAGGCTCGTGACCACGACGGATGCAACTTCGTCGAAACGTCGGGCAATAAAAAGATAAGATAAGACCCGTTATATAAAATATGAATAATATTATAAAGCTAAAGACTGTTTGAACGCATTGATTTTAGGAACTACTGGTTCGATTTGAAATATTATTTTTGTGTTAAATAGTTTATTTATTGAGGAAGGCTATAAGCTATATTACATCACGTTAAGGCTGATAGGAGAAAAGCAGTAATCATAAACGCGAGTGAAACCGGGGGGGGGGGGGGGGGGGGGAGTTAGTTTGTATTATAATATTAACAGTATGTCTCGCTATCATTATGGAGACGTCAATATCGAAGCTTTACTTTTTTGTATTTAAAATAGCTGATATACGAGCAGACGGGACACATGATGGTAAGAATTTATCGCCACCCATGGACAATTGCAACTAAGAGGAGCTACAAATGCGTTGCTAACTCAAAAACGAATCCGGGATAAAAGGGAATGGAAAGTAAGGAAACGCAGCTTCATGAGGTACTTAACGCCGATCTTCTGTGAGAATGAGGTACTGCCCTGGCCGAGCCAGCCCGTATATGCTCTAGTCATTAGGCTACAGCTCAGCTACCTCAATAAATACTGTCTTGCTTGCAAAATGCTTTCGCGTCACAATATTAGTATAGACAGTTTTGTGTCGCAATTAAAAGATGAAACAATTTGCCTGATTTGATTTGAAGTATCAACAAAATATTGTGTATTATATAAAGTGCTATTCCAGTGGTATTCATTTAATCGATGCATTGTGAAACTTGATGTTTCTTCGCGAAATTATGGGCGAAATTAATATCATTAATTAATTTCCTTACTACTTAAAAATGTACAATAACTTCGGCTTAAATGTCTGTTATGCTTGGCCAGTGAGATAAGACTTTTAATTTAATAACATTCCTCTTATTGATATGTTTAGTTAACTGAGTAGGATTATCTAAAATAACTACAGCAAAATTTAGATAAAGGGATTGGCAATGAAAAGATC
The DNA here is from genome assembly GCA_037950945.1 of Hypolimnas misippus. NCBI lineage: Eukaryota > Metazoa > Arthropoda > Insecta > Lepidoptera > Nymphalidae > Hypolimnas > Hypolimnas misippus. The sequence continues at coordinate 9,397,455 of JBBEEQ010000011.1, read as the reverse complement.
AAAGGTTTAATTATAAATTCACAATTTAATGCTGATAAGCAATACTATCTCAAGCCACACGGAGTATGTTTTGAAAAGATGGCCTCTTAAAGGAAAATAAGGGAAGCTTTAAAAATCATATCAATGTAATCCATGAGAAAGTAACTTTATCTGTGTGTTGCGTTTTAATAGCTAAACGCCTTAAATTATTTTAATGTAATTCAATAATACGGTTTTAGATACAAATGGCCTTATTTTCATTATGGCCCACAAGGCATAAATGTAAAAATTCTTAATAAAATAATAAATTTCGTTTCACAATCAGAGTAATAGATTTAAACATAAAACACACAGAATGATTATCAATTAAAATAAGTACTTTCTAATATTTTGAAGTATGTTAAAATTAAAAAGACTACTAGATTTCATTAAAAAAGCAATATATAATCATATACCAAACAACACTTTAAAAAGGGGCAACCGACTTCAAAAGCAAAAAAGGTCATTTCGTATACTTGAATGACATACTAATTTCAGTTATTTTGATTTTCAAACTAATCTACTGAACCGATTTTGATAAAAGATCAAAAAGACCAATCTAGATACTCTTTTTAACATAAAAGAATTTACTAATTTAATCTAACGGTTTCTAAATTCGAGTAATTCGTAAACATATAAAAAAATTAAAAAACTCCTGACACAAAAAACTTTATAAGTAAACAAAAGAGCTCATGATCTTGAAATAACTCTACCGATTTCAAATAAAACAACCGCATCCAAATCGGTCCACCCGTTTAGGAGCTACGGTGCCACAGACAGACACGCATAGCGGTCAAACTTAAAACACCCCTCTTTTTGCGTCTGAGGTTAATAAAAAAAGTCTCCGACAAATTAAAAACCTCCTCTTTTTTGAAAATTGATTACCAAAACTTTAAATAAACTGAAAATATCTTCTATGGGTGTTTTATACCTCTGTGTATAACCATTAATTCAGTTCTGTAAGCATGTCGATAACGACATTGTCAAAGGTTTACTACAATGAATCATCGGCGCCCTACCTGCTCATAATATCCTGAATCACTTTGTCTTGTCATGCTACTTCTAACATTTCAAAAACTTGTAACGGATGAAAAAAGGTTTTAAGTAAACGCCATTATTTTCCTTATCTATTTGGTCCCTTCACACCAGTTTAATGAATTATGTAACTAAAGAACTTATTGGAATCACTAATTGTAAGACTTAGAAAATCTATACTAATATTATAAAACCGAAGAGTTTGTTTGTTTCTTTGATTGATTGTTTGCTTGTAATCTCAGAAACTACTGGTCCGATTTGAAAAATTCTTTCAGTGTTAAATAGCCCATTTATCGAGGACGGCTATAGGCTATATATTATCATGCTAAGATCAAAAGGAACGGAGCACTAATGAAGAATGTTTCAAAATCGGGGGACATTTTCCTAATGAGAGAGCTTACGCTGCGTAAACGGTTAAAGTTTCTTAAAAATCATGTATGACAGAATTGTTCCCCTTAAAAAGTTCTAAAAAAAAGTCTTCGACAGCATATGTCTTTTAAGGTTAGCTCATTATAACCTTTTTTATGCTAACCAAATTTGTTCTAAAATAATTTTTTATTAGCGCAAAGTAACTACCCCACGAGAACGAAGTCGCAGGCGGAAGCTAGTAATATATAAAATCGAAAATTTTAAAAACCGCTTTGAGACCACTTTAACGATCATAAACTCGAAATTTCTGCTTTAAATTGGTATATCCTGCTGTTTCAAGGTGATACTGCATTAGGTCAAGGTTACAGTAAGCTTAGAAAGTCACAAACTAATTAGTTTCGAATCAATCAGACCTGTACAAGTTGCTCCGATGCTTTCAACAACTATTAAAGTGGTGATAATCTTCAAACATCTAAACAGATTTGGTGGTAACGCATTTGTGGCATCTCTATGCATTGCCACCAGATCTGATTCTATATAATATCTTCATAAATTACAGCTATGAACCATCTCGATTATATCAACTTTCAAACAAACAATAACATCAAAATTGGTCCATTCGGTCCAATAGGGAGCTACGATGCCACAGATAGAAATAGTAGATATACAGATACAAAGATACATACGTCAAACTTATAACACTCCTCTTTTTAGTGTTCAAAATCAAATTACACAATTTTGCTTACTTCGAGATTGCATTGCTTTAATGAAAACAATTTCATCGAAACACTAATAATATAAATCGATATTCTAATAGCCGTATCACTTAACAGCTAATCGCTTTTAGCGCTTAACAAACAAAAGAGCTTTATTCTCTCAGAAGATTCAACTTCCACTGTGCGACAGTCACCTCATAAGTCAAACTCAACAAAGTTCATGGTAACGAGCCAGCGGAGTTACAAACTTATCTATACCTTCTGTGAACGAATTTAAAGTCATTAATGCGTCGGATTTATAAAAATATAGTTATAACAAGGTATCGAAATTTTTTATATGTGATTTATAAACAAAAACACAAAAACGTATACTTAATTTTTTTTTTTCAAAATTATACATCGAATATTTTTTTATTGTAATCTATACTAATATTATAAAGCTGAAGAGTTTGTTTATTTGAACGCGCTAGTCTCAGGAATTACTGGTTCGAATTGAAAATTTATTTGAGGAAGGCTATAGGCTATATAACATCACGTTATGACTTATAGAGAAACCGCAAGGGACAGCTAGTATAATATGTAATATATGTTACTATTATATAACTTTTATGTCACAACTATGTTCATCGTATCAGTCCGTTGCCGGACTACTACTAGTAGAAAGTATTAATCACAATATAAACACTATTTTCTAATGAAAAAATTATTATATATATATACACACAAAATTATATAACAAATTGTCCCGCCGTTCCGAAGGAATTTAAAAACATCCAAACGGGCGTAAGGCAAGAACTATTTTGTAAGTTTAACCTAGTAATTTATGAAAAAAAAATTATAACCAAAAAACAGCATTACATCATATTCGATATACCGATGGTACCAACACTAGGTAATCCTGTAACGTCGGTACCTATTTACAGTTTAACGGTTTGTTTACTGTTGTCGCTCGGTTTACACAAGTATTTACAATTACGCTATTTATTATTAACTAATAAAAGAGAAAGACAAAAAAGGAAAAAATAAATCCAAAGTTTACGTTCCCAAATTTTTGAACAATTGTCAATTATCTAATATAGTACTATGCTATTATATAAAAAATAAATCTGTAACCCAGTTACACTTACCCAGGGAACCTTACAAAAGCCATGAGTGTCAATTGACATTCTTTCAGGTGTAAAACTATAACAAACAATTATTGTGAATCTTTATGAAAGTCTAGGAACAAAACTTATAAGTGAATAGTGAATAATCACTATTCACTTATAAGTTATAAGTACTCTTTGTCACCTAAGAATGAATTCTACGAACAATCCATAATTAGGTACGCCTATAAAAATGAAAGAAAACAACTACACATCGATAGAAATGGTCAATAGTCATTGACTCAAACATTCAATATTATAAGGCGAGAATTACTCTTATAAGTTTTGCTCTCAAACATTCATAAAGATTGACATATGTCACTGCTCATTGCTTTACATCTGAAAGAATTTACAGTGCCTTATTTATGACATTCACAGGTTTCGTAACAACTTACTACGTATCTGTTACTATGTTACAGAGTTATTTTATATCGCTCTCGAGAGTGAAACACACAAATGTCATTCTCACCTAAGGCTTATCGTAAGGAGATATATTTAGGGATGATCTATAATTTTCTTTACCTTATTAAATTATGTTTTGCTTACCTTTCTTACTGAACTAAACCATGCATGATTTAAGCTACGTAATCTTGTTTTTTTAGAACAAAATGTTCTGATGAGTTCTAGACTCTCCTGCAGGTATTTTAGGTGCTGACACCTCATTTATCTTTGAAAGTTATATCGTCAAAACGTCATAAATTAAGTTAAATGATAAAATTCAAACAATATTTAATCAAGTCAAAAAAACTAGTAGTTTAGAATATACATATATCTAGTATACTTAATCTAAGATTTAATGTTTCTTATATTTAGTGTTATGTATGTTGAAAAAAATCTTTACCTCGGCGTGTATTTAACTGCCCGTCTGTCTATCATGTGCCTTTTATATACATACGTATGAATTAATAAATTATTTATATCTTGTTTTATGTTATCTTCCTTTAAGAATTAGGGTTATTAAAAAAAAGACAATAAATTTAATAACAAATTTTTATTTTCACCTAAATACCTTTTTCAAGACATTGACTGCCGTATTATAATTCCAGAAGAAAATCTTTAGACGATTTGGTGAGAACTTTGGACACCATTGCTGAAGTAGTTCAAGATCATGCTGAACCAAGACTGCAGACTTGATAAGTATCCGGCTTCTTCAGGTGTGTTGAGTGTTACTTGTACAAGGCCGTCGTTGTAAATTTCACCAGAAGGTATTTGAGGTACAACCTCTGGCTTATCAATTATAACAGGCTCTTCAATTTCAATGGGATCTTCAACTGAAATAGCAGGATCGTCGACAATAATAGGTTCCTCTGGGAAGATCTCGGGTGAAGGTTCAGGTAAGACTGGCTCAGGTAATATCACAGGCTCAGGTTTTACTTCGGGTAAAACTGGCTCAGGTAATATCACAGGCTCAGGTTTTAGTTCGGGTAAAACTGGCTCAGGTAATAATACAGGGTCAGGTTTTACTTCGGGCAAAACTGGCTCAGGTAATATCACAGCTTCAGGTAATACTTCGGGCAAAACTTCCTCAGGTAATATCGCTATTATCGGGTCTGGAGTGGGTTCTATTCCATGAATGTTTCCTATTTCAGGCAAACCCAGGGTAGGCATTATTTCAAATTCTGGTGCCCCTTCAGGCAGACCCGCATAGGGGTGCTCAGCATATCTGGGGGCTGCAGCGACAGCCGCCACTAATATGGCCAGCAGGAAGACTTTCATGATTTTTCGTTTACCTAAAATCATCAAGACAACATAATTATTGATAATTCTATACACGTAATTTAATTATTTCTATATTTTAAATAGAATAGCTAAATATATATTTACCTTCGTTTCGATCTGAGGTCCACTACCGAATGAGAAATTCGCAGACTTAACTAATAATTTAACATTTTCTTTTATCAGAGATAATATAATCATAATTTCCGCTATAAAAAATAAATTTCGATTACAGTCATATTTTATGATTACTAAAGCTTTGTTATCGTTTCTACTAAATTTCAATAATATTATAGTGATAAGGAAGCAATTTATGTGATGTATGTTGGTAGAATATTTTTTTTTATTGTGCTGGGTTAGGGCTATAATTTATTTTGTTTAATGTAACTCATAATGTAACGTGAAAAAATGATTATCAGCTAAGATTAGTTATGATTTGATGACACTCAAACATTTGGACTATTATCGAATACCATAGTGCAACGGATGCTACAATTAATTAGAGGTTACCGTTAATGGTACGCATCGTAATAGTAGTAATTGCAATTATGGATTAAACTACGCAAATAAGTGATTTTTTTTGTATTATATAAGGCCCCACCTACCCGCTGTTACGGAAACGTTATTCTAGTAATTTTAAAACATTATACCATTGTTACCATATTTATATTTCAATAGATTCTAATATTATATACAAATTCGAGTCAACAACGTCATAATAAAATAAATCAATTTAAAAAATTTAATTTATTAAAACTTACGAACAAATGATTAAAAAATATCAATATTAACAAAACATTATACTAAAATCACTTATTAGGAGTAACAAAAACTAAGACGGGCTTATACTTAGAGTCCCAAGTGCCATCATTTTCTGACTTAGGTGTCAGGTCCCCACTTTTATATGTATCAGAAATTTTTACGAAGATATCTTTGAATTTTTGATCTACATCACTTTCTATAGCATTTTCGACGTCATTGATAGTAGATCCAGTCGGTATGACTTCTTTGCCTGTAGTGTAAGGGGTTCCTTTATCGTATTGAAGGTCCATGTAATCATTTAGAATACCTTCTAGTACATTCTTTACGCTTTCGTTGAATGCATAGTCCTGGATGCCCTCAGAGAGCTCGTTGACTGTTACCGTGGGGACTGACATTATTTATCTGAAACAATATAAATGATATGATATTTTTGTCGTTTATTAAATTGAACTAGTATGTCTAAAGTATCAGTTAAAAACAATTATTCCTTTCATTATTTCCTACTCACTGCTATCCCATATTTCTTTTAAGCAGACGAGGGGCAACAGAAACCATTTAACATCAGATATCCCGTCTGCTCGTGCCCCAGTTAAAAAAAAACATACCGATGACTTTCTTGTAAGACAACTAACATGAGAAACACCGCTAGATGTTGTAATAATGCTAAACCACTACGCTATTACTATATTTCCTTGGCTTTCGATTTAATATGTCAATTTTAATTTTTTTATACCGATTTTCATTAAAATATATAAAACATAAACAATTCCTGTAGCTAAACATTGTTGTGTTTAATTTTATAATCGGTCGTAAATTATATTATTGATTTTAGAATACCATTTATTATCAAAGATAAATGTTAATATACAGCTTTAAGTCTTTTAATATAATGCTAAGTTATCAATGTTGTCAAATTATTTATTTATCAACAAAGAAATTTATATCAAAATTCCTAAAAAAAAAAGACAAATACATAGGAAACATTTAAAAATATAAACTTAAAACACTCTATCCTTCTCAAATTGAAAAATTATAACGTGTGTATCAAGTTATATATTTAGCATATTTTATTTTCAATACTATAAAAATAAAATAAACATGACAACAAACAACTCGTATGAAGTGTTGATGGGACTGATGTAAAACTGAAACATGGCGATATAATTTAAGAAGAATTGGAAAATAAAGACGTGGACTATGAATCTATTATTCACTTTGACTCTAAAAATAGATCAAATCGCTATAACTTATTTTAACAAGTTTCTGGTAGATTAAATTTATTTTATATTCATTATTTTACTACTTCTGGATAACCCAATAAAGGCCAAAAAGTAACACATGACACTGATATTAAGCAAAAACTGAGCCATGAGCTTATAAAGTTACTAACTGGATAAGAGATTTTTCAGTTTATTTTCGCAGAGCGCTTATTGATAAAGATTTTCGAATGCTGCTCACAAGCTGCTTTGGTTAACGCTTTGCAAAACGATATATCTTATGAAATGAGGTTATCACTTATTTGCGTTAGTTAACTTCTTAACATTCGGATCTGAGCTGTATAAGAAGAAAATGCCATAAAACTAATAATGATAATTAATGAAACGCGTGTTGACATTGTAACATTATATACTGAAACTACTAATATTACAAAATTTTAAACAAATTAAATTTTCTCTAGTTTATTTTTTTAGTGACTACTTATATAAATATTTTCATCGAATAGAAAGAGGACAGAACAGTAAGAATTTTCATGTTTAAAATATGGCGGCACATCCAGAAAAGATACGCGGTCAAAATCTTTAAGTTCACCAATTTTCATAACTCCCGGAAATTTTTTCTGGTAAAACTATCCACTATATTACGTCCACGCAAATGATATTTAGTAAAGTATTTTGTATCGTAAATATTTAGTATATCGAAAAAAAAACTTTGCTTAAATGATAAACTTTGCTAACAAATAAAAACAAAAATCAACAACTATTTCTTAAAATATCCTTTAGGACGATAATACAAATCTACACATTGTTGCAAGATGTCGGCAACTATTAAGTTTGTCTCTTATGTAATACACAAAATGGGCCTCGGTTTTCTGTCTTAATACATAATATCAGTTATTGCCAAAGCTTACTGATTATAGCCCGTAAATAAGCTGGCTGGACCTGTCAGCACACTCTCACAAAATGTCGGTGTAAAGCAACAGTAACTATGTTTCGTACGATGAGGGTGAAACCTCCATTTCTTCCATTCCTTTTCCTTGCCTTATTATTTTTTAAGCGTTTCTTTTTTAATGTTACATCAGGTGAACCGCCTGCTTGTTTATCCATTATTATCATAAAAAAATTATATAACTTTTTTAAAACCTGTTTTAAACTTCCAATGTCCCATAAAATATCCGTCCATCCTTTACAACGGGATAGGTACATAGGTTTAAGGTTCCAGATTTGTATTTCCAAATCCCAATTTAGACAATGTAGGAATTTATTATATTGAAAACAATAAAATAATATATATGTAATATATTTTAATCCGACTTTCAACCTGGTAAGTGTGTCCGTTACATAAATAAAAATGAATTGTTTGTCTATGTTTCTTTTCTAAATTCATAATAAAGTTTATCTAAAGGGTACAGTCAAAAGCGTTGGTATGTCCTCTTGAAAAGATTATGAAAAAAACGCAATTTAAAGTTTAAAAGTTTATGTTTATTGCGATTGAAAATTTAAAACATATTTTTATAATAAATATGAATGAAAATACTATAAAAATAAGTAACGTATCTATGTTATCTGTAAAGATATAAAACCCTAAAATAATAACGTTCTCTGTTCTTTTTCTTGTACCCTTAATTTTATTTATACAAAAGCTAATTTTGTGTCTCTTTCATTTTATTGAAGTTAGTTTAATTTTCGACTTAACTAATATTACACTTCACTAATTATATGTTATTACTTCTGTATTCGTTAATATATTTTAAAAGAGATATACTGAAATATTAAATAATTTCTGAGAAGAGAATTAAAAGATAATATAATTAGCTTATTATTTTTATTATAATTTATTAGATTATTTTAGGTGAATATTAACACTAATACGTTTATAAGCTAATAACACCTACATAGTTTTATAATGCTATTTAAACGCTATCAGTTATAATAAAGATATTTTTTTTACCTACAGACAATTTGAACAGTAAATTTTATGAGATGAAGTTATATAATTTATCTTGTTTTACAATTAGTATATTATTTTAAATACAAAATAAAAATTTGTAACTTACGTTTCCAAATAACTTCGATACGCAATTTAACATCAAATATCTCACTACTGCAAGATGACTGGAGTCAGTATGACTATGACGTTGGTTTTATAAATTACAAATAATAAGGGCTCTTCAAATAAATGTGGGCTTGGCATGTCAAAAAACCGGTTAAACGCGACTCGTACGTGGAGGGTTCCGTACCATCGTACAAAATATAAATTTCATTTTTAAATAATTGTATGTAAAAGAAACAAGATAGACATATATAACATATCAACCATTCCTCTGCGAGTACGACTCACAATTGACCGGATTTTAATATTTGCTGTTGAAAATTCAACACTCTATCTATTAGGGATCATAACACAGTATTAGGGGCCGTCCATTAATCACGTGATGTTTTTTTAGCAAACTTAAGACCTGCTCCCCACTTTAGTACGTGGTGAGGTTTTGTACTACCTTTCTTCGCACCTAAAATGACGTGCATTTTTTGTGCATATTAGGTAAAGATATTTAAAAGAAATATACCTCCTCCCACCTTCTAATATTTGTTAATTTTTTCCCGAACAGACCCTTAGGGTTTAAGTACAGCCCGCTGACTCTAGAACGCTCAGATGGACAGTGAAAGCTTAATAATAGGGTCCCATTATAAACCCTTTAGGCACGGAACCCTAAAAACTGATAAGATGACCGAACTTTATCAAAGTTCAAACATTGCAATTCATTTCGCGCCAAAATAAAAGTGAAGTGTTGATAAAAGATGCCCTAAATAATCACTTTACTCTTTATGTTACGATTTTTGCGTGAGAAATTTAATCTTTATTTATTTCACAATATTGCATGTTTATACTTCCCACGAATCTATATTTTTTTTTACATAAATGTAAAAAAAAGATTTAATAGAAAAAAAGTATTTTTTATATTTATGATATAGTATATCGCCGTATATAAACTTTTTTATGTTAATGCGTGGGATATCTACCCACTAAAACCCCTGCGACGGCCCTGCGTGGAAAAGAAGAGACCACGTGATCGCTTACGCAATGCGCATGCGCATCCGCTGCCCCTCCCATACGTTACTCCGCTCGTGGATGACAGAGCTCGTTTCGGGAGGCCTAATCTACTTAAACAAATAATTAAATCATTGAAGGGTTCTATAACTGAATTCAACAGGATGTCCTTAATTTTTCAATACATATTTTTATACAAAAATATATGAAAATGATCACAGTTTTACGTCATTTTACAATAAGCAAACTTTTTTGTTTATCAGAACAAGTGACACTTCCTAAAAAAATATTGTTGAGACTTTTACCCTTGGCGACCTCTCCTAACGCCCCAAAATAAAATTATGTTAACATATGCTATGCTATAATAATTTTATACGTTTCTTTGTCATTTTATTTTGCATAAATAATCAAAACATCAAAACTAAGTTATTCATTTATTGATGTACAATATTGATTATTGAGATTTCCTTAGCATCGAAGTATTATCAACTTATTATTGGCTATTTTATTAGTTTGTTTCTTATTCTGTGCCCGAAAACAGAGTTCTTATCACTTCGGTATCTATCGGACTGTATGTCATACGCTCGCAATATCTTTCTTAAAGAGATAGATAAAACAAAATAGACAGACGTGTCACACACACCTACAATCTTTGCAAAATGAATTTAGTGTTCATAAATACAATGTAACTAACAAACCATTGGTCTCATTTTTCCTAAAGAATCACATACAAACACATATACACGCAGACACGTTTTTTATGACTCCGACACGAAATGTTTAGCAATTATTTAACCATTCGAAAAATTAGAAAAATGAGGATATTTGTTTTTATCCTTTTTTTCACTAGTTTAATACTATGAATGAAGACTTAATTGAACTTCTTTAAATACATTGCTTGTGTGAAATATAGTTTTAAAACTCGTTAAAGCACATTTTATAAAAGAAATAATCATTACTCATGTGTTTAAATTTATTAAACACTTACCTCAAAAATACTTTTAGACTTATTGAAATTTTAAGTGTCCTAATTTAGTGAAACCGAATGTTATCGAATTATGCAACACTTTGACATTTAAAAATTGAAATTGCGTTTCTTATTGCAGTAGAATAAAAAGATAAAATTGTTAACTGTTACAATTCAGTAAAGTTTCTGCATGAGGCGAAAAGTTGCTTTTAGTATTATCTTTCGAATTTAAAAATATTTAAGATAATGGACGGAAATATGAGATTAAAGTATGTATGGAAAATGTTAATTCAAATTGAAATCAAATTATACTTTATTCAAATAGGCCTTGTAAAGCACTTTCAAATCGTCAAGTTACAGGTCCATTGGTTATATATTTTTTTGGCTACCACCGGTTCGAAATGTAGAAGAACCGGCAAGAAACTCGATAGGTACTCTTTTAAAAATCATTCATACTTTATGGATTTTTATTACATTTTTTTTTTTTAATCCTGTAATAAAATCAACGCACATTGGATCCACGCCTCTTTATCGTTCAAATAATCTGCTATAGTATAATATGCTTATCTATTATTAATGTTATGTTACATGTAATGTCCCTGATTTATACTAGTTTATTATTATGGAAGGTTAATAAACCATTAAATAATCTTTAATTACATAAGTTCACCTTCAACGGTCTGGACATTCGTTTTGATTGGATTCACCACGATAGTATCGATGAGGTTGACATTAATTGGCTCAGTTTTAATAGGCTGCACAGATTCTACATAAATAGGTAACGAAACTACTCCAATTTTATTGAGGTAGAGTCTAGCAGTAATACTAACTACAGCTCGTATACAGGCTGACTCGCCCGAGGCGGTACTTAAATCTCATAGAAGATCGGCGTGAAGTAATGAAAGTAGCTGCGCATTGTACCATTTCTTTCCTTCTTACTCTTTTTTGTCCTAGTAAACATATTGTGTGCAACACATTTGTGGCTACTCTGGTACTGCAAATGCTTATGGGCGACGGTAAACACTTAAAATTAAGTGCCAAATCGTTTGTCAGACATAAAAAAATATATAGGTTATAAAAAAAAATTCTTCTGGCACGGGATCCCTACTGTATACACAAGATTTCATGAGACAAGTGCCTTCATTCGAAGACCACAAACCAACAGGTGTACATCTGATAGAGATGACGTGCTTTATCGTTTTACGTTCGCTGAGAAATCTTTTTCTCATAGGCCTTGATGTGTAACAAGAGCTCAGGAGAAATCGAAGAGTGGTTGTCACTGTTGAACGGAAACAGTATTTGACCTATTTGTCTTATATCTATGATATGGGGCCGTAAAGTAAAGAGGCTAGACTGTTGATTGTACGACTAATTTAAGTTAGTTGGCTGCGACATATACATATAAAACACAGAAGTTGTTTCTACCTATGTCCGTTATAGATTTTGAATCCATTTAACCGATGTATTTCTAACTAGTTTCATGAGCAAGGCAATAATGCGACAATGGTTTTATAGTATTAAAACAGATATTTTTAGAAACTTTTAAAGAATATATGAATTTTGATTTTCAAATAATATGCATTTGCCTGAGAACAGAAAACAGTATTTTATATCGGACCGCGCCCGACTATAATAATATTTAACGCATCCTCCTTCGTAAATAAGTTTTTTTTTTCAAATCAGCGGGTTTGATTCCTGACTAGGAAAATTATTTTTTCAAAAGACTATTGATACAGTTTCAGTTCTCATCAAAATTGTCCTTAAGATTTGAGATTCGGCCTTTGAGATTTTTTGCTATTCCTTCGCAGATGGCCTACCACGCCCAGTTAAAAAATTAACTCTGTACCTATATAAATATTTTTATTTTAATTAGGTATATAACTATACTTATTTTAAGTAGAATTAACAAATGACTGGACTATTAATTTAATAAATTATTATACATAGCTATATAATATAATCCCGAAAATTAAATCTTTTGTCTTTCACAGGTAATTTATATTGATTAAAGTTATGTCAATGATATCTTACTACTTTTATAAGGGGCAAAATTAGCAATCATTTCTTCAATAACTGGTCAAGTGCGAGTAGGACTCGCGCACCGAGGGTTCCGTACAAACATAGAAATCTATGTAAGACTAACCCACCTACGCCATTTGTGGTCTTTATCATCAGTTTCATTTCACCAAAAGTGATTTTCTGAAGGTAAATACATAAGTTACTATCAATCCTAACTTGGTATAGGTGTGCGTTTAATATTTAAGGAGTTCCCTCAATTTCTCCAAGATTCCATCATCAGATCCTGACCTGAAGACAATGGGACCACCTTGGAAGTATACCCTTTCAAACAAAAAAAAATTTGAAAATTGGTCCACAAATGGCAGCGTAATCGGCGAACAAACAAAATTAAGAAATTAAAAAAAAACCCGGTCGCATTGAGAACACTCCTTTTTTTTTTGAAGACGCTTAATAATAATCAATTATTATACACATATGAAAGCGTCCCAAAAACTGTTTTACAACCACTTAGGAGCACATTAATATAATACAACATAATAGGTGCAAATCATGAAAAAGTAATTATTCAATAAGTACTAAACACCTTATACTTTCAAAAAAGCAAAGTTATAGCGCGATTCATGATACACCCAGCGCCATCTCTTGACAATTTCAATGAACTAACTTGTTTACTTTGACATTAACAACATAATTATATTATATTGTATTCTCGTTTTATTTTTATTTATATTCTACTACACTCCACTTCCCCAGCACTACGTTCGTAAAATATTTAGATTTACATTATCAATCAAAATATATGTTACCGTTGCCAAGACGAAAATAAGTAGTCCTTAATTCGAATAAAACTAATTGTTTATTTATAAATAACTAATTATATTACTAACAACCAGAAAACTTACATATAATATAATAAAGAAGTAAATTAATTAACTCGATGTGATTGAATTGAATTTAAAACTTTTCGAACTAAGTTAATACGAGTACTTAAATCAAATCGCGTGAAGCTTTTGTATTTAATGTAAATTATGTAATGACGATTAAATTAACGATAATTGATGATAAAACTTTTAAAGGAAAAGTTTGTTTTATTATTTTTAGCGCGTTTAAATAATGTTTTTAATTTATTATATCTTCATTTTCATATTTAGAATAATTTTAACTAACTTTTTCATGAAAACAATAAGATTAAATATTTATTTGTTTTAACTATAATTTTAAATTTTAAAATGATGTTACCACTGGTAACATTATTTCAAAATTTTATCAGTCGAGCAGAGTTTTATCATAGGTAATAATATTGTCAAGAGATGGCTCTGGCTGTACCCTAAATCGCGCTATCGTTTTGTTAGATGCGATATATACATAGATTGCATTGCGTTGTTTATAAAGGTTTGCTGCTTTTTAATGTTTTCGTATTGATACAAATTTCTCCTCAGTGTTTGTAAAATTGTTTTTTTGACCATGGTTAACTTCTATGTTAATTTGTTACAAATGAATAAAATTTTAATTCTAAGATTAATATATTTTCCGCTTGATCAATTTACAACTTGATACATTTACGCGTTCCTGAGAAAAAGGTTGAAAAACAGACGTACAGACTGACAGACACACGAACAGAAATTTACAGTTTTCGGATTTTTTCCTTTATTTGTACCATAATATCTTACTTCTTGCCAAATTTCATCACGCTAGGTCAATGGGAAGTACCCTATAGGATTTGATTCCCTTGCGAAAACGCTAAAATGTATATGTCATGGCAAAATATACGTCAAAATATATATGTCAAAATATACGACATATTTTCCATTATCTTTTGATTGCGTTGACTTAGAACTTTAATTCTTTCACGGCCGCATGTCATCGTAGACTTGAGTATATGATATTATTTTCAACATGATACGTTCATGCATTTCTGAGCAAACAGGGTTGACAGCCTGACAGACAGACAGACAGACAGACGGACGGACAGCAAAGTGATCCTATAAGGGTTCCGTTTTTGGTGTTGGTAGAAAAACATATTACTTTGTCAATAAAAACAATTTATATCTGTTTGCCGTAATTAACCGCAATTAGTTAATTAACCGTAGAATCAACAGCCTTGCCTCTTTAGTATACGGTCCCATATCAAACATATTGCACAAACAGGTCAAATACTTTTTCCGTCCTCGTCAGTTAAGACTTTCTCGAGCAAAATGACGCTTGATTCGACCATAAGCTGCATTTAGCCCCCTTGTCCTCATGTGTTCAGGTCCCCCAATAGCTTAAAGACGGCCGATATAACGTCTTCACATTAGAATATCCAAATAACATTTTTAAAAGACCTATCTAACGATACCCCACAACATGGGATAAATTAAAAAACAAATTTTTGGTCTCTCTTAACACATAGGGAAGACACCCTGAAAAAAAAATATTTTTAAGATTTTATTGTACGACTTTCTCGGCGTAATTCATATGTATACTCATACCGAATTACAGCTTTCTGGTATTAAGGGTTTTGGAGCAAAGCCGCGGACAGACAGACAGACAGACAGACAGACAGACAGACGGACATGGCGAAACTATAAGGGTTCCGTTTTTTCCGAACCCTAAAAATATAATATAATATGTTCAAGTTAACAAAATTTCTTACTTTGCTTTTAAAGTCGTTTTTTATGTCCTGGTTTATATTATTCATAATTAAATAAAATCCGTCGCTTTTGCTTAAAGTCGTTTATTAAATGTTAATCGCTAAAAAATCCCTAATTACATAGGTCCAACATCTTCAACAGACTGAACACCAGATTCAATTGGGTTTACAGCGATGATGTCAACGGGGTTATTTTCAATGATAATTGGCTCAGTTTCAATAGCTTCAACGGATTCTTCAACGGCTTCAGGACGCTCGACTGCGAGTTCGTCGTTGGAAATTTCTTCTTCAACCTCCTCGGGTACAGGGCGGGGGATAACGGGCATAGGTATTTCAGCAACCTAATTGACAACACAATTAATATAATAATTTTTAACATAACTATTATATTATATACCTGAGTTATTCCACACGATTAGGAGAAAACAAATTCGTTTTATGGGTGTGATAAAAGCAATGCTTCTTACTCGAAGGTTTTCATAAAAATGTTCAAATATCTTAAAGTGATGTTATTGTATAATACTTTTCACTTACTTGGGGCTTTCCGTTTACGTTGATGATGATTTGCACCTGGGGGCTGGAGACAGCGGGGATTTCTTCAGGGCTGGGTACGACAGGAGCAGGCAGAGCAGCTTCAGATTCAACGTCACCCAGGAAGAGAGGCACATCATTGGGCAGGTCCACGTCGACAGATAATTGCTAAAAAAAATAAAATATAAGTTTAACTTAATGTAATGAAGAATGGCATTTAAATTTTCAATGATAATCGTTAACCGGTATTTCTTAAGGTATTAATCAAATGTAATATTCATTCATAACCATACTAAAAGTAATTTAAGAGTTAAATTACATTTCCTTCTCCAGAGTAGATGGCGGCCATAAGTTTGTTCAGAGCATCAGCTAGGATGGGTACAACCTCGGGGTTGATATTGGGGTTCATGAGAGCTTCGTCGAGCATCGGTAAAGTCCAGATTGATGTAGTAGTTGGCCGGGCGATGGCAACAGCCGCGATGGCGGCGAAGATAGCAAGAACTTTCATGTTGGAAATTTTTAAACTGAAATAGAATAATTTTATTAAGTACCAATTGCACCCTTACGGTTTCACTCGCGTTTATGGTTACTGCTTCGCTTCTATGAGTCATATCATGATATAGCGTACAACCTTCCTGCATTCAACCCAAGAAAAGCATTTTTTAAATCGGGTGAGTAATTTTATAGATTACTCCCGTATAAACTTACAAACAAATTTCACCTTTTTATAATATTAGTGAAAAAAACCCCTTTATATTTTTATTTTAAACAAATATTCAACAATGAAAATAAAATCTTCAGATCATTATTTTTGAACCAAAACATTCATCTTTGATTACATTTAGATTTTAGATAATTTTAAGTGAAAAAAATAATGCATAAATAATTGAAATGTAGCTACTCACCAAGTCACCAATGCAAATAATCAGAAAATGTCAGTATTTATATATTACATACCTTTAATGATAATAACGATATCTAAATAATATTACTCCTAACGGATAATCTTTTAACATCGAATTAATTCATAAAACGATAAAACCGATATGGGGCTTATTTTAATTTAAACAAGGTTTTGAAAATATTTTCTATTTCAGTTCTGTAAAAAAATCCCAAGGACAAAAATAATAGGGACTTATTTTAGAATTCACACTGCGTCCGCAAACCCACAGTGGAGCAGCGTGGTGGAGTAAGCTCTAAAACTTCTCCTAAATAAAAGAGGAGGCCTTTGCTCTTTGCAGTGGGACATTTACAGGCTGTTACTTTACTTACAACGTCTTGTGTATTCTGTGTACAATTTTTACAATATAACATCAACAACAAAAGTCGTTAAAAACATATTTCTAGTATTAAGAGCCCCTCCTTTTTCATTGTGCGTTGTCGGGTGACATACGAGCAGGCGGGACACCTGATGTGTGGAAGTGAAGTGATCACAGCCGCACATAGATATTTGCAACGCCAGATGAGCTACTAATGCGTTGCCAGCTTAAAAAGAGATTAAAGATGAAAGGGAATACGAAGTAAGGAAAGGAATAGGATTTAGTTTCCGGCTCTTTTACTCGTCCGACGAAATGTAGTTATACCGGCTACTTTACGCCGATCTTCTGTCAGAATAAGATACTGCCCCGGGTCAAGCCAGCTCCTATTCAAGCTGTAGCTAAGCTTTACCTCAATATTTTCAAGCTAAAATAAAAATGCTAAAAATATTAATCTTCTTTTTATTTCTTAATACTCTTAGTAAAGAGATAATACACACAGTCTAAATCTAATCCCATGAGTGAAAATATACTTTAAAAAATGATTACAGTTTTACGTTTTAAATAAGCAAACTTTTTGTTTTTAAGAACAAGTGACACTTCCTAAAAAAATATTGTTGAGACTTTAACCCTTGGTGACCTCTTCTAACGTCCCAAAATAAATTTATGTTAACATATAAGATATACTATTATTGATTGATATGTTTTTTATAATTTCATTTTGCATAAATAATCAAAAGACCAAAAGAAAGTTATTAATTTATTGATGTCCAAAGTATTAAACATTTATATTTATTAAATATTAATTATAGAGATAATCTTACCATCGAAATGTCATAAACTTATCATTGGCTATTTTATTAGTTTGTTTCGTATTCTGTGCCCAAAAACAAAATGCTTATTTGATATCTATGGGCCTGTATGTCACACACTAATAGGTGTTTTTATTTCAAATTTTATATGATTATGTGCAAGCAATATTCAATCATTTTAAATGTGATTTGTTTGCATTCAGTGATGAACTTTTTATTAAATTTAAAAAAAAAAAAAAGGTTGTCATTGAATTCTTAAATATAACGTTATATTATTCCGAAAGAGATAGATAAAACAAATAGACAGACGTGTCACACACACCCACAATCTATGCAAAACAAGTTTAAAGTAAATAAATTAAATGGAACTAACGAACCATTGAGTCTCATTTTTCCTAAAGAATCACATACAAACACATATACACGCAGACACGTTTTTAATGACTCCGACACGAAAATGTTAGAATGAGGGCTAAATTGAATTTCTTTAAAAACGAGTACATTGCTTGTGTGAAATATCGATTTATAAATAAATAAACGCATCACACTTAACGGCCCCCATTAAGATCTCATGACCTTGTGTCGGGGGTCCGGAAACACTCAAACACTAACACAAACACCCAGACCACGACAAACATCTGTATGGCCAAAACACACGTTTGCCGTGAGCGGGGATCGAACCCGCGACCGTTAGCGTTTTAGTCAGTTGCAGTGACCATTGCGCCAACGTGTGTGTCGGTCTGATTTAAAACTCGTTAAAGCACGTTTTCTAAAAGAAATAATTATTAAACATTTGTTTAAATTTTTTTGAACACTTATCTCAAAAATACTTCTGAACCTATTAAAAGTTTTAGGGCCCAATTTAGTAAAACCTGCGTTTACAAATTATGCCACATTTTGACATTTAAAAATTGAAATTGCGTTTCTTATTGCAGTAGAATAAAATGATCAAATTGTTAACTGTTACAATTCAATAAAGTTCTTGCATGAGGCAAAAAGTTGCTTTTATTTTTATCTTTCGAATGTAAAAATATTTAAGATCATGGACGGAAATAGAAGATTAAAGTCTGTATGAAAAATATTAATGGCATGTAAAAAGTAATGTCCCTGATTTATACTAGTTTATTGTTACGGATGGTTAATAAATCATTTAATAATCTCTAATTACATAGGTCGTTCAACGGTCTGGACATTCATTTTGATTTGATTCACCACGATAATATCGATGAGATTAACATTATTTGGCTCAGTTTTAATAGGCTGCACAGATTGTTCATAAATAAGGAAGTACTCCAATTGTATTGAGTATGACGTAGCAGTAGAATACTGACTACAGCTCGTGTACAGGCTGACTCGCCCGGGGCGGTACTTAAACCTCATAGAAGTAACTAATGTAGCTGCGTTTTGTGCCATTCCTTTCCTTCCTTCTTATTCCCTTTTCTCCCTGTAAACATATTGTATGCAACATTTGTGGCTACACTGGTGCTGCAAATGTTTATGGCGGGAACAACCTAAAATCAAGTGTCCCACCTGCTCGCTTGCCAGGTATTTTTATAAAAAAAATCTTAAGGTACGGGCGGGGTGACTTAGGGAAAAGTGGCGTCAATTTCCTCAGGTACATCGTCAAAAAGTTTTTCAATCTCTTCGACTACAAGATGGGCTACTTTAGATATGGGTATGATAGTTTTTAGTTCATAAACATGAAATAAAAAATACGTAATCAAATAGATAATATAGCATAAAACAATGTTTATGGGTGTTAAAATAATAAGCAGTGGTCAAGTGGGCAAACTAACTTAATTAGCCATACAATCAACAATCTGGCCTCTTTACTATACGGCCCCATATTATACATAAATATAAAACAAATAGGTCAAATACTGTTTCCGTTCTCGTCTGTTAAGATTTTCTCGAAAAAAATTAATCTTTATGCGACCGCAAGCTGCGTTTAGTTTCGAACTTTTCTCTAGACGCTTTGGAGCCAAGTTGCCTGTTTTCAGGGGTCGCCTAACTGTCCACACACTGATAACCACTCTTTGATTTCTCCTGAGCTCTTGTTATACATCAACGCCTATGACAAAAAGATTTCTCAGCTAACTTGAAACGATAAAGCTCGTCATCTCTATCAGATGGACACCTGTTGATCTGTCGTGTTCGAGTGACGTCACTAGTCTCATGAAATCTGGTGTATACTAGTGAAACAGTAAATTTGTTCATTTTAAGTTTACGAGCGACTTGTCGATAATTATGGCCCGCTTGAAACAATGCTTTATTACAGCTTAAGCTCCTTTTTTGGCTTAGTATCCTTAACTTTTAAAGGTGATTTAGTCCCATAACTCGTGGGTTCATCAAGCTTATTGAGATTTTTCATTACCAAGATGTCATTTTAGAGAAGAAATTTAAATAAATAAAACTTTTATGGAAATCGGAACAGCTATTTCACAACTTAAAACACTTCAACTTTTAGGAAACAGCTCTCGTTAATTAATTGAACGAGTTGTATGAGAGAGGAAAATTTCGTTTATCTATTTCATATACTTTTACCCTTTGTAAGAAAATTGTCATCTGTCAAAGTCATAGGGGCCCCCTTGTCCTCATGTGCTCAGGGCTTCCAATAGGTTAAAGTCGGCCCTGGATATAACGTATTCACATTGAAATATTCATAAAATATAAAAAGTTCAAGTAAACAAAATTGCTTATTTTGCTTTTGAAGTCGTTTATTAAATGTTAATCGCTAAAAATCCTTCATTACATAGGTCCAACATCTTCGACGGACTGGACACCAGACTCGATAGGGTTTACAGCGATGATGTCAACGGGGTTATTTTCAATGATAATTGGCTCAGTTTCAATAGCTTCAACGGATTCTTCAACGGCTTCAGGACGCTCGACTGCAAGTTCGTCGTCGGAAATTTCTTCTTCAACCTCCTCGGGTACAGGGCGGGGGATAACGGGCATAGGTATTTCAGCAACCTATGTAATTGACAATACAATAAATATAATAACTTTTAACATAACTATTTTATTATATACCTGAGTTATTCCACACGATTACGAGCAAACAAATTAGTTCCATGGGTGTGATAAAAGCATTGCTTCTTACTCGAAGGTTTTTACAAAAATGTTCAAATATCTTAAAGTGATGTTATTGTATAATACTCTTCACTTACGTTTGGCTTTCCATTAACGTTGATGATGATTTGCACCAGAGGGCTGGAGACAGCGGGGTTTTCTTCAGGGCTGGGTTCGACAGGAATAACTCCAGTTTCAACGCCTTCAAGGAAGAGAGGCACGTCATTGGGCAGCTCCACATCGACAGATAATTGCTAAAAAATAAAAAATTAAATATAATTTAAATTAAGTAATAAAGAATAGTATTTAAATTTTCAATGATAATCGTTAACTAGTATTTCTTAAGGAATTAATCAAATGTAATATACATTCATAACCATACTAAAAGCAATTTAAGAGTTAAATTACATTTCCTTCTCCAGTGTAGATAGCGGTCATAAGTGTGTCTAGAGCATCAGCCAGGATGGGTACAACTTCGGGGTTGATACTGGGGTTCGTGAGAGCTTCGGCGAGCATCGGTAGAGTCCAGATTGATGTAGTAGTTGGCCGGGCGATGACAACAGCCGCGATGGCGGCGAAGATAGCAAGAACTTTCATGTTGGAAATTTTTACGCTGAAATAAAATTATTAATTATCAACTGCACCCTTACGGTTTCACTCGCGTTTATGGTTACTGCTTCGCTTCTATGAGTCATATCATGATATAGCGTACAACCTTCCTGCATCTTCGGGCTATTCAACTCAAGGAAAGCATTTTTCAAATCGGGTGAGTAGTTTTATAGATTACTCCCGTATAAATTTAAAAACAAATTTTACCTTTTTATAATATAAGTGAAAAAAACCCTTTTATATTATTATTTTAAACAAATATTCAACTATAAAAATAAAAATTTCAGATCATTATTTTTGAACCAAAACATTCATCTTTGATTACGTTTAGGTTTTAAACAATTTTAAGTGAAAAAAAAAAATAAATTATTGAAATGTAGCTACTCACCAAGTGACCAATGCAAATAACCAAAAAATTTCAGTATTTATATATTACATACCTTGAATGATAATAACGATATCTAAATTATATTACTCCCAACGGATACTCTTGTAACATCGAATTAATTCATAAAACGATAACACCGATAGGGATACGATTTTATGGCGCTGGGTGATAGGGATACGATTTTATGGAAATAATTTCTATTTCGGTTCTATAAAAAAAAACCCAGGGACAAAAAATACTATATACTTCGCTAAGTTGCATAGTTACTTAAAATACCTGTGACCAAAAAAAATCTATCAACATTTATTATTAAATCTTTATAGCAAAGTCAATCTGCCAAAGCGCGATTTATTATTACTGACTCACGCTTTGCCGGTTTTTAGGGTTCTGTACCTTAAAAGGAAAAACGGAACCCTTATAGGATCACTTTGGTGTCCGTCCGTCTGGCTGTCAAGACGTTTTTCTCAGAAATGCATAGACGTATCATGCTGAAATTAATATCATATACTCAAGTCTACAATGACTTGCGGCTGTGAATAAATTAAAGTTCTAAAGTTAACACAATCAAAAGATGCGATCATTTATGTCACATATTTTAAGTATTTCAGCGTTTTTAACGTTTTCGCAAAGAATTCAAAACCTATAGAGTACGGGAAGTACTCTATAGGTTTTGATTCCTTTGCTTTTAAAGGAAAAGTTTATTTTATTATTTAATATATTTAAATCTCTGGTAACATTATTCATGAATTTTATTAATCGAGCACAATTTTATCATAGTTAATGTCATAATATTGTCATAGACGGCGTTGGCTGTACGTTAAATCACGCTATCATTTTGTTAGCTGCGACATATAGATTGCGATGCTTACAAAGGTTTGCTGTCCTCATGTTTTCGTTTTGATACAAATTTCTCCTCAGTGGTTGTAAAATTGTTTTTTTTTTACCATGGTCTTTTTCTATGTTAACTTGTTACAAGTACATAAAATTTTAATTTTAATATTAATATATATTCCGCTTGATCAATTTACAACTTGATACATTTACGCGTTCCCGAGAAAAAGGTTGAAAGACAGACGTATAGACTGACGGACACACGAACAGAAAGTTACAGTTTTCGGATTTTTTCCTTTATTTATACTAACGGACCTTGCTCCTGGCCAAATTTCATAATGCTAGGTCAATGGGAAGTACCCTATAGGTTTTGATTCCCTTGCGAAAACGTTAAAAACGCTAAAATACTTAAAATATGTGATATAAATGACCGTATCTTTTGATTGCGTTAACTTAGAAGTTTGATTTTTTCACAGCTCTTAGTAATTACAACTCTGAGTACTTGACGTTGATAAAAAATTGTTACCTTCACGCGTTTCTGAGAAAAAGGTTGAAAGACAAACTTACAAACAGACAAACATACATACAAAAATTTACAGTTTTCAGATTTTTTTCCTTTATTTGTACCATAAGATCTTACTTCTTGTCAAATTTCATCGTGCTAGGTCAATGGGAAGTACCCTAGAGGTTTTGATTCCCTTGCGAAAACGTTAAAATGGTCAAAATATACGACATATTTTCCATTATCTTTTGATTGCGTTGACTTAGAACTTTAATTTTTTCACAGCCGTATGTCATCGTAGACTTGAGTATATGATATGAATTTCAACATGATACGTCCATGCATTTCGGAAAAAAAAGGGTTGACTGCCCGACAGACAGACAGACAGACAGACAGACAGACAGACAGACAGACAGACAGACAGACAGACAGACAGACAGACAGACGGACAACAAAGTGATCCTATAAGGGTTCCGTATTTCCTTTTAAGGTACGGAACCCTAAAAAAGCGGAAAAATTTTCGAGATTTAATTTCCGTAATTGACCAACTATTTTTATTAAGCGACTTCGAAAAAGAAGGAGATCAGGAGTCAGGAGCTGATGATGGGATCGTGGAGAAATCGAGGGAACTCTTCAAATATTATAGCCACACGTATTCCGATTTAAGTCTTTTTGATAGTAACTCGTGCATTTGCTCACGAAAAGCTACATTCGATGAGGTGAAGCTGATGATGAACACCACAGATGGACACCGGAAACACTCAATAACGCGTATGTTACGGGTTGCGATTCGATTCCTTCAATATGATTGCTAAGCAATTTATGCTTGGCACAATGTATATAGTGAAGTGGAGCTGATAATGCGATACCAGGAGAACTCCTCATAAATTAACAGCTCTGTATCGAGAAAAGCAACAATTTGTACATGGTGATAAGCAGTTAACATTAGTCTATTGAAAATTAGGTAAATCACAAATCCTTACTACACCTTACTATATTCGTCACTTAAAAGTGTAAAATAAAAACTTTTTGAAAAAAAAAAACAACAAAACGACTGAGACACCGAAACAAGTAAACTAAAAAGTAAAAAAAAAAGTTTTTTGGCACCGACTGGCACTGACTTTAAAACTTTTTTAAAAAGTAAAAAAGTGAAGTCGGTGGCAGTAAATAACACGTAAACGGTTTTACATGGCGCCGACATCGAATGTTTTACCAAATTTTTATTTATATACCTATTATTTCTAGCCGACACGACTAGAAATAGCTACAAATGGTTTGAGTTTATAAAGGGCTGAGAATTCGCATCCGTGGGTATGTCCTTTGATGACTAATTTTTTTCTTTTTTTAATATTTGCTTACTGCTAATTTTAATCAAGAAGTAATTGCTGATTTTGCCTCTTATAAAAGAAGAAAGATATCAATGGCGTAACTTTAATCAACATAAATTACCCGTGAACGGAAAGATTTAATTGTCGGGATTATATTATATATCTTTAATAATTATTAACTTAATGGCACTGTCATTTATTACTTCTACTCTACGGAGGAGACTTTACTTTAGTTTACGGAGAATTTTGAAAGCTGGTAATATTGTAAATTTTTATGCGCTCTATTCAAATTTCTACTTTACCACCTTGTATCTTTTCCGGTCGCGTCGCCATATTGATAAAATGGCGATGGGAACAGTTTTTTGACAATGTATTTTGGCGTACTCATTTTATAAAGACAATAGTTATATAGGTACAGAGTGATTTTTTTAACAGGGCGTGATGGGCAAATCCGAAGAAATAGCAAAAAAATCTCAAAGGACCCTTGAGGCCGTTTTTGATGAAAGCTTAAACTGCATCAGTAGTTTTTTGAAAAAATAATTTTTCTAGCCAGGAGTCAAATCCGCTGATATAAAAAAAAAACACAGCATATATACGAAGGAGGATGCTTTAAATATATAATAGTAAGGCGCAGTCCGATATAAAAAAAAAAACATTTTCTGGTCTTAGACAAATGCATATTATTTGAAAATCTATCAAATTACATTATAACCAAAATTCTTATATTCTTTCAACATTAATAAAACTATCGGTTGTAATAGTCTACAACCATTGTCGCATTATCGTCTTGCTAATGAAACTAGTTAGGAATACATCGGTTAAATAGTTTCAAAGTCTATAACGGACATAGGTAGAAACAACTTTTGTGTTACGTGTATATGTCGCAGTCAACTAACTTAATTAGCCGTACAATCAACAGCCTAGCCTCTTTACTATACGGCATATCATACATATAAGACAAATAGGTCAAATACTGTTTCCGTTCTCTTCAGTTAAGATTTTCTCGAGCAAAATGAAGCTTGATTCGACCTGCTGCGATTAGTTCCGAACTTCTTTCTAGACGTTTTGGAGCCAAGTTGCCTGTTTTCAGGTATCCGCTAACTGTCCACAGACTGACAATCACTCTTCGATTTCTCCTAAACTCTTGTTACACATCAACGCCTATGACAAAACGATTTCTCAGCAAACGTGAAACGATAAAGCTCGTCATCCCTATCAGATGTACATATGTACACCTGTTGGTTTGTGGTCTTCGAGTGAAGGCACTAGTCTCAAGAAACATTCTGTATACTAGTGAAACAGTAAATTTGCTCATGTTAAGTTTACGAGTGACTCGTCGATAATTACGGCCCGCTTGAAAGAAAGCTACAGCTTTAGCTACTTTTTGGCGTAGTGTCCTTAACTTTTAAAGCTGATTTAGTCCCACAACTCATGGGTTCATCAATCTTATTGCACTTTTTTTTAAATAAACAAAAGGCTATAGCCAATATGTCATTTTAGAGAAAAAATTAAAATAAATAAAAATATTATGGAAATCGGAAGAGCCGTTTCCCAAAAATATCAACTTAAAACACTTCAACTTTTGGGAAACAACTCTAAATTAATAAATGAGTGGACAATTTTATTTATCTACTTCATATAATTCAATTCTTTGGTTTATGGCTTTTAGTTGTGCCAATTAGGCACCTCTACTTCATATACTTTTAGCCTTTGTAACAAAATTGTCACCTGTCAAAGTCATAGGGATCTCCTTGTTCTCGTCCTCAGGGCCCCCAATGGGTTAAAGACGGCCCTGGATATAACGTATTCACATTGGAAAAAATATAATATAATATGTTCAAGTAAACAAAATTGCTTATTTTGCTTTTGAAATCGTTTATTAAATGTTAATCGCTAAAAATCCTTCATTACATAGGTCCAACATCTTCGACGGACTGGACACCAGACTCGATAGGGTTTACAGCGATGATGTCAACGGGGTTATTTTCAATGATAATTGGCTCAGTTTCAATAGCTTCAACGGATTCTTCAACGGCTTCAGGGCGCTCGACTGCGAGTTCGTCGTTAGAAATTTCTTCTTCAACCTCCTCGGGTACAGGGCGGGGGATAACGGGCATAGGTATTTCAGCAACCTAATTGACAACACAATTAATATAATAATTTTTAACATAACTATTATATTATATACCTGAGTTATTCCACACGATTACGAGAAAACAAATTCGATTCATGGGTGTGATAAAAGCATTGCTTCTTACTCGAAGGTTTTTATAAAAATGTTCAAATATCTTAAAGTGATGTTATTGTATAATACTTTTCACTTACTTGGGGCTTTCCATTTACGTTGATGATGATTTGCACCAGGGGGCTGGAGACAGCGGGGATTTCTTCAGGGCTGGGTACGACAGGAGCAGGCAGAGCAGCTTCAGATTCAACGTCACCCAGGAAGAGAGGCACATCTTTGGGCAGGTCCACGTCGATAGATAATTGCTAAAAAAAAAAAAAATGAATATAAGTTTAACCTAATGTAATGAAGAATGGCATTTCAATTTTCAATGATAATCGATAACCTGTATTTCTTAAGGTATTAATCAAATGTAATATTCATTCATAACCATACTAAAAGTAATTTAAGAGTTAAATTACATTTCCTTCTCCAGAGTAGATGGCGGCCATAAGTTTGTTCAGAGCATCAGCTAGGATGGGTACAACCTCGGGGTTGATATTGGGGTTCATGAGAGCTTCGTCGAGCATCGGTAAAGTCCAGATGGATGTAGTGGTGGGCTGGGCAATGGCAACAGCCGCGATGGCGGCGAAGATAGCAAGAACTTTCATGTTGGAAATTTTCACGCTGAAATAAAATAATTTTATTAATTACCAGCTGCACTCTTACGGTTCAACTCGCGTTTATGGTTACTGCTTCGCTTCTATGAGTCATAACATGATATAGCGTACAACCTTCCTGCATTTTCGGGCTTTTTAACGCAAGAAAAGCATTTTTAAAATCGGGTCAGTAGTTTTAGAGATTACTCACGTATAAAATTACAAACAAATTTTACCTTTTTAATATTAGTGTAAAAAACCCCTTTTATATTATAATTTTAAACAAATATTTAACAGTAAAAATAAGACCTCAAGATTATTTTTGAACCAAAACATTTATCTTTGATCACATTTTGGTGTTAGTTAATTTTAAGAGAAGAAAAATAATGCATAAATTATTGAAATGTAGCTACTCACCAAGTCAACAATGTAAATAATCAAAAAATTTTAGTATTTATATATTATATCACTTCAATGATAATGATATCTAAATTATATTACTTCCAACGGATAATCTTCTAATATCGAATTAATTTTTAAAATGATAGCACCGATAGGGGCTTATTTTAATTTAAACAATGTTTTGAAAATATTTTCTATTTCAGTTCTATACAAAAATCCCAAGCACAAAAAATATTAGGGTACTTCACTAAGTTGCATGGTTACTTAAAATATCTGTGACCAATAACGAAATCTATCTACATTTGTCTGTCTGGCAAATCAATGCAAGGCTGGTCAATCTGGCAAAGCGCAATTAAGTATTACTGACTCATACTTTGCCGGGTTTTTTTCTTTCCGTTTCCCTTTTTTTAGAATTTGCACTGCGTCCGCCAACCCGCAGTGAAGCAGCGCGGTGGAGTAAGCTCTAAACCTTCTCCTGAATAGGAGAGGAGGCCTTTGCCCTGAAGTGGGACATTTACAGGCTACTTTACTTACAACGCCTTGTGTATATTGTATAATTTTTTACAATAAAACATCAACAACAAAAGTCGTTAAAAACAGATTTCTTGTATTAGGGGCACCTTATTTTTTATTGTGCGTTGTCGACTGACAAAGGAGTAGGCGGGACACCTGATGTGTGGAAGTGAAGTGATCACAGCCGCACATAGATATTTGCAACGCCAGATGAGCTACTCATGCGTTGCCAGCTTAAAAAGAGATTAAAGATGAAAGGGAATACGAAGTAAGGAAAGGAATGGGATTGGGCTTCCGGCTATTTTACTCGCCCGACGAAATGCAAATATCCCAGCTACTTTACGATCTTTTCTGAGAATGATCTACTGCCCCGCTCAAGCCAGCCCGTATTTGAGCTGTAGTTGAGCTTTACCTCAATATTTTTCAAGCTAAAATGAAAATGCGAAAAATATTAATCTTCTTTTTATTTTTTATACTCTTAGTAAAGAGATATTGCACATAGTCTAAATCTAATAAGCGAATGAATGTAATAAAACAATCAATAAAAATATAATAAAAAACAAAATTATAAATGAATAAACTACGTGTAGTGTACAAGAAGGGTAATAAATAATTAATCCATGCGATAAAACGATACGGCTTTATCTTATTTGTTTGCATTACATACTTAATACCTTAAATAAACGTGACTATGTACTTTTTTATAAAAAAAAATTAATCAACTTAAATTCCAATGTCAGCTATTTCTTTCTACCTAGCAGTTTTCCCGTCTATCCCAGTGTCTACTTATTATTCTGATCCGGGTATTGACAGGTTACTGGTTTTCACATCGATTGCCATAAACTGCTCACACGCTGCGCACGAAAAAACTATTTACACTAGAATAATTTCCCCATTACTACCAACGGTCATGTATTATTAAATTTTAATGTTTAATGTCATTCGTGAGAAAATTAATTATAATATATAATAATAAATTGAGTTCTTGAAATACACCGAATGAAACTCTAGCGTTCAGTAATAATTATTAATTAATGATCTGGAAAACTGGACCAATTTTGATAAATGTGCAATCTTACGAAAAAAATGTTTTTACACGTGAATAAATGAATATTTTATATATGCAATTGTGAAATATAAGCTATGTATATGTATTATGATACCTGATATGTATAAAAAAAAGGATTTATACTTTAATTTAATGCTTTATTATATTTTATAACTATATTACAATATATGTAGGTACTTAGAAAACTAAATAAGTAATTTTTTCGTATTTTGTGCCAACCTGAAACAACAAAAAAACATTAGTTTTTTTTTTGTAGTATAGAAGGCAAACGAGCTGACAGATCACCTGATGAAAAGTTAATATTGCCCATGGACATTTCCAGCACCAGAGGAGCTACGAAATGCGTTGCCAGCCTTTTAAATAGGAGTACACTCTTTTTTTGAAGTTCTGCAGGTCGTATCTGTTCTTAAATACCGCATGCGGTAACTTACTCCACAATTTTGTGGTGCGGGGCAGAAAGTTTCTGTTAAAACGCACAATAGTGCTCTGACAAGTGTCAGTAGTTAATCAATAATATTTATAAATACATATATGTTACGTTCAAAATAATGTTTGACGTTAAAAATTTGTACCCATTTCCAACTATGACAAGTTCATCTTGTAGGTCCAAATATATTCTCGCCTAGCAAACCCAAGTAGCTGGTGTCTAGGCAACGACGTCCAAGTGGTCGGAATTCTGGGTACCAAAATCTATAACCTTATTTGTAGACAGTATGGTGGTTAGCTAGTTATTTTGATTAATCCTTAAAAACTTTTATTTAACTTGATATGAATGTTTTTTCAAATCAAACTTTGCAAGCTGAATTAAAACTAAACTTTACAGTTCGTTCAGTTCCAAGGACAATACATTTTCATGGTGAACATAAGCAAAATAAATTTCATCTTTCATCTTTCTTTCTTACTTTCAAAATGAATGAGTTCCATGCAACCGTTCGTTCTATTTGATCCCTTAAGTGGTGAAACTTTAAAAAAATCCCTACTTAATGGATTCTTACAACATAAAATATATCCACTGGCATAATTTCGAGTTAGCAGTTTAGGTTCTGCGTTGACGAATCACTCAATCAGTAATTATATATTTAATATAATTATATTTTTTCAAATCGATTAGAAAGCCTGTATTTTTTCAGATGAATGTTTTCAAACAACTTAATATAATTCTTATAGATAACAACACAATAGAATGCCGATATACCAACAATTGGCATAAATATACCACCTGGCGGAAAATAGCGTTATCAAATGTTTAAAAAAAATAAGTCATATATCTTAAAACCGTTTACTTAAAGCTGCTACCAGGCAAATGGCCTATTAAAGAATATTAGATGGCTTTAAAATAATTAACTCTCGAAACGTCCTCGTCGTGGCATTTTGGCGCCCTGCCAAATTGATAGTTCTCTGTTTTTGCGACTAATACGAAAAGTTAAATACTTTTAATTACTTAATAGCTTCATTCGATCCATTTCATTTTTAAAATATCTTTTATATATATTTAACAAACGAAGTGGATATATTTCTTATACGGTTAAACGAACGTTCTGTTGCAAAGAAAAACCTAAAAGCCTTTTTTTGTTATTACGAAAATTATTATTCTGAAGTCATAAATAGTGCCCCTCCGATAGAGAGATCACTAAGCAATAACATCTGTAGAGTTAGAGACGACTTTATGTTCCTGGAATTTTTTGGTAAGAACCGCGATATGTTTGTGGAAATTAAAAGAAGAACTGTTGCGGCTAAATCTTAAACTCCGAGGTATTAATTCACAATATTATGGTACTACTTTACAAAACTCTAATAAGACTTGTCCTAATATATGAATCGGAGACTGGGACGCTTAATAAACAAGACGAAAATACCGTACTGGTCATGCTACTTAAGTGGCTACTTAAGTAAAATCCTCCAATACAGTACAAGAAAACGAAGAATAGCTTTGCGGAGATAGCCACAATTTTATTATTATTTTTTTTTATATTTAAGATCTCCAGCAAAAGATACACACTATTCGTCTATAAATAATAATAAAAAACAATATCACTAACACAATATAGGAGACAACAACTTGTTCATATAAAATTTGACCAAACAAAAAGGATACTAATATTACAATTAAGAAATTAATGAACTTTACACAGAACGTAGCTAGATAGATTAATATAAACCGATTACGTTAGGTGGGACATTTTTAGACGCCATTTTCTCAAAATAAATTCAGTGTGGCTTGACATAGTATTGCTTATCGGTTTCCAATGATTATTACAACTAAGCTGTATACGAAATAGTTTACATATGTTACAAAGTTACCTGTAATATATAATATGTGTTAGTTTATATCAAAATATGTATTACATATAAAACCTCTGTCACAATATTGTCTTGTCCTTTTAAGAAATAAACTGTCACTTCGTTTATGTCTCTTGATGACGTAGTTTTATTATAATATGTAGTTTAAAGAACTAAAAATTATCTAATTTATTGATCAATACTCACATGCTGTTTTATGTAGTCATTAGTTATTCGATTTCAATCATTTTAAGTTTCGGCAGCAACTGCTAGTAATTTTTTATAAGAACCCGCTAGAGATCTTGCTGCGAATAACAATATTTCCCTTCGAGACACTCCCGTTGTAGCTTCTTGCCATTGTGTGTGTGGCACCTGAACAAACAGATAATATTTAGTGAAATTATTTACAATATTTGAAAAATTATAGAAAATATATTGAAATTTAGTCCTTAAACCACTATTTGACAGCCGTTATAAAATATTCTATAATATCAAATTTACACAAATTTACATGGTATGTTAAATCTGCTGAAATAAATTATTTAAAAACAGAAATTTAATTTTTTTTTCTGAGTAATCCCATTCAAATCTATTTCTATATAATATTGTGTAAATCTACATGAAATGTCTTATTGCGTACACTGCCGCTCCCCATTAATTTCTGAATCAACAAAACATTATTGAGTATGGTATGATATTAAAAGGTTTTCATTTTCGTAGGAGTTATGAGGTATAATCACTACAAGCTAATAAAAAATAAAGTGACACTCCTTAAAATTATACCTTCTCAACTCATAGAAGATGCGTTCTGCGTTCCATATGGTGAGTGTCAGAGCCGGAAGCTTAACCTTAATTCCTATTCCTTTTGATTCCTAATTCTTTACCTTACTTCCTATTCCTTTTAATTCCTTATTCCTTACAAAACTACCAACGCATTTGTGCCTCCTTTAGAACGGCAAGGGGGCAGCGGTGATCACTTAAAATCCACCATCTTGTTCGCCAGTTATTTTTATAATAAAAAACACCATAATTTAACAGGCATCATTAGCAGGTTACCTGCTTGCATTGATGCCTGTGCCGGCCATGATGGAGCCGATGGTGACGCCGTAGCCGATGAACACTTGCTCGTAGCACTTGGACGCGGCGCCGTCTGCGGCGTGAGATGTACGCTGTAGGTACCTGCAAGTTGGCGGCCATGATGGAGCCGATGGTGACGCCGTAGCCGATGAACACGTACTCGTAGCACTTGGAAGCGGCGCCGTCTGCGGCGTGAGATGTACGGTGTAGGTACCTGCAAGTTGGCGGCCATGATGGAGCCGATGGTGACGCCGTAGCCGATGAACACGTACTCGTAGCACTTGGAAGCGGCGCCGTCTGCGGCGTGAGATGTACGGTGTAGGTACCTGCAAGTTGGCGGCCATGATGGAACCGATGGTGACGCCGTAGCCGGTGAGTGCGTGCTCATAGCCCTCGGACGCAGCGCGAGCCGCTGCTACGGCCGCGCCGGGTACCGGGGTCGCCTGCGACTGCATCTGCAGCTCGATGCCCAGGGATGGCTGCGACAGCACCAAAAGTGACATCTCGTACCATCTACATGAATGAGATTAGTCATCATCAAATATGTACATTTACAAACAGACTTACAGATGGAATTGCTTAGCATAATGATATGTATAATTTAACAACATGTGTATAAAACATTTACAAAAAAAATAGAATAATAATAATTTTACCTAATATGCATGTCAATTACAAGCATAAATAGCATCCACTGTGATTCATAAATTAAAAGTAACAAAAGATTAAAACTTTATTTATATAATAAATATGTAATGTGGTGATAGAGACGAGTGATTTAAAAGCACAAAATTCATATTAATTTATGTAGTGATTCTCATAGTGACTGTCCTTATTTGCGGGAAGAATATCATGCTTGCTGATTATGTTTATCATTAATTTTAATTATGCACCAAATGTAGGATTGATATAAACAGATTTTAATTCTCGTAATTATATTTTCCAAAGTTAGTACTGATGCAGAACAAAAATAAACAAGAAAACTGATTTAAGTTTTTTTTTAGAAAAACTTGTTTAGTGAAACATAATAAATTGTATAAGCCATTTACCCAAATTCAATAGGTAAATACAACATACCTGATTCCTCAACAACCAACTCAATAGGCAATGGCAAATGTCACATGTAATTAATAAATGCATTTTAAGAAATTGAAGTTGACACCCAGTAGACTTTTGCTATATATAAAAAGTAACTAATTAATAAATAAACTAATACATAGTAAGCTAGTCAAGAGATTAGTCGTTCCTCGGTGACAAGCACATACTCTCCCTTTCTCACTCTGTCTAGTCTGTGTCTATTTCCAATAACAAAAGTGTCGAGCAGACGGATTTTCTCTTGGAACTTTCATCCATCAAATGCGCCATACTAACTTCTTTTCATTAAGGTTAAAAATGTCGATGAAGATATAATGTTACCTATCAGTGACAGTCTCTTGTATGAATCCTTCCACGGCAACTACGGGCACGTTGTTGGTGAGCTCGTTGTGTACAGAGCGTACGTACGCAATACGTTGTTTAGCTGCAGCGTACGCCGCTGCGTACCCTACCGGTTGGGCCGCTGTGACGTCACTTTGTGCTGTGTAACCACTGGAAATTATTAAAAAATTATCTCTGAGAATTGTAGTGTCCATTATTTAGATTGATTACACATAAAACTTTCACTCTCTTAGACAAAAGATAAATACCAATATAGATTTAATTACTCATGTAGACAAAGAAATTCTTTTTTTCCATGTATTAGTTTAATGTCTATTAATTGAAACAATATGAATGGGAGGAGTTACTTACATTACAGTTGCTTTCCCAAAGACTGTTTGGAAAGCTTCTCTAACTGGAGAAACTTTTACTTCTTTATCTGAAGCTACTACTACACATAGATCACCCCCGCTTCCTGAAATTGTATTATTTAATTGTAAACAACATAAACATCAAAGTAATATTTTTTATAATAAGTTTGCTCTGTAACAGATTGCATAAATTAAAAAATATGTGATTTTTCACAATTAAAACATACTCAAATATTCTTTCATCTGTGGATCAAGAGTCGTAATCATAGAATCAACTGAGTTCTTAGCTTTTTCTGCCACCCTTTGTAAAATGCCTCCGCTGGAGACAGCACCTTTCATCCATGTCAAAATTCCACTTCCAGGCATAACATCACCTACAAACAATTTTTTTTACATTTTAAATACAAAGTAGCACAACTTCATTTGTATATTAAATAAATAATGTCCTAAAAATAAAAAGAAACAGTCAAAAGAAATGTAAAAGTATATTGACATGAAAGCATATCTAGCATTAATACATAAAAATCTTATTTTTCTTGGTTCTTTAATAATGGACTATTACTGCTAAATTTTAAAGCCTAACTTTTTATATAATTACAAAATATTTAACTTTATTTAAAATTTTATGTGTCAAAATAAAGAGAAAAAAAAATTATATGCTTACCAAGTTTATCAATTTCTGAAATTGATTCAGGTAAAGATTCCGGTGAAAGTGTTGTCAAAGAATCCTCTGGAGATCGAATAGGTAAAGTGGGCTCTCCTTTAGATAATGGAATGGCCGGGCTGAAAACATTCACAATCATAATAAATATTTATTTATATAAATGTGATGACTAGGAAATATAATAATAAAATACAATGTAAACACATATAACATTATTGTTTGATTCATACCTAAATTTCTCAGGACTCTCTGGTGATTGTTGAAGAGATTGTTTTGTTTCAACATCTTGACTAACTTCAGTAACTGAAACTGCTACTGGTACTGGAACTACTTGTGGAACCTAAAAAAAAAATACAATCATGTATTGGTTAATAAAAAATTCTTTGGAAATTTTAAGCAAAATTATCATGTTATTTATCACCTCAGGGATTTTAGGAGCCGGTGCGGTTGGAGTTGGAGCTGTAGTAACAAAATTTGGAAGTTCAGTTGGTGGTGCGACATTAGAAAGCAGATTGCCACTAGTGGTAAACGTCGGAGCCGCCGGTATCTTACTCTTTTTATCAAGGTTGCTCATGATTACACCTGATATGGTAAGGTTCAAATTAAAAAGACTATCCTTAACTTTAAAAACTTTGGAAGTGCATAATTCGCAATATTTGAACGAGTTGATACTTATTAATGTGTTTGAAACATAAAAATTTAAGTAACTTATCCAATAAATTAAGAAAGTTGACTAATATTTAACGCATAAAATATAAAATCACCTAAACGACGTATTGTAGAAAATCAACAAAAAAATTGTTATGACAGGAATATTGACAAAATTGTCATATTTTTGACAAATGACAGTCGTTGACGTGTCCCTTTAACAGATTTTTAAAACTGTTATTTAAGGTGGATATCTCTCATTTTCTAATATGTAAGACTTTACATAAAAAATAAGATTATAAATTATATTTTTATATATTAGGTAATCATAATATATATATAAAAAGATATTTGATATTTGGCAAAACAAACAAATAATAAATCTGTACGAATGACGAATCTGTCATTTGCGTTGAAATGAAATGTCATTCAAGCCATCACGGTTCGTTTCGGTAAAGTTATCTCGCTGTTTTCAGAATTGATTAAATAGCGTTAATACATTGTACAGTTTTCTGAGGAATTTTAATAACATCAGTTAACCATGTCGGAGGCATCCGATGCACCGTTCAGCACCGTTGAGATTAACAATGAGAGTAGAGATGAAGAAGATCTCTTCGCTTCGGCGGTCCAGGTATCTTATAGGAATCTGTTTTATTTCGCTCGCATCCGTCCGGCGTATACCAGGGGCGTTACCGTCCCCTAAATAACGCCCCATTGTGTATTGTTATTTCTCCATATTATCCCAGATTTGATAAATACGAAATTAATACTGATAAATCGTTATTCTTTAATTATTACCCGATAATTTGATTACCAATAACCTACCACGTATTTCGTTTATCATTGATAGTATTGTGAGCTATTAAAACTTGTTTGTTAATTCACCTTGATAAAGCATTTTTTTATAGTAATGTACCTATTTTAGTGCTATCATTTTCAGTTCAATGTACTTAGAGTGTGTTGCATCTCAGACCAGCCTAACAACTTTGTTTATAAATTGTTTAATGTTATTATCTGCTTTTTTGCAATGATATAATGCATTGATGTGCATTAAATACTTTTTATTAAAACAAATAATATTAACACCTACCACATAAATATTTTGTTGACATAATATTTAAAAGTAGAAGTTTTGTACCTTGGAATAATTTAAGACATTTTAGTTATGTAGATATTAAAAATAAGTGTATATAGTCCATTAGAGCAGAAAAATATGGCATATTTCTAGCCACACATAAGAGTTAGATAAGAAAATATTGATTGAATAATAAAACTCAATCATTTTTAATGATGCAAAATTGGAATGAAAAAAAAATTGTGATTTTCGTTCGGTGTATTATTACCAAAAAAAGACAATTGAAGAAAAATAGGCTATACATAATTATCACTTCTGCTAAGAATGTGTAACATTAGATTGTAATTATTAAAAAGTAAACATACTAAATGGCCTGAACAATGCCTCAGACCAAATCTATTGTCATTCATGCTTTTCTATTACAAATTACAATTTTGTCTTAGTCATATTGTTTATTGTTTTAGGATTACTTTTCTCTGAAGTTCTAAAAAATGTTTTGTGATATTTTAGGAGGTCAGTCTTGATCCTGATGTTAATGGTGCCCAAGAAAGTTTAGATCAAGCCAGTTTGGGGGATATAACATCATCACCGGCAATGATAAGCAGTCCAGTTATGGAAGAGGTATGGAGATTTTATTTTAAAGAATTACTTTTGAGACTGTTCTTGTATCCATTCAATGTTTATATATAAATATGTTTTTTTTTTTTTTTTAATAAAAAACCAACTCTGACACCTCTACACAATTGTTAATGTTTTATACAATTGGATCTGTGGTGAAGGAATAGATACAAGCTATATAAAATTATTTTTTTAAGAAAAATTGGATATTAATTTCAAGCTAATTAAATTAATGGAAAAATATTATAGATACAAGGTATTAAAAACCTATAACCCAATTTCATAAATAATTTCCACCATACAATATTTTGACAAAACTGATGTAGCTTACTTCACTCCGACCATTATTACAAATAGATTGACACCTCATTTATTAAAATAGGTTCAGTAGTTTAAATGCTACGGTGGCACCTACAAACATACATAAATAAACTGCCAAAATAATTACCCTTCCTTTTGGCATTACCGAAGTCGGGTAAAAATATACATTTACTAGTAGAAAATAAAATATTTACATTAATATAATATTAACTTATATAACTTTAAAAAAACTAAAGTCAATTAATACAAAAAAAAATAAAAAAGGATAATTTATTAAAAAAGATTGTAGACCATCTGTTATCTAAGCCACTGCATCTGGGTAAAGTTCCCAAAATACTGGCAGCGTTACGTTGAATGGCCATGCTAATCCTTTGACCGAGGTAGCTGCCAGCTCTGGGGTCTCGAGTTGACTCCCAAAGTCTCTTTGTGAGGTCTTTAAAAAGAGAAACATCATACTAAATTAATAAAAAGTATAAATAGCAATAATATTAAAACTTTGTAACACTTTAAAGGGGAATGATCAATGAAAAAGTGAGAAAAACAACACGTCTATATTTAGAAACAATATTGATCAATACCTAGAGTATAATTAATGCAACTATAGTCATAACACATTCCATTGTATGGCTCATCAAATAGAATATTGAAGATAATGTTCTATGATAACAATGTTTTATATAAAAACATGGCAAACTTATATGATATGATATATTCCTAATATTAATCACCAAATTTTTTATATTTTTAGTCATTCGATAATATCTCAATCATAACAAGTAACCATTTCTGCTATTGTCATACACACTGTAATGTAGAAGTTCTAAACAAATAAAATAACTGTATCAGATGTGGATATATGTATGATAAAATTAAAATGTATTTTTTTTTTGTTTTAAATAAAAAAAAAATTGATAATGGAACTTTTATAATATCAGATTATTTTTCAATGTACTGTAATAATTGTCTAGCTCTTAATTCATTTTTACAATAATTTAATTACAGATAGCAACAGAGCGTGCAAATAATATTATCATAACGGTCACAGAACCACAAAAAATCGGAGAAGGCATGAGTTCATATGTAGCTTACCGTGTACTCACAAAAACAAATATGCCAATATTTAGCCGGCACGAATTTGCCGTTCTACGAAGATTTTCAGATTTTCTAGGTCTCCATGAAAAATTATCTGAAAAATATCTTCGTTCTGGTAGAATTATACCACCAGCACCAGAAAAGAGTATTGTTGGTGAGATTTAACACTTTTTTTTAATGAAATGAATTTTTTATATTAAAATCTTAAATACTATTTGTTTGATTTTAGATAAAACATTACATTACATAAGTATTTATCAACATTAAAAATTGAAATTGATTCTAATAGTACTTAATTAAAATAATAATCTATCTAAATCTTACTACTAATAAAATGCAACAGTTTTATTAAGATGGTTGGATGTTTGGTGCAAAAACTACTGAGCAGTTTTTAATGAAACTTTTTTAAAGTATACCCTAAACATCTAAATAGCACATAGGCTACTTTATATCAACATACCGCAGTGCAAAAGCCGTGGGCTAATAGTTTATATGTTACAGGAACGACAAAACTAAAAATGACTTCAACGCCGTCCACGGAAAGTGCTAATGGTACACCGACATCTGCCGGTATGCAGTCTCAATTTGTGGAACGAAGACGAGCTGCACTCGAGAGATTCCTCAACCGTGTTGCCCAACATCCTGTACTATGCATTGACCCTGACTTTAGAGAATTCTTAGAATCTGGTGAGAATAAATTTATTTTTATGTTTTTGGTTTTCCTGACAATCTAATTCATTTTACAGTAACGTCATATATTGATATCAATGTTTCTTCAGTTGGAACCCTACCTAACATAACCCCCATACCTTCATTTGTTTTTATTCCCATTATTACTTTTTAAACTGACAACGCATTTTTGACTTCTCTGGTGCTGCATATGTTTATGGGCTTTAATCTGCCTGCTTGTTTGACACCTATTTTTATTGTGATTAAATTATAATGCTAATTTAAAAAGGTTTGAGTAAAGTTATTAAAAATTTCACAGATACCGAGCTGCCCAAAGCTACAAGTACGTCAGCTTTAAGTGGTGCGGGAATGCTGCGTCTGTTCAACAAAGTGGGCGAGACCGTCAACAAGATCACGTACCGAATGGACGAATCCGATCCGGTATTTAGTTACCACTAGCTTTTATCTTAAACTTATGAGCAAAGCTGCATCACTTTAGTCATACCAAATTTAATATTTTTCAAAATCATTCGAATCCCGCCTCGGAAACTTAATTATCAAAAGACTTACGATGAAGTTTATGTTTATTAACGTCGCACTCTAGACTCCTTGAAGCATTTTACGATATTAATATAGTTTCAGATTTGGTCATTCATGTCCAGTTAAAACTATAAGAATTAGCAATTCATTCATCCTTTATACAGGTTGATTTTTTTTAAATACTTTTTCAAAAAACTAATTATGCAGTTTTAGTTTTCAACAAAATCGGCTCCTAGGTCCTTTAAGTATTTTTCACTATTTATATAGTTATACTTATAGTTGTAGTGTAGTATCGGATTTGGCCTACCACGCAGAGTTGAAAAACTCACCTGTGTATAGATACTAAATAGTGTACGAGATTTTATTTGAATTAGAAAGTTTACACTGTAGACTTTTACTTCGAAATCTATTAATTGTCTGAGATAAAACGTTACTAGTTATAAAACTGAAAGTGAAATTGAAAAGTAATTCAATTATGATAACAATTACACTTTTAATTGTGGTTTCTTAAATTGCATGAGAAATAACATTAAAACAATTTACTTTTCTCCGTACAACAACAATATCCTCAATGAATTGATCATCTCACGGCTTCAGACATGATCTTGTTACATTTTAATTAATTTATTGTGTAGAAATTGGGATAAAAAAGAAATTTAATTTAAAATTCGAATTTTGAATTTAAAAGGCTAAATATATCATGTTCCTTGATTCGAAATTATGCATCTTTTTTACAATTTAATCCCTTTGATGGATGAATTCTTAAATAAAAAGCTTTATCTGACTTTTTATAAATAAGTCTTTCTGTGCACTGATATTATTGAGTTTGTGTGTCTGAGCTAGTAAATTGTGTATACCTCGTTTCACGTAAGAGTATTGGTCACAAAATTATGCACCAGGACAGTCGTTTAGATATTTGTTTAATTTTAATTATTAAATATTTCTTCTGTAATTATAATATATGTCAAATAAATATTTGTAAATCATTATTGTTTTTTTAACAGTTTTTAGTGCAATTCGTATTGAATGTGTTTTCGCCAGTGTAATTGTTCGAAGATTCGTGATTTTTGGATTGAGTTTATTTACCAAGTAAGTCAAGTAACGACTGAGTAAGATAAGTAAGATTCTGAATGTTTTATAACAGCTGAAAATATTCAATAAGATTATAACAATGTCATATACATACATCCAATTTTTAAGTCTTGTTTATTGTATCATGCGCGAGTTGAGACTCTGCTTGTATTCAGACCAACACACTTACGTAAACAAGGTATACACTTTACACAAAATTTCAGCTATAATTTTGTTGCGAAGACTTAAATTTTAAACAACTTGCTTTTAAAGACAAATGTTTCTTTTCCCTCGGATATCCGGCACATCGCTAGTCAATAAATCCAATAAAGATTCCCACAACTGACGATAGAAAATATTTATTTTAAATTGTTTAATTTTTTTTTAATCCTTAAGTCTTTGTAATATAAAGTGTAATGTCTTTAACGTTAAACGGCGATCTCGGGTATTGCCTAATGTGTCTTTAGTGTGTATGTCAATGGAGTGGTGCATTTCTTAACTCTCGATGACGTAGAAAGTGGCATGATCTTAAGGTGCATTTAAGTTTGTTTGTGTACTTGACCTTCCACTTACGTATAGATACAACAATAGTTCTTATTAAAATATGCAGTGGTTCGAGGAGCGCTGCGCGCGCATCGAGTCGCTGGAGAGCGGCCTGCGGCGGCTGTGCGGCGCGTGCGAGGCGCTGGCGACGGAGCGGCGCGAGCTGGCGGCGCGCGCGCACGACGCCGCGCGGGCCGTCGCCGCCGCCGCCGCCGCCGACCCGCACGCGCCGCTGTCGCGCGCGCTCAGCCACCTCTCCGACTTGCACGAGAAGGTCAGTACGGGATACGTGGGAAGTCAACTGATCAATATCGATTTCGATATTTAAAAGTAGTGTTCCACCGAAAGTTCGGTCGAAACTAAACCAAAACCCATTTTTTTGCTGGAACTCGACCTAAATCGAATCTACGTTCTAGAGTTCTCGCGCTATGATCGGTCATGTTCGATGCGTTGAATTCCATCCAAGCGACAAAGACATTTTCCCGCGTTACTTTATTAACACGACATTACTTAAATATTAAATTAAATTAATTAAATTAAATTAATGGCTGACTGATTATAATTTTTTTTTTAGCTTTTTTTTCTCAAAATATGGTCTTGTAAAAAGTTTCGTTTTGGTCGTTAAAACTAGTTTCGGTCGGACGCTGTTTAAAAGAAAGAAAAAAAATAGATTATTTTTTTACCCTATTTCACAAACGTTGCTTATATTGTATGAGCCTACAAGATCCTTACCATTTTACAGATTGAACATTTAAGGAATGAGCAAGCCAACACTGATTTCTATGTTCTGACTGAGCACATCAAAGACTACCTTGGATTAATTGGAGCGATCAAAGATGTGTTCCATGAAAGAGTCAAGGTAAGTTTTGTTACAATTCTGTGAAAGATTTTATTTTATTTATTAATCTAGACACGCGGTAGCGTGTCAAGCCAAGTTCAAGAAACAGAACCGGCGAGCCGCACCGTGTGTAATATTACACGAACCATTTAGAGCCACTTTTGAGCTTCTCGTAAATCAAAAACTATTTCACATAAACGTATCAAATGTGGCTCATATATTGAGACTTGCGAGATACATACATATGTGTTCTACATTTCATAAGCTTATCTCAAACGGTTATTTAGATATTAATGTCCATTTTTATCATTGACTGACAGACTGACTTACTGACCTATAGATCAAAACTCTAACCCAGTTCCAGATGCCCTAGAGAGTTAAAATTTAGTATGCAG
This sequence comes from Hypolimnas misippus, assembly GCA_037950945.1. Classification (NCBI taxonomy): domain Eukaryota; kingdom Metazoa; phylum Arthropoda; class Insecta; order Lepidoptera; family Nymphalidae; genus Hypolimnas; species Hypolimnas misippus. The sequence goes on along the minus strand of JBBEEQ010000011.1, from coordinate 9,354,056 downwards.
GTAGGTAATTAGATGAATAGAAATAAAAAAAAATTATAAACCTACAAACGAATTATTATGTTCGATCGCTAGTTTCTACCATAAATCCAAATTTTCGAAATTATAAAATAAGAATCGACAAATACTTGTAGGTTTAGAATTTGCGGATGCTATAATTCATATATGAAAACTAGCCAATACAGACCTTGTGCTACAATACATTATCTTATGTTGTAAGAAGATATAATATGTTATACTGGTACTTATAAATACATTTCAGGACTGACCATTGAACTTGGCACCCATTTAGATCTCATTTCTTTTGTCGTTGAAGTCAACAACCTTTATCATAATATTGAACTTGGCTCTCATTTCACATTTATGTTTTTCACATTTAAGAAGTGCGCAAATATAATGTTCTGACTGGTTCCGAGTAATAATAAGCCTGAAACTTAAGTTAAAAGTTTTTAAACGCCTTAATAAAAAAATTCAGTACTATATCTCAAATTCCACTAAATAAAATATTATTTATTTATTCAATAGGTATTCCAAAACTGGCAGCACGCGCAAATGCAGCTTACGAAGCGAAGAGAAAATAAAGCGAAAGCAGAACTTGCTAACAGACCTGAAAAGATGGAGCAAGCTGCTAATGAAATTATTGAAGTACGTAAAATTTTCGTTTTTATGAATAATTAGTTTACGTTTTAAAGTTTCATTAAAATCTATTCAGTAGTTTTGACGTGAATGAGGAGCAACTCCATCTATCCTCACAAATTTTCGCATTTATTATTAGATTCAAATAATTTTTAATTTGTTATAGGTTCCATCTAGTTATTACATAACTAAAATTAAGTATAACATATTCAAAATATAAATAATCAAACTAAAAAAAAATTACTTAAATCTCTACCCGTATTAAAGTCTCCCGAAAATGATAGAAAGTTATTCTAGCGCACTTTTTTGTAACACCAAAGTACACCAGCTCAATGTCAACAACAAAATGTTTGGTTTACTATACAAAATCTACTTATTATCATGGAAAAGCACATAAATGCTTATTACAAATCTTAGACCATTAAGAATTGGGACGCGCCTTACAAGGCATTACCCCTCCAGCAAATATTATAATGAAATAATCTAACGCGTTTATAAAAACTGCTCGGGAATCGATTTTCAACATTATCAAAATCGTTTTTATTATGTACGGAGCTCCGTAAAAAAATTCAATCACTGCAGTTAGCCATTGCAAAAAGAGATCAAACACATCTTATCTTCAAAACAAGGATCTTAAATTTCATATGTAATTATTTTTGATATAATTAATTCAGTATTATTATTAAAATCACTCTAAAATATTATCGTAAATAATGTTTTCAAACATGACAAATAGATTGTTTGAATAAAAATAGTCGGATCGGTGGTGTGATATTTCCATGCAAGTTTATTCCTTATGTTACTGCTGCTTTTCGCAATTTTAGAATTTTTTTTTACTATCAAAGTAAAAAATTATTTAAATGTTGATTTTTCACAAATGTGTCAACAGTATTCTTTTGTTTTGGATAGTGCTGGATGGATTTTAATGGTCTAAGTTACAAATATTAAGTTGCTCATATGTATCTAAATAATATCAAAACCCACACCTAAGTATGTGTACCCTCACATAGGTGTTTTTATGTCAAAATATTATATCTACAAATCCATGATCAACAATTTTTTATAAATTTATGTTACATATTCAACTCGCAGCTTTTATTTCTTCAAGTTCAGCAAACATTCAGATTATAAATACGAAATATGTAGTCATCATAAACTCATCTATTTCAGGACGATTTTAGGATTGTGCTTCGACAAAACCTGTTGTGGTTATTATATTAAGTTTTTCTTCACCAAGATTTAATTCTTTAACATAGGAAACTAAAAACTTAATATGAAATAACCGCAAAAAATACAAATAATCACAAGAACCCATATAAAAATAATAATATATTTTCCATATTGTATCACTTAACAATTTAAATACTGGCCACATTGCTGTTATATTACCTCGCCGAGGGAAATTCATAATATATTTTTTTTCTTGATCTAGTTATTTGAAAATTAAATAGTAGTAGGATTAAGTCGATAATAATGTTGGTATTACTATCAAATGTGTTCTAATTAAGTCATATTATTTTACTAATGATATGACTATATTAAGTACCTTTATTGAATTAAAAAAAAATCTATTTAAGATTATTTTATCTGTGTTCAATAATTAACATTGGGAGGAGCAAGTCAACCATCCATTATTTTTCTTTATATAACATGTTCGTGAATGATTAACCAGTTGTTCGCGTGCATTTGAACAGTGTATTTGTGTATGCGTTTTAGTAACACGGTTCTTTTCGATCTCACGTCCATAAATTCATACATTTGTAAATATGTTAACTCGGTTTGAAATTTCCGTGCGCATAAAAGATGTGACACATCCATTTGTCATTTGAGGCGTGTAGTGTACACGGTTCGTGCGCGTGCATGTGTAGACCTAGCTTAATATATGAAACATTCCAGTGGGAAGCGAAGGTAGAGCGTGGGCAACAAGAGTTCGACACGATCTCGCGCGTCATCAAAAAGGAGCTGGAGCGCTGGGAGGAGCTGCGCCTGTCCGAGCTGCGCGCCACGCTGCTGCGCTACCTGCACGACCACATGCAGCACGAGGCGCAGGTATGTCAGTGTGCGAGCTCGCGCGTCATAAGCGCTGGGAGGAGCTGCGCCTGTCCGAGCTGCGCGCCACGCTGCTGCGCTACCTGCACGACCACATGCAGCACGAGGCGCAGGTATGTCAGTGTGCGAGCTCGCGCGTCATAAGCGCTGGGAGGAGCTGCGCCTGTCCGAGCTGCGCGCCACGCTGCTGCGCTACCTGCACGACCACATGCAGCACGAGGCGCAGGTATGTCAGTGTGCGAGCTCGCGCGTCATAAGCGCTGGGAGGAGCTGCGCCTGTCCGAGCTGCGCGCCACGCTGCTGCGCTACCTGCACGACCACATGCAGCACGAGGCGCAGGTATGTCAGTGTGCGAGCTCGCGCGTCATAAGCGCTGGGAGGAGCTGCGCCTGTCCGAGCTGCGCGCCACGCTGCTGCGCTACCTGCACGACCACATGCAGCACGAGGCGCAGGTATGTCAGTGTGCGAGCTCGCGCGTCATAAGCGCTGGGAGGAGTTGCGCCTGTCCGAGCTGCGCGCCACGCTGCTGCGCTACCTGCACGACCACATGCAGCACGAGGCGCAGGTATGTCAGTGTGCGAGCTCGCGCGTCATAAGCGCTGGGAGGAGCTGCGCCTGTCCGAGCTGCGCGCCACGCTGCTGCGCTACCTGCACGACCACATGCAGCACGAGGCGCAGGTATGTCAGTGTGCGAGCTCGCGCGTCATAAGCGCTGGGAGGAGCTGCGCCTGTCCGAGCTGCGCGCCACGCTGCTGCGCTACCTGCACGACCACATGCAGCACGAGGCGCAGGTATGTCAGTGTGCGAGCTCGCGCGTCATAAGCGCTGGGAGGAGCTGCGCCTGTCCGAGCTGCGCGCCACGCTGCTGCGCTACCTGCACGACCACATGCAGCACGAGGCGCAGGTATGTCAGTGTGCGAGCTCGCGCGTCATAAGCGCTGGGAGGAGCTGCGCCTGTCCGAGCTGCGCGCCACGCTGCTGCGCTACCTGCACGACCACATGCAGCACGAGGCGCAGGTATGTCAGTGTGCGAGCTCGCGCGTCATAAGCGCTGGGAGGAGCTGCGCCTGTCCGAGCTGCGCGCCACGCTGCTGCGCTACCTGCACGACCACATGCAGCACGAGGCGCAGGTATGTCAGTGTGCGAGCTCGCGCGTCATAAGCGCTGGGAGGAGCTGCGCCTGTCCGAGCTGCGCGCCACGCTGCTGCGCTACCTGCACGACCACATGCAGCACGAGGCGCAGGTATGTCAGTGTGCGAGCTCGCGCGTCATAAGCGCTGGGAGGAGCTGCGCCTGTCCGAGCTGCGCGCCACGCTGCTGCGCTACCTGCACGACCACATGCAGCACGAGGCGCAGGTATGTCAGTGTGCGAGCTCGCGCGTCATAAGCGCTGGGAGGAGCTGCGCCTGTCCGAGCTGCGCGCCACGCTGCTGCGCTACCTGCACGACCACATGCAGCACGAGGCGCAGGTATGTCAGTGTGCGAGCTCGCGCGTCATAAGCGCTGGGAGGAGCTGCGCCTGTCCGAGCTGCGCGCCACGCTGCTGCGCTACCTGCACGACCACATGCAGCACGAGGCGCAGGTATGTCAGTGTGCGAGCTCGCGCGTCATAAGCGCTGGGAGGAGCTGCGCCTGTCCGAGCTGCGCGCCACGCTGCTGCGCTACCTGCACGACCACATGCAGCACGAGGCGCAGGTATGTCAGTGTGCGAGCTCGCGCGTCATAAGCGCTGGGAGGAGCTGCGCCTGTCCGAGCTGCGCGCCACGCTGCTGCGCTACCTGCACGACCACATGCAGCACGAGGCGCAGGTATGTCAGTGTGCGAGCTCGCGCGTCATAAGCGCTGGGAGGAGCTGCGCCTGTCCGAGCTGCGCGCCACGCTGCTGCGCTACCTGCACGACCACATGCAGCACGAGGCGCAGGTATGTCAGTGTGCGAGCTCGCGCGTCATAAGCGCTGGGAGGAGCTGCGCCTGTCCGAGCTGCGCGCCACGCTGCTGCGCTACCTGCACGACCACATGCAGCACGAGGCGCAGGTATGTCAGTGTGCGAGCTCGCGCGTCATAAGCGCTGGGAGGAGCTGCGCCTGTCCGAGCTGCGCGCCACGCTGCTGCGCTACCTGCACGACCACATGCAGCACGAGGCGCAGGTATGTCAGTGTGCGAGCTCGCGCGTCATAAGCGCTGGGAGGAGCTGCGCCTGTCCGAGCTGCGCGCCACGCTGCTGCGCTACCTGCACGACCACATGCAGCACGAGGCGCAGGTATGTCAGTGTGCGAGCTCGCGCGTCATAAGCGCTGGGAGGAGCTGCGCCTGTCCGAGCTGCGCGCCACGCTGCTGCGCTACCTGCACGACCACATGCAGCACGAGGCGCAGGTATGTCAGTGTGCGAGCTCGCGCGTCATAAGCGCTGGGAGGAGCTGCGCCTGTCCGAGCTGCGCGCCACGCTGCTGCGCTACCTGCACGACCACATGCAGCACGAGGCGCAGGTATGTCAGTGTGCGAGCTCGCGCGTCATAAGCGCTGGGAGGAGCTGCGCCTGTCCGAGCTGCGCGCCACGCTGCTGCGCTACCTGCACGACCACATGCAGCACGAGGCGCAGGTATGTCAGTGTGCGAGCTCGCGCGTCATAAGCGCTGGGAGGAGCTGCGCCTGTCCGAGCTGCGCGCCACGCTGCTGCGCTACCTGCACGACCACATGCAGCACGAGGCGCAGGTATGTCAGTGTGCGAGCTCGCGCGTCATAAGCGCTGGGAGGAGCTGCGCCTGTCCGAGCTGCGCGCCACGCTGCTGCGCTACCTGCACGACCACATGCAGCACGAGGCGCAGGTATGTCAGTGTGCGAGCTCGCGCGTCATAAGCGCTGGGAGGAGTTGCGCCTGTCCGAGCTGCGCGCCACGCTGCTGCGCTACCTGCACGACCACATGCAGCACGAGGCGCAGGTATGTCAGTGTGCGAGCTCGCGCGTCATAAGCGCTGGGAGGAGCTGCGCCTGTCCGAGCTGCGCGCCACGCTGCTGCGCTACCTGCACGACCACATGCAGCACGAGGCGCAGGTATGTCAGTGTGCGAGCTCGCGCGTCATAAGCGCTGGGAGGAGCTGCGCCTGTCCGAGCTGCGTATATACTATTACTATTTTTTTTTAATTTCGCGGGTTAGGTTTCTTGCTAAAAAAAAATAACTTTTCAAAAAAATTAATGATGCAGTTCAGTTTTCGTCAAAATCAGCTCCTAGATAAAAGTATTTCTCGCTATTTGATATGGTTTCAGATTTGATTTGATTTGAGATATGTGTTAATACAAAAAAATTTTAAAGATCAAACTTAATAAAGCATGTGTTTAATTTAAATATTAATTGTGTTTTTACAGGCAATCCGTTACTGGGACGCATTCTTGCCGGAAGCTCGTGCAATCAAATGAGTGGGGGACTGACGGCGATTCCGCGACTGCTTCTGAGCGAGCGCGACACTCGACCTTCGCAGCAGATGTTTTGTCATTGTTTCTTTACACCGTTAAATACAGATATTAACAATAATTAAAGAAATCGACGGATATAGTGCAAAACTGCGTAACTAGCTTTTTGCATTAAAGTCCATCTACGAACCAAATGTTTAATTTCATTATTGATAAAAAACAATCTAGCTACAAATTATATAATCTATATTTGTAAAATTATTACTTCTCGTAAATAATTTTTGACATATCTTCGATGACTATTACAATACACTGCGTAATGTAAATTGCTCAATTGTTATTTTTATCAAGAATGTAATTTCATATTCGGTTCAAATTTTAACTTTATAGGTAAAGCTACATACGTGGTTTTACAGTATCCCGACGATATAGTTTAAACCAATGGTCTTTTATAACAATAGATATGGGAAATGCCTTCCATTTTTGGAGGACCGGGCATTGAGTCATTGCCTAACTACTAGTTAGAAGTCCAGCTGTCAAAGTTGGGAATAGACGGAAACGTTTAAAGTCATATAATCTGTACATAATATATCTACAGTTATTAAATATCATTGAGTTTCAGAATACGTGCACTCCAAAAGAAAACTATCGTATGTATATTTTTAGTTTTTTTTTTAATGAAAATTGCTTGCAAGATGATAACTTGATGTTAAGTGATCATCACCACCCACTAACATTGAGGGATGATCGGGAATTGGAAGTAAAGGATAGGGTGGGCTGTCGTCTCTCTCTCCCTCTCCGCCCCCCCCCCCTCTTTTTTCCTCTCACCGTACAAAACACAACTGACTAGCTACTTTACAGCCGATTATCTGCTAGAATGTGGTAGTTCCCTAGTCGACCCAACCCATATATACGAGCTGAAATCAGAAGTCTGTGTCAGTCTTTTTATTACTAAAAAAATTGCTACATTTCAACACATTGTAATTTATATAAATAATCTGTTATTGCGTTTATTTCGATTTATTTAAATATCATTTAAAAATGTACATATGCTAATTTTCCGATGGAGGGCAGTTCGTTCCACAATCGTCCGTTTTCTACTTTGTAACTCGAAAAATATAGATAAAATATTAAGTACCAGAGACAGAGATCGCATAATTCCAACACACAATAGTGGCTAGAATTGACAATAATATTCAAAATACGGTGTAAATTTAAAATGGCGCTAGAGAATCGATGGACATATTAATTCGTTTATGATCATTTTAATTCTGTTGTCCCGTCTAATGGCTAGTTCACATCGGATACGATATCATGATTACACATACTCATGAATCATCCTATATATTAATAATATACAGGTTGATTCACAGAGATGGAACTGTAGCGAGATATCTGAAACCATGAGAGCTAGAGAAATTTGTTAAAAAGAACCATGTCATCAATTTTGAAGTTAAAAAAAACTACAAGGAATAAAGAATAAGAAAAAAAAATAGAAAAATTATTAGTATCGATTCCTAAACCATGTATAGTTTTTCTGCAAATTTGAATGAAGTTTTCCCCACCTTAAAAATCGGTGATCTCATTTCTTTCAACTAATTTCACTAGCTCTCGTAATTTCAGATTTCTCTCTACTGACCCATCTTCATTTGTGTGTAAAAGTTTATGTGTTTGTTGTTAAATAAAGTATGTAGGTAACATTTAAATAAACTTAAAAATTATTATTTAAATAGAGACTATATAAATGTTGTAGCCAGTTGATATCGGTGACGTCACTCAAATCTTTGTTACCTAAAATGTGTAAAATTTCAATATATGGGTAAATCATTCCATATTGCAACCAATATGACGCACCGCAATCCCTTGAAACCAAAACATAAATGCTGATGCTGATAAGTAATAATGTGTCAACCCTCAAAGAGTCGACTTCGGAGATATTGATGTATTTTTTTCAAGTTATCTTAACTAAATAAGTACAGAAAAAAGTTTCTTAATTTCATGTTTCGAATATTGAAGTGTGCGTTTGCATATTGCAGTAACCAAATATGTGTGAAAAACGAAATATTAGATAAATCTTTTTAATATACCAATCAACGTGTAATCCATTATAAATTTTATCAAAATAAAAAAGAGAGATGGACTGTGGCTTGAAACAGTATTGCTTATCAGCGACCAAATAAGAGTATGTAAGCGGTCGCAACTCAAAACTGTTTAAAAATTAGTATCATGTTTGATTCTACTTTTATTACTTAAGTTTAGATTGGACCGTCATACTCTAAAATATGTATACAATGCCGTAACTGTATACAATATATTAAAACTGTAAATAATGTATAGTTTGTATACATACTTTTTGAGGCTGAATGTACAATCACGACTTAAATACGTAGTTTGAGGCAAGAATTACATTTGTACGTTTTACTGTCAATATTGGCATAAAACATCTCTGTAATTTAGTTACGGTTATCTTGGTAACTATACGAATGCTGTGGCTGTTAAAAATAAAGGAAATGACAGTAAATTCTTTTATATGTACACCGATTATAACGTTATAAAAGCCAGAGAGCAACTTATAAGTGTAATTCGCGCCTAAATTATCACTAACGTGTTTAGTGATCTTGTAGGTAAAACAATTTTTATTACCTAACTTAACTTTATGGTTATCTAACCATTTTTCTTTTAACATAAATAATATTCTTTTTTTCAAATTATTTTTATCATATCAATATTGAACAGATATTTTCAGGTGTGAACTCGCCCTATAATCTATTTTTGCTAATAAAGATTCATTTTAATTAACTTTTAATCGATGTATGAGTCGGGACGTCATACGCATTTGTATTTTAAATTGATCTCTATAATAAATGTAAATAAGAGATATTATGGTGTCAAAAGTATTGTAAAAACCTGACCAAAAAAAATGAGGAAAGACGCATATTAAATTAGAAATTAAATATTATATGAACAATTATTTCTTTGCGTTAGTAGTGATAAGGTTTAATTTTCAATATTATTTTAACTAGTGGGCTAAAAACTGCTACTTAAAATATTTATTATTAGATGAAGCTAGATGTAATGTAAGTGATTGAAAACGTTTTTCCCGAATTAAATGAGATGCCGTAAATGTGTCTATAGGCTGTGTCTTCGATAATAGAACAATTGATTCGTTCTTAACAAGTCTGATTCTTTTTGGTTATGTCCCGCCTTCAATGGCAATTAATTTTTTAAGGCTAAGTACTCACGGCCATTATCATGAAGCATTTTTTTTTTCTAAACTGAAAGTTTTTAATTAAGAATAAAATTGGATAAATTTAATCGGTGGATTTTTATAATGTGTTTCGATACAATGAGTATGCGATTTAAAAATCTCTCGTCCTAATCGCAACGAATAAACACGCCGTGAGTTCTTAAATTTTAAAAATATTCCTTTTTAGACAATTCGCTGCTATATACGTTTCATAAGTTGCTATGTTAGAGAGTAAAAAATATAACACCAATGTCTGTACCTCAGTACATGATTTTCTATTTAAAATATTGTCTCAATCTTTAAAAATCGTTTAATAAATACTTAAGTTTTGGATTTTTTTTATTAAGACGTGTTTAATTAAAAATACAGTTATGTACATTGTTATCATCACAAAACTTAAAATTACACATTTTGTATTATAATTTTTTTTCATATGAAATTTGTCGAAATAATACAATAATATGTTAATCTTTAGATAATAAAAGTAAAAATCTATGTCTCTTTTATAGAAAGATAAAACAAAAAAAATCAATATTAACAATCTTTGCAGAATTTTTAATAATTTTCAAGAATGAAATTACTTTCGATACCTTGTCCCGCGAACCCGCGTCGTCGTTTTAAACGTTGGCCAAAAAAATAATTTTAAGGTTACTTATAAATATTGTTTATCTGAAATTAGATATATTTTATTTTAAGGAATTATTACAATGATAGTTATTTTCACAGCTTTGCTTCAATGCACAATACACGATGTTTTACATCATATCTGAATAATAAAAAACATCTTCACATGTACATTTCTACCAAAAATAATGGTGATGAGTAATACATGTTAAGTAACTATAACAATTTATCAACTATGTTCGTTCGACAAGGTAATGTTGATTTTCTTTGTCATTTGCGTTAATATAAGCTGATAAATTTTGTTATAAACATATCTATATTTTTATATCTGTTTTGTTCTAAGATACGTATTATATAATAGAAAATGTATTCCAATTTAGATAAGATAATGTATTTTAGCCAGAGTACTAGAATTGTTGTTATAAGTTCTAGATAAAATAAACATAGACCACAATAATATTTTGTACTTTATGAAAAAATAAATCATACATAACACTAAGAACGCCGTTCAAATATAAAATAACATTTGTGTCGTAAGGAAAGTTAAAAAACTTAATTTGTAGTATTCTGGCTAGAAAACCCAAGTTAATATAATTTATATACATTAGGTAGAACGATTGAAAATCTCGAGTCTAATGTATTCATTATTTTTATATTGCCAAATATATATAGCGGTAATTTGGTGTAATGGAAGAGATAATTCTAAATAAATATAAATAATGTTGGTTTCGAATTATAGAAATTGTACTTTATTCCAATAATAATAATTATTACTTAAATGATAATTGTTTCTTTTTCAATATATTTTTTCATTTGATACATTTTTATTACATTTTTGTTCTTATTATTTTTAGTCAAAAATATATAAACAATTAGGACTCACTATTAAAATGGCGGATCTTAACAAGTCATATAAGTGTATTTACACTGATACCTTTAGTCCGATTTTTTAACGTTAAAATTTTTTCAACTATGTATACACAGTAATTATACCTTGATATGATTTAAAAACATTAATTTTAACATATATATTTATGTAAAGAAAAATTAAAGAATTGTCTAAACGACAATCCTAGTGCCTAATTTTGTGTTCTGCGCAGCGTCGTGCGCGTAGTTCAGACCAACACACTTACGTAATACGAGGTATGCATTATGCTTGCTAATTTGTTTTTGCACCTAGAAGTTCTTTTTTTAAATTTTAAAAATGTCTCTTATTTCTTCTATAGCTTGTTTATATATTAACGATTACACTATGATTGTTTATTGGAAAATCCTTTTAATAACTCAGTTATTACAAGCATACCACTTAACCATTCTTATCTTTTCTCAATGATTCATTATTCTGACTTGGGTAATTTTAAAATATGTACTCTTAACCAACTCTTAAGTGGATGACGTAAAATGTAGAATCACATTTACCCTACATTTTTTTAATGAAATTATAACAATACTAGGTAATAAAATTTTATTTAATTCCTAATTTAACGACGGACACGTGGCGCAGTCACTGCAACTGACTGAAGCGCTAACGTTGCGTGTTTGAGCGGGGCTCACGGCAAACATCTATATAAGCCATAAGAATGTTTGTCGTGGTCTGGATGTTAGTGTTTGTGTTTTCCGTGTTTCCAGACCCCCGACACAGGATCATGAGATCCTAATGGATGCCGTTGAGTGAGATGCGTTTATTATTTATTAATTGTCAAGATCAATCACGTTTTGGTTACTGTGTCAAAGAAATACACAAACAAAAATGACCCAGGCCCAGAAGACTCTGGGCTAAAAATAAAGCAATAGGTATAGTCAAAATAGATACTTTCTAATAATTTTCTATTTTAAAAGGCTAATAAGTTAGGATTTACTATTAAAAATGTATATATATACATACTTTTTTACAACTTTTGTCATAATATATCGGCATGTTCTCTCTGTCGACATCAACAACCCGTTGCTGGGCAACTCACAAAGTCACGTGTTCATCAGTCCCATTAACATTACCTACATCTTGCAGATTTATCACCGTTGTTCTATTAAAATCTATAATGTAATACAGTATTTAAACTTCCTATGAAGTTGAGAAAGAACATTGAATGCTTTACTGAAATTGTTCTATTTAAATTTCAGTTATTTTTTCACTTCTGGTAGTTCATAATTTTCGTTAAAGGTCTGTTAAAAGTAATAGAGTTAATTATGAAAAAGCATTGGTAATTTGCAGATTACATTTCAATACCTACATGTTTATTATTTCCCATTTATTTTCAAGTAGTTTTAATTATAACAACTTGAATTACGGCTATGATTATTAAGAAATATACGTGGGTAAATCACAGGCTGTGATAAGCTTTCGTTATCGTGGACTCGTGAAAGATAAAGGCTTTATTTGTATATATATTAGGACATGCTGTTATTGATTCATTGTAATCTTGTAGGACGTATCAGGACAAGCGTTTGTAAGGTAAGAAAATCTTTTTTTGTCATTCAAATATTACAGTAACTAAACCATTTTCTAAGAAAAATATCTTAATTCCCTTTAGCTATTTTTATATGCTAAAAAATATTTCATTATTTGCAGGCAAAATGAAGTTTTTCATCGCGATTACACTCTTCGTCGTGGTCTCTGCTTTACCTCGGCCTGACATAAGTGCGCCATCAGAGGATGAAACGCCTCCCATCGTTTTTAGACATTGGAAACCTACCCCAGATCTGAGGATAAGACATCGACCAAATGTAGGACCTAACGATTTACACATCTTAAAAGAATTATTGTCGCAACTCGTAAATTCTTCCAAAGCTGACGATTCTGATGTGGGGGACGATGATAAAACTGCGAACAATATCTTAAATGCCCTAAAAGATATTTATGAAATCCTCAACACCAAAGGCGGTAATGATGACTTAGTTAATATCCCAATCATTGACAAGCCTGATGATGATCAAGGAGCAGTTACACCAATTAACGACAGACTCGATGAAGAGGTCGTAACACCAATCAGCGGCAGACTCGGTGACAATGAAGAAGCATCATTTGACGATGATAGCTCTGTAAATATAATCAACCCCGAAAGTGAAATAGCTGGTTCACGAAATGGTAATGGTGTTTCTGAAAACGAAAGTAGATTGGTTGACTTTATGCCAAGACCTCTTCAATTGGTTGCCCGTTCTACACCTGAGGGCATAGCATTTATTGAGTCTCTAGATGATGGAGTAGTTGAGTTAGATCAAGTATAAATATGAAATCAAACAGCATACAAATTTGATGTTCATACTATACAAAAAAATGTGATACTTGTTATTTACTACATACTTAATATCAGATGTTACGAAATTTTTATTAAAATAATTTTAAAATTACTAAAAAGTTTTTTTTGTAATCAACATTGGTTATTAAAGTATTCGATTTTTAATTTTTTTTTATAATTTAATAAAATATGCTTGTAAACAAAAATAAAAGTTTTATTTATTACATTTAATGCTAGATATTTTTCATTCTTTCCTTTTAGTTTAATTAATACTTAAATATTAGTACATTTAAATGTTAATAAAAACAAATGTTTAAATGCTAAAGTATAAATTAGTCAGAAGGTACCTGCTAGGCATGCTGCCTGGCACACAATACACTTTCTCTTTAAAAAAAATAAAATCTGTAATATTTACGATTGACAAAAGATAATGTAACCATCAAATAAAATGCAGAAATATAATTTACTTAAGGCATTTTCTTAGCACACATCAATTGGACGATGATAAACAATACACATTAATTGGACGATGAGAAGCAATACACATCAATTGGACGATGAGAAGCAATACTGTGTCAAGCCATACGAACCTCATTTTGAGAAAATGTCGTGTAAAGATATCAAACCTATTCTTTTTAAATTTGTTTGAAGAAATATACCTGTTACTTTCTTTTCTATTTTGATTAAAGGTATAATAAATTAAAAGCAAAGTAATATAATTAAAAGTTTCATCGAATAATAAGTTTTTCAAATATTTGAGATTACTAATAGTTTCTCGCGGCTTTGCCTGCATATATGATAAAATTAAATTTAGAAAACTGATAAAATACTGCATTTTGTGTTTTACATTTCATTATTAGAATCAAATAGTATATGTATTGAGTTTTAAGTAAATATACCCACAGAATAACATAAATTAAGAAACTTTTTTCCATACCTATTTAGTTTAGACTTGAAATATAATAATTTTGAATAATGTTAAATAAATGACGCATTATCAGAATACATCAGTATCTCCGAATTTGACTTTTTGTGAGTTGACACATTATTGCTTATTAGCATTCATTTAGGGTAATGATTTTTATTATTTTATTACTAGCTGTCCATCCCGACTTCGCATTGGTGTACTAATTACGACTTTGAACTGTGGTCGAGCTTAGCTGTAGTCTACTACATAGGCAGTAGCACAATAGCACTGAAAATTGGCGTGAAATAACATCAACTGCTGAGTTGATGAGCTTTGAACTTAACTCCTTCCCGCTTCTCCATTCCCAACCAGACATTCTATTCCATCATTCCTCATTCCATTTTAAACCGACAATGCATTTGACGCTCCTTTGTTACAGTAAACATCCATGGGTAGCAATGATTACTTATCATCAGGTGACCTTTCCTCACTGTTTATGTGAAGATTATTAAACTAAAAATTTCCTTTATTTTTCAAGCATTTTTTAAAAATATTTCCTTTTATATAATGATCATTCCAAACACAAACAAAAAAGGATAAAATCGGTGGAGTTGTTCTGAAGCAAGTATACATTTAGCAATTAATTTTAGTTATATAGGTATAAATACACAGCCCATAAGCCTTACGCCGATTGAGCGCAAATATATGATAAAGAAACTAATCAACGATAATAGAACATGTTGTCCGTCTGTCTGTCTGGCTGTCAACCCTTTTTCCTCAGAAATGCATGGACGTATCATGTTGAAATTAATATGATATTAATACTCAAGTCTATAATGACATGCGGCTGTGAAAAAAATAAAGTTCTAAGTCAACGCAATCAAAAGATAATGGAAAATATGTCGTATGTTTTGACCATTTTAGCGTTTTCGCAAGGGAATCAAAACCTATAGGGTACTTCCCACTGACCTAGCATTATGAAATTTGGCCAGGAGCAAGGTCCTTTTCTCAGGAACGCGTAAATGTATCAAGTTGTAAATTGATCAAGCGGAAAATATATTAATCTTAGAATTAAAATTTTATGTACTTGTGACAAATTAACATAGAACTTAACCATGGTAAAAAAAAAAAACAATTTTACAAACACTGAGGAGAAATTTGTATCAAAACGAAAACATGACGGCAGCAAACCTTTATTAACAACGCAATGTAATCTATATATCGCAGCTAACAAAACGATAGCGCGATTCAGGATACACCCAGTGTCATCTCTTGACAATTTCAATGAACTAACTTGTTGACTTTGACATTAACAACATATTATATTTTATTCTCGTTTTAATTTTATTTATATTCTACTACACTCCACTTCCCCAGCACTACGTTCGTAAAATATTTAGATTTACATTATCAATCAAAATATATATTAGTGTTGCCAAGACGAAAATATAAGAAAGCTTTTTTGAAAGTATAAGGTGTTTAGTACTTATTGAATAATTATGTTTCCAGGATTTGCACCCATTATTTTGTTTTATATTAAAGTGCACCTAAGTGGTTGTAAAACAGTTTTTGGGATGCTTTCATATGTGTATAATAATTGATTATTATTAAGCGCCTTAAAAAAAAAAGGAGTGTTCTCAATGCGACCGGGTTTTTTTTTAAATTATTTTATTTTATTTGTTCGCCGATTACGCTGCCATTTGTGGACCGATTTTGAATTTTTTTTTTGTTTGAAAGGGTATACTTCCAAGGTGGTCCCATTGTCTTCAGGTCAGGATCTGATGATGGAATCTTGGAGAAATTGAGGGAACTCCTCAAATATTATAGGCACACCTATACCGATTTAGGTATTTTTGATAGTAACTTATGTATTTACCTTCAGAAAATCACTTTTGGTGAAATGGAACTGATGATGAAGACCACAAATGGCATAGGTGGGTTAGTCTTATATAGATTTCTATAAGTTTGTACGGAACCCTCGGTGCGCAAGTCCTACTCGCACTTGACCCAGATATTACATACATAATATACATGTTTATTATTTACTAAATATAGTAATTATTAAAATTCAGATATGGCATTATGATTTCTAAAATATTTATTTACAAACTAATTTTATATTTATTGTGTAGTTATACAACTATTTAAGCACATAGTCTGTTGGATAATCCATAACTTTCGGGAATTTCTTGACTTCTTCTTCAGAAATATGATCAAGTCTAGTTGGTACTAAACGAAGTTGACGTATTTGATTTGTAACATTTTGTATTATATCTTGTGGGATTTCTTCACCCGGGTAAATGAATAGTCTCTGCATGGTATGACGTCTTTGAAGGTTACCTTTCATTGATCTGTATACTGCTTTTTTAATTATCTAGAAAATAAAAAGTATCATAAATAAAGATATTTGTAAATCTTGTTGTAATAAACAAAATTACAGGTGATTCAAAGAGTTTAATACACAAACTATTTAAAAAATTTCATTATATGTTTTAATTTCATTTCGAGAGTAATAGTTTATGTTTCTTATTCGAAGCTCTTCCTTACCATTGTGGGATCCTTATTATGAACTTCCCATGCTAAGGTCCATGTTGCACCCCCAGGATATCCAGTGTGGTGGAAATACGCCCGTTGCCGCCAATCGTTGCCACGGAGAGCTATCTCCCTACTATTTATACAAACTACCACATCTCCACAATCGTTCATGGGATGGTAAATCGGTTTATGCATTCCCATTAAATATTTCTTAATAACTTCCGCGGACTGGTAGGGGTCCTGCCACTTGCAATCAAAAATGTGCCAGGTTCGCGCAAAAGTCGCCCATTGCTAAAATATAAGTTTTTTGTAATAAATTTCAACTGAAATAATAAGATAAGGTAATTGATGGATGAATTCGGACATACCTGAACCCTTTTGGCTGCAGACATATTAGTAACTTTCTTCCCCTTTTGGTTATTATATTGTTGGTTGTTTTAATTTATTCTAGATTATATTTTCGTATTTAATTATTTAAAGGTTAGAAACTCATAATACAAATTGACATCAAATACAGACAGAGTGACGGCTAGCAAACTGACATTGACAATAAATCCTAAATATTACATTTAATTTTAATATAACAAGTATTTTGAGTTTGTTTCATTTATTTTATTATCAATTATCATATTTAAAACAAATATAAATTATGTTCGAATATTTTAATTTAATAAAGTATGACTTTTTCTTAAAAACAAGATAATTTTATAAGTCCGACTTTTCAGTAACCAATAGTGTTTCAGCTTCAGCTTTTACAATGCCATTTTGTAACTATAGACATATTATTTTAATACTATTTCACGGGAAAAATCTGTATCAATTTCAAACTTTGACAAACTCAATTGTCTTAATGGCCCAAAGAAATTCGTCTGTCATATTCAGTCGTTATCTGTTTGCAGGAATATAATATAATTCGTTTCTAGTAGATCTCACACTGTTGAATCCATGGCATCTAGATTTAGACCAAGTTTAAACCTCCAATTGACCACCCTATTAAAAGAGACGTCGTCGTAGAGCCTTATTCTATTGGCAACACTGACGTGAAGCTATCGCTTTCTTTTTTTTTCGACTAGAATCATGGAAAGAGTCAGAAAATTATATTTTATTGTCTCTCTGTCTTAGCTTGTCTATTATTTTATAACTAACCGCTACCTAAACGTTACAGCTACCTATCAAATAATAATTCAAAACAAAGCGGTAGCTCCTGGGATTAGCGCAATCAAATAAAACATATCGGCTAGTTGTGTTTAATATTATAATAATGAAATAAATAAAACAATAATAATCGACAAATATAATGAATCGACTGATATAATTATCTAAAAGAAAAGAAAAACGATGTACAGATTATTTTATTGCCACAGAAGAAACAGTTACAAAAAGAATTGTACTATTATACATATGATACGAAAAAAATTGTGCACTCTGTCCGTCCTTGGGACATTTGCATGTTAAAGACAAATTGATTTTTTAAATTGATATCTTATATTAGAGATACAACAATTATTCAGCGAGGTGTAAATCTTTCCTCAGCGTGTAGGCCGTGACGTGCATCATGTAGGGCTCGTTCTGGAGGAAGTTGTCCACAGCGCGCTCGCGCACGCTCTCCCAGGCGTACAGGTCTCTGTAGATTGGCCGCACGTACTTCATGCGCCCCTGCTGGTTGATGAACGCGAACACGTCGCTCAGTTTAGTTTCGTCCTTACTCCTGATGCACAATCTCAGCCATCTATATATTATTTCCGTGTTTTTGCTCTTCGAAACACTGTAGGCGTCACCGAGTTCGCGGAGTTTGTCGAGTGGCAGAGGATCTTGATCGATTAAAGATTGCAACAAACTGATTATTTGATGTGGCGTAAATGATTTAACGTCGTTGTTAGACAAAGTGACATCGAGTTTATTGATCTTCTCCAGAAGAGATTTTACCGAATTCATCATAGACGTGTCATATCTGTGGAAAACTTCTTATTATTGATGATATACATTTTTTATAATTATTTTATGATCTACAATACTTATTCTAGAAAAAAATACATGCAGAAAAACGTGTAAACACCTTTTTATATAGAATATATTTGTATTATAACACAAATAGTTTTTAACAATGACTAATGTAATACGAAAACTTACTCCGGTATTATTGGGGGCATGCCATTCTTGTAAAGCCATGTGTCCCAGTCTATGTATGATAATTTTTCATTTTCTTTGAAATAGCTTAAAAAATAATTTTTGAATTGATCTGTGTCAATGGACTTCCTTTGGAAATTGTTGATAAATGATCTTATGAAGTCTTCGAATACAGCTGTAAATAAAATGGTATGTTATTATTGTTCTATAATCGTTGATTAGATAGTTTCTTTATCATATATTTGCGCTCAATCGGCGTAAGGTTTATGGGCTGTCAAGTGACTGTATAGTCTGTGACATTTGTAACAGTGATACTCTGTGACATTATTACTATTGGGATCCGGTTTACAGCGCTCGCTCTCTGCTACGTGACTCCGATGCGCGCACACTATAAACAACAACAGTTCCTGAAAATCATCGTGTTTACCAACAACAAAACAATTATTTCAGCTTAAATACTACACACGTCAATGTTGAATATGAAAGCATGAAAAAATGTAAAAAGTTTCATTTTGTCATATCAATTGAATGTGTGGCAAGACAAATAGTCAGAAAAGTCAACATAAACCTGCCCAGCAATGCGCCTGAAGAGAACTCAAACCAACACAATCTTGCAATGTTTACGCTATATTAATACAAGTTACTAGGTTAACCTATTTAAACATTTGTCCATAAGGTGTTTAAATTTCTCACCCGGATCTCCCATTAGATCTTCGAGGTATCGTATGAATAGAGAACCTTTCTCATATGGCACTCGGGAGAATGAGTCGTCTGGATGGGTGTTGTTTAAGTCTAGCACCAAACGTGTCAAGGGATTGTCTTCACCGAGGGTACTTATGATCTATAAAAATATAATAATTAACAGTATTTACTAATTTTAAAACATCTATAATATTCTTTGAGATTAACAACTGGCTCTCTGACGACGCCCATAAACGAATTAAAAAAAAATCGTTATACAGTTATAGGGAAGGCGATATATTCTGAAAAATATTTTATTCTTTATTTGGTTTGCAATTAAATATATATATATAATATCATATATATAATAATGTTATTATTCAACGAATGCATTGTAATATAAATTGTCAATTATTTTGTAAATAATAAAGAAAAAATTATTCAAACTCACCGTTTCATTGAGTTCCTGCAGACCTAGTATGCTTTCGAAATCCCTACTCTTCTTGGCTTCAACAGGGTCTTCTATAAGCGAAGCACCTACTTTTCTTTCAAGGAATACAGTGAAACCTTCCTTTAGCCAGAAATGTTCGAAATTCCTTTGCGTCACAAGGTTGCCAGTCCAACTATGCACTATCTCGTGGATAATTACATTAGCTTGACTTCTGTCACCAGCCTATCAGAATTATACAAACCTTTAGTATAAACTTAGAAAGTATCTCCAAAATTAAGTTTTATTATAATTTGCTGAATTACTAAATTTAGACATAATTGAACGTCAAGTTAACGATGTCGAGGTCCCTAAATTAGAAACAGAAGAGCCACAGGTGTTTGGTGCCTTTCTTCTTGGAAGAGGGATAGCGTGCTTGCAACGCAATATCAAGGATCAAAATTTTGCTTCTCTTCAGATATCCAATGGTTAGCAGTGCTTTAACAGAATATTCAATCTCATGAACGCCAGTATCAAAACTATATTTGCTATATTTGATCACTTACCAATAAAGTAGGGGTAACAAACGTCAGGCAAGGATTCTCCATACCCCCGTATGGGAAGGAAGGGGGTAGAACTAGCAAGTCATACTGCGTCCACTGGTAGGGCCCGCACAGTTTCTCTGCAGCTTGTAGAAACTTCTCGGTTTCAGCAAATTCCCAGGCACTTTTATCTACTTCCTCTTTTTCAGACCATACTAGAGACCTAAAATTTTGTTTTCATTCTTATAAAGTACTCAACTTAGTTTTGGATTATAAAATGGCTAGAAATTGTTAGACATGGACTAATAAATAATAAATAGTCTAAGATGCTTTGTTTTATAAGTCCATAATAATTTAACAAAGAAAAAAAGTAACTTTATATTTTCTGTCACCTTATGATTGTAATTATCTATGCCTCCTAAGGTATTTTTAAATATTCTAGCTAAAATGAACAGTTGGCTGCTTACCTAGGTCCTAACCTCCTAAATTCTAAAATGCCCACAGCCAGAGCCAATAAATTAGATGGAATAGGTACTGGCTGGCTGAAAGTAGTCTTGTTTCCCTTGCTCTCTCCTCGTATGGCGCTCATGAGGACTGTGAACTCTTCAGGTGCGGTGACTTCAGCTTCATACGTGAATTTAACTGCTGTTGTATCTTGACAAGGTAAAATAGAACGTGCGTGAATCGGCTAAAAAATAAAAAAAAATTATAAGGTAAATTTAGATATTTAAAAAAAATACATTTTTTTCTATTTACCGAGCACTGACTGAAAAGATAGGGATGCTTCTTGCCTGACGTCTGATTAGGTTCCAACCATTGTAACGCTGTTGCTGACGGTACAGTGCTGTATTTTATTTTAATCTGCAACCTGGATATTAAAAAATTATATTAAAAAAAGAAAATGGTTTTTATTTTATGTATCATCATTAAAATATAATGTAATATTGGTTACCTAGTTATGATATACCAATTAACCTATAGGAATATGATATACTTTTAAAAAAATTTTACTTTAAGGGGCTTAAATCATATTTCCGCGGCTTTTATTCTATGTACGCAAGTGGCGTCACCTAGCTACATCATGTCTTTGAACTTTATCGCCATATGTCGGTGGTCTCAAAATATTTTTTTCGTTACAATGCACAAGAGAATTAAAAACACAATACAGAAACTTGAAAACCAACTTTAAAAATTTATATTAAATAGAAAATTTTATTAACTTACGTTTGTTCAGGAGTAGCTGTCTGGGGCAGAGCTATTGTCAGTTTCGAACCAAAATTAGGAACATGTTCATCTAATTTATATGACAATGAGGTACCATCTTTCATTTCAATCGCCTCTATCGTTAAATTGCTGGTATCCAAAATCTAAAGTAAACAATAAGTTAAACTTGAACTCATTTCTGAGAGAAATCTTTAACTAATTTTATATAACTAGTACTTTATAACTTTAAATATAGTGAGACAGTCAGTACTAGAGGTTAAAAGGATAGAAGCTACAACCCCACGACTGAAATCTATCTCATTAATCATTGGACGATACATTTTTAAATTGTCATTGTCAATAATGTGAAAAAATATTTTTTGTTCATGATGACAATTCATAATTTTAAGCTTTTGAACGACCTCATAAAATTATAATTATTTTAAAGTGAAAAACAAGACAAAACGCCATCTATCGAGTGTTGATAGAAATATTTTATCACTCTATATGTACAATTTATGTACATTAAATCCATTTTTAATTAAATATTGAACATACTATCTAATCGTTTTAGTTCTTAAGTTTTAAAAAGTTAAGTAAATGTATCCAAATTATTTAGAACTTTGAATACATTTTTAATATTTGATTTTTTGCGTGCAGAAGCATAGTATCGAAGTTTTTAGCAAATAATACATAAGAATTTCCCATACATGTAAAGTCCATCTATCCCTATTCTCTCATATTGTAATTGAAATATCAAAATAAAGTTCAAATATTTATTTAACTTTCTTAGATAATACATAGATATACTATTTGTGATATACATATGAATTTGTGTCATATGTCTGATAACCCGTAACACTAAATTGATTGACAGCCTTTATCAATAACACTTCAACATCACCTTTAAAATATTCGTACGTATTATTTTTTGTTAAATAAAAATAAACCTGTTATTGTTCGAAAAAATATGAAATTATTCAACTTACCATATCCTCAATGTAGTCCAATACTTGTATTGTTAAAACTGATGTTCCATGTAACATTTTGTTTTCAAAGTCCACATTGTACGTTAAATCGACATGTTTTATAACAGCTAATTCTACAAAATCATATATTTATAAGGCTTGTTTTTTATTTATATTAATATTAATCAATAATTAAAATTATGATAAAATCAAAATAATACTTCATTTTTTTAAGTTTAAACATTAAAATACATACAAATACAGTATGCAGTATGCAGTTTCGATATTACAAGAAAAATAATAAATTGTTACCATACCTGGCCTTGAAAAAGACGAAGGATCTAATGGGCTTAAAGCACCCATTACTTTTATGTGCAAAGAGCACAAAGTTGCAACTGTTGCAACATAAGAAAATAATTTAACATAACTGTTATGCATTTTTATTGATTAAACAAAACTATATACATTAGAAAGTTATTGCATCGCTCACATCTCAATCTATTGTGAATGGAAACGGATCAGGAATGTATAATTATCTTTACTACTTATGTATACTATTTTGTAAGGCAATCGACATTTAATTTTGATTCTTATGTTATAGGTTCAAAGTCTAAATTCATCTTTATAATCTTTTTTGTGAAATATATTGGTAATCTGTTGATAAATAAGATTTTACTTGCTTTCGAAACTTTAAGGTACGGTCGACGGGTTAAAACAATTACATTAAAGTCTTTTTTTAAACTATTTTTTTTTTATTTTATATTTGATAAATTAAAAGTAGTATATCTTTTTTTTAATTTATATGTACTTTTTTGTATTATGGGAGCATCTTTACTTTTTTTCTAATTACATAACTCTTGATCTACTGAACTTGCATATTTTAATTTTAAAATTATAATTAATGGCATCCTCTTCAGGTACATATTTTTTTATTTATTCGTATATTATATTTAATTTTCATCCAATGTTAATTCTTTTCTTCATCATTCGTTACATTAAATAATAGCTTACCCATTATAAAAATGTTTCTACGAATGTTACCTAATTGTAAGTAACCAATTAAAGATTGTTAAGACTTTAATAATGTCGTCATAGAAATCTTTAGGTTCAAACATGAGTTCAATAATGTAACTATTTGTATGGCATCAGTTTCCCTGTCTTTTTATTTGTAAAGATAAAGTATTTGTTTATCTTAAGAAAAAGGTGAATACTGTAGGAACTAAAGATAACTTTTAAATAATAATAAAAAAACACGAAATACAAATAATACAGATTTATTTATAACAAAATATTACAAGTGATAATGACATTGAACTTTTTTATACGTGTATAAATTTATTTCCAAGAATTATACAAATCAAACTTAATAGAACATGTGCGTAACCAGCGTGGCGTGCACAATACTTATTTAAACATGTTCAAAACAGACTATTTTTATATTGATGTTTTATAGAACATAAATGCAACAATTATTCAGCGAGGTGTAAATCTTTCCTCAGCGTGTAGGCCGTGACGTGCATCATGTAGGGCTCGTTCTGGAGGAAGTTGTCCACAGCGCGCTCGCGCACGCTCTCCCAGGCGTACAGGTCTCTGTAGATTGGCCGCACGTACTTCATGCGCCCCTGCTGGTTGATGAACGCGAACACGTCGCTCAGTTTAGTTTCGTCCTTACTCCTGATGCACAATCTCAGCCATCTATATATTATTTCCGTGTTTTTGCTCTTCGAAACACTGTAGGCGTCACCGAGTTCACGGAGTTTGTCGAGTGGTAGTGGATCTTGATCGATTAAAGATTGCAATAAATTGATCATTTGATGTGGCGTAAATGACTTAATGTCGTTGTTTGAGAAGGTGAAGTTCGGTTCATTTATCTTTTCTAGAAGAGACTTGACTGATTTCGTCATAGATGTGTCATAGCTGGGGAAAAAATTATATGGTTGTTATAAATATTTTTAAAGTTTTAATATAATTATATGACACACAACTGTCGACACGCTACAAAAAACATTTAATGAAAACACAATTTTGAAACAAAGAAATTGTCTGATATAATAATATGAAAACTTACTCTGGTATTATTGGTGGCATGCCGTTTTTGTACAGCCAAGTCTCCCAGTCCACGTTCGACAACTTTTCATTATCTTTGAAGTAATTCAAAAGATAGTTTTTAAATTCATCGGTGTCTAAAGACTTTCTTTGGAATTGGTTAAGATATGATCGCAGGAAATCGTCGAAAACAGCTGTGTAAGAAAAAAATATATTATTCAAATGTATAATATTGCAATACAAATCGTGCAGTTTTAATATATGTAGATAACTTGGTATATTTAACAACGCGCATGTAATGTCCCTTGAATTTGTATAGATTTGTGCTCTTTAATTTCTTTTTAAAAGAAATTTAAAAAAGACACCATTACTATACCATATTCGATATGTATTGCTGATAATTTCCTTAATTCTTATTATTTATCATAGAATAACTATTCATTGAGATGTTCTTTATGTATGATACTTTGATAAATTAAATTATTATTGCTAAATTTTAGGCACTATAACATTGATATTGGCCATGCACTGATGTATATATTTATTTTTCCTAATTAATTATTTTAACAATATTGTGTCCATCATACCGGGTCCACCGAGCAGATCTTCAAGGTATCTTAGAAAGAGAGATCCTTTTTCATATGGAATAGATGAAAACGCGTCATCAGGATGCACTTCATCCAGGGTGACGACTAAGCGAGTTAATGGATTATAAAATCCCAGTTCATCGTGTACCTAAAATAAAATAATACTTAATCTCTCACCTGGACCACCAATGAGGTCTTCGAGGTAGCGTAGGAAGAGAGAACCTTTCTCGTATGGAACACGAGAGAATGAGTCGTCTGGATGTGTATTGTTCAAATCAGGCACCAGACGAGTTAATGGATTGTTTTCACCAAGATTGCTAATAATCTGCAAAATGAAAATTGCAGAATATTACATATTATATGTGTAAAATAGTGTGTTTTAAAATTGTGTATTTTTTATCTGTAGTATTAAAAAATAGAAATTAATGGTGTCATATCTAAATGACATTTTGGTATATGTAAAAGAACGAAGCAAATGACGTCATTAATTATGATCGAATGTGTTGATATAAAGGTGCCTTTGATTTTGTAGTTGGCATGGACTGATGTATTAGTACACTATAATATCACGCTACCTCAAATACCTCCAACAATAATATTGACTTTCTCAGCACCTCTCACAACCAAAGAAGTTGTACAATCAAACAAACAATAAAAGTGCGAACCATTCTATCCAACTTCCTACTGTTATTATAAATACAATTTTTTTTGAGAATTGATGGATATTTAGATGGAGGTTTGTTACTCTTTCATTTAAATAACTACTTAACAGATTTTGATTAACTTAACATGAATATAGCTTACACATTAGTGTGCGAGTTTTTCCAACTACTCGATTGTTGTAAAGTGAACGCAGATTTATATGGATCAGCGCCATCTCGTGTTAACAAATAGAAATAAAAATAATCTGTGTTAGTGCGTTTAATTGGTGGATTCTTTTATTTTTATGAGTGTGGGCAACAATTGCGCTAATTAGTTAACGTTAGTTTATCTATAAACTCATTCTAGGCACACATAATATTATACACTACTTTTAATCAAAATACCAGGCAGGTTAAGTCGCGAGCGGAAGCTAGTCTATATAACAGAAAAATATTTAAACTCACTGTTTCACTAAGTTCCTGAAGACCAAGTATACTTTGGAAATCCCTGCTTTTCTTAGCTTCAACGGGATCATCTATTAGCGACGCGCCGACTTTCCTCTCGAGGAACACGGTGAAGCCCTCGTTTAACCAGAAATGTTCGAAGTTCCTGTTCGTCACGAGGTTGCCTGTCCAACTGTGCATTATCTCGTGAACAATTACATCTGCTTGACTCCTGTCACCTGCCTATTTTAGAAAAAAAAAGATGCTATATTAATGTAAGAATGTAAACCAGGATTGTGTAATAAGAATGTTGTTTGAACTCGTTTCAAGGTATGAATATGTATTTTTCAATTTAAAATCTGTAAATGTAAACAAATATGAGCATTACTGATAAGCAAAACCATAAACACTATTGAAATCCTCAACACCATAACTGAAACTGCATTATCGAATTTTTCGTATTGATTGTTAAAAAACACAATTCAAGATAAACAAATTTACATTCTTGTTTTTCTGACAATATTTATATGTATATAGCAATAGTTTTTCTACATTACAAAAGAGGTACAGGCCAGTACATAATGAATACAAAATAAAATAGAAAAATTTTAAAAATCCCTAAAAAAAAGGTATCATATATCATAAAATGTTGATTTTTTTAGTTTTATTTTGTTTCACTAGCAGCCCAGACAAGCGTTCTTAGTTATTAACGTTTTTAAACAAGTCAACGATAAGATGTTCATGTGACTATAAAACAACCCTCAAAAGGTAGAACACCTTTATTTCAATCTTCATTTGTCACCACTTAGTAAGTCAGTCGAGTAATTTTTATACATTTTGTGTCTAAACACAAGATTGTCAATATTAATTTATATACAAGCATTATTTATAAATCTATACATATATACAAAAGAAAACCGTGGCTGCCTAACTGATCAATAACCTCGCTCAAAGTGCTGAATGGATTCGATTGAAATTTGACGCACAGATAATATTAGTTATTATTACAGAAACATGTGCTAAAATGGATTTATGAGGTCACCCCCTAAAGAGGCGAAACGATCATTCAAAGTTTATATGGAAAAATCAAACTTGGTGTAGACAAACCCAGTAAAAGAATACTTAGTTTATAATACCACTTACCAATAACGTAGGGGTAACGAACGTCAGGCAAGGATTCTCCATACCCCCATAGGGGAAGGAGGGGGGTAGAACTAGCAAGTCGTACTGCGTCCACTGGTAGGGCCCGCACAATCTCTCTGCTGCTTGCAAATACTTCTCCGTTTCAGCAAACTCCCAGGCACTTCTTTCAATTTCCTCTTTTTCAGACCATACATGAGACCTAGAATTATATTAAGCTAAAAGTGACTTATGAAATAGCTGATCAAATTAGTCTGACAGTTTTTCTTTATAGTTAAAAGATTGACTTTAAGTTTTTCCATGCATAACTTTATTTTTCTGACGCTTTTGTTTTAATTTGACCAATTAACTCAGTACTCTTTTTCGTAAGATATTGAGTAAATAGTGCCTATAACTTATATTACTAGAAAATTCATTAAATTCTGGTTGGTACTTTTTGCGTGAAAGAAAAACGAACATTTATCTATCTTTTGACAAGCTTTAGCGTTTATAATAGGAGTATGATTAAAATTTTAGTTGTTTAGTCAATTTACCTAGGTCCTAATCTCCTCGATTCCAGTACACCAACAGCCAGAGCGAGTAAATAGGAGGGAATAGGTACTGGCTGGCTAAAAGTAGTCTTGCTTCCCTCGCTCGCTCCTCGGATGGCGCTCATGAGGACTGTGAACTCTTCAGGTGCGGTGACTTCAGCTTCATACGTGAACTTGACTGCTGGTGTATCTTGACAGGGTAAGATAGAACGTGCATGAATTGGCTAAAAAAATAAAAGTTTGGTATAGTTTATTAACACATTTTTAAAAGCTTTTTTTGAAACGAGTTTTTTGAGTTCCTTATAATGCGTCTGACGTATAGACGCTACACGGAAAAATGTTCAACCAACACTATTGCAATTAAAAAGAGGCAGAAATGAAAGAAAGAAAGAGAGGGATGTACAGAATTTTTAATTATTAAAAGTTTATGCACTATTTTGTTTTATATCGTAATAAAACATTTTATACATTATTTTTAAACTCATACCAGATTCGAGTGAGTAGTTAGTTCAGTGTCTATTAAAATTAAATTTATTAAAGCATTCTAAAATTTACATAACAAACATGAACCTGTATCCTTTTGGATATTTCATCTAATCTTAGATCCAAAAGGGTACAGGCAATCTAACATCAAATAAATAGGTTTTAAAGGATGTGAAAATACTAGTTTTTTTTTTAAGATTTGCTAAAATTACTTTTGTAGGAAGTTAGGAAGGAAACGGGAGTAGGACGCGCGGAAATAATAAGGCAAACATCGCATGAGTTGTAGTGCGGGGTGTAGGAACGAAAGGTCGCATGCGGGATTTTGTAGTTAGTTCGTCCCCGCGCAATTAAACATAAGCGCAATTATTTTTAAACAATATAAACGATAGTAATAACTTTGTTTATACCTTTTATTTCTACTATAATATTTTTTTAATTTAATTCTGTATTTACCTGACACTGGCTGAAAAGATAGGGATGCTTCTTGCCTGACGTCTGATTAGGTTCCAACCATTGTAACGCTGTTGCTGACGGTACAGTGCTGTATTTTATTCTAATCTGCAACCTGGATATTAAAAAATTTAAAATAAAATAGTAGCTTAAAAAGGTATGAACATTGGTTATACTTTGACATGTTATCTATAACAAACTGCAAATCATTATTAATAAATTATGTAATAAACTGGAAATCTGTTTGTCTGTTTGAATATCCCAAGATCAACCCGTTGCATTGTTTAGCCTATTACAGGGATCATCAACAGGTAGTTGATCGCGGCTTTGCTCAAATCAAATTTGAATTTTCCATACAAATTTTTAAGCCTCTATGGAAAATAAATTATCAAATATTCGAATTTCTAGCAAATGCCTATGTCATAATAACTATCTGCTTGTCAAATTTCAACTCCAAAGATCAATCAATCAGTCAGACGATTTATTTTATACCTACATAGATATTAGATAATTTTTCTAAGTTTGAATAATCTATTGTTGAAACTATAATAGTGTCAGTAGTCAAACAGTAGTTAGAAATGACTACTTAAGTGTGATTGTACAAATAAATACTGAGCAAGTCGAGTTAATAAGAGAAAAGAACCAAGATAAAAATATTACGTAACATAAAACTATTCTTTTTTTTTATTAAATGTTTAGAAACTATTATAAAAAGTTGAATGAATGTTGATGAATAATGATTACTTTAAATACCACTGAGAGAAAGTAACCAATTTCTATTTGCAACATATTTTTAACCGACTTCAAAATTGGAGCAAGTTCTCCATATGTAGTGGTTTTTTAATCCGTCATTTCTTAACCAATTTTGAAAATTCTTTTTTTATTTCAAAAAGGATACTTTCTGATTGGTCGCATATAATTTTCATTATAATCCGTTAAGTAGTTTGGTTTTTAAATAAAAATATCTGGGATACGAATCATATAATGAAACAAAACTGCATATTTGTTTTTCTTTGGATTCTTCATTTGAAAAAGTTTAAGTTATTTATATTTTAATCCTTAGGAGCTCTTTATGAAAACTATAATAGGAACTAATTTTAATTAAATTAAAATCAGAACAAGAGTATAAATTATGTAACAATGCAATGTATCAATTTTATATTTGTATTAACACATTTACTACCATTACATGTTCTAAGTATTATAAATGTGGCATCAGTGGATGTGTTAATTGTCAAATAGGCTACAATTACTAAATCACTTTTTTACCACATAACTCTCTTACATATTGCCTTGCAAGAGTATTTCCGATGACAAACTTAGTACAGGTATAACACACATACACGATGAACTTATATGCTCCATGTTGATATTTTCACATACACTTTCTTCCAAATCTACATTTATAGACATGTTAATACGAGGTTTATATATAAAACCTGTGATTGTCATAGTAACGTCCATAGAGTCCATCTTTATAGCATCTTCACATTTGAATTTACTTTTTTTATCGACAATATGCATAGATCTTTAGAAAAAAGGGTGGTTTTAAACTCTTTATTGAGAATGTTTTTAGTCATCATATTCTACAATATTAGTGACCTATTATTTATATTTATATATTATATTAAATCTGAATTTATTTTAACTTACTTTTGTTCAGGTGCAGCAGATTGGGGTAAATTTATTGTCAATTTTGAGCCAAAATTAGGAACAGGTTCGTCTAATTGATATGTTAATGGTGTACCATCTTTCATTTCGATTGCCTCTATATTTAAATTGTTTGTATCTAATATCTAAAACAAACAAAATATTTGAAAAATGCTAATTTACAGGCAAATAAATATTTATAGAAACATTTTATATAATTATAATTAACTTAGTTACTTAATAATATAGCTCAGTTTTGAAAAGTGTAAAAATTATCAAAAATTCAAAAAAAATATAAAGTATATAAAGACATAATATTTTCAAGTCTAAATAAAAATAATATAAGTATATGTATATGTTTTACTTTATTGTATTTTTTTTATTGTAAATATAGCAAACTAAAAATTAAATTTATTCATTTTTTATTAATTTTTAAAAATTAATTATAGGCTTTTACAATAACAATAACAAAAAATCAATTAAATTACTTTGTCACAATAAAATGTTTTAGTATAGGGACAGGATATACAAAAGTAGAAATAAATTATCATATCATATTATTATTATATAACTTTCTCATATGATATATTTGTGATAAGTGGATATATGTCATATGTCTGATAGCCTGTCATACTAGATTGACAGACTTTATCTAAAACACTCCAGCATCATCTTATTTCACTTTTAGTAATATTTCTAGGTATTAATGAACATTTATAACAAATTAACATAATATAAAACTTTCATTGTTTAATTTAATAACTATGTAATATTAAACAAATTCAAAACTTAACTGTTGAGTTATAGTGAATATTATAAAACTTCATATAAATACATATTTATAAATCTATTTAAAACACAAAGGAAGAAAAACATTATCTTTTATTGAATTTAATAAAAAAGGCTATAATTATTCTACTTACCATATTTTCAATATAGTCTAAAACTTGTATAGTTAAAACTGAAGTGCCAGACAATATTTTCTTTTCAAAATCCACATTATATGTTAAATCCACATGTTTTATAATGGCTAATTCTAAAAAATAAAAACATATATACTCATTATAAAGACTTTTCATAGATAGATTTTTCAACAACTTAATGTAATGATGAAAAAAAATGGATTTTATTCATTTTTTAAATATTATTAAGTTTAAAAAATTTGTAAAAAATTAAAATATACCTGGCCTTGAAAAAGATGAAGGATCCAATGGACTTAAGGCACCCATTACTTTCATGTGGCTAGAACATAAAATTGCAACTGATGTAATAAAAAATATATATTTAAAATAACTGTTATCCATCATTAATCAACTTAACAGAACTACAAAAGAGAGTTATTGTATCTAACACATCTCAATCTATTGTGACCTAAACTAACTATGAATATCTCTAATATATAACAATCATATATAAAGTAACATTCAATTTTGATTCTTATTTTACCATATTAGAGTCTAAATTAATCTGCAATATATATTCATTTGACATTTTGTCAATCTGTTGATAAATAAGATTTCACTTTCAAATCACAATCTAGAGTTGATCAAGGAAAATCGTTAGAACAGTCTAATAATAAAAAGATAGTCCATAGGGATTTAAGAATGTACAAATCATGTTATATTATTTATCTCGTTACTAAATATGTCCAAAATAATAACCACAATGTTTATTATTTTAATCGATTATTACTATATTACAATAATTATATATGGAATTTAGTTTTAAGTGTGTATTCGATATAAGTTGTATTAAAGTATTACTTTAAGCACTAAGGTAAATAAATGAGTCTACCTGTTTGCTGTACACAAATATTCGGTGAATAAAGGGGAAATAGTTTTAATTTCCTTTTTTAAAGTATATATGCTATTACAGGTTGGTTTCACGGCTAAAATTGAATAAGCTCTTTGTTTTCTATTTATTAAAGGGTAACGTAAAGACAAGCGAAATTGCCGCGTGACCACTTTGCCGATGACAGCCATTTTTCATATTTACAGATGAGAGTATAAGTATAGATAAAAAATACATCGTAAATAGGAAAAACACGATAGAAACATAAAACCGTTCTTTAAATTATAAACAACATAAGAAGAAAATGTACAGAAAATATTATTAAAAATACTTTTATATTAAAAGTGTAAAATAAAGGAATTAATTGTTAACAAAATAAAACAGTTTAATAAGTATAATCAATAAGAAGTGTCTGTCTATAATCTGTCCCGTTATTTCTCGTCAATGTCATAATTGTTAAAGTTTGAATGAGTGCTGTTGTTTGTCAAAATATGTATAATTTTGCATACAATAAAATGTAAAACTCTTTCGTAAAACTAAAACGAAGACTTGTTAAAAGTACGTATTCCTGAAAAACATTCCTAAAAATTATAAAGTAGCAAATGTGTTTTTGTTAACTTGAAACATGTTATCCCGGTTTCATCATTACCATGGTTCTAATATTATTTTATTCGAGGACAATACTGTGGCGTACCGCAAAACCAGTTTTGCGCATGGCTTGACATTCAGTGAAAAACCTCTGTTGCCTGGAGAAATTTTCTTAGTTGAAATTGAAAAAACAGAACGCGGTTGGAGCGGTCATATGCGGCTCGGTCTCACACTTCTAGATCCCCAGACAGCTGCTCTAGGTGATAAAGGCCTCCCGCAATATGCTCTCCCCGACCTCGCAAATACGGGTATGTCATGGATTTTTCCAATATCAAAATCTCAAAACAATGTAATAAGCACTTTCGAGCTAGTTAGTCAAGGTATTAGTAGTCGTCGCGACAACGAAACAAGAGTGTCAGTATTAGGAGAAGGGCATAGCGTGCGAACACCTCGCGGTTATATTTCAAAAATGATCCTCAGACCCCAAGGCCTATCCCTAAAAGGCACATCTCAAGGTATTTTACCGATGGATGCAGGAAGTCGCATCGGCGTCATGTTTGTTCCATGCCCAAAAACGAGTAAAGATGACCCAGATTTAGCAGAAATGCATTTTATAATTAATGGTGAGGAACAAGGCCCCTGTGCTAAAGCCATACCCTACATGAGTGGTCCACTTCATGCAGTAGTAGATGTTTATGGAACAACAAAGCAAGTGAAGATAATACAACTGTATGGAGGTAAGTTTTTATGCTTATATCACTAAACAATCATAATAAATGAAAAATAATACTATATTCCATAAGGAACTTAATATTTAAATCTTCACTTTCAGTTAAAACTCTTCAGAATGTATGTCGCGATGCAATACTGCAGTATGTGAAGAATGGCTCGGTGAAATCACTACCCTTGCCTCAGTGTTTGAAAGAATTTTTACTTTCATAAATTTTTTTCTTAGTAGAAAAGTTATATTGTGATGACAATAAGGCTGTTTTAAATTTTAATATTCCATTTGGACGAGTATATTGGTGTTTTAAAAAAGTGGGTTAAATAATTCATCTAACTTATTCGTCTACTTAGTTCACAGAAGAAATTAGTGGTAATTTTTTATTTTAATTTATACTTTTTTTTTTATAAAATGTTGTAAAATACACTTACAAATTATGACATTCAAAATTGTTACTTACTCATGAAAAAGTATATGTAAATAATAAAGGATATCATTTTCTTTATTTTTAGGGCAGATCAGTATACTTGAATATCGTGTTTTAATTATTTTTTGTTTTCTACCCATCAGTTACTTATTAGTAATTGTGAAATAATTAATTTTGTATATAGTGCTAATTTACAATGCAAATACTCATAAAATAATGTCCTTATCAAATCAATCTGTTAAGAAAAAACATGTTACTAAATTTTCTCTTAATTAGCAGTTTATAGAGCATAAAATAATATTAAAAAGGACATTTGCTTAGATATAATGTAAATAGCAAATTACTTAAATTCTAAGTGTTTTTACTAGTAATTCAATTTCTTTGGCTCTAATAAAATAATCTGTTTAGAATGTATGCAAACTGATCTGAATAAGTATAAGATATTACATAATTATTTTAGATTTAAACTTTCTTTGTTCCTTAATAACCCCTAAAATAAGCTATTTATTAATTCTAAAATTCCGTATGGATAAAAAACTTGAATAATTAATATATATAATTTTTCAAAAGTTGCAAAATTCCAAACATGGTTATAAAAACATATATATATTGTATTGCAAATGTTATTTCAACACAAAAACTGTTTTAATATAAGTATTAAATATTATAAAAATATGTTTTCGATCATTATGAAAAAATAGAATAAATATTTCATCCATAAAATGGATACAAATTACATGTAATTTATAACAAATGACAATTTTCATTTTAATAGATCACTAATTTTTTTATTTTTTATGATAATTATATATAATTGTTATATCATGCAATCTGCTTATTGTATCCTACAATTGCAAATACAACTTTTATAATGTATATTGTTGTTTATATCTTGTGAACACATGAATAAAGATTATTTAAAAATATATGTTTGATGTATATAATATGTCTAATATTGTATCTTCTAGTTAATAATAATTAATGGCTTTACCTTTATGTAAACATGTCTTTTATTATTTTATTTCATATGTTTTCATGATATAATATTGAATAGAGATGAAAAAATGTTAAAATATGTATATAAAAAATATGTATAGTCTCTTACAAGTGTATATTTCTTTTTTTTTGTCAATATTACTTACATATTACAGTTTCCTGTCTTAGAAAACAATAACTCTTATTAGTAATTGGAATTAAACAAATATGTTTATTCTTTATTTTTTGATGAAAACATTGAAAATGTTTTTTTTTTTGTTTTATCAAATAGATATTTGAGCACAAAAAGTTAGTTGTAATGGAATTTTATAGTTAGAATTAATGGAATATTTAGAATATCATTTCAAATTTAATCAACCTAGATATATTCAATTTGGAATCATGGAGAAGGACTGCAGCAGATAAGCTCACTGGTGGATATTTAAAGAGTACAGGCAAAAAACGGAATCACACTTCGATTCATTAAAACTCCCTAGCTTATGCCTGTACCCTTATTTAATTTTATTAAGTAAACAATTTACAAGTCGAAAGCGCAGTTCTGTAGCCGTAGCAATCTTACTTGCGCTATACCAACATCATACACCAACACTAAATGGCTACATTAGAAGGATATTTATTTGTGCAACTAACTATTTTTATCAGATTTAGAGTTTCAGTTAGGCGGCTATTTTAAGCATAGTTTTCATTGACTTGTCCTTAATGTTATTTATTAAATAAAGTTTATAAATATGTATTTGTGCCAAGTTATAGGCAAACATATTAAATATTTGCTTAATCATATACAGGCCGAGCTGTTGTATAAACAAAATGTAAATATAAAGAAAATTTGTTGTAGACGATCAATAAAATATTTTCGCTTATATTTACTTTCTCCTTAAAAAAAATTAAGAATTTACCTACTTAAGTAATTGTTTTTTTAATGGCTACGAAAAACATTGCGAAAAAAAAAACAAACTCGCTTTCTTACCAATGTTTTTATTAATAAGTTTGATAAATGTTAATTACTTATAATAAATTATTGTCATGATTTTTTTTCCTTGTGAACATCCAATATGTTGTTGTCTATAAAGTCTCTGATCTCAGATCGCGTGAATGATCATAAATTAAGGTAACCAAAAATATCAACCTATCTAGGTCGGTATCATTGACCTTTTTTAATTTAATATAATTCATAAGAGCAGTTATTCACTTAGGCTCATTGTTACACCGATAGTTGTTAAAGACCTTGCAATCTCTATTATTTGGTCTAAACATTACGTGGGCGATCAACACTATTCGTACATTTACCGTTACCTACCTAGTATGCCGCATGCTGTATGCGTATCACACATGTACCTAAATAAAAAATTGAGATTGTTGAGATTAAATAACTCAAAAATTATTTGAATGATATGTATAAAAAGATACAAGTGATTGTCCCAACTCCCAATATATTTTTTTTTTGAAAAGATAAGTAAACTTTGAGATCAATATAGATAAGTGTATGTCAGTCCTATTGTTTTCAATATCAAGCTGAGTTGGCCTATTGGTTAAAACATGTCGACCTCAACCGATGATCGCGGGTTAAAACCCCGACTAGGACCGTTGAATTTTCAAGTAGTAATTTGTGTTTAAATTCATCTCCAGCTCTGAAAACATCGTGAGGAAATACATGCATATATTGGAAGAGATTCTGACTCCTGTATATTCTCCAACCCGCAGTGATTCATCGTGGTGTATTAAGCTCTAAACCTTCCCCTTGATGAGACAAAGTATTTGCCAGCAATGAGACATTTACAGGCTGTTACTTTACTTTAAGTTTTTCGATTTCGATTGATTAGGTACGTTGGTTTTCATAACAAAATAACTGGAATTGGTATGTCATTTAAGTAAATACAATTGTGAATTCTTTTTAAGTCAACTCCATTGTTTAAAAATATAAGTTAATACAATATATTGCCTTAACTTATATTACCCTTGCTAATTTGGAATATTTTCATCTTATTATGATCAAATTTATGTTGCGCTCTAAGCACAATATGTAAATATCATTTTGTATAAGGGCATCTTTTTAAGTTATGCAATACAAAAGACACTAAAAAATTTACATTTAGGTAAAGTTAAAACAGACAGGATAGGAAGTAAAAAAGATACGTTATTAGCAAACATTCGGATTAATATATTATTTAACCATAAAAGAAGCAAAATAATAAAAACAAATGTTAGCCTACCTTTGGCTACACGTACTAACCTCGTGAATATAAAAAATAACACCCAAACAGCTTCTGATATCCTAATTCGTACATCGTGTCAAAAAGTATTATATCTATTTAAGCTCAGTTTTATAATATGCAGTCCAAAAGATTATACTTAATAAATAATAAAAAAATAATCGTTTCTTTGTATTTATAATGAGATTTATGGAGCTGTTTCGTCAGCATGGACATAGGTTTAGTTCTAGTGATGTGCCGAATATCCGTATCCACGGATATCCGAGGGAGAAAAAAGATCAGTATCCGTTATTTTTTGCGGATCCTTCACCTTATTAACTTTTAATAAATAGATGAAATTTTATATATACCTATGTCACTCGATTCACGTAAGTGTCTTGGTCTGAATCAAGCGATGTGTATTACACTACGCAGAACAATAAATTAGACACCTGGACAGTCATTTAGACATTGCTTTTAATTTAATTATTGATTACTTTTTATATAAGCAATACAAGTTGTAACATGACTTGGCCATCTCGCAGTGTCAAGTGGCGTCAACTATGGTTTTGAATAACAAAGTTAAGTTAGTATTAAGTGTTTAAGTAAGAAAAGATGGATACGGATCTTCATATCCGTTAACAATTTTTTAATTGATAGATATTATCTTCTATAAACAAAAAAAAATATCATTTTTAAATATAGGTAACCACAGACTACTCAATTTAAATAAAAACTTATAATAGAATATCTGAACATACAATAGAAATAACCTAACGAAAAATAAGTATCAAGCGCTGTAAACATCTGTAACTCCGTCGGGACGAATAGAGCGCGCTTGCGCTGTGAAGTAGCATCGATCGCTTCTCCAACTTCATATAGATTACAGTCGGTTCTTAAATATTAAATATATTATGTGATATATGATGTTAATAAATATTATAATTATTAATTAGAAATTATTAAACAAAATAAGTAATTATAATTAACTACAAGCGGGGAAATATATTTAAAATACAATGATGAAGAAACAATTTGATAGTAATTTTCATTACTTAAAACTTCATTAAAGTAAAGGCATAGTCGGCTTGAAAAAAAAAGACAAATTCTAGATATTTGCTTTATTTAAATATGATTTTAATATACAAGTTTAATATTTCACTTATTTTTTTAAATAGAACACTAGTTCCATGTAGACCAGTCGTAGACTTTACACTGCAAGAAAGAAATCAATTTAAATACATTATTTTACTGAATTTTTCTAAAAGTGACCATGATAATTTAAAATAATTTGAATTAACTTTGATGTACCTACTTATTCTATTCTTAATGTTATCTATTAAATATCAACTTATAAAATTCACAAATTTATCTTAATAAATAATCTAAATTTTATCCCGTTCATATTTTATTGTAATGACCTAAAAATATAATACCAACGTTATATTAACCTTATTCGCATTATTAATATCTGTCCAATTTGTACATAACATAAAACAATTAGATATCATTCTTCATTATAATCTACGATAGTATTGTGAAAGTAACCGGCCAAATGGGCTTGTATCTACTACCTGTTTAACACAACTAATAACTTTGTTTATTTAAAATAATTCATACAAAATCTTGATGAGTTGATATTGAGTTGAACTTCTTAACTATGGTTATATTCCTTAGAAATTCTTTATAAGTACTTACTGTTACGATGAATTTTACGCAGACCCAGAAGCAACTAAGAAAGAAATGAAGTTTGTAGAGAAAAAAGTTTTTTATGGTTTTACTGTACCACTTTGTCGGAGTTTAATACTCATGTCAAATAACACATTCCTAAACAAAGACAGACGTATATAGCAATATTATTTATTTAGGTTTGTCGATCCCTAATTAAAAGGCCTTACCTTATAAGGTAAGGGTTTGAATATGTGTATCAGATTGTATGAATGATTATTACCGATTACACAATGAATGATCGCAAAACAAAATGAGGTGATGTATAAAGGTCGAGAAAATAGAAGGAATACACAACTATTCATATAAACGAAAGACGTAAATACTTATTTTTTTTATCGGTTTATCCCTTATTTTACCCATTTATTGCTATTTTTTTTAAATCTCTATCCTTTATGGATGCTTACAACATAAAAGGTATCAACTGCCAAAATTTCTAATTTGTCGTCTCAGCGGTATAGGCTCTTATGAATTAGTCAGACAGGACAATTGTATATGTTATATTATACAATACAAAATAAAAATATATAAATTTGAGAAATTGAATAAAGCGAAAAATAAACTAAATTATGCTGGTATACTACTATACGAATTCATCTTTAAAATGTAAATTCAGATCATTTTCAAATTCGTACTGTAAGAATTATAATGAACCAAACATATACCCAATTTAGCACATAAAAAACTTAAGTAAATACTTTTTTTTTAATTGACATTTAAATTATCTTTATTATTTTAAACATACATAAGAAACATTTTTGTATCTGCAATATACCTAATTCGCTAGTGATACTAGGGAGTAACCGAAAGATAAAATAAACGCTATTCCGTGAGTCGATTTATTGCAATTATCAAGGAATTTAATTCTCGTGTATATTTTCTTTTCTACGTCATATCAATTGTTAAGGAACACGGAAATGCACTGTAGAATATTTTATTAAAATGGACGTACCGTTGTCTTTCCTTAAGCTTAAGAAATACGGACGCCAAGTTGGCGCTGATAAGGTATACACACGTACCGCACAGTTTTGATCGTCATACTGTTTTCAGTTTAATCGCTAAAAAGTTGGTACTTGGCTTTTTAGACAGCTTAAAGATTTAATTAATGCTTATTAAATACAATATTTAAATAAATATTATTTGAATTGCTTATTTATGGCGCCAGAAACAAAACTTACGAAATAACGCACTAGCACGGACTTTGGTACATTTATCTTATATTAAGAAAATTGTAAGCACTATTGTTTGATATTTTATATTAACAATGCTAGTGTTCTTCCTTAATATTGACAAAAGATTTTGTGACTATTCCATGATTTAAGACATTAAAGTCGAAATTAACTAAAATTCAAGTTGTTTTTTTTAGAATTTTGCATTAATATATGGACGCTGATAAGCAATACTGTGTTAAGCCACACGGACTCTATTTTGAGCAAATGGCGTCTAAAGATGTCAAACCTATTCTTAAAAAGTATGTTTGAAGAAGTATATAGCCTTAGAAATATATACCTTTTATTTAATTTTTTTGATAAAAGGTATAATGAATTTAAATCAGACTGATACATTTAATATATTTTCTCATAAAAAGTTATTTAAATATATGAGATTATTGTATTAATTGCACAAAATGGAACGCACTTGAAATTCGAACCAATTAATTAAGAAACTTTTTTCCGTCCTTATCTAATTTATATGACTACAATTTTTTGAATAATGTTAAATAGGTTATGTAGTATTAGAATACATCAATATCTCCGAATTTGACTTTTTGTAGGTTGACACATTATTGCTTATCTGCATCCATATGTCCAACAACTATTATGATTGTATCTTGCTATCAATTCTGTTTTTGCTTTGTACAAATTGGAAAGTTTTAATGGAAATATGACAATATATTATAAAAAATGTTAATAATATAATGAGAGCAGCGTCTGTCAAGTATAACCGTCTCCTCGAAATTACAGCCGCCTATATATTGCTGCTTTGATATTTGTTAACTATAACTATTATAGCTTAGACATACCTTTTTTATTTATTCTTAAACATTGTAACAAGTATTGAAATATTGAGGCCATTCAAAACAAAAAAAAAATCGGTTAAGCCATTTTTGAGTATTAGCGAAATCAATCCAAGGATATTGATTTTCATCTACATAGATCAACTTACCTGTACTTACCCTAGATGTACATCAAACACGCAGCAACCTCCAGCATGAGCAGATATTTTTAGGTTATTTTTATGTAGTTTTTTAAAGTAAGAAGACGATCAATTGTATGGTAATTCGAATATTTCATGTATAAAAAAAGTTTTGTTTCGATCCAATTAAAAAGTAATTAATAAAAAATAATGTTTATGTGATTTTTTTAAATTATATTATTTGGAATAAGTGTATTAATTGTATCTTTAATTAATTGGATAGAAGCATAACATAT
Source organism: Hypolimnas misippus (assembly GCA_037950945.1). Lineage (NCBI taxonomy): Eukaryota > Metazoa > Arthropoda > Insecta > Lepidoptera > Nymphalidae > Hypolimnas > Hypolimnas misippus. The sequence goes on along the minus strand of JBBEEQ010000011.1, from coordinate 9,312,623 downwards.
TTAAAATCACCTGTATGAATGAAATATTTTTTACTATTCCCAAATTTCAACTTTTTAAAATTTACTCTCATTTATTAAACATTGAACTTTATTCTTACTGCATACTACTTACTCAGTCTTATTTAGACACAACACTAATTTTAAATTCCCCATTTTTCACTAAACACAATCACAAACACTGCGGGTAGTTAATACCACCAACTATCACAACTGTTTAGCAGTTATCACTTTGATATCATTATGATTCTTTGATCATATCCCCAATCAGTCTAACATTATTTCTGTATAAAATGCTCAAGTTCTATTACATTAGGACACTAATCTCTCGACACAAGCCATTCACTAACAAACTGCACTTTGGACTCACTAGCTCACAAGGTATAAAAAAACTACAACATCAAATAAAATAATCTATTTGTGTTCACACACACTACACATTGCTTACCATACACTGAATATGTTTACACTAAACCGGAATTATTTATAGAGTACACAATGTTTATTTCTTGCAGTTATTCTAGCAGAAACTAATTTTTATATAATAAACTTTCAACTCGCAATAACAATTATTGCTTTACACTAAAACTGTGGCAGACACAGCACTCGCACATGAATAATAAATTAGTGAACCCTCACTAAACTATGTTTACAATCACCTCACAAGAACACTACACGTCACAAGAATTATATAATAAAAGTTTTAATATTCTGAAAACATTAGGAAAAGATTATAAAATCTTAAACTATGATGGTTCATCTATAATAAACTAAGCTAAGCGGAACCTCCTCGCACAACTACAATGACCAAGTGATCCTCCTTTAAACTCTCTTCGGTCAGGTTGTGGCAAGTTCTTTTTAGCAGCTCTGTTGAAAAGTCACATGGAGGGAAAGAGTACAATACACCAGTAGCTTCTGTCTCCTTATTCAGCAACGATATTACTCCAGCTGCCTCCTTCTGTTTCAAGTAAGAAACTAAATTTCTCATTGGCCTGGTTTGAATGCTTGCATCCTCATTTGTTACTGATGCTGTTGATCCAGCCACCCCCAGGAATATGGCATGTGAACTGGATGTAGCAATCCTTTTCTGTACATCATCTAACTTGGGCTGGTCTAAGCGAAGTCTCTGCGTGATTCTCAACTGATTTTTCCCTTCCTCATCTTTCATCAGACTGTCAATAATTTCTGAGTCACCATCAGTTAGATGGAATTTAGTTGGGAACAATGAATTTTTAAGAATTAATGCTCCATTCCAAATTGTAGTGGCCTTTCGTACAACCTCAGGTAGAGTTCTAGCAGAAGCAAGCATTCCACCATTTCTCCGAGGGGAGCCATCTGAGTCACTATCTGGGGATCGGCGCCGTGGGGAGCGAGAGCGAGACCTATCGACTCCTGGCTCTCGTGATCCAGAACGACGAACACGCCCGTCATATTCACCATCAGGAGCTCGTCTCCACTCTTCATCCCGATAATCACCAGTCCCGTGATAAACGCCTCGATACATACCACGCCCACGCCCACGATGTCCCCCTCTTCCTCTATATCCAGAACCACTGTAACCATATCCATCATCCCAAGTACCTTCGTATCCCTCATATCCCTCAGTTGGTCTACCCTCTTCACCTGTAGCAGGTGCGTATGGTTTGGGACGATAAGGCCCTCCTGTACCTACATCGGCAAAATCGATCCTCAGGCGCCTGTCTGGGCCACCAAGAGGGAATCCTCTCATTTCTTTCACTGCAGCTTGTGCAGCATCTATTGAATCATACAAAATGTATGCATGTGGTTCACCTTTTGCATATTCAATTTTTTTTATAGCACCAAATCTATCAAACTCTCTTTCTAGCTGTGCAACTGATGTCCATGGACCAAGACCACCTACCCACACTCGAGTTGTTGGAGTGGCCTTACCATAACCAATTTTGCATTGGAATTTTCCAATATACTGGCCAGATAATTCCACTTTGGCTCGATGAGCCATATCTAAGGTCTGATATCGTACAAAAGCAAATGCATTGCCAGTACCTGGCGGTGGCCTTTTAATATCTATATCTTCAACAATACCATAGCGACCAAAAATTCTCCTTAGTTCCTCATCAGATATGTTGATTTCTAAATTGCCAGCAAACAAAGTCCTTGTGGCCAATGGATCATCTTCTGGTTGAACATGGTGTAAATAGTTGGGAAATTTATCTTTTTTATTTTCAATCTTCTCAAATGGTGGATGATGTGGGCGTGGCATGTATGGCCTGGGCATATAATGTGGATGTGGAGGGTGGTGCATGGGCGGGCGATGGTGCATCGGAGGACCATGAGGACCCGCCATTGGATACTCATGCATTGGAGGACGAAAATCTCTATGATGAGGTGGAACTGTTGGAGGTATCCCATAAGCTCTATCATCTGGAGGTGGTCTGCGCCTCTCGGGTACCGGAGACCAAGCATAGGAATATGGACGGTCATAGTCAGGAGGGGTAATGCTTCTAGGTCTACTTCTATACTCTGACCTCACTGGTTCATAGACGGGATCAACAATAGCTACTTTGTCATAAAGAATAATTCTCGGTTTCGCGTGCTTTGCGTCTCGTGCATCTTCTGCACTGCGAAAACATACATACGCAACCCTTTCGTCTAACTCATGAGAAATCTTGATACTAAAGTCACCGAACTTTTTGTACTCTCTGTACAACGTATCTTTAATTATCTCATCGGAAGCTTTAGGATGTAAAGCACTTACACACAAAACCTTATAATAGGGTCGTACGGATTCCTCTCTCACTTCCCGGGATCTCACATAATCATCACGGTGAGGGGAAACATAACGTCCGCGGGGACTGGGTGAGCGTACTCGCCGACGCACCCTTTCTGGCGTGACGCGCTCGTCCGAGCTATCGTCATATCGCCCTATACTACTACGCGTTCTTTTCGATCGTGGCATACTATCCCTGGATGAACTTCTCTTCATGTTACGAATTTTCACCGTTATACGATCTCTATCTCTATCGCTACGCGGTAATCCAATCATGAAAGCTCAGTATGATGAACCACTATCTGAAATGCACAACATTACACGTCACTTCAAAATGTCGCCTTGTTCCAGAAAAATTTAATCGCACTGCACGATATCAAGTTATTAGTCTTACCACAAACAAAATTAGGACCAAAACCCACTTATCAAAAATCACAACACCTCCACAAAAGTCAATCGTACTAATCTATATTTTAGGCGATTATGAACACTGCAACGATTAAAATAAATCAAGGGCATCTATTACTTCAATAAAAGGGTATCCAAAATGGCTGCGTGTGCTTAATTTTTGCGACGGCTTGATCTGAAAATGTTGCCAGAACATAGTTTTCACATTTATTATTTGGGTTAAAAATATGCAGTAGTATAAAATATCAATAAAATTATAATAATAAGCATTTCAATTAAAAAGAAGGCAAGAAGACTATAGGTAATTTAAATTGAAGTAAAATATTTTTCAAGAACTAACAATTAAACCGCGCTGAAAATATTGCAGTGAAAAGAAGCACCGAGACACAGATTATATTATATATATCTATATATCTGTGTCAAAATGTTGTTATTCATTATAAAAGTAAACTTTATCAGAAGATTATAAAATGTAATACTAATGTTGTTTTTGCAGTAAATATATGATAAGTTCATATTTTTGTAATCTCTACAATAACCGCAATATAGTAAGATTTTACTACCTTATATATTTTTGGATTTGTAGTAATTACAACCACTTCTGTTATTAATGTAATTTGTAAAATTTGTTTTGTAGATTCATTGGTAATTTTGCAGATTGTTCAAATTCTCTTAGCGTAATTTGTTTTACTTCATTAAAGGTTTAAAACTTCTATTCGTTAATGACAACGTAATTTTACAATGATTATTATTATCCTTAAGGTTTTCCTTGTTTCCTCACTTGTGTAATTGTTTCAGGATTGTTGGTATGCTTAGTGAAAAAAGGTTTAATTGAGATTTAGTCTAGATCCACGCACTGATAAAATGGATATTATAATTAAAGTTAATAATCAATCGAATGGAAGAGACAAACTTGCCAGGTATATATATTTATTTTATTTCCTTTATAAACATTTTAATTTGGTGATAGGTTGGTTATTTACTAGTATGAATAAAGTTGCAATATATATGTGAGATATAACATAGTTCAACAAGACACGTAGTTGTTAAATTTTATTTCTATTTAAATTACTATTTGAATATATGTATTCTAAATTGAATAACTTAATATGAGACTTTACATTTCATTCAATAGATACTTGAAGGTTTCAGATTTTCTTTCAAGATGACATAAGTATAATTTTTTTAAATGACCCTAAAGTAATAACAATGTTAGTTATTACACCAATAATAATAGTATTGATAAATATTAATAAATATTATAATTTTTCATAGTTATTTAAACATATATAATGTTTTGAAATGAGTTATGATGAAATATGATGTTTATGAAACACCTGTTTTTAGCTAAAAATGTTTAAATAGCTTACTAATTTATTCCAGGCTATTCCAATATACAAGCCGCCTGGTGTGGCATCAGCTTGAATCCAGAAATGCAAATAAATATTCAGTTGATAGAATCAAAAGCTTAGAAAATGCTTTAAGCTCCTTTCGGAAAGGTGATTTTATTCATTTTAATATTTCAAATAGGATATATATTCTATTAAATTACAAAAAAAATCAAAAACATGGTTAATTTAACAAATATTATGATAAAAATTAAAAAATGCTGTAGAAACATTTAAGTAATAGGTTTAATTATTTTATTGTAATTGCTGAGATTATTTTCATAAAATTGAATCTATTTGTTTCAGTACTACGAATGGGAAGATGCATTGATATTTGTTACTTAGCTCTAAACACAATGAATATAGAGGACCCATTTTTACGAATATCATTAACTGTCAGCAAAATAGCACATGCTTTATACCTATATGCTGATCATGTAGTGTGGCTCACTAAAAGTGGATTCCTAAAAACTGATACTGATAACTGGAACAAAACAGCCAATCGGTTTTGGCTATTATCAATTATTGCCAACTTAGCGAGAGATCTTTATGAAATATTACATATATTAGAATTAAACAGAACCATATTATTGAAACCTTCAAACCTATTGAGTGGATCGATAAAACAATTTGACCTACAAGGAAGTATGAAACACATGTACACAATTGTTAACTGTCATAAGGATATATTCATTGATACATTGAAAAATTCTTGCGACATTTTTATTCCATTGACGGCTTTAGGTATTACTAAATTAAGTCCAAGTGCTGTTGGTGCCTTGGGCGCAGTATCATCTATAGCTGCATTGGTGACGATGGTAAAACCGATCACAAAATTGATTCCAGCTTAAAAGTTAAGTAACATGACTGATATAATTGGTAATAATAATTTGTTTTGTATAACCCATTATAATTTTAAGTATAATTGATGTTATGTGAATGTATATGGTTAATTTAATTTTTTGACTATTTGGTTTATGGACTGAAATGGTTTTTGTTGGGGCAATTAAATCCAATATTTATACCACTTGTGATAATAAAGAGGACAGAAAGATAAAAAGGTTAATGGCTTTTTATTATCAATGTCTATTTAGGATCATGTAAGTTTCTTGTTTTGTATACTTTTAATAAATGTTATCAAAAATAAATAAAAGATTTTTTAATGTTTTATAACTAATTAGTATAATTATAAGACAAGGATACAAAACGTTATCACACTTATATTACTTTGAATATTCTATGGCAATATTTTAAAATCAGTTTAAGTGATATGATACACAATATTGTTTAGTTGAATTTACGTATTTCATATGTATGCAAATAGTGATTGATTATCAATATGATTATATTGTAATTTATCGACATAAGACATTAAAAAACCTGTTTAAAACAGTTTTTTACTTATTAATAAGCTAAAATAACTAAAAATATCATAGTGACCTTAAATGTGGCTATTTTAAAATTTGACTGTACCCAAACATATTATTAAATGTGAAGTACATCTATCTCTATCTATGTATGTATTATTCCTATTGATTCATGTCTGGAGCGATATTAATGAAATTTTTAAGCAATGGTCAAATTGTCCTTGTGGATTATTTTGCAAAGTTTGGTAGTTATTGGATCATTGGAATTTTTTAGCTTTGTGGCATGTGACTAATAAATAATTAAAAAATCTTTAATTTGCATTCAATTTTTATCATTTATAATAATAAATACTAAATAATAATATAAATAAAAATTCGATGTAATTTAAATTAAGTTCTGAACTGAATCGAATATTTATATAAATACTACACGTAAATATCATTTTTTTTTATAAATCACCACTTGATCATCAATTAATAAATTAAAAACTTTATTACTTTAAAAAATATTTTTTATTTATATGGATTATATTATATGAAATATTCAATTAATATTGTTTAGAATTGTGTTGTAAATTTAATCTACACCTTCTAGGTGTTGTCATTGTCAATTGTCATTTAAGTTGGTTTATGACAGTTGATTTCGATACTATTTATTTAAGAAAATAAATTATCAATTGTGCAAAACGATTTTTTATAAAACAGTAATTTTCAAGTTACTAACATGGCTCGGAATGTAGCCGAAGCTGCGAGAAAATTTCTTTTATTGGGCCACTGTGTTCCTACTGTTAAACAGAATGCTACAAAAATTCGTGTTAAGAGGTTAGAATTGGATGAAAATTTATTAATGGTTAGTATAATAATCAATATTTCAAATGGAACATGTAATATTCATGATTTACTATTTTTTAAACTTTTGCTTTTAGTATTTCAGAAAAGATGAATTCTATTACTGTCATGATCCAGATAAAAAATGTAAAACCGGTGATATCGTACTCATACAGGCTTTGCCTCGAAAACTAACAAAATTGATTACACATGAGGTTAAAGAAGTTGTTTATCCATTTGGTGACATTACTGATCCTATAACAAACAAGAAAGTTGCCAAAGAAAGGTACCGTGAAGATATTGAAAAGGAGGCTGAGATTTATGGCAAATTAGAATCAGGTTTTGATTACAATAAAGCTCCTCCAAGAGGTTGGCAAGACGGGAAGAAGGACTTTACATCTAAACCAACATATACCAAATTTCATGTTTTTGATGAAAATGATCCTTATGCAGTCTAGTGATTATTGTATTATTTAGTTGTATGTAAATAGTAAATAAAGTAGAATTAATATCAAACACTATTGTTATTTACCTATACCTATCTACCTTATTTATCTATACATACATTTGAGTAGCACTAAAAGGAATAAAAATATATTACATTCTTCACATTACAAATCACCAATTAATATTAAATAATAGGAAATTGTATTAAAATTTTTAGGAGAGAACTAATGTTAAATTTTCATAAATATTCTATCCACTTGATTTATTTGAAAAGATTTAAGAGATTTCACATGAATATTTCAAGTAAATATAGTAATGAGGAACAAGAAAGTCACAGACGTGTTGGCGCAATTGTCACTGCAACTGACTAAAGCGCTAACGGTCGCGGGTTCGATCCCCGCTCACGGCAAACGTGTGTATTGGCCATACGGATGTTTGTCGTGGTATGGGTATTTGTGTTCGAATGTTTCCATACCCCCGACACAAGGTCATGAGATCTTAATGGGGGCCCTTGAGTGTAATGCGTTATTTATTTAAGAAAAGTAATATCAAATTTTTAATAATAAATCTAAGAGAGTAAAAAATAAATAGTTATACTAGTTTTTAACCCTAATGCAATATCAACATCAATACATTTTACTCATAAAGCAATAAAATATTAAAAATAGGTATCATATATATTAACTGCCTTACTACAAAAGATTTAAACAGATGTTAAGCGCGCGTCTAAGACAGTTTTGAGTTAAACATACTTTAGACATAGATTAATATATGTTTAAATGAGTTTAATAGATGTTTAAAACCTATTTCTGCTGTCAAATGTAACGTATAACATTTTGTCAATAAGTTTTTTTTATGAGTATATACATTGTTATGCAATTTATATAATATTTTAAGCAATGTTTAAATCTTAAACACTGTTTAGCTAGACACGTGTTCAACATGGTTTTAATGCGTCTTTTGTAGTATGACAGTAAATGTTTTAGGTTTCATTATTCAACTGTACCAAGCAAGTTCAGACTAAGTAATATAAGCAGGTAATTGTTCTACTGGTGAGGATAGGCTAAGCTAAATTTTTTTTATATATGTATATATATCCTCTAAATGTTTTCCTTCACTATCATGTATGACATTCATGTCCCCATGTTTAACCCATAAATGATTGGTGTATTAAAAATGAAATGTTTTTCTAAAGTCAAGTCAAAGTCTACCAAAGCCACTGTCAATTTAAAATTTTACTGAACATCTAATTTGGCTGTATATTTGTATTTTACATGGCCTGTAATTATATACAGATTTTTTTACTATTTTTTCATGAATCTACTGCTTAGTCTATTTTTGTAATTTTTTTTATTTTAAATAAAAAAATCATGCAATTTAAGGGTTCTTCGCTTATTTATGTGTTTTTTCGAATTTTTAATGAATGAAAAATAACAATGGAAGAACATTATTTTATTAACCCAAAGGCATAGAATTTGTACAATTGGATGGTAATGGTGGCATCAGTCCTGTGCCAGAAATTCTCTTTCAAGTGCTGCTCCCATGAGATTCCAAGAGCTGTCGTCATCGTCAGGAGGACCATCGTCGTCTGATGGTGGTGTTGATGGTCTAGGCCTTTTACGGGGTTTTTGACCATCTTCTGTAAAAGTATAAAAATGGCAAATAAAACGTGTGTGTGATATGGATACTAGCATTAATAATAGGATAATCAAAAGAAATTATATTCACATTATTTATAGAATTTACAAAATATTTTTTGGAACAATTTTTTTAGTAATTCATTTTTGACTAGCTGTTGTAAATTTTAATTAGTCTTTTTCATAGCATAATTACTTACTTCTTACTAAATTTCATCCCCTTTTAAGTATTATTTTTGAGACAGTAAGTCCTGCCAAAATTTATCAAAATTTGTTCAGTGGTTTAGGCGCGATCGTAACAAACAAACAGACAGAGATAATTACTTTGACATTCATTTATATAATAATTATATGGAATTTCTTACTAACATAATAATATCAGGTTCCATGTAAATAATAAAAATACAAACCAGTATTGGAATCGCTTGAATCTTCATTCTCCCCAGTTTCCTGTAACCTGAAATAATAAATTCATATAACATTAAATTTTTCTACATCACTGATTCTAGTAGAAAATAATGTAAGTAGCTAGGCAATATTTTCCTGATACATGCTCACAATGTGGTTCGTATAATGCGGATCAAATTGGAAAAACTATGGTTTGTATACGAACCCTGAAGTGGCTGGTTTGCGGTTTAAGTCGACTGTATTAAAGTTTTGGTTGACACTGGCTTGACGGGATCTATCGAACTAATGCGGATAAGACAACGAAAGAAAATAGTTCTAATAGGGTCCTGGGATAACTCCGTTCGAGTTGCAAAACAATTTTCAACTGAGAGCGCCCTTCGACTAGGCGGCTCGCGTCGCTTGCGCGGAGGCAAAAGTAAAGGCGGGCGGGCGGTCGGTTCTCTCACTCATTCCTTACTCGTGGTGAATGTGCGGGAGTGGGAAAAGAATGTTGTAGGAAGCGGGATTAATTTAAAATTGAAAACTTTGCAGTACTAGATAGTGAATGAATCTGCAATCAATTATTTATTGACATGTTTGAAGCATGAGACTATCTTGGTCCAAAAATTGTATGTAAGTAGAATGCCTTAACACTCACCGGTCCTGTGAACTATTCTCAGTTTCTAAAGTGAGTAGTCTATCTTCAGATATATTCTCTTCATCGTCAAGATCATCTTGAGGGCTTTTTTCATCACCAGTTGAACTTTCATCCGATTCATTGAAAATATCTTCCACCTGAAGTACATAAAAGTTAAATTTTTAAAAATATTAAGTCATAACAATTATCATCATTTCTTTGCCTTGTAAATATGGTCAGCAGAGCATGTCCATATCTTAAACTCCCGCCTATCAGAAGTCATTTCAACAGTCACTTCTTTCTTACTCTATTCACCTTTCACACTACTTATTTAGTAATGGGGACAAGGAAGCATGAGTTTTTAATGTAGTTAGAAATACATATGAAACTAGTTTTTGTATTTGATGTAAGCTCTTAAAAGGCGATAAGTACACTTTTTTTTTGTGTATCTTTGAGAAATACACTCATAAGTTTGCTCTCAGACTTTCATAAAGATTTACATAAGTGGTTTGTCATTGCTTTAAACCTGAGAGAATTTACTGTGAGTGATACAGCTTTATTCATTATTTTCGTAAGGTCACCTAGGAAACTGTTACCAGGTTACAGAGATGATTTAGGCCAATTACGACAGTCTAAACTTTTTTTTTTTTTTTAATAATAATAATAGTTTATTCAATAAAAATCAAACCAAAGCAATCAATCAGTCAAACATAAACAATCAGTTACAAGCTAACTTTCATTATGGCAACACTTAGTCTGCTAGCTAGTATCAGTGTAGTTTGTTTTCTCTTTAATTTGTTTTTTTTTTTTATAATATTTATATACACACCTCTCGATCCATATCCGCGATGTCATCGCTGGAGAAGGAGAGCAGCGGGTTGATGGTGTCCATGAAGCGTCCGGAGGGCGTGCGCTTGCGCAGTGGCGGCGCGGGCGGCGGGCTGCTGCAGTGCGCGGGCGGGCGGCGCGCGCTGCTCTACACGCACCATACGCACATTAGCGGAAACGAATTTTTAAATTTAGAACTTTTTTCTATAATTATAGATCAATGTTATTTTATAACTATAGATAAGTTACTACGATTGTCTACTTAGTTGCTAATCTGGCAATGTCGTCCAGATTTTCTGAGTGCCAAAATCCACAAGCAAATACATTTCTATGATTATATAATCATTACTATAGATGTTATTAGCGCGTGAATTTTGACCCCCAGAATGTCTTCCCTTTTATTATCGCTGAAAAGTTCAGTTGTCAACATTGAAAACAGGCACTGATATTTATTATCAAATAGCGTGAATGTACCATAACTATAGTGATTAAATAGCATTGGTTAATATATCAAAATTATTTTTTAATTAGAGGTTAACAATTTTTATTTTATAACAATAATACATTATCATATATTGTCATGTTAAGCTACACCTATTATATGTTTATAAAAATGTTTTAAGGATAACACTATACAAATTTTGCACTTTTATTGTCAACAAATTGAAGTGAATTTAGAAACATCTTATTTGTATGTACATTAACAATCTAATTGGTTATTAAGATTTTAAATAATATACGATTCTTTGATATTTCAACTATTTAATCCACATAAGATTTTATGTTGTCTATTAAGTTATCTACTTCGATATCTTTACCTGTCCTCCCCTCTGCAATGGATACAGCCTCTCGTCGACGCGCTCCCATCGCTCAGCGCAGGTCCACAGCCACTCCGGTGTTACAACATGCAATTTCTTCTTACCATCGACCATTTTTCTACTTGCATTAACTTTTGCTGTACCTAAAATTAAATATTTTCGATTAATATAATTACTAGCTATAATTAAACATAAATTTTTATCTTAGGCGAAAAAAAATACACTTATAAGTTTTGCTTTCAGACATTTTTAAAGATTTTCACAAGTCGTTTGTCTGTTTTACACATCCTCAATCACCTAATAAAGAAAACTTTAGTACGACGTGATGTATTTCTTTAAAGTCTATTTAGTTGTTTTCGCAAAAAAGAACCACAAACATTCATCCATATATTATCACAAATATTCTTATTTATAATAGTAGTAGGATTTTTATGAGTAATATATTAAATTGTAATTATAAAAGTACCTGATCTTACTGCCACTAAATGTGTAGTATTTTCAGTGTAATCCTGCGTGACGTCAGCCCCTAAGCTTTTAGCTACTTGATAAGCTCTAGATGTCTCTAGCCTCTGGTGAGTGGGCACTAATCCACTGAAAACCAGACTCGCCCCAGCCAACACTTTACTTTTTACTTCAGGAATTATATATTTCAAATCAGGTATTTGATACCTGCCCATACTATCATACATATCATAGAATTGTCTGGAAATAAAAAAAAATACTGCTACATTTAAAGTGCAATTTATTACACTAAATATATTTTAAGGAATTACTTTGTATGCAAGTTAAGGGTTTAAAATACAATCTGTATTATTTTAGCATGTATATCATAAATCTTAAAAGTTTTTTCATTCAAGAGAATTTTTATATATCATTACGAATTGTCTATATTATGCCTGTTTCTGAAAAATACTGCCCATTTTTCATTTATGTTTTTATGTATTTTTTAAAATAAATAAATACAATATTTTACACTATTATTAAAAATGATACGATTTTTTACTTACTTATGTATTCTTTTCAAGATATCTTCCAAATATATTAAATAATCATCTGCATCATCAACTTCTATCTGGCCGTCTGGTGTCTCCACCCACACTGGGATATTGGGATCTGCAACCTTCTCCTTCTCCTGTTCATTAGTTTTATCATCTTTTGCAATAATTTTGCCATTTTCACCTTCAATGGGCTTGGTGTCCTCGGTTTGTTCTTTGCCTTTTGTGTCTTTGCTATCTTTGTCCGATTCTGCATCTAAAGTGGGCATTGGGTTGCTAGCGGCAATTTGTGATCCATTTTTACCACTTGGCACTTTTGGTTTTTCCTCAACTGTAAGGAAATTAAAAAATATATGCATATTTAACATAGTTGTTTATACTTGAAGAAACAAAATTTTTTACGTATATATTTATTACAATATACAAAGGTTTTTTTAATAAAGGTATTTTAAAACTTCAAATGATCAATAGAAATAATGTTGTCCTCGTATCTGTCCTCCTTTAAAAGCTACACAAAAAGGAAGTCATCAGAAAGACTACTTCTCTATGGATTTTATGTGAAGTTGCATTATTTCTTTATAGTGCAACTTGTATCTAAATCCAATCTGAATTATTATAACATTGTTTATATGAAAATAAACAACTTTAACATTTAAAAGTAAATATAATCATGCTAGTAAAAAGGAAAAAAAAAATTAAACAATGAAATTTATCATTGAAACATCTTGAAAAGAAAAATTATGAACATAAAGTTCAGCTTATCACTATTCGGGTGGGTATGATACATTGTTTATGAGCATCACTGTCAAACTACTGAAGACCCAGGATATTAAAAAAATCTACCTTTTTAAGAGTGTTCTTTTCAAGAAAGTTCAGTGACCATTTTAAGCAATTTAATGTCAAATTTTGTTATTTTAAATATGTTAGTGTATTTTGCAGATGAAGTTTTATATATAAGTTACAAAAATTAAATTATAATATAAAATTAATTTCGAAATTCCTTACTTATTGGTGGCGGGGCATTGATGTCTCCAGTTGACTGAAAGAATGAATAGGGCCTCACATGGATAAGATTAGTAGCATGCCTCCATACATCTTCTCTGTCATCTATTATGCAAACCATGTTATCTCCACAAGGGAATAGTGCTCTAAAAAAAAGAGAAAATTTTTATTGTAATTTCATAACAAGGTAGTATTATTGTTGTTTACTTTTTTAAATGACTAACTCCTAAAATTGCCTTTCTTTACAAAGTTGTTTATATTCACATTCTGTATAATCTGTATAAAAAATAATTAGCCAAATAGGCTTTTACATGTACTTCTGGATTATCAATTCACATGTGTCTGTCAGTTCATATCAGTTCTATGTTAATATACTCTAGGTGATTAAGATATTTTTTTTACAAAAAAAAAAAAATGTTTTTTGCATGTAAAAAGTAAATAGGTTTGTTTTAGATACTGTGAAAAAGGTGACACTTCTGTGTCATGTGTCTGCTTTATTTTTATATAATCTATTATATATATCTGCTATTTTATTTTTGTATTTCTGTGTCCTTTGTATTTCTGTCAGTTTCATTCACTTGGCACAAAAGGATTGCTTATTTAAACAATTTGGAGTAGGCAACTAGAACCAGAAAGTGTCCACATTTTTGCTGGGCCAGGAATATTTAACAATATTAGTAAACATATTAAAGATCCTTACTTTAAATTAGCAGACTTTGTTCTGGCGTCGAAGCATTCATCTCTTGAAAGTATTCTGTGTGAAAAATATTTCTTTTGTGGATCAAGCAACTCAGCTATAGCATGGGCATACTGTCTAGCGCCAAAGGTGCACACATGAAGTTCATAGTTTTTGGATGCAGATTCTAGAAATTCCTGTGTTTTAGGCCGTAACATGGTGTGACACCATCTGCCTTGATTACCAGGACCTTTCAGGAAAAAATGTAAAACACCCTGTAAGGATTTTGTAAAATTATTTTTTTAATCAATTATATTTTAAATAATTTTGTAAATATTATTGAAATTTGTATTTGTGCCATTTATTTATTTACGCTTTGGATAATACAGATAATGAATTGAAGAAATTTTTAATAATGTTGAATTTAAATATACAAGAAAAAAATATTACCTTGATATTTGGAGGTATATCATCATTGGTTGTATGCACCAGTGTCTGGTCAAGATCAACAAGCAGTACCAATTTACGATCCTTTAACAAACGATCAGCATCTTCTCTCCCTAATTTCTGAGCCAATTCTTCAGAAACCTGTTTATATATTTAACTTTATGTATTACTTGTAACCATTTAAATCTATTGTACTACTTGATTAAAACATTTACATTTTTAAAAGTAATAAATAAACAACAACAAGCACAAGTTTGTGTTGTTTTTAATCATAAGTTTCTACCTTCAGTTCAGGGACAGAATGAACCATGGGGACAACAGCTGTGTCGCGTTTCTGGGTCTCGTCTGAACGTAAATCGGCGCCACATTCTGCGCACATTTCTTTCATTACAGTTGGATGACGGCATTCTTCTAGGTCTGCGATACAATCTCTGAAAATATGAAGTTATAGGTTATTAAACGAAGCATGGAAAACACTCGGTATGGCTTTTAGGTAAACAATAACAACTTTATTTTGGCGCGCAAATCGTTTTTATTGGTATAGCATAAGCAATTGAATATTTAAAAGTTAATTTATTAGCATTCAATTATTACTTTAACAAATTGTTAACACAATATGCAAATTATGTATTTATCAAAACAATTAAACTATAAAAGTATCTAAATACTATGTGACGTCACTTACCCAGGTTCTATAATGTCTCCTTCTTTCACCTTGATGGATAAGATAGTACCAGCGCGAACCGCTTTGAATCTCTTTATTTCGTTATTATTGCCTGAGGAATCACTATATAAAAATAATATTTGTCCATAAGACACAAAAGCACCTTCCTTAGCTTTCCATTTTACAAGTTTTAAAGGCTTTTCCGATGGAACAGAAATAGGCATAGTTTTGTCGGCCATTTTGAACGGAAATTGCGCGTTTAAACTAATAGTAGTATTTTCATTGGTCAATTAAAAAATTTTTTGGCGGTAAGTCGATTTCTACCAATCATGTAAAAGTTATTCGATCGATCGAGCTTATGTCGTTTCATACAGATTATTATAAACTGTAATTTTATGAATAATAGTGTTTTGAAATTATGTTTTCTCTAAATTAAAATTTATATGTTTATAATAAAAACAAAATATATATATATATATATATATTAAAAATATAAATACATTTTTAATTGCTACCGTCATTTTTGATCTATTTATGTGTTTGTCCTAATTAATTAAATATTAATAAATGAATCTGAGAAAGATTTTGTGTTGTCTGCATTAAAGATCGTAATAATACGACTAATACTAAATGTCGCTGTCACTTAATTTCAATAAATCAAAATACTTTTGAATCTGTGACGATATCACTGTAGGGGTAGTGAGTTTGTGTATTTCTTTTATTTTGTTTTGTTGTAAATAGGTATTTGATCTAATTTACGTTTCAAATATGACGGATGAAAATATTAATGTGAGTGATAATTCAGACCTAGAAGACGTTAGTACTCAAGAACTTCGTGGATATTTAAGTAAATGGACTAACTACATACATGGCTGGCAGGATAGGTTTATTGTTTTGAAGGATTCAACATTATCCTATTACAAAAGCGAGTTGGAGAGCAATCTTGGATGCCGTGGTGCCTTATGTTTGAAGAAAGCCAAAGTCAAGGTGAATATTTATAATTGTTGTCGACTACAGAGCAAAAAATGTAAAAAAAAAATTAATATGTCCTTGCTCAAGTACGTATCTTCCATAAAGTTTTTAAATTAATTACAATAGACGAATAACTGCGTCTTATTGCCTCAGACGCGCTCAATTACAACATTTCTTGAGGCCAAAACTTGCTATTGTTTGATGTTAGGTATTTAATATTTTTTCCTTGTTACTTGTTTTGATTACATGATTTTTTTTTTCTATATTTTTAGGAATATTTCTTAGTTTTATTTTATGGTTATATCAATAATAACTATCCCTATCTTTATTTCAGCCACATGAATTTGATGACTGTAGATTTGATGTGTCAGTAAATGATTGTGTTTGGTACCTGAGAGCTACAAACCCGGAGGAAAAACAACAGTGGATTGATGTACTGGAATCATTCAAAGTAAGAAAACACCAAAAAAACCGTAGAATAAAGAGACAGGTCATAGAAAATCTTATAATATTTAGTTAAAAAAAGTATATTTTGTAAATAGGTTCAGTTGATATGATTACTAAGAGAGGATTACATTTCATTTCATTGTGGTGTATTAGTAATATGCCAATAATCTTTCTTTCAGTGTGACTCACATACTTGCATATTTTATAACAGTATTATCAACATAATCAGCTTAGCCTCAATCAGCTGATAAGATTGTGTGGTTATTAAAGAAATATTTTAAAAACAAACTGTTAACAATTTTATCAGAAGATATAGCTTAATGGCATTATTTTATTAATTATGATTACCCTTTAACACAATTTATAGCCTGATTTCTGATCATTGATAGTGTTCCATACTTCAAAATGCCACTAACTGACTCATCTTAGTGTCTGTCTCACATCAGATCTTTTTCTCGAAGACTGTTTCATATAGACAGTTGAAAGTCAGTTTAGTTTATCTTTGTTGCATGATATCATTTATTAATCTATTTGGAATTTTTATATTGAAGTAAAGTAAAAGTAATATTTTTTTATTGACTGCAGTTCAAACAAAATTATATATACAATTTTTTTTTTATTTAAAATAGAAATAGTATCAATAATATACAATTTTGTTGTTAAAGTCTGTTATGATTTTCATTTAGATTATTATTTCTCACTTGGCGGCTTTACTAGTACGAAGTTTACTTTTACCATTCAAACTTTGAATCACCTGTTTACCCATTGAGTAGTTAAAATTTTGATAGTTATTCTCATTTTGTCAGAATAAGTATCTGTATACCAAATTTCAAATTGATTTATTTATTGGTTTGAGTTGTACATTGATAGTTCAATTAGTCACAGTTTCCTTCTACCCGAGTAGATTTTATAATATGAATATTATCAAATTTAAGGGTTATATATAACACATGCAGAGAAGATTGCAAAAAGTAACAACATTATTGCTTTTAGGTTGAATCAGGCTATGGAACTAATTCAGATAGTAGTTCCAATGGAGGTGGCCTCCGAAGACATGGATCCGTTACATCTCTTCAATCAACAGGATCTCATGGTTATTATTGATTTTTCTATCGATCATTATATCGTAAATTTTTGACATCCTCTCGTTACTTCTAGTGACAGGCTAGAAATTTATATAGTCATGTTTTGAAACAGATTTTAATCTTTAGCTATTAACATAAGAATAAAGTTACATTATTATGTTAATAAATTTTATGATGATAATCAACAGATAAATTTAAGTTATAAAAGTGGTAAACTAAAGTTGTTTCTAATCTAATTTACATATGAGTTATATAATAATTATATGATATAGTTTTAGTTATGATGGTCTGTTAATATTGTAAACAATACTCTCAGATTGATAACACAGGATTGAATTGACTCTATAAATAACTGACAGATAAAATGAAATACAGACATGCTTTTACTGATAAAGTAGGTATATTTTATATATGTAAATGATTTTGTATTAACAAGATAAATAAATATAAATAAAGATTGGTATTTGCCAATATCCATGAACCCATAACATATTATTTCTCTTAAGAGTTTGATGGATTTTAAGAAGTGTCACTTTATTTTTTAGCCAGTCAGTTTTGAATATATGCTATATATTAATTTAAAATACATTTTATTTAAATTTATAAAATGTACGTATATAGTAATATAGTATTTGGTTAATATGTGGTCAGGTCGCACAACACGCCGGCTTGCAGAAAAAATTGCAGAACTGGACACATACACCGAGTTACTGTCAAAACAAGCGATTCAGTTGCAGAACTACTTCGACATGTGTGTGTCGACTTTCCCACAGATAGATGAAGCTACAGAGGCCATCGATGCTGTAAAACTGGCTGATGGTAATGGTATTAAAAACTTTTTTTTTTAAATTTTGATAGGATTTTTTATCATCAATTTAGAAACTAATCTTTTATTTCTATTTTATTTACTTAAAATTATTATATTACATTTTTCTGGTTACAATGTTACATTTATGTAGGAACATAAGGTTATTCAAAATAGGAATCAACCTGTGCATGAGAAAGTCTTTGTATAAAGTTAAAAGCAATATCCTTGCTAGTTACTCTTTTAAAAATAAAATATTATAGAAAATTGTATATAATGTAAAATTACTGCTGTGTACTGTATTGTAAACTTTTGCAGTGCAATGTATTTATGTTGATAATACTAATGATATTAAACGGATCTAACCGCGATTTTTTTACCTTTTATATATACCCGACGTTTCAACAGAGTTGCATCCGTCGTAGTCACGAATTGTCTAGTGTTACGCGCGTGGAGTATTTTATTTAGCAATTAGTTAATGTTCTTACCTATAATGTTATACATTCTTTATATATCATGTTAACATGTTTTTTAATCCCCGATTTAAAAAGAGGGGTCTTATAATTTTCGTGATGGATCTTCATTAATTATAGCCAAAAACCAACTCGATTACATGGGTTTCAAACGAAAAAGAAATCGAATCAAAATTAGTCCATTCGTTAGGGAGTTACGGTACCACAGACAGCCACAGATTTTACACGTCAAACTTACAACAACAATCTTTTTGGGTCCGGGACCAAAAAATCTTGTTAACAAATCCTCCCGTTGTGCAAACCAAATAAGTCAAGTAAAAACTAAACTATACTTATATTATAAAGCTGAAGAGTTTGTTTGAACGTGCTAATCTCAGGAACTACTGATTCGAATAGAATTTTTTTTTTAAACACACGTAAGTGTTTTGGTCTGAATACGAGGCGAATCCGAACTCGCGCATGGTACAGCCGAGTGAAAAAGAATTAAAACATAGAACGTATACGATATTGTTATAAACTTTTTGAATATTCTAAGCCGTTAAAAGACATTTATAATTTATTATATCTTTACTTGACTTATTTAGTAAATAAACACTAAAAAATTACGAATTTTCGAATAATTACACTCATTCAGTATTAATCTTTTCAACAATTTGAGAAATACATCTGATATAAATTGCACTAAAAATGTTAATAATTAATGAAGCTAAACACATTAATTTGATATTTATCATCATTAATATAAAAAGCATTTAATAACTAAAATAATGAAACGTTTAAACGACTGTCTGGTGGCTAATTGAGTGTTCTTACGTACACTCACGTGAAACTACCTATGTGGTATGCTCTGCGTGCAGGCGCGCACGCGTCGCAGCGCGCGGAGGAGGTGCGCGCGACGAGCGCGTCGTTCCGCGCCACGTGCGGCGCCACCGTCGCGGCCGTGCAGCACTGCCTCGAGCTGCTGCGACGCCGCGAACGGCACGCCCGGCAGGCCGAGGAGCTATACGTGTGAGTCTACATATATTGTTATTATATTTTTTTTACAACCGAATTTTGCCTTCCGCTGTACTTGGCGTAGGAGACGTTGACGAACTTAATACTGGTGTTTTTTTTTTGAGATTTTGATTGCCAAAAATGGTCACAAATGATAGTATCTCATTACAGTTCTTGATTTTAAACCGACTTCAAAAAAGATAAGTTTTTAATTCGTGGCATATTTTTTTGAATGTTTTTTACTTCAGTCATTTCTTAACCGATTTTGAAGTTACAGAACAAGTTATTTTGATTTTAAAACCAAAGTACGAAATGGATTTTGTTGAAAATTTAATGGGACCAATGGAATCCTTTTAAACAATAAGAATTAACCAACTGGGTCTAGCCACTTTTTAATAAGCGGTGAATAGATACAAAATATATCGCCTAACTGAGAACCTTTGTCTTTATTAGAAGTCGGCTAAAAAGTTTAACAACGTCCGTTACTTCCATAATTACTACTCATGTTCAGTACTTGGTAATGTAATGTATAAGTAGGTACTATGTTATTATTGAAGGAAGATATGTCTACCATTTCTCTACAGGTTTTAATTTTATTTTAACCATTTTGTATATGTTTATTTTATTTCAGTTTGTTGTTTTATTGATTATGTAATATTTAATATTATTTTTTTAGTTAAAATACTAAGTAACGATATTTTAATTGTCTTAGGGCCTTAAAGAATCAGCTTGCTGAGGCAAGACTAGCTTCAAAACCTGGTCCAGATCATGAGGTAAGTTTTCCTATTATAAAAAAAAATTAATAGATATAATATACTAATAACAACAGCCACCAGAATATATACAGAATGAATTTATTTTAATGTTTATCATTACTTCCTAGGAGTTAATCATGATTATTGACATAAATGGATCCTGATAAGTAATAATGCGTCAAACCTCAAAAAGGTCGAATTCGGAGATATTGATGTATTCTGATAATGCGCCATGTATTGAACATTATTCAAAAAAATGGAAGTTATCTAAACTAAATAGGTACGGAAAAATGTTTCTTAAATTCATGTTTCGAGTATTGAAGTGTGCAATAATCTTATATATTAGAAAAACTTTATTTGGTGAAAGTTTTTACTATACCAAACTGCTTTTAATTCATTACACTTTTTATAAAACAATAAAAGAGAAGATGGCTATATACTTCTTCAAACATTTTTTTTAGGAATAGGTTTTACATTTTGAGACGCCATTTTCTCAAAATGAAGTAACTTACATTTACAATAAGGTCCATTTTTGAATCAAAAGTTTTCATTATTGATAAAAAACAAGCTAGATAAAATGATATAATCGATATTTGTAAAATAAATACTTAACATAAATAAATACAATACACAGCATAATGGAAAATGCCCATTAACATTTATTTTTATCATGAATGTAATTTTATTTTTGGTTTAAATTTAGAATTTATAGATAAGGTTATATAAGCGATTTTACAGTATCCCCGGTGGTATGGATGTAGATATTATTTACAAGGGGACGCAAAAGTCATCCCTATTGTGAGATGCTATAATTTTTGCAATTGGCGACAAATGGAAACACTGGTTTTACATTTGTGAAGTGAATAGATACAAAATACAAAAGTGAATAAATACGTCAAGAAACTTGGATTGTTATACTCGTCAAATTGTAAAATAATATCTCCTCAATTATCGTTTTGACGATTCGCACTGGCCGGCCAGATCTATGTCAACTATCCTGATTAAGGTTAGACTCAACTCAAACACAACCTCAGACTCTTTAAGTTCTTAAAGAGAATATCCGTCAAAAATGCTAGAACCTGTCACCGAAAGTTCTGTCACGAGTGATAAAAACTCCATAAATAAGGTTCGTCTATCTCTGTTGGTGGCCACTCGGCCGGTATTTTTCGCCAGGCAATTAAAAAATAAACATTATCCAAAAACAGTACCGAAGTGGTTCGTTAATTTAAAAAAATACAGCCAAAGATCATCAGGTGATAATTTTTTCGTCATCTTGTATAAACCCACTCGCAGATTAAACACGAAATCTTGACAAATATTTGATCGTTTGAACTGAAATTTGGCAAATATGTAGTTTATTGACACGTGACATCTTAAAAACGGATTTTCCAAAATTCAATCCATTAAGGGGTGTAACGGGAAGTCAAAATTTTTTATAAAGAATCGGACTAGACGCGGGCGAAGCCGTGAATAGAAGTCATGTATAAATCCAGATATTTTTTATTAGTACTTTAAATACGGCCAATTATTATGCGTATTTATAATTATGGGGCTTTAATTTTAGACTTTTAAAGTGACTAGATCTCATTAATAAACACTTATGTTTAATGACTATTTAACTATTATCAGTATTATATATATAACTAATTGTCCGTCGCAATTTCACTCGCGTTTATGTTTACTGCTTCGCTCCTATGAGTCGTAGCGTGATATAATATAGCCTATAACCGTCTTAAATAATATCTATACTATCTATACTAATATTTTAAAGCTGAGGAGTTCGTTGCTTTGAACGTGCTAATCTCAGGAACTACTGGTTCGAATTGAAAAATTATTTTTATGTTAGGTAGTTTATTTATTGAGGACGGCTTTAGGCTATATTACATCACACTACGATTCATAGGAGCGAAGCAGTAACCATAAACGCGAGTGAAACCGCAAGGGACAGTTAGAATGCGTATGTGTGTTAAATACACGGTATAGAGTGTGCAATGATTTTTTATGTATTTTGATGTATAATTTAAAAATAAAAATTGGCATTCCGCGCTTTAATTCATACTCCTCCGTCCGCACAATTTTGTTAAAAAGTTTTAGTTGGTACAAAGTTTTTGCTTCACGTATTAATATACAGTCAACCCTCCTATAACGCGGTGAGTGCGCACCGCGTTATATGGAAACCGAACTATAAGAAACTCAGAATTAGTACAAATCACATTATTCATACCGCGTTATGGAGACCAATCAATTCCAAAGACAAGATAAATTATAAATTATTTTTATTTTATTGAATGGAAGAGTTTCTATAAGGAAATGATACAAAAACTAAACTAAAAACAGTTTTTCAACAAAAATAAGAAAGACTTTTGTAAAATTATGTAATCTCTTCCTCGCTGTCAGATTTGAGTCGCCTAACTGGTCTTCTTTTAATGGGCAAACTGTTTTCCTCACTTGGTTTATCTTCACATTGGTTTTCGATTGCATCTTTTTTTTCTAACTCAACTAACCATTATAGGGAACTTATCAATTTCTTAACTTTCTTTTAAACTTAAAAACTTTCTCTTTTAAATTGTAGTTCTAATTCTTTAGCCAAATTTAGTCCTTTTTTCATATCTTGTAAATAGAGACTTGGCACCCATTCGTTTTACTTATTTTCATTTACCAAAGCATTTGAAGTGGGTGCATCAATCAATTCCTTCAGTTTTTCATCATCTTCCCCGAGTCTTCCCTACTAGTAAGTATAAACAAATTACGCAGCAAAAAGCTGAACAAACGGACGATGCAGAAAATTTTTTGAAACACTTGGTCGCTGTTGAACGGAAACCGCGTTGTAAGAGTACCGCGTTATAGGAGGGCTCTCGAAATTTTAGCTATGCGTTATATGGAAACCGTGTTCTGAGAGTACCGCGTTATAGGTGGGTTGACTGTATAGATATTTGGTTAAAAGTTAAATCTTATAACAGAAGCTACTTACGCGGTAATTCAATACTGGCGATGGGTACGTTTTTTAATTAATGTTCTTAAAAATTAAAACAATATATGAAGAGTATTCAATAAATATGCATTGTAACTGTGGTGGTATTTACGTCGTTATTACTCTTTTGTTGGGCACTTTAGCACTATTAAGTAATGAAAGGCGTTTCGGTAAATCCAATAATTACAATCTATATACAGAATTTCATGAAAATATTTGTTAAAATATTTTCTGTAATAAATTCTGTATATAGATTATTATTATATGTTAAAAATTTTATTACAAAAACACACACATTAATGTATTTTTAGAAAGCTATTTAAGTCGAGACTGTCGAATAAAAAATATGAAAAAAAGTAATAGTGTTTTTTTTTTTTAAATTAATATTTGAAATCTGTGAAGTAATATATAAAACTATAATTATAACAAATAGCACATTTAAACATATTAATTTTTATATACCAATAAGAATAATAATATTTAATTGGAATATAATATAATAATGATTATACCTATTAAAGAAAAACGGTAGTCGAGGAAAATCACGACGAAGCGTAAAGTTCATATAGAAATGCGATACATTTATAGATCGTTTGTGTACACTCGTAATTTTCTCCGCAACACTGAGCGGCGGGCCGCGGCGGCCGACGGACGCACGTTGCTCTGTTTGTTTATTTTACTATTACTCATAATTCACACACGGCTCCCGCTGGTTTTCGTTTTTTTTTTCTTAAAATTTTTTAATCTGTGATTCTGTTGCTTCGGATTCTGTGTTGTGGTGGTTGTATACGTTTGATAATTAACAATTTTGTTTACGATGAAGTTTAAATTTTTTAAGAAATGTCAGCGTCAGGTGAGTTGTTTATACAGCTGCAGTGTGCTTAGGTCACCTGTTCTAAAAAATTTTCCTCATTGATTATACAGGGTGTCAACATGTGTTGGGTATTTTACCAGCGTTACCAGAATCGATGTTAAACTAAAAATAAACTAATTTTTTCCTGTAAAAAATAATGATCCAACGCGTAAATAAAAAACTTATTTTAATTTAATAAAAAAAATAAGATCAATTTTTCACTTTTAAATTTAGATTCTGCTAACGTTGGTAAAATATCCAACATATGTCCAGTTGACACTCTGTATATTATCATCTAAAAATGCTTTTGAATGTGTTTGTATGTTTGTAAGCAATCTTAAAAAGTAATCCTTTTTGATGGTACTTTCATTTTTTTTAAACTGACTTTATATCTAATTTAACATCACGGTAAGACTGAAAGTAAAAGCGGAACTAATTTCAGGCTAATTAAACAGCACATGAAACGATTTATATCACCGGTGTCTGTGAAAAAGATCGTATGTGAAAAAAAAAAATGTATTTGTGTTGATAAAAATTATAGTCTGTTGTTTGTATATGTTACAAAAATATCATATGACATCAGCTGAATTCAGCTGATGTGTTAAAATTTTAGATGATATGTTATGAGGATGTTTGTTTTTCTATTTAGGATTTTGATTATTAGAAATCATAATTTATCGATTAACTCGAAAACAGCAGACGAAAAAAATATGTCTTATTTAAATAGACACAATTGGACGCTGATAAGCAATTATGTGTTAACCCACATAAAGTCAATTTCGGAGATATTGATGTATTTTGATAATGCATCTTAAATTTAACATAATTATTAAAAAATTCAAGTCGTCTAAACTAAATAAGAAAAAAAAAGTATCTTAGTGTAATGTTTAGAATATTGAAGTAAGTTCTTTATTTTGCAATGCTTTTTATTATAACAATGTGCTTTTTATTAATTATACCATTTATCAAAACAGAAAATAAAAGATATATACGTCTTCAAACTAATTTATTACGAATAAGTTTGACATTTTGGATGCCATTTTCTCAAAACGAAGTCCGTGTGGCTTGACATAGTAATGCTTATCAGCGTCTAATTACGGATATTTTCTTTAATTTTTTACGCTTTTCTAAAGTATATATAAAAATCACATACGACCTTTTGCGCCAAGAGTAGCGATATTTTTATCTTCTAATTGTAATTCGAGTCTTGTCGAAGGATACATATTATATTATACGTATTTAAAAAAATAGAAATAATACATGTCAAGTAGTAGTTATTTTTTTAATAAGCACTTTTCTTATAATTGTTTTACATTATGTATCCTCATGTAAAACAAGTGTAAAGACATTATAATAATACGTTTAGGACTTGAAGATAAGTAGATAAAGGAGATAGCTTCTAGTGTTCTTTTATAAGTGAAACATGCCTGTTTTTTCTAGATTAAGCTAAATATGTTCGCTTATTTTCCATGCAATGCAATAAAGCCTTAGCTTGCACGTTTGTCAGAGGTATTACTGAATTCCTCCTCTAGAAAAGGACATCTATAGTATGTTTTTTTTTTTGTATTATTAAAAAATCTCCAATTAAATAGTAAGTAAACTACATAAGATTATGTTTAATAAATCTTATGTATAGTTAATATGAAAAAATAGCATTGATATCGGTTTGGTTGTTTCAGTAAAAATTAATGAACATTTGAATATTTTATTAAAAACTTGAAAAAAATAGTATTCCAGACTTTAAAAATTTTCTAACACTCATGTTTATAGACAGACCACCAATTATTATATTCAAAACATTATATATGAAAGCAGGAATAAAATGATGATGATGCTTGATAAGAACAAAGCGTAGATTGATTGCGGTCGTTATTCTAAGTAAGGGTTTAATAATAGACGTACTTCAGAAGCAAATATTTGCCGACAGTAATACGATAAGCAACTAGTTCACGGAAACGCTAATGGCATTTTGATATGCATGCGTCGTAGACGCGTTACGTGGTGCAGGGATGTTGGTGAAATTCGAGTTACGACTCGCTTCATAGACATTCGTCACCCGCTTTCAACCTTCATTGACCGAACAGTTCGAACAATTAGTCAATATGTTAAGAGTTATGTAATTTAACTATGACTCGAGACTAGAATAAGAATTTTTAAAGAGTCCAAAGTATATAATTATAAGATAATACGATTTGTAGTCCTCGTTTTTATTTTCCAAGTCTTGTAAAAATATATCGCTTAGCTCTTTCTTGAAATCGTTGCGCTAACAACTTTGGAGAGTTGTTATTACGTGTACATCAGTGATATTAACATTATTTATATCATATGAAAATCTCGCGTGAAAATAAAATGTTAATATCTATAATGTACATAACAATAATGTACATAACAATACAAGCATATATACACATTTTTGTGAACATTAGCAATATATTTAGTATTGATTAAAAATAGTAATGTTTGAAGATTATTTCCTAAATAAACTTTCTGATGTAGATTTGACTCGACTTAAATGTCCGAAATATTTAGAGAATCCTTCTAGCAAAAAGCAGTGGCTCAATTAATGACTATTTTACATTAACTTAGTACCAGGAATAAAAATATCATAACTTTCAATTTATTTTGATACGTGTAAATCAATCAAGACATTTTAGCGATCTCGTTAAAAGACGTGGTCGTGGGTTCTAAATATAAAGATGATTTTCCTGCAGACTCAGTGATAAGCGAAATGTTTATATAAATATTTCAATTATTCGTATCCGAATCGGTTTAAGTGTTACTGATTCATACGAATGTGAACCATTTTGATGACTGCAACGACTTTGTGATGAATATAATGAATAATGTCTGTTTCATGAGGCCGTGACGTCATTTTCAATTTATAGCTTCACGTTGTGAGGTTTCATGATAAGAACGAGTATTTAAATTAAGTGTTATATGTATGTATGACTTCTATGTTATATGTTTCAAATCACGCTACTTATACATCGAGACATGCTATCATTATATGGACGCTGATAAGCAATGCTGTGTCAAGCCACACGGACTTCATTTTAAGAAAATGGCGTCTAAAGATGTCAAACCTATTCTTAATAAATATGATAGCAGAAGTATATATCCATTTTTTCTTTTATTTTTTGATAAAAGATATAATGGATTAAAATCGGATTGATATATTTAATATATTATATAATAAAGCGTTCTTCAAATATTTGAGATTATTGTATAAATTTCAAAGTGTGGAACGCACTTGAAAGTCGAAACAATTAATTAAGAAACTTTTCCGTACTTATTCACTTTTTGTGGGTTGAAACATTATTGCTTATCAGCATCCATACAGCACTGCATCGCGGCTTCACCTACATTCAATTTAATTAGGCGCCAGCCAGATTAGTTGTTACAGCTCTGCGTCTATGAGGTCGTGAGACGATACTTTATAATCTGTAACCCTCTTCATTAAACAAGTTATCTAATAGACAACAGCGAATTTTATACTATTTACTAAGGTTACTGCCATGAGGAGTAAAGACTTTTTCGTTCGGAATGGTAATCTCTGACATTCAAACAAGCAAACAAATTTTAAGCTTTATACAATAGCTTAGATTAGGACGCTGATAAGCAATACTGAGGCAAGCCATACGGACTTCATTTTGAGAAAATGGCGTCTAAACATTTTAAACTTATTTTTATTAACTCTGAAGTATATTTCCATCTTTTCTTTTCTATTTCGATAAAAAATAAAAAATCGGTATAGTAAAGGGTTTTATATAATAATAATTTTTCAAATACATTAGATTATTGCATATTGCAAAACATTGAACACACTTCAATATTCGAAACATTATATTAAGAAACTTGTTCCCGTACTGAATTAGATAAGGTGACTTTATTTTAATAATATCTTCAAATTCGATATCTTCTCTTGCGGGTTGACACATTATTGCTTATGACGAAAAGTCATATAGGTAATACTCAATTAAAGTCAATGTACCGAAGCAAAATAAGATTTATATTTGTATAGTGATACGAAATAATTTAATTGCTATTTTCTATATCTTCACTTATTTAGGGCATATGAGTATAAATTGTAATTCAATAAGTATATTAATAGTCTTGCGATATATTAAAGAGTATTATTTCGAAAACCGTTGTTTATTAAAATTGCGTACATAAATAAGTGTACATGTGAAACGCATGTTGTAATGTTAAATAAAGCATAACAGTTTGATGGGTTCACGGTTAATAAATACGTTAGTAAGCTGGCTTGGTTACGAACGCATCTGTACGTGTGGTTCGAAGACCAGGGCTGCGATTTGTACGATTGAAATCGTATTTGTACGATTTTTATATCATTTCACTTGCGTACGATAAATCGAAATCGTAAGGAAAATGTACTATTTTTTTTATATAAAATTTATCATATATATTTAAATAAAATTGTGGAATATGATAAAACATCACTTTTCATCGCCATCACTTATCTGCTTAATAGGATTCCGTAAGAAAAACTTTAGCACAGAATCTTTAAACATTATCTTCTTTCAAATTAGAAGAATAATTTAGTATTATCTTTGTTTACGATTTTTTTTCAAATCTTTACTTTTTTTTAACCTTTGTTGTACGATTACTTTATTATTCATCTAGTAGTCCAGTCCCTGACGCGACCGAAAACGAAAATGTATACCATATGGAAAGTCTTTCTGTAGGTCCGTTTTTTTGGTTCCGAACCCGAGTACCTAAGCATATGTAAAAAGTTTAAAATTTGTAAATGGTTATTAATATGGACGCTGATAAGCAATACTGTGTCAAGCCACATTGACTTCATTTTAAAAATGGCGTCTAAAGATGTCAACCTATTCTTAATATATTTATTTGAAAAGATATATATCCAATTTTTCTTTTCTTTTATGCTAAAAGGTATAGTTAATTAAACGTAGATTCGTATAATAAAAAGGTTTTATGCAATAATCATTTTTTCTAACATATGAGATTATTGTATATTTCAAAATATAGACCACACTTCAATATTCGAACCATTAAATTAAGGAAGTTATTTGCGAACTTATTTAGTTTATATGACTTTATAAATTTTTTGAATAATGTTAAATACAAGACGTATTATCAGAATACATTTTAATATCTGAGAATTTGACTTTGTGGGTTGACACGTTATTGCTTATCAGTATCCATATGTACTGTTCTTTTCATTAGACATACATAACTTATGAAATATTTATTTCATTGTCGTAACCAGGTCCAAATGGTATAATATATTTTTACGTGACACATGTACCTAGTTTTATACTTCTTAAAGAAAAAAATCTCACTTTTTTACATATGAAACAAATTTGGTTTATAACTAAATAAATATTAAACTCATTATTACTAAGTCAAAAGGTTCGGGTACGAATTTGTAAAATGAAACTTTGTTTGTAAGCGAATTATCGACCATTGTGAAATTCAATTACTCTTTAATATCCGGTTTCCTTCATGCATAAAAATGTATATCGATAACGTATTTTATACCGTGAAGGACAATGTGAATTTTTAATTTACAAATTCTGCGTACAATTTGAATGCCTGTACCGCGCTATCTGTATAATATGAAGCTATTAAAACAGGCACGATAACTTCAGAACCGTACTTAATATTATTTTTTAAGCCATTAAAAAGTTTAGATAATATCTATTGATTGCATTTGTAGGTAGAAATGAAATGTTGGTTGTTAAAAGTAACATTCAGTTTTATATAAAAAATAGTTGATATTGGTCATATTTTAGAAATATAAATGAACTTAGTACAACACACGTAGTTAGAAATAGGATTCAAATGACGCACTGCAAAAACCTCAAGCACTAAGAAAATCAATAGAGAAAGACAACATGTAAAAAGCACTATATAAGAATGAAACATATAATTTAATATCAAGTAAATTGAAAAAGATCGATCACTCGTTTTAAATTCGTAACCCCGTTTGTACCCAGTGCTTAAAACCAGAAAAATCGCTAGCTACGTCCACGGGTGAGTAGTTGATGTGCAAAAATAGAACGCTTTCTATATTATTTGAACTGCGACACACAATGCTTCTATTGTATAAAATCCTCTAAGGCGAGATTTACATTTGTTAGTTTTACTCTCGTGCGATATAAAACAACTGTAACCTAAGCAGTTACGTCGTAAGCAGTTACGAATACTGAGTACTGTTAAAAATAAGGCACTGAAAGTAAATTCTTTCAGGCGTAAGACGAGAATTACACTTATAAGTTTTACTGTCAGACTTGCATAAAGATTTACGTAAGTTATTTCTCATAGATTTACACCTGAAAGAATTTACTGTCATTGCCTTATTTTTGATATTTACAGCTTTCGTAACTACTTACGACGTATCTGTTATTAGGTTACAGACTTGTTTTATATCGCTTTCGAGAGCAAAACTTACAAATGTAATTCTCATCTAAAGCAATGAGAATGCGAAACTTACAAGCGTATTTCTCGCCTAAAGAAATTAAGGTCTTTTTATAAAGATATCTTTTACGATCGTAAATTTGTTTTATGTTTGCTGGATCTAAAAATCCCGGAAGGTATGAGGTTCAATGAACGACGAATCTCATTAAGGAGAACTCGATGCCGGTAGATTTGCAAAGTGCGAAGCGTAACACGATAGCTTCGCAATGAACAGGTTTCTGGCACTGAGCCTAGGTCGGTTAGACAGATGCAGTTTGTACTTGATACTTGTTCGAAGGCGAGGCGGAGCGATATCGTCTGCATCTTAGCGAAGGTCTTGTAAGTAATGTCATATAAACAAATTTAATACTACGTTTTACGTATTTAGGTCATCGATATTTCGAAAATTTAATTAAGAATGTGTTTAAATTTTTAGAAATTATTCTAAACGTTAATTTTCTTTTAGTTCTTTCGATGTCATTATAAGTGTTTCGTTTTTTAAAATCGAAACTACTAGCCTGTCTCGTCTGCCTGTTCGTATGTCACAGGAGTTTATAAAAATGAAGTCGTTTTCTTTTTATTATTATAGAAATAATTTTCTTGATTGCCTAAAGCGCTGTAAATATGTCACCAATCTGGTATTATCCAGTAGTTAAACCAATTATCTAGCTAGAGTAGATTAGAAATAAGCTTGTGTACTCTTTCCTACTCGTACCACGAGCATTATATATAAATATTTTTCACACTTCTACCTATATATAAATTATTTCGCTTACTAAAATGTATTATTCATATACATAACCAACAATGTCAGTTCCTTCAGAAATCGTCCATTATTTTCTAATTACAAATGAAAAATTATTTCTATCTTTATTTAATCTTTTTCATATAATGTATAATACATACATATTGTTGTATAACTCGTCTGATTTTATTGAAAAATGAAATTAATATAATAAATAATTCAAATGGGATAGCATTGACCCGTCAAGTCGAGCTTTTGTAAATCAATACGCCCTTCATACCGACAACGAACGCGTGCACTCCATCACAGATTAAATATTAATATCATATTTTATAAATGTACACATGCCTACATAAAAGCGTATTAATACTGACCTTTAGCATTGGTCAATATTATATTTTCCTCAAAGGCTACATTTAAAAGTCAATCTATTTTAAATATTTGAATTGGATATAAAATCCGGAAGGTACTCGGTTCAAACGTTATTGTATTACATTATTAACACAAAGCAAATCTATACTCATAATAAAGAAAGAGTGAATTTAAACACCGGAACCACAAATATTAAGGAACCAGATGGGTACATTTTGTGCATATATGCGTACCATTTTAAAACACAATCTACATTAATGTAAGTGAAGTAGCGAATAAATGCGTGTATTCTATAAATCCGCAAGTATTAGCATCCAATAGGGAGCGAATGCATTGCAACTGCATATAAGGCAACATTCGTTGACATCTGGCATAATAATCGATGTACAATATAAATTCTACCATCCAAATGCACACGATTATTACGTTCATAATGTACATAATTTTATAGGTATGTTATGGTAAGTCGTATTATATTCGGATTTTTTTTTATTTGGATATCGTACTATTATTATAAATGTGAAATTTTGTGACGCGTGGATGTGTTGCCCTTTCACGCAATTACTGAAGAGATTTTATTGAAATACCACGCGGGCAAAGTTTAAGCCAGTAGGTATTGTATTATATGGACGCTGATAAGCAATACTGTGTCAAGCCCGGACTTCATTTTGAGAAAATGACGTTTAAAGATGTCAAACCTTTTCTTAACAAATATGTTGGAAGAAGTATATATCGATCTTTTATTTTATTCTTTGATAAAAGGTATAATGAATTTAAATCATACTGATACATATAATTTATTATATAATAAAAAGTTATTTAAATACTTGAGATTATTGTATAAATCGCAAAAAATGATTTATGATGATTAATTAAGAATTTGTTTTCCTTACTTATTTAATTTATATGTTAACAGATTATTGCTTATCAGCATCCATATAAGCATTAACAACACCTGACGTTACCTTCAAGCGACTTATAACTTCGAGCAGTTAGCTAATCCATCAAAATCCTTCGTCTACGTGTCTAGCACATTTAATAAGAGCGTAACAAATTAAAAAAGAGCACGTATCAATAGCATTAGACAATCTCGGCAAGTGTTTTTTTCCGACTGCGCGACGCAAAGGTAATGTTTATGTGTCTAAGTATATAGGTTTGTATTTTTGTATAGACCATCGATTTTGAAACGTTTTGATACGTCATGACGGGGCGAATGTTATACTAAGTTTAAAAATTTGAAATCATTACGAGGGCTCAATTTGAAAAAGAAAAAAAAATAAAAATCGACGAACTATATCAAAAGGGGTATCGTTGAATAGGTATTTAAAAACCATTTGTAAGTTTCTCATACCGTTTTCCAATCAGAATTTCCATTTAGGATATATAACGATTTAAAGTTGGTTAGTAACAATTCTCACTCTTAGGTTTTTAGCCAGAACTGATATGATACGGTACTGCTAACTGCGGATGATGTTGTAGTAAAGAAGTATATATTTGTAATATAATAAATTATTTATCTAATAAATTATCAGCAAGTTGTGTCTATTAATGATAACCATGTTAAAGGGTGCGTTTTAGTATGAATATTACAAATTAAATTTCGAAATGTTGCTTGTTTCGATAGCAATTATTTTATACAAAAATACCCTTCTAAAAAACCGAAACCAACTTCAAGAGCCGAACACGTAATTTCGTCTATTTGGATGACATAATTAATCCAGTTATTTCAATTTTAAAACCAAACGACTTAACCGATTTTGAAATTCTATGGGACCAATTTACCGATCTGTCTAATTCACCAATACACTTTAAAACAAAAAAAGAATTAACAAAATCGGTTAAGCTGTTTTCAAGTTATCAAGAAACAATGATAGAAAAGTCACCGACGAACTGAGAAAAGAATTATATGTTGAAATACATACATATTACTATACCTAATTACGAAAACGAATGAACTAAAAGTGAATACGATATAGGGGCGTATGTCAATGCATAATAAATATGTTACAGTAGGTATATTGTAAAGCAGTGACTAACGGAATTTGCCACGTATTCCTCAATCAGTTCAGCGCATTTGCTTATTGAATTCACAACAATTTGTGCGAAATAAGCATTTGTAGTAGTAGAACGTGCAATAATCGTAATAAAATCGATCTTTTTGGTTAATTAATGTTTCTATCACTAATATCTATTCCTTATTGCTCTTAGTTATTTTATAGTTTTTACTAAATTTGTAAAAGCCATAGACAAAAGAATTTATTCAATTCTAATAACAATTGCAAAGCTCTTTCTTGTTGTTTATTCGATGTTTAAATTTCCCTAAAAATAATAAACTTTTACCGAATAAGTATGAGTAAATATCTATATACTAAATATTAAACATATGTATTATACACGTGTGAGCTTTTGAATTTAACGAAACGTTTTCATTAGAATCAGTAACTTACTACGTCAAGTGACTCGCCCAGTACATAATATACCTTAAATATAGTTTTCATAGCAACAATAACCTTCATCTAACATCCATTCGCCGCGGATATAGGTCAGGTGAGTCCGTGATCTTTTTCATAGAGTTGTAACAATTTCAAATCCACATAGTAACGAGGGGTGTGCCGTTACGTCATCAGCGCCAATCGGGGAAGACGAGCCACTAGGGTATGACCACCCTCGTTACGACAGACGACCCATACAATAGTATAGGGCTGCATGTTAACTAGGGCTGACGTCACTGTTCCCTTTTGTTTATCCATTCCCTCTCGGCTTTTTGATGAGGTATCGGATCGCATTGTCTGGTGTTCCGCTCGCCGCGATGTGAACCGGGTACGTTTAAGATATTTTATCTTTCGTCTGTTTATAAATGCTTGCGTTTGTTTAATGTTTTGTTGTTTTTGGAATTTGGCGGTTTAGTTTTGTTCGCGTGTTATAAAATTCGTTCGTTTTAGGTTTCTCGAACGTTTACTAAGATGATTGTTGTTTTTTACAATGCTCTACATGGCTAGCCATAAAATACGTAATATTTTGTTTTATGTATACGAATGACATGTCACATGTCGTCACGCTAAGCAATTTCCCTGTTTGCGAACGTATTTTATGAATAATGTTGTATATTTATTCCAAAAAAGAAAGTTTTGTTTGTATGTTTGGTTTTTACACAGAAAAATTGCTTTGTAAGAAATTTAATATCACATGTCTTAGCCAATCACATATATCCATAAATTAGTATACATATATATACATACATGTACGTTAAAAACTATAACTGGGTTAGGGGTAGTTAGAGAAATGAAAAAACGAGTATATTAAATATTTTTTTAAACAATAATAATTACATGAATATAGGTATTGTGTTTCAACTTTGATAAATATATATATATATATATATATATATATATATATATATATATATATATATATATATATATATATATATATATATATATATATATGCATGAGTCTATCGCCATATTTGTTAGACTATTAATAAGAATTCTTAAAGATTCATCTAAAGTCATTGAAACAAAAATATATTATTTTAACAATAGTTAATAGAGTGGATGATTGAAGGATTTTGTTTTTAATAAACAAATTGGGGTCCTCTGATAAATTACTTCTAAATTTTCAATGAAAAATAGAGCAGTCTATTGATAAATAAAAATCTACAAAAATAGTACTATACTATTATTTTCGGGCGGCAATAATGTGTCATCCCACAAAAAGTCAAATTTGGAGATATTGATGTACTTTGATACTACGTCACCTATTCAACATTATTCAAAAAAATTTCAAAAAAAGTATGAAAAAAGTTTCTTAACTCAATGCTTCGAATTTCAGGTGCGTTCTATATTTTGCAATTTATAAAATAACCTTAAATATTTAAAAACCTATTATTAGACAACATATTCAATAAATCTGCTTTTGATTCATTATACATTTTATCAAAATAGAAAAGAAAAGATGAATATATACGTCTTCAAACTAATGTATTAAGAATAGGTTTGACATCTTTAGACGCCATTTTCTCAAAACGAAGTCCGTGTGGCTTGAAACAGTATTGCTTATCAGCGTCCATATATAAAGTTATTAAACGACTTAAAAAGGAAATTATTCTATATTCAACAACTTTACAATATCTCGATCATAAATGTAAAATG
Organism: Hypolimnas misippus; assembly: GCA_037950945.1. Lineage (NCBI taxonomy): Eukaryota > Metazoa > Arthropoda > Insecta > Lepidoptera > Nymphalidae > Hypolimnas > Hypolimnas misippus. The sequence goes on along the minus strand of JBBEEQ010000011.1, from coordinate 9,276,282 downwards.
TATTTGACGAGTCCTTTATGTTATAAATAGAAAACAATAAGAGAATCGTGACAGAACGTGCAATAAATACGCGTTCAATGTTGTGTTATATGATACTAGCTTTTGGTCGTTGCTTCGCACGTGTTAGTGTAGATTTTGTTTTATAATATATAAAATATAACTATGACCATTTAGAAAAATGTACCTCTCAAATCTATACTTAATATTATAAAGCTGAAGAGTTCGTTTGTGTCTTTGAACGCGCTAATGTCAGGAACTACTGATTCGAATTGAAAAATTTTGTGTTAGATAGTTTATTTATTGAAGAAGGCTATAGGCTATATTACATCACGCCACGACTCGTAGGTGCGAAGTAGTAACCATAAACGCGAGTGCGGTTTCACACAAGGGACAGTTAGTGGTACCATAGTTTTAAAATAGGTTCAGTGGTTTCAGAATTTTACATTTAAAAAATCTCTCTTTCTCTCTCACTCTATTTTTATGATATTTGTATAGATCATTTATCGTTACACTAAATGTACGAAATATTCACCGGTAGCGTAAATTAGTACAATTTCGTATACACGTTACATCAGAGCGGCACTAATGTGCTAATTTAACTCTATCCCGAACAAAGACCGATGTTTTGTTTACCGCAGCATTAGTTTTGTGAAGCTAATGGTGTTTTAACCTTGGCGCCGAATGGTTTAACGAATTCCAACGTTTATATTCACTGCTGGGAATAGACGGGCGACTTTTATAGTGTGTTAGCCGGAAATGGTGATTAGATACACGCGTTAAACTATTAAGAAACAGATCTTCACTCGATTGAATATAACATTTTAAAAAATATACCATACTTTTATTAGTGAAATAAAAACTTGTTTTAGAAACTGTAATGTTAAAAACAAATTGTAAATTGATTTAATTATATTAATGTTATCGTTGAAAGTAACTCTCAACAAAGTTTTTGAGATATAATAATCTTAAAATACCAAATACATACACCTAACATTTAAAGCATTTTCATAATGAATGAATGAATAGTTAGTATTTTTTCTTTACATTTTAAGCTTATATACACTTCTTCGGCTCTTCGTAAAATATTTTTTAAATAATGTAGTGAGGCAAGAGGCGAATACGTTCACTGCCTCGGATTTCACTTTCACCGTAATTTTACTTTTTGTTTTTATTATATGAACATAATGATAGGTTAAATATGTATTGTTTTTTTTGCAGTGGCTGTCACATTTTTTGCACACTTACATAATACAGTTTTGACGATATACTATTTAATATCTTGGATGTAAAAATATTTTTTTTTTTTATTTATGTACCAAAAAATATTAAGACAAAAATATAAAAGAACATAGTGTATACAGGATAACTCATGTATATCTCGGCGGGAAATAAACTTTTAAGTATTGTCCTTAAACTTACATAAAGATTTACGTAAGTTGTTTGTCATTGCTTTACACCTGAATATCCTGTCAGTACTTTTATTTTTACAGCCAAAGCTTTTCTAAGGTTACCTACGTAACAGTTACTAGGTTATAGAGTCGTTTTATATCAATTACGAAAGTAAAACTTAAAAATGTAATTCTCGCCCTTGCTAAACATTTTACTGCCTTACTACAAAAGATTTAAACAGACGATAAACGCGTGTTTATAAAAATCCGTACAACAAATCCGCGTCTAAGCACAGTTTTAAGTTAAACATGCTTTAGATATAGATTAACATACGTTTAAGTGAGTTTAATAGATGTCTAAAACCTATTTCAGCTGTCAAATGTAACGTATAACATTTTATCAATAATCTTTTGTAGTATGACAGTTAAAGTTTTACTCTTTCATAAACCCTAGACGGAATGGAGATTAACTATTAATAATATTTTTCATTATCTTTCGCGATAAGACGTTGATGTTAATTTTAAATAGTATCTGGCGATTTCCGCATACTTCGAAACTATATTTTAAATTAGTGTGAATGTGTAATCGTTTAAATTGAAATTTATATCTCAAAGTAATAATATGTAACGTATTAATAACTAATGTATTCGACATAACATCTGTGTATTTTATTGGTAAAGATCCACTAAGTTTAGTTTAACAGCGTTGTTTTAAAATTTACCTGTTGATATTTATTAAGATTTTATAATATACGAATTTATTGTATATACATAACACCATAGCAATAAGCGTAAAAGGGTGTTTCAAGGTAGTCTATAAACCTCGGCTGTTCCTAAGGGAGCCATGGGTTTATGTCGAACATGTCAATTGCCTTTCATGGGGTGTGGCGTTGACGTCAGCAGGGGTAAATGTCTCGGGCACGCCACCTCGGGGCGTGACGATTTATCCTTGGAATACCATTTAATATAAAAAAGATTTTTTTTGCTGTTTTGGAATGTTAACAAGTGATGAATAATTCATTAATGTTTATTTTTATATGATTTTTTTATATATTAATTGTATAAATGTTTCAAGATTTTTTTCTATGAAATATATTTTTAGTATAAGTTTCTTTAATGCTAGAAGCATTTTGGTAAGGCATCTTATGAAATTGTAATACTATTAAATTATGGAAATCCATTTCACATTGTTGCGTTCAGTTTGTGTGACACACCTACCACCGTTTACTGCGGGCTTTCGATTATTATTCACGATTTTTATGAAGCTTATCACAAAGAACAAAAACAAAATTACGAAAAAAAATTATGTCTCTTTGTTTTTAATAAATTGCCTAGTTTTTCCACTCCATTCCTATAATTGAAAAGCTAAAATCATTACCAACATATTTAGAATATACTTATAATGCAAGGTTAATCAAAATCGATCTACTTAATTTTGTAATAGTTTTCTCATATATTCATAATATCAGTTTAGCGTAGACGTTTTATTTAAGGATCTAGGTTGGCGCAGTGGTGCCACTTACTCAAGCACTAACGGCCGCGGATTCGATAACCGCTCACGGCAAATATCCAGTATTGGGCATACGGATGTTTATTGTGATTTGGGAATTTATGTTTTCGTTGTGTCGTTTCGGGACTCCCGACGTAGGATCAAAAGATCCTAATAGGGGTCGTTGAGTATGATACGTTTATATTTATTTTACATGCTCTTCGAACTATAATTATGTTCATATTTTAACCGACTTCCAAAAAGGATTTTTTTTTCTTCAAAATGTAGAAAATAGAGATACCTCCCACGTAAGTTGTTGTAACCCCAAAATTACAATTTTACAGTAGAGCACTTTTAATCCGTTTTAGTTTGAAAGTTACAACAAAATACGCCTTTTTTCAGGCGTATTTTGTTGTAACTTTCCTTGAAAAAAAAAAAAAAAAGATTTTTGGTATTTTTTCACTTTGAATGCATTAAGCAATGCAAATTCGTGTAGTATTCAGTAAAAACGCTAACGGCAATTTTGTGGCTTACATTAACTTACGTGGGAGGTATCGATATTTTTTATCTTTTACTTCAGTTGTATCTATTAAATTCGTTTTCGATGTGGGTTTATTTTTTCCTTAAAAATGTAGAAAATATTTATTATCCGCCTTTTACTTTAGTTGTATCTATTAAATTCGTTTCCGAAGTGGGTTTATTTTTTTGTAAAAGGTTTTTATTTAAATACTCGTATATTAGCGTTAAAATGTGACGCATCGTTATCGTCAATAATATATTTTAATGGATTAGAGGCGTTGAAACGGAAGCAATGTGATAAATAACCACACATTATACATTAGATCTATCTACATAAACAGTCTATATTCTTTTAGGTTACACTCTTGACAACATGATTTAAAAAAAATCTTTAATTATCCTTTACTTGATCAAGTGTAAATAACTGTAAATCAATTTTAAACTTGAAACAATGGTGTAGACCATTTGAAGGATCGTAATATTAATAGTCGAACGCTCGATCACTATACATAATAATAGAGAACAATAATTAAAATTGTATATATGACCAAAAAAATTATATCTAGTTTTAGCTTCGTTTTTGGTATTTATTTAGGTATTAAGAAAATCTAAATATCTTATTTTTATATTTAAGACAAATCAAGGTAATCTTCTTGAAAAAGTGATTTTATTCATTGTCAAAATATCATTGATACTCAATTTATTGTTAATTAATTAACAACTGTCTAAACATAAGCATATTTTAGCATAGCATTTTAGCGTAGCATATCTTGGTAATAAAATTATTAATGAAGCAGTTATATTAACAAGTACATCAGTTGAAAGTTCTGAAGTACTGACACCCGACACGGACTAGTTCGGTTTTTATACTTAAGAGGCTAATTTGCTCAAATTTTCCTTCTCACTCATACCCAATGCATCTGTTAGTTATAAACCTAATTATTAACAAATTTTGTGCTCTATTAATGCAGACAATTCCTGTCCTTATCCAAAATTTGACCTGAGTCAAGCCACCTCAGAATAAAGTCCAGGATACGCCAACGACGTACCGAAGATGTAAGCTTAGTAATAGGGTCTCGTTGGTACTATTTTTGGTATACATAGGGTGCGAAACCTTAAAAGTAACAAATAGACTTGCAATCGTTTCGCGGAAACTATATTGAAATTGACAGTGCGCAATTAATTTCATGTCCTTAGACGTATGTAGGTTAGCGCCGCGACGTCGACGCTCGGAATTAATTGTTTTATTCTACGCCTCACAAAGATAAAACTTTCTATTAGTGTGCATGTGTGCATTGTAATTATTTGATAAACACTTTTTTTCTTTATTGTTCTTTTATGTGTGAAATTAAAAAATAATATGACTTGTACAGTTGTATTTGACTTTATTTTATTGTTTGTTTGAAATTACTGAAATAATTAAAAGTAATACCGCGTTCATTATCATATAAGTATATTTACTTTTTGTAATTTATCAAAAACTGTTTTTAAAATACAAAAATAGATTTTGAATTATCAAACAGAAATGGCTGTAGGCTTTCGATAAGATTTAGATTTATTGGTTTTAAAAACGACTATATTTCTAGGTAGTTTTACTCTATATTTGTATTTTCTATCCCCAGCTAACTTTGTCAAATAAATTTATAAAGTATAACCTTTCGAAAGAAATTCTGACACGTACATATCCGCTAACCCGCAGTGTAGTAACGTGGTAGGATTAACTCTTAACTTTCTCCTTAATAGTATTGGAGTCTTTTGCCAAGGGACATTTACAAGTTGTTACATAAAAGTATGTACATAACACCAATATAACTCATAAACTGATATCATTGTCACCAGGAAGGGCCGCACTCGACGTTACCAGACGACGAGTTCTACGATGCGGTGGAGACGGGTTTCGACAAGATGGAAGAGGAGCGCTGCGCGAGAGTGGCGCCGCCCGCCGAAGTCACGCGGGACGAGGTTGAACTACCGCCGCCGGCCATCGATAACCGACTCACCGTGCACCCATTGTGGCCGGAGGTAAACGACTAAAACTTCTTAGTTATATTATCTAATATACATCGATATCGTCGGGGATAGTGCTAGTAGCACTTTTGCAATAGGGTCAATCTTTGAATCTCATGTAAATTTAAAAAATTTAACGGTATAGATAAAAAACAAACTAGTTAAAAATGATGTAATCGATATTTGTAAAATTAATATTTAACAGAAATCAATTTTGAAATATCGTCAATGATACTACAAACACAATACACTGCTTACAGAAAATGTGCATTATTTTTATCAAGAATGTTATTTAATATTTGATTAAAATTTAGACTTCATAGGAAAGCTAGTTACGCGGTTTTGCAGTATCACCAACGATATGTAACGTTCATACTATTTGACGTTAAAAATCTATACCCATTTTTAACTTTGACAAGCTCGTCAAGAAACTCTAGTCTGTCATACTCAAACACTCGTTAAACAATGTCAAAGTGGTCAGCAATCTGGGTGACAAAATCCATAAGCGTAAAGCATATCTCATTAATTATCTTGATTTACCGTATAAAGGTGGGCCATTTATGGTTTGGAATTCGAGTTGGCTATAAAAAAGTTATGAATATTTTTCAAACAATTTTGAAACTTTATTTAAATATTTTAAGGTTGTATATTTTCATTTAAGAATAAAACACAACATCATTCAAATAACTGACTTGAATTTTTTAGGTTCTGCTCACATGAATGGCAAATGTGTGAATAGTGTTAATATGATAAACATACAATGCGTGCCTAAAATGTTTTTCACCTTATTAAATGTTGTTTGTTTTAACCAATAAGAAAATATTATAAATATGGTTCTTATGAATTCATATTTGGATGATAAGCATTAATGTGTCAACCCACCAAAATCGAATTTAGAGATATTTATGTATTTTGATAATGCGTCATGTATTTAAAATTGTTCAAAAAATTTTCAAGTCGTCTAAACTAAATAAGTACGGAAAAGGTCTATTACTTGAATGTTTTGAATTGTGCTCAATTTTTTGCAATATGCAATCGTGTAATATATTTGAAAAACATTAATTATTAGATTAACTTTTTATTGCATCAATCTGCTTTTAATTTATTATAAACATATGTACATATTTTAATAAAATAAAAAAGAGAAGAATATATATGTCTTCAAACAAATTTAATAAGAATAGGTTTGACATTTTAGACGCCATTTTTTCAAAATGAATTCCGTGAGGCTTAACATAGTATTGCTTATCAGCGTCCATTTACATATCAGTGTTCATGAAAATCGAATCTTGTAATAATTTTTAACACACTAAGACCACGGTAATTTATAGTAAATAATATAAAATGTGTGTTTCTCAGATCGACCGGATATCTACGGAACAGATCCAGGCCGCGTTCGAGGGTGTCGGGGGTCAGATCGGGTGGCAGTTGTTCGCTGAGGAGGGCGACATGAGAATGTACAGAAGGTGTGTTTATAACCGACTTGAAATAAAGAGGTTTTCAATTTGTAGTTTCTTTAATGATTTTGAAAATTCTTTTTGCTTTAAAGGAGATGTTTAGTAAATTTCATCAAAATCGTGTCAGTAAATTGTTTGTGAAAGGAAATTCCGTATTTTGCTTTTGAAGTTGGCTTATTTTTTTTTCCAAAAGTTTTTATTTTACACTTTTTAGTTACACCAGTAATTGACTTTTAAGTTGTACCAGTAAATAACACCTAAAAGGTTTTAATTGTTACCAACTTCAAAATGTTGTAGAAAATACATATTTATTTTTTTGTCTTTTAGTTTAAAGGTATCTATTAAATTCGTTTTTGAAATCGGTTTATTTTTTTGTAAAATGTTTTTATACTAATACATATAATATTGTATTTCATTATATATGTAAATATTATATTTTCTCTAAATATATTCTCTCTCATTATCTATATTAATTGCAATTCTACGTTAGTTTACATGCGTTAACGCGAACTCGCGAATGCTATGCTCTACAATTTTATGCTTTTTATGTTCATTGGTTGAGTCTCGAGCGCTATAAAAGGGATACTTATCAATCTTATTATGCAACTTTTTATACTCGAGTGATAAAGCTATAATAAGGATTCTCATTAATCACATTATGCAACTTTTTTATATTTTTTCCTCTTACAGAGAGATGGAAGTCGACGGCATGGTGATGGATCCTCTGAAGGCGATGCACAAAGTTCATGGTGTGTCTGCCCGTGAGATGTGCCATTACTTCTTCAACCCGAGATACAGATATGAGTGGGAGAGTGAGTATTTATTATATTTTTAATGAGGAGACTATCAGATGGTGCGATTTAACAAGTGTATTTTTTCAAAATCGAATAATTCGATTCCTGGCTAGTAATATTACATTTTTCAAAAAAACGTATGATACAGTTTTAGTTTTCATCTAAATCGGTACCGAGACTCCTTTAAGTATTTTTATGCTATTATAATTTTGGATGTGGCCTTCCGCGTCCATGTAAAATTACTCTGTATATCGCACACTTAGTATTAAAGACACCGAATTCAAATATTCACATTCTTGGGCACAAAACGTTCTAAAAATTCTATGGGATCAATTTGAAAGTAAACCTTAAGGCCAGAATTACACTTATGAGTTTCACTCGCTGATTTTCATACATTATTATTATATATAAAAGAGTTTACTGTGCCTTGTATTTGACATTCACAGCTTTTGTATTTTCTTACTACTGTTACTACGCTAGAGAGACTTAAATTTTCTTTTTACAAATAAAGGAATAGAATTTTCTAAAAATTCTAAGGTTTACAAACTTACATAAAAATTAAAAAAAACTACGAATTGAGAGTCGTTTCGAAGTCGGTTGAGAAGTGTGTAAAGTGAAGTGTACGATTGAACCTGTGCAGCGACGCTGGAGACGATGAACATCGTGGAGGCGGTGTCGGCGGACGCGCTTGTGTTCCACCAGACGTTCAAGCGCATCTGGCCGGCGTCGCAGCGGGACGCGCTGTTCTGGTCGCACGTGCGCGCCGCGCCGCAGCACACCTACGCCGTCACCAACCACTCCACCGCCAACGACGACTACCCGGTGAGCTACTGACGTTGAAAAATAACTTTGATAATTGAAATGAGATGTTTAAACAAAAGGATATTTTTAGTTGCACGCCTAGTAGTAAAACAGTTAATTAAGATCTTAAAGCTCCTAAATAGGAGAGGAGGCGTTTGCCCCGCAGTGAGTCATTTATAAGCTGCTATTTACTTTTGTCTATTAGTAAACGTATTTTTTTACTTTTAAAAACAAGAATTTTTAAAAATTAGGAATCAACTTCAAAAGCGAAATACGTAATTTAGTTTACGTGAATCTAATAATAATACCGAACTACTGAACTGATTTTAATGAAAATCATATGGGACCAATGAAAAATACTCTCCGTATTCTGGACAAATTGAGAACCTCCTTCTTTTTTGAAAGTCGGTTTAAAATAGCTGAAAAACGAGCAGGCGGGACAATTTATGTTAGTGATCATCGTCCATGGATATTCTGACAGCGCCAGAGAAGTGACCAATGCATCGCCAGGTTAAAAAGGAATGAGGGATGAATGGAATAGGGAGTAAGGGATTTCCTTTCCTTGGGTTACTTGTAAAAAATATATATATTAAAGTACGTCCTCTGCCCCGCAGTCGAACACGGGCGCGTGCATCCGCCTGTTCGTGACGGTGTGCCTCGCGTGCCGCACGTCGTGGCCGCCCGGCGAGGCGCCGACGCGCGACAACATCACCACCAGCATCGCCTACTGCAGCACCGGTGAGTGAACTGTCTATTGTAGCAGCGGTGTGTGAACGTGTCCTAATACTATCCATATTTCCCCATATAGCACCAGTAAGTGAACGTGCCCTTATAGCCTTACTGTCTATTGTAGCAGCGGTGTGTGAACGTGCCCTAATACTATCCTTGTTTCTCCTTATACCACCAGTAAACTAACGCACCCTTATACTCTTACTGTCTATTTAAGCAGCGGTGTGTAAACGTGTCCTAATACCATCCATATTTCCCCATATAGCACCAGTAAGTGAACGTGCCCTTATAGCCTTACTGTCTATCGTAGCAGCGGTGTGTGAACGTGCCCTAATACTATCCTTATTTCTCCTTATACCACCAGTAAGTGAACGCTCCCTTATACCCTTCCTGTCTATTGTAGCAGCGGTGTGTGGACGTGCCTTAATACTATCCTTATTTCCCCTTATATCACCAGTGAGTGAACGCGCCCTTATACCTGACTGTCTATTGTAGCAGCGGTGTGTGAACGTGCCCTAATACTATCCTTATTGCCTTTTATATCACCAGTGAATGAACGCACCCATATACCCTTACTGTGTATTGTAACAGCGGTGTGTGCTACAATAGACTTATATTTATACTTTATTAGTACAGGCTATTGCAACGCTGTTGAGCGAATGTAGCTTAAGATTATACTATTTAAAACGTTAGGTGAACCTGTCCTAAGACCCTAAGTTCTTGAGTAGGATGTTTTTTTCTTTAATATGCGTCAAAGGTTCATAGGTTTTATGGCATCTCAGCTGTCAAATAATAAAATATAATACTGATAACGAAACTATTGTTTAGATGTCACATTTCTTTGTTCGTTGTGTTAAAAAAGATTAACGGTTATGGCTTAAGTCTTATCGACTGTACGCAGAAAATATTTGAGCTTAGATAAAAGTGACGTTAGTAATTTAACTACTGCCAGTTACACGCAACGGCCAATGACCGAAACTCGTATCTGAATCATATTTTTTATTATTTTCTACGAAAATGTAATTTAATAAAATTATGAATAAAGTATTTATTATAAAATACTCATAAAACTTAATGGCTCGATTGTTAGTTAATGTGTCACGTTTAGCTTTTGAGAAACGTTTTTAACGAAAAATATAGATAATAAAATAATCTTGTAAATGTATTCGCGCTTTTTTAAGTCACCGTTATTATTATGCATTTTAGGTAAACTTAATTTGTTGATTTTTCGGCAATTGTTGGTGTCAAAAGGAAGCATTTGACATAAATAGTGGTTTTATCTGCGGTTGTAATATTGAATACATACATAGTGTATTGAACACATGTTTTTTTAATAAATTGTTTATGACAGTCTTTTACAAACATATTTTTTCCTTCAATTCTAGTGAATCCAGGCGGCTGGGCTCCCGCCGGCGTACTTCGTGCAGTCTACAAGAGAGAATATCCGAAATTCCTCAAGCGATTCACAAACTACGTAGTCGACCAGTGTCGCGGTAAGCCGCTAGTTATATAGCAACCGGTTCGGTGCACTTGAAAATAATAAACAGGGGATATTTTTTTAATACAGGCACTACTATTTTTTATCCCTTTTTGTAAGGGTTTTCTTGATGTTGGCAACACTGGGGCTCTCAGAGTTAGAAATGTGTTCGGCCATTTTTAATTATGGCTAACTATGTGAAAAGTAATCATGAAATCTTTTTGTCACGTGATATTTGTATGTATGTAGTTTACATATAAATATCTGATTAAATTAAATCGATATGAACAGTTTGTTCATTTAAAATAAGTTAACTTTTAAATGTGGTGCAAATTGTACTTGAAAGAAATATTTAACAATGGCGACCTGTGTACTTGTCATATAGTAATTGTATAATATATGTTTTTAGTGTAAAGATTTCTTATTATATAGAAATCGTCTTTATGCACATGTAAAAATGTGTGAAATGTTAGGTATTTATACATTCTATATATGCAAATTACAATGAAATGTATTATTGTTAATTACGAGTTTAGTTAGGGCACTTATATATTATTAATATATTGTAAAATAGCTAAATAATCCTTGTGCACGAATCAGTACCTTTTAATTATGTTTTTAATAATGCGTAATATTTTTCACAAGTTATGGATTAAATTTTTTTTTTTTTCATAGGTTAACTAAATGGGCCTTGACTAAACTTGTAAAGTTATTGAATTACATGTACCTATGTAGAGTATAGCGAGGGCTGTACATATATAATATGTAATATACTGTATAATAATAGATTAAAATATAAATTCGAAATATAAAAATGTTAATATATCAAACACGTTTTTATTCTATGGATCTCTTTAAACTATAAAATTTAATTGAAAACATGCGGAAAACATGGTGGACGGTTTAACTCGCGTAATTTTATTTGCACAATTCACAAACAATATACTATTATTTTTTTATTTATTATTGTATAATGCCCATTTGTTATCTATTTATTTTGAATTTACAGAATTAGACATGAAAAAAAGACATAAACGTCTTTAAAGTTAAAAAAAAAAACGTTTTTTTTTTTGTAACTTATCCATAACTTTTCATTCCAGTTTATACGATAGTTTCATAAAGATTTATATTTTGTATGACATTCTTTAGTATGCAAATATAGGATGTGTATGATCATTATTATTATTAACGTTCTAATCGTGTCATGTCTGTGTCACGCTGAGATCAGTTATATCTAACTATTAATTGATTTTATTTAAAAACGCATTATTTCGTGTGTTAAATTAAATATGGACAAGCTAGATGAACATCGTATCGCTTCAGTTTCATATATTAATTGCAGATATTTTTCTGTTTAGTTTTTATGATAAGTTCTTTTAAGGGCGTTGTTTATTTGTTTTGTCTCAATTATAGGAAAGAGAGAAGGGTATTTAGATTGCATTTATAGCAATGTTGGAAATGTATGTTAATATATGCCTGTTTCTGAACAGATTTCTATTTTATTTGGCCTTAAATTGTCACGTTTTGAATTATAAATATAAAAATAATAAAGTTCCCGATCCGCCGTAAAGAAATGTAAAGGTGGGTGGAATGAACTATTTTCTTATTTATGGCAGTAAACTCAAGTGATTATTAGGCCTTATACGTGGACTTTTGTTCCGAGATAGTCTTTCTAAATATGTTTTTTAATAATTATTGTTTATAATAAAACTTTTTATGGACAAATTTGTTTTTTTTTTCTTTTAAAAAAGATTAAAAAAAAACAATAAATATAAGTATTTCTTTATTTACACAACACTTAACAATGTCATTCATGTTAACAGTTCACATCCGGAAAATTCATATGGATATTTCGTCTAAATTCTTATTATTATTGACACATAGATAATAAATTAGCAATTATAGTAATATTAGCCATTGCGAATATCTAAAGAAATGTTTCATTGGTATACTTTAACATTACACAGATAACTAATAAAGTTACAACAGTTTTTTTTTTTTATTTTAAAAATCTAGATTTTGATTTTGAGTATTGTATAAATTTTGTAATACAATTTATCTATTCAGCTGAAAAAATAAGTATCTAACACATTATGAATTATCATCCTACTGATTAAAAAACATAACCGATACATTTAAAACTTAAATCTATATATTTTTCAATACTGAAGTTATTTAGTTTTTAAGTTCCTTAAGTCAATAACGTCAAGTAGACATTTCATGGAACGAAACTATTAATTCACGGTATATTTAAGAAGCGTAATAACTTCATAAGTCGTTATAACATTAACACTTTGACATTTATACAGCGGCCTTTGCATATAAAATTTCACAACAACGTTATAACTCCACATACAAATGGGAACCAGCCCCCGTAACCTTATATAATTTTCAAACTTTCAACTTACGATAACACAAAGTTAAATATATTATTATTTAGGCATATTTTATATTAAAAAAGTTTTTTTTAATAATAATAAATTAGATATTAAAAAGTAAAAATTAAGGTTGTTAGGTTAATCATACAAAATTTAAATGGTGTATGCTCTCCTCTTAGGCATTTAATTTTGCTACCATATTAATGAGGCTCCCGTTTAATTGAATCATTAGTAGCTTAACATTTCTGAGATTACTTCCTTTATTAACGTAGAGGAGAAAATCTATTAGAACATTTCACATTCTTAAATCAATATCGAAGTTTCTTTTTTAATAAATCTTCAAATAAATTGAGCTAACTAGTCGAATAATTTAATAATTAAATTAAGTCTAATAATTTCATTAAAGATTTTATATGTTTTTTTTTTTGTTATTAGGCATTACACGAATATACCAACCTAATAAATTTGGTATATAATGTGAATACAATCAATACAATATGAGATTGAACACCACGATCTACGTTTCAATAATTTAAAAGGGATAAAATCTTTACACAGATACATAATTATTTAGACATTTTTAAATTTACACGATTAATTCTATGTCCATTTATTTAGACCGTTATGTATTGACATTGAGCACAAGGAAGCGTAACATTATAACCTCAATAATTGTATTTTTTAGCTATACAATAGGTATAAATTACTTAGAATACCAGCGTCATATAGACGAATAAAATCTACTTTATTAATAATAATAATTAGTATAAACACGTTTAAACCTTATTCGATTATAATAAATTATATTAATAGTAACACGAAATGTTTAAGCGATCAAAGAATAATAAGTAGGTTATAAATAACGTTTGTTTCAATTTTTTTAATATTATAAAAGTTATGTAAAACGCACTTGTCCGTGAAATGAAACGAAAGTGTAAACTTTTACTCATAGAAAAGTTTTTTAAAACGTTCGAAAATTTGAAATTTTGATATGACAAAACCGAAGGGTTTCGGTGTATAAGGTATTATAAAAGTTATATATAAAAATAGGAATTTTCTCAAAGCTCAAGTGTATATGTGGACCAATTTTATATCAAGACTTTTTGATTTTCTACAGCTACTTATCTGATGCAAGGGATATTGTTTTTCTTTATAATATTTCACTTTTGTATAGTATTTTGACTTTGCCAGTCTGAAGTTACACTAGCAGCATTTATCGTTGAAAATGTGTTTAGTTAAGTATTATTCATATTTCTGTTGTTTTGTTATTGATAATCATTAATAATGTTTTAAATAATAATTTTCTGAATGTGTGATTGTGCGGAAAGTCTAACTTCAGAGCGGCCCAGTTATAATGTTTCAACTGTAGAGATGTATTTGTTTCTTTATCTATTTAAATTGAAGTTTGTACTGAAAGTAGTAGGAAGGTAATGATGTCATGGCGTGCAGTGAAAAAAATGATAAAAATGACAGCTTGCCAACTACATATATGGCACTCTATCACGGATTTTTTATATATTACGTATTTATCTACACAACAAATTAAATACCCGTCTAAATGGCAACTGCAATACACAAAATTAAAATCCTATATATTGATGACATACTCATACATATATCAATGAAACACACTAATAAACACTGATACCAATATCTACCGCTACTTAAGTAGATAGTAACAATACAATTTAATACCCACACTAACACGGCTATAGGTATAAAATAAGCGTATTTTCGGACACATCCGTTGAGGCTTCTCGCCGATGATCCGTTTCAGACTTTTAATTTTTTTTTTATACATCCAAATGCGTTAAGGAAGATTTTTTATCTTCCAATGTTATGTCACATTCGATTTTTTATCTGTACCATACCATAATGTAAATTAAAAATTGTGGTATTTAACTTTGGCCCCATTTAAATTAAGATACTTTGGCAACTTTATGTGAATTAATTTGTTTCTTTTTATGCTAAAGTCGAATATCAAACTTGAATAGGGCCAATTGTGACATCACGCTACACATTTATATAAGCTAAAAGATTTATATAGCGAATGCTAAGTTTTGGACATTAGCCTCTCAGATATAGTTTTCCAAGTTTTTCCAATAATTTTTAGTTCTGGTACTTAAATTTGTACCCAAAGGTACCAGTTTTGAATACCTCTAAAAACAGTTAGTTCAAAATTGTCTATTTTGTATATCTCCAAAAAACCTACATCATTCTATACATTGATTTTTCCATAAGTCCAGATTTTATCAATAATTACATTTTTAGACTTCTATTTTCTAAAATCTTTTCGGAAAAACCGTAAGATTTTCTCCTATCCTTCAGTAGGTAACAATTAATTGGTAATCAATCAAGCATGAGCACCGACAGGTCTGTTCAAAGGAGTGCTTACATCTTTTGGCTTAAAACAAAATAGTTTATTTATTACATTTTAATTATTATCAGGTATTCACAAGGATGCTCTAAATAAAGTTATATCAGATTGCTTGATAGTATAATCATTGTCATAGCCAGGATAAGATAAAATATTTCTAGGTAAGAGGTTAGATAAAGTAAATATGCACTTATGAAGTGATCCTTCTAGCGCTCATGCTATCAATCAATTTGAAAACACAGCAATTAATTGTTAAAAGTTTTAGGTCTATCTGGTATTTAGTGGAGAATACTCTCTCTCTCTTCTCTCTTTACTCCTCAGCAGTGGGCTGGGAGGTTGTGTTGGTAGCTGCTTGTATGGCGTTTTGTCTTTGAGCTCGTTTAACATCTGCTATGGTGGTTACACCAGCTTCGTCGAGTTCCCTCCAACGTTGATGGTTGTTCTTCGCATGAGTTACCAGCTCTGGCATGTCGATGAATGCTGGAATTTGAGATAAATTGTATATCGAGTTAAGTTTGCCATTTATCGTTATTACTCTGTTGTTATTAATCGTAACGTGACATATTATTTAGCCTTGTCAGTTAATCATCTATTAAATGCGAAGATAATTTTTGAAATCTGAATTGTAGTTTTAGGCTTAGGTAAAAAAGTCATGTAATTATTAAAAAAAAGTAGTTTGTAGGACAGCTCAACCAATTTTCCATACGTAATGATTAATCTAAAATAATCAATATTTAAATACTAGGCTGATAAGAATAGGGTTTGTATTAAAATTGAAAATTTTAAGATACCTCTGGTCTTCATAAAAGCAGTTTACTATAACTTGACTGATCATATCGTTGTCTTAGATTTTCGTGATTATTATTCATTGAAATAAAACTATTTTAAACGGATTTAAATCGCGTATATTAACTATTTTTATCATCCCGACGTTTCGAGCACTTTGCAGCGTTCGTGGTCACGGGTAGACTAAGGTGACATTTGTCTATTTGAGGTTTTAGAAAATATTATTTACAACTACCGCCAACGGTTTCTTAGATGGTATCTTGAATAACGTCGGATGATAAAAATAATTAATATACGCGATTCAAATCCGTTTAAAATAGTTTTATTTCAATGAATTGGCTGATCATACTATAACCTATATTAGCCAAGCTTGGTCTAGAACTATCCAAATCAGTATCTCACCAGCCCACGCTTCCATCATGTCGATGATGATGTAGTCTATGAAGCCGATCTGAGAGCGCGGTATGGAGCAGGTCGCGCGGTCGAACATCGGCATCACCACTGGTAACTCCTTAGCCTTCTCTTCGTCTGTCTGCAGGAAGTACTCTTCAGCAATCCTGGATAGTGTCATGTTTATTTAGAAAACGGTAAATATTTTGGGAAGAATTATGAATTTTTTGAGGATTTTTAGTAGGCGTTAATTAAATTTGTAAGTTTAACTCTCGTAATTGACATAAAACAACTCTGTAATTTTTTGGACTTTTTTAACAGATTCGATGACTTCTTTTGATTTTACCTTCTAGCCCATTCAAAGGCGAACTTTTGTGGTCTCGAAGCGTTTGATACGTCAGCGCATTTGATCATCATTCTCTTCACTAGAACGACGTTTTCAGGCGACGTCAGAGCTGTTGTATCCAATGATAGAGGTTCCTAGAAATAAAATAGGGTCATCTTAGTTAAATTTTTAGAGTTTTTAGCAACGAATCAAATTTATTATGATCGATTATTTATTTTCAACCCATTTCAAAAAGGGGAGGTTTTCAATTCGTACTTTTTTTTCAATGTGTCTTCAGAAATCCGTCATTTCTTATTCAAAGGAGTATCTATTCAGAATAGTCCCAAAGATTTTTTTATCAAAATGAGTTTATTCATTTGGATGGTAGTTATATATATATTAAATATAAATATATATTATATGCCATTCAAGTTAACGAAATCACGTATTTTGCTTAAAGTTGGTGTTTTGTTTTTAAAGTTTCAAGAATGTTATAGATAGTATTAATAATATAAATATGGCTTCGTACATCAGTATGCATGCCGTCCTCCTTGCTGCCGCTGGACTTGGCGTAGAACACGTTGACGAACTTGGCGAGGTGCTCGAAGTGCTTCGTCATCTCCGTGGCGAGGATCATGTCGATGACGTTGTGCCGCACCGTCTTGTACGTGTCGCGGTCGAGATTCTTGAAGATGTTCACGCGATCATCGTCTGGGAAGGAGGAAATTGGTTTTTTATAGCCGTGATGTGAGTTAGACAAATCGATCCGATGATCGCAGTCCAATCCCGGTTAGCACTGATGAGTTTTCAAGTGCTAAGTGTTTTTTTGGAGGTTAGACGGCCGAGTTATCTTAACCGATGATCACATGTTCAAATCGTGGCAATTACTGCTGAGTTTTCTAGTGTTAAAGTGTTTAAATTCATCTCGTGATCGGCGGTGAAAGCAATCATCGTGAGGAAATCGTCTGAAAAACTCCTGATACATGTAAATCCGCCCTGCAGTAGAGTAGCGTGGTGGATTAACCGTATAATAGGAGGACGGCTTTGCCCAGGAACAACGAAATTTAATATTTGATTCAAAGATTGACCAATAAGGCTAAGGTTTTGGTAGTCCAAAGTCCCCGGCGAATTGTAGGTAAATAAAAAATAGCACGAAGAAGCTGTTATACTAAAATTTAATTTATGTTTTGTTTCTTACTGAGGGTGAGTTTGAAGGTGAGAGCAGCATGGTGGGACTCCAGCACGCTGACGTCGTTATAGAGAATTGCGAGTGAGTGTCGGGAATTGCAGAGGAAAGCGGAAGATGTTCCTGGATGGTCGATGTCGTGAGCTGCAGCAGAAATAAGTGCTGCGGCTGCTTCCAAGGGTTCTAACAGCATCTTAAGACGGTCCTTTTCTATGAAGAACGCTACGGCCTGTAAATTAAGAGATATTTATTGAAGAAATTTGCTGAAAATAACATATCTGTAGCAATTACATTTCATCTTCATAAACTAAGTCATTTTATGAAAGATAGCTTCAGGTATTTAAATACTGTTGACAGGCTCTTGTTTGCGGCTGCGGTCGCATTGATGTTAATTGTAACTTTAAAAAACAGCAAACAAACTCACTTTCGCATTATAATTTTAGTTGCAATGACTATTTACTATTATGTATATATAAAGAAAGTAGAAAGGAAAATCTTTATTTTTAGCAGATCATCTCTGCGAGGCAGCAGTAATTAAATAAGTAAAGCAAAACAAAATAGAAAAAAAAAAACAAAACAAAATTGCTTCCTACACAGCAGTATAACGCCACAAATAGAAAAGTCACTCAGTTTTGCTGTTAGGAGTCTCACATAAAAAAAGTTATATACTTAATAAATAAAAATATAAATATCTAAATATGTCATTCATATTAAAAATTTATGACCTAAAAATTAACAACCATTACCTGCAAAACGTCAGCAGCGTGTGTGGAGTTATGGTAAGTGTTGACCGCGTGATAGTTCGTCTCTATCACAGTCAGCCAGTGCAAGAGCGTCCTCTCATCGCACTCCAATGTCGCGCATATGTCGAAGCGACCGCCCATCAGCGTGAGGCCGAGGTGAGTGAGCGGACGACCGCGAGTCAAGTCCTCGAGACGGAAGATCTCGAAGTCCCAGCTTATAGCTGTGTCTAGGACTTCGCGGAGTTGGCCTGTTGTCTATTTAAGAAAAAAAAAAGATTTTGTATTTTTTTTTGCGGAATCTTTGCTATAAGTGGCAGTGGCTAGGGCTGGCAAAAATTGGGGTGACTAATATTTTTTTAAACATTTTCAATTAAAATTTATCATATCTATTAAACTTTTTTACTAACATAAAAAAGAGTGCTTTTTTCAAAACTAAATTTACATAGGTAATGATTTAAGTAAAGGGTCGGCATTTTTTACTTGCCACAGGGCGGTACTTGGACTAAATCAAGCCCTGTATGATTTTTTTGTATAAGTTTAAGCCGTTATCAAGTAATCAGTAATTTATCATCAAAGTCGTCAAAATCGCTTGTTACTTAACATAATATGTAACGAAAGAACCTTTGTTCCTACCGGGTCTCCAACAACACTACTCGGTTTTTTATTTCTATTTATAGTTTATTTTTCTTTACTAGTCTAATTTAGCAGACAAATATACAAATGGCGTACTTCACATGAGTGTTAGTGATGAGAAATTATCGATCGAATGATTGAACTGAATGATTTAAAAAAAATAATGTTCGAAAATTTGTAATTTTTGTTTCGGGTATTAAATAATAAGTAAAGAAAAATAAACTTTATGTAGGTACACAAACTACTCGAAAAGAAAGTGGGAGCTCACCTTGTGCTTCATATTGGTTCTGTTGGCTTGAGTTTTGACCACGGTGGAATCGTTGCTGCTTCGCCGCGATGACAGGACATTGGTCGCCCCTTGCTTTAAACATAAAATCAAAATGGCTTGACGCTTCGACGATTTGCTTAGCTTTGTACATTTATATTTTTATATATAAATTTTGCAAATAGATACACGTATAAAATAAATGATATAGAATATGATGCGATAGATATTTTAATTTTGTTCTATGAAATGACGAATAAATAAACATATAAAATAAAGACAAAATATGTATTTTACCAATATTTAAATAAATATTTTCTTATATTTTTGTTTTGTAATATAATTTTTATGAATACAAAGTATATGCTGATTAGTATTAAAAGCTACGAGTGTATCCAACTTGTTACACAGCGAGTTTTAAGAGCCAAAAGGAAAACGTAGAACTTTGCAAACAAATCTGATGTAATTAGATACATGTGTTTGATTCGAAATCATTTTGATTAATAATATATTATTAGGAATTATTTCTCTTTTATTTGATTATTAATGTTTGGTTCTAATCTCTGTAATTTTGTGCTCGCGTGCGTGAGTGTCTGTAAAGCTAATAACACATTGTGAATAAGCTTATGTAATAAATAAATTAAAAAAAAAAAAAAAACAGACAAAAACAAATGAGTATTGTCAAATAGAAGAATACGATGACATTATTTACTCTTGATAAAAATAAATCTAATACCAGAATTTGTTTTTCATTGAGTATATCTCGAAATGAGCAGTCGGGTATTAACAGAAGAAAAGAAAGTAAAGAAATTCATTTTATAAATGCGATGCGATCGATGCGAGACCGCCACGATAAAGAAATTGCATTATCGATGCTTAAGGCAATAAACATTTACAGCACTAAAAACAGTCTCGAATTTTAAAGTTTCTGTCTTTCATGTATACGTAAAATGAATGAAAGATACATTGGCAGAATATTTTGCGCATAAGTAGCGCGGATGCACGCCATACTATAAGAAAAAAAAGAAAGATAAATAATATTACGACAATAATACAACGTTACGACATCGCTTTCTCAACACGTTTACCAATACTAGAGTTCGAATATTTAATATTAATAAATAGTTGTTGATATCACATTAAATTGTCAAATTACTTTTCTAGAGACCAGAACCAAACTTATGATGAAATAGCTAAAGCTACATACACAAAATTGTTATAAGTATGAAAAACTTACAAATAAAAAATAATATGTTATATATTTTTATTTTATTTTGTTTATTTTAGAAAATTGATAAATATTATATATCGTTTCTATAAAAAAAAAACTCCAATTGTTCTCTTCAATAGTGTTAATCAAAATGAATTCTTTCGTATTAGCAAACATAAGATTATGGCGCGATTTTTCTGAAACTATGTCACTGAAGCATCAGAAAAGAAAGACTAGGACGATCACAGGAGAGAAAGAGTTTGTTGTAATTTCAATCCTCCTACCATATAAAAAAGGTTTGAGTTCACTTGCTCCCGCTTTCCCAGGCCGAACAGGTTCATAAACAGATAAATAATTGTTAGTAGGTTTTTTATGTTGCAACTGCGTATAAATAGGTATTGTATTGTACACAGATACTTTTTTATATAATAACACAATAATAAACTAATACACGTACTTAGTATTTATGTATAATATTAATTATATAATTATTTAAAAATATTGTAACTACAAGCAAGTAAGTAGTAAGTTCATATTATATTTATATATAGTACTGAAAAAACTTGTTATAGAATAAAAATAAAAGATATTATAAATTGTCTTTTAATCGTAATAAAAATGACTCACCGATAGCAAAGCCCCGATAAGGTCAGTTGCGATAGGGTCTTCGGCCCTCATCTTCGGGTCTTCTCTCATCTGCGGCGAGTACAGCTCGGAAGTACGCAGCATGTCCACGGCGCGGTCTATGCACGCCACGGTGGAGGGTGGCGCGCCCTCTGTCGCCGCGGACAGGAGGGATATAACCTAAAAAGCAGTTTTCAGTTTTGTGTTTCGTTCAATTAAGCAATACCAATTTTTTTTTATGATTCATTATTTCTTCCTCTCCCCCCCCCCCTTTTAAAAAAAAAGTGAACCTTAATAGTCTAATTATACTACTATTGCTTTGCCGAAATTATAAGGAAAAGGAATGATGAATAATAAAAAAAGAAAGAAGACAAGGAAATTAAATTATTAAGATTATATTAATGATTAATGCCGACCATTTTGGGGTTATTCGCAGGCATTTTCTGTGTCAATGAATAAAAAAAACTTATAGGTAGTATATTTTTTATATAAATGTCACTTGTGGTTATTCAGAACGACTATAATATTATGGTTGCAATGCATTTCTAAAAATTTTCAATTACTTACGTTAATAATAATAACGTTTTTACTTTCACCATAAAATTCAAAATATAGAGAAAATGGTACATACATTTTTTGTATCGTTTACGAAATATATCTACGAGTATATTGGTACGAGTTATATAACTTTTATTTAAAAATATCCGATAGCTAAACGATATTTTTAGTGACAGAATAAGTCCCTCGTTACGTGGGTGAAGGACGATTTATGTATCTGCGTCATCGAGGGTGTTAGACGTCATATTTCATATTCTAGTTATAAAAGGAATAAACTTTTTAATTAAGGAATACCTTAGTGATTGGTGCTTCCAGCGGTAATCCCTGCAGCTTAGCCAATGAGGTTCGACGTAAACCATCAGAAGCGACAGAGCGTACGTCAAGCGAGCCTCGTCTGATCGAGTGGAGTGAACCACGAGCTCGTTCACATTCCATAGCATTACTTGGCTCACATACGAACACGACGTGCGAAGTGCTCCTAAGGGAAAAGAAACATTAGTAAAGTGGGCAAACTAATTTAAGTCTCTCTTGGAAGTTGGAACTATAAACTTGTGAATTTTCTGTTCTCATTAAGCTAGTTATAATGATGATTATTACCTGTTTTTTGGCTTCTAGTGTATTTTCCGATTTTCAAATTAGCGATAAAAACTAGGCGAGAATTACATTTGTCTGATTTAAGCTCGTAATTTATATAAAAAAAAACTTTGTAACCTGGTAACAGCTACCTAGGTAATCTCACGAAAGGTCTGTCTGTCAAAATTAAGGGCACTGAAAGTAAATTCTTTCAGATCTAAAGCAATGAACACCTTTTGAGACTAAAACTTAGAAGTGTAATCTCCTCGGTTTCAGCTAAATGGGAGTGAAAGCGGCACATTTAGATTGTGTAACAGTCTCACTTGTTTAAAGAAACAGCAGATCCTCGGCATGGAAGCAGCACCGGATCGGGAGCAGCACGTCTTCGTATCAACACGGGCGCCTCCCAATCTCGCACTCCGGTAGCTGCCAATCGGAGAGCCTCGCCGCTGACAGCTTCTGTCAAAGGCCTCGGACCTTCCTCTGGTCTCCAGCCCACTACCCGGCACCAGGATTTATTTGTGAGCTGTGGAAGATTAAAGATCATTTTTTACGTATCAATTTTCTTTCAACTTTTCAAGTGAAAATTAAAAAGTGTTTACTAAAAAATGTTCTTTAAATTTTTAATGAAATATGTTTATGTAATATTTTTCGAAAATTATGACATAGCTCACAATGGTTTTTGTCAACGCTTGTGTGATGTCTATCAAACTAATAAATTATTTATTGATTATTATCATCTCTTCTTTATAGAAAATAGTTTGAAAACGAGCTGATGGGACACCTGATGTTAAGAAGGTACCAATGGGTTGTTAGCTTAAAAAGGATTAAAGAATGAAAGGGAAGTAAGGAAAAGAATGGTGCACGAGTTGTCTTCCGACTCTCTCACTCACCGAACGAAACGCAGTTACTTCAGGCCGATAATTTATGAGAGTGAGGTAGTGCCCTGGTTAGCCACCCCGTATATGAGCTGTAGTCAGTAGGCTAAAGCTAGGCTCTACCTTAATAAAAAATATCGTATTCAATAAAAAAATCAAAAACTAACAAGTATCCGTTGCTGATCGTCAGTGACGGCAACGAGGTCCCGACAGCGATCTGCTGCTGCCGCCAGAGCTGCGACAGCGCCGACATGGGCCCGCGTAGATGCGGCCGCAGCACGCGCTTGTAGCATTTCTGCGCACCAGGCTGTTGCTCCCAATGTTTCTACCATTACCTGGACGTGGAAATAGGGAGTTTACTTATAAATTTGATAATTTTACTTTTAATTTGTAGTATGGATTTTTTATGTAGAGGAGCGTCGTATTCTAATATGCGTTGTTTTTATTTATATGGGTATAGTGTATCTTTCGTTAGAGATTTTTAAATTAAATAAAAATATATTTATTTAGAATACAATGATTTTACTATAAAATTAGGGCTTATAAGCTTATGAAAATAATTAGCACTCCTTTACAAAATAAATCCTTAAAAGGGATGCGAAATTCAAAGAAAATATTTTATCTAGTTACTATATTAAAATAAGCTTAGACGGCTTAATTGGTGGAACAGTTGAGCTTAACCTATGAAAATCTGATTTCTTCGTTTTTGTTTAAGTCTATAATTTGCGTTTGCTATTAATGTCGCTACAATCTTAGCAATAGCGAGATTTTTATTATTTTATACATATATATTTTGCTTTACACTTTCAGAAGGATTTAAATACGTTGTTTGTCATTGTTTACATCTGAAAGAATATACTGTCAGTGCCTTTCATTTTAACATTTACAGCTTTCATAACTACTTACGACGTATCTGTTTTTACCAGGTTACAGAGTTGTTTTACATCGCTCTCGAAAGTCAAACTAACAAATCTTTAATTCTCGCCCTTTGATTATATATTGTATAGATAACGCATCGCCATACAACGGTTGTAATTTTTATGATCATCTAACACTAGCGCCATCTGTTTGTGCGCGTGCAAAGGATTATCAGCTTATAAAATTTTACCAATAAAATAGGTAAATTTCTGCGAGCAAGTTGAATAATATTCGAGGTTTTAAATATTCTTAATATACTATTAATAATACTATTCTTAATACATTTTTCAGATTAATTCTTAAGTAATTCGTGTCAGTTTTAAAGAAACGATAAAAAGGTAACCAGGTAAACCTAGGGAAATGTAATGCATAAATTAAAAAAATATATAATTATAAAAATTAATTTAATAACTTATGTATATAAATCACAAAAATTATTGATGAAATGTAATGTTCCTTGTTTTATGTAAAAAATGTAATTGCACAAGACGCCATTTTGAATTTTTTTGGCGGGAGCAAAAACTCGTACTAGAAGTGATCTAGACAATATATAATCAAAGTTATCGCCTTATTTATATAAACTAGTAAGGTAAAATAATTCCAGGATTTATATTTAGAAGATATATTTCAAACTAATTCAAAACTTATCGTCTTTGACGTCTTAGAGCTCTTTCGATTTAATTGAGTTGTGATGGCGACCTTTAAACTTTAAACGGTCGCTATAAATTACGATCGAAGTAGAACAGGAAGTAAGTTTATAACTTTTGAGCGATGTATTAAAGGCGTCACCAGTTAAGTGAAATAAGTTAAGCCATTTGACGTTGACACTACAACTTACATCCTTCATAATAAAATTTATGTTTCATTCTTAAAAATATCTCAACAATCTGGAATTTAATGTTTGTATATATCAAAATAAAAAACAAAAAACTAAATTGTTTCGGCTTCAGAATCAATGATATTTTTTTTAATCTATTTAAACAATGTTACATTTACACCGGTACTTAGATAATTTTCCGTTTCAGTTTTTATAGATATAATTTTATAGATGGTCAGCATGTATATTACGTTAAATTCTTAACTTTCCTTGGTTTATATTATTCATTATGTAATTATTTGATACGGACTGACACTTTCTTATTAAGATATTAAAATAACCTTAGTTAATGAAATATCACAAACTAAAAACTCTTTTTTTAAACTCAATATAAAATGTGCGTTAATTTCTAAATTAATTACTACTTGAAAGTCAACAATACAATACCACTAACATTTGTTAAATCATTTGCGTAACATATAGTTATATATATGTACGATTAGCATATATATTTCTATTTTCTTTTATTAAATGTTACGACAAATAGAAAATCTATTTATGTTTTAATAAAGTAAGTAATATTATAAGATATATTTCTATATTACTGGCGTAATGTACATTAACTTATTACTAGTAAATATCAGAACTTTTATAATGGTATAGGGAAGCCGGTCAAGTATCTATTGTCAAACAGTTCAATAACCAATTTTATTATCCCAATTTCATTTCTATTACCAAAGTATATTTATATAATAAAATAGACCCGTATTAAATTAAAGATTTTCAATTAGTCTCTAGGACGATTTATTATACAAAAAGTAGGCAATATATGTAATAGGGTAATTCATCATCATCTCCCTAGCATTTTTCCCGGTTATACCAGGGTCTGCTTTCTATTCTAGTCCAGATATTGACGAGTCACTGATTTTTACACAGAGCGACCGCCATCTGACCTCCGCAACCCCTGAGGGCAAGCCAGTAACCATTTAGACTAGAATAATTTCCCTACTACGAGTAACGATCATTATCAGGTGATTGTGATAACAACCGGGACCGACAAGCTTTACGTGCTCTCCGAGGCACGGTGGGGAGACCCACAAGGACAAACACCCAGACCTAGGAACAAATATTTATACAACTATAAATATCTGCCCCGAGCGGGGATCGAACCCGCAACCGTTGGCGTTAGAGGTACATTCAGCACCACTACACCAGAGCGGTCATGTAATAGGGTAATTATTATGATAAAATATTTTTAATCTTCTATTATAATTGGGATTCTAAATCTTCGTTTTAAGCTTTTGATTGTGGGCGAATAAGATTAATAAAATTGAAGTTAAAACATTTTTTTATTAATATTTTTAGAATAATATAGGATTCGAAATTTGTTTCTTTGAATACCAAATAAAAAAAAATTAAACTGAACATAACACTCACCCTGTTGAATCCGGCTTCGAGATAAGGTATAACCGCGAAATCATCTTTGAGGTATGCACTGAAACAAACAAAGACATTTAAATGAGTTAATTAATAGCATAATATTTTATGATTATTCCATTTTAGGTTTGTTAAGACAACTTAGTAATTTAATTATTTATATAATATACAACATCTGTATTTATTAAATGGATAAGTTTTTTGTCACAAGGAAAGAATACAAAAGTAACTTTACTATATCTTGGGAATAGTCCTTTTTTCACAAAAGGTTTCCTATATCCTTTTCAGTACCTCTGACAGCATGTACGCAAAGACGTACATATAACGTATATTGAGTAGATAAAGCTCGTTTTCCGCCATGTGCACGTTTAGACCTTTAAAAGAACGCGACGGATATTTCATAGGTTTTCATCAATTAACCAAATGATTTAAGAAGGTGGTTTATACGTACAAGACATGCATATTATAATAAAGAAAAGCCGAGAATTCCAAAGATTTTTAATGAAATGTCGTAAAAAACTGAATTGTATCCGTGCGAGGCCAGGGCGGTTCGCTCGTATTAAATAAATAAACAAACTCGTTCGCATTTATTATATAAGTTAAGATAAATTTGATTTAATACAAGTCCTAAGTTTATAACGTAATTCTATGTTTCGAATAGAGCAATATGTTTAACACGTGGAATGCGATATTTCATGCACACAACTTGCCCGAGTTCCCAGATACATCGGTAATCCGATCCGGAGAGGAATAGACGATTACTATAGGCATTTGTTTACCTTCAACAATATTCTAGCGTCGTATTCGATACGAGATCTATTGTTGAATGTATGAAACAGATTATGTGTGTTATCGTGCGTCCAGACTATGTAAAGCTTTGGTTTCCTAGGATCACGACGCCCTTATGCCCTTTATGTTTATAGGAATAGTATGGCACGGCTATTAAGCGTATTTTGACGCCGAAAAGTCGAAGAATTTTCTAGTCGCCTTTAATATGGCATTTATAATTTGATGGACCGCAGTCCTAAGAAACTATGAATAACATAACATGTTATAAAATAAAGCAAAATAACATATTGTGAATGATGTGTTATCAAAAGTGGTACATTTTTTATGGCACTGTGGAAATTGGGACTGAAACTAACTCGCGCTTTGCCGGTTCTATTTGGACGCTGATAAGCAATACTGTGTCAAGCCACACAGACTTCATTTTGAGAAAATGGCGTCTAAAGATGTCAAACGTATTCTTAATAAATTAGTTTGAAGACGTATATATTCATCTTTTCTTTTCTATTTTGATAAAATGTATATCGAATCACAAGCAGATAGATTTATTTAATATGTTATCTAATAATAAGTTTTTAAATATTTGAGATTAATTTATAAATTTCAAAATATGGAAAGCGCCTGAAATTCGAAACATTGCGTTAAGAAACTTTTTTCCATACTTATTTACTTTAGATGACTTGAAATTTTTTTGAATAATGTTAAATAGGTGACGTAGTATCAAAATACATCAATATCTCAAAATTAGATTTTTTGTGGGTTGACACATTATTGCTTATATGTTATAGTGTCCATTTAAATCGTTCTCGTTTCTTGTTCTTCATAATTCGTTTAAACTAGCGATGAGAACGCACACTTACTGACTATAAGTATTTGATAAGCTTTCAGTCTTCAAAGCTAGCAACAAAATGCTTTGGTGCACCAAACGTTGCATTAAGAATTTTCAACGAAGAAAATCTTGATAATATCTTAAATGTAATTTAAAAGTTTCATATGAAAATATATTATGTATACTTAAAGTATAAAAATGAAAAATAACCTTTGATGAAATCTCATTTTTGTTGGATGGTAGTTAGTTTTATACCTAACTAGTTGATCCCTGCGAGTTTGTTTGCAGAAAATAATTGTTTTGAATACCCTATTTCGTTAAGAAATATTATATCTTATATAAAGATATTTCTTTGAGATCCTCTATATAACTTTTTATAGCCTATTAACCTTATTCAAGTTTTCGAAAAAGTAATCTATGTCCTTTGCCAAAGATTAATGTAACAAAATTTATCAAAACTGTATTAACAATTTTGGCGCCAAAATCTTTAAACCGACACATAGAAAGAGTAATGTTCACATTTATAATTTGTATGTTGTAGTATAGATTAACTCATAACAACAACACGTTAAACGCGATGCTTTGGAGCGAATGAGAGCCAATAATTGTGCCACGTTTTGATCTTAATCTTTTAACAGCGACACGCCGTATTTCTTAATCCCGTTGCTTTAACGTCGACTATAAAATAAAATAAAGAGTTATTTTACACTAGATATTAAAGCAAACATACAGGGTGTCGTGACAATGTCGCCGTTTCCGTCCGTGCAGACGTCGAGACGCATCGTGAAAATGTCCACAGACAAGGAAACATTTAGAATGAATAGAACTCATTTAATTTATACAATAGCTTGCTAATCAACCGTCTAGACGGCAGACAACTAGACGTTTGGGGCACGACGTTGGTATATTTCATTTTATATTAACTATTCTCTGGGATTTTTTTTTAAATTTTGCCGTTTCTTCAAAGTGCATTGCTGGACAGTAAAATTAATCATAAATGGACTCGGCTACGGCTAGACTATTCCTTATTTATTTTTTGGACAAATATAATTTTTATTTCAATAAACATAGATCACGTGAAATAATAAAAATATAGTATATATTTTTAAAACTGTTGACTAATTACAAAAAATATTTAATTTTGCTGTGTTACTTGTTTAAAATATGAAAATTTTATTTTATTTTAATTAGGTAAGAGACTTGAGATTTTTAGTGGTAAGGTAAAATTTTGATTAATTAGGATTATTTTAATTTATCTGATGTTTATAGATATCACTAGAAGAAACTGTTACACTTAACAATTAAATATAGTATTTTTGTTACACTTAATAGTTAATAGCTAAGACCTGCACAGACGAGGAATATATCGTGGGTGGTTCATCAAAGTAGATGATTCACACCTGAATCACATAAGACACAATAACTAAAAGTATTGCGCACAAAAATTTTTCGGTTTTTGTTCTGGTAACAGTCTTATTTTGTAAGTCATATGTTGACTTCTTATGGATCGGGGATTTAAGTTCCTAGCGGACAAAAGTCCCACGTCTGCGCTGAAAGTTAGATCAATGTTTAGCGATCATAATGGAAAATAAGCGGACAGTCAATTTATTCCAAGTCAACGAGCTGTGAGCGGCAAAGATCCAGTCAAAAATATGTTACGATAAACCTCGTTTCACCGACTTTCTTTACTCTCTTTAATTTTTTTTAACTTTAAAAAATCAAAGTATTTTCAATAGCTCCCGGCAGTATTAAACTGTTTACAGAAAAGATTTCATTGTTTTCCTTTGAACATGATTTATCAAACTTTTAAATTTGGCTTGGCTTTCTTGTTCTACAAAAAATATTTAATATAATTATTTGTTAATTTATTTTTAATAAAAAATAATATCTTTTACGCTTCTATCTATTGGAGATTCCTTTCATCTGAAAGTTATGAAATGAGCAGAAGACAGAATGAGCGTGTTATATCTAACGTTGTATCTTCAAATTTTTTTCTGACTAAAATAACCAAATTTTTTTATCAGATAATTAAATTTTATTTCCACAAAAATCTCCATTAGGATATATCCCTTAAACCCAGCCCTGGTAATATCCGTGCTATATATTATATAGATACGGATTTACAATACTTCGTAGATAAATTCTATCATAAACTAAATACCATTATCCGACACTAAATAACATGAAACCACTCTGTAATGGAAAACGAATCCGTGGATCAGTTAACCGGCGCAATGAATGAGATGCCCGGATAGTGTGATCCTTAGAAATATCAGTCTTCATTCGTATTATTTGAAACATTAAAATCAGCTGCCATTTCACCTTTTAAGTATTTAGGTAAAAACACTTGAAATAGAATACGTTTTTTAAATAAATTATTCTATTTTATTTCAAGATGTTCAGTGATGCTTGTTTGATCATTTGAAACAAATATTTGTTAACCATAAACATTCCTGAAAATATGATTCGATTAAGAATAATATACCTATAATATAAACAAGAGTACTGTGTGATCTTAAAAAAATCTCATATTTAAAATTGTGACATAAACAAAATTAATGTAAACATCACGCCTACTCTAGTTACCTAGTTATAATGGATTGAATGGAAGTAGTTCGTTTCAATAATTACTAGTATGCAATTAATACCAAATGTATCAAACGTGTTTGAACGTGTTTTAAACAAAGGTAACTTTAATTGAATGTTGATGGCAACCTGTTAAAAAGTTTTGCAAAGCTTGTCATGTCAACAGAGCTTGTGGTCGACGGGCTTCGGCTGAGCTTGATCAGGAATGTTCGTGTTTGTGGGTTGAATACTTTAACAGCTTCAGTGTAGCGAGTGCAGAGTTAACTTATTCTTGGTACCTATGTCAATACAAATGTACGAGTACATATATCTCTAATTGAAGCTAAGTGGTGTTACTTGAAGTTATAATTTTGATACTGTGCTATGTTTTACAACAGTAAATATTGTACTATAGATATCTAATAAAAAGATAAAGGTCATAACTTATTATAGTTTAATTAAACTTCGTTTAATAAGTAAATAAGGAACTATTTTATTATATCTAATATGTAACAAAAATAAATGATTTATTACTTACTGCGTTTTTTTTTGCTTTTGCTATGTACTTAATTTTTAACTTTTAAAATTTTGTCAAATATTTTAACACACGAACTTAAGCTTGCAAGCTTCGGTTTTCATGATATGAGGCTTTCTGATGCCTTCATTGAACAAGTATGCCCATTGCCGAAATCAGTATTAAAACAAAAAAAAAATCTCGATTTTTAAAAATAATATTTACTCAATTTTGTTCGGCGAGAATTGAATTAATAAGTTTTACTCTCGAGAGTGATATAAAACAACTCTGTAACGTAGTAACAGATACGTCGTAAGTAGTTATGAAACCTGTGACTGTCAAAAATAAGGCACTGACGGTAATATTTCTTTCAGCTGTAAAGCAATAAGAAATAACTTAAATAAATCTTTATGAAAGCCTGGTAGCAAAACTTATACGAGTAATTCTCGCCTCAGGACATTTACGTAAGCTACGAAGCAATTCATATCACAGCTAGATATCTTAAAGTCGAAGGTTATGTCAATTTAAAAGTTTGTATAACTATGTTGAAGTTCACTTCAAAACTTTAATGTGATCTGCTAGATTTCTTCACTGTACTTGTTGGAAAGTTAACGTTTTATATATTTTATTCGACGTCGACGCGGCTTTTCTTCAACTTCTTTAGGTATTTGTATACGTATCCTGTGTTGACTTGATTGTCTGGATAAAATACATGGATATTAACATTAGTGTGTAAGTTCAAATTCGTTCAAAGGTATTGAATTTTTTGATTGGCCCTCGTAGGTATTTTAAAGTATATCAATAAAATATGTTTTATAGGTATCGCATCAGGGCTTTAATTTTCTTTTACTATCGGGATATTCTGGTGGGACATTAAGCGCGTTAATGAATATCCATCGCCTTTTTCAAGGAAGAAAAATAAGCAAGCAAACTAAGGGTCGAAGAAAATTTTGAGAGTCAACAGGAGTAGAACCTTTCCAAACAGTTACACTTTTATAGAGTTTCTTTAATCACATTTAAAATGTTCCAATAATCGATTCCAAATTTCTATTTGATGAAAAATATATATATTAAGAAATTGTTAGAGATTTAGTAATAAATGTCAAAGCCATTAAAATTAAAAGAAATAAACGTTATTGGCTATTTATTGATTTTCATTTAAATAAATAATTAATTAAAAATGATATATTTCAGACAAAAACACGAGATTATTCGAGAAAGTACGAAATTATATTTTAAATAAAAAAGTTAAACTCACAACGTATTTAATTTATATTTCGAAGACAAATATAATTTTTAATTAACGTTTTTGCATTTATGTCCTTTGACGTGAAACAAAGGAATAAAGCCATTTTATACTTGAATAAAGTTTAATGTATGCTATTGAACCGTCAGGTGTGAATGACCTTTTAGCTTTCAGTGACTGGAGTTGGTCTGTAAACGTTTATGGGCTGTAAAAGGGATTGGTCCATTAATGGTATGCCGACGAGCCATATTGTAACATAATTCGTTTTGTCCATGTAATCGTTTTATGTTTGAGGCAATTCTGAAGCGAAAAGGTTGAGCCGTGGTTACAGGCTGGCGTTTACTTGGAAATATCTTTTTGATCCTCGGACAGAAAAGAGGAATGTTTTGATAACGGTATTCATTGTACTAAACGTATTATTATTTTTGTTTAGAAAAGATAATTACCTATTTTTATTTTTTTAATTAAGTGAAAAAATTCAAACAGAAACAAATAACTTGTAAAATATTTTCCGATTATGAATTTACAATATATTATTTTTATTGTATTATGAAATGTATGAAAATATAACACTATTATTTAACAAAAATAGATAACTCGTTTTTTTCAAGAGATTTTCTTAAGGACAATCAAGATGTTTTGGAAATTGGATTAGAATTTTGCCAACTTTATACAAATTTTATTCAAGTTTTAATAGCTTGTTTGGATAGTTTTATCCATCAGAAATATAACTAACTAGACAGTTTAAATATTCATAATAGCTGAACGTACAGGATGCAAAAGTAGAAAGTTTAGTTATTAGATTCGGCTTCTAAATAAATAATCGTATTACAATCAACGAAGCCCATTAGGATCTTAGGATCTTGTGTCGGTGGTCCGGAAACACGCACAATACAAATACTAACACCCAGATCACAACAAACATCCGAATGGCCAATAAAGACGGGTGCTGTGAGCGGGGATCGAACCCGCGACGGTTAGCGTTTCAAAACGGATTTATATTTGTCTGATGTGTCGTGGCGCATCAGAACAGAATCGGTATCATACATTTTCGATGACAACGTTTACATGGATGTGAATATATTCTTCAAAATGTCAATCAAAATCTGATAACTCATAGAATAACACTTGAAACATTTGGCCTTTTCTAGAGCTGCGGCTGTATTGATTTAAAATATTGTCCTGATACGTTGAAAATATGACATAATAATGTGAACGCTAGCCATCACGTGTCATCACGTCAGTCATATATAAATCCGTCTTCAGTCAGTTGCAAAGACCATTGCGCAAACTTGTCTCCCAAGTTAGTTAATTTAGAAAATTACAGTTATACTTATTAAGAGATTACAATATGAGTTATTCGTTGTATAAAGAAATTGTTTTCTTAATAGCGTCGTGTTTATTCATTTTATTCTTTGAAGAATAGTCCATTAAAGGCCTCATTGTACTCAAATTGATCACAATAGCTTTGAGATGTTGTTTTTGGGATAAATATAAATACAGATATTTTTTGTAGTGTAAACGTTTTAGATTTTTTCTGATCTTATATAAAGAAATATTTTTGTTGGTAATACGTAAAAACAACATATAAAATTAACTTTAAACAGATAATATACTAATTTTCGAATATATTAATGCTTATTTTATATAGCCAATATTAAATAAAATAATCGATCGAATATCTTTAAAATATATGTTTAACATAATTGTACCAAAAAAATGTTTATATAATATTAAAATAACTATATAAGATGTCACAGTGAGGCAAGGTGCCCAAAGCACTGGCGGCATTACCTCTTTGTATGGCCAGACTGATATGCTGACCAAGGTAGCCGCCAGACCTTCGGTCACCTGTACTTTCGACTAGGTGGGAAGACAGCTCTTTGAAAAACATTCCCAGTCGAAATTAATTATTCCTTGGCAATAAACATTTGACTGTAAATCTTTATCAACACGTTACTCCCTCATGGATTTCGAATTTTAAAATATTAAAAGTGAATTTAATCTGTTTCGCTTCCCTCTGGCTCGAATTAAATAAATGTTCGTTATACATCACATTTATTGGAAACGGAAAATGCCGGACAAGAATCAAAAGTCGTACCAGTTTATCGAATATAAAGCATTTTTACGGTCGCGTTTGAAATGCGTTACTTGTTTTGCGTCAGAAGTTTTATGTGATAAATAATAACTTTTTGATGTGAGCCTTCAGGGTAGATTCGTTTTATGTCTCGAGTATCATTAAATTGTGATCACGGTGTGTATAAAAGAATTCTTATAAATGTAACACAATACCGTAATAACTTAAGAAGCAAGTTATTTCGTTATGTGAAAAAATGTTTGAACATTTTATGATGTTGAGTTCTTTGAACGTTTCTTTTCAAATATATTTATAAATATCCCTTAAATTTTACGCTTAGAAAAGAAATTGATTCAAATTTGTGCTGTTTTTTTTAAGGATTTCTGTTTTTTTTTAATGTTACTTTTTTTAACAATTAGGGTACTATAATAGTAATGTAACATTATAAGTTTATATAGAATAAAATGCCTCCCAAGTACAAAAGCATAAATAATGATATAGATATTTCACAAGTGTATAAATAAAATTGTGGGTCCTATTAGGCTTGCTCTAAGTAAATATGTTACCGAATCTTTCTCCAAAAGAATACTTTATTTCTATATAAATGGTAAATATTTGAATTCGGACAGAACGTAGGAGCAACGTGTAAAAATGTAGTTATTTTATTGATATTATTAATAAGAAGGATGGATATTAAATAAAAAACTACCGTTATTTAGTTCTCTGTTTCTTTCTGTTTAAATAATATGTACGAAATTCCTATCTTTGATTTTCCTAAATGTATTTTATTTCGATAAAACACAGTTTATGCCTTTTATTACCGAAGTTCTGTTCAAAATGCAGCAAGAGAGTATCTTCACAAGTATTCCGTTAATTAAGAGTCGCAGTGAAGTTATAAATTAGTCGGGTCGGATTGTGGAAGACGATTTCCCGTCTGAACGGTTTTGATTAAGTTACATAAAATACTCTAGATGTTTCTGAATTGTTGATGTCAACAGTAAATTATTGCCAAGTATTTTTCAGAAATGTTTGAATAATTCGTAGAGTGCAGGATTGAATAAGTGAAGCAAAAATTTTGTACCTCTTACGAAAATTGCGCGAATGAAGTAATATGAAATTTTGCACGCTTATTTAAATATATATAATTCAGAAGTGACTGACTGACTGATTGACGGACGTAGTGATCTATCAACGCACAGCCCAAACCACTAGACGGATCGGGCTGAAATTTGGCATGTAGGTAGATGTTATGACGTAGGCATCCGCTAAGAAAGAATTTTATTTTATTCTACCCCCGAGGAGATAAAACAGGGGATGAAAGTTTGTATGAAACATTTTCAATTTTAAATCGATCGGGCTGAGAATTTGCATGTATAAAGCTACTATGACGTAAGCATCACAGACATCGCAGACGAATTCGAGAGCACCAGCTAGTTCTTTATATAGAAAAGGAAATGCAGTATTTTTGCATGCAATATTTTTTTAAATTATGAATTATATTAAATCAATAAAAAAACATTACGCACACTACCATGTATTGACACACACGCGCACATATGGATGATGATAAGTAATAATAAGTGTATTCTAATAATGCGTATTTTACATTATTCAAAAATGTTTAAAGTCATATTAACTAAATATGTACGGAAAAAAGTTCCTTAATTTAATGTTTCGAATATTAAAGTGTGTTCAATATTTTGAAATACATATACAATAATCTCATATATTGTTACTTCTTCAAACAAATTTATTAAGAAAAGGTTTGACATCTTTAGACGCCATTTTCTTAAAATGAAGTACATGTGGCTTGATAAAGTAATGCTTATCAGAGTCTATATACTTTTTTGTTTATTGTTAAAGTCTGTGGTCAATTTGAGAATAGATTATCTGTGGTTCATCTTGAACTCAGTTGAAGATTCAACGAACTACGGTAGAATTCCGACCACAAGACAATCACTAGTTATTACAAATAAATTTAAATTAATTTAAATTACAAATAATTAACGCGTTCACTAAGAGAACAATTGCTTATGTATGTTAAAGAATGGTAACTTACACATCTACATAATTTAATTCATCTCTTTTCGATGGAAGTTTCAAATTAAAAAAATAACATTATGACGAAGATATATGTCCATCTTTTATCCTTTATTGAAGCAGTTTGCATATTGATTCCCCGTGTTATAAAGTAAATTGAGCAACACACGGCTAAGGTAATGGCGACATGCATTTTAAAATATGCAAAAATTATCGATCGCTCGACTGCTGGTTAAAGTTTGCGAAATGAACGATAAATGGAAATAAGACTTAGTGACGTCGCAGCGGTAATACCCGTCGATTACCGCTAAATTTTTAATGGAATTGTGTAAAGTACCTATGTATGTATTAACTGCAAATCAATATATGTTTTATTGTTCCGATATCAAAATAATCACGTGCCTAAAATTATGTGTTGTAAACATACTGTAAATCACATGATAACTTTAGATCCATAATAAAAGATACTTTAAATGGTATGTTGTGCATTTCGTTTCTATGGAAATTCGGGACATGCATTAATCACTGATTTATAATTTTGATAAGTGTGCTTGTGTTTTTCCTCATATTCTTTTGATTTGCTTATAAAATGAAATTATCATGAATGTGTAAAAATTAAAGAAGTGTTAAGACCACTTAATTAATTTGTACATAATAAATATTAAATGTTCATATTAAGAAATGTATAAAAGAGAATTCTACCGAATATTTTTCCTCTACTGATACATGAAATACTTTACCAAAATGACTGTTTAAATAACTATGAATAAATTTAAATTCTTATTTAAATTTATTTTATGGGAAATGTCAACATACTTTTCTGTAAAAGCTTTATAATGTTGAAACAATCGTTAAATTCACAACCTTTTAAAGGAAAAGGCGGGTTGATGATTGATTAGTACTCGTAACATACGATATTATATTGGTAAATGAAATTCAAATAGCAAATATAATATAATATAATATAATATAATATAATTTAATATAATATAATATAATATAATTTAATATAATATAATATAATATAATATAATATAATATAATATAATATAATATAATATAATATAATATAATATAATATAATATAATATAATATAATATAATATAATAATAAAAAATGTATTTTATTTTCGTTTCCTTATATTAGGTATTTTCCAGTATTTCGTCATCTTTTTATTCCATATTGGCTAATTGGGAGCTTGCTTCCTTGTATTTAACCATGTATGTTACAAAACAATTATAACATTGTCTAGATCAATCTATTAATTGCCTAGCTTTAATTGTTTTAAAATTAAAGCTACGATAGGTTAGAAAAATATTAAACACGTAATATCGTTAAATATAACAGATTATCAACATCGTTAATAGAACAATTGTATAGAGCTGTTCCAAGATCGATAAGAATACCTACCTATGCCTATTGAATCGCATTTACCCAATTGCTATCATTAAAGTACGCTGACATTTCACAAAATGGGAGTCTAATCTTTCAGCTCTATTGGGTCGAAGGTAACAATCAATTGGTCCCGTTCCTCTTAAAATGGTTCCTTTCGCTTCATGGAGACATATCACGTAAAACGTTGACGACAAATGACCAAGTTTTCCAACAATTGCGAGCGAGTTTCCGAGCAGTAGTCAAGTCGTTAGAGTTATTCTATTTTGTGAAGATATTTTTAAATGGAAGTTTTGTAAAGAAATAAACATTAAGAGTTCTGTTAGGTTCCTAACTTTTCGCTTGTATTGGTAGTTTCTATTTGTGCCGTGTTTGTCATTGATTTTTGTTAACTAGCTGATGTTCGTAATTTCGTTTCCGTGGTACACTAATATCAACAACACGGTTAATATCTTGTTTTTAATTTTATACTTCAGATGACTTCCTATGCTAGATTATGATAATTGGAGTCATACGATTTAATTTATTTGACTAAAATAAGACCGATTTTTTCAAATACGAGTATATAAATATTTTTATACACTCGCTCATTAACGGCATTATTAAAAAAGTATGAATGTGTTATATTTACCCAGCTATACGCTCAATTATCACTTCGCGTTTATTTGGGCAAACTAATTTGCACAGTTAAGATAAAACGCCATACATATCCATAAACGTTGTTTTTGTAGTCACTTGGTGACCCGTGCCGATATTTCGCACCGTTAATAATTAGTTATGGAATAATTTTCATTAAAACGAATAACTTTGAGATATTATTTTCTTTGAGATATTATGATCTTCAAAATGGCTTAGTAAATATTGATTTTGGTGATGTGTTGACAAAAAGTGCCTTAAACCGCGTGCAATGTAGTTCTAATTTTAACTTTTTTTAGAGTAAAATACTTAGTTCTAATCTTAGAAATTCGCGAGTTTTCTAAAAATATTATTTACCTTCAAAGTTAAAGTTACTTTTTTTATACAAAGTAACGAAATTAAAAATTATCTCCGATTTCGTAGAGAAACGGATCAATGGAATTCTGATAATTTAGAATATTTACATCTGCCTGAATGCACGCAGACATATTGAATTTACCAGAGGTGGCGCCACTCGAAATAACTCGATAAATAGCTAACCAGATTATCGGAAACACAGAGTAAAAATTTCGGTATTATACTTAAAACACCAAGTTAAAATTAAAATTAATATTTGATGAAAATTAAACGACTTATTTAATTACTTGTATTTTTATATATATTCATTTTCTATACTATGTGCTTTTTATATTTGTTGAAATATTATAAGCAAATGTTGCCGAATGTATAATATAAGCGCATCACTTAATGACTGCTGTATTTATTTGACTATGTATTTTGTTGTTCGACAAAATAAGGTTTCTATAAAAGGAAACATTTGAATAATCGTTCTGAAGAGTGAAAAATATATAAATATTTATATTTTATTTGTTTATGAGAAATTTTCCATATTTATTTCCAGAATGGTTTCTTAAACTTTGAATTAATATTTAAGTATACCGTCTCGCTGATTTTTCTATGCTGTGCCATCTTTTGCACTCCGTTAAGGCTCTTCGAGGATTTTCGAAGAATTCGGTATCAAGAGGAATTTCGATAAGACTCCGAATGAAGAGAAAATTATCACATACTCCGCAAAATGAGCGCGACGTCTGTTCGCGAGATTAAATGTTTGTAATTCCCTTCACCCAGGTACCTTTATAATATATGATTATGAAGAATAAAAAAAACATGTATTTATTATATTAATAATGGATGAATTTTTAAGTAGATGATTAAATCTAAAAGTATATTAAAAAAAAATTCAAACGATTCTCGGGGCCGATTTCGAATGCTCTACTTGACACTGACTTTAAAATGTTGTAGAAAATATTTATTTTTTTAGTTTGCTTGATTCAATTTTTGTTTCAGTTTTTTTTTTAGTATTTATTGAAGGCAAATAATTAAATAAGTTTTGTTCTTAAGTAAACCACAGAATAGGTATAATACAACCCAGTCATATTCCTAATACAATAATGGATAGTGTGTATAGAATAGCTCCATTACCGGCTCATGAAGTACAAAGAAAGTTAGAGTGTAACTTTGTCTTTAGGTCTGGGAGTTGTGGCGAACATTGGAAAACTTGGCGAATATTAAGTTATTGTCGATCTAATGAAAACGTCTTGTCCGTTATTATCTTTATGAACTTAATTTATTTCATTGTTTCTATCGATGGTATAAAATAGATTTCTTTCATAGAAATTTGCCTGAATCTGTTAGAAGAGCTCCTT
The DNA here is from genome assembly GCA_037950945.1 of Hypolimnas misippus. Lineage (NCBI taxonomy): Eukaryota > Metazoa > Arthropoda > Insecta > Lepidoptera > Nymphalidae > Hypolimnas > Hypolimnas misippus. The sequence continues at coordinate 9,235,731 of JBBEEQ010000011.1, read as the reverse complement.
CACGCGATTCTTTTAAGCGCCATGTTAATTGAGTTTTATCTTTCTGTTGTCTAAATTACTTACTTCTCCGTATAAAAAGGATTTATGTTTCAACTATTATGACTATATTTTATTTATATACTTATTTATTTATTTATTTAAGGTATGGATGTATTCGTATGTATATAGTATATATTATTCGTTTAATTAATTTTTTTTTCCAAATTTGTTTATGGATGTGTATATACTTATTATCATATACATTACATATATATATACATATATTTTTTTTACTTTTGTTGTGCACGCCTACAAACGGCTTTCTTACACGATTCTGGGTTGGCTGGTAAAAAAGGCTGTAATAGCGTTAAGTCCGCCCTTTGTACATTTATCTTTTAAATTATCTTTTAGATGACGATAGGTTAGCGCAGTGGTCACTGCACCTGACTTAAGCGCTAACGGTCGCGGGTTCGATCCTTCTCATAACAATCGTTCTGCATTGGCCATACGGATGTTTGCCGTGGTCTGGGTCTGTTTGTTTTTGCGTTGTGAGAGTTTTCGGACCCCCGATATAGATTCGTAAAATCTTAATGAGGGCCGATGAGTGTGTTGCTTTTTATTATTTTTATTTATTTATTAACTGTAGCTTTCAATGTTTTTTTGTTACATCCAAACTTGTATTATTAATGCGAAAGTTAAACCGCTGAGCTAATTTTGTGATATTTGCTATAGATAAAGATTGGAAATTGGACAAGATTATAGGTTGACGCAAAAGGGTCGAAAGTTGTTAAACAGCCTTAGTTTCAGGGATCGTCTTGTTCTTCATAAAGAAACTAAGATAGGTAGATAGTTACGGTGTTAAATTATAACCCACTAGACTATGCCCAATGGGATTTCTCATCAACAACTCCTCAAAGAGGTCTGAACACTAATTTATATATATATTTTTTCTTCACACGATATATATATTTTTTCTTCATTTAACGATCCTAATTGAGATTATATGATCCCTACATGACATGACTTAGGGTCTAGAAACACACACAATACATACACAAACACCCATAATATCACAAACATCCTTATGGCCTATACATATAATAAATAAACGCATCACATTCAACGGCCCCCATTAGGGTTTAATGATTCTGTGTCGGGGGTCCGGAAACACAACACATACAGAAAAACAGACCACGACAAGCATCCGTATAAGCAAAAAAGGAAATTAGCCGTGAGCGGGATCGAACTCGCGACCGTTAGCGCTTCATTCAGTTACGTCACTACTTCAGTCAGTGACCACTGCGCTAACGTATCTATCAGAGATGTTTGTCGTGAGCGGGATCGGACCAGAGTCAGTTGCAATGACCGCAGTCACCCTGTACCCAAAAGTAGATTATATTAGGCGAGAATTACATTTGTAAGTTTTACTCTCGTAATTGATATAATATAACTCCTTAATCTGTTAACAATTACCTACATAACCAGTTGCGGATTTACGCTGTAGGCTGGTTAGGCTGGAGCCTAGAGTGGCGAATTTTAGAGGCAGTTTTGGGGGGCGTCTTTTACACTATTATTATATTATAAAGAGGAAAGACTTGATTGTTTGTTTGCATTGAATAGGTTCCGAAACTACTGGACTAATTTCAAAAATTCTTCCACTATTAGATACCTAGATTATCCACGATGAACATTGGCTATAAAGAAGAAAAGCTGTTTGTGTCAAAATAAAGCAATGACCGTAAATTGTTGCAGGCGTAAAGCAACTTATGTAAATCTTAATAGAAGTCTGAGAGCATAACTTTTATATAAGTGTAATTTTCGCCTTATACTCAATAGTCACTATTGTTAGTAAATTGAATTTTGTGGTGGTTGAGGAAGAATACCCACCCACCAGCTGTTTTCTCATCTTACAATAATAATATACGGAATATTGTATTCGGGTTTGTGAATCATAGTAATTAGAGGCACAAAGGATCTTACTTCGCCTCCATTGATAGCAAAGTTAATATCTTTGTCATTGTCAATGTTTATTGAATGATATTACTTATGGCTTCGCTTATCTATTTATCAGTTATTATATTTTTACAAAATTTCTCTGGAAAAATAATATAATCTAAGTATGAGCACTTAATTCATTATCTATATAAATAAAATGAGATGCTGTTCGTTAATCTCGCTAAAGTACAAGAAGGCTGAACCGATTCCGCTAATTTTTATTTTGAAATATTTGTCAAACGTTTGAACGGTGAGAAACATAAATAATAATTAAAGGAAAATTTTAGAATCGATAATTTAATTATCTCATATAAACTGTTTTGTCACTTGCTTGTCAAATACTTACACGGTGAATTTTCAGATTAACCAACCTAGCGAGTTAACCTGATAAAAATTGGTAACGGACGGATCAATCGATTTTTTTTTTGACTTATTATTGAAAGTCGGTAATCAGAAGTAATAAGAATATTTGTTTTTTATTTTTTAATACTGATGTTGCACATTCTATATTCTTTATTTTAACCAATAGATTAAAAAGGATATTAAGGTACTTTAAAATCCGCCAGTTCTGAAACCGTGTACAATAAAAGTCACTCTCACTTTAATTATTACCGAGCTGTAGTCTGAATGAGGATTTAACGGAGCCTTTAGGCTACTGTTCTTATTTTATCTCTCAACCAAGCTCCTTTATTAAGTTAAGCTTGAGTTACGAGTAGAAATTGCAGCGAGTTAGAATCAATCCTGTGGAAATTGCATTTGTCCTAGTGCACTTGAACTGGCCTAATTGTTGGAAACTATCGCTATCAGAACATACTACATTTCAGTACTTTGTCATAATCAGCCAATATAAAAACTTGAAAAAATACATAAACCAAAATCAAATTTTTATTTTTCAAATTTAATACACGTAGAGTAATAAGAAAAAAAGAATTTCTACAACATTTTGATGTTTCCACAATCGGCGGAGAAATCGATGGAAACATTAAAAAAATACATACAGCGCAACATAGAACTTTTCTTTTTTTGAAGTGGGTTAAAAATAAGAGGAGGTTCTTGATTCGGAGTGTATTTTTAGTTGAATGTTTGTTACTATATAATTCCGTCATTTATAAATTGATTTGAAAAAAATCTTATTTTTATTTTAAGGGATACTTTAAGAATTATTCCATCAAATTTTCGGTTAAATCGGGTCAGTGGTTTGTTTTTTAAATCAATGAAACTTAAATAACAATGTCGTCTAAGTAAATGAAATTACTTATTTTATTTATGACTCTTTTACTTTTCACTTTATTTGTATTACATTCAGTTTTGATACCGACTATCCTAATCTTTCAAAGTTTTATTTATTTGTTCTAAAACGACATCTTTAATTGCCAAAACATGTTTTGATAGCGTTCGTGTTTGACAATTAGACCTTTCTCCCACGAGGCCAAGGGCAAGTGACTCGCATTTGATGTATATCCATCAGTTATCATCTTATAACGTTACGTTCCGCACACGACGCGACGCGTCGACAACGTGCTTGATGTCAAAATTGTATGACGGCGACTGACGAGCAACTAGTTAAATATGCGTTCAAAACGCGAGTCGCTTGTTAATAGCTCCGTAAGAGACCTTAATTACCCGTATTATTTTACTTACCCGCATTAAGTTGTTTTGTAAATGTTTATTTAATTAACAATCATAATCATGTCGTTGCTACTGAAAGCCAGTGTTCCACAATCAATAGGAGGTTCTGCAATCAATTAGTAAAATTGGGTCTTGATTAAAGCGGCTATCGGCTTCTGTTAATAACGTTAAGTGCGTCCCCTTGGTGGCTTTAACTGTGGGTATCAAATAAGCGAGAAATATCTAGATTATACGTAGTGTGTGTATCTGACAGTTTTCTTTTATATAAATGTTTTCTTTTGACGACCGCTCTGGAGTATTGGTGCTGAAAGTACCACTAACGCCGACGGTTGCGGGTTCGATCCCCGCTCGGGGCAGATATTTATAGTTGTATAAATATTTGTTCTTAGGTCTGGGTGTTTGTCCTTGTGGGTCTCCCCACCGTGTCTCGGAGAGCACGTAAAGCTATCGGTCTCGGTTGTTATCACAATCACCTTAGTAGAGATATTATTCTAGTCTAAATAGTTACTGACTTGCCCTCAGGGGTTGCGGAGGTAAGATGACAGTCGCTCTGAGTAAAAATCAGTAACTCGTCAATATCTGGGCTAGAATAGAAAGCAGACCCTGGTATAACGGGGAAAAATGCTAGGTAATTTTTTATTTGATTTTTGTATGTTGTATTTCACTAGGCTACTTCGGCTCTCCAGCTCGGTGTATTTATTTAATTAAGGTCTCAGCCTACGTTATTATATTTCGCAAAGCTAATGTCGTATAATGTTATGAACGAGATACGCCGGTATATATCGCCGTAATAATAATGAAAGATAAACTTTATAAAGGTATTCGTTCGCTTCTTATCACGTTATATTGGTAAATACTCTGCGTAAGCGTTTGTTTTTAACCGACTTCGAACAAAAGGAGAACGTTCTTGATTTGACGGGGACTTTTTATGTATTGTTTACAGATACATTAAATAAGCCTAATACCTTTTAAATGATAACCTAATTTTTAAAATAGGTTTAGTGATTCCGGAGTTTACTTCGTATGCTTGTTATGTATAGATATCTTATTATATTTTTCTTAACCGCTCCGATAAAAAAAACAAGTCAATATTTAATAATAAAACATTTTCTACATATGATTCGGTGTATTAACCGAGGAGGCGAAGCAGGAAAAATAACAAAGACCCTTAACAAATATCCGTATCAATACCATCCAAGCATGTCTGATCTCCGGAAAGTATGAATTGGGATCGATCGCTCCACCCGGATGTCTCCCACCCTTAATTGTCCTACAGTTCAAACCTTTGAAAGGGGTATTCTATACATTTTCATGTATAAACCGTTGACGACGTAATTTTGTATGCGACTTAAAGTTCGTTCACCTTTATTTTAGTAGCGATATGAAAAGTAAAATTAAAGTTTAATTTGTATAGGATGTGTTTAAGAATAAGACGTTTTATAAAAGGGGGAATGGACTTCAAAATGAAATGATGTAATTCCGTATATTTGAATGATATACTTATTAAAGTTATTTTGATTTTAAAACCAAACTACTAAGACGATTTTGATGAAATATTGGTTGGACTAATTTGGAAGCTCTTTTAATAATAAAAATCAAACCTTTTCGAGTAATTGGTGAACATAGATAAAAAAAGTTTCAACAAATTAAGAACCTCCCTTTTGAAAGTCGATTAAAAAAAGGTAAATACTTCAAAAGCAAAATATATAATTCCTTTACATAGATGACATCAAGTTATTTCGATTTAATTATAAGGGACCAATATTAAAGTATATCCTATTAAACAATAAAAGAATGAACCAAATCGGTAAATTCGTTTTCTAGTACGATTGGAGAACATACATAACGAAATGTCCACGATAAATTGAGAATTACCTCCTTATTCGGAAATGATATCATACTAACATTTATTCCTCATAATCTGCTCTATTCATTTTCGTAATAAGAAGCAACAAAATAAGGAAACTTCTTTTAATAACTAGCTTCGATTCCCGAGCCGTGTATGGTTTATCTGTAAGTCTTTGAATGTTATTCTTAACTTGAAAATCGGTAAAATGGTTCCTTTCAACAAATCCTATTTCTCATAGTTCCAGATTTTGCCCTCAGTACCTATTTTCCTAAATCACTCTATAGAATATAAAAGTATGTAAAAATATATTTAAGGACACAAGCGACTAACACTAGAAATGTAAAATTTCCGTTTTCTATTTGTAAAATACTTGCATGTCTACTCAAATACCCATAGCGTCTTTGTTCGACATAATGAAATCAGGGAGATTCGCCCTTTGTTTAAAGGACTTGTTTAACCACGTCTGTAATTTGCGGCTCGATCTATCAAGTTAATTATGTGGGCTGTAGGTCATCAAGTAAGATATGCTAATTAAATGAACATTCCAAATTTAACGTATGGTCGATTTTATTTGGTTTTAACGTTGATTTTACATAATTAAAGTTAGGTTATAAAAGAGTAAAGTAAAATAACAGCACTTCAATGTCCCACTTTTGGGCATAGTCCTCCTCTTTTATTAAGGAGAACGTTTTGAGCTTAATCCACCACGATATACATGTGTCAGAATTTCTCCCGGCACGTGCAGATCCTCCTCACGATGTTTTCCTTTAAAAAACTCAGCGGTGCTAGCCGGGGTTTAAGCCCGAGATCATATGTCAGATCCACATGTTCTAACCACTAGACCATCTCGGTTTAGATATAATAAGAGATATGTTATAAGCATGGGTTTTGGTACGTAGAATGTCGACCACTTGGCATTGCATAGCAACCGAGCGACTGAGAACGAACGAGACTATACTCGGACCAAAAAGACAATTGACGAGCTTGTCAAAGTGGGAATTGTGATTTATAACGTCAATTGAACGCTGATAAGCAATACTGTGTCAAGCCACATGGACTTCATTTTAAGAAAATGGCGTCTAAAGATGTCAAACCTATTCTTAATAAATATGTTTGAAGAGGTATATATACATCTTTAATTTTCTTTTTTGATAAAAAAATCTTCAAAAATTTGACATTATTGTATAAATAGCCAAAAAGGGAACGTACTTGAAATTCGAAACAATTAAGTAAGAAACTTTTTTCTGTACTTATTTTGTTAATATGACTTGAAATTTTTTTGGATACTGTTAAATGGTTACTGCAGTATCAAAATACATTAATACTTTTTGTGGGTTGACACATTATTGCTTATCAGCATCCAATTAGTATGAACGAAATATATGTATATGTCAGAGACGTTGGCGCAGTGGACACTAATAATAATAAGCGAATAGCACTCAACGGCCCCCATTAAGATCTTATGACCTTGTGTCGGGGGTCCGGAAACACACACAACACTAACATAAACACCCAAACCACGACAAACATCCGTATGTCCAATACAGACGTTTGTCGTGAGCGGGGATCGAAACCGCGACCGTTAGCGCTACAGTCAGTTGCAGTGACCACTGCGCCAACGTGTCTGTCAAAACAAATCCATTGTATTTGTTCCAAATGAATCAAACATGATAAACCTCTTTGCCAGGGTACATTTTATAAAAACATTGTTATTTAAATTGAAGGGAAAGGGTTATCCTGGAAGGGAATCCTTTGTTCCACCAACGCATTGATTTCACATAAAAAATATACATTTGTACATTGCATTGTCAGGATTTATTTTATATTCCGTGTAAATGAAGGATAAACTTTCTTTGTGTATTTAAATAATTAAAAAAAATAATAAATGTGATGATATTAATACGCGAAGCAAGAACTTTGCATACTTTTTTAAAATAATTCTGCGTACGGAGGAGTATAAAATTTCGCTTATAGTTTACATAGAAGTTCAAAGAGCTAATATTTTTTAAATTATACACAATTATAAAAAATGTTCCACAAGTACCATGTATTAGACACACACACAAATACACACACGCATACACTCTTATGTTTATTGTTAAAGTCTGTAGTCAAATTGAGAATAGATAGATTTATCGGTTAAAAATTTAATGAGCTACGGTCGAATTCCAACCGCTAGGCGACTAGTAACTATAGATACGATAAAGATATCGATGCTATTATACAATTTGACTTGAACTGGACTTTTAATTGGCATTGAGAGATAGACCTTCCTTGACAAATATTTATTTAAATAACGAAAATTCAATCCAAATCGGATCAGTAGTCTTTGAAAGAATCTCAAATACATACAATACAAACAAACTTACATACATATGAATAAAATACATGACCTCCTTTTTAGTGAAGTCAGTTAAAAAAAGTTTATGTAAACTCAAAAATAATTTAAATTTTATTTGAAATATCTTTTAACGGTAATAAATGATAATGAATTTATTGAAAATTGCGTAATGAAATTTATCAAGAGAATGTTTCTATGATTACAAATATTGACTAATAAATTGGTAATTTTCGATTTTTTGGATTTCATAGTAGAGCTCACAGAATATTTAGTACAAGAAGGCTAAAATTAAACATTAATCACACCGACAAAGTGGTAAAATGGAATTTTTTAGAATATTATTTAGGGACCTTCTCTGAACGGAGACGAAAACTTTGATCGCTTAGGTATCAAATATTGTTAGATAGGTCATTTAAAAATATTCTAAGTGCAGAAAAAACATTTCCGATTTAAGAATGCGTTTGAGAAATATTAAGTTTTAAAGAGATCATTTTTGTTACAGACAAGGGACCCTCTATCATTAGACCCTAGTTTTGGATACGCCAAATATGCTTTTATAAGACAAGGAGATCAAGACGGTCGATCCACTAATAAAGTCATTAAAACGGAGAAAGAATAAGAAATATTTCGCAGAAATTTCGTTGAATATAACTTAGACAAAGATGTTAGGTGTGCAAATAGGTAGAAGGTACCTAAGTTTAAAAATGTAAATCCATGGAACTCCGTAAATTGTGACGGACATCTACGGAATCTTACACTGGGCGTGGCCCAACGCGTGCTTGGTCGATCTTTTCAGTTTTTTGCAGTTATTATTTAAGCAAAGATTTTGTTTGTTTTTAAATTAGTTACTTTTTTGTTTGTGTTTTAAATTATGTTATACATTTCTCCTATTGTTTTCTACTTGTAGTGTAGTTCCAGCAATAAAAGTTTCTTATTATTATTTATATGTTAAGCTAGTTTTTGTTAAAGTTTTGTACTTTTTAAATAAATAATTTGATTTTTTTTAATCGCCTGTCTTAAATGCAAATGGTTCGGTAACAGTTAAATCATGATTATTTTTAGTTTGAGAGGGTATTTATAAACAAAGGGCTAATTACGTAACACTATTGTTATCGAATCATGATATGTTTTAACAGTTGGCTGAAAACTTCTTTAACTGTCAGAACACAGAAATCAGAACTGTTACTTAATTTCTATCCTAAAAGCCATTAACCAAAGAATTGAATTGAATAATTTCTACATAATTAGCCACCTGATCAGAAATGCATGAGTGAGAGTCCAAGAAATACAAGTTCCATTACAAATCAATTAACGATATTAACATTTAATTACGGTCGCTATCTAAATCCCACGGTTACTTTCATTTCATGATGTCAATTGAATTGAACAGGTTTTAATTTAGCTTAAAAATACAACAGAAATTATTTTAAAAAAATATCCATATGTATGTATAAGGCAAAGATGAAACATTTAAATGCCTTTTTTGTTTTGTTCGTCAACAAGTTATCATTTTTAATCCCTATAGTAGTATTAGTGTTTTCATTAAGAAATTTTGGGAAATAGTTGTTTTATATACAATTATCGTAAATATGTAAAGATAATACTGTTCAATGTTTTCCTCGAATTTTCAATATCGTTAATGGTCGAATGTCGTTCACTTGGCGAATATTAGTACTAAATAAATACACTAACCTCTTTTTAACGACGGCGATGAGAATAATGTGTTGAGTGTTTTTCATCCCTCGAATAGCTCTGAAACAAAGAAAAGGAAAATGAATAATTTGAGTATCTGTATTATGTATATTATTTTATTTATTCTTAAATATAAGTAACGGCTTAACATAGGATTTTCATACATGCCTACTAGATAGTTACTCGATAGAAGTTATAAAACTTTTATCAATCTTAAAGCTAATTTGAAATTTATTTATCAATGTATAATTTTAATAGTATTTCGTTTTCGCGAGGATGGACTGAATTAATTGAAGTAACTGAATAAATAATAAATATTTTATATCTCATTTACATTTATAGTAACGTAAGGTTAATTCATTATTCATTATAAATATTATCAAAAAAAAAAATTATAAAATCTTACATTTTAAGTAATTATTTTAATATCGAAACGAAAGAGAAAATATATATCATATTAAAATTAAAACAAAATTTTTTGTGAGTTAATTAATTATTAGTCTTCGGTTTCTCTGTTCTCTAGAGAGCTAGAAAAAGACATTCTTAGTATATATTAAGTAGTAATAGATTCATTTATATACCTGCCTATTTCTTATAAAGTGTTTAGGAAATGTTTGTATTTAATATAAATAATAATAGTTTCAGATGCTGATATGATATACTATGTCAAGCCAAATGCACTTCATTTTGAGAAAATGGCGTCTAAAGAAGTCAACGTATTCTTAAAAAATTTCTTTGAAGACATATGAATCCCTCTTTTATTTGTATAAAAGGTGTAACGAAATAAAAACACATAGTTATAATTAAAATTTTTATCTAATGATAAGTTTTCCAAATTTTAGATTATTGCATATTGCAAAATATTGATCACACTTCAATATTCGAAACAATAAACATTTTCCGTACTTATTTAGTGTAATTTTTAAATAACTATAAATACATGACGCATGATCAGAATACATCAATAACTCCAAATTCGACTATGTGTGGGTTTACACGTTATTGCTTACCAGCATCCATAAAAACAGAGTTCTAAAGACAAAATTGCGTGGAACGTGCTGTACGCTATAAATAAATAAATAAATAAACGCATCACACTCAACGGACCCCTATTAGGGTCTTATGATCCTGTGTCGGGGGCCCGGAAACCCACACAATACAAGCACAAACACCCAGACCACGGCAAACATCCGTATGACCAATACAGACGTTTGCCGTGAGCGGGAATCAAGCCCATGCGACCGTTAGCGCTTCAGTCAGTTGCAGTGACCATTACGCCAACCTGTCAGTCAAACTAACTAACTAAATAAATATTTAATACAATTTATATCCTCTTGATACAGATGTTATGTATTTATGTCACCAAAAAATGTATGGTTTTACACTAAAACTCAATGTAATACAAATAGTTAATTGTAACAAATTCAATTTCAAATCTCTCTTTAACCTTCTGATAAAGAATACTTGGTGTGGGGTAGATCTTATTTCACGCAATGAAATGTTAAAGAAACAACTCGTGAATGTAATAAAAATATACCGAACATAAGCTGTTCTTATACGAGGATATTGTAGACCTCAGGGCTCTATTGTACACCGAGGTATGTGTCAACGAAACGACTTGTGGGGCTCGCAAGTGTCATAAAAAAAAGTAAAGTGAATTAAAAAAATAATAAATATATCGATACCTCCCACGTAAGTTGTTGTAACCCCAAAATTACAATTTTACAGTAGAGCACTTTTAATCCGTTTTAGTTTGAAAGTTACAACAAAATACGCCTTTTTTCAGGCGTATTTTGTTGTAACTTTCCTTGAAAAAAAAAAAGATTTTTGGTATTTTTTCACTTTGAATGCATTAAGCAATGCAAATTCGTGTGGTATTCAGTAAAAACGCTAACGGCAATTTTGTGGCTTACAATGACTTACGTGGGAGGTATCGATATGTTAGGTTCTTACAGATTAATACATCAAAAGTTACAGAAGTATAAATAAGGAATCTACAAAATCGATCAATCTCTACTTTTTTTTCCACAACGTTGACATTTGCAGAATTATTGCGGGCATAGACCGTAGTACCAAAAGCCATAAATAAAAAAAATCTGTTATTTTGAGAATATAATTATACTAGACACTACTGATTCGAATTGAAAAATTATTTTGTTATCGATACTATATATAGGCTATATAAAATCACACTACAACCAATGGGAGCGGAGGATCCATATTTTTTTTTGGAAAAACGGGAAAATATATTCCTTTTTAGTTTCTGCATAAACGGTTAAAGTATGAAATGTATTTTATAAGGGTTTTCCCTCAAATAGCCGGTTGAAACCGCGGTACACAGCCAGTTAGATATAAACATATTTAAAAGGCAGTCATGTGGTTCTTATCATCGCGCAAGATATAACGATATGTTTTCTTTAACAAAAGTATTTAAAATGTACGTGCTAAAAAACAGAGAGGTGTTATAATAATAAAAATAAATGTTTGTAAAATCCGACTCGAATTTGACCGGCTTTTTTATTTGTTGTTATAACGGAATCAGAAATACATACTTCGTAAAAAAATAAACTTTCTACCTATAGCGGTTTATAAGATACTGATAGACAGACTGACAGACAGAGATGGGCTATAGATTTGGGTATTGAACCTTGATGAGAAAATTAAAATCGCTTTTAAAGGTAATTGAAATTTCCATAGGTATTTTTCTATGATAAAAGCGATTTAATCAATTCTAATAACTTTTCTAATCCCTTTTTTTAAAAGATACGACTTCTGAATAAATCATCCTCTGTTGATATTTAAGACGTAATTGAATTCATTGCTTAATCTAGTATATTCTTTCTCTTTAGTGTATCTGTAGTCTCGATTTTTTTTAAAGAGCAAGATTCAATAACGATAAAATTACAAAGTAACCTGACTTTGTAATTTTATCGTTATTGAATTTGTTCTTTGACACTTTTATAATATTATAATACACAGCCGTCTCATGAGGTTTTGTCTTCTTTTGTTTTGTTGTTTATAAGTATTATTGTTGGTTATTATTAGTGGAGTAGTTACTCGTAACCGGCGTCCAACGACGATCTTCGGTGCGGTGCGGCGCGCGATATTATGTTTTCACAGCAAAATATAACTGATTTCAAATAGAGCTATAGGAGTATGATATACGATCGCAATCGAAGGTCAATTATTGTAGGATTCCATCTCGGAATATTTTCATCAGTGTATCAATGTATACTAATAAATTAAATTGAAGTGTCTGTTAAAATTTCAATTGAACAGCTTTTAACTAAATGCATATGAAAGTATACAGGGTACTTACATCAAAAATACAATTTTTTAAATTTTTGCCTGTTTGTTCTGTCTAATCTCTGAAACAGTTGGACCGATTTTGACGGGACAGGACTTTCACTCATAGAAAACTCTAACCAAATCTATTTTTTAAAAATTTATTTGTATCGATAAATATACTTTATTGTAATGAAATGACTTGTTTTATATATTTTTGTATCTATCTCAAGATATTTAAATCGATCATAATGCTTTTAGGCCCTTCACAATAACGAGCTCGTAACATAGTTTCAGACATTTCGCATTACTTTGGGACTGTGGATCTCGTTCGAGAAGATTGATTCCTTTTAGCGTAAACTCAGAAAAGGGACACTGTTATGGCCCTTCGTAAAGTGCTGAGGCGATGGTACGGATGGACCGTTTATATCTTTGTGTTTACTTGCTTGTGTGAACAATATTTTATTTACTTGCTAGCTTTGAACGCGGCTTCGTTCGCGGTTGCTGTTTGTCTCTTGCCATTTGAATGCCGATAAGCAATAAAGTGTCAACCCACAAAAAATCTAATTCGGAGATATTGAAGTATTCAGATAATACGTCACGTATTTAACATTATTCAAAATAAATTCAAGTCATTTAAACTAAATAAATACGAAAATGTTTCTTAATGATTGCATATTGAAGTGTGTTTTATATTTTTCAATATGTCATATATGAGATATATATAAAAAAAAATAGATAAAACTTTTTAATACATGAATCTGTGCTTAATTCATTATACCTATCAACGAAATAGAAAAGAAAAGAAAAGAAAAGAAAAGATGGATATATACGTCGTCAAACAAATGTATTAAACATAGGTTTGACATCTTTAGACGCCATTTTCTCAAAGTGAAGTCCGTGTGATGCTTATCAGCGTCCATTTAACGTTCATGTGTCGTAAACAATAAGATGACAAAATTTTATCGATGATAGGTTTGGCAGCACATAAAATACGTATAAACAGTTAATATTATATAATTGTATAGGATATAACATAATGGAATTTGAGATTCAGAATGACGTCTATTTTAAACAACGTTGCTTAGCAACCAGCTACGAGTATAACAAGCGAGGAGAGTACGTATGAGATTGGTAAAATTGGAAATGTGTAGAAATTTTTCAATGTCATTGGAACACACAAACAAAAATTGATTTTTATGTATAAGTTATTTATATAATGTTCACGTATTATTTATATAATGAAATAAATAATTAAAACAAGTTTTAAAAAATTTAAAATGTATTAAATAAGTGAAAGCTTGTTCGACCGGTCTCGGTAATTAATCGGTAAATTATTTCTTTACTATAATATTTGTAAACATACTACGTAGTAAATAAATAAATGAAAAATAAAAACGTCTTTATATGTAGCTGCTAAAAGCAATAATGTGTCAACCCACAAAATATCAAATTCGGAGATAATGATGTATTATGATTATGCGACATGCATTTAACATTATTAAAAATTTCAAGTTATCTTAACTATATAAGTACAAAATAAACTTTCTTAATTTAATGTTTCGTATATTGAAGTCTGCTCAATATGATCCAATATGCAATATTCAAATATATTTGATAAACATATGATTAGATTAAACTATGTATCATACCAATCCTACCTACTAAATATACCTACATTTTATCAAAATAGAAAAGAGAAGATGGAAAGGTATATATGTCTTCAAACAAATTTACTAAGAATAGGCTTGAAATCCTTAGAAGCCATTTTCTAAAATTCAATTCAATTCAATTTTTATTTTGATGCCTTTTACTTGTGCCATATGAGCACATAGTATTTCACCAGTGTCACGTAGGATGGAGAAGACACGAAGGCGATTGTTCGGTCATTTCTTCAAAATCAAGTTCGTGTGGCTTGACACAATATTGCTTATCAACGTCCATGTATTCGTTTTCCTTTCATTTCCATTCCCAACCGTTTCAAAGTTTACCAAAGGTTGAAACCGTGATAAGTTTCCCTAAAGTATTATATAAATATTCGCTTTGAACCGGAGTTTGTTTTGGACTCCATAAACAAAGGTAAAAGGGGCCATTTTTGTACACATACTTAATTATGATACTTTCGCCTCTGAAACCGTAATTCTAGGCTTATTAATATTCACTGTGGAAATGGACGCTGATAAGCAATACTGTTCCAAGCCACACGGACTTCATTAAAAAAATGGCGACTAAAGATGTCAAACCTAAGCTTAATAAATCTGTTTGAAGAAGTATATATCCACCTTTTCTTTTATATTTTGATAAAAAGTATAATAAAATAAGAGCAGATTGATATATTTAATGTGTTATCTACTAAAAAGTTTTTCAAATATTTGAGATTATTATATAAATGGCAAAATATAGAACGCACTTGAAATTGGAAACATTAAATTAAGAAACTTTAAGTTTATATATATCGCTGGTTTGCAAGAATATCGTAGTAGTTTAAAATTCTAACAAACAAAACTAAGTATGACAAAAGACCATAAATCTTTGATGTTTCATCATTAAGAGAGTTGCGATGATGAATTTTCTTTAAATCAATAAAGTTATAACATCAAGGGATCGCTTAAATTTTGCAGCTATGCACCAACACATTAATAAAGAATAGAAAAATATAGATATATGCATATAAGATAAAAATATATTTAAAAACCCCATTCCCAAAAATTCATCATTTTTAGTTGCATCGATATTCTTTAAAAGCAGCGATATGAATAATGTTAAACAGGTGACGCAGTATCAAAATACATCTCCGAATTTTACTTTTCGTGGTTTGACACATTATTGCTTATCAGCGTCGAAATGTCCTTCGCTAAAATACGTAAAGGTACAGTAATATGCATAGCCAAGTTAGTCGAGGACTTTAAGCTACCTCTACACATGTGGAGGCTGATAAGCAGTATTATGTCAAGCCACCACCACACGGATATCCTTTTAAGAAAATGGCATCTAAAGATAAATAAATAATAATAATATTTTAAATAAATTTATTTAAAGAAGTATATTTCCATCTTTTATTTTCTATTTTATATTTATAATGAACTAAAAGCTACAAATTGGTATAATAAGTTTTATCTAGTTATAAGTTTTTAAAAAAAAAGAGATTATTGCATAAAATTTAATATGTTTAAGATTTTATTTTGATTCAAGGACGTAAGAATTAATTTATTTTCCATAAACTTTTGGGTATACAACGAAAAGTTAAGTTTACGTGCTCTTGGAAAATATTCCTATTAAATACTAAAAATTGTTTGTTAATATATTTTTTATTTTATAAAATAATAACTTTATTTTATGACAATTAAATTGACTTAGCTTTAAAGACAAATTTGTAACTTATTGATTCAAAAGCGCTTTAAGAGCCAACTTGAATAAAGTATATTTTAAATTTGAATTTAAATCATTCGAATCTTTACGTTAAACAAACGAGATTTGTCTATGATATAATAATTTGCAATAAAAGTAGCATTTTAAAAAAAGTTAACGTTTTAAATTTGTATCAAAATGGATTACATTCGGTAAACCATGTTAACCGTAATGAGACGAGCTATTTAATAAAACCTTTTTGCTCGGAGCTCGAGCAGCGGGAGCGGTATTAGCTATGCATTAGATCTGTGTCGAGACAGACTCATTTGTGTATTAAGATGTTGCAACAGAATATTCTAGGACACATTTTAAGATAAAAGCAAACTTTTTAATATTAAAAAAGACGTAACTTTTCAATGTTATGTAATAATGGTTGTTGAAAGATTAAATTTTTAATTTTGCAAAAAATTAGATACCTACTAAAATAGAAAATAATCAAAAAACTTAAAAGAGTAAATATCTTAAATTTAAAGACGCTTCATATGACAAATCCATGAATCTATTTAAATAACAAAGCGTGCTAAATTGATAAATCTAATAAAAAACAGATGGATATAATAAATCCAATCGAAAACATAAATGTGAAATGAGAGCCAAGTTCAATATTATGATAAATGTCTTGGTTGTTGACTTCAACGACAAAAGAAGTGAGATCTAAATGGGTGCCAAGTTCAATGGTCAGTCCTGAAATTTATTTATAAGTAACAGCATAACATATCATATCTTCTTATAACATAAGACAATGTATTGTAGCCTAAGGTCTGTCTTGGCTGATTTTGTTGAAAAATCTATGAACTCAATCGGAGAGTACATCCTTTCAAACAAATAATAATTAAAAAGGATTAACTAAATCGGTGCAGCCGTTTTAAAGTAATCGATCAATATAATTAAAGAAAAAGTCCCCGATAAATTGAGAACCTTATCCCATTTTGAAAGACGGTAAAAAATATAGAAAGTCGTTACCGTATTTGTGTTACAAATGGAGTTCAATTTTATCAAAACTCGTTGTTTGAATAGGTCTATTCCACTCATGGCGAAGAATCTGAGAACATTAAGGACGCCTTCAAATTAGACTTTACTGCGACACTCTGTGTCGGAGTACTGCATATACTTTCAGATGAAAAATAAAGGAAGGTAGGCAGATGGTTCATGGTACCCTTTGAAGGTGTACGAAGGGTGTTGCTGGCCTAAAAAGATAGAAGGGATTAGGATAGTTGGTAATGAACAAGAAAGGTGAAACACTTCCTGTGTTGGATTTCTAACTGTCTCACCAATTATATTATGTTTTGTACACGCAGCTGTACTAACTTTTATGAATTAAGGTAACGAGCTCAAAGAATTTTGAGGGTGTGGTAATCCCACGTTCCCGCTTGTCGTATACCTGTTGTCAGTGGACTACAGTTAGGCTCTGTCACAATCATATTGTTTGATTACACGTCCAGAGAGCTGTCCTGCAACAGTACTGCTGCCGTGGCTACGTGGCTTGGACCGACGAGCAAGCTCATCGCAATAATTCAACATCAACATATAGTTTGTGAACGCCCTAAAACCCAAGGATACAAAATAAAAAGCTTTTAAAAAATTATCTATTCGTTTTTGAACAAGCAAACATTTACTATTTTATCTATGCAGAGATTCTCCTAGTTTGATGGATTTTCTAATGGTTAACAATATTTCAAACGTTTAAAGTAAAATATAGGTGTGGCTTATCAGAATATTTAAGTTAAATTGTAAAGTAATATTGTATATTTAAAACGCAAAGATCAAAACGATATCAATTAGCTAATTTTTTTTATTGTATTCTTAATTTAATTCAATTAAGATTAATATTTCAGCCAGTAATAGTGAAAATAGTTAAATCATCATTAGTAGGTCCAATTTACAAGTTTCCGAAATTACACGATACGGTAAATCTTGCAGAACATTTAAATCATTTTAACTTATCCTGTAATAATTGACCGATAGAAGATTCAGGAAGCTCTTAATTCATATCCATGTTTTATAAAGTATTTATTAAACACGACGTCAGTAAAAGCGTCATCTGAAAGTACTCTGAGTTTTAACCAAATGAGGTTCGACAGGGCGGAAAATACAGCACATGTTAGCACTTAGCAATTTGAAGTTAATTTATGAGTTTGTTGACGCAGTGATTGTCCTTTTTAATGTGATTTATTCAATTTATAAGGTACATACGTACACGAATTCTAAAGTTGTTGCTAAGTGCGCCTTAGTGTGGCTACGAGTGAATAATTAATCTATTGTTTAGTTGTATGTACATCGTGATGTGTACTTCAACACATCACGATGTACAACTGTTATATAATCATAATAGTAAACTTTGACTGATAAATAAAACAAAATGAGATTTCATGTATAAAAAAGATATGATTAACGTTTTAAAGAGGTCGAAACCGATGTCAATCAGAGAAGTCGAATATTTAGGTTCACACTGGACGGTCTACGACACTCTGAACCGGTATTAGGAGCGATCCAAAGGTGCAGTCGATGTGGATGACCCGATGTGATGCTTGCGAACGGATTGAAACATACGCTTTTTGTCGCGGGTCCATTCGTTCTAGATCTCGGTATGGATTGTTCGGTGGACTTAGCTGTAGTATTTTCGGTTTGAAACGTAACAAATGGTCAAATTAAAGTAGCGATATGAATGCGCGTTAATGAGGCGTTACCGTTGTAAGAAATTGTCATAGGTAACCAACCTCTTTTAAAATTGAGTTCTTAAACTATTCATTAATTTTTTTTGTACGAAAATTCTATCATTACTTTATTTCATCAACATCATTTGGCCGAATGACTATTCGGCCATTCGTGAAAAAGAATGAAACTACTAATATTTGTATAACTTTCGTAAACTGAAAAGCAATTAGGTATAATGTTTTCGACGCAAAACAAATATTTGATCAAGAACCGGAATCCCAATGGTAAAAGGATCTAGATACATGTTTGTACATCAAATATAAAAAGAAACGTTTTATTAAATGTTTGTTGTTAGTTTTGGTCGATCTATCAGACTACATGAATTATAAAAAATGGCGATTCAAATATGCTTCAAATAGAATAAAGAACCATTTCAGTTTTTTTTAATTTTTGTTTGTGGTTTTTTATCATGATAAATGAATTTGGGTTTGAGTTTATAATTTTCTTGATTTATTTCTTGATACCGAGAGGTTGAGGTGAAGTCGATCTTTAGGAGGTTGTAGTTTTTACCCTGGCTGTATATTGCTGATGTTTTGATTAAGGGTTTAGTGGTTTAGTCTTCTGTTTCTTCTAAGCTTCGGCAATGTTTAAT
Source organism: Hypolimnas misippus (assembly GCA_037950945.1). Taxonomy (NCBI): domain Eukaryota; kingdom Metazoa; phylum Arthropoda; class Insecta; order Lepidoptera; family Nymphalidae; genus Hypolimnas; species Hypolimnas misippus. The sequence continues at coordinate 9,216,246 of JBBEEQ010000011.1, read as the reverse complement.
ATATTTAATAGAAAGTGAATAATAATCAGAATTTCGATGCTCTAGAATCTGCCGCCCTGGGCGATGTTAAATGTGTCTACACATTTAACATCGCCCAGGGCGGTTCAGTTGAAAATAAACAATTTTCGACCTTGTACTATTTGCACTTCAATTTGTAAATGGGAGTGAAAATCGGTTCTTGCGATTATATTAATCACGTAGATTATAGAATTATTCATTCTTTCACAAGATTCTTTTCCATTGAAATGTTTATTCGCAGTCAGAACTTGTACCTAATAAGTTTTGATATATTTTGCACGGAAAGTGTAACCGTGAAAATGTATAAAAATATCATAGCTTTTGCAAGTTAAAGATGCTTAATGTATTCGTGGAATGTCTATTTTGAATGAACTTGCAGTATACGGGGAAGGTCATCGATAAGGATACCAGCGAGCCTGGCTAGCTGCGTCGTTTCTCACTAGCGGTATAAAAATCTTATGTATATCGTAATTCAGAACAATTCCATACTCCACTTCCATCGCCATTTTACTGTTTGTTAATTTTTGCAGGTATTACCGATCGCCTAAAGTTATTTTTCAATCCCTCTGAAACAGCTCTAATATGGTTTGTTAGGGAATCCTAATCAACGGGCTAATTTTCATATTAGATTGGTTTGAATTTTTTTTGCAGACAGACACGTCCGTGCAGTGGTGACTACAACTGACTGAAACGCTAACGGTCGCGGGTTCGCTCTGCGCTGACGGCGATCGTCTATTTTGGCCATACAGATGATTGTCGTGGTCTGGGCGTTTGTGTTAGTGTTGTGTGTGTTTCTTGAACCCCGACACAAGACCACGAGATCTTAATGAAGGTCGTTGAGTGTAATATGTTTATTATTTATTATATTAACGCATTTAAATTAGTAAATACAGAAACAGAATGTCTGTTCAGCTTAATGTGGAAATGGACTCAAATAGCAATCATTTAATTAATCAAATCAACATCTAAATGAAGCCGCTTTCAATTTCCACGCTGCGTATGTCACTACGTTTAAATCCCAATGCAATAAAAACACTGTCAAATCGAGTTAAAATCAATACGGTGGCTAATGGAGTCCGCATCCCCTCGACCAATCTCATTTGAAGTGGTGTGAAATGTCTGTAGCACGGGCTATAATTTAACACACATCGGTATAGATAACAATGTTACAAGTCAATAGGTGTATTGAAAATTGATTCTGAAATATCTTTGAAAGTGTGCTGTTTTATATATGTGTGTAACAGAGTGATTGATTCAGATAGGTCAGTGGGGAGACCTTTAAAACTATCAGAGGTGGAGAAATTTGTTGAAAGAAACTATGTCACCGATTTTAAAGAAGAAAAAAACTACGTTCAAAGATATACAGAAACAGACTGATGTTTTGCAAAAAACATTTTTTTTTTTACTTCTTACGACGATATCGGAAAACAGAATGTCAGTAAAGTTCTCATTGTGCGTAACGCGCTTAGGCGTGTGACGCCATCATCGTTACCCTCGTCAACAGACGTCAATTCTGAGCCATAACGAGGGCTACCATTTTAAGTCTCAGTACTCGCCTCTCCCCCACCGGTGACGCTGTCAAGGCCAATAGCTCCAAGAGTAACATATTTTTCAAAAAATATATATATAAGTAAGACATTAGCAGTTTTAAAGAAGAAATTATACATAAACACCACTATGAATCAATAATAAATCAAATGTGAAAAATTGGGCAGTTTGTTCACTGCTTATCTTGACTTACGCAGTAAAAGAACTAGACTGACGAAATGACGAATAAATAATAGATTAATAAAATAATTTAATTTTTATTTATTTTTTAAGATTAAATAAAACTAATAACAAAACCATAGTACCTACTTTTGTGTTCTTATATCGCTACGAAGTACCCAAAAGAAGATTCTGGAAATTTTTTTAATAAAATTTGCATAGCGTTGAGTTTCGTCAAAGTTTTATTAAATGCAGTTTTCAACGAAAAGTTAATATAAAAACGTAGCCAAACAGGCGACAGGCGTCACAGAACAAAAGAGTGACAAAAATGTCATACACCTTTGTCGCAGGTTGACTTTGTACTGCGAGCTATTCATATTACTTATAGAATATCTATACATAATATGACAAAAGACGAACGTGTGTGTACATGAAATATTTTGTGAAAAGACCAATCAGATACCTACAGTGACCAAACATGTATCTTTTTTTTTAATTTTTTACCGCTGTACGCAGGGCCGGATTTAACACATTCATGCCACTATGTGTTCAAGTGTATTAGAAATGGACACACATGGTGTGTCGGTGGGGCTTAATGTGTTATGGGAGTCCTCCGTCATCGGGGTTACAGCCTCCAGGCCTTCACAAGACAGGACTAAAAAAATAAAAAAAAAACAAATATCCACTCGCAATTGTCCATTCGATAACACGCTAATTTAATATCTAAAAAATATTTGTTAAAATATTTTTCTTTATTTCCTAATATTTTTTAAATAGTTGACTGAAAAAAAATATTAATTGTATTTAGGAAATAATTAAAACCTTCCTTTGTTGCCTAGGGCCTTCAGACCTCCAAATCCGGCCCTGTTCGTATCACACGAAACCAAGAGATGGATTTTAATAAAACCCAACATGATGGCTAGACAATGAAAAGGTTTTGAGGGCATAAAGAAACGTATATCCAACGCCACCGCGACTAACGTCAAAATCACAACCTTGTTTAAAAAATGACAATTTTGTTTTCAAAGTCTGGCTGTTAGTTGATGAATATGTTGGATGTGTTTAGAAATGCAATCCAGCACGCCTGTCACTCATAATGACCTTTTAAATTATATTAATATTATAAAGCTGAAGAGTTTCTTTGTTTTTTTGAACGCGCTAATCTCAGGAACTACTGGTTTGAATTGAAAAATTATTTTTGTGTTAGATAGTTTATTTAATGAGGAAGGTTATAAGCTATATTACGTCGCCCTACGACTTATAGGAGCGAAGCAGTAACCATAAACGCGAGTGAAACCCCAAGGGGCAGCTAATTTGTAGACAATTAAGACTAAATAAAAATCGACTTCATAAGCAAAATATGCAATTTAGTTTGCTTTGATGAAACGTAAAATAATTAACCGTAAATAAAAAAAGATTCGAAATATCAGTAATATTCGATTCGAAAGTGCTGTTAAAGCCCATTTGAATAAAGTATATTTTGAGTTTGAGTTTGAGTTTTGAGTTTATCACGAGCCTTTATATAGATATATATATAGACATTACATATGATAGATAAATTAATGTTAGACGAGAAAACGTAACAAGCAGACAGACAAATAGAGTTATTTTCGCATTTACATTATTTATGGAGTATGAATTACAATTATAACCACGCCTGTTACCAAATAGCAGATCTCCTTTGGGATTTAATTTAATTTCATATCGCAAACCTTTTACGTAATGTTTTAGCTTCCTGAGCTCCCTTAGCATATTTATCAGATTGTTATCGTTGCCTAAGTTCTAATACAATGTAAATAAAAATTAGCAACTTTATAGGACAGCGAGCAATGTTGAATAAGTGAAATAAAATGATTTTTTATGTACACCAGGAAATATATATGTATATATAACACAGCTGTAAAATTGTCTGAGAGCAATTAGTTGAAAGTATAATTATCGGCAGGCCGGTGTGAATTAATATAATGAATTAAGAAAGCACGGAATTACATATGTACATATTAACTATTCTCCTCACACATACCGATTTTTTTCAAACATTTTAAATTCAGATTATGAATCTTTGAGGCCAGCTTTTAAGGCTCCTTTATCCTTAATACTAATGAAACTAATTATAATTAAATAAGAAAGGAAAATAGTACATAAAGTATAATTTATAAAAACGTTACCGCGTAATATAAAATATAAAATACATATTTCGTATTAATTTTTGTAATAGTCCCAGTCGGCTCAACTCTCTTACAAAATAATTCATCTAAACAAACTCGCTCACAGTCTGAAACCTCCATTACACCGTACTCCAGGGACTTAGACAGGATTCCTACTAAGCAGGCCATCTGATATCACTATATAATATGCTTTGTTTACGTTTCAAATTTTCAGTTCTAGCGGTTAGATTCATGTATCTAAAATATATTTTTGTCATTCCAGAAACGTTTCTTTTTTAATTTAAATATTTTTATGAAACGCTCGGTAATATTAAAATTAAATATTTTACGCCTGCTAAAGTTAATAGAGCTGTTTAGAATACGAAATTACGAAATAATAGATATAATATAAACTCACAGAAGATATCTTGAGAAATATTTTTTTTTCTATTAGGCGAGAATTACATTTGTAAGTTTCATTCTAGTAACTGATATAAAGCAACTCTGTATCTGTTAACAGGTAGCATTACGTAAATTGCGAGTGTCAGTACACAATTCATAGAGAGTAAGTTATTTCAGCAAAAAAATAATTAAGTGAAATCAATGATGTTACAATTTATGTACTAATCTTATCAATTTCTTTATCTAAAATTTATAAATATAATTCTTCACTAAGTATTAGAAATATCAAAAACTAAATCAGAATCAAAAAACGATTAATTTTTATGATTGAATTGGATTTTTCATTCATATAAAATGCATATTCCATCTTCAGAATCAAAGAGACATTTCAAAGAATGCTGTTAGCGGCAGCGCTATTTATAACCCGAGTCCCAAAGTCTCATTAAATTATAAGTTCAGAGGGATTAACATACTTAGTGTTGTTATAAATGTTTTTGATAATGTTATGAACGGTTGAAATGGTATTAATGACTTGAATTATAAATAAATTATATAGGATTGATTTAGAGAATAATTTTAGAAAAAATCAAAACACTTTATTGTCGTCCTTTCTATTTTTGATAGAAATAACTACGTATGAGTAAAACTTCATGCAGTTCTTAATATAGATGTAAAGATGTGGTTGTTTCTTTGATTCTCTATGGCTTCTTGATTTAAGGTATATTTATATAGCATTTGCCCTAATAAATGGATGAATACCAGAATAATTGAATATAATTGAAATCTTGTTAAATAACAATTTGAGGTTGAATTAAAACAACGTTGTACAAAAATTATTAAAAGAAAAATATCCGTCCTGACATTTGAAGAAAGAATAAAATCTCGTCGTGAAATAAATTTAAAAGGAGACGCCGTCACAGTCCGCTGTTTGTCAATGGGTATTAAATCAGTCCCCATTCTGAATGCCAGTCGCCGAAGTTATGCAAAAAGTTTAAAGAATATTTGAAAGAAAATCAGACGCTATTTTATTTTCAGTTAAAAAGAAACACCTTTAGGATGAAATATAGTTTTGTCAAAATAATTTTTAGTTCTCAACAATGGTATGGATTTATTGGAAAAGTTTATACAATAACAACAATATTGGAGAATTTTTAGACACGTGAGTTGTTACGTTATTTATAGAGATTTTTATTTACTGGAACTCTGAAATTATAAAGATTTAAATTAGAATACGGATTCTTGGAACTTGACAAATAGCAATTCGCATTTCCCTAATCACCACAAACGAATGTCATTGAACATTAAATACTAAAAATTTTGAACTGTAAAATTTAGTTGCAAAATTCATTGGAAATAATATTTTTTCTAACGTAATAAGAAAACGGATTTCAAATGGTATTGAATCTAGATCCGAATTTGTCGGCTGGTCAAGGCCTAAAAGTCAATGCTCGTCAAAGTGTACATCAAACATGTCGGAAGAGCCGACATGGCCACAAATGATCCGACTCTATTTGGGTCAGCCCTCGATCAACGTCAAATGACCAGTCTCCTTTGTTATAGCTCGGTTTAATAACACTGTTGTTTATAATCAGTACGAGGATAAATTTATAGCAGCGAATATTTGACTTCTTTGTTATCTATTAAAATGTATGAATAAAACATTAGATTAATCACGTGACTACCTTTATTATTTCCATACATTTAATTAGTCTTTTCTCGAATTCCTTAAACGCTATATAACTCGATATGTTTGATTCCTTAGAGAGTATTAATTGCCAATACACAAACAATCTTAAAATGATCATTATTGCGTCCAAGTGATCATTATTGAGATCAGTATTGACCAGGAAAATTGTCATAAGGTTTAAATTACACTTTTAAGTTTTAATAAAGATTTTTATAACTATTTTGACATTGCTTTAAAGAATTTATTTTCAGTGTTTTTTTTTGATAACCACAGCTCTCGTAAGCTTACCTAAGCAACAGTTACCAGGATACAGAGTTCTTTTATATCAATTACGAGAATAAAACTTACAAGTGCAATCCTCTGAATATAGATTTTGTCGTGCCGAAAAAGAACCTTATTCCTATTTAATTTACACATATCGACTGAAATAATTACGAACTATTGTGTCATAAACATATTATGTATTTTATAAAAACTACCCTTGCCACTAGTTTAATATTGTATTTATTTTATCTCACTACGAAAACGTCGATCTTCATCAATAAACAGTGAGGACCTATTTACAATACCGTTATTCAATCATCTCGAATATTTCGAGTGTTTGTGTCAGCGCTTTTGGAAATATTGCTATTGGAAATACTCTTACGTGAAGGGCCTTTGGATACAAAACAAAGGGCTTGGGCCCTTTCGTCTGCTTTTAATATGTATCGAGAACGTTTGTTCTATCCTTACGTATGATAAGATCGCATTATTCAAATCTACATATCTAACAACCCTGAGGAAATTGTCAAATCGCCAGTATCTTAATTGTCTGGACTTTTTTTATTTTCTAAAAAAGGGAGTTTCATTGGAAACTTATTTTTTCATGTTACGACGAAAACGACTAAGCCGATTCGGTTAAATCTTTTTTTTTATTTGAAAGGGTATACTCACCTATAGAATTTAGAAATCAGTTTAGTGGTTTACTTTTACAATTTCACAAAAACTAGAATAAATTTGTCATTAATTTAAAAGTCTTGTGTTTTACATACGATGTTTGGACGTCTATATTTGAAATTCTATGTTATATGCATAGTTTTGTTTAAAATTATCCAATATATATATATATATATATATATATATATATATATATATATATATATATATATATATATATATATATATATATAAAATAAGTGTTTAAATTTCATATGTAAATATTATCGCAGTATTCATTTAGCAATTATCAATGTTTCACGAAAAGAGTTTTCGAGTTATTCGTGCTTGCCGTTGTTACATACAGCTATCGATAAAACATCGTGTTTCGCTTTAGTTTGTCGAAACAATTTTCGTGAACGACCTATCAGTTCCCTTTCAGATTAGAGTCATCAATTTGTATTGATGTCGATCTCTCACTCTGCAGTGCGGTATCTGTATGTCATCATTTTATAAGAAAAGATCAAATGTCTACTAATATTATAAAGCTGGAGAGTTTGTTTGAACGCGCTAATCTCAGGAACTAGTGGTTCGAATTGAAAAATTATTTTTGTGTTACATAGTTTATTCATTTACGAAGGCTATATTACATAACGCTACAATTCATAGGAGCGAAGCAATGTCAATAAACGCAAGTGAAACCGCAAGGGACAGCTAGTGTATGCATATTATTCGCATTGTCGACGATCCCAATCTCACAGACGGTTTAGAACCTTTAAATGTACGGAGAGACGTTGGCTTTCTGAGTGTTTTCTACCGTCTGTACAACGGGGAGTGTTCTGACGAACTCTTTGACATGGTGCCACCGTCTCGCTTTTACCATCGCACCCTTCGCCTTAGGACTCGATATCATCCACACCACCTGGATGCATGGTCATCTTCCACAGTGCGGGCTTCACGGTCCTTTTTACCGCGTACTTGCAAGCTGTGGAATAATCTTCCTCCTGAGGTTTTCCCTGAGCGCTATAATTTGGGGGTTTTCAAGCGTCGAGTGTATAGACACCTTTTCACTAGAGGCCGGCAACGCACCCGCAACATCCCTGGTGTTGCAGATGTCCATGGGCGATAGTGACCACTTAACATCAGGTGGTACTATCAGCTCGTTTGCCCCCCTATTATATATATTAAAAAAAAATTAAATTGGCCAAATGTATATTTCGATATTTAAATTTCGATAGAATAAAAAAGTATATACATATTATCACAACAAATAATTGACTATTAATTAATGATATACGAAAAGTAATAGATTTAACTAGCTATTTTAGGCCAATTTTCTACAAAAGTGTTGTACCTCTCCAGTCGAGCTATCACTACGTTCTACGATAAAATTTACTATGTTCTATCTAAAACGGGTTTTTCTTTTTGCGCATATATATATTTTATTATATATTATATAGGACACTAATTGTGTTAGAATAAGTTTCACTTGAGAAGTATTTTATGGTATAAAAATAATTATGAAAAACAAAAAGAACTTATCATACCGATATCTATTAAGGGTCTAATCATAAAAATGCCTATAAACATTTATATATTATGCTCGTACAATCTTCACCGGCGCTCTGTATACCGAAGACATAATATGGTAATCTATTTCTCTGGGTCTGGGATTGACATCATTTGCCTTCGAGGTAAATTCCGATAAAATATGTTGAATAGCTTATATATTTATATATATTCTCATTGATTACGACCTTTTTGGTGTGTGATGATTCATAATAATCTTTAAAATATTTTGTATTTATGAATAACACATTAAAAGGACTAATTGCGAGTTCAAGTCTCTTTGTCTGACGTTATATTTTATATGTTTTTATTTTTTACATTATGTTACGAGGAATTGTTAATTATTTTATAAAGTTTCTTTGATGTAAAACATTTATAGCCGCGGGTCAGATTGACTGTTAGTGACATGTTTCGCCATTTAATTTTCTTGAAAAAAGCAAATTTTGAATTTTAAATTTCTTTTATATTATTAATATAAATGTTTATCTTTTTCTTGAAAATAATCTTAATTATTTATTTTTCATAACACATTTATTTTCTCTAGTAAACTATATTTTTATGCATACTATACAAAATAATTTCGATGTTTCTTATCAGCCATGCGTTACGTCACAATATTTTATTTTAATAATTAAACTTTTGAATAACGATGATATTCATCATAATCAACAGGATATATGTGTAATTTTATACAATGTGTTTCGTAAAGCAAAAATCATAAAATTGGTTTTGAAAATTACGTTACAATACTGCCTTTCTGACTCACGCACAATATCCTGTAATATTAAAATGATTTTGAAATGTTCATGATTATTCGGCTGCAATAAAATCAGTTGTTTTCATAATGATCATAGTATTTGAGTGTGCCAACGTTCGGGGATTTAGTTCTTTTCTTTTCTTAAAAACAGTTTGAAGAGCAACAAGCAACATTCTATAATATATATATATTAAAATAAATGATCCTCTTTTGGACAAAGTCTTGTTAATGAAATAAATATTAGCATATCAATCATCACTTTGAATGATTTATGAATATATTAAAAATCAATTATATTTTTATACACATTTGAATATTAAAAATAATATTATGCGAATGATAAATGAGGCACAGTCGTCGCTAGTTCATTAATCTGAATAGTAACGGTGATTTAAGCTCAATTTCCACCAGAGATGTGCTACGTTGCTATGCTATGCGTGTGTCAAATCCATTAATAGAATCACGTGATTCTCATCTTGGTCTAGTAGAAAGGGGTTCAATAAAGTTAAATTTTGTATATAGAAGTTGAAGGTTGCATGCTTAGGACGCAAGTTAAGGATGTAAGTAAGCTAGGGATGTGCCATCAGTATATCTACGTAAAATATAGAACAGGGTTGGGTAGATGGCGCTAACGTACTAAGTTAATACAGCGCCAATTATCACGAAATATTTGACACTGTATTTATCTATATATATAAAATCACTTGACTGATTCATCAACGCAGAGCCTAAACCACTGGGGCTACGAACTTGAAATTTTAGCAGTATGTGGCTTTTTGGTTGCAGGCATCCACTAAGAAAGGGTTTTTCAATTTTCCACCCCTTAGAGGGTGAAAAGGGGTAAAAACGTTTGTATGCAAAATATTATTCCGTGGTCGTATTAACTTAAAACTGAATACACATACTTCTACTATAAATATAAAATAGAAACGGGGTACTATTATTCTACACTGGGGTGCAAGGGGGTAGTAAAGTTTGTATGGAGAAAATGTATTGTTTTGACCGATTATCCTTAAATTCAGCACAAACATTACTTAATTAAATTCATGTATCCCAGAATTTCAAAATCATCCCTTTAAATGACGCTAGGGGTAAGAAATCCTGGCAAGATCACAATTTCGCTGGTAGATTTATTTAGCTGGAAAAATATACGCTGGCGTAGCCGCGAGCAACTGCTAGTGTTATATAAAGTTACAGTAGTAGTATACAGTTTGCAAATCATACAATCCTCAGCAAGATAGTTACTTCATGCAAAGCGTATCTTTACATCCTTCCCGCACCGCTACACAACTTACCTTTGGTGGATATAGACAAATAATTTGGGTAGTTTTAACTTCACTCACCGCTAAGTTCATCACATCACTAGTGGAAAAGCAGCTTTAAGTTAAACTGCGGTTATTCATTAGACGCTTTCGAGTTACATTTAACGTGATTTGATTGTAACATATTCAGAACGAAATATGATTTATTGATTTATATAAATTATACTGACTCGGAATCTGGTTAAGATTAGCTTTGAATGTATAAAATTGGATTGTTGCTTGCTATTCAAATATGTAAAAGTATGCTTTAAATACTTTTTTCTATTTTTAAACGAAATTTGCAAGTAAAACATTTTAACCTCCAAGAAGTTCCTGTGATAAGTATGGAGTATTATTGTAGAAAAAAAGGATAATATACAATGATATTTTCTAATTATAGATATGTTACGTTCATTTGACATTAAAAAATTGTATTCATTTCCAAATTTGACTAACTCGTTAACTGTTTTGTTGGCCAAAAGATAGTCTCGCCTGTTATATTCAGTCGCTAATTAGCTGGTTGCTTGAAAAAGTCGTTTAAAATGGTCCGCAGTTCGAATGGTAAAATCCATAATCTATCTGCATTTTATAATATAATAATATTATTCTTTGTTTTACTATATTAATTAGCGAATTTATTATTTCTATTAAATAATATAAAATACTACAACAGAAGTCTTTGTTATCTGGTACAAACCGAAGTAGCCGTTTAAGGTAAATTAAACGTAAACAATAAATTAGGTAAAATTCTGTCACAATACTTTACCTGGCTAATAAAGTTGAATCCATAATCTGTGGTTGGCGTGCGTCGATCACGACAACATGAGGTGGTCGTGCGTCTGCGTCTCGTCGGAACGCGTCGAGAGCCTCCCTGGCGCCGCGCACTGCACGCGACTCGCCGCCAGCACGCGCGGCCGCGTTGCAAGCGGCAGCGCACACGCGAGACGCACGCTCCGGAAACACGCATAGTAGCTAAACAAATATATTTTGTTAGTTTTTCTAGTCTTATATATTTAAGTAAGAAAAAAACCAGTTGCACCAGATTTAGATTAGTGCATTTATTACCTATATGTATATTTGTTTCTATTTTATTTTTGAAGTATCTATAATAATTGTAAATATTATATTATTTCTTAAAGGAGTTTTATGTCAATTTAATATGGTAGAGATTAATACTAAATCATAAGCAATGTGGGTTACGCCATTTTGAAAATAATTTTTCTTCTAATAACTAAAATTAGTAACTTCTAAAATAAATGTTTCCATTAAAAGAATACAGTTTAAAATAATAATGTAACTAATTTAAAACTATGTGAAGTATTCGCACGGATCATCTAGTATAGCTAATGGTGTTGTAGTACGTGGTGTTTACCTCTAAGGGTTCCGGTGGCGCGTAGAGTAAGGCGGAGGGGATGTGCGAAGGCGGCGGTGACCTGTTCTGCAAAGAGAAGCCTCTGTGTAATATGCATTGACACTAATTGTTACGCCACGCATTATTTTCTAAAATACTAGTATTGTATGCAACTTTATTTCTTTTAACCCAATGGCGTATTTGTGTTGCATAATAATTAAGGCTTAGATGGAATGAGAACACCTTTGAAAATCCGAAACTTATAATATTCGTACTTATATATCTTTAGGATTGAAAATAATGTTAGTTACGAAAAGGAATCGATGTCTTTAATTTGAAAATCAAACTACGAAGGAAGTATTTATACATATTTTACTTATCGTACGTTTTAATTGCATTCTTTTTGATAAGATCGTTTCAAACCTATTGAAATATAAATACTGAACCGTTTATTCATTTAAACGTAAAAGTAAAATGTATTATTTTCTAACTGACAGAAGGACATAGGTCAGGTAACACTGGTTGGTAACTCATGTGGGGAGTCCTCTAGTAAAGTGTTTCTGTGTGTGTCTTTAATAAAAATATTTCCTTTAACCTTCCAAACGACATACACAAGACTTTTTTAAATGGAAAACATATTTCACTATCAGCAAAATACGCAATTTATTCTACTTGAATGATAAACTTGTTCCACTTATTTTAATTTTAAAACCAAACTACTAAATCGTAAAGTATAATCATTCAAACAATAAAAGAATTAACCACACCGGTTAAGCAGTTTTCGAATAATCGGTGAACAACAATAAATATTAAAAAAAAACCTCGACTTCTTGAGCACCTTCTCATTTATTGAAAGGCGGTTAAAAATATTGTAAACAAAATTATAATATATTTTATTCATTATAATTTCTTAATTTTTAAGAGAAGATTGCATAAAAAGTATTACAATACTTTTATCAAATAAAACTTTACGAGTATATAATTATATTAAAATACGGCGTCTTAGTTAGAGAAACAGATGTTTACGTTATTAAGTATATAAAACTGGTCTCGAAATCTAGGATTATATTAGGATAATAATACGGCCATAATATAATACCGTACCACTGACCGCGCCATTCGTTCCGGGATAAAGATCCCAGGATTTCGTAATGCCCTATTTCGGAGATGAAGACACACTTGCGTACAACGTGATCATTTCTCCGGAGGTTCGCTCCCAAGGCCCAGGAATGGCCGAGATTATTGCTGTCCTAAATTGTTCCAACCTTGAAACTGTAAAGCTTCTCTTCCGTAACGGACTAGAAGAGATTATTCAGTGTCGTCACGTGTCACACAATTTATTACCCTTTTTTAATTTAGTCTTTTGGTGGAGTTGTAAAAAATAGGTTTAATTTTTACCCGACTGCGCAATAGAATTATGTTCTACTCATCTAATTGTATATTATATATTTTAAGCATTCGCGATTTACAATGTTCATATTTTATATAACGGGTCTTATCGCGATAACTAATCGTACTAATACCTAATTGGATATCTACCATTAGGCAAGTGCCTTTCTGTACAGCTTCGAAATATCGGCAAAGTGAATTTTAGTTAATATCATCTATCGATTCGTCTAAAATCTAAACCCTGCCATTCTAATAAACCAGGAGATTAATAACACGGAGCTATCGCTATCGTTCGTATCGTTTTAGTACAAAAATCAGAAATCATATGTCAGAATGTATCGAAAATAGCCTGCTAATTTCGTTTTAATGAAACCCAAAATAGGGGCTGAAACATACATAATCGGATTTGCAATATGTTATTTTATTATATAATAAATATTATATAAATAATGTATAAAAAATATATTATTTCTAATCTTGATAACGAAGTGTCTACAAAGTTTTAACTGATTAATTTCTAATGAAACCAAATTCATCTGAAAGATAACGTTTGAGATTAATTAATTAACGACAAGATGATTGACACAGATAGCTGGCGAAACTGTTAAATAATTTGAACGAATTTAATACATTAAAATAAATTAAATTTGTGTTTATTCAATAACTTTACCGTTTCGAAGTGTTTATTGTTATTTATAATCCTAAAATACAGAATCATTATAGAATTTTGTACAATAACTTTCAAATGAAATTTAAATGGATGAGCTTTAAATTTGTATTAAATATAAGTTGAAATAATACAACCTGCCGAGATTGAGGGTCTATCTAAGGTTTAATTAAAGGCGAGTTCTCTGTTCCTTTTGACAAGGTTTTATTGAACTTTCTTTGGTGTGTCATAACGGTTTTCCTTTGAAGTATAGATGATATACCAGTAATAACGATACAACGAAATGTTATGACAACGAAGTATGGCCTGATGACCTTGAAAGTGGCCAGTGGTCTTTTAATAAGACCGTGTATTTTTAAAATATTTTTTTTTACTGTAATATTAATCATGAATCATAATTATGAATATTTATATGTAAAGGAAAAAAGGTTTGTAGTTGAGACATATTGAGGAGTGTGAGATTTTGAAAGTTATGTAGAAGAGGCGCGCACAAAGCTAAAATTTATGTATAAAATGCTTAATACAAAATAACGAATGTTTTATTATTTTACTTATATTGAAAACAATATCGAGCAGTCGAGAAAATTCCATAATATTTCAAGTTACAATTTTGTGAATTATGAATAAATTTTGACTTGTAATTTTAGTGTAGGTAAATACTTTTTCTTTGAATAAACTGTACAATTCCCATGGCTGATAATATTAAGGGTACATTTTTTAATGGCTTTCATTGTTCTCATTGTAAGTAAAAGCGGAAGGGTGTCGATGAAATGAAAGCATTTATTTTATCCCTTAATGCGGCTTTCAGATTGGTATTCTTGTAAGGGACGGGAATCAGTAGATTTTAGGAGTGTTTATATTATTTTTTTTATAAACGAAAGACATCCAAAGGTTCATAGCTGCCCATTCTCTTCTTCCGTATTTTATCTATTAGTAACAGTAAGTAGACAAAACTGTAGCTTAATAAGTATATCTTCCTGTGAGAATGTTTTTCAAGAACGAGAACTAGACGTTAGAGACCTTAGGGTGAAGTAGGCGTGAGTTTCGTTACCTGATATTATATTTCTACTACTAGCTGTATCTCGCAGTTTCACTCGCGTTTATAGTTACTGCATCGATCTAATGGGTCGTAGCGTGATGTAATAATAGCCTATAACCTTCTTCAATTAACGAGGTAAGCAACACAAAAAGAAAATTTAAATCAGTCTAGTACTTTCGGACTATATTCAATGCAAAGAAACTTTTCTCTTTATAATATTAGTGTAGATGATTATGTAATTGTCAGAGTTGTTGAAATGTTAGCGACTAAATATCTATTGGTAAACGTTTAAAACATTTTATGTATTTATTTTTAACATAAAAATCTAAGAAGGTTATAAAAAGTATACTAAAAATCTAAAATCAACTGTCAAATGTACCGGCGGTAGCGGTAGCTCACCGTTATTAGTCTGCAATCTAAAAATTAAATTTATGTGCGTTTTAAAAACGAAATATATAACTATTACTATTATATTATAATATATTTTACCTTATTATGTTTTATTATTACGAACGGTTACTCAATTACTTATCACGAAATCTCAGAATCTTCAAGTGCTAAATTTGTCTCCTAAGGGGATAAAACGGGGTTGAAACCGCGAAGGGGCGCAAGTTAAGTATATGTACATTCTAGGTATTGTACTAACTTACAAATCCGTCGCTTAAAACTTATATTTTCACAAAATTCTAAAGAAAAGGATGTGGTTTATATTACCACTGCTCTTTGGCGTATATTCTTAGAATTTCGCCTTTGTCTTTGCTTACCTGACGTACAGAAACTCGTGCATGTCACTGGAGTAGCAAGATGTAGCGTGGCCGTGATAATTTAATTACATACTGGTTTATATAACATTATTAGCAAGGACATTATTACGTTATCTTCATAGCTATTTAGTGTAATAATTAAATTAATATATGTTTTAGTAATTAATTCCATTTTAATTATAATTTATGAAGGGCACTTGTTTTTATAGGGCTATAAACATAGGGTCAGCAGATCTTCCCTTGCTAACAAGGGACGAACTTATCTTTAATAACAAAGTAAAACAATTTAAACTTTTGAATGTTACAATGAATTTATTGCTTTTATATCTTTTTATTTGGAATATATTTAATTAATTAAAAAATGTGGCGTATCATCGAAGTTTAAAAGATGTTTTTAAAAACCGTAAAGGCCTAGCAATCTCCGGTAGAACATTTTACAAAGGGGTAAATGACCCCTTTCTTGGTCTCGTGTTACGCTGTCGAGTTCTTAATAAGTGCCTCGTGTTGCGAAGTCGGGATAATTGCGCAGTGTAATAATACTAGGTGCAATATACATATGTATGTGGACGTTTTTACCTACGAGAATACGGAGTACGGGCATTCTTTACTACATGCGTGTTGATACTAGGATAATTATGAAGAAAGACATGGATGACATACTCTTATAAGAAATCATTTAGTATTTTTCGTTAAAGACAAAAGAGAATCACCCGAGAAATGGTTTTGAGAAATGTTTTTCTTAAAAATTTCATTTCAATTTTGTCGTTAGAGCAAAATTATTTTCAAAATTTCCATATAATATATACAAAAAAAGGAAACTTAAATTTACATATCGTTATAATTACTGTACAAATCATGTCTATTATCAAACTTTTTCATAAATTTCAGAATTATAAAATCCTATGTTTGTTTTACTCTTATTGTCGAGTATACTACCATTACGTCTGTGTCTGGTTGAGTTAAGGTTTGCGACAATGATTCGAAGGCTTACAACGCGGTTGAAACTTGGATTCGTATTTTGGCCCTTACGGTAGTATATACCGTACTGTTAAAGACATGTGTGCGTTAGCCTATGCCTATATAAATACATACATACAGGCCGATGTTTCTGAATCCCAGTGGAGGACCATCCAGCCGCAGCGTTCCCGTGTCACAAATGCGTTTCTATACTAAATTTAAGACTTTATTGGCTGCACGCGGTCAGCCGAGTTGTGGTCGTGGCTATTTAGCATTTAAATAGGAACTCATATATTAATCTATAGTCTATTTTTCTATACTCGACTTATTTAGTTACAACATCCAAACGGAAAATTCCCTTTTTTGGATTTTTCGAACATTTTTTTTAAATTTAATTTTCATTATAAAAAACAAATCAGTGGAATCATAAGATCGATGTTTTCTCATCTTTAACCTTTATGTGTGATTAGAAGTACGCCATTTTTGTCTGCTAAACAAGACAGGTAATAAAAATAGATCATATACCTACATAAATATATAAAGAGGATAAACTTTTGACTTAATTACTTGCAGTTAGATATGAATGCCAAATAATTTCCAGATATTGTATCTGTTTAAGTAAATCGAATATAATTGTGAACGCAAAATACTAATGGTTATGCCTGACTTTGTTGGTAATAATAAGTCACGAATTACTTGGCATATTGGGCTTAATGTATAAACTATAAAAATTGTTTCAAATATTATAGACTTGATTTGAACATAAAATGGTTTTCCTTCACCTGGATATCGACATTTAAATACAGAAAAAGTATTATTTTATAAATTCTCTTTTCAAACTTTTAAGATTCATGGAGTTTAAAAAACTGCATGACAAAATAATAAATCCGCATTTTATTTCAGAGTTTGCGGTTTATTCTAGTAAATACGACTACATAAATCCCAAGATGTACTGTCTTCATATTGTGGAGATTGTACGTTTAAATAAATGGGTTTAAACTGAGGCGTGCATATAATACGAGCGTGGCATACCCTGCTCTAAATAAATTGCCCTAATTAAAATATATGTTTATAGGATTTAGATATATTTCTAAAAACATTATAATTATTAAAAAAAAACAATTCAGGGTTTTATAAAATAAATATTTCTTTATTATTTATACCCGTGACCACGAAAGCTGTAGTGCTCGAAACGTCGGGAAGATAATAATATACGCGATTTAAATCCGTTTAAAATAGTTTTATTTCAATGAGTAATAATCGCGAAAATCTAAGACAACGTTAAATACATATTTGTCTGTTTTATAATCTTTTTTTATAAAGAAATTTTTATAATAACATCAACAGTTCTCAATTCTTAGTGTATGTTTTCTTAAAGTTTGGTTCCTAGGAAGACTGTTATTTACTAACAGACTTAGAAACTTTTAAAGATATACTATAATATCGGTTCTTAAAACTCATTCAGTAGTTTGATTTTAAAATTAAAATAACTGAAATAAGTTTGTTATTCAAATAAACGAAATTACGTATTAGCTTTTAAAGTCGTTTCTACTATTTTTAAAGTCTTACCTTGTTTTTAAAATCTCTGTTCCGCAAACAATTTTACCTATATTTTATGTTAGGTAATATGAACGCTGATAAATAATACTGTGTCAATCAATTTAAATTTTGAGAAAATGGTGTTTAAAAGTGTCAAAACTTTTCTAAACTTATTTCAAAAAGTGTACATCGATCTTGTCTTTTGATAAAAGATACAATGAATTAAAAGCAGATAAATATATTCAATATATTATCTAATAAAAAGTATTTCAAATATTTGAGATTATTGTATAGATTGCAAAATATGGAATGCACTTGAAATTCGAAACAATTAATTATATAACTTTTTTCCGTACTTATTTAGTTTACATGATTGGATTTTTTTTAATAATGTTAAATACGCATTGCATTATCAGAATTTATCATTATCTCCGATTTTGACTTTTTGTGGGTTGACACATTATTGCTTATCAGCATCCATATTACCTATATGTTAGACAATCACTGTCTATAAATTCCATGCATACATAATTCGATGTATATAAACACATATCTAATCTTATCAAGTACCTTCGCTAGTTCTAATGAAGTATTTTGCTTTGGAATATAATTAAAGTAAGGTAAATACATCGTATAAGGTATTCGTATAACAAGAAAGAATATTCGAGATAATTTATTCATAATGTTTTTGGACTTACGATTTATATTTTATATGAAATATTTTAAACATAATATTTACCGTCCTTTTCCTTTCTTTTTTAGGTACTCGGTTCCAAAGGCAGTGTGATTGATGTACAAGTGACTTACAGAGTTGCCTAGCAACGAGTTGTTAATATCAAGAGATTTTGAGTCGAACAGACCACTAGAAGTTCCTAAGATTCTTTTAAGAATTAAAAAAAAAAAACATTTAAAGTTTGAAAAGATTCTCATAATTATAGCTTAGGATCATCCCGATTTAAATCTCGACATCAGTATCATATCGACATCAGTTTAGAAACAAATAAAGCCGCATCGAAATCCATCCATTCGTTAGCGGACTATAATGCCACAGACTCACAAATACACAGATGCACATGTTAAACTTATAACTCATTTCTTTTTTAGTGGATAATAATAATCAAAAGAAATGGGTATGCAATAACAAATTATCCGAAAACTGTCTTAAACATATGAGACAGATCTAGTACAGAATCGTGTTACTAAGAAAAATGTTACATAATTATTTATACGTAATTTTAAATCATAATTTTTTTGTGCATTCGTTCATTGTGTCATATTTTTCAAATTTATTTCAATATATTTACAAATTATGAAAGTTTTTTTTTGTTTTATTAGAATGGCACACTTGATTTCCAATAGAATAATATTAAAGAACGATACAATCAACTAATATTAACTTGATTGATCGAGGTATCACAGTTTATCTTTACAGTTTAATTCATATGTTAATTGAACAATTTATAAAAATGTACATAAATAAAATAGGAAAAATTATTTAAAAGCAATTAAACGATCACTACAAGTGGCGCCTTGCGGCGTGTAAAAAAAACACTACTCGGTGTGATTGAAGGGACATTGAGGGGGACTTTTTTTATGAGATATAACGAGACTGGCGAGCTAATTAGAAAATGTTAGAAATAAGTGTAATAAAGTATTTGAAAATTGCAAATTATATAACGCGCTGCTATAACGTTCCTATTATAAAACCTTTTTAAAAGAGTAACAATTGAGTTTCTTGCCGGTTCTTCTTAGTAGAATTTACATTCCGAACCGGTGGTAAATGGTGGTTTTCTTTTCTGTTTCTGTATTGACGATTGTGATAAAAATTTGCTAACTTATACTTTGAACTCGCTTAAAGGTTATAAGTTATAGGCATAACACAACTAAATTACAGTAGGTGGCTTGCGTTTCGTACCGGCTAGATACCGGCACAACAAAATCTATTTTAAGCTGCGTGCAAAAGCTACTCAGATATTAGGAGAATTACATTTATAACTTTTATTCTCGTAAGTTATATAAAACAATTCTATGACCCGGTAACAGCTATATAGGTCACCTTACGAATGTTGTGAGTCTGATATCAGGTACGAAGTAAATTCCTTTATGTGCAATGACGAACAATTTATGAAAATTTTGATGCAAGTCTGAGGCAAGAATTACACTTTTACGTTTTGCTCTCAGACTTTAATAAAGATTAATATAAATTCTTTTCTTCCTATTGTTTGGTTTAAACCTGAAAGAAATTACTGTTAGTGCCTTATTTTTGATGCTCACGGCTTTCGTATGGCACTTAGGTAACTGTTACCGGGTAATTACGAGAGGTAATTACGGGTAATTACTATTTATATCAATTGCGAGTGTACAAAAACCTCGAGCTTAAGCTAGTCAGGTGTGAAGATTTAAATGTCGAGAGTTTTTTTAATTTTCAACTTTATCTTGTGTTCGAGAATTGTTTTCGAAACGTATTTAAAGAAATTTATTGCAAAACAAATCAAAGGAAATCGGTTTACTTTAAGTTCGAATAATATTCCTATTAATATATTTTTAAAAAAACTAAACAATTTATGATATTCATTGATTGCACTTTTATACCACGAAAATATATTACCTGAATATTTCGTTATTGGTATTGATCTTAGGAACATTATAAAAGATTTAATAATGTTATACACCATCCCTATGCGAGTTGTAAGGTTTCTCATATTCCGGTATATCGGGAAATCAGAATCCATAACAAATATTACCCCTTATTAATTGAATTTTCCCGGAATTTTTCGATTACCCGGAAATTCTTGGATGCTACGCGTTCATCGTATTTTTTATCTTTAATGTTGTAGTTTTTGTAATAATATTCTTTAAGGATATTGATAGAAACGAATTACGTACACACAAATAATCAACCATATAAAAGTAACTCTAAATGATGAACAATACACCGTCTAAACTGATGAACCAGAAGAATGATATTTGTACTATGAGTCACATTGATTGATATTCATATCCTTGCAATGTTAATAAGAACCTTTACCATGATGCAAGATGTGATGTACGATATTTATATAAAAACGTAAAATAATAACATCGAGATATGCTAGTAGATAAAACACGTATATATGTAAATGTAAACATTAAAACGCTATATATCTCTGAAAAATAATAGAGTAATAATAACCTTATTGCTTTTCTTTAAGAACAATTGAGGTGTGTACTCAGTAATGGGATATAGTATGTGATTAAAACTAGTAACTAAACTGAAACTAAAGTGAAGGTGAAAAAAGGTGAAGGTTTAGAGCTTAATCCACCACGCTGCTCCACTGTGGGTTAGCGGATATACACGTGTCAGAATTTCTTCTGGCGCATGCATGTTTCCCCACGATGTTTTCCTTCACAGCCGAGCTCAAGATAAATTTAAACACAAATTTAGCACTTTAAACTCAACGTTGTTAGCCGGGTTTTGTTAGCCTGTAATCATCGGTTGAGAATTGAGATCAACGTTTTCTAACCACTAGGCTATCTTGACTAAAACTACTAAAAACAGCTGACCTCCTTTTCTCGATATTTTTATACAGAAAATAATGATTCGATTTATATTTCTAAAGCAAATATTGTTAAACACCCTATTATGGACGGGTTGGGTAATTATCACATTCCATTGTAAACAAACCTAATCTTTACATCATTGGGATAAACACCTTTATCGTGTATCACACGTGCAGTTTCAAGTACTCATACTTAGTCGACTTTACAATGCAAATGCTAATAGATAAGATCTCTATCGAACCGAGAATGTTATTTCAATTTGGGTTAACTCAGGAATTTATTAATAGGTTCAGTTCTTGTTATTTGATACGAATAGTTTTCATTTATTGAGTTATGTTATGTTGTGCCCGCGTCTTTATTTGTTTATCTCACTGGATATTATATTGTTAATTAGAAATACCTTATGTGTTGACTTATAAAATAAGCGATCAATTTGTCAATTTTTCTCTATTTTACATACGTATATGTATACGTAAGGAATGCGTAATGTAAAAAAAGAATGTGTTTTGATATTAGTAATATAAAATAACAGTGATTTACATATAAAATATACCTTATGCACAGAAACGAATACGTGTAATTTTATTACAGGCTTCAAATTAAATGATTTGGATATATTTTATGATATTCGTAGTTTATATATTGTTATCGAAATAATTAATTTGGTCAAGATATGTGTTTAGTTCTATTAATAGATATGATAGAATGGGTTTTTACAGTGTATATTTGAAACATTTCGTGGCTAAATTATAAAATCGAGCCGAGATGGGTTAATGGTTAGAACACGTTGACCTCAACTGATGATCGTGGGCTGAAACCCCGGCTAGCACCGCTGAGTTTTCAAGTGCTAAATTTGTATTTTGAAGGAAAATATCGTGAGAAAGAGAAATGCTGACATGCATATCCGCCAAACTGCAGTGGAGCAACGTGGTGCATTAAGTCGTCCTTAATAATAGAGGACGTCTTGCACAGCAGTGAGACATTTACAGGCTGTTACTTTACTTAAGTTATAAAATATTTATTTGTATAATAACACTCTGTATACGTTAAGGCTCATTTTAACCATTCGTACCCCCATTCCCAGATTCTATTCTGAATATACGTTGCATTTAACATTTCTATAAATTGAATGACACAGTTTCATGTACAAAGGCAAATATCAGTTCTCTCACAATGCGTTTACAATTTCAGCATTATCGAATCCCTCTGGCATTGTAAATATCTACAGGAAAAGCTTACAGTGCGATGTGCTAGTGTTTATACAGTTGTGGAAAAAATCTATACAAATAAATAAAATTGATTGTTTGTAATATCTAATTAACTGTTGTCGCTAAATGCATATGAATATTCATTTAGTATACGCGGTATAACAAAAACACAATTTTTTAAATTTTTGTCTGCCTGTCTGTCTGTCGGGTTATCTGTCTGTTTGTCCCGGCTAATCTCTGAAACAGCTAGACCGATTTTGACGCGACTTTCACTCTAATAGCTAATGTTACAAGAAGTAACTTAGGCTACTTTTATTTTTTTTTATTTATTTTAATTAGTAAAAAAAAATATTACGCGAAAATAAAATTGAAACTAATGAAATATTGAAAAATATCCTGGACAAGTGTGGATGATAAATAAAATATATGAATATAATTTTTTCTCAAAAAATGAACGCAGGTGAAATCGTGAGGTACATCTAGTATTTTATAATTTGACTAGCTCCCTCTCGCGGCTTAGTTCGGTAGGCCATGGATCTAAATTAGGCGGACTGGCGGATTCACACATTCGCAATCTCTATTCTTTGTCACCCGTAGGCTATTCGAAATTTACCGCCTCTATCGACCTCTTCAATTAGATATCCTAGTTCTAAATCATATTTTGATGATACATATCGCTCAATAGCAGCCCTCATGATATAAAAAAATCCATATCCTATGTTATCTAGCCTGTTTTCATCCGGGGCAAAGTAGAAATCTAATAGCGAAATAATTTTTCGAATCAGTCCAGTAGTTTCGGAGCCTATTTCATGCATATAAATAAACAATAAGCCCATTCGCTTTATAATATTAGTGCAGAAAAGGTCCCTAAAAGCCGCCTCAAATCCACCGCCCTAGGCTTCAGTCTACCCAACCTAACTTGAGTAGTAACATGTACCAGGTTATGGTGGTGCGTTTCAATTACGACAATAATATAACTTTTTAATAGGGCTAATATGACATTTTTAAGTTACAAATGTTAACTTTGCCCTAAAAACACTAGATTATGATTGATAATTTCAGCGGGGAAATTATTAGTCCAAAATGTTACTGCAGCCTCATTTTTGCTGAGCTCAGACTGTCAAATGGGAGTCGCTGTGTGACATCTATACAGGTGGTGGTAACGCTACTAAAATGATCAACACATGCTCAGTTGTCTGTATAGTAATATATGAATGTAGAAAAGATTATTTGATTATCTTTTCTGTTTTATTAAACATAATACATATAAACATAAACATTCTATTTTGTAAATTAAACGCTCGCTTAGGTATTAGAGATTTGATTTATGAAGAAATAAATCGTTCAAGAAAATGAAGAAATCGTGAAGAGAATGAAATCTAGCGGCAAATAAATTTCAATTTGGGTGACTGCCTCCGGGTATGGAAAGATAGGAGAAATGGTATGTCCTTGGCAACGAATTTTTGCGTACTGAAATTTAAATATGGCGTTTTGGAGTTTTCATAGACTTGAGCTGCGATTTGTATGAACTGTCGACTGATTTAAAAAAAAGAGGATGTTTTCTATTTGTAGTGTATGTATTATTTTTGTTTGTTATCTCAGAACTCATACATTAGTAATTAATAATAATTTATTTATCTATCAACAAAGAATATTTACTAAATTCACACAAAAATTAATACTAATAGTTATAAATTAACTAGCTGGTGCTCGCGACTTTATCTGCGATGCATGTGATGCCTACGTTATAGTAGCTTTATGCACACAAAGTCAACTCGATCGGTTTAAACTTGACAAAGTTTCATACAAACTTTCATCCCATATTTTATTCCCTTGTAGAATTAATCAAAATCCTTTCTTAGGGGATGCCTACGTCGTAACATCTACTTGTATGCTAAATTTTAGCCAGATCTGTCCAGTGGTTTGGGCTGTGCATGAATGTAGGATAATATAATATCATTTTATATATATTTAGATTTACTGATTTAGAAAAAGCCTTTTTTTATTAAAGGATACTTTCTGATTGGTTCCATACTTTCAACAAAAAAGTTTAATTTTTAAATGAAAATAACTGGAATATTCACGTTACACAAGAAGACGAAATGACGTATTTTGCATTTCAGGTCGGTTCCCGTATATTTTAAAAGCCCTTATTTGCAAATTATTCTGGTATATGGCATAGTTTCTTACAGTGGACTATTGATGTCATTTTGTAATTCTCTGTTCTGTGATATAGGTATTAGAGGACTGCTTATACAATTCAGAGCACGTAGGTAGCGTGGCTTAATGCGGCGCCGCTATAATGCCACATTTGATATTTTAATTGACATGTTCCCAAACAATTAGTGGCAAACAAATGTCATATTTAAATTGTAGATTTTATTCAACATTTGTTTGTGTAAAATACAAATTTAATGTGATATTTAGGAAATGAATAGATGTAAGTATCTGTTTTAGATACATTTCGTTAACTTATAACTTTTTCTTTGTATATTGTTTTACTTAGTTGTTTTTTTTATTATAAAAACACAATACAATACGCTGATAAGAAATACTATGTCAAGCCACACGGACTTCATTTTGAGAAAATGGCGTCTAAAGATGTCAAACCTATCCTTAATTAATTCGTTTGAAGAAGTATTTATCCATCTTTCCTTTTCTATTTTGATAAAAGCTATAATGAATCAAAAGCAGATTGATTTAATTAAAAGTTTTATCTAATAATATATATTTTGTTTAAATTTTTGAAATTATTGTATAATTTGCGAAATATGGAACGCATTTCAATGCGAAACATTTAATTAAGAAACTTTTTTCCGTACATTGAAAAATTTTGGAATAAAGTTAAATAGGTGATGCAGTTTTTAAATAGGTATTACTTATGAGCATCCATGTATAGATAGACCGATATTTATTCTAAAAAGTTTAAAATAATTGAGATTCATAAAAAAAAATCGTACATATCAATTTATTAAAAAACATAATGAAAATAGCGAATAAGATTATTCTCGTTACTAAAAATGTATTTCAAAAACATTCAAGTACCAGGGGATCATAAGTATCAAGCTATTCACGTATTCGAGAACGTCCTGGTAAAGGCTTTGTTCGGATCGTATTGTTCGTCACGGCCAGATACGAGTATCTGAAGTGCTACAGAGCAAAGGCGAAATCACTGATAGAATTGATTTTGTGTAGAATAATATGAATTCATAACCATATTCATGTCTTGGTAATACGATAAGAATACAAATACCTAGGTAATAATGCAGTCTTACGTCTTACTAGGAAAAATTTAAATAAGTAGGTACAAAATGAGATAAATAGGTTAAATTATACATATTTCATAGAAGTTTAGTTCGCGAATTTGTCTATGGAGTTCACTTTGAATTTATGATTACGTTACACATTCCGTGCACATTTCCGCGTTTATGTTGAGCCAAATATTATTCAAATTTCACGGTAACTTAGACGTAAGACGTAGTAAATATATTGCCTATGAATTATGTAGTGTAAGTAGAACACGATATAATTTAACAGAAAACTATTAAAAAAAAATTCTTTTAATAGTTTCTTCAAATAAATTTTTAAGGGTTAAACAAATTAGGTAGTGTTTCGTTCGGAAATTCTTACCTCGTCGGCATCGATTTCGCCGTCCCCGGCTTCTTCTGCAATATTAGTTAACAACATACTCGGTCTCATGGATACTCTATGACGGAACGTCGAACGTCTCTTAGTATCGAATACTTCTTCTTTCGGTTCATCGCTTAAAGTAGCGAATTGTTCATAAAAATTTATAACTCCCGATAACTCACCGTCTATATTAACAATTTCCTCTGATTTTTTAACTATCGAATTTCTATCTTCGAGCTTTCTATATCCTTCCGTTTCGCTTTGATTCTCTCTCATAATATTCATTGAAGCCGTACCATTGTATTCGAACTCTAAATCGAAACCTCTTTCCTCGAATAGACTTTTAAATTTAGCCCAACAGCCGTAATTTTTAACCTTTTCATCGTCTCTCGTGCGTGCTTCGCTGACTTCTTTTATTTTCGTCTGTTTAAGATCCATAATTTATACGAAAGCCTCGAATTCAACTCTAACCTGTTTTTATCGTATTTACCAGTTAATATCTTCATGGACAGGTGACAAGAGGCAGCATTACGTGTGATAAATTAAACCAATTAATATTAATCACGGAGCTCAATTGAGATTACTAGATATAAAAATGTAACGGTTCCTACTATATTGAATTTGATAAGGCCACGTCACTGTGAAATTATTCTAAATCACAGACACTATTTGGTAATATAATAAATATTAATATCACATATAAAATCACTATTCACATTAACGCGTCATTTTATAATTTATGAAGACCACCTTTCGAACATTTAGTCATAGCTAAAACAGATAATAAAATAGCTAACTTAAATGTTACTACGAAACAATTATTAATTGCTGATAAAAGTAGAAACGCGATATTTTTTGCGCACACCACAATTATTCCACCGATTGGTTGTAACTAAAACAATGCTGTATTACTGCCATATCGACCACAGAGATAGTAATGATAACAACATGTTATTTAAAGTATTATCAATCAGTGTATGAGTGATTATTTTAAATTAAATTTTATTGGATTATTTCTATACCGTCTCGATTGTTTTGAGGGCTGTTCTGTATCGTTATCGTTTAGGGTACGTCATTTTATCAACATTACATCAAATCAGATAAAAACGATAGGATCGAACGATCGGAATTCTATTTAAGGATCTGAAGTTTGATGGTAATCGGAGTAAAGTAAAACGCAAATCAAATTTGCACATCGAAAGTTCGTTGGTGTCTCACATATTCTTTTGTAACTTGTTAACATTTCTGCCATAATAACATTTTTTTTTTAATAATGGATTTATAGAAAACAAACAAGTAGACGGGGCAGCTTCTTAAGTGATCGCTGCTGCCCGTGGACATTTGCAGCACCAGAGAAGCCATACTTTGTCGTATAGGGAGTAAGGAAAGCAGTTAGGGAGGGAAAGGGGGACGGGGTTTCTTGTCCTTCAAGCTTTACACTCAACAGCCCACATTAGTATCTTATGATCCTGAGTCGGAGTTCGGAAAACACACAGCAAAAACGCCCAGACTACGATGATATTTGCCGCGAACAGGGATCGAATCCGTGATCCTTTGCGCTTTATTCAGTTACCACTGCGCTGTTTGTCAATCGCAGCTACTTCAGCTACTAACCAACGATCTTCTGTGAGAGTAAGGTACTGTCACGATCGAGCCAGCCCACATACGAGCTGTAGTTAAAACTGGGTACATAACAATTGGCTCTTGTAATTGGCCTGATGATAAAGGATAGTAGGTTTCGGTTTAGTTAGGTAAGACATTCTGCGAGAACGAGACCCTAAAAAATAAAATTGGTGATCGTAATCGTCAATATGCGGTTGGTACGTGAATGCAAATATTGAAATATGTAGATTTATGTTTAGTTAACAAAAAATATGCTTCGCCTAGTCAACGGTAATGAAAACAAATTCGTATAATTACTCGTATGTTTTCTCGGAATATATTTTGCGTTATAAAAATTGCTGATTAAAATGTAAACTGTTACACTTTACGGAATTTTACGAAATGTGCGTAATTGAATTAATAGTCAGCGCAAGACTGACGTCAAAAAAAAATTACGATGTGTAAGATTTTCAACCGACTTCAAGAAAGTAGGAGGTATACAATTCACAGCTTTTTGTTTGTTACCTTAAAATTTCGTTATTTAATAATTTATTTTTAAAAATATTTATAAAATCGCTATTCGTAAAGATTATTTAAATCCCATAGAATTTTTAATAAAACCCTCTCACTACTTAGGATTTAAATAAAAATAATTGGAATAAGTCATTCAAGTAAAATAAATTGCTTATTTTGCTTTGATGAGTCTTTTTTTTTAGTTTACTAAATATATAGTACTAGTAATGCGTACTGAGCACATAATATATAGTGTAAACATTACAGTTATTTGTATGCCATTTAATTGTAGGCCAATAGAGAACTCCCGAGAAGTAAAAAGAACCGAGATGGCCTAGAACACGTCGACCTCAACCGATGATCGTGGCTTCAAACCCCGGCTAGCACGGGAGAAATTCTGACACTTGTATATCCGCCAACCCGCAGTGGAGCAGCGTGGTGGATTAAGCTCTACACCTTCTCCTTAGTAGGAGAGGAGGCCTTTGCTCAGCAGTGGGATATTAACAGGCTGTTACTTTACTTTTTTACTTTAGAGAAGTCCCGATCAATTGTTATGGCGCACGTATAGCAGGTAATATGCTTTTATTTAATGTTCACGATAATTTTAAATAAAAAACAATCCTAGCGAGAATTACATTTGAAAGTGTTACTCTCATAAGTGATATAAAAAAACTCTGAAACCAGTAACAGATACGTCGTAAGTATTTACGAAGGCTGTGTCTATCAAAACTAAGGCACTGACAGTAAATTCATTCAGAAGTGAAGAAATGACAAATACCTTATGTAAAATATTTATGAAAATATGAGAGCAAAATTATAAGTGTAATTCTTGTATACGGGACTAATGTTATTTCGTTCCTGTGTTCCTATATATCTGACCATTACCACTAATTTATAGAAAGGGCAGTTAACTCCTCGCCATCCCTCTGCGGCGCGTCTGTGAAATCTAGGCGCCGTAGTTTTACCATTCGCATCGTATTGATATTTTGTACCGTATAAAAAAACTATAACTGCCTTACAATGATGAAATTAAACCATGTTGAACACTTGTTAAGCTAAACACTGTATAATAATTAAACATTGCTTAAAATCTTGTCTAAATTGGTTTACTTCGAATAAAATCATGATTTTTTAACATAATGTCACACATTACGTTTCAAAAATAGCTTTTAGATGCGTGTTAAATTCACTTAAGCGTATATATATACATAGTTAAACTATCTAAAACCTGTTTAAATTAAAACAGTCAGGATTTGTGGTACGGAATTTTATAAACAGCGTTTAATGTATGTTTTTTTGTCGAAACGCTGTTAAAATGTCGCTGCTAAGTATTTAATTATAAACATTGTAGGAAAAGTATGAAATGAGTTTAGCCACATATATTTTTTTTTACTCAATTGTGGCAAAGCTTTGGGCTTTGTAGAAGAGTTCTGTGTTTGACCTGTATGTATGTCCGTTCCTATGACCGCTCGTTAGTTAGGACATACTCAACGGTTTAACTGATTTTGATAAAGGATACGTCATTAGATTCGCCTTTGCCAAACAATCAGACAAATTTGAGACTGTTCAACAAACTATAATATATTTATTTTATTAATTAATAATTTATTTTTATCACATACTCCAAATATAATCCGGATTTGCAATTTTTGAACAAATCAGAAAATAATATTCTGAAAAAATCTGAATGTAAGCAGTATAGTTAATTTGAATGCAACTTTCTTTGTTACAATATGAATTCAGAGAGACATTCCGACTGTGTGTGGCCTGTCTTATAATTAATTCCGTTTGTATTGTTCTCTGTCACACCGCTTCGTTACGTCGGGAAGTGACTAGTGTTTTGACGAGGACAAGTACAAATCTTAAATCTACTTACGGCGATGTCGACTAGTGGTTCGTCTTCAGGCGTGAGAGCGAGCGAGGAGCGTCTGCCGGCACGAGCGCCCGGCGATCCGCTAGAACTGCCTGCAACAAGACAAATTGTTAATAATTAAGAATTTTGAGGAAAAACAAAGGGATTACATACTTATTCCAGTTATTTTGATATAAAAACCAATTTTGATAAATATTAGATAGGACCAATTTAAAAGTATTTTTCTATTTTTATTAGGTAAACCCAAAAAAATACGCCACGAATTAAAAACTTCCTTTTTTTTGAAGTCGGTTGAAAATGTAGGCTAAATTCAAACCAAAATTTAAATGTATGTCGCTCAAATTTGGTAAAAGGCGTTAGTTTATATAAAGGTAAATAATTTTTACTTATTAATTTCATTTTAATTCTTCTGTTTACTATCTATAGTGTTATTATAATATTGCCATTTTGTTTATTATAATCACTATTTGAACAATAATTTTAAATAGAGAGTATTCTGATTGATTTACTTTTTTTAGAGATTATACGACGAGGGCCTTACGTTAAATGTTGAACGAATACATTATTATTTAAACTCATATTTTCCGACGGAAGCACTGTACATGTGTGTATAAAAAAACATCACGCTCTAAGTTAACCTAACAAAAGTAAACTTACACTAAGATTTTTAATATATTATTCGAGAATTACCACTACTTACTTCACTTATAAGTGTAGCTCTCAAACTTTCATAAAGAGTTGCTTATGTTGTTTGTCATAACTTAACACCTAAAAGAATTTACTGTCAGTGCCTTACTTTTGACAGACTCTCAGCTTTTTTATGGTAATTTTTTATCGCTGGGGAATATGGGACCCCTGGTGAATACGCACCAGACTATCCAATGAAACCCCCGTTGGGTTTACCCTTATCGTCCTACCACGGGATCGCTTACGCATAGTACCGTGACATCTCGACGGTTGGCCCTTTCGTATGGTTAGCTAGGTAACTGTTACCAGGTTACAGAGTTGTTATATGGACGCTGATAAGCAATAATGTGTTGAACCACAGGGACTTCATTTTTGCGAAAATGGCCTCTAAAGATGTCAAACCTATACTTAATAAATTTGTTTGAAGAAGTATATATCAATCTTTTCTATTCTTTTTGATAAAAGGTAAAGTGAATTAAAATATATATAATATATACATACATATATCAGTTACGAAAGTAAATCTTACTTAATTATCGCCTACAACTTGATAAAATTTTGATTTAATCGAGAAATAATCCATTTGTATTGAAATCGTGTACCAATACTTGTTTTAACTCGAGACATGTAGCAATGTTAGATAAGCGAGGCCATCCAGTGGCAGAGCGTTTCGACTTATTAACCGCTCAATACTTAAAAAATATTATTAACGGTTCAGTGGAATTTAATTGATAATGTTATTTTTATACAGAATGATTTTTTTAACTAGGCGTACTAAGCTGAAACTATGAGTAATAGCGAAATATATTTAAAGGACTCTCGGGGTCGAGTTTGACAGAATTAAAAAAGGTACATCAGATTTTTTTTTCAGGAATCGGACTCGCTGATTTAGAAAAAATAGGAGAATGAGGAGAAAAATAAGGATCAACATCTGGGAAGTATACAAACTAAAGGAAAAGACTTTCGCAGACTTTGAATTTTTATTGCTGTTATCAACCGTTAATTCTTCCCGGCTAACAGGTTTGAATAGAATTATATAACATATTTTTATCCAGGGGATAAGAATATTTTACATATAAACTACCCAGGAGTTTAAGGTTTTACTGGTCCCGATATTTGCTAATCTAGCATCCTGCTTGCGACTTCGTACGCATGACATTCGGTTATATCGCTCCCTCACAGGGACCATGCATATTTTTGGGTGTAAAATTGCCTAAATCCTTTCTGACAATACAAATTAGATCTCTGTAAAATTTTATGGTAGCCGCTCCAGTTGTTTTTGACTTTATTCATTAGAAAGATACAGAAATCTTTAACAATATTAAAACGTTTTTTTATCATTTGGCAATTTATAAACTAGATCTTAGAGTACCTTCTTGAAGTTAAACTTTTACTTTAGGGACAACCTGTATATACAATTATTATTATTATTATTTAATATATGGCAATACTCGTAACTTGGTGTTATAGCAAAATTATCTTTAAACCCATTTATTGTTCTAGTTTATCTTATCAAATAGTAATAGCTATTCGCTGTAATTTCATTTAGAATTTGATTATTAATTCACTTTATACGTTAAGCCTATTTTTTATAACATTATTTGAATTTCTTTCATTAATTGATTTTTGTCTCATCTTGGAAATACTTGGATTCATTTACTTGTTCGGAGATAAGACATTGATAAAAAAATATAATGTACTACTTAGTCCTAGGATATTTCTTTAAGAAATTATCTCTTTCTTAAATATAAGTTGGTTATTACTAATTAGAAGATACATTATATATTTTTTTATTGAATTTTCGTTATAACTTATGGTTTTTGGCACACAAAATGCCGATTAATTTGGACGCTGTTCCCTAGATATCAGCTAACGACTGAGTAAGACAGACGAGAGAATCTTTGGGCTAACAAGTCAATTGGCGACCTTGTCAAAGTTGGAAATGGGTACAGATTTTTATCGTCGAATAGTATGAACGTAACATGTGTATAGTTATAAAATATTGATGATGATTGATTATAGATGTAGATTATAATGTAATAATATCTATACATAAAAATTCACTTGTCCTAACTAATTTATCAACGCCGAGCCTAAGCCGCTGGGGTTACAAACATGAAATTTTGGCTGTGCACCTGCAGGGTGTAAACAGGGTTAATACACTAAGAAAGGGTTTTTCGATTTTTCACCCCTAAGAGAGTTAATAGGAGTAAAAACATTTGTATGTAAAATCTTATTCTGTGGTCATATTAACTAAAAAAAAAATGTGTGTCATCTGGATGATAGTAATGAAATGTGAACCATAAAACGCACGAATAATATCCTTAAATCTAGCATAAATATTCCTTAGGGTAAATAAATAAATATTTATATCTTCGAATTCAAAAATCATCCCTTGTAGTTGTGCTAGGGGATATTAAAGTATACGCGGGCCACGGCGCGAGGAACTGCTAGTCATTGATAATTATTGATTATAGATGTAGATTATAATATAATAAAAGGAGAGCAAATTTTGTATAATATATATATACTATGTTTTTGTAGAAAAGATTTTTGAGGTTTATGAAAGGTCATGTACAAAATGAACTCTGAAACCACTGTACTTATTTAAAAAATGGTGTTACCATTCGAGAAAAACACTATTCAATATGATTATAGGCGATGATACAAGCGAAAACTAATAAGCTGTACATAATGATTCGTTAAAATCGATGATATCCTTTTAACAAATTTCTCTAACTCTAATAGTTTTAGATTTCTCCCCACTGACCCTTCGTTTGACCCTGATTCAGATGAATGATCCTGTATAATATCACATAAAATTAAAAGTTTTATTCGTTCGTCCAGCATAACAAAGTTTATATCAGCGTGAGTTAAGGCTCGACCAAATCTGGTTATTGAGATGACAGTATTGCTATCATTTTTGAGATTTTTAGTTTTATTTCCATCGACATTTTATTGTACAAAATTATTTTTAAAATAAAAATGAACAAAAACACATATCAGATATAAAGGCAGATCAAAAAGGTTTTATTGCGATCGTATGAATGTTTTATATACTTTAATACGTGCTCTATAACCACTGTCAAAGGATAATTCGTTTATGAAATGGATTTCATAGCTTTCCATCCATTATCTCTAATTGACAACTCGCTTGTATGATAAAAATATTCATTAGATTGTTTGTGAACGAAATATTCAGGGCACTTAGTAAACTAAAAATAATAAATTAGGTTACGTTCATCGCTATATAGCTTATGTTTAAAGCATTTAGATCTATATAAAATCGTTATTTGCTTTGAGTATCGCAGGAATACTAAAGACATCAAGATAGTTTTAATAACATAAAAAATTAAATAGCCCGTTGCTGGGCAAATACTTCCTCTCCTATTAAGGAGAAGGTTTAGAGCTCAATCCACCACGCTGCTCCACTGCGGGTTGCCGGATATACATGTGTCTGAATTTCTCCCGGCACATGCAGGTTTCACGATGTTTTCCTTTACCGCCGAGCTCGAGATGAATTTAAACACAATTTTAGCACTTGAGAAATCAGCGATGCTAGCCAGGGTTTGAACCCACGATCATCGTTTGAGATCGAAGGGTTCTATATTTGTGTTAATTTAATTAGATTCGGAAGTCAAATTAACAATGTAATGAAATTCGTACTAATTTTATATACCATACCAATTATATACCATACCAACTTAAATGAGAAATTGTTTTAATTGCATTTTCACGTCGAAACCGCTAAACGAATTTTGAAGATTTTTAGGGTTCCGTACCTTAAAAGGAAAAACGGAACCCTTATAGGATCACTTTGTTGTCCGTCTGTCTGTCTGTCTGTCTGTCTGTCTGTCTGTCTGTCTGTCTGTCTGTCTGTCTGTCTGTCGGGATGTCAACCCTTTTTTCTCAGAAATGCATAGACGTATCATGTTGAAATTAATATCATATACTCAAGTCTACGATGACATGCGGCCGTGAAAATATTAAAGTTCTAAGTCAACGCAATCAAAAGATAATGGAAAATATGTCGTATATTTTGACCATTTTAGCGTTTTCGCAAGGGAATCAAAATCTATAGGGTACTTCCCATTGACCTAGCACGATGAAATTTGGCAAGAAGTAAGATCTTATGGTACAAATAAAGGAAAAAATCTGAAAACTGTAAATTTTTGTATGTATGTTTGTCTGTTTGTAAGTTTGTCTTTCAACCTTTTTCTCAGAAACGCGTGAAGGTAACAAATTTTTATCAACGTCAAGTACTCAGAGTTGTAATTACTAAGAGCTGTGAAAAAATCAAAATTCTAAGTTAACGCAATCAAAAGATACGGTCATTAATATCACATATTTTAAGTATGATAGCGTTTTTAACGTTTTCGCAAGGGAATCAAAACCTATAGGGTACTTCCCATTGACCAAGCATTATGAAATTTGGCCAGGAGCAAGGTCCTTTAGTATATATAAAGGAAAAAATCCGAAAACTGTAAATTTCTGTTTGTGTGTCTGTCAGTCTGTACGTCTGTCTTTCAACCTTTTTCTCAGGAACGCGTAAATGTATCAAGTTGTAAATTGATCAAGCGGAAAATATATTAATCTTAGAATTAAAATTATATGTACTTGTAACAAATTAACATAGAAGTTGACCATGGTCAAAAAAACAATTTTACAAACACTGAGAAGAAATTTGTATCAATACGAAAACATTAAAAAGCAGCAAACCTTTATAAACAACGCAATGCAATCTATATATCGCAGCTAACAAAATGATAGCGCGATGCAGCGTACAGCTAATGCCATCTATTACAACATTATGACATTAACTGTGATATAATTCTGCTCGATTAATAAAAATTTTTATTTTAATTATTATTTAAACGCGCTAAAAATTATAAAATAAACTTTTCATTTAAAAGTTTTATCGTCGATTTATAACGTCATTACGTAATTAACATTCAATATAAGAGCTTCACGCGATTTGATTTAAGTACTCGTATTGACTTAGTACGAAAATTTTAAAATTAAATTCAAACAGATCGAGTTATTTAATTTACTTATTTATCTATACATATAAGTCTTCTGGTTATTAGTAATATAATTAGTTATTTATAAATAAACAATTAGTTTTGTTCGAATTAAGGACTAATTATTTTCGTCTTGGCAACACTAATATATATTTCGATATTTTTGATTGATAATGTAAATCTAAATATTTTACGAACGTAGTGCAGGGGTAGTGGAGTGTAGTAGAATATAAATAAAAATAAAACGAGAATAAAATATAATATAATTATGTTGTTAATGTCAAAGTCAACAAGTTAGTTCATTTAAATTGTCAAGAGATGGCGCTAGGTGTATCCTGAATCGCGCTATAACTTTTTTTAAAGTATAAGGTGTATTAGTACTTAAAATAAAAATTTGTGTTTCCATAGATTGCATCCATGATCGTGTTTTAAATTAAAGTGCTCCTAAGTAGTTTCAAAATAGTTTTTGGGACGTGATCCATATTTACATAATATTTGATTATATTTAAGCGACTTCTAAAAAGGAGTGTTTTCAATTCGACCATGTATTTAATTTTTTTTTATGTTTGTTCGCCGATTACGCCGCCATTTGAGTACCGATTTTCAAATTTTTTTTTTTTGATTGAAAAGGTATACTTCCAAGGTAGTCCCATTGTCTTCAGGTCAGGATTAGATGATGGGATCCTGGAGAAATTGAGGGAACTCCTCAAATATTATAGGCAAGCGTATATCGATTTAGGTATTTTTGATAGTAACTTATGTTGGAACTGATGATGAAGACCACAAATGGCGTAGATGGGTTAGTCTTATATAGATTTCTATAAGTTTGTACGGAACCCTCGGTGCGCGAGTCCTACTCGCACTTGACCAGTTATTTATATACAAATAGATTGGATATTGGAGATGGACTTACCCTACTTTTATCGCAAAAAGTGTATGTTGTAGTATTGTATAATAACTAACCAATTAGTTAGAAATAATTTCATTTACTAATACGAAAATTTGAAGTTTCAACTACAATATAAGCATATATCTTTAAGAGATAGGTTTAAAAAATCGACATATTAAACGGTACTTTTATCATAATTTGACAATAAAATGAACGACGCCAATTTAAGCGTTTACCCTTAAAAAATATCGTCGTTTTAACTTTCTAATTTGAACCGGAGATATTATAAAGATGTTAAAAATCTCGCCAGAAATTATACATTTACAATACTGCCTAGAGGCTTGCGGCAACATGTACTTGTTAGCGTTAAGTGACTGACTAGCGTTGAGTGAACCGATCGCTTAACGCGTTATTATTTTGATTGATTATACGTATATTATATATGGATGCTGATAAGCAATAATGTGTTAACCCACATAGCGTCGAATTCGGAGTTATTGACGCATTCTGATAGTACATTATGTATTTAACATTATTTAAAAATACTAAATAGGTGACTTGAAATCTAAAGTAAATAAATACGGAAAAGTGTTCTTTATTTAAATTTTTCGAATATTGAAGTGTGTGCCATATTTTGAAATATAAATCTCATGTATTAGAAAAACTTATTATTCGATAAAACTTTTCATTATACCAATACACTTTTAATTAATTATACATTTTATCAAAACAGAAAAAAATAGATAGATATAAATACGTCTTCAAACAAATTTTTTAAGAATAGGTTTGCTAGACGCCATTTTCTCAAAATGAAGTGGCTTGACACATTATTGCTTATCAGTGTCCATATATAATAGAACAGAGATAGCCAGGTTAGAACACGTATCTTTCACTTCTTGGGCTAGAATGCGGCTCGAGGAATTTTCAAGTGCTAGTGTTGAAATTCGTCTTAAAAAAATGTCGTAAGGAAACCGGCATTTGACGGAAGAAATTCTGACACACGTATATCCGCCTTTGCCGAGTATTGGCACTTTACAGGCTGATATAGTACAATTACAGGAGATATTATTTTAGCTTTTATACTCAGTCTTACTTTTGTGATTTAGATTGTTTTGTGTTAATTATACAGAATGATTCATTTAGATAGGTCAGTATGGAGAAATTGGAAACTATTAGAAAAATTTGTTTTTGACATGGTGTCAAAGATTTTGAAGTTAAAAAAAACTGCATTGAAAGATTCGCAGAAACAACAACACTGCCCGAAAATGAAATCTTATAGTTTTTTTTTATTTAGCTTAGATTGCTTCCCACAGACCCAACTAATTAATGAATTCTATATACATCGAAAATTAAAACTGTTAGAAGACTACATGCAGAGTCTAAGTTTAATTATCACATTTTAATACAAAAAGGTTTACAAATTTTAAAAATCAACCATCATTCTTTCCTCAATGCTTGATTAAATAGACAATTATAGTTATATGAAGTGTACCTACATATTTTATTAAAATATTTTTTTTAATATCTTTTATTTGTGTAAAATTAGTTTAAAAAAAACACGCGTTGTTTTTCTTTGTGGTTTTATTCTTGAAAAATAATTAAATACAATATTTATTTAGGATATTCTTTATTTATGTATACTACGCTATTATTTATTCTTTTATATATATTTTCTACGTAGGAAATAAATATGGGTCGAAAACATAAACTTGAATAGCTTTAGGATGAGCTCCAAATTAAAAGGGATCGAGAATACAGAGTATTTACCATAAAAAATACCTGGCCCGAATCACCAAATTGTGACAGTGCATAAATTATTAGACAGCGTAAATCTTTGTCAAATAAGAAAGTATGGAATATTATTATCTACAAAGTAAAATTACATTTTGTTTCTAACTTGACTGACCTAGTTTAAAACGAATTCCGCTAGTCTAAACAGGTCTGATATCCGCTCAAGATACTAAACGAACATTTTAGAAACAAACTGCGTTTAATTACTTTATACTTTAAAACGTAAGTGCTGAACATATTTTTGCTGTTTTTTGAAAGCTCACTGTTTTTATTAAAAACGAAACAACTATGAAAACTTTTATAATTATTGAATCAAGTAAGTTTTTTTCACGTAGTAACATCAAAACTTTATGAAGCAAAAAGCTTACGTTCGTAATTATTTCATTTTATGGACCCGAAGTATTTTAATATATTTCTGAATCTGCTATAAAATTATACAAATTTAAAGATTGTAAATGACTATTAAGAAGGTTCCGAAGAATTTAATTTCTCGCAACGTGCGCGTGTTATAAAAACGGGGTAATAAAATTTTAGTATTTCTTAATA
Organism: Hypolimnas misippus; assembly: GCA_037950945.1. NCBI lineage: Eukaryota > Metazoa > Arthropoda > Insecta > Lepidoptera > Nymphalidae > Hypolimnas > Hypolimnas misippus. The sequence continues at coordinate 9,176,737 of JBBEEQ010000011.1, read as the reverse complement.
AAAATTAAATTAAATGCATTTTAATTCTTCACCTGTTTCGATCTCGTCACTGCTGCGCCTCTGCAGCCACCTTTGCACTATTTCGATACTAGCTTCCTCACCGGCCAACATTTTTTCAACTCATATTTAATTTCACTGCTTCCTTTACACAGGCTATTTCACTAACAGTCGAATTTATCACCGTTCTCACTAAACACACACATTACCTATTCAACGATCATAAACACGCGAGATCGCATTTTGTTTGTACTATTACGTAGTTAAAAACACGCGCAATATTTGTTAATACTTTAAAAACCAAATCCAAATAAGTATTAAAAAAAAAATAAACACGCAAAACAAATTCCGAGATGATAAACACGTAGTGTTCAAATATCGAATTAATTAAATGATGATCGTCGACAGGCGAGCGTAAACAGAGAGGACTAGCGATACCAAATTATTTCTACACCTTAGCATTTTATTTTCCGTCAGTTTTAACCTTAACGCGAGGTATTAAGGCACGATTTACTTTCGATGGCTGTTATTTTCGACGCTGTTGCGCGGAGTTTGTAAGGCAGCCGGTTAGGTAATGGCCGTCAAGTAAGACAGTTGATCGAAGAAGGGGGGTGAATGTAGGACGAGCGTAGTGCTATGTAAGCATAATATATTAACTGGAAGAGACGTAACTTTGTTCTTGATACAAGTAGCATTTGATGCGCATGTAAATTGCAAAATTCAACAGGCCCTTTTTATGTGCAGCACGAGTTTCTGACTCACGGTGTTGCAACGGTTACAAAATGTTTTCTGTCACAGCAATCCCAATAATATAAATGTGTCGAATCGAATCGAACTAAAAGGCTATCATGGATTAAAACTAGTTTGGCGACCTTTAGGTTACTTGTAATTGATGTTAATTGCATTTGCAATGATAAATTTTTATTAAAAATCTATTTTTTTGGCCTTTGCATAAATACATTTTTAATCTTAAGTTAAAGTATCTGTGATTACGTATGCGTGAGTATATTTACTCGATTCGTTACACATTTATCTATGTTCTTAGAAAGTGTACGGTTGTGCGATCAGAAATGTTTTAAAATTCAATTTTGATTTTTATATATTACGTTTATTTGTCAATTGTATTTATATACCTAAAATTTTTAATTAATTATTTAATAGAAACTTAAAAGATTTGATTGTTTATTTGTATATAATTGTATAGGCTCCGAAAATACTAAAACGATTTGAAAAAATTGTGCTTATGTTACGTTTGTTAGCCCGTTTATATGGAAGGTCAAAGGCTATATTACATGACTACGACGGATAGGAGCGATGCAGTAAACATTAACGCGAGTGAAACCACAAGGAGCAGCTAGTCTGTTATTAATTGCAGATACTACTTCAAACTTTCACCCATAATCCATGCTTCTATTAACAAGAGCGAAAAAAATAAACATTCTTTTAAATAAACATTTTAATTAGCGCTTCTTGTATATTTATAAACCCAAGCAGCGCCTTGTAGAGGTGTTTGTCGCAACTAGTCTGCTGGTCGCCTTTTGTGCTCAGACCAGTTTACTTAGTCATTTGATTCTGGACGTCGCATGTGATACATAAGACGATTTGGTCGGATATCCGCATGAATGATTTTTCCAGTAACTCTCTCATAGAACTATGTAAAGAAAACTCAATTCAATACAATTCAATTCTTAGTTTGTGGCTTTTAATTATGCCAATTATTGCGCCAATGTCTCGTGGAGGAAAACTTAATGAATCTCGAAGAAAAGTTAACAGTCGTGTCACTTTATGTCAAGTGTCAAAGTATTTAAAGTCTATTTTAGTGTGCTAAGTATAATGAATCGAAATGATTAATATAATAACGTTTCTAATTAAATACAATTTTTAACGTTTTTGTTTGTTAAAACAATAATTACTACTTCATAAAAATACCAATTTATCGACTATCGCGATGCTGTAGTCCAAATATGAAATGAAAGAATTTACTGTAAAGTATGTACTGGCTTTATACAACTTTTTGTCGGCAGAGGCTCCAAAAGGCAAAATTCCAATCGATTCCATCGAACGCTTTAAATTATTTATTATTAATTTTAATAAATCTAAAAGTATGTGTCGTTTTCGTCGTAAAGCGTTCCATACGTATTTACGACATTCCTGCTCCCTTGTTTCTGACAAGGGTTGATATCATGAGGTAAATTCGTGGATGGCTCAGTAACGCGTTTTGTAAGTAACAGTTAATTCAATGTAAACATAATGCTGTTACCGGCCATGCAGTAAAACATTAAGTTATTTCCCGCATTCAGCTGTCAGAGGAATAACGTAGTTTTTAATTCAATAAATATTGTCATTTAAGTATTTTTATTTTAAATTTTGATAGCTCTTTAGTACCAAAAAACCAAAACATATGCAATGCAATGCCGCCAGTGTTTTGGGCACTTTGCCTCACTGCAATGACATCGACAGATTTGTAGTTATTTTATATAGTTTAATTTTTCTTTGTTGAATTCTTCTTTTAATATATTTTTTTATTGAATATATTTTAATTGTAAATATTAACATAAATGTAAAATAAATTAAATGTTTAAATTAAAAAAAAAAAAAAAAAAAACATATTGTATTCGATGTTGTGTTGTGAAAATATAGGACGTATGTCGTAAAAATCGTTGTTTTTTGTTTGATTTTAAATGAAACATAAATCATATAATCATACCACGATGCAACGTCGCCTTGTGGTTGTGTTTTGGCCATTAAGTCGGACTGTGTTACAAATTATAACCTTGAAATTTTAATAAAATGTTCAATATTCAATATGTATTCGTTCTTTTCGAATGCTTTTTATTTAAATGTACCATTCAAAATCTCTAAATTAGATGCGATATTCCATGTATGCCTGTTGAATCTTTATAGTTTTTATTATTTGTTGCTAGTCACTTTTAGATCTGATTTTCTTCGCAGCATACATACATATGTAATTAAATAAGTAATATGCTTAATTGTATTGTCAACTTGAGACGTGAGCCAGGTTCATGTCGAAGAGAACTAATTAGCCACATTTCCAAGAAGTTAATTATACCCGCGTCGAGACGACGTGTACGTTCGGGATAAGAAGAAATTTCCAACTACATAGTTAATTAATAAAATAAACTGAATAAGAGAAGTAGTAAAAGGAATAAATAATGTGAAAAAGCTACATCATAGAATTCCCTTGTACAAAGAAAGTTTCATGTCATTCGATTGCGAAATTTCTAATTTTTTTGGCTTATTCAACAATCAATACAGGATACGGTATACACATATTCATATATGTTGTACAGGAAAGATGAATGACGAGGTAACAGCTTTAATATACACACATATTCAAATCAATTTTTGGACATATATATATTTAATTAAATATAAGTTTACTACAAAAAATTAACGAAATCCGTCAAGCCGTTTTCAAGTAATCAACGAAAATACATAAAAAATCGTCTACGAACTAAGAATCCATTACTATTAACGTTGCTTATACATTTTAAGTAAGTACATATGGTATGTACTTCATATATGAAGTAGTTCACTTCAATCGACATCAACAAGTGAACAGCCGAATGTAAAATGAAGCTCACTTTTCGGAGCGAGAGATTTTAATTCAGCGAAAAATTGGTTTTATATTTTTTCGTGTAATATCAAACGTCGAAGCCTGTATAAAATTACTTTAGAGGATATGATTTGTTTTTCGAGTCTCTATGTTTTTTGTTTTGATCATTTATGTATTAATGTACATATATCTTTTTATGATTGATGTTGAAGCCTATGTTAACGTTACGTTTTATATTTATATGACGTATAATTAAATAAATAAATATTTTATACTTATAAAAATAGATTGCATATATACGCTATGCATTTTTATTCATAAATGATGTTTCAATGATGTTTAATTAAATGTAATTTTTTTATTAATATTGTAACTGTTTATAAATAAATTATTTAGTTATAATATAAACAGCCGATAAATCTTTAAAGAGCTGAGATCGCCTAGTGGTTAAAACACGTCGATCTTTACCGATGATCGCGGGTTTAAACCCCGGCTAGCACCGCTGGTTTTTGAAGTGCTAAATTTGTGTTTAAATTCATCTCGAGCTCGGCGGTGAAGGAAAACATCGTGAGGAAACCTGCATGTGCCGGGAGAAATTCTGACACATGTATATCCGCCAACCCGCATTCGAGCAGCGTGGTGGATTAAGCTCCAAACCTTATCCTTAATAGGAGAGGAGGCCTTAGTCCAGCAGTGGGACATATACAGGCTGTTACTTTACTTTTTTAAGTCTTTAAAGTTACCTAATTTTTATAAGAGTAAGGGTATAAACACCTACATGAGAAGATTTTCATAGTTACTATTTTTTTTTAGTTCAACAGCAATATATTTCGCGGGTATAAAGGTGAGAGATCAAGTAATTACAGGCACAAAGAACATAGCTTGGATCCCATAGTTCCATAATGGAATGTAACGAATGTACGTAATAAGTCAATCACTCGGCGGACAGTTGTCCCAAAAGGAGCAATTTTGAGAGGGAATTCTAGTTTATACGTAATTAAAGTTTGATTTTATTTAATACTATTATAAATACGATAGCTTGTGAGGACGGTTGGATGTTTGTATGTATGAATGGACGAAAAAACATCATTCAACTTGTGCATTTAGAATAATAGGATAGAATATTTATTTCTTTAAATAAATAATAATAAATAAACGCATCACACTCAACGGCCCCCATTAAGATCGCGTGACCTTGTGTCGGGGGTCCGGAAACACTCACAACACTAACACAAACACCTAGACCACGACAAACATCCGTATGGCCAATACAGATGTTTGCCGTGAGCGGGGATCGAACCCGCGATCGTTAGCGCTTCAGTCATTTGCAGTGACCACTGCGCCAACGTGTCGTGTTCTTTGTCAAAAGAAAACTCTTCAAAAGATTAGTATTTAAATGAATACTGAAGCAATACATAAACAAATAAGCGAACATCAAACGTTATTATGAAACAATTTCCTAAGTCAACGTATTCATATTAATAAAGACACCATTTGTGAAAAATTGCAGGCAATTTTCTGCTCCGTGCGTTGTGCTCATAAAAGCGGCCATTTCAATATTTCAGTTTCAACTGCACCGGCTGTGAATAAAAATAAAAACTAATACATGCAAATAGCGCTATTTCCATTCCGGGAAGGAAAATATATAACGCCTGATAGAATGATTAGATTATATGCATTTACTTACGTGAAATCAGAACCAATTGCGAAAGAAACAATTTGGAGTTGGATTTTGTAGTGTCTATACTAGAGACGCGCCCCGGCTACCCACGGGTGCAATGAGGTTTTATTACGACATGAGGTTACAAATTATGGAAATTGTCGGCTTTTTTATTATAATATGTTTATGTTATGCATATAAACCTTCCTTTTGAATCACTCTATTGATAAAAACCGCATTAAACTCCGTTGTGTAGTTTAAAAGATCTCAGCGTACAGATAACGGAAAGTCACTTATTTATGTGCTATTAACCAAAGAATTTAATTGAATTGTCACTTATTTATTCTATGTAAAGATAACCATGTTATGTGAAATTAGTATAAATCAGATATTTGAAGTTTAAACTTTTCAAAGTACGTTAAGTTTTTTGACAATAAGCCTAATCTACTCCTAAAACCTTTTAATCAAGCTGGCAACGCATTAATGGCTTCTCTGATGCTGCAAATGTCCACGGGTTGCGGTGATCACTTAACATCAGGTGTCTGAAGGTATGGCTGCAGTATCAAATCGCTCAGGCCATACTGGAGATTATTTTTATTTATTAGTATTTATTCATTCTTATTTTTATTTTTGCATTCTCGTAATTAAATGTAAAAAGACATATATCAACCACGATAACGAGTTATAAAAAAGGTGTCCCACTTGCTTGTTTGGCAGCTATTTTTATATATACATATATAAGAACACTTCTCATGGGGATTAAAACGGGGTTTAAAATTTTGTATGATAAAATCAAACTAAACAGGAGCAAGGGAAGTTGCGCGCAAAATCTAGTTAAGTAATATCATGTTAAACAAGCACAAGGTTACGCGTACCACACGAGCATTCTAAGCCGGTTGAGTTAATGCGCCGGACACGACGTGAACTTGAAAGTGAGATGACGAAAACCGATTTACGATTCCGTATATTCACGTGTATTATACGATTATGTGAGCCGATTCAGTGTTGTGTACCTATTTTAAGGACAAATACACCCCTCGTGTTATAAGTTTGATCTTTGTATGTGTTTATCCGTGTGTCTGTGTGTGGCATCGTAGCGTAAGGAATAGACCAATTTTGATGCGGTTTTTATTGGTCGAAGCTAACGTAATCGAGAAGGATTTTATCTATAATTTATAAAGATGTGTTATAAGTTTGACCTTTGTATGCGTTTATCCGTGTGTCTGTGTGTGGCATCGTAGCGTTAGGAATAGACTAATTTTGATGCCGTTTTTATTGGTTGAAGCTGATGTAATCGAGAAGGATCTTAGATCTAAGATATGTTCAGACCTTTGGAAGATATCAGCTCTTTTAAATTTGTTGAAAGAATCTGAGCAAATTCTAGTTGTCTAATCGACTAGAAATTTACTTTAGAATGATATTTAAATAAAATAGTTGCGTAACCTTGATCTGATGCATCATCTGGAATCAGCAGGATGCACAACTCCTAAACCACTTACAGCAGAAGTTTCGTGTTGGGGTTCGTTTAAGTCTTAACGAGAAGATTGTCAGGGTTTTTAGAGTTTTAAATTTATATGTATTATAAGTAATATATTAAGCACTGTTGTTTACCAAAGCCCTGTGGTTGTCCTTTTTCATTTGTGCTTAGTATTGTAATATCAGAATAATGATATTCATGAGCCAGTAGCAAACAAAGATTTATTACCCTAAAAATAAAATACAAAATATTCGATATTCCATATAATTATTTTTAGGAAATGATTTGATAAAGAAACTAATGTCACAAAACAAATAATTTATCTTTCAACCAATCACCGTTCTCGCATAGCAACTCAGGTATTTGGCACTGAATTCTATTTAAAAATTTCAATCAACATGAGACTTTTGTTTGTCACGTACCGATGTATGCGATAAGCTACGTAGCGTGACGTCACAATCTTGATGAATTTCCCTCGCGATCTTATCATTGTTTACGTCACGTCTTACGGAATACGGAATTTGAAGATTAGCGATCACCTGTTATTAATCATGATTACTTATTGAAACAACAGTGTAGCGGAAAGTACTAATCATAAATGAGTTACGTCAGCAATTACTAGAGGCCGAAGTGTAAATTTACGTAAAATAACAACGATTGTAGCGATTAATTTCAAGGTTAAATGGCTATGTGCAAAGCAGGACCGTCAAATCGTTCGTAGTCAATCGGAACACGTGTCAAAGTATTTGGGATGAACTATATCAAACTTTGATTCAACATTCGCTATTCGCTAAGCCATATAAAACAACTAATATTTTTACTGACTTTAAAAAATGAGGTTCTGTATTCGGACTGTATGTACGTAAATTTTTAAGGTCGCGATTTTCCCAAAAATTGCTGATCCGATTTGGATGTTCGGCACTGATGAAGATATTCGGTGATGAACAGAGGAACTCTTCAATAATGAATGGCAAATTACTAAATACAAAAACACTTTTATTCGATGTCGGTTATATTTACGAAAACCATGTTCCATGCAAAGAAACACGCAATCAATACTTATAATTCTGTAAAATTCAATTATTTTAGACAAAACTATAATTGGATGATTATTATGATATGTATTTTGATACTGCATCACCTATTTAACATTATTAAAACAAAATTCAAGTCATATAAATTATATAAATACGGAAAAAAATCTCTTAATAAATTGTTTCGATTTCAAAGTGTTCCATATTTTGCAATTTATAAAATAATCTTAAATATTTAAAAAACTTGTTATTAGATAATATATTAAATATTTCAATCTGCATTTAATTCATTATATCTTACATCGAAAAAGAAAAGATGTACATATACTTCTTCAAACATATCTGTTAAGAATAGGTTTGACATCTTTGGACGCCATTTTTAAGCAATTTAAAAAAAAAAGGAGTCTTCTCAATTCGATCTGTTATGGGGTCCGGAATTAAATGGTTTTTAAAAAAAAGGATCTTTAATTTACACTGTTTTTATTGGATATCACTTGAGTACAATAGGATATTGGACCCTTGGGCAACCGTTTCCGTGCGCGGATAGATACCAACTGAACTGAATTGGAAGTAAATATAAGGCTTGACGCCAAACTGCTGTATCTGCAGTTTGGTTTTAAAAGGATGCAATTTCCAATGCATATCCCGGATATAACACCTCCCCCGATACATAATAAACTTCGAATTATTAGTTCGAAGTTTATAATATATATATATATATATTTTTTTGATTTTATTAAATCCTTAGCCTTATAGGAGGTGACGACATTTCTATAACTTCATCGGAATTCATTTCATCCGTTTCGGTATATTTAGAGGCCTTTGCTATTTTAAATACCTCAAGAGATTTACGATTGCCGCCAGGTTTTCTACAAAACCAGTAAATATTAAATATCACTAGGATGATTACAACTAACATAATAATAAAAGTTAAAATCGAATAATGTGCTCCATATTTCACAATATGTGGACTATTAATAATTTTATCAGTGTCAAGCAAAATAGACTCTAAATTTATTTTATTATTCTTCAAATTTAAATCATCTAAATCAATATTTTGCAATACTACTGGTGAAGGAGATGAATTTTCTATGAAATTTTTAAGTTTATCTAAATTACAACATGGGTCATTAAGCAGGTTAAATTCTACGTTAACAATTGGGAAGGTAATATTTTTATTTGAATTTCTAGATACAAATTTGACATTTTTAGTAAATGCAGTACACTTATTTGGAACAGTGAGTATCCCTGTTCCTTGTATATTAAAATCATACAGTTCACGATTAGGACAATCAATGGATACTTTAATTAGATTAGATTGAACATAAATCCATTTATTATTTGAGATTGATTTCCAAATGTCAATATCACCAATTATAAAGTTCGTTGCACATTGCACAGGTAAAACACTTGTTGTTTTTGTCATTAACTCAATTTCACAGATAGGATTAGCACTTGTCACATATACAGTAGGGATGTCACAAATAAATGTTTCCGAGTTTAATGTTTTACAAATGTTTAGAGTTTCTAGAACACAATAATACAGTTTGTCCTTGGTCATTGCTACGTATTTATTATTTGGTATGATTACACTATATGTATTAGGATCCTTGACATAATGTTGCACTGGTAGAGCTAATACATGATATAAATTATATTCTAAGGGTATAACTAAAGGAATACTTAATACAAAGATAATCTTATTTCTACTATAATAACAGGTTACAGTAGAGATATTCATAATTACATGCATTGAATTTGGTTCCAGATTGACAGGTAATTGCTTATTGCTACTAAGATATCTTAAATTATAAGCGAGTTCTTTATATAATTGTTGTGGTGTCATAATTGCGGGATGTAAAATATTCTGACTGCTAAACATTATAGAATTTATTATATTTTCAAGTTGAAAGGATAACGTTAAAATACTAGCTTCTAAATTATTTATGATTTGATTTTTATAAGTTTGTAACGATACATTTCTGAAAATACTTGTAAGTTTATCAATAGCCATATTCATATTAGCTTCATTAATTTGTATTTTCCTTAAGGTATTATTATAGGAGGAAATTACAGAAGTTGCGACCATTATATTTTCTCTCATTAACATAGCTAATTTATTTTGATTATTCTGTATCGACTCTATGGCTTCATCATATTTAATACCATCATTTTCATCCAGATTTCCGAAAATATACTTTACAGCAGTTCCAATACCTCCAAACCAGGCACTGCGTTTCATTTTATTTTCCAGCAATTCAGAAATGGAAGTGAATTCGCGAACAATATCATGATACCGGACTACTAATGGTTTTAAGATGCTATGACATTCAATTGTTTCATTAACTGTGGGATCATCGCATAGATTTCGAACCGAATATATAAAAATTTCAATATTTTTTATATGTGACTTGAATTGGGAAATATCAAATGGGATTAGAACATTCAAATGTCCATCATTGATCTTGATTTGACCAACATAATCAAAATAAAGCCCAGAACGTGACACAATTTGTTGTATGTAGTCATTTTGACTTTGTGCTTCAGATGAGACACTGAAAAGAAACAACAAAGAGTAATATTTAAATATTTGATCAGGAATATACTAAAACTACGATTACTATAATATAATAATGGAAAACTATATTAAGATTATTACTAGAATAAATGGAAAACAAGGAATAATAAGACTTAGCTACACTGGATATTTTTTATATAAAAAAAAGGTAAGTATTAGTTCATTATTTTAAGTAACTTATCAATTATTTAATCTTTTCTCTCTTCCTTACAGGTTTCCTGACATTTCTGCCAGTTTGACTTCATCATAATGGTGTCGGACGTGACGACGATTAATTAAGAGGGACAGAGTATTGTTGCCATGTATTTTAACAATTTTATAGGGACCCTTCCAGACGGGTGATAACGCTTTTCTTAATCTAAGATGATTTTTCAGATATACGTAATCCCCTACCTTATACTGTATTGGGCGAGTACGTGAATCATAATATGTTTTAGAAATGGATTTGGATTTACGGATATGCTCTAAGGCTTTTTCTCGTGAATATTTCAGTCGATTCTGAAGCATTCTGACATAGTCAGGATAAGTAGCTCCAGGGGCTTCGTCAAAAACTGAATTAGGGATATAAGGCTTATGTCCGAAAATAAGCTCATATGGAGTAAAATTGGTAGTCGTGTGTACAGCAGTATTATATGCCAGCATGGCCGTATATACATAACGTGGCCAGTTATCTTGTTTTTCATAGACATATGATTTTAGATATTCCTTTAATGTCGAATGGCTTCTTTCAAGGGCACCTTGAGTTTGTGGATGATACGGAGATGACCAAAGTTGCTTAATTTTAAGGAACTCACACGTAGTCTTGAACAATTCAGAAGTGAAGTTAGTTCCTTGGTCCGTTAAAATAATTTTGGGTATTCCGAACATGGAAATAAAATGCAATAAGCATTCACTAGTTTCTTCGGCTGTTGTACTTCGAATTGGGTAAGCTGTGGAAAACTTCGTGAGGTCATCTTGGATAGTAAGAATGAATTTTAATTTAGCAAGCCCTGCTTCGGGTAATGGACCTACTATGTCCAAAGAAACACGTTGGCAGGGAGATGTAGAAGTGCTTGTTATTTGCATTGGGGCTCTATTAATCCTACGAAGTGCTTTATTTTCTTGGCACTGTCTGCATTTTTTAACGTAAGATTCAATATCGCTACGCATTCCCTTCCAGTAATAACTTTCTTTAATTCTATTATACATTCTAGAAGTACCTAAATGACCTGCTATTGGTATATCATGATTATCGAACAGAATTTTCTTAATTTCTGTAGGCGAAGGATACGTGAGATTATTATGGTACACATGTAATTTTATATTCGTATTATGGAACAAATAAGTAAGAATATTATAGATTTTAATAAAAGAATGTTTTTCGAAAGGATTTCTAAAATCCGTAATAGCCAACTCAGAAATAGTTTCGTTTGATGTTAACTCATTTCGAATACGTTTAAGACATTCAAAAATTTCGGGATATGAAGCTTCATCAAAGTGATGAACTTTAATAAAAATTAAATAGTAGATTTTACTATTCAATTCAATTTTAAGAAATGAGTATAATTCCTTTTCGGTATTCAAAATATCGGTTACATTAGGTAAGTTACTAATTATTTCTTGTATATAAGGATTAGATTCATCAATATCAATTGAAGTAGGTATAATGTTTACCTTATTTGATGCTTTATAAAGACTTTCATTGTGTTCTATAATATGTGTATTAAAATTCAGGTTTTTATTAGTTAAGGTTTTTAGGAAAGTTGTATAATTGTCGTTAATAGGAGCAGTACTTACTTCGGAAGAAGAAGGTAAGTTTCTAATTTCAGGTGTTTCGTGAGAAGTAAGGTTACGCTGCGCAGGTAAATTATTTTCTTCTACTAGTTGGTTTTCTAAGGAAGAAGGCAATGAGTTGTCATTTTCAAGTAAACCGATTGATGGTAAGTCACTACTATTAATATCTAGAGGACTAAAAGGAAGATCTTCATGGACATCGAGATCTTCTAAAGTTAAAGGACTAAACGGTAACTCGTCTGAATTACCTGAAGGTGAAGCTACCCCTAGGATACCATCATTAGGAGTTGCAGTTTCTTGGGCTTCGGATATATCCTTAAGAAGGAGATTATCCTCAATAGGTAGGACAGGATTGACGGGAAAACGCGATAAAGCATCTGCATTCGCATTTATTTTTCCCTTTTTATATTTAATCTCATAATCAAACTCCTCTAATTTTAATCGCCAATGAACTAGTCTAGATCCGGGATCTTTACAATTAAATAACCACTCCAGTGGTTTGTGATCAGTTAAAATTGTAAATTTGTTTCCATAGAGATAAGGACGGAACACTTTTGTACCGAATATTATAGCAAGACATTCCTTCTCGGTCACGCTATAGTTACATTCTGCTTTATTCAAGGTCCGGGATGCAAATGCAATAGGACGATCTTGTCCTATGGGTCCTTGGGATAAAATAGCAGATATGGCATGATTTGAAGCATCACAAGTGAGAAGAAATGGTTGAGTGAAATCCGGATATGCCAGAATTGGTGAAGATACGAGTTTGTTCTTTAGAGTATCAAAGGATAATTGATGGGCATTCTCCCATTTAAAAGGTACGTCCTTCTTTAGAAGGGACGTTAATGGTTTGGCCAATTTTGAAAAATCTTTTATGAAACGCCTATAATATGAAACAAGGCCTAAAAATGATTTTATATCCCTTGGGGATTTAGGAACAGGAAACTCAGTCACGGCTTGAACTTTGTCTGGATTTGGCTTAACGCCATTCTCATTAATTATATGACCTAAATAGCCTACTTCTTTGCGTAAAAATTCACACTTTTCCGGTTGTAATTTCAGCTTGAAATTTCGTAGTCTTTCGAAAACCGTTCTCAAATTTTCTATATGTGAATTTAGATCATGGCTATAAATGACGATATCGTCTAGGTACACAAAGCATCTTGTACCTTGTAGGCCTGAGAGGCAATTATTCATTGTTTTCTGGAAGGTTGCAGGGGCATTCTTTAGCCCAAATGGCATTCTGTTAAATTGGAAGTGCCCCTGTGGCACAGAAAAAGCGGTCTTAGGAGCATCTTCTGGATCAATGAGAATTTGGTGAAATCCAGAAGCAAGATCTAAAGTACTAAAATATTTACTGTTACCTAATTGATCTAGGATTTCAGAAATTTGGGGAATGGGATAAGTTTCTCCAACAGTTATGTTATTTAGATTTCTGTAATCAATTACGATTCTCCATTTTTTAAGCCCTTCTGAGTTTGATTTTTTAGGAACGACCCAAATTGGAGAACTCCATGGAGAGGATGAAGGTTCTATTATGTTTTCGTTTAACATTTTATTTATTTGTACTTCCACTTCCTTTTTATGACATTCTGGGAAACGATACGACTTAGTGTGGATAGGAATATCAGTAGTCGTTTTAATTTTATGTTTTAGAGCAGACGAGAAAGTAAGTAAATCATTTGGCAAATGGAAAATGTCTGAAAACTCGGCACAGATGTCATTCAGAGCTTTAGTTTCCTCATTGTTCAGATGGGAAGTTCGTAACGAGTTTATCACTTCACAGGTTCGATCATAAACAGTTTTACCAGAATTATTTACTCTCATAGCAGCAGAAGTTACTAATGGTTCTAATCTTAAATTAAGATTTGATTTTACATTAGCAGTTTGTTCTGATGTATTGGCTACTGTGATGTTAACTCTTTTATTATTTTTTACTTTTACAATACAATTGGCGATTAACAATGTATCGGATAGATGTTGGTCCAAAATAATGCCTTCTTTTAACTCAGGGTTTTGAACTGTGCATTCAATGACAGTTTCTGTTCTGGGGGGTATCATATAAATCGGATCAAAGAAATTAAGCTTTAGACTTGTGTTCTTGAATCGCAAAACATCATGTGTATAGTCGATATTGCAACCAAATTTCGTAAGGAAATCCGTACCAATTATACCATCGTAAGGTAAATTTATATTTTCAATTACATGAAATTTGTGTTTTATTTGTTTATTTTCCGATAACTCTAATTTTAATAGAAAATGACCTAGTGTAGGACTTGTTTCATTACCCGGATCGATACCTTTAATGTGGATAATTTCCTTAGATATATTAACTTCCTTAGATATGGATGTTTGTTTTAATAGACATATAGCTGAGCCAGAATCGATTAATAATGTCAAAGGGATATCTGAGATTTGGGTAAAAACGAGAACGTGTGGTAAGAGTTTTTTTGATGTGTCGATATTTATTTCGTAAATATTATTTTGCATTATAACATTACTTTTAGAAATCGGTTCAGAGGTTCGTGATACAGTTTTATTGGATTTAGTGACCTCTGATTTAAAATGGGTGTCGGCTGGTGTAGTTGGTCTCGCGCGACACCATGACGAGACCTTTACTCGTTTAAATTAACCTCTTCATCTATCTCATTAGGATTAAGACCATCGGACACTTCTTGAATGTGATTAACGTTTCTAGAAGGGTTATTTGGGTAAAATTTATTCTGGGTATTTAATTGGTTTTGTTGAAATTTATAACGATTGTTATAGAACGCGCGTTTTTGGCAATCGGTAATATCGTGACCTGGTGATTTACAATATCTGCAAAACAAACTAGATGAACCTGATGGTTGGGGTTTGACAAATCTTCGCGGGTTATATGTATTATTATTATTACTAAATTGGGGTCGCCTGTTATCATTGAATTTTATGTCTGACCTGATGATTTTTGTCCTATACAGAGTTTGTTGGATTTTCTCCTCGGATATTGCAAGGTTTATGGCTTCATTTAGGTTCTCGGGGTCTCGACAACGGACAATAGTTGACAAACGAGGGTGGAGACCCATTATAAAATGATGAAGGGCTAAATCCTCCATGGCGGCTATTCGCCCAACGAGCTCTGATTTCTTTTTATTGGATAGTGCAATTTCCGTCAATAGTTGGGACAAGCAAGTTTCAACCTTGAGCGCGAACTGATTTACGGTTTCTTGTGAAGCTTGTTTGCTCTCCTGCAACTCAGTGAGAAGATGCGAGTAATGTTTCCTCTCACTAAATTGTGTTTTCAGGAACTCCTTTAGTTGTTCCCAGGAGCTAAATTCTTTTATAGAGCAAGCAGCTTCTGCCTTTCCTTGCAATTGACTAATAATGTATTTTAACAAAATTGGTTTTTGTGTTACCGTGGCCAAATCATACGCATTTCCACAGTTGATAATAAAAGAATTAATGGTTTCTCTACTTCCATCGTAGGGTTTAATAAATTTAAATAGCGTATTAAAATCCATTTCCGATATTGTGGATATAGTGACTGCTGATCGCGTGATTCTAGGGGACGGAGGTGGTGTTTTATCAATTTGTTCTCCTTCCGTAACAGGAGAAACAACAGGAATATCTAAATTAACTCTATTTTCCTCTTCTTCCCTTTTTGTTAGTTTAGGCATTACTAATTCGTTGAGCGGTCATAAGTTCGATACAGAAATAACCGTAACAACTTATACAATTTAATGTTTAATACTTAATATTAAATAAGATAAACAAAGTACGGATCCCTAAATTATCTAATGTAACATGACCAGGACTCACTGTGTGGTCGCGCAGGTGGCGATAACGACGAGTATGAAATGCATTCCAATGAAATGCATTCCGATTGACACGTCGAAACTGATATCTGCCCGATGAATTGTAGTCCTTAATGCTGGATTGATCTCACGAAGTCTAGGATTCAATTTGAGTTGGATGTCCGATGTGTAACCAGGATATCAAGGTTACGCATTGATTTCGGATGGTGAGAAGAAAGGATGAATATTCTTCTTCAACCCTTTAGCACGGAACACGGTGTCTTTGTTTTATTAATACCAGTTAATCTTTCACTTTACTTCAAGTCACTGTATTTCACTTTATTAATTATAAGGCTATACTGGGGATTTCCGTATCCCACCGCTGCCACCAAAATGTTATGGGGTCCGGAATTAAATGGTTTTTAAAAAAAAGGATCTTTAATTTACACTGTTTTTATTGGATATCACTTGAGTACAATAGGATATTGGACCCTTGGGCAACCGTTTCCGTGCGCGGATAGATACCAACTGAACTGAATTGGAAGTAAATATAAGGCTTGACGCCAAACTGCTGTATCTGCAGTTTGGTTTTAAAAGGATGCAATTTCCAATGCATATCCCGGATATAACAGATCGTATATTTTTTTTTATGTTTGTTTGCCGATTACTTCGCCGTTTGTGAACCGATTTTCAAATTTTTTTTTGTTTGAAAGGGTATACTTCCGAGGTAGTCCCATTGTCTTCAGGTGGTCCCATTGTCTTCATCTGATGACGGGATCCTGGAGAAATTGAGGGAACTCCTCAAATATTATAGGCACACCTATACCGATTTAGGTATTTTTGATAGTAACTTATGTATTTATCTCAAAATTAAGTCCGTGTGGCTTGACACTGTATTGCTTATCAGCGTCCAATTGTAGTAAAGTAATTATTTATGGAAAAAACAATTCTTTATCATTTGTTTTATTTGAAATACCTATTGCGTGATTGTAAATTGTACACAGTGCTTCATTTACATAAGCTTTATGTGAGCTATTAAAACTCCTACTAGTTACTGGTGGTGTTTTTACACTAATTCTTTTATATTTTTTACGGATATAAAAGAGTCTGAATTAAAAAAAATCACGTGCTTCAAGGATGTGCTTAGGTTTATACTGACTTAACTAGAAAAGAATTAAAATAATTTAGAATAAGTTTTGAAAAAAAAAAACAAACTGACTTCGAAACCGTAACAAGTATACTAAAAATTAAAATATAAATATTTTCTACAACTTTTTGAAAAACTGTCGGTGCCAGTAAATAACACGTAAAAGCTTTATACTTGGCGCCGACTTCGAACGTTTTACTTCAAATTTTAGTATACTTGGTTTCGAAGTTGGTTTGTTTTTTCAAGAAGTTTTTGTTGAAAATAAAAAATTGTCACTTGGTTGTCAAATATTTATCGAAAGCGTTCATTTTTTTAGGGTTCCGTACCTTAAAAGGAAAAACGGAACCCTTATAGGATCACTTTGTTGTCCGTCTGTCTGTCTGTCTGTCTGTCTGTCTGTCTGTCTGTCTGTCTGTCTGTCTGTCTGTCTGTCTGTCTGTCTGTCTGTCTGTCTGTCTGTCGGATGTCAACCCTTTTTTCTCAGAAATGCATAGACGTATCATGTTAAAATTAATATCATATACTCAAGTCTACGATGACATGCGGCCGTGAAAATATTAAAGTTCTAAGTCAACGCAATCAAAAGATAATGGAAAATATGTCGTATATTTTGACCATTTTAGCGTTTTCGCAAGGAAATCAAAACCTATAGGGTACTTCCCATTGACCTAGCACGATGAAATTTGGCAAGAAGTAAGATCTTATGGTACAAATAAAGGAAAAAATCTGAAAACTGTAAATTTTTGTATGTATGTTTGTCTGTTTGTAAGTTTGTCTTTCAACCTTTTTCTCAGAAACGCGTGAAGGTAACAAATTTTTATCAACGTCAAGTACTCAGAGTTGTAATTACTAAGAGCTGTGAAAAAATCAAACTTCTAAGTTAACGCAATCAAAAGATACGGTCATTTATATCACATATTTTAAGTATGATAGCGTTTTTAACGTTTTCGCAAGGGAATCAAAACCTATAGGGTACTTCCCATTGACCTAGCATTATGAAATTTGGCCAGGAGCAAGGTCCTTTCGTATACATAAAGGAAAAAATCTGAAAACTGTAAATTTCTGTTCGTGTGTCTGTCAGTCTGTACGTCTGTCTTTTAACCTTTTTCTTAGGAACGCGTAAATGTATCAAGTTGTAAATTGATCAAGCGGAAAATATATTATCTTAGAATTGAAATTATATGTACTTGTAACAAATTAACATAGAAGTTGACCATGGTCAAAAAAACAATTTTACAAACACTGAGAAGAAATTTGTATCAATACGAAAACATTAAAAAGCAGCAAACTTTTATAAACAACGCAATGCAATCTGTATATCGCAGCTAACAAAATGATAGCGCGATGTAGCGTACAGCTAATGCCATCTATTACAACATTATGACATTAACTGTGATATAATTCTGCTCGATTATTAAAAAAAAATATTTTAATTATTATTTCAACGCGCTAAAAATAATAAAATAAACTTTTCATTTAAAAGTTTTATCGTCGATTTATAACGTCATTTCGTAATTCACATTCAATATAAGAGCTTCACGCGGTTTGATTTAAGTACTCGTATTGACTTAGTACGAAAATTTTAAAATTAAATTTAAACAGATCGAGTTATATAATTTACTTCTTTATCTACACATATAAGTCTTCTGGTAATTAGTAATATAATTAGTTATTTATAAATAAACAAAAAGTTTTGTTCGAATTAAGAACTACTTATTTTCGTCTTGGCAACACTAATATATATTTTGATATTTTGATTGATAATGTAAATCTAAATATTTTACGAACGTAGTGCAGGGGTAGTGGAGTGTAGTAGAATATAAATAAAAATAAAACGAGAATAAAATATAATATAATTATGTTGTTAATGTCAAAGTCAACAAGTTAGTTCATTGAAATTGTCAAGAGATGGCGCTGGGTGTATCCTGAATCGCGCTATAACTTTGCTTTTTTGAAAGTATAAGGTGTATTAGTACTTAAAATAAAATTTTGTATTTCCATGGATTGCATCCATGATTGTGTTTTAAATTAAAGTGCTCCTAAGTAGTTTCAAACTAGTTTTTGGGACGTGATCTATATTTACATAATATTTGATTATATTTAAGCGACTTCTAAAAAAGGAGTGTTTTTAATTCGACCTTGTATTTATTTTTTTATGTTTGTTTGCCGATTACGCCGCCATTTGTGTACCGATTTTCAAATTTTTTTTTGTTTGAAAAGGTATACTTCCAAGGTGGTCCCATTATCTTCAGGTCAGGATCAGATGATGGGATCCTGGAGAAATTGAGGGAACTCCTCAAATATTATAAGCAAGCCTATACCGATTTAGGTATTTTTGATAGTAACTTATGTTGGAACTGATGATGAAGACCACAAATGGCGTAGATGGGTTAGTCTTATATAGATTTCTATAAGTTTGTACGGAACCCTCGGTGCGCGAGTCCTACTCGCACTTGACCAGTTATTTTTCATAGCTATAGTATGAGGTTCGATCTCATTGGTCTATTTTTTTGGAATACAAAAGTTCTGTTTTAGCCATAAAAGTGTATTGCATGTAGTTGTAATTGATAAAATTTTGTATTCAGTTTTGATCATATTTTATACAAATATTAGTATGTAGGTGATACGAAGTTCACCGTGTCATCTAGTAATTAATAAATTGGTGTTGCTATGTGCATGATATTGCTATGTATTGTCAAAAGGCGTTATTAATAATAAAATAGAACTCTTAAATCAGCAATTAAAGATCAACTTTATAATACATTAATATGAGAAAATTATAACGTGGAAAATGATTTAACGAAAAAGTTGAACTAGTCCAGTTGGCTGTATTGTAACATTTTCAAGATTCCCCACTCTTCTCTACTGGTTTATCTCGCTTTAAGTAACACATTACAGTTTAAAAGCCTTTGTAATGGACAATTCAACTTTATTTTAGTAGGCTGTAATGGAAGTATTAAGATTGTAAAAACTATTTAGTTCAGTCAACACAAGGCTTTTAAGTGAAAAGTTATAGTTATTGATAGTAAGTGGTTAACTTAATAGCTGTGACTACGCCCTTAAGTTGTCACTAGTTAAACTTTATAAAATGTCCCGTTTATAACGTCAGATAATGTAAAATACAAACATTAAATACATACTTTTTTAAAACATGGCTGTGTGTATGTGTGGTATGTGCATTGTTATGTGTGTATATTTATGTTTATATTTTGTGTACATATACATAATTGCACTGTGCCTTTTGTGCTGGTATACGTGTCTTTTTGCATGTGGCATTTTCGAACAAGATGTTATTCCTTAAATCAATTTTTATTTTTATATTCGTTTAGGAATGAGTTTATATGTTATATATATAGAGTTCTGTATATACCAATGCATATATTTTCGCAAGGACAAAGTAAAGGTTATTTTAAAAATAGCAGTGACACTAAATAAGAACGTTTAGTAAATTCTAAATTCAGTTATCAGCACGGCCAAGAAATGAAGATCTAAAATAATATGGAATGTATTTTTGTTTAGTCTGCGCATCATTTGCGTTGCTATTACATCAATGATTACTTCATTGATATCTTAATGTATCTTGTTATTATTTATCGCCATTTATACTGACATTATAAATGTGAAAATAACTTTGTCTGACTGTCTGTTATTTACATTTGCCTTAAACTATTTTGATGAATTGTGGTAAAAATATGAATTTGACCTTGTAAAAGTAAAGAAGTTAATTTTTATCGAAAAAATAACTCGGAATGTATGAAATAGGTTTGTATGGATAACATCTAATTTTTCCGAGAAGTAGGCTATTCAAAATAATTATTCTACGCAGACAAGGTTGCAGGAAGCAATGAGTTAATAAGGCTTCAATAATAGGGCAAATTAATTTGATGTTTGTACACAGATATCGAAAATAAATTAATTCGAGAACTCGTAAGATTCTCTTTGATTATTTCTATTCAATATTTTAGGAAAGCCGTAAAAACGCTCAGTTCACTTTATTTTAACAATCATTTTATATAAATAATCCAGGTCGTTGATCGGCATTACACAGCTATCAAAACATTATTGTATTTAAGATGCGTAGTACATATCATATAGTATTTGAGTGTTGTTTTATGTTTATACTAAATTAGCTGCTTCTCGCGGTTTTACTCTCGTTTATGGTTTCTGGGCCACGCTAGCGTTAATTATTATTTTATTAAAAACAAACGCATATATAGGTAGCCTATGACTATCTAGAATAATGTACCTTTCAAATCTATACTAATATTATAAAGCTTAAGAATTTGTTTGTTTGAAAGCGCTAATCTTAGAAACTACTGGTTCGAATTGAAAAAATATTTTTCTGTTAGATAGTTTATTTACTGAGGAAGGCTATAGGCCATATTACATCACGCTACGACTCATAGGAGCAAAGCAGTAACCATAAACGCAAGGGACAGCTAGTATATTTAAAATATTACATTATAGTATAGTAATTTTTAAAATATTATATGAATATAGATAGTCTACCTAAATAAATAAGTTATCTAAGACAACATAAAAAAATAGATCGACTTATTTAAACGAACATTTTTTTTAAATATTAGTACAGAATTGTTAGAATAATATCTTATGGTATAAACGGACCTTAAAAGCGTCTTAAAGAGCTTGAATAACGTTAAAAGATTAACTCGTTAACCTCACGACATTCACCTTAGCTTAAGAAGTGGACAGATATTTTATTAACATCTCCTTTTTTCCACTTAAGAATAAAGGTAATTGGGTTTGTCTCGGATAAACTCGATTTAATCGTATCTCCCTGGCCTTTTCTAGAAGTTATTAAGCTCTGTGTTCGGTTGGAACAATTTAACATCCTCGCTAACTGTTCTTTTTGTTTCTTTATAAAAATATTTTATCTTACGACATTATTTTTATAATGAAAATGGAAAATAAGTGAATCGAATTAAGCGGTGGCTTTGTTTCATTCTTAATGGTTTCGCTACACGAAAAGAGGCGACTTTAGATCATATTTTTAGAGACATTATTACGGATTGTATTATTTATATAAGGATTTATATTATAAATATAAGGATAATTTTGTTTGTTTAGAGCTTTAATCATCATCATCATCTACCTAGAATTTTTCCCGGTTATACCAGGGTCTGCTTTCTATTCTAGTCCAGATATTGACGAGTTACTGATTTTTACACAGAGCGACTGCTATCTGACCTCCGCAACCCCTGAGGGCAAATCAGTAACCATTTAGACTAGAATAATTTCCCTACTACGAGTAATGATCATTATCAGGTGATTGTGATAACAACCGGGACCGACAACTTTACGTGCTCTCCGAGGCACCGTGGGGAGATCCACAAGGACAAACACCCAGACCTAGGAACAAATATTTATACAACTATAAATATCTGCCCCTAGCGGGGATCGAACCCGCAACCGTCTGCGTTAGAGGTACATTCAGCACCACCACACCAGAGCGGTCGTCTCAAGCATTTGTTTATAGCTTTAATGTTGTTTTTATATGAGTCTGTGCTCCATGAGGTAATTCTATTTAACTATATCTATGACATGATTACCAAATGTTAATAAAAAATATTTACAATCAATACTCGATGTGATAATAATATTTTAAATATAATATTATCTTGTATTAATAACATAAAATGTTTCACAAATGGATGAGATTATTTCCATGTTAATTTCACCAGTAGATATACTTTTTTTTTTAATTGTGTTAAAAGTGGTAATAAAAATAACGAAACTCATTTTAATATATTATTTATCAAAGTAAACTTATCCATTGTCGAGTATCCGACGGAATGTCACTTATAATAAATATTAAAATATTTATTTATTAAGTATATACTTCACCTTCTATAAAAACAGTTTTTGGCTTTCGTTATTTATTTCTTATGTATTCTATTACGCCTACGGATTTGACTGTTGGTTTGTCCAAAAGAAGATGTATCTATATACATAATAAATCAAAACTGACTGGATATATTCATTCACTGATCGATTAACGCAGAGTTGAAACCGCTGGATTTAGAAACTCGAAATTTTGCACATACGTTCTTTTAAAAGTCGTAAGTGTGTACTAAGAAAGGATTTTCGAAAATGTTAGATATCAACTTCGAAGGATACGCGGGCGAAGCTGCGGGGAACTGCTAGTCTACCATAAATAATTATACATGTTAATATTACCAGTAGCACATCTACACATTTGCCACCTGTAGGCTATTCTTTGCTGTCAACGCCAGAAGGCTATTTAAATTATGCCGTCTCTATCGATCCCTCCAATTTGATGCCCTAATTCTCAATCAAATTCCGATAATACATATCATTCGTTTCCGCATCGCAACCAAATATGACTACGCAAATTGTAACAAAATATATCGGTATAAGTGGTGAAACAGTACACGTTTAATTATTTATGCGAACCATTAACTTATTAAACTTTTGTTTATATAAATATGAATCGTTTTGGAGTGAAAACTTTTATAAGAAAGAGCCCAAATCTGCCGACCCTCAAATTCACTCTCCTAGCTTCCAGCCTATCCAACTTGCTGGTGAATCCGCCATTTAACATTTCGTAATTTCAAATCTCATTAATAATATTTTTTTGTTTAATAGACAAAATACATTAACGTTATGGAAACCTACGATGCGCACATGACGCGATCTGGCATCGAGATTTCTTTGATTTTGAATAATAAATTATCACAATACTGCTGCTAACCATTAATCATAAAAACGTATTTTGAGTAGTATATTTTTTGGAAAATTCTATTTACTTACTCTGTACAAACTTTCATCGCCTATTTTATCTCATTCAAGGTTTATTTTTATGACTAAAGTAGCCGTAGTAGCTGTCGTCTCTAAGTCCAAAGAAGTAGCAGACAGCTAAAGAGTTACATTCATATTTGGATGCTGATAAGCAATAATGTGTCAACCCACAAAAAGTCAAATTCGGAGATATTGATGTATTTTGATACTGCATCACATATTTAACATTATTAAGAAAAATTGAAGTCATATAAATTAAATTAATACGAAAAAAAGTTTCTTAATTAATTGGTTCGAATTTCAAGTGCGTTCCATTTTTTGCACTTAATACAATAATCTCATATATTTAAATAACTTTTTATTAGATAATATATTAAATGTATCTGTCCGATTTAAATTCATTATACCTTTTATCAAAAAATAAAATAAAAAATGGGTATATATCTCTTCAAACATATTTGTTAAGAATGGGTTTGACATCTTTAGACGCCATTTTCTCAAAATGAAGTCCGTGTGGCTTGACTCAGTATCGTATATCAGCGTCCATTTATAATATTAGTATAGATACTGTTTACTACAGACTTAAAAAAGGAGGTTCTCAATTTGTTTCGTATGGTTTTTTTTAACGTTTGTTACCTCAGAACTCAGTTATTTCTTAACCGATTTTAAAAGTTATTTCTTTCTTCGGAAGGGTAAACATTCAGATTGATCCCATAGAATTTGTATCAAAATCGGTTTAGTAGTTTATTTTTTAAATCAAAATAACTAAAATTACTTTGCTTTTGAATTCGGTTTATTAATTTATTAAGTCTTTGTTATTTTATGTAGCGTGTATAATTTTATACAATGCTGGATTTTATTCCAGGATTGAGTTCAAGTTATTGCCCCATCGGGGTCGACGTACAAGTGCTCTCGGGAATAAACCCGTGACGCATCTCGGACCGGCACGGATCTAGACGAGGAGTTTCATAAAGTATTATGATAACAATCTGTATGAAATATTACTGAATGTTGTGTTGTTTCGTTAAATATAACATCCTTACTCATATTATTAATGGGAAAGTAATTCTGCCTGTGTGTAACGAAATCACGCATAAACTGTTAAAACGATTTAAATAAAATTTGGTACAGAGATAGTTTCGGGCCTGAGACAGGACATAGTTCTTAATAAGTCCTTTGGAAATGCGATGTAAACAGGAGTGCGATATAATGTGTGGAATACTATTTTATTATAAGGAAGATTTTTTTAACAAATTCAACGCAAGGAAAAAGTGCAGTCTTTGATGAAGCTATACAGTAATATAATGTATTGTGTGTATGCGTACAATTTGACATTTCGTGGGTTGACACATTATTGCTTATCAACATGTAGCAGCCAACTTTAACTGCGTCAAGATTTAACGCAGTTTTTTTCTCATAAATACTATAGAAATAGTATTTTCTAGTTTTATTTTTAAAAAATTGTTAAGATTATATAGTCTATATCACGTCATGTTAATTATAATTAGTCTTTTATAAAAATATATTGTTCATACAAGTTGGTTACAGTTATATGTATATAATGTATATGTATGTACAAATTATATGTATACATAAAAACAATACAAATATGAGTCGTGTCCATTCCGCCGAGGGAGAGATAAGCCCACGTTTGTAAACGAAACAGTGGATTGTCATATTACGAACAACGCATTAAGGGAGATAAATTGTAAAGATATTTTGATAGAGGTCGCGTCGTTTGTACTGGCATCATCAATATCACTTACACTTTGAAACTGACGAGCTGCACAGGTATCATTATAGAAGTTAATGGGCTAATGTAACTATATATATTACTAGCCACTCGCGGTGAGACTCGCCTTTATGATTACTGTTTCGGTTCTACGTAAGTTTCCTTGCCATGGTTCTATGAGAATGTCAATGGAAAATTCATATTTAATATAACGGGTCTTATCGCGATAACTAATGGTATTAATACCTTTTTATTGTCCGACGTTTCGACGAAGTTACATTCGTCGTGGTCACGAGCTGACTGACCGTTTACGCGATAAGACCTGTTATATTAAATATAAATAGTATAAATCGCGAAAGTTTAAAATATATAGTCAATGGAAAAATCAATCGCGGATATACGATTATGAGGTTTCTCTACTAAATATGTCAGGAGAGGAGAGAGGACTCATCTCTGAAAGTACTGATCCGATTTGAAAAATTATTTTTGTTTTAAATAGACTATTTATTAAGGAAGGAAGGTAATGAAAAGCAGTAACCATGAAGGTCTAGCTAGGCTAGCATAATAAAAGAACAGAAGTACAGGCAGGTAGATATTAATTTCAAAATAGGACTAAAAATCGTCTTATAAATTGTTCATAGCTTTATTCTTTCATGTACATGCGACGTGACGCATTTGTGTGGAATGCCTAACAATTCTTGGTAGCTTTTAATGGCAGTAAGAGATCGTCCATTCGCAGTTACTCATGTATAAAATAACGCTAAAAGGATCCTTTTAATCGAAGACACTTATATTATTGTAAAATTACACCGATTTCTTTTTAAGTGTATTAATGTTTGCACTTAAAATTATAAATATTGTATTAAGTAATATACCATTGCTTCTTATAGGTTATTTATTTGAATTATATTTTATGCACGAAATGGTTTAATTAATTTGGTTTTTATACATATAGTGGAGTAGTTAAATGGATGATGTTTGAAATAAATTTGAATAGAAATTATACGGAAAGTATTATATAGGTTCCATGTTCCATTAGAGAGAGAGCACAGACAAAATTTAAATTGCACAGATAATAAATAATACTTTGATATGAACAAAACTTATGTTGCAACTGTTATTGCGACTTATATTCATCTAAAGATTGTCTAGCAAAATTTAATTTGGTATAGTCTGTTTTTCTTTACTTGTAATACCCGAAACGAACGAAATCACAAATTTTTGTACATTATTTCGCATTATATTCTATTATTATAAAAATTGATTCAGTTCTTTTTTTTATCGATAATTTCTCATTTCGAATTCTTATGTGTGGTAAGAAGTACGCCATATTTGTTTGCTAAATAAGACACATACAATATAGACTATAGATGGATATTGACTCCTTTGTCCTGATATTGAAAGTCCGAAATGTTAACAAAGCGAGCTTAATTCATAACATTTCATATTAAGGTCATTCTAACATTCAATTACTCATGTTTAAAAAAAATTAGCACAAGAACAAACGTCACTCACGTCAAAGTCAATTCACATAATTGTGTCGAAAAAAAATGAATCTTATTTAAATTATATTAGAGTTCGTTTTTATTTGTAAATTAGAATGAGAATTATAAAATTTGATGAACAAGTTTAATAAATAATAAATGACGTTGATATGGATATACATTAATCTCAATTAAAACTATAAGGTGTGGTTTTGTAACCATATTGAAATGACAACGAATCATTATTTAGATTGGATTAAGCTTGAAACATATTATTTGACGCAACACACGCTTCATAATTAAGGCGCTGGGCAAACGAGACACTATTATGCCGTGTGTCAATTTATAAGTCATAAAATAATATTTTATTTATACAAAATCAGTATAAAATCGATCACTACCTGTGCAGATGTAGTCACTATTTGTGTCAAGTTGCTATACATGAAATACACTGGTTGCCAATCAAAAAGTGTTAGGTGTAGGTAAAATTAAAAAGTGCTTTTACGAAGGATATGACAAAGCTCAGATAATTTAAGTGTAGTGCGAGTTTTTCTAGCTATCGGACTGAATCAGCGCCAGCTCATGTTAATAAGGAGGCACAAATTAGTGAGTTTAGAGAGTGAAAGTGGTGGATTGAAACATAAAAGTACGAGTAATTGGCGGATTGTATTATTTTGTGAGTTCGAGTGACAATTTTGATTATAAAATTTTAGGCAAAATTCGATAGTTATCGGAAACTCGCACAAGGCCCATTGATATTAGATTACAGCAAAATAGTAACTCTAAGGTAAATTATAAGATCTATATTTTTCACGAGGACAGCTATATTATACAAAGGTCATTTCACAATGAACATACAGAAAACTAAATTCTTCGTACATCGTGTTTACTGTTTGAGTTCAGACGCATTGCTCTCAGAATAGCCAGATTATTATCGAACGTCAGCAAGCATAAGCAAACGTCCAGGACCTAATAGATTGTACATGCATATGTAATTTTATTAAATATGGTATAAGTAAGTCCAATAATATGCTACAAGCTTTCGACTTGTTCCATAAAATTTTGAATATTATAATATCATAAAGTCAGACCGTCCTGTCACGTAGTTTCAACAGTTTCAGTTTTGAATCAAATTTGCACAAAATTTTGCAAACTTGAGTGCTGCCCTCACTCTACCCTTCTGTAAATTATATAATTCTTACATTTTATTACCATTGCAAAACAGAAGTGTATATTTACATATATTATTATGTTATTTTTATATTTATATTTATTTTTGTGTTGTGTTGACTAATAATGAAATTCACACTATGTTAGGGTGTTTTCAAAATTTAGTTCAGGTTGGATTCTTGACCCCACGCATCAATTGAAGCATCCATTGTGTCTTCTCCATTTCACGTGACATTGGCGAAATAACATGTGTCTAATAGGCATCATGGGATACTTTTCTCCTCAAAATAATTCATAATAACTTTATATTATTAACTAGAGGCTCTTCGCGGTTTCGGACGTGCTTAACATAGGACTTTCATACAAAGTTCCGACCCCCATTTTACCCCCTTAGAGGTCTACGTCCTAAAAAGAACCCTTATGCAAATCTTAAAACACCTAGCACTTGTAGTTTCAGAGATTTAGTGATGAGTGAGTGAGTGACTTTTTGCTTATATATATATAAGCAAAAAGTCACTCACTCACTCATCACTAATATATATATATATATATGTAGATTTAGAGGATAATTAGAGGATAAAACTTGTCAATCCTACAGACTAGTTTGACATGGTTATCAATTATCTACGTAATAAATCACATAAAAGTGCCGCGAAGTGTGTTCACGATCTATTGCGTGATCACTGAACCTTATAACGAAGTGTGTAATTATAAGGCCTATATTAGTAATTATAAGGCCTATATATGGCCGTGCCTATACTGGCTAGTTACATAACCACTTGCTTAATAGGTACCGTGTTATGTGTTGAATGCTAATTGATTCTATTTGCATACTAACTGTTGATTACGGCGTTGACTGTGAGGTGTGCTTTTCTCTGTTTAGCATAGCCAATACAGACTACATAGCTTATAAATAAATGTATAAAAATGTTTATTAAAACACATTTATTATTGTTATTTTTGTAGATTATTTATAAGTAAATTATATATTTATTATTTATAATTAAATGTATATTGTATCTACACCATATTTCTAATAAATAATCTCTATTACATCTAGATTACTGTCAGAGATCTCTTGTAAAAGATAAGTTATCCTGTGTACACTTTTTTCGTGTATACTATTATCTGTACAAATTTTATTTGGTACATCAATAAATAAGTTAAAGATTATGTAATACTAGCTTCCTCTCTTAGTTTCGATAAAATACTCTATATGTTATTCCGATGTATGAGCTATATTACTGTAGTTTTATCAAAATCTGTTTAGTTTCAATGAGAGAGAAACACACATTCGTGCATCCTCACATACTTTCATACATTTCACTACATAAATTATATAAGCTTAAGTGATTATGTTATGTGTGTTTATTTTTTTTTACAAATATCTAAATTAATTAAGATATTTTTGTACTTTATTATTTTGTAGTGAAAAAAAAAAATTGCAAATAAAAAAAATATAATTAAATCATTAATTAACCTACCTTTATCAATATTTGTTGGTTTAAGTTGCTTGATTGGTATAAAACAAGCCTACATATGTCCGCCTGTTTTAAACCGTATGTCACACCATTAACAGTTGAGGCGTTAAAGCATGTAAGCAAAAATAACTCCTTTCACTTTACTAATTAAATAAAGATAAATAAAATTGAATAATTTAATTTACCGCAGTAAATTATTTAAATATTAAATTTAAAACGAAATTAAAAGCACTTAAGAGTAATTAACAGATATAAACATTTGCGACAGTATGATTACGAAACTCACTCACGTGTAAACAGCGGAGTGACGTGCAGCGAAATATGAATTATAATCCTACGATCATGTCAAACTAAAGTACATTACATTTAAACGAATATGGATAATGATAAGCAATATTGTTTCAACCAACAAAGTGTCAAATTTCGAGATATTGATGTATTCTGATAATATTTTTCAAGTTATCTAACTAAATAAGTACGGAAAAAAGTTTCTTAATTTAATGTTTCGAATTTCAAGTGCCTTACATATTTTGCAATTTATACAATAATCTCATATATTTCAAAATTTTTAACTAATATAGATAAAAATTTTAATTGCACCAATCTATTTTAAATTCAATATACCTTTTATCAAAATAGAAAAGATGGATATATACTTCTTTAAACAGATTAAGTAAGAATAGGTTTAACATCTTTAGACGGCCTTTTCTGAAAATGAAGTCCGTGTGGTTCGACTGTTGACATTGTATTGCTTATCAGCGTCCATATCACAATGATTGACAGGAGGGCTGGCGCATACACACGGGCTGGTTCGACCAGTCAGTATTACACTCTCATAGAAAATATAGTTTGTATTCTATCTATTCTTTATTTGCTTTTATTCTATTTTTAAGCTACAAATGTACATAGGCAGCAGTGACCGCTTAACATCAGGTGATATGTCCGTTAGTCCGATATTTTTATGTAAATATTTCGTTCAGTTTCGTTTCAAATAGGAAATGCAGCTGCATTCTTGCTACCATTCCATGCGGTCGTGATTTGTACAATCATTGTGAATATTTAAATAAATATTTTAGTTAATGTTATGTAAATACTATAGGTATAGAGATACCAATGACATTACATCTATATATTAATACGTGAAGCATAAACTTTGTACTCAATTTTACGAAAATGCGCTGACGAATAAGAATGAAATTTCGCACACTTACACGTTATATAAAGAAGGAGCGAGGGATGTTAATTTTCTTTTAAAATTATACATAATAAATACGTTAAATAAAAAAAAAATACTTTACACACACTATCATCCCGTTGACGCACACACGCATAAATATACACTCTTAATTTATTGTTAAATCACCACTTTGACTCTGTTTGAAGATGTCGCCTAGCAACCAAGTAACGACTGAGTATGACAAGCAAGAATTTCTTTGCGCCAACAAGACTATTTTGTCAAAGTTTAAGATCGATACAGATTTTTATCGCGAAATTGTATGAACGTAACACATCTAAAGTTTATTTATTTATTTATTTATAAAGGGTTACCAACAAGACACACAATCGTTACATGGATATAAATAAGACAGCATAACACATTTATAAAAAGGCGCCTTAATTATAGGTAACACTACATTTACCATATCAACGAAACTTAATATGTAACAAGTGACAGAATAAAATAAAATAAAATTATAGTGAATTACATTAAAATTAAATAAACCTAAATTAAATAAGTCATGAAAGAAAACATAAATAAAACAATAGAGACAGTTATAAAATACCTTTGAATAATGCTAAATCTAAAACTAAATATTGAAATAAAACTATTTTAAACGGATTTAAATCGCGTATATTAACTATTTTAATCATCCCGATGTTTCGAGCACTTTGCAGCGTTCGTGGTCACGGGTAGACTAAGGTGACATTTGTCTATTTGAAGTTTTAGAGAAATATTATTTACAACTACCGCCAACGGTTTCTTAGTTGGTAATGGTATATTGGGTATACCCGTCGGGATGATAAAAATAATTAATATACGCGATTTAAATCTGTTTAAAATGGTTTTATTTCAATGAGTATTAATCGCAAAAATCTAAGACAACGGTATAAAACTAAATATATAAAAAAAATGTTCCTAATCAATGTTATTAGTATTTGGGGCAGTGTGCTCGATCGTGTATCAATTTAATGAACACGCTCTGTCCATATCAAGATAATAGCTTGCTGAGCTGATACTAATTTAGTTTGTAGAAATATATGTTTGTTTATTTTCAGCAAATAAAAATCATTTTCAAGTTCATGTTAAAGCTTTTTCTATGAATATTAGAGGTTTGTTTAGTTAGATAGATAGATAGAATCATTTATTCACAAACAACAACTATGCATACAATTATGATTTAACAATAAACAAAAGAATAAAACATTAGGCATATTGTGTCTGTGAAAAGGCTCTGACTCAGCATATGTTGTGGGAGATCACCACAACGCTGGTAATTCTGCCAGGGCCGTGATAGGAGGTGGACGCACTTCAAATTGATTTATATAGTTAAGCTTTGAGTAAATAAAAATCTAATAGACGTTGTCCTTTCCGATAGCATTGTCACCTACCGGGTACAATTAGGAAAGTAAACCATCTTGGTATCCACTAAAAGTCACATAAGAAAATTCAGAAAAACCATTCTAGCTCTAGGACGAATAGATGTACACGTGACTTGGACAGTTGCCTACCAACGGGCTGTTGATGACAAGAAAGAAAACACGGTGTTATGATAATTGGATGCTGATAAGCAATAATGTGTCAACAAAAAGTCAAATTCGGAGATATTGATGAATTCTGATACTACATCACCTATTTAACATTATACAAAAAAATTTCAAGTCATATAAACTAAATAAGTACAAAAAAAGTTTCTTAATTAATTGTTTCGGTTTCCAAGTGCGTTCCATATTTTGTAATTTATACAATAATCTCAAATATTTGAATAACTTTATATTAGATAATATAATTAATGTATCAATCTGCTTTTAATTAAGTATACATTTTATCAAAAAAGAAAAAAAAAGATGGATATATACTTCTTCAAACATTTTTGTTAAGAATAGGTTTGAAATCTTAGACACCATTTTCTCAAAATTAAGTCCGTGTGGCTTGACACAGTATTGCTCATCAGCGTCCATATTATAAGAGTTGGAAAAATAAAACGAGGAATGTAATTTTATTATAATTCTATTCTGTACTCTTTAAAAATACATATAAAATATTTACTGAAGTGAAATATCTAAAGGACGAACCATTACACATGCGTTTCGAAGCAAGTGAAAATGTTTTTTTGATGACAAGAATCGATGTGACATTCGGGCAGCATCTCGTCTAGATGGTTCTCTCAGATTTAACGCCCACAATGCCAGTACTGAACACTTTACATAAAGATGTTTGACATCTGCCCGGCGTCTCACGATGGCTTAGTATTTCCATGAAATATAGATTTTATGAAAATATTATTATTTTGTGACGAAATATTCTATTTTAATGTTCATTGTAGGGATAGCGTTAAAAAACAAACAAATTATACATTAAACAAAGGTTATAGCTTCATATTTTTAGTAATTTTATTTTTAAAACCATTATTACTTCATTTTTGGACATACAGAAACATATGGAGCGTACAGAAAGTAGTAGTATATAAAATAAATAAAGTTACATTATATATTTACAAACTCACAAGCGTTTTAGTAAAATATTATATTTAAAACTAAAATTAATTATAAAATGTTTTCGAAACAAGTTAATATTTTTTAAGTGTCGCCGCGTCATTAGCTAGTGGTATAATAATTCAACACTGTCTCTATGTAAGGTGTGATTAGTCGCTCGCGAGTGTCGACAAGGTCATAAAGCTGGACTTTAAATCACCCATATCTCGAGGCCTATGACTCGCGCCTAACGAGGTACTAGATAAGGTCGGAAACACACGTCCGATTTTACCTTGTCGATACGATTTGTCGGATCTTATTATCGTCTGTGGGCATAACTGGACGCTGATAAGCAATACTGTGTCAAACCACACGGACTCCATTTTGAGAAAATGGCGTCTAAAGATATCAAACTTATTCTTAACAAATATGTTTGAGGAAGTACATATATATCAATTTTTTCTTTTATTTTTTGATAAAAGGTATAATAAATTAAAATCAGACTGATATATTGAATATATTATCTAATAAAAAGTTTTCCAAATGTTTGAGATTATTGTATAAATTGCAAAATATGGAACGCACTTCAAATTCGAACCAATTAATTAAGAAACTTTTTTCCGTACTTATTTAGTTTATATGACTTCAATTTCTTTTTAATAATGTTAAATAGGTGATGCGGTATCAAAATATACCAATATCTCCAAATTTGACCTTTTGCGGGTTGACACATTATTGCTTATCAGCATCCTCTTCTTCGCGGGCTTCACGGTCCTTTTTCCCGCGTACTTGCAAGCTGTGGAATGATCTTCCTCCTGAGGTTTTCCCTGAGCGCTATAATTTGGGGGTTTTCAAGCGTCGAGTGTATAGACACCTTTTCACTAAAGGCCGGCAACGCACCCGCAACATCCCTGGTGTTGCAGATGTCCATGGGCGATAGTGACCACTTAACATCAGGTGGTACTATCTGCTCGTTAATTTACAAATATATCGATACCTCCCACGTAAGTTGTTGTAACCCCAAAATTACAATTTTACAGTAGAGCACTTTTAATCCGTTTTAGTTTGAAAGTAACAACAAAATACGTCTTTTTTCAGGCGTATTTTGTTGTAACTTTCCTTGAAAAAAAAAAAGATTTTTGGTATTTTTTCACTTTGAATGCATTAAGCAATGCAAATTCGTGTAGTATTCAGTAAAAACGCTAACGGCATTTTTGTGGCTAACAATAACTTACGTGGGAGGTATCGATATGTACATATTGTATGCTTTTTACCTTTACGCATAAGTTATTATGTTAATTGTTTTTATGTTTATTGTTTATAATGTTATTATGTTTATTGTTAATGAAAAAAAAAGAGAAATTTAAAAACGACTGACTGTAATGTCAACTAGCATAAGGTATGTTATTTTGCAAAAAAAACTATCAAAAAGGAATTAGGGATTTGAGGAACAAGACGTAAGGGAAGGAATGAGGGTTTATGAAACGCACTTGTATTAGTTACTTTACACCAATTTTCTGTGAGAGTGAGGTACTGCCCCAGTCGAGCTAGCCTGTACACAAGCTGTAGTCATTTACAGTTAGGCTCTAACTCAGTGTATTTTTGTTATCTTAGTAATTGTTTGCGTGGATTAAAATATAAACGTATATAGTTCATTTTCACATTTTTACCAGACTAACTCAGAAAAAATGTAATGTTCACGCTTATCTATGTGCAATTGTTTGTATATGGCATGCAAGTATATCCGTTGTTTTTTGACAGCTTGCAGCCTAAAATATTAAATATAAAAAAAAAAATTGCAAGATCTAATTAGTTTCGAATTTCCTCGTTGGATTTAGGTATAAAAAAAAACATCAAAATTGTTATAAAGTGTTAAAATTGGCGAATGGTTGTGACCTCTTTTAACCTAAATGATTTGACAAAATTTAAAGTGCACGGAATTGTTATTCGGCGATCGGGTTTTCAATTTTTAACCAATTATGTCTTGTATGTCTGAAGTAATAGAAATAACCCAAAATAATAGAATAGTTTAAATTTCACTTTTATTGTTAGTTTCACTTTTATTTTGTTTCAATTAGATGTCTAATTGTTGGTCTACAATGTTTTGTAAAAAATAATCCTTTTTTTTTATTTTTTGTATTAATTAAGATGTAAATAGTTTAATATGTATTTTCTATACTAATATTATAAAAAGGTAAAATTTGTTTGTAAATTTGTATGTAGGTACTAATCTTTGAACTAATAATTCGATTTGAAAAATTCTTTTTGTGTTAAATAGCCCGTTTCTTAAGGAAAGCTATTGGCTTTATTACATCACGCTTCGACGCATAGGAAGTCGATTCTATAAATGCAAGGGAAATCGCGAGAGACAGCTAGTTTAAGATACAAAATATGTATTTATACTCACTGTATGAATGCTTAAAGTTTGTATTATGCAACGGAAAAAAGAAATCGTTTTTAGGTCGACATGAAAAACAAAGCGATTTCCACTAAAATACTCCGAAATGGCTTCATGGAAAATTTAAGAAACAGTAGCGGGAGCGGTTAATTTGTAGTTCCTATTTCTTACGGCGTAGAGACTACAATGAATAAAGAAAACACCTCTTTAGGATCATAGAAAATAGATAAAATTTGAAATGGTATGAGCGTATAATTGTGCTATAAATGGACGCCGATAAGCAATTTTATGTAAAGCCATACGGACTTCATTTTGAAAAAATCGTCTAAAGATGTCAAACTATTATTAATTAATTCGTTTGAAGAAGTATATATCCATCTTTCTTTCCAATTTTGATAAAAGGTGTAATGACTTAAAAGCAGATTGGTTTAACCAAAAGTTTTATCTAAAACTCATTATTAATAAGTTTTTCTAACATATGAGATTATTGCATATTTCAAACTATGGAACATACTTCGATATTCAAAACATTAAATTAAGGTTTTTTTCGAACTAAGTTTGTATGATTTTGAACATTTTTTGGATAATGTTAAATACGAGACGCATTATCAGAATTAGTGTTGCCCAAATTCAGTCTTGGTCTTGCAGTCTTGGTCTTGTTCTTGCGTTTTTGCAAGACCAAGACCAAGAACAAGACCGCGTATTTTTAGCAAGACCAAGACCAAGACTGACCGTGCAAGACTTGAGCGAGAACAAGACATAGCCTGCAAGACTCTTGCGTCTTGCAGCTAGGACTTAGCGCTATTTCACTGAGTAGTTAGGTGTAACAGTTCGGTGTATAGGTAGGTACGCTTAGGAATTCTATGAGACGCAAAAAACTGTATCAAAAAATATGAAAAACTGGACCTATGCGCATTACGACTAATACCATAAACATATCTATTAAAATATCTATTAAAATCAAACTGAGTGCATGCATAGTTATGTTTTAACCATCGGCACTTTGATAATGCGGCATCAAAGGTTTTGTACTTACTTCTCAAAGAAATTTGCCGCTTTTCGGAAGTACATGGTTATGATACACGCGCCGGCGGCTTCTTTTGAAATCTAAAACAATCGTTGCCGCCACGCCGAAATCATAACATTTGACACTATTTGATTGCCGCCATAGGGCGTAGGTATACTCATGCAAAATAATTTCGAATTTTAAGAGTACCTACAGGTGTTCCAAAGAATAAATAAGTTTCAGAGTGCTTAGAATGAAAATGAATACATTATACTGATCACGCAAGTAGTATTATGATTAGGATAAAATGGTAAGGATAGGTAGTAGATGTCATATTAATTCATTCTAGTAAGTATATATTATAATATTGATTACTTATATG
This sequence comes from Hypolimnas misippus, assembly GCA_037950945.1. Lineage (NCBI taxonomy): Eukaryota > Metazoa > Arthropoda > Insecta > Lepidoptera > Nymphalidae > Hypolimnas > Hypolimnas misippus. The sequence continues at coordinate 9,139,595 of JBBEEQ010000011.1, read as the reverse complement.
GTTTTAAACTAATTACTTAGGTACTATTATTGTACATTTAGTCATTATATTTCTTAAGTTTTTAAAAGAAAAAATAGCAAAAAAGTGTTCAAATATCACCCGTTTAATAAATATTGTAGCCGCTTTTAAATATACTTGAAACGTGTAAAAAAATTCTACAAAACTAATAAAATAATATAAAAAGCGTAGGTACTTATCTACTAATAAAATAAAAAGCCTGCGATAAGAGTTTTGTATTACTTATCAGCCCGAATATCTCTGAGAGAGATGATGAGAGTAAGTATTTACTAGCTGTGCCCGCGACTTCGTCCACGAGGAATAGTAACTTTGGAGGTATAGTGACGTTCAGAACTTATTTATTTATTTTAAAACTTCTGTCATCAAACATACAAACGAACTCTTTAGCTTTATAATATTAGTATAGATGTACGCCAAAACATTCACTTATATGTAAAGAATAGTGATTGGCACTAATTCTTTACATATATTTTATTCACGCGTCGCGTCTGTACAAGTAGGTAATATTTAGTGTGTGTTTGTACGCCGCACGCGGCATTGTTTCATTTGCGGCGGCATCCTTTTCATAGAGCCGGCACGTGGCGAGGCGGCGCGGTAGAAAGCAAGGAAACGTACTATAAATAAAGGAATTATTTTAATTCCAGTCATTTCCAATTGAGCTGTGCTTCGAGTCTAACTTAATAATTGTTTTTACTAATTCTCGTTGTTTTCTAAAAACGTATCACGTGTACAATTTAATATGAGTGACGAAGATTCAAATTATTCTAGTCCGAGTAACGAGAGTTTGAGTCACAGATCTAAAAGACCCAAAAGCAAATTTGAAGAGTTTTTCGAAATAATTCATGCATCCCAAACTGCCTTCTGTAAATTGTGCCAACATAAAAAGATTGAAATAAAAATGAAAAACAGAAACACTTCAGGCTTAAGGAAACATCTAATATCTTTCCACAAAAAGGAATCAGAAATATTTCTTCCTGTTAAACCAAAATTAAGTGGAGATATCACAAGCTTTTTAGTAACCGCTGGAAGAAGTGGACAGGTAAGAATATTTTTTTAACAGTTAAAAGAATTTTAACTCCGCGTAGCTATTCATGCGATACTTTCAAAAACGCCATTAACTTACGTAAGTATTTTTGAGTTAGTGGTGTTTTCATCTAGGGGTGCGACATATTAAGTATGTAATTATCGTCTAAAATATTTTTTAGACGATAATTACATACTTAATATGTCGCAACGATGAAAGATGAAGTTTCTAGATGAAAACACCACTAACACCCATATTTTCATTGAATCGGCCAGTAACAACTAAGTACTTTATTTTGGTAAATTACAGTACAGTGCAACCTTAATATAACAAATATCAATTTAACGATTTTCTCGATTTAACAACAACAAACCTCCTCCTCTTATACGCTCAAACCTAGTATGTTTTAAATAATAACACAAGATTTCTTGTTTTGTTTCAGTCGGAAAACAGCAGTGACAACATCACGACAGCTACAGTTGATTGGGTGGTGAAAAAATATCTTCCCTTCTCATTTTTCGATGACGAAGCTACACAAGTATATTTTCGACGTATTTGCCCTAATATGGTGTTTCCTAAAAGGTCTACACTTAGAAGGAAAGTCAAAGAGCGATTTGAAGAGCTCCAATTGAATCTCAAGGAACGACTTCAACAATTATCATCTAAAATGTCTTTTACCATTGATGGGTGGACGTCAATTGCTGGTAGGAGTTACTACGGGGTTACTATTCATTATATAGACAACGAATGGAAGTATCAATCTGTAGTTCTTGATTTTATACCATCACGCGGTCGACATACTGGGGAAGATATTGCAACGATTTTCCATGAATGTTTATTGGAATATGGCATAATTGATAAAATACAAGGTATCACGGTCGACAACGCAACTGCAAATACCAAATTTATGTATGAACTGAGCAAACTGCTGCCGCAACACTTTGATTCAGACAATCAACATTTCCGGTGCTTTGCTCACATTTTAAACCTTGGTGTACAAGATTTATTAAAGACCTTAGCATTACACTGTGAGTCTGACACTAACGCGCAAGATCAGCAGTACGAAGACTATGCAGACGAAACTGAGGATGAGGAAGATGAAGAATCTGCACCAAATATTGCTGACTCGCGTACATCTGTAACAAAGTTACGCAGCATTTCCAGTAAAATAAAAAGAAGTGAGATAGTGAAGAAGAAGTTTCAGTCTGCTTGTGAAGCAGCTGGCGTGCCATCAAATCTAAATGCCATTCTTGACTGTCCAACGAGATGGAATTCCACACATGATATGATTGGATTTGGTTTAAAAGTGAGAGCGGGCATTGACATATTGTGCAGTTCTGTCACCGAATTAAATGATTTTCAAATCACAGCTAATGAATGGCAGGTACTCGAAAAATTACATAAATTTCTAATAAATTTTAAACTTTTAAGTACAAAACTTGGTGGAGACAAATATGTTACATTACCGCTAGTCATTGTATCATTCAATCTCTTGCTAGATAAAATTGAATCCATGGTAAAACAGTTAGATGAGAAACCTAATCGATCTGAAGTGGATGAAAGGCTCATTCTAGCTTTCCAAGCAGCTCGAGACAAAATGCTTAAACATTACAAGAAGAGCAACTGGATTTATTGTACTTCTTTAATTTTAGACCCAAGGCATAAGGCTCAGACTTTTGACCTGACAATGTGGGGGAAGCAACTTAAAACAGAAAGTCTGCGCAAGTTCAATGAACTTTATGAAGAATATAAAAGTCTACACTCACTGAACAAATCTCTGGAATTACCAGAAAAAGAAAATAAAGTATGTGATGAAGATGAAGACGTAATAGACTTTGATAAACTCTATGAATGTCCCTCGACGTCATCTGGATCTTGTCTTCAAGGCTTAGTGATAGACGAGTTGGAGGAGTACCTGAGAAAACCAAGAACTGCCAGCTCGGAAGACATTTTAGATTGGTGGAGGACGCATGAGACAGAGTATCCGATGTTATCGAAAATGGCTCGTGATTTTCTCTCAATACCGGCAACTTCAGTACCTGCTGAGAGATTATTTTCTAACGCATCATTAGTAATTAGAAAACATAGAAATAGGTTAAGTGATGAGTCAGCCAGATGGTTACTTTGTATTAATTCTTGGTCAAAAAAATTGATATAAAGTATCATAACCTAATGATAAAGCTGTTGATTTGTGTTGTATTTTATTTTTTATTCAAATAAATGATAAATCGTAAAACTCTTTTATTAAATTTCTTATAAGTTGAGGGTTCAATCTCTTTCTAGACAGATAAGTATTGTTCTTTAAAATACAGTCAAGTTATTGTAATTAATTTTTTTTTTACATGTTGTAGCAAATGTAAGCTTATAAATCATAAATGTTTATTAAGAAACAGTTACTTCCATGAAAACGACATATAGGTCAGTTGATTTTTCGAATTTCTTATCAAATCTTCAGTTATTTATTAATCTGCTTGATCTTTACTATGGCTATGTTAATTCAAGCTCACAATGTTCCAAGTTCCAATTCTAATACGTTTTTCTAACATTTAAAGTAAACTTTAATAAATAGTAATAGACTAATAGGTAATTGCAAGACTTGCAAGACTCTTGCTGCAAGACCAAGACCAAGACCAAGACCGGGAGCGCAAGACCAAGACCAAGACCAAGACCAGGTGTATGGGCGCAAGACCAAGACCAAGACTGGCTAAGTCTCGTCTTGTTCTTGCATTTGGGCAACACTAATCAGAATACATCAATATCTCTCAATTTGACTTTTTGTGGGTTGAAACATTATTGGTTATCAGTGTCCAGATATTCAATAATAAAGTTCCTCTATAGCATAAAGACATCGAATATTACAATTAAATATATTTCATAAAAAGAAAAATTATATCTAACGCTGCAATACGCTCGATAGCATTTCCAATAATATTTTCAGGTAAGAATAACGTTGTTCACTTTTTTACTACCTGCTTTTGCTGTAAGCTTTTGTTCTCACACAAAAGATTATACACATACTTTGTTTACAAATTAAAAGCAGATATAAAACTTAATATTTCATTAACGAAGATAAAAAGTGATAAACAGATTAAGATACAAAGTAACTTTATTATCTATGCCGCTAAAAATAACGCGGATCTATACCTCTTCATCACAGAAAGAAATTCTAATTTTATAAATGAAAAGAATTGACTTATTATTTTCGAAATTAAATATCCTTATTAAATGCCTGGTGTATCAAAAATGAAACGCTTATTCAAGAGTCTACTATCAACTACAAATTTGGGTGCATGTGCATTTTATACTTTACATTCTATATACTTAAACAACTTACATATTATTATATATTATATACATGTATATGGATGCTGATAAGCAATAATGTGTCAACCCACAAAAGGTTAAAATCGGAGATATTGATGAATTTTGATACTGCTTTACCTGTTAAACAGCATTAAAAAATTCAAGTCACATTAACTAAATAAGTACGAAAAAAAGTTTCTTATTTAATTGTCTCGAATTTCAAGTGCGTTCCATATTTTGCTATTTATATAATAATCTCAAATATTTGAAGAATTTTTTATTAGATAATATATTAAATATATCAATCTGCTTTTAATTCATTATACCTTTTATCAAAAAAGAAACGTAAAGATTGATATCTACTTCTTGAAACATATTTATTAAGAATAGGTTTGACATCTTTAGACGCCATTTTCCCAAAATGAAGTATGTGTGGCTTGACACAGTGTTGCTTATCAGCGTCCATATACAGGCGATAATTAGATTTGTAAGTTTTATTCTCGTAGTTGATATAAAACAACTGTAACCTAGTAACTGCTACCTTGATTATCTTACGGAATATGTGGCTGTCCAAATTGAAGACAACGAAATACAACATTTCTAAATCTTTATGTAAGGCTGAGAGCAAAACGTGTGTAATTCTCACCTAATGATCATTATGGATGTGTAAACACCACACATGTGTTAGGAAAGTACAATAATAAAAGTTTTAAAAGACAAAGCGGTGTTGTCTAACAAAATCTCAGCTTATTCGTTTTCGTAGCGATTTTAATTTAGCACCTCGTTCATGTAACATACCGATGAGATGGATTTATGAGGCAATCGAGTGGATACGGTCACCTAAATCACCCATACAGTAAATATTGTGACTATAAGTGGGCCGTAAGAATGTTCACCACAGGTTAGGAATACATCTGGTTCATAAACATTCTACAATCAGTCTAGAAATCAGTTATAAACTTGGACGCTGATAAGCAATACTGTGTTAAGCCACAAGGACTTCGTTTTGAGAAAATGACGCCTAAAGATGTCAAACCTATTCTTAATAAATTTGTTTGAAGACGTATATATTCATCTTTTCTTTTCTATTTTGATAAAATGTTTAATGAATCAATAGCAGATAGATTTATTTATTATGTAATCTAATAATAAGTTTTTAAATGTTTGAGATACATTTATAAATTGCTAAATATGGAACGCACCTGAAATTCGAAACATTGAGTTAAGAAACTTTTTCCATACTTATTTAGTTTAGATGACTTGAATTTTTTTTAATAATGTTAAATAGGTGATGTAGTATCAAAATACATCAATATCTCCAAATTTGACTTTTTGTAGGTTGACACATTATTGCTTATCAGCATCCACTTATAAATACTTTTTGTATTAAAGCTCAGTTTTATATGTAGCTAATATTTATAATCCATTGTATTACATATGGTTAAAGCCGAAGTTACATTACGAAATTTATGGTATAAATAAAGTAGTAAAGTATCAGCCTGTAAAAGTCCCACTGCTGGGCAAAGGCCTCGTCTCCTATTAAGGAGAAGGTTTAGAGCTTAATCCACCACGCTGCTCCACTGCGGGTTGGTAGATATATACGTGTCAGAATTTGTCCCGGCAGTTATGGGTTTTCTCACGATGTTTTCGTTCACCGCGGAGCTCGAGATGAATTTAAACACAAATTTACCACATGAAAAGTCATTGGTCTAGCCAGGGTTGGAACCCAAAATCATCGGTTGAGATCGATTTGTTCTAATCACAAGGCCATCTCGACTCTCAATGGTACGAAAGCATTGCGTTAATTTCACTAACAATATCAACATCAAGTTTTACAACATGCATTAAATTCGAGACTCTGTTTTCACATCATGTATAATATTTTATTGGTATTTTATCTCATGTCATATGTAGTATAAGTATTACTACACACCTATAGCGTCGCAAAAGCACTTCTGCATTGCAAGATATCGATGTTAATGACGGACGCCATAATGACAGCGATACTGTCGATTTTATAACACTATTTAATAATAAGGTTAATACCAGTGCCAATAACCAAAGAATATAATTAAGATAACATTATTATTATCACGAAACGAGTTACGCGATTATTATATGGACAATGATAAGCAATACTATGTCAAGCCACATGGACTTCATTTTGAGAAAATGGCGTATATATCGTTGTCTTAGATTTTCGCGATTACGGCGTATAATCATGTCAAACCTATTCTTAAAAAAATTGATTAAAGAAGTATATATCCATCTTTTCTTTTCTATTTTAATGAAAGGTATAATTAATTAAAAGCAGATTAGTATAATAAAAAGTTTTATATGATCATATGTTTTTTTTAAATATATTAGATTATTGTATATTGCAAAATATTAAGCACACTTCAATTTTAGAAACTTTTTTCCGTGGTTATTTATCTTATATGACTAGATAAATTGACATGACGCATTGTCAGAATACATCAATATATCCAAATGCGACTTTTTGTGGGTTGACACACTATTGTTTTTCAACATCCATATTTTCGTAATGGACACTCATTTCGTACTACAACTCCAGCTTACGGTATGTTACTATCAAACTATATCATTCATGCGAAAGTTTGTTAGTGTCAGATGCGTTGGCGCAATGGTCACTGCAACTGACTAAAGCGCTAACGGGTTCGATCCCCGCTCACGGCAAATGTGTGTATTGGCCATACAGATGTTTGTCGTGGTCTGGGTGTTTGTGTTAGTGTTGTGAGTGTTTCCGAACCCCCGACACAAGGTCATGAGATCTTAATGGGGGCCGTTGAGTGTGATGCGTTATTTATTTATTTATTTAGTGAGTGTATATGTTTGTTATTCTTCACGCTGTGCGTTGAAACTGCTGAACAGATTTGAGTTAATTCGGAATGGAGATTATTTGAATCCTGGATTAAGTACTCAGCTAGTTTTTGAACTACTATTTCGAAAATATGTATGACATTAATTTTTATATACATACAGGAATTCATCAAAAACATTAATGTGAAATAAATAATATTTAATTATTTATGTAATGAATTACATAAAGACTAAAATAACTGCTGAATTCATAAACAGTACACAGAAAACATTTACCGGCGAATATTTACTTACGACTATTTATTTTGTGATAAATATGATATGTACATTTCGCTTAATCAAAATGTTTTCAGATAACCCTTACAAAATTAATTAATAATGACACTAATTAAAAAACATTCATATTAAATATTTGCATTTAAAACAAGTGATACTGTATTAATATACAGAGATAAGAAACTGGTGGGTTAAGTTGTTTAAAACAATCGCTACCCAAAACACGCTACATTTCGATAGGTAAAAACTACATTTTAGTACAAAAAATCAGAAATCCATCGTATATCAATAGCATATTTCGATAGCGACAGTTTTACGCAGTTAGTATTCAAACACATAAACCGTAAAGACCGTTTTTTTAATTGTTAGGAAGTAAAAATACAGCAACGGGAACGATTTATTAGAGACGTTTTAATGCTTTATTACTTATAGAAAAAACAAAATTCTGAAATTATAAAATAATTCACTAAGAAGAACGAGACACTACAACATAAACATTAAATACTGGTTATAAATAACCATATAAAACCTCCACGCTAAACCCTAACCGTAAATTGTAAAGCTACGTATAAAAAGCGAACCACTCACCCCTCCATATTTTGGTTGGTCGATACATCTTCAGTTTTCACTTCACTGAATCATTTCACACGAGCTGTCTCATGAGAGAACTAAAAAAATACTGAAGATGTTCGCCTTCATATCAGCACGTTATCTGACGTAAGAACGATAATGTGATAGAGGGATTAGAACATTGACAATTTCATTGATTGCGTCGGTAAGAACTAACGAGAGGAAATTCTTAATAGCCTTATAGTGTTTTATAGATTCAAGTTCAGAAAACACTTAGATAGATTGTTCACTAGTTATAGCGTCTTGTAGCATGGTATTGTTTTATTATAGCTATGTATATAGCTGTTTTTTTTATTATATTTTATCCATTAAATTGTACAAGTGAAGTGAAAGTCAAATCGTTCGCCTTCGCAAATAATCCTTTACGTTTCATCACGAAACTAATGTCGTTCGTGATAAATTAAGTGACAGTGCTTTTGTAACTTATTTCGTTAAAAAATAATATCCTGATATCAGCAGTATACTTGATAACACGACACCATAAATGAATGCTGATAAGCAATAATGTTTTAACCCACAAAAATTTTAATTTGGAGATATTGATGTTTTTTTGACAAAGCGTCATGTATTTAACATTATTAAAAAAATTCAAGTTATCTGAACAAAAAATGTAGAGAAAAAATTATTAATTTGATTTTTTAAATGTTGAAGTGTGCTGAATATTAAAAAATATCCAATAATATATTTGAAAAACTTATTATTAGATACAAATTTTTATTACACCTGTCTGCTTTAATTAATTATACCTTTTATCAAAGTAGTAAAAAGAAGATATATACGTCTTTAAAAAAATCATTAAAAATAGGTTTGACATGTTTAGACGCCATTTTCTCAAAATGAAGTCCGCGTGGCTTAACATGGCTTATTGCCATTTCAATTATCAGCGTCCAAATATCAATAAAAATGATTTTCCTACCCTAATTATGTGTCGCGATGACACTGTAAAATGAGTTATATGACAAGAATAAGTTAGTTTGGACAAAGTATTGCGCACTTTTTACCGTCATAAAATTAATGAGTTATAAAACTTGGTGTTTACATATGTGAAATTTTTGGTGAAATTAATGCTATACCACTATTTTTAGAATGTAAATAAAGCCTAAAATAACTCATATTTAATCATCTTATATTTATAGTCTATATTTCGATACCTCCCACGTAAGTTATTGTAAGCCACAAAATTGCCGTTAACGTTTTTACTGAATACTACACGAATTTGCATTGCTTAATGCATTCAAAGTGAAAAAATACCAAAAAATCTTTTTTTTTTCAAGGAAAGTTACAACAAAATACGCCTGAAAAAAAGGCGTATTTTGTTGTAACTTTCAAACTAAAACGGATTAAAAGTGCTCTACTGTAAAATTGTAATTTTGGGGTTACAACAACTTACGTGGGAGGTATCGATTTATTTATTTGTCTTATATAGCACACAAAAATGGCGTATTTCTAACCACACATAAGAGTTAGAGATTAGAAATTGTCGACCAAATGATTAAACTGAATCATTTTTTATTATGAAAAATTATGATAAATAATATTCGAAAATTCATGATTATCGTTCCGCGTATTGTTACCAAATAGGACAAAAGAAAAATGGACTATAATAATAATATTTCCACGAATGCATTGATTTCTATTGTGCAATATTATAAGCGTCTAAAAAGCTCTGACATTACGGCGTCCAAATACGCTTTCTAGGAAACTGTGTATAACTTTTTCCATAGTAAAAGTTTCAGTGATGTCATCTAAAGACGAAGGGATAGCTAAATAGCGGGTTATGCTAGGTAACACTAGCTGACGCCACTATGGTACTCGTAAACATTGTTGCTCATATATGATTATATATGTGAAAACTTAATTATAATGACAGTCAACCCGAAATTGTTATGGTTCATTTATCATCATTATCCTTAATATTGGAGTAACGCAAAAAATCTTTTCCATCTGCTTCTCATAGATTTGTCAAAAGACAAGACTGGGGAAATGGATGACGGCCATTAGATATGGCTATACATTGTAGATATGTAAGCCTTGAATACAGCAATCTTTCATTGTACGCTGACGATCAAAACTGTGTTTTCTTTTTCATTTTGATATATAACTATAAGCTACCGGTAAAATGAGGTACCTATTAGTGACATCGATAAAACAGATGTCTGCGTGCGTGTGTTTGTGTGTGTGCGTGTGTGTGTGAGTGTGTGTGTGTGTGTGTGTGTGTGTGTGTGCGTGTGAGTGTGTGTGTGCGTGTGCGTGTGCGTGTGTGTGTGTGTGTGTGTGTGTGTGTGTGTGTGTGTGTGTGTGTGTGTGTGTGTGTGTGTGTGTGTGTGTGTGTGTGTGTGTGTGTGTGTGTGTGTGTGTGTGTGTGTGTATATTTGTAAAACTGAAGAGTTTGTTGTTACAGTGCTAATTTGAAAAACGGTGTGAGTGAGATCTCACGCTATTATATCATGTTTTGATAAATATTTGAAATACAAAACACCGTACCGTTTCAAGGCATTTTTAGACAACATTTATTTTGTAAGTAATATTCATACCACCTGCTTTTCAAAGCATCGAAGAGCGCGCATGCGGTTCACTTTTTTATCTCAATACTAATAAATAATGTCGTGTTTACGGCACGCCGCGGTTTTAGATCATGGCCACTCAGATATGCTGGTATACAAGAGATCGGTGATAAGTACGAGTGTGTGACACGTCTGTTGAATACGATCATTGTTTTTATTTTCTGACTGAGTTCTAAAAAGAGTTTTCTTAATTCGACTTTTGATGTGTGTTTCGCGCTAGTTTTAACTTTTTTTTTTAATTTGATTGAATTTTAATGATGCTTTCAGTATTGTAATTAATTTTCCAAGTTAAAGACTAAGTTTTGATAGAAATTAATAGAGTCAAGAACGGAATTGCTTACGGAAGTTCATGATTCAATTGTTGTGAAGAAAACATAATAATTGTTTGATTGATACGAGATGTTTCAATAAAAGAAGATTCATAAAATTTTAAATATTTCACGTCGGTGGTAAATATCTTCTAAGCATTTAATAAATAAATAAATAACGCATCACACTCAACGGCCCCCATTAAGATCTCATGACCTTGTGTCGGGGGTCCGGAAACACTCACAACACTAACACAAACACCCAGACCACGACAAACATCTGTATGGCCAATACACACGCTTTGCCGTGAGCGGGGATCGAACCCGCGACCGTTAGCGCTTTAGTCAGGTGCAGTGACCATTGCGTCAACGCGTCTGTCAATTATGTCATTTATGAACATGATTTTTTCTTTCTTTTATCTAAATAGAATGATTTAGTGATAATTTAATGCTAGCATTAATAACAATTTGATTATAAAAAGTGACGTAAATATATATAATTTAATTTATTACTTTTCACTATAAAAAACTCAGTGCAAATGCACTAATTAAATTTCTATTGAATGAAACGAATCTTCTATCGAGTAACATTTAATATAATTCAAAGACTTTTCACGGCGCTGTCTCGCCTTTCAGGTGACGCAAAGCTCGTGTTTAAAGAGCTTTAAGACTGAGCTTCACCAGGAAGAGACAAAAGTGCTAGAGTCTTGAATATAATGATACAGAATAGTTTATTGGTCGGGTTAATTATTTATTTTATCTTTTTTTTTTCCTCTTAAACTTATACTGTGTTGAAGACAATACCCACAAACAAGGATCAACTTCCAAACAGTGACATATGATAATCTAAAGAAAAATGTAAATTATTAATTCATTGTTTTATATGTTTACATATTGCTTATATCTAACTCTAGTTCACATAAAATGCCACACGTTACATATTGAGAAATTGAAATATCGTTAATCATTCGTATCCATAGCCAAAAATTATTTTTGTGGGCTGTGTGCTTAATTCAGGGTCATAACAGAGAGGCGGTGACGGAGACCTAAAAAAACGCTATATCTAAATAATCTTGAGTTATAATTACGTGTGTATTACGCACTTTTATTGAGTACTCATATTCAAATTCAAAATATACTTTATTGAAATAGGCTATTTACAGCACTTTTGAATCGTCATCTTACAATTCCATTGGTTATACATTTTTTTAGCTACCACCGGTTCGGAATGTAGTCTCTACCGTGATGAATCGGCAAAAAACTCGATAGGTACTCTTTTAAAAAACATTCATACATTATGGATTTTTATAACATATTTTTTGAAATCATGTAAGAACATCAACGCATATATATCCGCGTCTCTATAATATTGTCACGAGAACTTAATAACGTGGTATGTGCACCACTGTGCACTAATTTATAATAGCTTATGATTATAACAGCTGATCGTAGATAATCTCGTGCTATGTTATAAGAGTGAGTAACAGAAACTACTGAATATGTTATCAATCTTATCTCTACGAATGAGGCCGTTCTCGATGTTTATAATTAGAATATGGTCAAATAAATCTCATCACTTTATTATTAAGGTTTTTTATTAATGAAATTGCCGTTTGGTATTAAAAAATCGAGCATTATGTAATGATTAGTATTTATTTAATTATTATTACAAGTATTTAATACCAATCGATATAGTTTTGTAAATAAGTTCAGAATATATACATTCGATTTTTTTTGAATAATTAATACTTATTAGCAATTGACTTAAGTAAAATAATGGATTACTCCATTTTACCAGATATCGATGTTAAAACCAAACTACTGAACTGATTTTATAACCATTTTTATCAATATCAGAGAGCCATATCATTGGCGACACGTTGGCGCAGTGGTCACTGCAACTGACTCAAGCGCTTACGGTCGCGGGTTCGATCCCCGCTCACGGCAAATGTCTGTATTGGCCATACAGATATTTGTCGTGGTCTGGGTGTTTGTGTTTGTGTTGCGAGTGTTTCCGGATCCCAACACAACGTCACACGATCTTAATGGTGGCCGTTGAGTGTGATGCGTTTATTGTTATTTATTTATATCAGAGTTTTGAGGTAACATGCATTTAAAAAATAACTACGAATTGAGAACCTCTTTTTTAATTGGTTAAAAATAAAACATATATGTCCTTATTTTAAAACAGGCGGTGTGTGATTTAGACTAAAAATTTCTCAATAATGAACGTTGGGACACGGCTGAAAATTTTGCCTGCAATGGGTAGCACTCGCATGTTCTGTAAGAAGAATTCACTTTTGAGTTTTTTTAACAATATTTGAATATTCCCGTAAACATCTGAAACTTGATAACAATCTATAACATACTAAACATATCTTGCTATTGGCTGTATCTACAACCTATTTCTTTATTAAATTCTTTCGGAGCTCATTTCGCCATACCGACCTATGTCTCTGAATTTTATCAGAAATATTCAGGCTAGTTCACGATATTTTCCTTCAGAAGCCCGATATGAATAGTAAAAGGTGAATAATGAAATTAAATTTGCGACTCCTCTGGTGCTGCAAACGTTCGATGACGGTGATCACGTGACATCAGATAACCCTGCGTCGTTTGTCCTATAAAAATATTTTGATGGTTATAAAGAAAATTTATGGTTTATATTTTGTTAAAATAATTTTGTTTACGGCCTTTTGGCTATTAAGCTGGTTGAGCCACAAGACAGTAAATTTGTCCTATAATAATTTTAACACTTCCGCCACGGTTCAGACGAGAAACAGCGCTAGTGGGATATATGTTTAGCGGTTAGTATGACCGTATCACCTAAAATTAGCGATCATGGTTTTTACATTGTTCCTTTATTTTTTTTTAAATTTCTTTTGCCTTAAACCCTAGATTCAAAGAAAAAACCAAAACAAAACCAAATCGGTTAAGCCATTTTAGAGTTTTCGCGAAACTACCGCGCAGAAATAGTTTTAGTTATAAGTACTAGCTGGTATCCGCGACTTGGTCAACGTAAAATTAAAATAAATAAAATTTCTAAAAAAAAAGTAACTTAAGTTACTCACTATAACATTAGCTATCTGTTAGTGAAAGTCCCATCAAAATCGGCCCAGCCGTTTCAGAGATTAGCAGGAACAAACACACGGACAGACAGAGAGAAAAATTAAAAACAAAATTGTTTTCGATACTGCCATACGAATTTAGTTAAAAGATGTTAAATTGAAATTACAAATAGACACTTCAATTTTATTTATCTGTTTACGTGTATTGATCACTGAGAAAGTAATAGAAGAGTTCGATCACTGTTAATGTGTTTACGCTTAAGACGCTGATTCACACAATACGATCGAAATAACATGCAATAAACGCCGAAGGCTGTTTGATTATTTAAAGCAATGAGATATTTATTTTTGACGTGTTCTATATTGGCTATTTGCCAGAAGATAAGTCTCGTTTCACACGTGTCATTAACGATGTATACTCCACGTATTAATATAATATTTCATATAATCTTTTAATTATTTGCATATATTTCGTTTAAGGTAAATAACCAAAAAAAATTGATTATTAATTATTAGTAATATTATAAAACCTTGCTATTAAACAAAAATACTTTTATTCTAATGGACTGTTCGAATCGAAATTGACTGTACTGTGATTTTAATGATACTAAAATAATAAAAATAAACATAGTAATGTAGCCTTGACCTGATGCTGCACCATCATCTGGAATCAGCTGTATATACAAAATTTTCAATTTTTATTTTAGTTTGATTGATTTGATTAAAATTTTTGTCTATAATATAAGTCTTATTCTAAAGAATTTTCCAATGCAGTGTGTCGGGGTCGTTATATTACCTCTAACTACGAGTAAACACAATATTATTATGTTACATTGTCTTAATAACTAAGGTAAATTGATTGAATTAATCATTTGAACTAAATGTTTACCTTCAATTCATATATTCCAATGACGGTACAAAAAGTGCGCGTCTTAGTCAATGTTACTTTATTATTTTGCGTTTACTGATCGATATATCCTACCATTAGAAAAGTGTAAGTGAAGATTATTATTTTATATTGAAAATGTTTAAACGTTATAGTAAGATAATTGCATTGTATTCAAATTCTTTTTTCAACATTCTACGACTCTACGACAGATTTTTTTATGTACATATGTAGAAAAAAATGTCACTTCTTAAGGTTTCAAGACTTCACAAAACGTTCATTAATTCGTTTTTTTTTTTTTAGTTCTAATTAAAACCTTATTTACACGCTTCAAGCTTTGGTCCGCTGTGATTTAAATTTAACTTGTTAGAAAACATAGATGCGTTAGTAGCATTCGGACTTTTTTATTTAACAGGCAATACATTATACAGATGCAAAAACACACGCACAATTGTTCAAAGCAATAATTCCTATGAATCAAATAAAATTTGATTTGTGACCATCACTTTTACGATTCATTTAAAATTTACTCTTTTTTATTATTATTATATATCACTGATGTTTTATCGCTGCGAATATTTTAAACAACCTCTATGTTATTCGAGCTCATCTTCGAATTCTACGTTTTATATTTTCAAATCAAATGTGCAGATCAAATAAGTTTTGTAGGATATGAAAAATATTTTACCGGCAGCAACCCTGTTGCAAATGTAATTTGGTGGCGGGCGTTTTTAAAATTTCCTTGATGCGACTAGAGTGGGTTCACCGGAACATTATTTATTGACATCGCTGTAAAGTTTGTTTTATGTGACTTTTGCATGTTCGTTCTAGATACGATACAACAGTACTTTGTTACAGCTTCGCTCGCTATGAGTCTTATCGTGATGTAATATCACCTATAACAATCCTCAATGAACAAGCTATCCATTGAAATATAATTTTTCAAATTAGATCAGTAGTTTCAAAGATTATCCCACACATACAAAATTGCACACTAACAAACAATTTTATTCCGTTTTTCCGGCTAGCGTCTTCCACTCTTCCTCGAGAGAGCCCATGGTCTGTTTTCTTACTTCTACCACTCCACTATATTTAGCATTCTCTTTATGAGTGAAACTATCTGTACGCATGCTCTATGCGCGTTTGTCAGATATAATATTTATCATAAAAAAATAAAAATAAACTTTTTACAGATGAATAATGATTAATGACTAAAGATAAACGAAAATATAGTGTAAATAAATATTATACGACACAATTGAATCAAATTGTTCACTGCAAAATCTTATATTTTAAGTCAACACGGGATTTCTTCTTTCTCGAGAAGTAAATTATTCCTTTGTTTTCATATCCAACGTTTATGTAAACCAAGTCCCGCCATAAGCTCCTTTACTTCATGATACGCTCCTTATACTTCATGACGTACTTATTGTGATGTTTAAATTTTTACGATTCGCCTTTCGCGGTTTTACATACATTGTGTTAGGATGTATCAGATTGTTTGACATCTTAGACACTGTCCCTGTTACTCGTAGCGGGATGTTTTACTAGTTGATCCACAACTTTCATTGCGTTTTGTCATTTCAGCCTCTTCATGCTTGTTTTCTCGATTAAAAGCAGCCTTTATTTTTTCCCAAAGTCCAGTTTATATCTACAATAAAATTCATATAACTTGGTTCAGCGGTTAACGTGAGACTACCATCCAGGTCGTACTCAAAAAGCTCATAATTTTTTATCAAAATCAGTCGAGCCGTTTAAATATAGAGTGACATACAGACGAACAGAAAAATATATATCTATATAAGTATACATGTGGAGAAAAATATATATAATTGTTGTTGATATTTTTATAAATGCGTCTAAAAGCGATTTTCCTTGCAAGTAATCCCTACTAATGGACTCTGGTATGAGTATTACGTATGTTTTACATTAGCAAAAAGCTATTAACAGTAACCTCGAGAGTTCTTCCTTAAATGATGTACACTTAATCCTTAAAAACACTATTTTATTACTGTTACGAATAAACACTGCTTTCTAGCAACTGTTTTCTTGTGTTTAAATCTTTTACAGCTTTAAACTAGCTGCTCTTTACGATTTCACTCGCGTATATATTTTTATTATTAATCGTAGCGTGATGTAATATAGCCTATAACCTTTCTTAATAAACGCTATCCAAAGCGAATAAATAAATTCAAATCGGATCAGTAGTTTCAGAGATTACCTCCTACATACAAACTTACAAAAAAAAAATACTTCTTTATAATATTAGTATAGACCAGATGCCCGTCCCCGCTACGAAAGGGTGTCCTACCCGAATATTTTTCTTTTTCGTACGATTTTAACACATTTTTTTCATACAAACTTTGTCTTAACAATTATAAACGTGAAAGAAAAATTATTTAAATAGTGCAGCCGTTACCGTTTCAGAGATGAAACAAACAGAAAGACAAACAAAAAATTTAAAATTCACTTTTTTTATGTAAGTTTTTTTATATAAGTACTTTCATATGCATCATGTTAATAGCCGTTTATTTGAAATTACAAACAGACATTTCAATTTTATTTATTTGTATATCATCATATATATCATGCCGGCATACTAAGAAATACTTCTGCACCTACTTTAATTTCGGTACTTGCACGTCAACTCACGTTGAATTTAACTTTTTTTTCAATACCATATGGCATGATATTATATGCTATAACGTTCACCATTAAAAAATCTATTAATACAAAAAATAAATTTACACCGATTGTTTCTAAGATGAAAGCGTTTGAATATTAAACAAACTAATTTTCAAAAATAATACCAACCTTTACAACGGTAAACAGATAACAAACAAATAAATAACAAATAAATAATAAATAACGCATCACACTCAACGGCCCCCATTAAGATCTCATGACCTTGTGTCGGGGGTCCGGAAACACACAACACTAACACAAACACCCAGACCACGACAAACATCTGTATGGCCAATACACACGTTCGCCGTGAGTGGGGATCGAACCCGCGACCGTTAGTGCTTTAGTCAGTTGCAGTGACCATTGCGCCAACGCGTCTGTCGAAATGACCGTAATGTCGTTATACATATATTAAATTAACTGTGAAAATATGTCGATGAAGTGAAAACGATATCGTCACGACATATCAACCTTGTTGGCGCTCGCCGGCGTGCCAAGCGACTGTCTATTCTTGGCACTGTCCACATATATACAAGGTGTTCCTCGCGGTTTTACGCGCGTATTAGTACTTCTACGATCCACCCGAGTTTTGATGGTTTTAGATAAAGTCGTTTCAGATCAGCATTTAGAATTGTATCGTTTCATCTTTGTACATTTTGAGCTTACAACCAGCTTAATCCATTTATTATTCCTTGTTTTTATTTACTAAATATTTCAGCAAGATATGTATAAATTTTATCAAAATCCGATCAGTTATTTTTTTTGTTTAAAAATAACTTGCAATCGTAAATCGTTTCAATATACTTTAACTTTTATATTCATTGTATTAATTGGATAATCATAAGACTCTTTTAACAAAGTTTTTTTTTTTTTAATATCGGCTTTTAATTCGCAAGATAAGTGCATTCATACAAACAAAGATTTTTTTTTTGTATATTAGTATAGATCTCCGAAGTCATTGATGTCGTCGATAATAAACCACATATTTCTCGGATCAGTTCATATGATACGAAACAGATGCTTAATGAAGTGAAACACTTAATACGTTTATGATTTGCGTTCACGCATAGTCATTATCATGTTTGGTTTAATTGTTATAGTCAGAAGAAATATGATTATCATTTAATTTTAGCCAGAGATCTAATCGATGAAAACTGACGTTGTCAAATATCCAACTTTCTGACAGTTAACTTCTGGTTTTTGTACTAAAACGCAGTCTCCATCGTGTCTTCTCCATCCCACGTGACATTGGCGAAATAACATGTGTCTAATTTGCACAACTAAAAGCCATTAACCAAAGAATTGAATTGAATTGACTAAAACGCAGTCAAAATATTGATTATTTGTTGACTACTAGCAGTTTCCCGCCGCTTCACCTGTGTATACTTAAGAATTTGATGCCTGTTAAGTTATCTCTGGGGTTCTAGTCACTAGTTTACTTCTAATTATGAATAGGAGGGTGCGTACTGACAATATAGTTACTAACTGATCAATGAGTTTTGATAGTCAAAATACTGTCTATATTTATTATTGATATATTTCTAACAATACCTTATAAACTTTCAATCCTCATTTAACCTAAGGAGGCGTTTTTTCAAAAGTCCTTTTTCAGTTCACACTTACGATATTTGGACACTGATAAGCAATACTGTGTCAAGCCACACGGACTTCATTTTGAGAAAATGGCTTCTAAAGATATCAAACCTATTCTTAATCAATTTGTTTGAAGACTTATATATCCATCTTTTCTTTTCTATATTGATAAAAGGTATAATTAATTGAAAGCAGATTGATATATTTAATGTATAAATTTCAAAATATGGAAAGCACTTGAAATTCGAGATATTAAAGTAAGAGAGTTTTTTTCTTACTTATTTAGTTTAGATAACTTAAACTTATTTTAAAAATTGTTTAATAGGTGACGTATTACCAAAGTTCATCAATATCTCCGAATTTGACTTTTTGTGGGTTGACACATTATTGCAGCATCCATTTAAGGAACGCTTTGTGCAAAATTTCATGTTTCTAAACCCAGTGGTTAAGGCTCTGCGTTAATCGATCCGGCAGTGAATATGTCTGCCAATTAATTTTGTTTTTTTTTTTTTTTTTTTTTTTTTTTTTTTTTATTTATTTATGTATATAGATTTATTTTGCGTCATAAGACCCCTGGCCGCATACTTTTGCTTTCTTGGCTTCATTTTCAGACACCATCGTTATTAAAATATAATATATTCTTGCAGTTAAAGACGGCGTGTTAGTATAAAGAAATGATCTGTCAGTATTGTGCACGTTTTGATAGCGACATTCTTCAATAACGAAATTAATATCCTAATTTATTAAATTAATATATTATAATAATAATAGTTTACAAATTTCCTTGTTTGTAATTGCGCCTGGTTTTTTTATACAAAGTGTTTTGAGAGGTGCCCACTGCGTTCGTAAATTTTCTGTTCGGAAACAATTCCTAAAAATTGGAATTGCGCGTTAAGCTGACGAAACAAAAAAAAGTCGAAAATCCTAGACAGGAAATCCAATCAGAAAACCGATTTAGGGACTGGCTGATATGGATAGGATAAATGAAACCAAACGAAGTTTTAAGTTTAAAGATCATTGAACTTCTACTTTATCATCTTACGGGTCGTTGATCTTTTAAATTTTGGTATTAGCTTTGACACGCAGTTTCGACCGCGTTCATTTGATAAAAAATTATATTTATATAATGTTTACCTTCCGTACTTGATTCGGGTATTGTTAACTATTTCATTAAATAATTAGTAGAAAGTAATGGGACGAATAGGCATAAGGATTCAAAATCAATATTAAAATCTACTTTATTCAAGTAGACTCTCACGAGCACTTTTGAATCGTCAATACATAAAAAATAATGATAATATTATTATTATTACACTAATAAGGAAGCTACCACCAGTTAGGAATGTACATTCTACCAAAAAGAACCGGCAAGAAACTCGAATTGATCGATTGTTGTAGGTTTCCGATAAATTAAAAAATAAAAATAAAAAACCGATTAAATATTCTTCATATTTATCGTTATTTTGATTAAGAATTGCTTCCAATCTCGTCCATCATTTGTTAATTAATACTATAAATCTAAGCTATTTTAAGAAATAAACAATTAAATTCTACAAATAGTGTTACATCAATTTCCCGTAATAAGTGTGTGCACAGTTAAAATAGGCGCCCCGAAACATATCCGCTCGCGGAATTAAATTACTGAACTGTAATTAATTAAGTGAATTTTGAAATAATGACGTCAATTTATTGGTTTTAAACGAAACTTTTTTTTATTGGGGCCCACCCAAAAAAAAAATCATCTCTTAATAAGTATAAGAGGGTAAATTCATTTTGTCATACAAGTCTAAACTGCATTAAATTAAAGTGCATAATATGATGCACTAGACAATATTCCATTTTGCATTTGAGAACAATACTAAGAAATAACTAAAGTATTTTAAAATAAATTTTATATATTTTTTTTGCATTATAACTATTACTATTGTAATTCTTATCTGAAATTCTTATTTCGTTACAGAGCGTTGATAAACAGCTTTTCAACCGACTATAAAATAGGGAGAGTTTTCAGTTCGTTGAGAACTATTTTTTGTTTAAAAGGGTAATAATATTTCATTGGGTCCATAGATTTTTTTTTACAAAATTGGTTCAGCGACACAATTGAACGAATTTTGATAAAAATTCTGTACCAGCATTCGAAAATATACCATTTTAAACAAAAAAAACTCTTTGTCAAGTCATCTTCGAGTGATCGGGGAACACACGTAAAAATATCCGACGAACCTTCCTTTTTTAAATCCGAAAAAATGATATAAAAATGTATTGCTTTATTAAAAAGGAGATTTAACTCTTAGAGAGTACAGATAATATGGTTTCCTCTTGAACTACTCCCGACCTCTTAGCCATCATGGTCATTAGATTGACATGTTGAATGGAGTTAATGTAACTCAACCGAGCACGGCGTGTTAGTGGCTCCTTTAAGGCTAATCAAATCTTATGGTACAGTGGACGGGTACGCGTTATAGGATGTTCATTATGTGGTATCTTTATAATGTGTTAAGTATATAAATTAGTTTGCAGAATATCTATACATGAATAAGTTCTTGTCTTGATTGACTGATACATGAACGCAAAGCCTAAACCGCTGAGCTTACAGGCATGAAATTTTGGCAGATGAAACATTTTAAATTAGAAGCATCTACTAAAAAAGGATTTTTGGAAATTAAGTTTATAAGAAGAAAATTAGTGGGTTATTTAAGTGTTTATAAATCTAAATATGTAACCCGGTAGAAGCCGGGGTATGCTATACTAATATTATTAAAAGGTAAAATTTGTTTGTAAGTTTGTTTGGAGTAATCTCTGAAACTACTGATCCGATTAAAAAATCCTTTTTGTGTTAGAAAATGTGCCTTTTGAGGAAGGTTATATGTTATACTAGCTGACGCTCGCGACTTCGTCTGCTATACCTGATGCCTACGTCTTAGTAGCCTTAAAGTCTTAGCCCAATCGGTTTAAAATTGACAAAGTTTCACACAAATTTTCATCCCCTATTTTATGCCCTTTCGGGTAGAATTCATCAAAATCCTTTCTTAGCGGATGCCTAATTTCAGCCCGATCCATCCAGTGACTTGAAGTGTGCGTTGATACATCACTATGTCAGTCAGTTACCTTTAAGTTATATATATTTAGATAACATCACGCTACGACTCATAGCATAAATGCGAGTGAAACCGACAGCGGCTAGTATAACATATAATATTAACAAAATGCTAATAGTTTGACATTTATAAACGCTATTATCTTTTAGAATGAATTATGTTTTGATAGCGATAGTATTTGGCAATTTGCTCGTTAAAAAAGTTTTTCTTGATATCCGAATTCATCTCAGAAACTATCAGATCGATTAAGGAAATGATTTTTACACTAATATCATAAAGAAGATCTGATTGTTTGTTTGCATTGACTTCGAAACTACCAGACCGATTTGAAAAACTCTTGCGTTGGTTACCGGTTTATTGAAGAAGGTTAGAGGCTATATTACGTCACGTCACAACTGATATGAGCAAAGCAGTAACCATAAACGCGTGTGAAACCGAAAACAGCAACTATTAAGAATAGTTAAGCTTATATTTAATTATTACGTTACCTCTCATAGGATGCTATAGGATAAGTTGTAACCATAAATGTCAACCAACTCGATAAACACAATTTTGAATATTTTATTAAAGATAAAGAAAGATTTTATTTTTCTTAAAAATGACCAAAATTATTTTGGGTTATCAAAAAAATTTACTACTCATTAGTAATACCATACATATTAATATGGTAATTATAGTAATATTATAGTAAAACGCTTAATTTTATATATGGCTTTATTGTAACGTTGTTTTTACACGTTGTATTCATGACTTAAGTGCATTGAACTTGTCGTAACCAGGACAACGAATAAGCACTCTAAACAAACATTGTTTTCGTTTCATTTGCATGCATAACATAAATTTCAAGGATTTAAAAAGGTTTCTTGGTAAATAATTATCCCACTACCTAAGGACAGTAATGTTTTTCGAGAAAATGTTTATATCTATGTAAGTATTTCTGTGAAACTCTTTGGCACGTTCTCGTCTAGCTAAAACACCCATTTCAAATACTAGTGTTGCGATTTTAAAACTAGACTTTCGCTAATGAAAAGCCACATAATATTTGTAAGGCTAAAACTATACTTGTAAGTTTGCAGACAGACTTTCATAAGATTTATATAATATGTTTATAATTGCTTTTACAACTAAAATAATTTTCTCTCAGTTAGTTATCAATTACAAGGTTACTTTTTAGATGTTTGATTCTCGCGTAATGCAGTCGGTTTTTTTTCTTTTTATATTACTTAAGTCTTGTAATAACAAAGTTAATAGCAAATAATATGTACATTGAAATTAATTAGTAAATACATTATTCTGTTAAATCCGTTTGTTTTTTTTTTTTATTTTGAATAGCATTCTATGAAAAGTTTAAAGTTTGAAAAATACTTATAGTATAAGTACCCATTCTATTTCTAAATATGATTAGGCATATTTTATTTTTGTTTAAATATAATTATATTAACTCAATATTTTTTTAATAAAAGAATTCACTATCTCGAAATGCTACACCGATTTCGGTAGAACATATCGAAGAATCATGGCTAAAAACCTTTTTTTTAAATAAAAAAAAAACCGCATCCAAATCGGCTCCCGGCATCCCGTTTAGGAGCTACGGTGGCACAGACAGACAGACAGACACTTAGCAGTCAAACTTATAACACACCTCTTTATGCGTCGGGGGTTAGTAACTTCTAAGAAGTTGGACACAAATTCACGAACTAAATGTCATCAAGAAGCAAAATATAATTATATTCAAATATCTATACTAATATTTTAAAGCTGAAGAGTTAATTTCAGGGACTTCTGGTTCGAATTAAAAAATAATTTCTGAGTTAGATAGTTTATTTATTGAGGAAGGCTATAGGCTATATTACATCACGCTACGACTCATGGAAGAAAAACAGTAACCATAAACGCGTGTGAAGCCACGAGGGGCTTCATAGCTAGTCTAACATATAAAAAGCGTACAAAGTTATATTTAACGAGAGCTTACGTACAGCGATTAATCAGGGAATATTATTTAGCCACCTCGAGTAATCTGTAAAGCCGGTCCCGGTGCAACTTGAAGATTTGAGTTGATGAGGTTTTGAGTTAACTCATTTAGTCAAGTTCTGACTCATTGGCAACGGTACTCTTAAATTGGTGTCACGGGGCGCTTCTGTATAATAACTCCTCAGCGTCGACTTTAAGTTTTGCACTTAGCTTGGCCGAGTGGTGTCATCATTGTGTACATATAATTTTTAACCGACTTTAAAAAAGAAGTTTTGTATTCGTAAAGTATGTTTTCTAATATAGTTTGTAATATATGAGATTATTGTATATTTCAAAAAATAGATTTTTTCGAAACATTAAAATTAAGGAACTTTTTTCCATACTAATTTCGTTTATATGACTTAAAATAAATTTCATGTGTATGAATATGACTTTTTGTGGGTTAACACATTATTGCTTATCAGCATCCATATGTAGAAGCGAAATGTCACTCACCCCTCAAGAAATCTCAGAAACTACAAGTGCTACAAGTTTCAAATTTTGCATGGAAGTTCTTTTTAGGACATAGGATCTCACTTAGAGGGGGTTTTGCGAAATTCAACCCCTAAAGGAGTAAAATGGGGGTTAGAAGTTATGAAAGTAATATGTTAAGCGCCGCGAGGAGCCGCTAGTCGTATATTTACGTATTTGTCGTACGTTTACAGTTTTACTTTTATATAGCGGAACACTTGATGTACCTAAACATATAAGCGAGGTGCTTCCCTTGTAAGTTATTTTGCCATCAAATAGCTAAGATTGAAGGTATGAAGGGATGCTATTTTTTTAAGTGGTCGTAAAAGAACAGGTACTATAACTGCGTGGCAATAAATTAGCTAAGACGTTGCATATAAGAAGCCAGCTAACCGCCATCCGTTATAATTAATCGGGGTAAGAAGCTAATTAAAAAGATTTATAATGCTTTTAATTTAGGGTTGGTTATAGTTTGTTTTTACAGTGGATAACTCTTGCGTCTTCGTCCTGAGGTTTTTCATTTTGAAAAAAATCAAATACATTTTAAGCACTGTCGACCTTTACAAATTATTTGCTGTCCCTTAGCAGTTTCACTCACGGTTTACGTGCTCGTGCTCTTATGAGTCATAGCGTGATATAATATAGCCTATAACTTTCCATAATAAACAGGCTATATAACATTAAAATAATTTTTCCAATCTGATTCGTAGTTTCAGAAATTACCTCCTACATACAAACTTACAAATATACAAACAAACCTAATATTTTGTTTGTCTGTTACTACTAGTTCGAATTGAAAAAAAATATTTGTGTTAGATAGTTTATTTATTGAGGAAGACTATAGGCTACATTACATGTCGCTTGGACTCATAGCACCGAAGTAGGAACCAAAAACGCGAGTGAAGGGACAGCTAGTAGCACATAATCTTCCTCAATAAATGGCCTAAAACTTACAAACAAATTTTACTTACTCTTAGTAGTAAAGTAAAGTAACAGCCTGTAAATGTCCCACTGCTGGGCCAAGGCCTCCTCTCTCATAAAGTATAAGAATGAGAGTTTAATTCCACCACATATACATGTGTCAGAATTTTCCGGCACATGCAGGTTTCCTACCTTTCCTTTACCACCGAGCTCGAGATGAATTTAAATACAAATTTACTAATATATACTAATCTGCTTTTAATTCACTACAGATTTTATCAAAATAGAGAAGAAAAGATGGATTTATACGTCTTCGAACAAATTTGTTAAGAATTAGTTAAACATCTTAAGGCGCCATTTTCTCAACATGAAGTCCGTGTGGCTTGACACATTACTGCTTATCAGCGTCCATATATAGAAGAAGATTCAAATGAATCTTTTTGCATTGGATAGCCTGTTTAATGGGAAAAGTAATAGGCTATATTTCATCACGCTACGTCTAATAGGATCAAAGTAGTACATGACAAAAAAAATATGGTACACGCGATTGAAACCGCGAGAGGCACTTAGTTTATTAAATCTTCGAAAATCCGTCCTGCAATCTCGATGCAATTTCTTGCACGATGTTAATGATGAAAAATAAAAAAAATATACGAAATAAAAAAATGTTCTTTATACTGCGTACTTAATAAAAGGATGTTTGCCAACAATGCTCGAGTCAGCGAATAAAAGAGCACAATTCGCAAGAAAGACATCGCATCGTTACAAAGTTTTTTTATTGACAAAAGTAAACGAAGTTGCTTACTCTACAGCGTAATACTATAAAATTTTAGAATACTTTTCAATTTTTGCCCGTACTTAAGAAGGTAATATTTGAACAACAATTTGTTCCTGGGTATAGTTTCCTTGATTGCACAACAAAACGTCTTTCTATACTTAAAAAAAATATTTTTATTTCACCTGTTGAAATGTAAATAATTTTATTTTACGTAAGTAATATAATTTTGTAACAAAGTGATTGCTATAAATAAACGAAAGTTTTTAATATTAAAGTTTCATATAAAAAAAAAACCTTTTGTAAAAAATGTGATTAAGCTAATACAAATGTTCCATTAAAAATATTTTTCTCATATACAGTTATTATACAGTTTCTTATGGTTTGTTATCAACGTAATTTTTATAAAGAAATTAATGTTTGTGTGTGTTCGCTTCTTATGCGTTCGTCTAAACAAAAATACGAGAATAAAATTTTATTCCTTTTAAATTTTAGTTGAAAATTGAATAAGTATTTACGAGCCGAGCAGCGGTTTAAAATAAAATATGAATGTATTCCTATAAAAGAACAAAGAATCGAATAGTTTTAATAACATAAATTTAATTTTTAACTCACAACTCCCAGAGGCGAAATAAAATATTCAATTTTGCAAATAAAAAGTTTTATTTGCGCGGCGTAACCAGCAAAGGGATTTGTTTAATTTGGACAAGTAAATTAAAAAAAAGATCTTTCTGTTCATAATATTACTGCTGAGTAATGAAGTACTTACTGCAGTTATAGTTGGGAAATCCTCTGGAAGAATAATGTGATACCATCGCATAAAATGAATGAAAAAAAAAACCCTTGGCCTTGGCGAGCGGAAATAAAGATGGCGGAAGATTGAATATAATTCTTATCATTGTTATTATTGTGTTTGATATAATTTTAATAAATTTAATGGTTTTATTGTTTTATATACAACTAGCTGACCCTTGCGGTATACTCGCGTTTGTGGTTACTGCTTCGGTCCTATGAGTCTTAGCGTGATGTAATATAGCCTATAGCCTTCCTCAATAAATCAACTATTTAACACAAAAAGATTTTTTTCATTTCGTATCAGTAGTTCCTTAGATTAACGCGTTCAAACAAATAAACAAACAAATTCTCCAGCTTTATAATATTAGTACAGATAATATTTAATAAATAAATGTATATGTTTCGGATTCGATACTTTGTCGACGTTTAGGTGAATTATTAAATTTTGACTTGTATACTCGTTTCTGAAATGAATTCGATACATAAACGATAAAAAATACAGCAGCCAGCTAGCAATAAATACTATAAAATATATGTATATCGTAAGCATCTATATTATTTTCATATTATCAACGGCTCAGTTCGATCAAATGATTGTAAGACTAACCTTGTAATTACGCACATAGTTTATCAGTTCCATATCCGACATGAGTTATGGGCAAAAATCAATAATGTCGTGTTTGTTTAGATAACGCCCTTGTAGAGATACCGCGGCCTACGCAGAGCTACCGTACCATATCTTTATTATTACTGATGAAACGTATAAAAAATGTGATCACTTTCCTATTTTACAACTGTAAAACATTTTGTATGAAATTAGCAACAAAATATTTTCACAATACTTCCGATTTAAGAAGAATACCTAAAGATGTCCAATTGGTTTATAAGGATTTAATTTATTAAGGAAGAGTAAAGTAACAGTCTGTAAATGTTTTACGTTCTTATGTATGAAATAATTTAATTTAGCAACAAAATGTAATCACAATACTTCCGATTTAAGAAGAATAACGACCTGAAGATGTCCAATTGGTATGTAAGGATTCTATTTATTAAGGAAGAGTAAAGTAACAGCCTGTAAATGTTTTACGTCTGGGCAAGGCCTCCTCTCCTATAAAGTAAAAGGATTACAACTAAAACCACCAAGCTGCTTCATTGCGGGTTAGATATACATGTGTCAGAATTTCACCGCCGAGCACGAGATGAATTTACACAAATTCAGGATTTGAAAACTAAACAGTGTTACGCGTTTGAACTTGTGATCACCGGTGGAGATTCATGTTTTTCAACAATTAGACCGTCCCAATTTAAAAAGAGTAAAGTAAAGTAACAGCCTGTAAATATCCCACTGCTGGGCAAAGGCCTCCTCTCCTATTAAGGAGAAGGTTATAGAGCTTAATCCACCACGCTGCTCCACTGCGGGTTGGCGGATATACATGTGTCAGAATTTTTCCCGGCACATGCAGGTTTCCTCACGATCTTTTCCTTCACCGCCGAGCTCGAGATGAATTTAAACACTAATTTAGCACTTGAAAAATCAGCGATGCTAGCCGGGGTTTGAACCCACGATCATCGGTTGAGATCGACGTGTTCTAACTACTAGGCCATCTCGGCTCGTCCCAATTTGAAACAATAAATACCTATAGATTATCTCATTGCCTTTCAAAGGTTTCTTTCATAACGAGATTTTGTATAAATTAATCTCGAGCTCGATTGAGGAAAATATAGAAAGGAAACCATGTCCGTTTCGGCAGAAATTGTGAGCGATGGATATCGGCTAATCCACGGTGGAGTAGAATGGTGGTTCATCCACCTTTATCTCCTATCTTGCTTTTTATTAACTTTAATAATATATAAGTATAATACAGTTAATTCGCGAGTGCATTTACACACATCGTTGTTTTTGTATATAAGCAGATTTCGTGTGTGGGTGAAACACAGGCATATGGAATAAATACGGATATTGAATCGAATGAATGAAAAGTCATGTGTGCTTAATATCACATTGCGTGCTCATTATTATGTAATGATATGATAAACGTCATGTCGTCATTAATGATATTAGAGGTTACTGGAAAATAGAAAGTAAAGTTACCTACATACATATGCATATCTTCTTTTTTAACCGAGGTTTGATATGATTTTTTTTTACCCCAACAAGACTCTGGTTTGGGATTTTTAAAATTTTAATGCTAACACCGACTACAAAAGCAACTTACATATTTATTTTTTATTCGAGAGACATATTTTTCCCAGTTATTTTGATTTTAAAACTAAACTAGAGAGTACATTCTCTTTCAAACAAAAAAAAAACAAATCAGTCAAGAAATTTTCGTGAAATCGGTGAACAAATTAAAACAAATGAGAACCTGCTTCTTTGAAGTCGGTTAAAAAATTTCCATCTTTCCATGACCTGACGGACGTAATTACACTACATTTTCAGACCTTTATTGGCACAATTTTAGTATTTGAAAAACTTATGGGTGGTCATTTAGGTTGAGGACATGAATCCGTGGTCGATTAAGATTAGCGAATTCTAAGGGCTACTTTAGCTTACAGATATCTATAGACTTAAATGTATGGCATTGTTGAGGATAAAACTGATATCATAAATGGAAATTATTTTTGTTACTTCATCGCGTTATAATGGCTCAGTGCGTTTTAGTAAAATTCGAAATGGGGATAAGTATCCTCGATGGACACACTTCTTTTAACTCGCGATAAATCAAGGATCATTTATCTATATTTAAAATCAAAATGTTTTTATTCAAAATTAAAAATTTACAATCTCTTTTTGAACAACAAGCAAATGAATCTACTGAATCGAATTAAAACTATTTTAAACGGATTTAAATCGGTTAAAAAATTTCTATCTTTCTAAGAAACCGTTGGCAGTGGTTGTAAATAATATTTTCTAAAACCTCAAATAGACAAATGTCACCTTAGTCTACCTGTGACCACGAAGTGCTCGAAACGTCGGGATGATAAAAATAATTAATATACGCGATTTAAATCCGTTTAAAATACTTTTATTTCAATTAATAATAATCGCGAAGTCTAAGACAACGCTACTGAATTGAAAATCAAATGAATTGAGAAGAAATAATCTAAAGAGGGATTTTTTATGTATTTTATTTTCACCGAAGCCAAGATTGGTATTTTCGTAAGTATTATCCAGGAAGTGCTTGCCCTATTCCCACGATGTCATAGATATTGTATTATTCTTACTGATATACGATATATTGTTACTTAAGATGTATCTAACTAAGATGGACCTACAAAAAGCATTAGTCCAGATTGGACATAAGATTACGTCAGTGACCCAATTAACACGATACTTTCCAGGATTGATAGGACAAACGGGTATTGTCCACTATTATGACGGGGCTAAAGCTTGGGGTATCAATTTCACGTTGTGTGGTCACTCTCGTGCTAGTTTCATTAAAAGAAATTTCTGTCAGTAAGTTAGGTCCGTCTTAGGGAAGGGTCTGAACGGGGAGAGTTAGGAAAAAATGTATACAGATAAATTATTTTTAGCCTGACATTATATAAAACCTTTCTTAAAAATAAGCATTAAATATAGAACTGAATATGGGTGGGAGTTCCCTAAACAAATAGAATTAACGTACCAGTGCCCGTGAACGCATACAGCGTATTTTAATCCACAGTGAGTGTTCAATAGCAATGTTTCATTTTAGGTAACAAATGTTGGCACATGATCTGCGTTTAGTCGTAGTAGTTCTAAAACGGTTGGGGAATTTCAGTAGTCCATGGACACAAGTCTTTCGCCTGTCCAGTCCTTAAGCATGACGTTTTACGAACGTTTCGTTAAGAATAAAAAATTACTAACCGTTGAAAGATAATATTCTACATACCACAATACCATAAAGCAGCTAACTATGACCGTAGGAATTGGCATTGTGACGCCACAAATTCCGTATTAACAATGGTCTATTTTATGACTTTTGTGCTAGCGTTGTTAGAGATAGCCACTTTAAAAATATTAAATATATTTTATTTATATAAATATATTAAAAATATTTAAATGGAATATATAAAAATAAAAACAAGTGAAAAACTTACGAAACAAATATTTGCTGAATTGAACGTAATGGATATTATTGAAGACGTATTTTTCCGTCTTCTCTTTTCTATTTCACAAAAACTATAAGTAATTAAAAACAGATTGGTATAATAAAAAAATAATATAATAATATAATAAAAAAAAATTAATTTTATATGATTATAAATTTTTCAAATACGAGTATATTGGATTATTGCATAATGCAAAATATTGATCACACTTCAATATTGGAACAATTAAATTAAGAATTTTTTTTCTTACTTATTTAGTTTAGATGATTTGAAACATTAAATACAAGACGTATAATCAGAATACATCAATACCTCGGAATTGGATTTTTGTTTGTTGACACATTATTGCTTATCAACGTATATTACAAGTATACTTTCAGTTTGTTCACATAATATTTGGACGCTGATAAGCAATACTGTGTCAAGTCACACTAACTTCATTTTGAGACAATGGCGTCTAAAGAAGTCAAACCTATTCTTAATATATATATTTGAAGAAGAATATATCCATCTTTTCTTTCTATTCTTGATAAACGCTATATTGAATTAAAATCAGATTGATATATTTAATATGTAATCTAATAATAAGTTTTTCAAATACTTGAGATTATTGTATAAATTACAAAATACGGAACGCACTTGAAATTCGAAACAATTAATTAATAAAAATTTTTGGTACTTATTTCGTTTATATGACTTCGAATTTTTTTAATAATGTTTAATAGGTGTTGCTGTATCAAAAATACATCAATATCTCCAAATTAGACTTTTTGTGGGTTGACACATTATTGCTTATCAGCATCCATTTATCAAAAATCGGTTTAGTAGTTCGATTTTTAAATCAAAATAACTGTAATAAGTATGTCATCTAAATAAACAAAATTGCGTACTTTGTTAAGTCGATTTCTTAATTTTTAATGTTTGTTAGGATTTCGATTTATCTGTCATTGGTTAATGTTTATGGTTTTGGTTATACTAGTGTAGTTTAGTAAAATCCATGTGAGTGTATATGTATATAATAATAAAATATATGTATGTAATATGCATATATATATATATATATATATATATATATATATATATATATATGCATATTTATTAAGTTTGAACACCTTTAACGCTTCTTGTTTAGTATTAAATGTCCTCTATCCAAGGAAGAGATCGCTATTTTAGCGATAAGACCGCCTCTTGTGTACTATGTTTTTTTATTCTGTTGTGTTGTTACTCGTGTTTTTTTTTTGGTGTACAATAAAATATATTTGTTTTGTATTGTATCTATGGTCGCTATGGGCGCCAAAGCGGCTAGAGTGATTTTGATAAACATTTTAGACAATGTGTTGACTAACCTAGCGGGTGAATCTATTAGATTTTATCGGATTAACAGATTTTTCATGGCTTTTTGGTAAGCTGGTACCTGGTATATATTACTAATGTTTTTTAATTATTTTTTTGTCAATAGACGCTATGCAAATATGCAATTACGTATTTAAATTTTGAATTTATTGTTAAAAAGAGTGTGAAAATATAAATTGTTTATATCTATGAACAATGGACGTAATTAAATATAATAATAATTCACATTGTTCAAACATATGAACGTTTTGATGTCTAATTTTCTTCAAACACTATTAACATTTTCTATAATATACACATAATGAAAATAACTACCTTCCGAAACAAATTTTTATATTCATATCGGTACTCACATAAAACAGAAATAAAAGAATATACATTTATATTAGTATAATATAGTAAATTGCAAAATTGTTCTCTCATTTTTACTTCAGTTAATGAAGTGTGACATTCAACGATAAGGAAGGAAAAAATAATATTAAAAATTCTTTCAGAAAGCTAAAAGCAAAAACGTAAGACAGCGTCCGTGCTCGTCGAGTCCTTTAAGTAGTTTAAACATTTTCAACAAACTCAGTTAAAAATATTTTTATGTATTTAGATTAGTTTATAGAATGTTTTGTAAAAATTTTCAAACTATTTTCAGTTACAAAAATTTTATTTAGCATTAAATATATGCGATTTTTCAATTGAGTCAAAAAATACTTAAATACAAATAAAAACAACAATATGAAACTGGTGATATGGTTTGTGTCATTTAATTACTACAGATATCATTTTACAACGTTCCCACGTGAAAATAATGCGATAAAAAATATACCTACCGGAATATTCTTCACCATCTACATCCATTACGATTCACACAAATCACAATATTCATTAAAAATACACTACAATTTAATTTACCACTAAATACAATATCACGCTAGCGTCACATTGTCTATGATTAAGCTGTTTACCGAAAAAAATAGCCAAGATAATAAGATTACACAAAATCTTGGTGATTTCTTTGATAATAATAGCACAACGTAACTTGTAACATTAATGTTAGTTACCACGACAAACTAAATCTCTGACGAAACGAACTAGTGACGTGACGCGCACTTGTCGATAAAAATATAATATTACATCGACTGAATCCGTGTTAATAGGTAATAAGTCACAGGGAAGTGTTGCAATTGTTTATTGGATCGAATATCACCGTGCTCGATGTCGTGTCGAATGATGCATGTCTAAACAAAACGGTTCTTGACAAACGACTAGCTATCATATTTCACGTTTATGCGAGTTATCACATGCGGCATTTATTTGTTTATTACGAAGAATGAAATAATATACGCTTTCGTATACATAATAAAACGCCCGCGCGAATCTTTAGCTAGAGTTACTCGTATCAAACGGAAGCTCAGTTCCGTCAAAACAATTATAGATGCATTTCAAGATCACATAATGATATAAATACATCGTTATTAATAATCACAATGTCGCATCCGAATTCTGCATCAATGTTTATATCGAGGAAAAAAAATACCGAACTATTATCACAGTAGAACTAATGTATTTATCACCATTGTAAATTCATCGCTTATGGGTTTTTATGGTATCGATATTTGCATATCGATCCGGTCGGCGGCGGCGTGTGTATGAACAAGACTGGAGGTCGACTGATAAGCGCGGGCGCATGTCGCTACCACGCATGCCAGATTCATTACCCGCAACGATGTACATGTGTTTGTATGTATGTTTATTTTATTGTTCTTTATGTAATTGCTCGTCAACGTAAACACATTTGTGTGATATTTAGCAACTTAACAAAACGTTTGATTCATACTTTAATATAAAAACAAAGTAAATTAAAGGACTATGTAACTGGTTTTATTGTTAAAAAAAAATAGCAAATATTTCAAATATTTATGATATAATGAAACCACATTTGTAAAAGTTTGAGTAGATGTAGGTATATAAGATATTATTATTATCTTATACATCATAATAATTAGTATAAGCTTTATTTTTCTAAATATAGTACTACACTACCAGATACCCGCGAAATCGTCTGCTTACGTTGACAACTTTACATACATAGTATAAAACAAAGTCGCTTCTTCTCGCCTATACGCTTGGTTCTTTAAAACTACGCAACGGATTTAGATGCGGTTTTAATCACAGAGTAATTTATAAAGAAGGTTTTCAATAATTCTCGTGAAAAAGTAAGTTGCACCTGTGCGAAACCGTGGGGTTCGTGTGTGGTAAATATAATACAGATATAGTATACAATTTATCCACAGATATTAAAAAATTGTTTTAATGTTTAGATTTTATAAGAATAGAATTTAGCTGATAAGTATTTAATATTTTCTGACAAATAAAATTTAAGGTATTTAATAACGAGTAATAAATTTGCATTTGTTTCTAAATTACATATAATATATATTTCAGATCAATTGGTTGATATACAGTTTTCAAGATTTTAATCAATTGATTTGAAAAACTATGATAAATAATTAACATAATTATACTCATATGTAAAAATTCAGATAACAAAAAGCATAACATTAATTACAAGTAATAATACAATTTTTTTTTTTTACCGATGATCGCGGGTTCAATACCCGCCGCTGATTTTTCAAGTGCTAAATTTGTGTTTAAATTCATCTCGAGTTTAGCGGTGAAGGAAAACATCGTGAGGAAACCTGCATGTGCCGTGAGAAATTCGGACATATGTATATCAACCAACCCGCAGTGGAGCAGCGTGGTGGATTAAGCTCTAATCCTTCTCCTTGATAGGAGAGGAGGCCTTTGTCCAGCAGTGAGATATTTACAGGTTGTTACTTTACTTTTTTTTTAATTCTGATTTTTTTTTAAACTGCATCCCTTTAAAACACTATACACAGTCATAGTTTTATGTAATAGTATAATCAAATTTAGATACATATATAATTTTGTAGTGTATACACAGAAAGAAACGAGTAAATAATTTTAGAATCGTAATTCTTAATTAAAACAAATCTGAATAAAATGTTTGTCTATGCTCTGTCTGTGCAAAAGCACTAAATGGATTGGTTTTTAAACTCACGCCGAGTGCAACTGACCCTTGGTCAAATAAAAATCCTTTTTACATTCGGAAATGATAGTTTTTAAAGGATATTTTTAAAAAGTATACATCGCGTTTTCTGTCGTAAAAATGTTTTTTTTTTTCAAAGAATCCTTTGTACATATAAAGAATATACATTTTTTTATTAATGTGGTGGACACATGTTTTTGTTATGAAAATAAAACTTGAAGATAATGAAATAGAGCAACGTTTTTAACCTTTTTCAGTTCACGGAATCCTAGAATTTATTAATTTTCGGACAATTTATTTAAATACTGCAAACAATTACTATTTAGTGAAAATTAAAATACTGTATCAATGTGATGATTGGAGCTGCAATTTTGCAATTTAATTAGTAGCATTTCTGTTGAAATTTTTACTTGGACTATACCATATACTACTATAGATAAGATGGCGGACATTTTTATGCTCCGTGGTCTATGCTACATGTTAAGAACGCCGACCACAGGTTAAAAATCACTGAACTAGGGGAGGAAAGTGGAAAAATTTCTCAAAGTAATTGACTATTCAAAATAATGTTACTCTACGCAAGTGAAATGGTAAGAAGCAACTAGTTCTAAAAAATCGAATAAAATCGTGTCGCTACAAAAAAATCGATATTCGTAAAAGCTACGAGAAATAATAATCCCGGCGAGTGAAATTTAATCTTAAAATAAAAATACTGCATGTTGTTCATAAATATAAGCATTTGCGGTTATTTCAGTTCGCTCGAGTTATTTTCTGGTTTCACATTGTTTTATATTTTTGTTAATTGGAAATGCTCCAATTTAATGAGAATCTATTAGACATTTGCATTGTATTGACTTTTAGATAATTCGATAGTTATGTATTTACTGGTTATGCGGATTTTTGCATTATTATATGCCTATCGTTCTGAAGTTTCGGAATAACAATTCTATAGACTTAAAAAAAAAAAAACTTAACAATTGTATTGCCTTTAATAATAACATATACAACATGCCACTACCATTAATACGAGTATATATTTTTTACTAGTTAGTCTTAAAAATAAGTTTTTTTTTTTAAATAGAAAACTCCTTTAGGTTTAGCTATTTTGAATTATATAATATACTTTAAAAATCCCACATAAAATTTATGAAAAAATTATAATTCTTGCACCCAAAAAATTATATCTTCTTGTAGACATTTAAATTTTTTCTGAACTCGAACATTTTGGTTTGTTTTAAACGTGGACTCTAAACTGATATACTTTTTCGTAAAACGCTTTAAAACTGTGAAGCGAAAAATTTGAAATTCGAATAGTGGGATTAGTGATGTAGAAGGGTACTGATGGATTTTAAGTGCTTTGTTGCCAGCTATCTAGTTCTATTTTTACACACTAGTGATGTAACGATGTCCAAAATAACATTTGCGAAAGCATAAAAAACAATTGGATGCTGATAAGCAATAATGCGTCAACCCACAAAAAGTCAAATTCGGAGATATTGATGTATTTTGATACTGCATTACCTATTCTACATTATTCAAAAAATTTCAAGATGTATAAACTAAATAAGTACAGAATAAAGTGACTTAATTATTTGTTTGGAAATTAAAGTGCAATTATAAAATAATGTGAAATATTAAAAAAACTGTTTATTGGATAATATATTAAATATATCAATGTGTTTTTAATTAATTATACTTTTTATCAAACAAGACAAGAAAAGATGGATATACATATACTTCTTGAAACAAATTTATGAAGAATAGGTTTGACATCTTTAGATGCCATTTTCTTAAAATAAAGTTCGTGTGGCTTAAGACAGTATTGCTTATCAGCGTCCAATAGATAATTTTATGCGATGATATTTGATTTTGTTTAAAACCCCCTAATAATAGTCACGAATTTTCAATTTTTGTGAGAATGAGAGATAAATAGGAAGTAAGGAAAGGATTAAGGGAAGGATAAGGCATAGAGCTCTCTTACCGTCCAATTTACAGCTATACTAGCTCCTTCACGCCGATGTTCCGTGAGAGTGTGGTATTGCCTCGATCAAGCCATAGTAGCTATAGTGAGTGAGTGAGTGAGTGATACGGCTATGCTTTAGCACGGAAATATTATGAAAGAGAATCGTGCATAACGTAAATAAAACGTCTTTTAGTACGTTTAATGTGATTAGATAGCGTGTGACATCACGAAGCGATTTAGCATAATCGTAGGATAAGTCGCATGTTGTAAATCATATTGTTTCCATCGTACACAATTTTATTTATCGTTCGGAAATAATTTCTTATTACATGACGTAGACAGCGTACCAAATGATTCCATTAACTGTTGTATACATTTAATCGATTAGCTGATCGTTGCGGTTTCATTCGCATTTATAGTTAGTGCCTCGCTGTTGTGAGTCGTAGCTTGAAGTAATATAGCCTATAACCTTCCTCAATAAACGGACTATTTAACGCAAAAATATTTTTTCAATTCGGATCAGTACTTTCAGAGATTATCCCCTACATACAAACTTTCAAACAAATTTTACCTCTTTATAATATTAGTATAGAAATTCAAACGTTGTATTACATTTTACAATTTTATATAATGTAAAAACTTGTTGCTAGAACATAACCCACGCTTAGTGACCGAAATTCAAATTTTTGGGTACAAAACGCAAAAAATGTTTTTACTTGATACTTCAGGCATTTAGATTGTAATGTCACAAAATATCAATGGAATAATTTTTTTTTTTTCAAAATCACAGATTATAAACAGAATTATATTATGCTAAAGTTTCATTTAACGTTAATACTAATCGTGCGATATCTAGTTACAAAAAGGACACGAATAATGTGATGGTGTCTTGCACAATTTCTACCTGATTCTAATATGCTGTTTTCGGGTTTTCAGAGAATATACATAAAAAGATTCCCGATGACTTGAGCATGTTCTATTTTATAGTGGGTTAAAATCACTGTCGCCTGAAATACAGGTTTTTACCTGGCTCAGGGACAGTTGGTTTTAATTGTACAACTATTTAATTTTAATCTGTAATTGGTTTTTTTATATAACTGTAAACATGTTTTTTTGGCTTACATAATTGTTATTATTAGTATTATTATTATTATAAAAACATAGGATTAGGTATCATAGATTTCATGGCGTGGATACTATCCAAGCGGACTGGGAATGTTGGGAAACTTGTAAGTAGTTTGCGGAGCTAGAGGTGAGAACGACCACTAAACTAGAAACTAAACTGTAGTAGCATTCTATAGTTTAGAAGACCGCGATAGAAAGTGTAAGCAGTATAACATACGAGTAATTAGTTGGTTCCCGCGACTTCGTTTGCGTAGTATAATCTATACGTGTAGCAAAGACTTTGTATTTCTTCTTACGAAAGTTGCTCACATGGAAAAGTATGTAATTTCGCACACTTACAGTTAATATAGAGAAGAAGAGAGAGAAATAAATAAATAAACGCATCACACTCAACGGCCCCCAGTAAGATCTTATGACCTTGTGTCGGGGGTCCGGAAACAATCATAAAACTCTGTATGGCCAATACACACGTTTGCCGTGAGCGGGGATCGAACCCGCGACCGTTAGCGCTTTAGACAGCTGCAGTGACCATTGCGCCAACGTGTCTGTCAATAAAAATACATTAAATCGATTATAATAATACTATAAATACTTAACACACTCATGTACCTACAGGGTATATGGGTATTTGTTTATTGTTAAAGTCTGTGGTCAAATTGAGAATAGATTATCTGAGGTCATATTTTCATCGATTAAAAAATTAATGAACCACGGTCGAATTTCGAACGCCACCACTAGTTATTTTAAATAGCCAATTCATTTGAGTTTGATGGAGTGTCCGTATTAAATTGTATATTCTACCTTAATAAAAGTTTTATTTAAGACAAAAGTGACGGACTTTCTGTGGGCGACAGTTAATTATATTTGGATGTATTGACTACTACCAAAACTATACATCAATGATTAAGAATTTGACTAATCTATTGTTTTACATTATAGTATATGTTAAAAAGTTCTTAATAGCTAAAGCGTATTATTCTGTTCAAGATTGCATAGATGATATAAAGTTGCTTGGATTTAGTATAAGCTGGATTCGCACAGGGTATTTAATATTTATTATGTAACTCATAAATGTATGTATCTTTTCTAAAACTTTTTAAAAGAGTAACTATCGAGTTTCTTGTGCCAGTTCTTCTCGGTAGAAGCTACATTTCGAACCGGTGGTAAATTCATTTAATTAATTTTTTGCTTAATTTTTTGTTTCTATATTGACGATTCAAAAGTTCTTGTAAAAGCCTTCTTGAATAAAGTATATTTTAATTTGATTTCTAGAAAGTCTATTGTCTGCGGCGGCTGGAAAGGTATATTAAAAATATGGACTTACCATAAACATCAACTTATTATGTAGGTATTTGTATTACGTATGTTGCATTCGCGTCAAAGCAAACACCTTAATAAGTATTGTGACGTCACATTCGTCCTAGCCAGTTAGATCATGTGATTAACGTGTCAATGAACTGCGTAGTACGTTCAAGTAATATAATATTTCCTAGATGTTATGACGTAAAATTATGTATATTATTTCGTTTATTGGTATAAGAGATTTACGATTTTTACTAAACCTGAAATATATATAATCGCGAGATATATTTTATTAGACTGTAGACTATGATTTTACTTAATATTTAAGCCATTGTCTATACATATGTTTAAAATAGAATGTGTCCTCGGCCTTGCATGCGAAAATTTTAAAGTCTCCATAAAAACTTTCAACGATCGGTTCCTTTTTTTAACCCCTAATGGGTTGAATAAAAAAAACCGTTCTTAGTTGCCGCCTTTTGCCTATAAAACTACTTATTAAATTTCGAATTCGAAGATGAAACATGAAATCACAAGAACTGCTTGTCTTGTGATTTCATGTTTAATTAGTGAGTTAATCAAACTTGACTATTCACTTTAATGTAAATAGATTTAACCCTTTACACATTTAGTGTAAAGAAGGTTCTATCATTTTTACCCGACTATGGCGAAGTCAAATGGAAGAGGAATGATTTTGCAGTCTTTGTATGTTTGTATCCTTATAGGTTCCACCGTAGCGCAGAAATTACTGAATCAATTTGAATGAATAAGGTGTTAATAAATTCGTATATGGCCGGGGGGACATAAGCTATATAAATTTTATCTTTTATACGATGAAACTATTTATTCGCTTACTAGTATCCATTGAGAAAACAATTGATAATTATGTCGCGTAAATATGCGAAAACTAAGTCCATTAATTTGTTCAGCGTGAATCTTTATCAAAATCTTTATCAAATTAGTAGACAAGTGAAAGAAGTAAAAGTTATTCCAGATAAATTATTTAGAATACGAATACGTAAGGACTGGAACACATATTCACGACGTCGCGACGCACGTCCTGGGTTTACCAATTACATTCATTTAGAATCCGTTTTTAGGGTTCCGTACCTTAAAAGGAAAAACGGAACCCTTATAGGATCACTTTGTTGTCCGTCTGTCTGTCTGTCTGTCTGTCTGTCTGTCTGTCTGTCTGTCTGTCTGTCTGTCTGTCGGGATGTCAACCCTTTTTTCTCAGAAATGCATAGACGTATCATGTTGAAATTAATATCATATACTCAAGTCTACGATGACATGCGGCCGTGAAAATATTAAAGTTCTAAGTCAACGCAATCAAAAGATAATGGAAAATATGTCGTATATTTTGACCATTTTAGCGTTTTCGCAAGGGAATCAAAACCTATAGGGTACTTCCCATTGACCTAGCACGATGAAGTTTGGCAAGAAGTAAGATCTTATGGTACAAATAAAGGAAAAAATCTGAAAACTGTAAATTTTTGTATGTATGTTTGTTTGTTTGTAAGTTTGTCTTTCAACCTTTTTCTCAGAAACGCGTGAAGGTAACAAATTTTTATCAACGTCAAGTACTCAGAGTTGTAATTACTAAGAGCTGTGAAAAAATCAAACTTCTAAGTTAACGCAATCAAAAGATTCGGTCATTTATATAACATATTTTAAGTATGATAGCGTTTTTAACGTTTTCGCAAGGGAATCAAAACCTATAGGGTACTTCCCATTTACCAAGCATTATGAAATTTGGCCAGGAGCAAGGTCCTTTAGTATACATAAAGGAGAAAATCCGAAAACTGTAAATTTCTGTTCGTGTGTCTGTCAGTCTGTACGTCTGTCTTTCAACTTTTTTCTCAGCAACGCGTAAATGTATCAAGCTGTAAATTGAACAAGCGGAAAATATATTCTTAGAATTAAAATTATATGTATTTGTAACAAATTAACATAGAAGTTGACCATGGTCAAAAAAACAATTTTACAAACACTGAGAAGAAATTTGTATCAATACGAAAACATTAAAAAGCAGCAAACCTTTATAAACAACGCAATGCAATCTATATATCGCAGCTAACAAAATGATAGCGCGATGCAGCGTACAGCTAATGCCATCTATTACAACATTATGACATTAACTGTGATATAATTCTGTTCGATTAATAAAAAAAAATATTTTAATTATTATTTAAACGCGCTAAAAATTATAAAATAAACTTTTCATTTAAAAGTTTTATCGTCGATTTATAACGTCATTACGTAATTAACATTCAATATAAGAGCTTCACGGGATTTGATTTAAGTACTCGTATTGACTTAGTACGAAAATTTTAAAATTAAATTCAAACAGATCGAGTTATTTAATTTACTTATTTATCTACACATATAAGTCCTCTGGTTATTAGTAATATAATTAGTTATTTATAAATAAACAATTAGTTTTGTTCGAATTGAGGACTAATTATTTTCGTCTTGGCAACACTAATATATATTTCGATATTTTGATTGATAATGTAAATCTAAATATTTTACGAACAGGGGTAGTGGA
Organism: Hypolimnas misippus; assembly: GCA_037950945.1. Taxonomy (NCBI): domain Eukaryota; kingdom Metazoa; phylum Arthropoda; class Insecta; order Lepidoptera; family Nymphalidae; genus Hypolimnas; species Hypolimnas misippus. The sequence goes on along the minus strand of JBBEEQ010000011.1, from coordinate 9,096,885 downwards.
GTGTAGTAGAATATAAATAAAAATAAAACGAGAATAAAATATAATATAATTATGTTGTTAATGTCAAAGTCAACAAGTTAGTTCATTGAAATTGTCAAGAGATGGCGCTAGGTGTATCCTGAATCGCGCTATAACTTTTTTTTTTGAAAGTATAAGATGTATTAGTACTTAAAATAAAATTTTGTGTTTCCATGGATTGCATCCATGATCGTGTTTTAAATTAAAGTGCTCCTAAGTAGTTTCAAAATAGTTTTTGGGACGTGATCCATATTTACATAATATTTGATTATATTTAAGCGACTTCTAAAAAGGAGTGTTTTCAATTCGACCTTGTTTTTAATTTTTTTTTATGTTTGTTCGCCGATTACGCCGCCATTTGGGTACCGATTTTTTTTTTTTTTTTGTTTGAAAAGGTATACTTCCAAGGTGGTCCCATTGTCTTCAGGTCAGGATCAGATGATGGGATCCTGGAGAAATTGAGGGAACTCCTCAAATATTATAGGCACACCTAAACCGATTTAGGTATTTTTGATAGTAACTTATGTTGGAACCGATGATGAAGACCACAAATGGCGTAGATGGGTTAGTCTTATATAGATTTCTATAAGTTTGTACGGAACCCTCGGTGCGCGAGTCCTACTCGCACTTGACCAGTTATTTTCTATTTAAAATATTATATCCATCGGATATCGTTGCCTACCCTTCCCTTATACCTCTTTCCTCTTCATTACATCATCACTTGTATAACTCTAAATGCGAGCATATTGTCTGAAGTTTGGAATTTAGAGATATTCACCGACTTAAGTAACACAAGTAAATATTAATATAATAAACTAAATCAAAGAAGATTAACTTTCTATTAGATGTTCTTTCTGCCGCGTACTTGAGATCCGTACAACATAAACCGGCGGTTCTAATCCGGCTTGACATTGATAGGGACTCTCTAGATTTTCAAGACGCGACGACGTAACGTGATACGATACGATGTCGCAACGTGTATATGAGTTTTCGCCATTAGTCATTTCCATAAATGTTGACTTTACAAACAAATTCGTCAATCATTACTAACTTTATTTACTAGCTCAGACAATCTCTATGACTTAGATTCTAATTACATTATGTTGTTTGTGTATCGTTCCCATTATCTCACTAATATTATAAACACGACTTTGTTGATGTTTGAATACGTGTTACCCGATTGTGTCTTAACGTTTCAATGGATTTCAATATAAACTAATTGTATGGACTGCAAATTTGCCTGTTCGACTAATAACCTTAATTCAATCGTAAAATTTGCTTGTCAGACAATGATTTTCAATATCTGTAATCAATTTAAATAATTATAATTGTAAAATCAAAAGACAAATCACAATAGTTAGATGTTTGTTCTGATTTTATTAAATTATGAATGTTTCGTATTTTTAAGAACTGGGTAAGGTGTCTACATTTCTGTCACAGTTGTTCTAAAATCCCGTTACTTCTTACCTTTATATAATAAAAATGTTATTACCAATGTCTTTGTTTATATAATTATTTATGTATGTAAGTAAAGACCCATTTAAAGGGGAAACACCACTTATTCATTTAAAAAACCTCAAAAACTTCTAAAGAACCAATTAAATTAGTCGTAAGAATTGTAGGATTTTTTGAAATTTGTATTTTACAGAAGAAGGAGAAAGGTGGGAGAGGGGGGTGGGGAGTCATTGATTACACCAAATATAATACAAATTAAATTCTTTTTTAATCGATTTCGAAAAAGGAAGAGGTTATATGTTTGGCTGTATGAATATTTTTATGTATATTGGTCGGTGCCAGTTAATAACACGTAAACGATGTTTCTTGCTACTGAATTCTAATGTTTAAATTGGCTCACTCTTCAAAATGTGTAGAAAATATTTTTTTTTACTATTTAGTTTACAATTATTATGTTGTTCGGTGAACAATTACTGAAACGAGTTGGTTACTTTTTGTTTGAAAGTGTACACTCACCCATTGGTCACATAGATATTATATACAAAAATAATTGGAATAAGTGGCTTACAAGTAAACGAAATTACGTAAATAGTGTTAAAATTCCTTTTTAAAAAAGTCTTGTTCTACTATAAAATTAAAACTATTTCACGTAACCGCTCGGCCACAAACAAACTGTTAACATGGTGACAATATCCTTCGACGTTATCTACGCTACTATCGTTATCAAAGTATGACGCACGACACAGACACAACCAATTTAAATATACCTATTTCATCCTTGTCCCTGCTAAGTGGGTCAGTACCTAATTTTGTGTTTTTTTTTTATTGTTCTATCGTATTTTAGTATGAACTTTAACATATGTATATATACCTAGAAAACAGCTGATAGTCTTCAAACGTCTTAAAAGATCTTTAAGACGTAGATAAATTATAATTACAAACTTTAAAGCAAAAAGCCACATTAAAATTAATCTAGACTATGATGGCACAGGCAGACATACAGATACACAAGTCAAACTGAAAGCCCTCTTTTTATTGGAGGTCACAAAATTACCATTTAGAACTCCTTCACGCTACAGCTTGACATTGGTTAAATAAATTAAAGTAAAACACATTTTTAAAGCAATATTTCATTTAAACGTGCAAAAAAAAACTTTTCCTTTAAAAGTTTTAGTACCGGCTTATAACGATTTTAATGATTTTACAAATAATAAATAAATAAATAAACGCATCACACTCAACGGCCCCCATTAAGACTACGTGGTCTTGTGTCGGAGGTCCGGAAACACACACAACACTAACACAAACACCCAGACCACGACAAACATCTGTATGGCCAATACAGAAGTTTGCCGTGAGCGGGGATCGAACCCGCGACCGTTAGCGCTTGAGTCAGTTGCAGTGACCACTGCGCCAACGTGCCTGTCATGATAACACAATTTGTAAAATATTAAAGCTTGAGGCGAGACTTATCTGTGTAATGTCCATTCTGCCTAATTAATGGCATAAGACACTACGAGTATTTTTACATAAAATTGACTCAGTAACGATTTATCGACACCGGTAATATAACGATATAAAACAATAGTCTCCTTTTTTATTATTTGATCGTCATGTAATTAACGACTAATTCGACTTTTGATTTTAGTGGTCAATGTTTAGATTTAGTGACGTACCTAATTACATGCTGTTCCTTTATGTGATCTGGCTCCGCAACATATATGTAATATACGAGTACGTATATAAGAGCAAGCCGTGAACTGAGTGACCGCTAAGAAAGGAATTTTCAAAATTTAATTCCTAAACGAATGGGCGTACAAACTTTGTGCTGACAAAATGAAATTTAAACAGGGAAACAAAAACTTAATAACAATATATAATATCTTTGATTATAAACATTCGTCAAAGATATAGAAAAAGAGAACTTATATTATCATAATCATAAACCTATGACTTCAGACAAAACAATAAAAATAGTTTATCCGTTCAACATGTTAAGTTAGGCTAACTTTTTCCAAGTTTATGTACAAGTTAAATTTTGTACTGCAAAATTTTTGTCATATGAAAAAGTTAAAACTTTCGTAGCCGAATGAAACTATATAGCATCATCTTTGTATATTTAATAAACGACTTCGAAAAAGGAAAAGTTCTATATTCGGCTAGTCATGTATTATTTTTTGTTTGTGCACCGATTTCTCCGCCTTCAAAATTCTGTGGAAAATATAATTTTTTTTTACGTGTACCGATTTTGAAATCCGTTCATTTTTTTTCATTTTTTTTCGATTTAAGTCACATGACGGAAGCCTAATTCTATTTGAAGTGTAACAACATATAATAAAACCCACGAACTCCGTATGCATATAATTTTCCACACTATATTAATATTCAATTACGTAATTTAGTTCCATCATACATATGCTGATATAAATATAGGATACCTAAGGCATTGTTTTATATATTCATTCTATGTTATAATATATATTTATATGTATTGTTTTTATTGTTTCTAGTAACTCTGAAAGAATATGTTGTCACATACATTATTATTAAGAAAAAATGCATTTTGCATAAATAACAGAAGAACAGAGCAATGGGATCTAGGTATATAATTAATTATTTATATCACACTATATGTATATCTTTAGTATATGTTTAACTTTTTATTATTAATTGCGCTCGAATATTTACGACAATTAATATTCAATATTTAGCATTAAATTTTCAAACAGTAATTGGTCTTCATGAATGATATTTCATGGAGCCACGGAGCGTAAGTCGCCTGGTCGTGAGCGGTTTTATAATTATAACTTTTCGTAGCGACCGCTTTAGGTATTCCGGACGAAATTAGCTGAACAGTTTTGTTTTATATTTCGATATTACTGTTCAAAGATAAACACTGCTGACAAACTGCCTTGGGGCACTTTAACTAACACGACAAAAGTCATTTGAAATTAGTCTATCCATTGAAAGCAAATGTCATTAAAAGAAAAAGGTTGAAAATTATTAAAATACTAAAGTTAAAAGCCTCTGCGGGTTAACAATACATCCTAAAAGTTACTTCTGTGATAATATATGGTTTCCCTTTTTCGAAATCGTAGAAGTTTATTTTTTTAGTAAATATCCCAGGTTTAAGGATACTTTCACATTAAATATTTAAATCGTTTCAGGGTTGTAATTGCAAAAAAAAACCCTAACACTACACATAATTTCCATTTGTATGTATAACAATACCTATAAGCGGTAAATCTATACAAATAAATAAAATTGAAGTGTCTATCTGTAATATTAAATTAACAGCTTTTAACTAAATCCATATGAAAGTATACGCCGTACTTACATAAAAAACAAAATTTTAATTTTTTTTTGTTTTAATAAAAAAAAAATTCGCGAAAACCAAATTGAGACCAATTCAATATTGGATAATATCCGATTAAAGGAAGGTAAACATTACATGTAAGTAAGAGTCGAGATGGCCTAGTGGTTAGAACACGTTGATCACAACCGATGATCGTGTGCTCAAACCCCGGCTAGTATCACTGATTTTTCACATGTTAAATTAGTGTTTAAATTCATCTCGAGCTCGGCGGTGAAGGAAAACATCGTGAGGAAACCTGCCGGAAGAAATTCTGACACATCCGCCAACCCGCAGTGGAGCAGCGTGGTGGACTAAGCTCTAAACCTTCTCCTTAATAGGAGTGAAGGCCTTTGCCCAGCAGTGGGACATTTACAGGCTGTTACTTTACCTTTACTTTTTAAACATTATATAAACATAATTTTTCCTAAAATTAAAATAACAAAAACAATATTTGCATAAGTAATTACATTTTATTAAAACGACCACACCACAATCAACTAAATTAATTTAGAAAAAGTAAATAGTGCGTTTCTAATTGTTCGTGTCATAGAAATTAACATTTAATTCAAACAAGTAGCACTATATGAAATTAGTCACTAATAATTTCAAAGTGATGTCAACTATACACGTGAATACAAGTCGGTGTAAGTTAGTTTGTACAGAACAAGTATATCTCGGTTAGTTGTGAAACTACCTTCGTGTTTGTTCACTTACTAACTTAATTTATATATTGATTAGTTTCTAACATTTTCAACCGACTTCAAAAAGGGGGAGGTTCTCAATTTGTTGTTTTTCAACGCTTGTTACCACAGTATTCCATCATTTGTAAACGGATTTTGAAAGTAATTTTTTCTTTAAAAGGGTATTTCAGATTGATGGCAATTTTTAGTAGTTTAAAATCAAAATAATTGGAAAAATATGTCATTCAAATAAAGAAAGCGTTGTTTTTTTACTCAACTGCGCGACGCAAAGGAGCGTAATGTTTATCAACCAATGTTTATGACTCATATTTTATATAACGGGTCTTATCATATAATAGTTTCGACGAAGTTGCATCCGTCTGAGTCAGCTAGTGACCACGACGGATGCAACTTCGTCGAAAGCTCGGGCAATAAAAAGGTATTAGTACTATTACTTACCGCGATAAGACCCGTTATATAAAATATGAATAGTATCACGAAAGTTTAAAATATACAAAGTTTATCAATCTATATATGTATGTTTGTATATATGTATATTAGTATGTATGTATGTATGGAGGTTTGTACTTTTATAACACTATTTAGACGAAACGCTCGGCTTGGCTCGCCGATTTTGATAATCGATACATCGTTTAATTCGTCATGACAGCGCGAATATTATGAAATTTGAAAAAATCTAAATAGCCGACTTTGGACGCCATATTCTGAAAAATAATTAAAATCGATGAATTATGTCAAGTGGGATGTTGTTAAATAGACATTTAAAAATTATTTTTAATTTAGAATTACCATTTAGATTCTATAACGATTTAAAGTTGGTTGATTCTCACTTGTAGGATTTTAGGCAGATCTGATATTGATATGCACAGCTGACGGAAGTCTTTATACGCAATCGGGTTTTTAATATTTTTAATTAATTATATAGTATAATATGTTGAGTAAGAAGAAGAAGAATTAAGAAAAATGTCATTGAAATGAATTTTTTAGAGTTCCATTTTTAATTATAATTTATAATAATATATTAACCGTTATTATACCGTGTAGTTATCGCGTTGTACTACTCAAATTATTATGTAATTTAATTAATTTAATACCATACGCTTTGAATAGATTACCTTTGAATAGCGACATACACTGAACTATGTATGTTCTAAATATTTGAAATATTACTTTGAACTTTACTTACATTTGATTTCACCTCATACCTGGTTTATACCATCTAAATTAATCTGTTGGCAAATAGTAAGTAGTTAAGTAATTCAGTAAGTAAATAAGTCGTGTTAACTTTCTAAGCAGATTGTTCACACAAACTCTGCGATGTTGACGTGACACTAACGACATGCCTTTTATAAACTTATTAGATAATTTTTTTTTCACAAAAAATTAAGTTAACTGAGCCACGTAATAACATAACAAATAGATTGTTAAATTATCTGTACTAAATTATTCTAATATTATAAAGAGGTAAAATTTGTTTGTATGTAAAAGGTAATCTCTGAATGATCTGATGATGATGATGATTTAAAACAAAAATTGCGTTAGATATTCTGAAGATTCAGGAAGGTTTAAGGCTATTTTACATTACTGTATGATTCACAGGAGGGAAGCAGTGACCATAAATGCGAGTACCTCGACGGGCTACACTCTAACGTTAATCATTCAAATATCACACAAACAAATTTCAAATGTCAAATCATTTGTCAATAAAAGCAACACAAAACACATTAAAATTTCAACGCTCGTGAAGTTAGAAAAAATATCAACAGTCAACAAGATGGAAATAAAGAAAATGAATTACTCTGCTTTTTATAGCACCCCAATTAGATTGCTTTTTGAAGTGTACTCCGTCGTCCGGTCATTACATTCCACAATTTTACCTCCGCCTGTGTTTCGTCGGTCATAATATTTTCTGTCTTAAATAATAAAACTAAATCGACAATATTTTTGGTACTTAAAAAAATTGACACTATTAGGTAAGCCAACTTACTGCCCCATTTTCACTCGCGTTTATGATTACTGCTTCGCCTCTGTGAGTCTAAACGCGATGTAATATAGCCCTTAACCTTCCTGAGCCTTCAGGCTTTCGCAAAAATAATTTTTCAAATGTGATCAGTAGTTTCAGATATTATACTCTACATACGAACTTACAAACAAAATTTTTTATAATATTATAAAAATATTATTACAATATACCAAATTTAACCGACTGCTCGGCCGGGCTTCGCGCGGGTGTATCTACTAATTAAGACCGAATATTCTCTACTTTTAAGATTTCTCTACTGTCCTCTGTCGCACTCACAGATTCACTTCTTCTTCCACTGACGGACGTCCACAGAAAACCATACCACTAATTTCATCGCATTCCATTCAATGGTTTCGGAACGAATAGAACAAAGATACAAACATTGTTTTTTATTAAACAAGGTGTTTCCAAAAATACATTAAATCTTATAGGCTCGTTCTGATATACGAATAGACGATTATAAAAAAGAACCTTAAAAAGTTTAGTTCACTTGTTTTACTTTTAAATATCGATTCTGTTCACGCTGGGAAATTATCCAACACATGCTCAGTTGACACAGAGTATAGATTAAAAGTGAAATAAATAAATTAAATGTCAGAACATGTAATATTTTCAAACGAAGTCGATGAAAAAATCACGGCCAAATAAAAAATAAACAAAAGTAATTATCTTGAGTGAAACAAAAAATAATAATTTTTAATGTTACTGAATTAAATTTAAATGTTTTTTTTTTGTTTCATATGTTTACTTGTTATTTGTATTATATCTACACTTAAAACCATTTTGTTACTCGTCTTGATATCCTTCGCAAGATAGAAATCGCTGAACAACTAAAAATAGAATGTTAAGAAGATTCCCCATACAAAATGAAAGATGTTTATTTTCGTTTTTTCAATTTATTTCTTTGGTAACTGGTTCGCAACGTTTTTTAATTTTGATCTAACATAATAATGGAACAAAAAAACGTCAAACTTGGTATGATTATAGTAGAAACCCTGTACACTATTTACCTTGTATAAAAATATAAATTTGTCAAGCATGCGTCGGGAGTAAATAGTAAATACGGAACCATTGGTACTCTATTTCAAAACCCGATTTTCCTGTATTTGTTTTGTTAGTATATTATAACTTAAAATTCTCGGACAACTGGTTTTTATTTTACGCGATTCAACGCGACTGTCTAAACGTGGAAAACGTAAATGTAATATTTATTCGAATCTCGCCAAGGTTATACGAAAATTATTTATATCATTGTGTGTTTTAAATCTTAAGTAATGGACGTATCGGGTAAGTTAAACTTACTTATCTCCCTAAAAGTGTACTTTTTTTAAGCGGAGTCGTGTAATCGATGTTAAGTGGTCACTGTCGGTAATGAGCATGAAATGCCGTAGTCACTTTCTGTAAGATCATCATAGAATAAAAAGAGATAGCAAGATAGCCCGGGAGAGTGCCGATCCCGCCCGACGTGGATACATAGGGCGTACTTTCGTGCCGTGGATCTGTGAGATAGGAGTGTCGTGCAACCATTTTCATACGTTCCCGAGGAGGACGGCAGTCAGGATGGCCTCGAACTGCCGTACGCACCAGAGAAGCCGTTAGTCACAAGCGGAGCGACGCACGGGACTGGGCCACTGGATCCGCATGATGATTCTGGCCTCTCTCGGTTCCGTACTAAGGACAGCCATCGCAAGGGTGTTAATGAGTACAAATCAGTACCCCCAGGAACTGTTTTTCGAAGATTTAGGAGATATCCTTTTGAGAAAACATAGATATTTTGAGAAAATGGCGTTTAAAGATGTCAAACGTATTCTTAATAAATTAGTTTGAAAAAAAATCATATCTAGAAAAGAAGAAATGCTTTTCTATTTTAATTAAAGGTGTAACAGCGGGTTGGTACAATAAAAAGTTTTACCAAATAGTAAGTTTTTTAAATATATAGGATTATTACATATTGCAAAATATGGAACACACTTCAATAGTCGAAACATTCAAATAAGTAAGGATAAATTATTTCAGTACTTATTTAGTTTGGCTGACTTGAAATGGTAAAAACGCGACGCTAATGCGTGTGTTCTGATAATTCAGAGCACACCAATATCGGAGATATAATTATTGATAGAATTTGACTATTTATGGGTTAACACATTATTGCTTATCAGCACCCATATGTATATGTTTGTATGACAATACATATCTATACATAATAAAAATTTTCTTTTAGCTGAGGAATTTGTGGACAGACTGTTAAGCGATGAAGGCTACCAAGATATAGATTCTGGTAAATTTGAAGAGTTAGACGATGACTTCAGACTGCCTAAGTGGTTTGACCAAAAGAAATACAACCAGTGAGTCATTTCTTCCCTACAGTACAATATTTTGCTACTTAACATCCTTTTCTTCTATAGGAGCAGAAGAATAGGAACAACATTCAAAAATATCTTCCAATACTTGTAGGTTTCTTCACCTCAGATCAGATGAATGTAAATTATTTTGCAAAATTAAAAATAAGATTTGAGCGTAGCATCGATTGAGATTAACGTGTTTTATCCATTTGGCCATATCTTAATATGTAAACATAATTGTATGAATATTTCAGAGGTAGAAAATTCTTTTGGGACCATCGTTTTGGATTTTTTATAGCAAATGCTCTGGGTTTTATCTCGGTATACAGCATCCCCACGATCGCTAACGTCGTTGTTGGGACTAGACGATCTAACTCTTCTTACACGTCTTACAAGAGATTATTGTCCACTTATCTGCACACTCTCACTTGGTTACAGTATGATCTCAAACCTGGAACAGTGTAAGTATAACTATAAAATTGTCTTTAAATAAAAATTCTTTTATATTACAACATCGATCCAGCATACTGGTCAATCTTATTCTAGTAGTTTGCTAAGATATATCACATACGAAGGTCTATAATAACTATAACAACGATAATTATGCGAGGACATAATGCGTGTTGATTTTAAAAAAGGACCTAGCGAGTTTCTTGCCGGTTATTCTTGATATCTACAGTGAGAAGTGGTGGTAGCTTTATATTTAAAATACTAATTTGTAAATTTGCTCTTTAAAGACTACTTCGATCAAGTATTTTTAGAATTTGAATAATACATGACCAATACATTATAATCTGGACAACATTATTTTATACAGACCCTGGAAATCTCTTCAAACTGTGAGACGTCGTCATTTAAAAGCTGGCCGAGCAGCTAGACTTAAAGGCCAAGGCACGATTTCTCAGAGAGATGTGGCTCTAACAATGTTTTGTGGTTTTGGCTTTGTTATTCTTAAGCCAGACATATTTTCCATTCGTCAACGACAGGAAGGTGATTGGGAAAGTTTTATTCACGTGTGGAGAGTCCTTGGACATATGATAGGATTACAAGAAAGGTAATAATTTATAGACACGTCAAAATTACTTTAAGGGGGATTTAAATGGTTTACCACATATGTAAATAATATTGGTTTCATTTCCATGCCAATGCTTACTTACTATCTACAATTTGAATTCAAAAATGCGGAGGTAATATCAATTGGAGTATATTGTATGGTATTACTAGTTAAGGAACAAGAGAAAGCTGTAGTTTTACAATTTGAATTGTTAATATATACAAATCGAGATAATTATTTGTCTAGGCGAGGCATCAGGTAGTTGATGAGGCACCTGATGATTCTATTGTTTTATAGAGTTTAAGACTTCATAAATCTTAAATTATATTTTATTCCCTAACATAAACAGTTTTTAACAGATTTGTAAAATACAGATAGAATATATCACCGTTCAGCAGCACATAAGATTTTCACACATATCTTTTTAACCGAGTTCCAAAAAAGGAGATTCTCAATTCATCGGGGACTTTTTAATAACTGTTAGCGATTTATTTCAACGTTAAGAACTCTTTTACCTTTTCTTAGGTACAATATTTGCTTGGAAACATTTGAAGAGACACGTCAAGTATTCCAGAGAATTAAGGAGAGAGTGCACACACCATGCTTGGAGAACGTTCCAGAATACTTCGAACACTTGATTCACGTTGCTTTAGATGGTTTGGGAAGTATTGCTCCTGGCCTGGAGAAAACGTCCATGCTATTTTTTACGAAATACATAGCTGATGTACCCGGTTACATTTATACAGAGAGTGACCGTATCGCTTTCCAAGATAAATTAAGAAAACATCTACAGGGAAAGTCACCCGATGCAGGTATTATTTCTTATTAACTTACACCATCATCATTTCATGTCTCCGTCACAATTTATGTGGGTTCGGTCAGTAAAATATGTTTTTCCTACTACGCCCTTTAAACATCCGTTATCTTAGTAGTCACTACCTTTCTTTTTTACTTGTGTAAATTTGTATGCCATTCATTATATTTTTCTGTGTTTTTTGTACAACATATCCACTTTAACTGCATTTTAATATCTCTTGCTATATGCTCTTTTTGTCCTATATCATACCAAAGTAACTTAATGCTAAATTGTATTTTATATTAGATTCATATTAACCGATACTTAGGTTTACGACTGGAATCATTTTTTTAAGTTTAATTCTCGTAACTGATGAAAAAGTAAAAGTTACTTAGTTAACCGTACGTAAGTTATAAGTGACAATTAATAAGTCACGGACACTAAATTCTTTCTGATGTAATCCCACAGTTCATTTATTTTAATCTTTATAAATATCTGTTAGCAAATTTTGGAAATTTAATTCTTGCGTAAGAGTAAACTCTAACGATAACAACTTGGTTTTTCGTTTCAGGTGTAGAGTCAACGGCTTTAATAGAGAAAAGTGCGATTGATGGTCTACCGGAAATACCACCTCGTGTCTTTTACCTCGACGATTTCAGTTCTATAGAAAATGTGCCAGCATATAAAGCACTTTCTTTCACTGCCAAATATAATTTGGCGGTCGTGACATTTATGCTTAATTTCTACTCCACAAATATAGGGCGACTCGTACTTAATTTTTACATCCAATGTATACTATTCTTCGCAAAATACTTTCCATTTGTTGCAATGTGGCGATTTGGTATTAGTAACGCTTTCGTCAATATATTTAAAGAAGGTCCGGTTGACGACACGGTTCCTAAGGTTAATTCAGAGTATTACAAACTGCAAAGATCTGAGTCGTAATACAAATATACTATTGCTAAATTCTGGTACCTTATTAATATTAATAACAAAACAAATTATATACATTACTAAGGATTTTGATACCTAAAAAACATTCAACCCTATTTGTAACCCCTTAGGGGATAGATTTTAAGGGTTTTTACACGTTACGTTTATACGAATACTATTGACGTTAAAAATTTATAATCATTTTTAACTTTGAAATGGTGTTTGGTATGGTGTATGATACTCATTTTCTTAGACGTTCTGGGCTCTTTCACTATTGCAAATTCAGATGTTCGATTTTAAAATAAATATTTGAAGTTATTCAAGTTTTATTTTTTATTATCATATAAATATTTATGTGGCAAATTACATTATTATATTTACATGCACCCAAATAACATAAATAAATATTTATAACCTTGAGCTCAAGAACCTGCTTTTTTTTCGAAACTTGAGAACCTCTTTTTATTTTAATATATTTATTTGTATTGACTTTACTTCAAATCGAGATTTAAATTGTATAAGTAAAAATGTAATGATTTAAGTAATAACTAGTGTAGGTAATAGTAGAATATCACGAGCTATTACTTCGGAATACTTAGAAACTGACGACACAAAAGGATCAGGTGTCGGTTTGTAATTTGAAACGTCTCAAGTTGATGTTCATTGTTAAACTTTTGATTGAAAAGCAGAAATTCCTACACACCATAGATATATCATATCGTATATATGATAATATAGGTAATTAATATATATGTATATATTAAAATTATATATTATACATGGATGCTGATAAGCAATAATATGTCAAACCACCAAAAGTCGAATTCGGAGATATTGATGTATTTTGATAGTGCATCACCTATTTAACATTATTCAATAATAAATAAAGTCATATGAACTAAATAAGTATGGAAAAAAGATTCCTAATCAATTATTTCGAATTTCAAGGTCGTTCTATATTCTTTTTAATTTATACAATAGTCTCACATATTTAAGAAAAATTATTAGATAATATATTAAATATATCAACCTGCTTTTATAACATTATACCTTTTATCAAAAAGAGAAAAGAAAATATGGATAAATACTTAGTTATACAAATGTATTAAAAATAGGTTTGATATCTTTAGACGCCATTTTCGTAAAATGAAGTTCGTGTGGCTTAACACAGTATTGCTCATCAGCGTCCATATATATATGATACATTATGTATAAATGATTTTAAAAGATTTACTATCGAGTTTCTTGCCGGTTCTTCTCGGTAGAGGCTACATTCCGAACCGGTGGTAGCTGTATAATAATCTAAAAAATATAGATGACATGTAACTTTACGATTCGAAAGTGTTTCAAAAGACCATTTGAATAAAATATATTTTGAGTTTGAGTTTATACAATACTTTTTAATATAAATATTTGGCAAACGAGCAGGCTGGACAACTGGATGCGTTAAAAGCAATATCAAAACATTTGTATACTCCAACTCGCACTTGACCGTTTCCTTATTATTTCTTATTGATTAGAAATACACATTTTATGAAAATTTGAATTCTATACCTGTTACAGTTAAGTTTATTAGCCGTAAAATGTCACGCCACCACACAAATCAAACGATTGGCTGACTAACAATATTTAACGCAAGTGAAAACATGATAAGTCTTATACGTCGTATTCGCATTTCGTTAAAATAGTAAACCGTTCGTCGCTATTCAAAATTCATTACATTCTCGATATGACGTCTAGGATCGTAATATCCGGACAGCATTACAACTCGCAAATGTCTGTAAAATTATTTCATGTAGATATTTATTTTGAATAGCGATTCGAGAATGGATTTTAAAACAGACAATATGTTACATGCTTAGTACTAAAGTGACCGAAATCAAAGATTCAAATTTTTGAGCACAAAACGTAATAATCGTCTTATGGGATTTCAGCCATTTATTTAGATTTTAATATCACAAAATGTTAACATTCTTTTTAAAATCATTGATGATAATTATTTGAAACTAAATTTTAATCACTTACTAACTCGTTTTACACAGATTTTGAATTTGTTAACTTTAATACTAGCTATATACATATAATCAAATGCAAATGTACAAATATACGGTCTATAGGCTGAATTAAAACGCTTATTTTATGTTACTCACTAAACTACAAAATGTAAAAATAAAATTCCGTCCAATGTGGTTTGTTGTTACGACTAGTGAAAATATTCTCGTAAGAAGTGAAGTTTTTATGGGTGGACCCATAAAAATGTCATACATTTGACGAGAGAAACACTACGCAGATAATGTTTGACGAAACGGAATGGCATATAATTACATATACCGTTATTTTTTACCAAAAATTCAATGGTATAATACATAATATGAACACAAATTTATAACAACACATACCTTCACATAATATTGTGAAGCATTACATAATATTATTGAATGACTTCAATAAAGGTGTAGATTTTACGTTCGGCTGTATGTTTTTTACGTTTGTCTACTTATTTATCCGGCGATTGGTACCGACTTCAAAATGTTGTAAATTTTTTTTTTGCGTTTTAGTTGAATTGTATTCAATTCGTTGTAACCAAAAATTACGTTATCAAAAAACAATCAAATCTCGTACTCGTACAGAGCCCCGATTTTTAAAGTCAAAAATTATAACGCGTGAAAACACGTGTTTCTAACGCAGTAACGAAATCAAAACGCGATCTCTAGCTAACAGAGGCATGCAGAAAACACGATACTCATTAAAAGAAACATGAAAATCATGTACAGTTTTATACAAATAATTTAAACAATCTCGTTACACGCTCGTTTGCGTGATAATTTTTATAGGGAACTAGATCTGCCCTGTGGTTTCACCCGCGTTCTTTTGAGGAAAAATTATATTTATATAATATTTACCTTCCCTATTTGAATCGAATATTGTTCACTATTTCATTGGTTATAATTTTGTTTTCTTTTTTATTTATTAATTAATATAATTAAAAATTACAATAATAGTAGCCTAAGTTACTCGTTACAATATTAGCTATCTGTGAGTGAAAATCTGTTTAGCCGTTTTAGAGATTAGTCGGAACAAACAGATAGACAGACAAAAATTTTTAATATGTGTCTTTGACGTAATTACCGTATATACTTTAATATGTATTTAATGAAAAGCTATTAATTTGAAATGACAAACAGACAATTAAATTTTATTTATTTGTATAGAGAAACTCCCTTCTTCGTGTACAATTATATGAAAAGCTTTCAAAGTGTGAAATAAGTCTGAGTGTCAGCGTTTATATAATTGAAGTGTGTTACGATCTTGTCTCGCGTCGCGGTCGCTTGTCCCGATTGTCTTGAGTTGTGTCTTAAAATGTAGAGGGTTAACCAAGAGTTCAATCACCTTTAAAACAAATTAGAAATCTCCGAGAAGAACTTAGTAGTATTTATATAGAAGGATTATTTTTATATAATGTTACCTTCTCTGCTTTAATCGGACATTGTTTACTCTTTCATTTTTCAATTTTGTTTTCGTTTTTGAATTTATTAATTAAAATAAATAAACATTTCACTAAGTTACTCCTTATAACATTGGCTATCTGTGAGTGAGTCCCGTCAAAATCGATTCAGCCGTTTCTGAATAAACAGACAGACAGACGAAAATTTTAAAAATTGTGTTCTTGATATAAGTACCGTGTATACTTTCATGTACATTTAGTTAAAAACTGTAAATTTAAATTATAAACAGACACTGCGATTTTATTTATTTGTATAGATGTGATAGTAGACCGACATGGTGTCTATCTGCCTGTTTGTTTGTAACTTATTCATGTAAAAAACGCTAAATACATTTTATGAATTTCAGTATAGAGATAGATTGAAGTTTAGAGAAATACATAATCGGCTTTGTCTCGAAAATAAAACGTGGAAGCAATGAAAGGATTTTTATTAAGAACCATTTGAAATATTTATTCGACGCAGACGAAGTCGCGGGGTAATCATAAATATGTGAATATAAGCGCAATGTCACTTCACAATACAAGAGGGTTACGGGGAGATATCGCTATCACAACGCGATATATTTTGACAGTTGTTTTAATTTGTTTTAGTAAAAGAGAAATTAAAAAAAATAATCCTTTAAAAGCAAGCAAGTCATCAAAGTTAATGAAATTCATTAACTTTGATGACTATTTGCAGTTATTTTATTTAAATACCACACCACCGAACTGATTTTGAAAAATCATACCAATCTGGAAGTATATTCTTTCAAACAAAAAAATAATTTTCAAAATCGGTTAAAAAATGTGTTATAAAGTAACAAGCATTTAAAAAAATACACTCCGAATTGAGGATCCCCTTTTGAAGGCGGTTGAAAATGTATCACGTTGCGATACCGGTAGCTCACCGTAATAAGCCCGCAGGACGTGACTTCCTACGATCCGAGACAATGGAGATGACATCTTGAAACCTAACCTTGTTCCGAAGATACTTTATCTCATGAAAAGTGGGATCGACTTTTCTCGCCGTTCATTGACCCGAAACATTTGAAAATGTTTTAACGTTCGTAACCTCACTGTCCAAAGAATGTAACGTTTTTCGAACGTATGTTATAAACATATCGTTATAAACATTGTTTAAATTAATTGAAAATAAACATTAAATGATTTAAATCATAGCTTCAGTAGATAATAAAAATATATTAATTTATAAGAAGACAAAACAAGGTCTTCTTGAGATTTCGCAAAATCAGACTTTTGATGGACAATATATTCAAAAGCTAAACGTCACTTACTCATCACAAAATATCGGAAACTATACACCTACGAACTTAAATATTGGCAGGTTCCTTATAGTGTCAACATACGCTAAGAACGGATCTTACGAAACTCACCCGTAAGGGGGTAAAACGGGGGCTGGAAGTTTGTATGAAAGTCCTATTTTAAGCGTGAGTTAAACCGCGAGGGGCCTCTAGTATTACATTAAAAACAGAGGCTATGAAAAGTTTCTTTTGCGTCTTCTGCGTATATTACGTATTAAACAATGAAATTTCAATAAAACCGTTTAAAAAATAATTATTTATTACGTTAACGTTGAAGCATTTAGGTGTGAAATTCAGTTAACGTAGCTGCAAAATAATAATTGATTTTTCACTCCATGTCATATTTCACAGCCATCGAATTGAATGGTTACATGTTCAGTGATTCTGCGATTTTAAAATGAAAATATATTTGTGGGTAAGTCGGAATATCATCGTCTAGATGTGATAGCTCGTACATGCAAACTGCCGAAGTTTAAAGGAGACAAAAAACTTATTTTAAAGCTAACTGTAATAAATATGTTTACATTTTTAAGTGATACGACTTAAGTTATTATAAGAAATATAATAATCTAATTATTAATAAATAGTTAATTACAAGGTATTACATATAAGGCGATAATATATAGTTTTTTTATAGAAAGGGAGGATTCAAACATTTTATATTGTTTAAATTATCGTAATTTATACAATATATACTTTACTTGCCCCGTGTGGTATTACTAGCGCTTATGTTTTTGTATATGTATTTTATATTTTAATAGCCTATAACCTTCCTAAATAAGCGGGCTATCTAACGCAAAAAGATTTTTTTCCAATCGAATTATTAGTTTCAGAGATGACCTTCTAAATACAAACTTTTAATCAAACAAAGTTTACCTCTTTACAATATTAGTGTAAATATACACACAAAATATATCATATAAAAATAATTTAAGTAGAAAGTTATTAATATTATAAGACAACTTGCACGAAAATAGATTATACTTATCAACCCACGTAATGGGAAGAAATAAGAATTTTTAGCACGTCACAATTAATTCTTTAAAAAAATTATTTGTGACGTTACAAGTTTACTAGAATAAAATAACTTATTCGCGTGCAATGATACATAAGGGTAGACTACTTTTGACGACGTTACCTAGCAACCAGCTAATGATTGAGTATGGCAGGCGAAAGTATCTTTATCGAGTTTCTTGCCGGTTCTTCTCGGTAGAGACTACATTCCGAACCGGTGATAACTTTATAGAAATCAAAAAAAAATATATGACATGTAACTTGTCGATTCGAAAGTGCTTTAAAAGCCCATTTGAATTAATTATATTTTGAGTTTGAGTTTGGGCCAACAAGACAATTAACGAGCTTGTGAAAGTTGGAAATGGGTACAGGTTTTCAACGTCAAATAATATGACTGTAGGAGCCGAAATGGCCTTGTGGTCAGAACACACTGATCTCAACCTATAATCGCGGGTGCAAACTTCTAGCTAGCACCGCTGACTTTTCCGTGCTATATTTGCGTTTAAATACATCTCGAGCTCGGCGGTAAAGAAAACATCATGAGAAAACCTGCATCTGCGTGGAGAAATCCTAACACATGTATATCCACCAACCCGCAGTAGAGCAGCGTGGCGGAATAAGCTATAAACCTTCTCCTTATAAGAGAGAAGACCTTTGCCCAGCAGTGGGACATTTGCAGGCTGTTACTTTACTTTTACTTTCTTTAATGTGACTGTAACATAAGTATTCATAATTCGATAGTAACATTAGGCGATACGCAAAAAATTTCTATAAATAAGCTCATTTATTGATTTAAAGGTTACTTTGTAGTCTTTTATTGTTAAAATATCAACACCTACGGGATTCGAGTAGTGGGTGTGATTGCGTCGAAGGATAATAATTTGTGAAATGACACCTACACCTATTAGAGAGAACTGCGTCACCATCACATCCGCTTAGCTAGTTGTTCAGCACGTGTACTTTCAATAAAACGCTTTTCCCGAAAAATATAAATAAGTAATCCTTTGAAAAATCAAACGTGACAATGCGACAAAATAACGTAACTATTATTTTTTTTTTAAACATAACTTTATATTCTTTACAGAGCGCTAAATATATCTTAGTATGAGGCAGCGGAAAAATAAGAGCTTTCAATGATACTTTATTAGCTAAATTATGATAGGTAGTTTAAAACATAGAAAGGAACAGGTAACCCACGTGCATATGCGCATATGCACGATACCTGCGGTTCGCGCGCGTCTTAGGAACACAGATAAGTACGTTGGTAACATGTTCACGTGCAAATGACATAAAAAACACCGCGTTCGCGAACACATCGCGTGCACGCAGAGTGCGTGCTATCTCGAATATATTCAGTTATTTAAGTATATGTGTAGAATGTGACGCGTTCGTAGTCATTCGAAGTACGTAGCATGCACAATACGTGGCTGTGCGCTGCCCATACCCACGTGTAGACGCACCCTTACGCAGCCTGATTAATAAGGAGGTGTCTAAAAGCCGACATATTCAATAATACATTTTATGAATACCTCCTGACATTATTTATTAATCTTCCCTTTACTTTCTTTTTAGTTGATTATGTTATGTCTTCTAGAAGATACCATGTGCCAATACCCGAAGACGAAGAAAAAAAGCAAGCGGCCGAAGGAATTAATGGAACTATATATTACCAACTGGGATAAATACGGTATGCAAATACCGGTGAATGTTAAAACTATGAAGCTAATTATGAACAAGATCGGGTTATATAAGAGGATTGAACATTGTCCTTTTCAAAACAGCATGATACCCTGTCTGACTAAGACTAAGGAAGACGTTATAAGACAAATTTTAAAAAACGCGGGAATGGCCGCCGGCGATAAGTATAAACAAAATACAAATGACCAAAATGGAAAAGTGGAATCAAAGAGTTTAACGTTTTGGGGCAGGTTAAAAGGATAGTGATACTGTGTTTTGTTATGATTAAAATAAAATATAGTAAATCGTTTTATTTGTCTATTTAATGATCGTTTATTAATCGATTTCTTAAAATATAAAATGTTTTATCCTTTTAATTTGAAAATCAATCTGTTTATAATATTGCAAGAAAACTTAATCACTTATTCAAGTTCCGGGATTATCAAGCGTAAAATAATGCGATGCAAAATACTAAAGCTTAAATTACCAGTAATAACATATTTCAAAAGTATTTTTTTTTTCTATCTACACTAATATTATACAGAATTGTAAGGATTAACTCAAAATCGTCTGGGCTGATTTCGAAAATTCTTACAGCTACTTTCACGCTGAGTAAAATAGTCTATATTTAATGCTAGAAAAAAATAGGATATTTTACTAAAATATAAAATAATACAACAAAAAAAACACAAATGAAAGTTAAAAAGATTTTAAGCTCTTTATGCACTCGTGCAAAGCCGGGGCGGGCCGCCAGTATTAATAAAGCCATTAATAATGTTAACCTTCAAAATCATACCAAGTTTTAATGCATTAGGAAAATTTTATTCAATGGGCGTAGAGGTCATTAACAGTAATCATTATGTTAAAATTAAAACGAAATATATGTTATTGAATAGAGAAACTAAATTGAATTTCTATTATCTCAGTGTGAAACGAATACATTATTTATGTTTTGATGAAAATGGCCAATAAAATTTTCATCAAACTAAATTCGTTGTGATAGGTTTGTGTCGTAAATTGACAGGCTAATGGCGAAATCAATTGATGTTAACTGAAAGCTGATTTAATATTACCAACTATACTTTCCAGAAATTGATAATATCTGCAATATTTTTTGCTAACTTTTGCACACGGCTTCAATAGCGTTTATGGAGATTATGTTATAATAATACGCTACATGCGTATTATTATAACATAATCTACATACGTACAGAATGTCCCGAAAGTTTAACTTAAAAAGGGTACTGTTTAGGTTTTTTTCAGCAATTCAATGTTATATTTTATTTTACTATTCTAGAGCCTACGTAAAATGCAATTTTTGAGACCGGTTGCAGCTTATGTGTAGTAAATTTTTTGTTTAGTGCGAGTCGTTAAAGTAAAGAGGCGTGGATTTGATAAGCATTTATTTTCTATCCGGATAACATAATTAAAATGTAATAAAAATACATTATGTATAAATAAATGATTTTAAAAGAGTTACTATCGAGTTTCTTGCCGGTTCTTCTCGGTAGAGACTACATTCCGAACCGGTGGTAGCTTTATAAAAATCAAAAATGAAAATATGACATGTACGAGTAACTTGACGATTCGAAAGTGCTATTAAAGCCCATTTGAATAAAGTATATTTTGAGTTTGAGTTTGAGTAAGGGGATGTAAAAGATAAAAACCTTAAATTAAAATAAGATAGGAAGTTCGATGTCTTATCTTGTTTGATTACATATCTATTCATTAAGTGTGATGTATTTATTTATTAATTTCATCTCCAAGAAGCCGTAAAAATAATTAAGAAAAATAAAATTTATAACCATGGTATTCCACATTATGTTAAATAGTGATTTTTCATACTTATCAAAAAAGGTTTTTGAACAAAAAAAGATTTTTTGTCATTAGGCCAGTTATAACCTACATATATTTTTAAAGTAAATCAGATGTTCCGGAATTTACTTCGTACATACGAAATTCGCTCTCTCTATATTATAAGACTATTATCGGTTTCGATATCTAAAAATACACCAGCATAAAAAGTATCTATTGAAAGAGAGACCTTCATGTTTTAGCAAGTATATTGTAGATTGCTTTTTGAATAAAAAAGATAATTCACACAATCACAGAGTTTTTTATCCATTATTTTAAATTACTTTCTATTTATCGGAAAAACTAACTAAATATAAAATATATACTAGTCTATAGTATAAAAAAGATAGAGAATTCTATAAGTGCGAAGTAAACTCTGGAACCATTGAACTTATGTATTTAAAAATTATCGTACCTTTGAAAGTTACATTATTCAACTTGACCATAGACTGACTACATTTTATGTATATGATACATGTTATTTCGCTAACGTCACGTGGAATGGAGAAGACAGGATGGAGATTGCTCGGTGGGGTCAAGAGTCCAACCTTAACTAAATTTTGAAAACACCCTAAAATAATGTGAATTTCATAATTAGTCCTTGACCTAGAACAACACACTAATAGATATAAATATTATTAATAATATTTATATCATACATATATATTAATAGCATAATAATACTATTAATAATTTTAATTGGACAATCAAATGTTTATTTACAGTTTAATTTTATTATATTTAATATATTTACACAGAAACGAACGCAGTGGACTAAACACAAACATCAATAAACAGTTAACATATTTAGGAGGGAGAACTTAATAGAGGGGATGAAGAAGTCTGGGGAAAAACAGGAATGATATAATAAATGCTTTTTGAAGTTAATCGTTAACTTTCGGGACACTCTGTACATGTGTACTGTTTTAAAACAAAATATACATAAACGAGAAGCCACGAACGTAAACTAGGATTAGATTAAATTACTCCCTCATCCACTTACTTCCGTACTACTTTAATTACTAAATTACTACGCAATACTTACCAGAAATTCGTTTAATGTGCAGTTGGGTGGCAAAATTATTGCCCATTTGGGACACATAGCTATCCTTCTTGCTGGATAGCTGAATGCTGAAGCCGTCAGATTCAAGCGACGCACGTGGGGCCCTAGCGGCTTGTACCGCTTTGTTCTGGCACACAGGTGTAGGAGCCACCTTAGCCAAGGCCGCCTCCTGAGAGCCTGTGCTGTCGCGCCTGCGATTTTTATGGTCTAAAAGCATACTCGGCGTACACCCCATGCTTATTGGCACTACACTTTGGCACTATCACTGATGCACTGTGGTGTCATCGTTTAGATCTGGAACAAGAATAACTTATTTGAAATAAAGAAAGATATTTTATTACTACATATTTTACAACTGTTTTCAAATTGTTTTTCAAAAATCGTAAGCATATACGTATGTCTATATGAGCATACATATTAAACGTAGTCTTGTATAAGTATATTGTATATAAAAACCATTATATATAGTGATTCTTAGAGGTTAGAATGTTTTTATTAACTTTTCAATTTATTTATGTTCCTAATTTTTCCTAATTCCTAAGAGAGTAAAAGAAGTATTATCTCATAAAAGATAAAAGACGATTCTGCACGCTGGTCACAATTACCAAGGTAGCCTTACGAAGGCTGTGGGTGTCGAAAATAAAGGCCGCAAATTCTTTCGGGTGTGAAGGAAACTTATGTAATATTTATGAAAGTCTGAGAGCAAAATTATAAGTGTAATTCTCGTCTAAAGGAATCAATAAGTGTTTAGAGTAAGTATGAATTTTAGTAGGGACATCGGTTAAATAGTGAAATTCATTTTAAATGTTAAACAGTGTATAGTTTTTATATCTAAATTAATTCAAATGTTATAATTAATAAAAAAATGTTTTTTGTTTAATATTACGATTCTTTCATACAACTACACATAATAAAGAAAGAGCGAACTTTGTATATGCGAAGTAAACTTCGAAAACACTGATCATATTAAAAAATATATGTTTGAAAACTACATTATTTATGTACGTATAATATATATTTCTATATAATAATAAGTATATTGTATATATTATATTTATTTATGTGTTATAAAGTATTTAGATATATATTTTCTGATATATATTCTATGTACACCCCTACCGTCCTATTACTATCCTCTACCAAAGGTTGCCTGGAAGAGATCGCTGCTTTAGCGACAAGATCGCCTCTTGTATATTGCTACTTTTTTGTATTAATTTTCTGTATTTTTTGTTTGGTGTACAATAAAGAATATTCATTCATTATTCTAGATGGTCATAGGCAATATTTTATGCACATATTATTTTAAAATGAAACTGTTGAGTGTGATGCGTTTATTCATTTTTTCATTATTTTAAAACAAAACATAAACAAGGATAAAGCCGGGAGCAATCGCTAGTATATCTAAACATATCAATTTATCCATCTAAAACATAATCTGCCTTACTACAAAAGATTTAAATACACGTTAAACGCGTGTTTAAAAAAATCCATACTACAAATCCGCGTCTAAAGACGGTTTTGAGTTAAACATGCTTTAGTTATAGATTAATATACATTTAAGTGGGTTTAATAGATGTTAAAAACTTATTCAGCTGTCAAATGTAACGTATAACATTTTATCAATAAGTTTTTTTATGGCATTATTCGCTGTTAAGCAATTTAGACAATATTTTACGCAATGTTTAATGTTTAAACACTGTTTAGCTAGACACGTGTTCAACATGGTTTTAATGCGTCTTTTGTAGTATGACAGAATATGTTTTACTTCGTATTTCAGAGTACATAAGAATTTTCAATGTATTCCATTAACGCGTGAAATTGCGTTAATATTACTAATTGAAAATCCGTCCCGTGATTGCAGCCAGCAGTGAACACGTTGTATATAGCTTTAAGTGATATTCTTAACTCAACGTTGAATGATTAACATTTTGATATTTAGTATAAAGTGATTGTTAATTAGTATAATGCGGGAAATCTATACTAATATTATAAAGCTGAAGAGTTTGTTTGATTGTTTGCTTGAACGCGCTAATCTCAGGAACTACTGGTCCGATTTGAAAAATTCTTTCAGTGTTAGATAGCCCATTTATCGAGGAAGGCTATTGGCTATATATTATTACGCTATAACCAAAAGGAGCGGAGCACCAATGAAGAATGTTTCAAAATAGGGGGATATTTTCCTATTGAGAGAGTTTACACTGCGTGGGCTGCGTAAACGGTTAAAGTTTCGCAAAAATCACGTATGACAGAATTGTTCCCCTTTAAAAGTTCTAAAAAAACTCCGCGACAGAATATTGGACATATCTTTTAAGCTCACTATAACTTTTTATGCTAACCAAATTTGTTCTAAAATAATGCATTATTAGCCCAAAGTAACTATTCCACGCGGACGAAATCGCGGGCGGAAGCTAGTACGCTTATAAGTTTTTTTACATAAGTTACTATGTTATAGGTAAACCAGAGTGGGATGTTATTGATATTAAGACTATTGTTAAAATTTATGTTACCTTTTAATATCATAATGACGAGGAGGTTTTCATCCACTTTTTTTAATAAAAGTCAGCGTTTTGTTTTATGACAAGACCAAAAAGTTTTTATTTAAACTTCAAAATGTCTGCCATATTTCACGTTTAAAGGGTGACAAGATCTATGATATTTGTATTTAAACTTGGCTCGGAAAACTTTGAGAGACGAAGAAGTTAAAAATCTGTCTTTGTAATCCCACTAAAGTTGTCTAAAAGTCGCGTTTATAATTTCCAAGTCAGGCTCACGTCTAATTGTTATATTAACTTTTTTAATTTGAACTTTTTTTTAATATAATGATGTTTAAAGCTGTTTGATCCCGATGTAATTTTTATTACCTTTTTTTTTTAAACTGTTTTTGGAATATAAGTTAAAATTATCTTTTTGAAATCATGTTTTTCGTTTGAAGTTTTTAAATTGTTTAATGTTCAAATTAAATTTAATATTTTAACATAATGTTTTGAATATTTAAAAAAATTAATTACACGCTTCTTTCAAAAATATGCATTTAGATAATGACAACCCCATACAAGTTGGATCAGTAGTTTTTGAGAAAATTGCAGCCATACAAACGGAAATACAATACTAATACATATTACACTAAGAAATCAATACCTATTAAAAAATAAATTTATGTTTGTGTTAAGAGAGTGTTACAAATATTATAAATCTATTACGTAAGTTTCCATTGATGAAAGAAGTTTTAATATCCCATACAAGTGAGATTGGACATCTGTATTTCGCGTAATTCCCGTTCCCATGGCAATTCCTGGATATAACATACGCTTCATATTTAATATAACGGGTCTTATCGCGATGACTAATAGTAGTAATACCTTTTTATGCCCGACGTTTCGACGAAGTTACATTCGCCGTGGTCACGAGCTGACTGGTGTACCGCGCGCCCTCCGGCGACGAGTGCGCGAGTTTTCTTCGCCTACCCTCACAATATTAATATTGTCTTTACCGTTATTATAATGCTCCCAGCACACTACACTAACACAATCGGTTCGCGCGAACATTGTTCGAGGTACTCCACTTTTGTTAAATTTATTTTATTTATTAATATTACTATTAGTAATCGCGATAAGACCCGTTATATTAAATATGAATAGTATAAATCGCGAAAGTTTAAAATATATTATAACATACGCTACGTCACTTCCGCAATTGAGGCGAATTTAATAAGACGTCACACGCTGAAATTCGTCTTTTACGGTAACGCTTTAGGCTGACATACATACATTCATACGCATGGTTAAAAACTAAAAAAATAAATAAACCGACTTCAAAAATGAATAATATAAATTAATACAAGTAAACTAAAAAGCATAATATTAATGTTTTCTACAGTCGACGGATGAATCGAAATCGGTGAACATAGCCAAAAAATACATATAGCAGAACATAGAACCTCCCTTTTTCGAAGCCGGTTAAAATATAGCTATATAACTTTCCTCCAGCAGTCGGTCAAAATGAAAAATTAAGATAAAATATTATCGTGGCTGTTTTTGTTCACGATATTTTATTTTATGAAACAACAGAAACAGAGCTGAGTAGATATTTTTAAATCAGCAGTCTTATTAGGACTAGCTACCGCTATCCCAAGGCGATATATTTAAAACCGACTTCAAAAAAGGTAAGTATTTGACTCAGGTTTTAGTATATTAATATCTGATGAGTATCACAAGAGATAAAATCAAAATCAAAATATGCTTTATTCGAGTAGGCTTTTACAAGCACTTTTGAATCGTCAATACAAAAACAAAAGAAAACTAAACACTTATTAATTAATTAAATTACCACCGGTTCGGAATGTAGATTCTACCGAGAAGAACCGGCAAGAAACTCGATAGTTACTCTTTTTAAAAGTTTTACGATGGGTACATACATTTATGAGTTACAAATATATTAAATACCCTGTGTGAATCCAGCTTATACTAAATCCAAGCATGTTTATCATCTATATAATCTTGAACAGAATAATATGCTTTAGCTACTAAGGATTTTTTAATATGTACTTTAAATTTATTTTTTGTAAACTGTAACACTTTCTGCGGAATTTTATTATAAAAACGAATACCTTGCCCCAGGAAGGTAACATTGACTTTGCGGAGTCGAAACTTCGGCGTTATAAGTTTATCCTTTCTTCTCGTGTTAATACAATGCCTGTTACTGTTTTTATCAAAAGAATCAATGTTGTTGTGAATATACATAATATTGTTGTAAATGTACTGCGATGCAACCGTAAGTATACCAACTTTATTAAAAACATCTCGAAGGGAATCTCAAGCTCCTAGATTATAAATACCACGAACAGTTCTCTTTTGCAAAATGAATACAGTATTAATATCTGTAGCGTTACCCCATAACATCAATCCATAAGACATGAGGCTATGAAAATAACCAAAATATACCAATCGAGCTGTATCAACGTCGGTTAGTTGACGAACTTTCCTAACCGCGTATGCTGCGGAGCTGAGTCTTCCCGTAAGAGATGCCAAATGGGAATTCCACTGCAGCTTCATATCCAAGGTAATTCCCAAAAATACTGTTGTATCGCTAACATCAAGGATCTCACCATTTTCAAAAAAAACAAAGAAACATTAAATTACTAACAGGAAATTACCCACGATTCCGATCGTTTGTCAATTTATAAATAAATATACGCATCACATTTTACAGCTCCCAAACACACACACCCAGACCACAGCAAACATCTAATGGCCAATTCAGATGTTTGCCGTGAGCGAGGATCGAACCCGCGACCGTTAGCGCTTCAATCAGTTGCAGATACAACAACAGGTCTGTTTCAAGTCATATAAGAATACTTTATTTATTATAAGTTATATTTTTCTACAATAACAATCATGTCATTCCGATTTTGGTACTGAGAAAATCAACCGTCAAAATGTATCGCATTGTGATGGCGATAGCTCACCCGTAATAACCCACTGTTCAGCTTGTTAGGTTTTGATTGATCGCAGGCGCTGCACAACGTCCGTTTGATCTATTCGTTTAACCACTCACCGCAAAGTGGTAACTCGAATACATTAACATTTACGTGTGACTAGTTGGTTCCCGCGACTTTGTCTGTGTCAAAAGGGGGTGTCCGTTTTGCGAAAATTGCGCTAAAGGGGGGACTATGAAATTTCGCACACTTATAATTTATATAGAGAAGGAGCGCGGAATGCAAATACTTTTTTAAATTATGAATAAAAATATACATTCAATAAATTAAAAAAAAACATTACACGCACTACCATGTGTTTAACGCACACACTTTCACTTTTATTTATTGTTAAAGTCTGCGGTCAATCTCGAAGTCGGTTGAATATTTAATGTAGTACAATCTATGTTTCTTGTCTTGTCTTTATTTGGTAACAATAACCCAAATGAAAATCACGAATTTTCGAACAATTATTTTTCATTATAATTTTGCATAATAAAAGATGATTCATTTCAATCATTCAATCGATAATTTCTTATCTAACTCCTATGTGTAGCTAGAAATATGATATATTTGTTTGCTAAATTATACGGTCGAATTGCGATCGCTAGGCGACCTCTAGTAATTATATATATGTTTCCATCATAATATTTGTCGTTAAAAATCTGTACCTACTTCCAACTTTGACAAGATCGTCGATTGACGGCTGAGCAAAAGATACTCTCGCCTGTCAAAGTAGTCGGCATACTGAGTACCAAAATCCATGAGCTTATAAGATGTGAAGTTATATTATATAAGGTGTCAACTGGGCATGTCATTTGCCAGCGTTAGAAGAATCGATATTTAAGAGTATAAGAACTTAGCTAATTTTTTTTTTTAAATTCTTTTTCATAAATGGTAAGCATATGTATCTCTATACGAGTCTACAATATACATATATATACATATATACCTTTCATGATTATTTTGAATAGCTTATCTATTTGAGAAATAATATATCATGTATACAAGCTTTAGTATATTTAAAAAAAATCCATCAAAATTTAGCTGTATATATAAAATGTAAGAAGCAAAATAAAGAGACAGGCACACAGAGTAATTTTATCTTTTATAATATTGTTATGGATTATGGTCATTTTGCGGCCGCTTTATAGAATGGAATGACGCTCATACTATATCTATGAAAACAATATATAATGAAGAGAGATTTTATTATATTATTAAGAGAAATAAATTCCTCGGCGATAAGACGGCAGCAACATCCTAGGTAACCATAGGTTTTAATAATAATATTAAAAGCATTACATTCATTACAGCCCTCATTGAGAACTTGTTGCCTTGATTCGGGGGTCCGTATACACACGAAACTCTAACACCAAGACCTAGATAACGACAAACATCTGTATGGTCAATGTAGACGTTTGCCCTGAGCGGGGATTGAACACGCGTCCGTTAGCGCTTCAGTCAGTTGCAGTGACCACTGCGCCAACGTGTCAGTTTATTTAGTCAAGTTATTTAGGTAAAGTGTGCTATAGACACTATTTGACTCACATACCAAACCGATTAAGTCAGCAACTTGAAATTTGGACGCTGTCCAATTCGTGAGTTTAGCTCGGAAATTTGTTTCTAACAACAAAGATTATAGTTGTATCGAAAAAGGTGAGAATTGAGTGTACGACGAAACTTATAAGTTTTGCTTTCAGACTTTCATAAAGATTTACTGTCAAAGCCTTAAGGCAAGAACTATTTTTGTAAGATTTACTATTGTGAGCTATATAAAATAATTCTGTAACTTAACAACAGATACATCGTAAGTGATTAAGTCAACAATAAGATACTCACAGTAAATTCTTTCAGGCGTAAAGAAATAACAAACAACTTTAGTAAATTTACATGAATGTTTGTGAACAATACTTATAAGTGTTAATTTCGCCTTACATTAAGGGAAATTCAAAGTTTATTTGTTAAATTCGTTCGTGAAGATTACTTATAATATGAGTGATTATACTCTGAGAAATAATACAGAGACACAAAAATGTAGGTGAGTATTACCTTTCTTGGCTTTACGTGTATAGTTAATTTGATAAAACTTTCAATATTAAGTAGAAATAATAATACAATTATTAAATTGTATAAATTTATACATAAAAATTTATGTATAATATCACAATAAACTCAAAAGAATATTTCAATTATATATATAAATTTTCATTGAAAACAATAATTTGTACGGCGTGAATAATGGGATTGAAAAAACAACGTTTCAGATAAAAGGCTTTATTTAACAAAATGTTTTTATCATTCAGGTATGATCGAATGAGTGAATGGTGTATCATTCGTGAAACAAAATTGAAATTTAACTCGTGAGAAATACAATTTCGCATTTCTTTTATTTAGGACCATTCATTTAGTATGGACATGGAGTTTATGTATTCAACCCATATGTATGAACGACCGTTATTTTCTTAAATAACCGTAGTTAAAATCAAAATATTTTAATTCAAAATAAGGAATTTACATTCTCTTTTTAAACGTCCAGCAAATGTGTCTATTTTTAAATTTGATGGAGTTTCCGTTATTTAAATTCATATTTTTAAGGAAGGTTTAAGTATTAAATTAGGATCTGATGGAGATCAGCAAACCGGTCAGGCCAGAACAGAAAACGACTCGCGTTTATTTAAATGCAATTTGTTGTATACAACTCGGTTTTATTTTTCTATAAAAACAAATATTGTATAAATGGTTTTATTCGAAATTTTCGATAAATTTTCTTTTCAATAACAATCATTAATACATTATTTTTACGTCGCGTCGTCGTCACTTTTCTAATTTTAGATTTTCATTCGGCTCCTGCTGCGGTGCACTTCCCGAATCACTTCTGTAGCAGCATCAAAGGCAGTAAATGTTTATTTATTTCTCAACTTATTTTGCATTTAATAATTCAGTAATGTCGGACGTCGAAATCGCTGCAATTTCTTTGACTACCGCAGGTTCAACAATTTTGATAATAAGGGGAACCGACTGCAAAAGGAAAATACATAATTTAGCTTACTTGAATAACAAACTTATTTCAGCTATTATGATTTTAAAACCTACTGAACCGATTTTGATGAAAATTCTATGGGAACAATCAGAGAGTATAAAAAAAAATTAACGAAGTCGGGCCAACCATTATTGGTGAACATATATAAAAAAGGCTCAAATGAATTGAGAACCTCCTACTTTTGAAAGTCGGTTAAAACCGCAATTATAGTGAAAACCGAGAGCCACAAATCAACTAAATGAAACAAGGGCGTCTAACATAACTAGAAAGTCTGAAGTTTGTGGCAGCGCTAAAAGCGCTAAAATTTTTTAAGGATTTTCAGAGTAAAATTTGTAATTTTTTTTAAATGCGTCTAAGTATATAGTGACAAAAGGTGTATATGTGAGTGATTTTTTGGTTAGATATAAAGATATTAAATTTTATTGCAGCTAAAAATAATCACTTCGATCGATTTATTGTAAGTCAAATTCAAAGTGAATAAAACAATCAATTACAATTTTCATCGAAGTAAGAAACCGCTAACCTTTTTACCTACCTTTAAAATATTAATTTTTTCGCCGTAAAGGCGTATTCTAATTCAAACAGTTTTAATTGAATTCTTAGAGAGCATTCGCTTTCACTTATCATTCCCAGAATTATTCTACGAATGAAAATGTATACCTAGAATCTGCTGCCAATTAGTAAGGCTATCGTTTAATTGCTATCACTGGAACTACATGCTATTATTTGCAATATACATACAAGTAGACTGCACTCTATGAAGTAAGTTTATTCCGACTATAGACGAGTACATCTAGGCACTCAATATGGAATACAATCTACCTCACGTTTCACGTCTAAATACTTACTGGGTTAAGTTATAATAACCTAGTATGAGTGTTGGTGAGACTAGCGAACAAGGAAAAATTCTATTCTTTCTTCTTTTAAGCACGAATTAGGCGTAATAATGTTGCCGTGGGTGCGTGGGTCCCACGCATCCGTTTTCATACGGCCCCGAGGAGGACGGCAGCCGGGATGGCCTCAGAACTGCCGTACGAACCAGCGAAGGGTGCAGGGAAGGCAAGACCACACTTGTCCTCTTGAGACGAGCTCAGCCAGCCACAAGCGGAGGGTCGCACGGGAGGGGCAGCGGATGCACGTGCACAAGCGATCCCGAGGCCTCTCCATTTTCGTGCTGAGGAAAGGCATCGCAGGGGTTTTAGTGGGTATAAATCTCCAAATAATCCGATCTCCCTCTCAGGAATCGGATATCTTTTCGAAGATTTCCCCTGCGTCAGCAAAAAAAAGGCGTAATAATGTTATGGTGAAAATACATTTTTTTTTTATAAAAAGGAGACAAACGGATATCTGCAACATGAGATGTTGCGGGTGTAAGTGTTTCATATATTTTATACGATGAAGAAACATAATTTAACGTGCCGTGAAAATATATGTTAAATCATGATTTTTTACGGTTCTATGTCCAAGTGTTGCCAATGCAGCCTATGGCGTTTGACCATACATAACATCATAACAGAAGAAATACGAAACAAATCATCGGGGATAGTGTAAAACCGCGTAACTAGCTTTCACAATAAGGCCCATTTTTGCGCAATGGAAAATGCCCATAAGCCTTATTTTTATCAATAATGTGATTTTGTATTTCATTCAAATTTTAACTATATAGGAAAAGTTAGATACGCGGTTTTGAAATATCACCGACGAAATGTATCTTGTTAGGAGAGAAAAGAAACATTTATGACTGTAAATTGCTGACGCAATTAAAGGAAGATGTCAGCCATTCGAGCATTACTTTGCTGTACAATCTCAAACTATGCGGAAGCTCTGGCCGGCTTACATTTTGCTAACCTTATTATTTTCGTTATTAAAATTAGTCGTGACCGTATTCTGGTTGTGAATCCGTTAAATCATTAAATTAAATGTTTACTTTTGTATTTGTAATCTCTTTTAAGTCTACATCCATTTTATTTCTAACAATATGTTAATACAGAAGATCAGCAAAGCAGAACTAACTTCTAAGCCTTCTAAATATATAGATAGTAAGTCTTTGTGCCCATTATGAAACTTACTTAACGAGTAAATAGCTGTCCTTAGAGATTTCTTTTTATTATGGTAGAGTAACTGTCCATTAGCTATATCTTGCCTACAGCTTAGCACGATTGCACGGCAAATTGGTGTGTAGTAGCTAGTAGTTATAGCTGCATTCAGTACGGTGAGTGAGAGATCCAGAAGCCTAACTCCCCATCCTAACCCCTCCCTTACAGTCTTTTCTCCTTCATCTATTTTTCTTTTTCAAGCCAGCAACATTTATGGCTCCTCTGATTGCATTATGGCTTCTGGTAAATGTTCATGGGCGGTAGTGACCACTTTACTTCAGGTGAATGACCCGCTCGTTTGCTCGTTAATAACATTATTTTATTTTAGGATCTCCAACAAAAGATACAAAAAATTTTAAAAAGATCAATATTACTTTAGCACAATACGTGTACTTCTTCAATAATAAAATTAAAAAAATAAAATAAAAATAAAATCGTCGAGAATCGTATATTGGAGCAAATAAAGTTAAATTCTCATCTTAAAGTCTCTTTTCACGTTTTAATATCGTTTGTGGATGTTCCTCGTGTTCGAGAGCAGCAATTAAAACGTATAACTCTGTTTTCTTTTCTCGGGCGAGCAATAAAAACAAACAACAATCAAATTGTTGATTGCGATTCCTACTCGCTGCGGTTATAAGATCAAAGGAATCGTTTTCGTTTTCTAGAATTCTCTATTGAGTTGTAACTGATAATGTTATTTTTTAAGTTCGTGATAGGTAATTTTATTCTTGCCAATATTATTTACTTCTTAATATTATTTATTACACTGTTTGACCTCATCACACACCTCCATAAGTTGACTGGAAAAGATCTCTTCTAGAGTATAAGTCCACCTTTGTGTATGTATTTACTCTGTAATTTACCTTAATAGTTACTAAGTGCGTATATATCAACAGAAGTGTTTTAAAAACCTAATAATCGTTAACAGAAACAAACAGTCCAAAATATCCAATGTACATCAAACTAAATAAATATTACAAAGAGCGTAAGACCTTCGCTCATTTGCCGCCAGAGACCACGATGGATGTAAGTTGATCGAAATGTCACGTTGTAACTGATAATTTTAGTAGAACTTTAGAGAAAAAAGTAAACCCATTAGTATACCTTAAATATGAATAACATTAATATTAAAGATTATTAAACATAATCACAAATTTATAAACTACATTAAAAATTAAAAAAAAGTATATATTATTACAAAAAATTATAGACCTCATATTAATTCTGCATCTAGGAAAGTTTTAAATATATTCTTGCTTCATCTTCAATATTCATTCACACTTCTATTAAAGAGACCCCTCAAGAGACTTCTAATAAGTATTGTAAAGTTATCAAAGCATAGACACCACTATAATTAACCAATTATGTTGACGTGTCCGCTGGTCTGGCGGCATATTGTGTTCGTAATAAGAAAACATATGGTTTCTATTTCTTTGAGAATATAATAAGTCTTTGTTCTTTGCAAGTCGACGATAACGGCCCAGTTAGGTGAACCGATTGTGTGAGGTTCGATTGAAGGGAAATAGCTATCGAATAGAATATTTTTATAGCTTTAATCATAATCGGAGACGTGAATGGGGATTAAATTCGCTTAATGAGTTTAGTAAAGCACCTACGTAAAGGCTTATTGGAAAATGTGTTTAATTTAGCTTAGTGGATAGAATGTTAATTAGGACAGGATTTAAGCTAATTTAAAGTAAAAATTGAGGTGAAGAAGAAAAGTGATGAATAAAGATTGAAAGAAAACATGCATGTGTAAGAGGATATTCTAAGAAGTGTACATTTACCTCGTGTTAAGTTAGCCTTTTTAATGTTCAGTACTCTAAAAATATGTTTGTGTTTACAATTCATCTCGTGCTCGGCGGTGAAAGAAACATCGTGAGAAAACTCGAACGAGTTGAATGAAATTCTTAGACGTTTTACGTGCGCCAGTTTCATGAGTAGAAACAGAAAAAGTTTTTGTATTAAATTCATTTTAGTTATTTTAAAACTTAATAAATTAATTGAAAAATTGTATTACTAAATTATTATTCTAACCTTAAGAATACAAGGTTATTGTAAATAAATGATAAAAATAATTAACATTTTAGAAATATTGTGATAAATTGTATGTTTGAAATATTATATAAGTTAAATTTAATACACTAATCAAATTGAATGGACAATATTTTCATGTATTATTAAAAAATGCCTTCACGGAATTCCCGGCAGTTATGATCAAAGTTGAATTGATGTCTTACAACTGCGGGGTGGAAACTATAATAAATTAAATAAAGCAATAAATAATTTAACAGTAAATTAAAATTAATTTAATATGAAATTTAAGGCACATGAAGTAAACACAGGTGAGTTGAGAAGGCGGGATGACATAAAAATATTATGCTGTTTACCGTCACGGCATACGAGCTGGATTTACTGCCAAGATGCGCCATGATATTTCACAAAATAAAATCTTTCATCAAACAAATGAAAGCTGTATTTTTTTACCACAAATAAAATATATTGAATTCGAAAAACCGTATTCAATATCCAACTCCCGAAAGAACGTCGTAATTCAAAAGCTCGTTTTTTTTTAAATGTCAGATGTTGATTCCTGAAAGCTAAATCCGACTGCAGTTTTATTTCCACGTGATATACATTGCCACGCCTCCTCCAAGCCGTTTGCGGATAAACGGATGGTGTGTGTTTTTAAAGGAGAATCGACAAACGCTCGAAGGTTTAACGACATCCACGTTCTCCGATAAATTCCTTGCATATTTCATGAAGAATTTTATATGTTTCCCTGATACTTTATCGTTTTATATGCTAATAGGATTTAATACGCATATTGTTAAGATACGTGTGAGTGTGTGAAGAATATTGAAAAGGAACGTAAAATTATTGGTAGATGTAATTTCTTGAATTAAGGGTGTTCTAGAAGGTAACGGAAACCAAGACATTATCAAAAATTTTATTATACTATATTCAAGTAGGATTTTACAAGTACTTTTAATTCGTCAAAACAAACATAAAATATTTAAATAAATGAATAGTCACGCAAAAGTAGTCAAAATGAATATAAGGATATTGACTATACATATTTCTACATGACTTACATAATTGGACGCTGATATGAATTTGACTATTTCATTCAATTCCATTTCATTCTTATATAATCTGTGTAATGTTTATACTTTGGCGCGCTTCCCGGTTGTCATACTTGGAAAGTGTCTGTGATTGTTCCATTAAAATCATTGGTATTTACATACTATTATACAAACATTTATATCATATTTTGTGTTATTTTAGTTAAGGATTAACAATTCATTCTATTTTATGGTGTTTAAAAATTTACTTAAGAGTGGATTCTCGACTGCGCCGATCAATCGCCATCGTGTTTTCTCGATTCCACGTGACATTGGCGAAATAGCCTGTGTCTAATTGGCACAATTAAAAGCCATGAACCAAGGAATTGAATTGTTTATCTCTTAAGGTATCCATCACATAATATACTAAAACCTTCCGTGTCGATTAGATAACTTACTTTATTTGAAATCGGTCAAAAATATATCGCATTGGGATAGCGGTAGCTCACCGTAACTAACCAGAGAATTAAATAAGAAAGTGTATGACATCTACTCTTGTGTTTAAATAGAATAAACACAATGTCGTCGAAATGAAATATTTCGTTTTATTTAAGTCCATGATCCAGTAGCTTGAACATATATTGAAAATGTATCATCTATAAAATTAATTAACAAAGCTAAAACTATCGATAACTTTTCATATTTGTTTTAGCGCTTTAATGAACTAAGTTACGATTATAGGACGTAAATAGAAATAATTAGGACGAAGGGTGTGTAAATAATTTTTGACATACAATTATGAGGCGGAATGGTAAATGATTATTTTGAAACTAGGACAATGATAAAACAGTATTATAGTCGGTTCAATTAAGTTAATTGTACTTAAATGTATACCTCATTGTATACTAAAGTTAGAAAGCCGAAAAGTTTATTTGTTAGCAGGCGTTTATCTGGCTGGAATAATTTAGCAATATTAAAATAATTAAATCTTTTTGTTTTGTTTTTGCTCAAATGATGCGCATTTTGCCCAGAGAAGAGGAATTGCTACTAAAACTAGAAATGCTGCTAGCATTCTTAACGTGGAGTGCTACGCGAACGTGACTTGTAATAAGAAACATTTCGCTTGTAATATTGTATTTACAAAACAGAGAAATTTCAATACAACTCATTACAATTCATAATAATCATAAAAAATATTTCAATATTCATAACAATTCGTAATAATAATTATGAAATGTTTTTCATTAACTAAAGAGGAAATCTCAAAACTATTTGATATCTGAACTTGAAATTTAAATTTTAAATGAAAATAGTTTTTTTTTTAATTTAACCCATAAAATAGTGAAACAGGTGTTCAAAATTTGTATGGAGAAATTAAAATAACAGCGAGCACGGCTGTAGGAAAAACCTACTTGTCAATAAACGTATATTAAAAACATAAAGTATAGCCAACCGTATCTGTTGAAACGTTTACTTATTCAGAAAATAGATATAAAATTGAATTGCTAATAGAATTCGAAGTAAATCTGATTTCAAAGGAATAGATGCGATTTCATCTGGCGATAGAAATTGTAATGAGGTGTTTTATTAATACGGAAATTGATCCTGATTCGAGCATCAAGTGTACATTTTAATGAACTCTCTTCATTGGTGCACTTCTGAACTATTCGTAACACTGGGTATAATGATATTTCAATTCAGTATTTTTAAATCGACTGGTTTTTATTAATTTATTAGGTATACTTTACCAATAGAAAAATGATTTTATACATACATACTTTTTGTCATTATAGTGCCGTTTTTAGTTAGTGTAAAATATGAATTTAATTGTAGCTATTTGAGGTATACTTTTTAGTAGAGAAACAGTGGCTTAACGTGGTTTTATCTAAAATTGTTTGAAATAACAGATCAAATTATAGAGTGTTTATGACTATAGAAATTTTTCAAAGAAATGGTGTATTCATAATTATTATATTACGCAGACAAACCAACGTATTACTAGACATAATATTGTATATAAATCATTGTACTAAAGTACTTAATATAAATAATATCATCATAAATCGAATATTCTTCAAACTTGTACATACATACAGCCTCACAATCCACCAGCCGCTCCTTAAAGTTGGTAAATTCGCTCTTGCATTGAAATGAAACTACGCAATACCATTAAGTACATTGAAACATTGAAATTAATTCGAAATACCCTCAACAGTTTAAGAACGTAAAATAAACAAAAGTATGTTTCACTGTGAAATTATATTAAACGATACTTTCGAAGTCCTCCAAACGTTTAATTTCAGTATTTCATTTATTAAGTAACAAAAGTATTTTCTCGTTTTCAATTACACAAGCGAATTTAAAGTTTTTTTCAAACACGAGTGAAACTTGGACCGGTCAGAGAATTAATTATGAAAATTGTTTCTTGTCCCTTTGAAGAGATATTCAATGGTATTAACTCTACCGAAGCCGGTGACCTGTTGCTGATTTCAAAACAAGGTGGGGTTTACTCCGTTTGTATGGGTAATGAAAATGTTATGTCGCTTTTATTTATTCGGAACAAAGAATTGTTTGAATATTTTCATTATCGCAGCGCGCGACGTGTATTACGTAGAGTTATTCTCTATGTGATAATAAATAAATAAATAATAATAAACGCATCACACTCAACGGCCCCCATTAAGATCGCGTGGCCTTGTGTCGGGGGTCCGGAAACACCAACACAAACACCCAGACCACGACAAACATCCGTATGGCCAATACAGACGTTTGCCATGAGCGGGGATCGAAACCGCGACCGTTAGCGCTTGAGTCAGTTGCGCTACTGTTTAGTGACCACTGCGCCAACGTGTCTGACAAATACTAAAATAATTGGTGAAAATGAATTTTCTCAGTGAAAACGATATTCAAAAAATTTACTTTTATAATAATAATAATTCTTACAATATCTTAAGTCTAAATCATTTAAAATGTAAACATATTTATTACAATTAGCTTTAAAAGCAGTTAGTTTTTATCTTATGTAAAGTTCGGCAGTTTGCATGTAAGAGCTATCACATCTGGATTGACGAAAGGCAATCGTTACGCTTTGGTTTACTAGGATTGCAGGTTTCTAAATTATGGGTGCTATATTACGGTTGCCTAAAAAAACCTTAGACTTTACGGTGTCAAACATGCTGAAATCTCACAAATGCAAATAATAAATAGACATAGTTTCATCACAATCTGATGAACGGTATGACAACACTAAGACACGAATAAACAAATAAACATTATTAACACTAGTTACATAGTAACATCGATAACATAAAAAGTTTAGTTCCCATATAAAAAGTTCTAGTGACGTCAACTGAAGACAAATCAACCGCTAAGTGATAGACAAAGTTATTCTAGTAAACCCATGCTTAACTAAGTGACTGATCTATTAAGTAGATAATATCAACACGTAGCTCAAACCACTGACCGGATTGCCCCGAAAGGCATGCAGATAGGTATTATAACATAGGCTTCCGCTAAAAAATAATTGTCCATAATTTAAGAGTATATAACGTATGGTCAAAGTTTATACGTAGAAATCAGATATAACGCGTGCGAAGCCGCCATCAAAAGCTACACTTATAACCCTTTGAACAATTAATCCTATTACCTATGAATAGACTAAGAGCTACCAACGTCGAATATCACATATTTTCAAAAAGTCTACTTTTCAGCTCCCTCACTTATCATGGTAAAACAATACCGATCTATGCTTGTGAGTTTTGACAGACGATAAAGAAAACAAAATGATATGTTGTAAAAAAATTGTTTGTTTGTTGTTGCAAAAACACCATTTACGGGTTTAGAACAAGTAAAACTGGGTTAGTTAAAAAAACGTATTAGTATAAAACAAGCTACTTCATTAATAAATCAACAGTCTGTAAATGTCTCTCATCTGTGCAACAGCCTCCTATCCTTTTAAGGAGCTTAATGCGTCACGCTATTCAGCCGAAATACAATGCAGAAAGGCGAATAGTTCTCCCAAAACATGTACCCTTACGATGTTTTCCTTCACTGCCAAGCACGAGATAAATTTAAATACAAATTTAGGATTTGAAAACTCGCGATTATATCCGGGATTTAAGTTTGAAGCCGTCATCATCGGTGAAATCAATTTTTTTAATCATTAGGCTATTTGGGCTTACATTACTACATTGTGCAGTCGTTGCAAGAGATGCTAGTTCTTAGACTATAATATTGGTTCTTGATCTGGCCATTATAATTTGATTTACATTAATTAATTAGTGTGATTACAGATAGGCGTAGATCGTCTTAGATCGTTATTATTCATCGGAACAGAGACGATGTGCGTATTTGAAGGAGTGTTTTATTTTCTTAAACACTGCTTAAGTCATTTCGAAAAAATTTTGCATTACATAGTTATTTCAGAGTACACAAGGCAAGGTACTAAATCAAACAATTATAATGATCCTTCTTACCAATAAGAAGTTGTTATAAAATGTTAATTAAAATATAAGAAAATAAAATTAATGTTAAATGAGATCATTTGAGTTCAATTGTTTGTAAATTATGAAATATTCAAATATCGGTATCCGCGGATTTTGACACCAAACATCCGTATCAGTATCCGCGGATATACATTTTATACGATCCGGCACATAACTAGTAAATAATAATAAAAATCATACAAAAAGAGATATTAACCAATAAACGCATGTTGTACACATTTTATCTATTCAAAATGTTTATAGTGTTTTGTATTCTTATTTTTCTTTGAAGGCAATCTGAGACCAGTGGTAAATTCTTTAGATGGGGCCTACAAGTAAAAATCGTCACGTTATAACCTAATTTTAATAACCACAATTTACACAAATTTATAATGAAATAACAATTCAATTTAAATAAGTTTTTATTAATAAAATTCTTTTAGGCCGGGGCCCTCTCGGGTCCGGGGCCCGGGGCTTTTTGTCAGTCCTGCCACTCTATGGTTACGCCCATGTATGCAATAAAGAATAAAGACATAGGAGTAAATGAACAAATAATTTTATACACTGAATAAAAATATACATATATATATAATTTGAAATACTAGTTCTCGTAATCCCGCACCGGAGCAACTGTTTCGGAAGTTATAAATTTTAATTGCATGTAATTTGTAACAAATATTCAATATCCTAAAACTATATAATACGTAGTTTCGTTACATTTATTACGTACGTTTGGTCCAAAAATAAATGTTCATGGAAATAATATACGGAAACGCTTTTAATATGCTACAAAGAAAATATCTTTTTGTAGTATTTTCAAAAGGACACATCAAAAAATCTCAAAGTGAAATACATATGTACATGTGAAATATCGATACATTTTTCCTGGAAGGACCTAAATGAGAGGTAAAGAAGAAAATCTCTTGCAGAAAATCAATGGATTTTCAGTAATAAAAATATGTATGTTTATTGTGCCATAAAATTATTTTATAGTATCATTTATACATTATTCTCAGTATTTTATGTTTTAACGACTAAATAGATAGTCATCTATTTTTATACGAAAATTAACAATATAAACGATACATAGGCTAGATTCAAAGAAAGGCAATAAAATATACATAAAAAAACTTACTATAATACAATCTATTTTGTCACACAAATACATTTTGTAAAGATTTTTAAAGGTGTGTTACAACTTGTGCCTACCTGTTGCTACGG
This sequence comes from Hypolimnas misippus, assembly GCA_037950945.1. Classification (NCBI taxonomy): domain Eukaryota; kingdom Metazoa; phylum Arthropoda; class Insecta; order Lepidoptera; family Nymphalidae; genus Hypolimnas; species Hypolimnas misippus. Next base: position 9,054,412 of record JBBEEQ010000011.1, on the reverse strand, counting down.
AGTGTTCGAATACGCACAATGAATATTTGGCAAGCATATATCCAGCGAAGAGCCCCTTAACCGAATTTATTGGACAGACGGACATTAACGGCGGGACCGCTAGGTGGGTTATAGGAAAATGTTAAACAGAGTAAGGGTGCTCGAACACTAAGCGTGACGTTGAATGCTCGATTTAAACGTACATTTTGTAATGTTCGATTTAATAAAATTCAAATTCGAAATACACTATTGAAATGAGCTTTTCAAAGCTCTTACGAACTGGCAATTTACAAGTTTGTCAAGTCCATTCTATTTAAGCTATCACTACGTCAATTCGGAGTGTGAATTCTACACAGAAGAACCGGCAAAACACTCAGAAGTTACTCTGTTCTTTTTTATTCTGGTAGTTAATAATCGTTATTTTTTATATAAAAATAGCCAACAATCAAGTCGGCAGGATGCCTGGTTTTAAGTGATCACCGCCATGGAACTTTGCAGCACCAGAGAAGCCACAGATGCGTTACCAGCTTTATAGGGTTTGAGAGTTTCATTTTATCGTGATCGTGTATCGTGATCGTGATCACAAAGAACACCTTTTATACGTTCGTCACCTACTCATACATTTAAAAGGCATTTCAAAAAAAGTTGCTTGCGTAACTTTGACCTGATGATGCAGCATCATTTGGAATCAGCAGGATACACAATTCCTCACCACCAGCAAAAGTATCGTGTTGAGGCTCGTCAAATGAGTAGATTCTGGAGGTTTTGTTTATAATTTTCAATTCTATGTTATATCTATACTAATATTATAAAGCTGAAGAGTTTGTTTGTTCGTTTGAACGCGCTAATCTCAGGAACTACTGGTTCGAATTGAAAAATTATTATTGTGTTAGATAGTCTATTTATTGAGGAAGGCTATAGGCTATATTACATTACGCTACGACTAATATTAGCGAAGCAGTAACCATAAACGTGAGTGAAACCGCAAGGGACAGCTAGTTTTAGCAGCAAACAATAATAAAAACGAAAGAACAAACATAGCTTTTTCATATTGGACAATGGAGATAATGATTAATTATTATTTATCAGTTGCTATTTATTACGTGTAATGTTTTGGGTTTTTACGTAGGGTTTTTCCATTTTGATTACAAATTTTAGTATTAATCATACAATAGTTCAAGTTTTGTCGTAATAATGAATAATTTTCCTAGAGTTATCATTTATGTGGAAGGTGAATAAATTGAATAACTTATTTTAACCCAGTGCTAAAATATCGAACTTCGTAAACATTACCTATTTGCTAGAAGTTTGCGTAGCTTCGCGAAATTCTTTGATTTTGGTGTTTCAATAAAACTGAAAAGTCCTTATCGACCAGTACATCACCTTTTTTTTAATATTTAATAATATGATCGTATTTAGATATTAAAAGTTAGATAAACAATTTGTACCCAAAAAAGAAAAATAACTGAACAAAAAATATTTTATGAGTTATTTTTTCTATTTTATAAAACAAACATTAGTGATATAGAACGTTCGACAGAAGATCGTCCTTATAAATAAATGTTGTTTTACACAAATAGCCAAAATTTTAACATGCCTAGTTTGTGGGTAGCCTTAAAATCGCAATTAGAAGGAACGTTGGCACAAAATGTGTTTGCTAAGGAAAATTTAGAGCCAGGTGACTTTGTAGTTGGTTGTGGCGGTGTTTACGTTTTATTCCGATGCTATTTTCACGGTAATTGTCTCTAGATGTCCTAAAATAACACGAAGCCTTCTAAATTAACAAACTTTGGTCAAAAAGACCGTATACTCAAAGAAGTTTAATTAAACTTCTAAGAACAATATATGATTATTATATTACAGTACAATATATTGTAGAACCTTCTAATTGAGAGTATGATTCATTTAGATGGGTCAGTAGGGAGAAATCTGAAACTATGAGACCTAGGGACATTTGTTAAAGGCCTCATGTCACTGATTTTGAATTGAAATTTGAAAGATTTGCAGATAAAGTTTTGAATGATAATTTTGATTTTTTTTTCTTAATTGCAGAAATAAGTATAGTTGTTTATGAATATGAGAAATAATTGTCACGAATGATCAAGAAAAAGTTAAAATGTTATATGTACTTTCCATTGGTTACGTAAGTTTTGAAATCGCATAAGTGATATTAGGATATGATTTCCCGCGCAATCCCATGAAAATTCCGGGAAATAATATACTTACCCTATATCACTCCCACGATTAAAACGAATATAATAACTGCTATTACACTTTAAAGTGTGCCATAAACATATACATACATACAGACGCTTGAAAAACATTACTCTTACGACAGCCCCATTAAAATATCAGTGTTCTTAAAATACCTGTCTGTATATCAGTGATCTTAAAATCAATGAAAACTATTTTATTAAAAACGTATAAAAACAGTGAAAGATTTAAAAAAAAGTTTTAACGCAATTTTAGTTTATACATTCACTTACGCCGTGATTATGGCAAATTAGATTAAATCGTGGTTTAAAATGAACATTATCAAGTAAACTTCCATTAATATGACAAAAAGAAAGCTTATCTATTGTAGCTTGCAAAAATTTAAATTTTTGTAACGTAGTTTAAGAATAGAACAAAATCGCAGCAGCTTTTAAATATAATAATTCATAAAGCCTTTTTTTGTTAACTCAGGCGAAATTTTCTTCGAAGATTCGAAAGAACCTGGGCGAGGGGGGGGGGCGGAGATCAAGTTATGTAGAGATTTATACCCACTAATTCCCCAGCGATGGTCGTCTCCAGGGAATGGAGTGGCTACGAGATAGCCAACTTGAGTCTTGGGGTAATATTAAAATTCGAGCGAAACCATACACATACAAATGCAAATTCAAATGAAGAGTACAGGCAAATGACAGGGATCCCTATGAAATTCATAAGGACTTTGTTCTTTGCCTGTAACTAAATTCATAACTAAGGCTTAAGAAAATAAGCCAATTTCAAATCAAAAGACACAAATTCATTTTATTAAAAGATATACAAATTGAAGTTATTTTGAATTTAATAAAAACTCTATGCGAAATATGTTTTTTTTTATTCGAATTTTTTTTGAAAATGTTTAATTAGAATAGGCTTTTTCAAGTAATTTTAAATAATCTTAAACAGTCGAACCGTCTTGGTCCAAATCGTGGCCATACAAACACACCTACAGGTCGAATACAGAACCTCCTTTTTTGAAGTTGGTTAAAATCGACAGTTGAAAACCTCTTTGAAAGCTGATTATAAAATACACACGAAAAGAGGTATATCTAATCAAGATTGTAATTCGTAGTTTAAAATGGTTTCGCAAATAAATAGTGATGGATTGCGCAAAATGCAAAATAAACAGTTATTCCGAATACACGTATGAAACCACGTCATTCACGTGTACTCGGAGAAGTTGTAAACGATCGCATAAAAACATTTGTAAGATTTTTATTTAGATTTTTAGAAACAGATGGTGATTTTTACAAACAAAACAAACCGTTCACAAACGATTCTTCGTGAAAAGAAAACAAGCTTTGGGATTACACTTTTTGTACTAACATTGTGTTATTGGTTCTACGAATAGGCCCTTTGAAATGCGGTCACTTTATAGGCTATAGCTGGGGAACGACTTGACTTACGGGTGAATTTTATTACCGTAACCTTCTCACGGCGAGAATTACACTTAGGTATAAGTTTTACTCTCAGACTTTCATAAGTAAGTAAGTTTGTTTTCAATGCTTTAGACCTTAAAGAATTTACTATCATTTAGTGGTTCCCGAGTTTTTTACAGCACAATCTCCTTCGTGTCTTCTCCATCCCATGTGACATTGGCGAAGTAATCTGTGCTCATATGGCACTACTAAAAGTCATCAAAACAAAATAAATCAGCCAAGTGCGTGTCGGGCCACGCACAATGTAGGGTTCCGTAGTTGTCAGAATTGTCAAGATCGGTCAAGCAATCTTCGAGTACCTATTTTCGTAAAAATGTTTGAATGTGAATTATACTAACGATTTTGAACATTAAATGTTCGTCGATTATTTATTATTCTAACACTTGTAAAATATACTTAGCGCCGATAATTTTCCTTCCTGATTAGCGCCTATGAAATCTATGGTGATTTGGTTGAAAACTTCATAAGCGCGATTCAGAATCCCTCGCGACATGTTATATTGAGACATTGTTTTATACCTTATTTTATATTTTATTTTAATTTAAACTTATTAAATATTTATTTATTTATTCATTTACATTCATATATTAATTTAAAATTATTAATATTTACATAATGTGATGCTTTAAAAAGTGAAATTAATTATTTTTACTTAGATCATCTATAACTCGATAACCATAAGAACCCACATAGCCGTGATAATTTTCCTTTTAAATTCATTATATGTACCGCTATCGTGAATTTTTTCATATTTTTAGACGCAGCAGTTTAGTGGGTAGAGGGGGGGGACACTTGACTCTAAGAAAAATTGACACTTCAAAGCTTAATAATTCGGAAACAGTTCGTCGTTCGGAAAAATGGTTTTCCCACACTTATAATATTTTTAAAAGACCTATCTAACGATACCCCACAACATGGGATAAATGAGAAAAAAAAATTTTGGTCTCTCTTAACACATAGGGAAGACACCCTGAAAAAACAATATTTTAAAGATTTTATTGTACGACTTTCTCGGCGTAATTCATATGTATACTCATACCGAATTACAGCTTTCTGGTATTAAGGGTTTCGGAGCAAAGCCGCGGACAGACAGACAGACAGACAGACGGTCATGGCGAAACTATAAGGGTTCCGTTTTTTACTACAGAACCCTAAAAATGAGTTTCCAGCAACAATTGTTAAACAAAGTCAATTCTGAATGACAAACACTTTGACTATTAATATAAAAAGGCCATGAGCGTATTACATATCTATAATTATATAATATAATACCTACACGAAATAAATCATCTTAATATGAAATAGTTTATTAAGCCTATACATAATTCGTCGTTTCATTAGGGTATACTTAACACAAAGTACCCAATTTTCTCGCTCGTCTCCTTATTATTAATAAAATATATAAAATATTTATGCTAGTTTCCTCAGCTCTAATAAAATGATCATAACCTGTAATCTTAGTTACATTACCCATCAAATGATACATCGTTACCTTATAAAGGTGGCTTAAATTGGATTCTTTCGTTTAATGGCTTGTAGTTTCTTTGTTGCAATATCTCACACATAGTAAGGGACAAAACCCATATTTTATCATTATAAATGGACGCTGATAAGCGATACTGACTGACATGAGATTATTTCATATTGCAAAATATAGAACAGACTTTAACTTATTAATTCTTCTTCATATAACTTTCGCTTACGAGACGTTATATGAAGAAACTTATTTCCATACTCATTTAGCATATATGACTTGAATTTTTTTTTTAATATACATCAATATCTCCGAATTTGACTTTTCATGAGTTGACACATTATTGCTTATCAGCATCTAACTATGTTGCGTTCGTATCTACTATTTGACGTTTATAATCACGTTAAGAAACATCGTTCGTGAAACGTCGTAGCATCGTGTCGTGAAAATCGACGACGTGTAAAAATCAACGATCATATGAATTTTCATTTAAAATTTAAAAAAAAAATCATATTATCTTCTTCTTTATTTTGTTTTGTGGCTTTTAGTTGTGCCTATTGTGCACATATTATTTCGCATCATATTATTGTACGCTTCCTTTAACTGTCAAAATGTGACATGTTTTGATAGCGATAGTTTAACACAATTAGTCCCCAGGACCCTGATTCTCTACCCATTAACCAAAGAATTGAACTGATTCTCTATGGCAATTATCACGTACACGAGAGTGTCACCAGTTTGTTAAATTTTCTATATAAAACTGCATACGAGTTTTATGTTTCGTTTCGTGAGTTTTGTTTTTCTATGCCTCTGTTAGCTAGAAAAACACTGGGAGTGTCGATTTGACTTCGTTACTGTTGCGTTATAAGCGCGTTTTCGCTCGTTACGAATTTCGTCATAGAGAATCAGAACCCTGTACCGCTTGTACTAGTTACAATATTAGAACAAAGTACATCAATAAAAAAGAAATAAATGATACTGATTTTTTACGTACTACACCTTAAAGAACGAGTTATTTCACATTTTAATCCTAATAATGCGTTCAAAGCAGGCGTTCATTCCACGTAACCTCACAACGGTTACGCAACCCGACAATACAGTTACAAATCTCATATACAACGCTCGCATATAGCAACAAGTACTTGTTTACCGACTACCGTGAGATTAGCGGAGATTATATGACACTGTTTGCTTTGCCTACATGTTAACAGTCGTAACGAGGACGTTAAAACTTCATCGAATTACAACCTTAAACATTTACACGTTACAGTCGAAAATGCAATAATGAAAATAATTACCGTTCAAAACAGAACCTTTCCTGAAATTAATAAAACGCAATCGTTAAAAATATTACCTAAGTTTCGAATGAATCGATTTGTTTGCTTTTCAAAACATTTATATGGAATTTATATTACTATCGAGTTTCTAAACACACGAATTAGGTGATGTTTATAAATATTTCATCGGCTTCCGTATAATTAACCTGTTTACTTTAACGGGCAACGTTGTTTTCTGAATAACTAGCGGAGTAAAACTTCTACGTCATGAGTTTCATGGAAAATTGTTTATAACACCCAAATTCTCTCAGCTCAAAAACTGCATATGTTACTTAACTATGGCCGTTAAATATCGTGTCGTCTTTATTCGTGACGCTTTATTAATCCATTAACCGCCCCGGACTTAAGTAAGTACACGTATATTTCCTTTATGTGTATTTTTAACAATAAATTTACATTAAAAGTAAGGAATACTAACAAAAGAAGTATACCTGTACTTATTTAAGTACAGCAGAGTTTAATGTATTGAACATGATACGGCGCAAACACGTAATCACATCGCGATGTCGCGCAGTGGTACGGTACGACGTCGTCAACGCTACGCTTACGCGTCGTGAAAATTAACGACGTGTATCGTAAAAAAAATTAACGTATCATCGCAACGTGATACTATTACCTATATGATTTTTTATTTAAAGTAAAATAAAGTTACGATAAAAATACTTTATAGGTTTAAATCACAATTACCTGAAATTTAATAAAAGAATTAATTAAAAGGATCGTAATTTCGATTGATCAATACACTAATAAACATACTTAAAAACAGGCTAAAAAATTGAGAAAAAGGGAGAAAGAAATACGGGATTATATATAGTGAAGAGGAGGGGAATAATTTTTACGAAAACGAAGTTGGGCACCATTTCTTAATGAAAACGCATCGCTTTAATATATTCATTTTATCTTAAAAATTTCGAGTTCCGTTTGTCATTAAATTTGAGACTGACATGGTTCACACGGTTATGACAACAATGTAGGAATGCGATATATAGAATAGAAGCATGTAAAGGAGTTACATGACCTTGACTTGATGATGCAGCATCACCTGTAATCAGCAGGATATACAACTCCTCGCCAGCTTACAACAGAAATATCGTGTTGGGGCTCTCCAAACTTGTCTTAATAAATAAATTGTCTATTTTTTTTTAATTGCAATTTTATATTATAATCACCTGCAACGCAAGAGTAGGTCAAGATAAATCACGTGTATATCGACTAGAATCGAAGTCTAAGGTAGTGATAATTGTAAGGCCCTAGACTCAACAAATATTTGGACGCTGATAAGCAATACTGTGTCAACCCACACAGAAAGAGAAAATGGCGTTTTAAGATGTCAAAGCTATTCTTAATAAATTTGTTTGAAGATGTATACATTCATCTTTTCTTTTCTATTTTGATAAAATGTATATTGAATCAAAAGCATATAGATTTGTTTAATATATTATATATTAATATGTTTTTAAATTTTGAGATTATTTAATAAATTTCAAACTATGGAATGCACCTGAAATTCGAAACATTGAATTAAGAAACTTTTTTCCATACTTATTCAGTTTAGATGACTTGAATTTTTTTTGAATAATGTTAAATAGATGATGTAGTATCAAAATACATCAATATCTCCAAATTTAACTTTTTGTGGGTTGACACATTATTGCTTATCAGCATCCATTTGTACAAATATTTACCTCTGAGTGGGTATCGAACCCGTTGGTAAAAGTACATTCGTTAGCACAATGCACAACAATATTGTTCGAGAATAAAAATATTTGGGTTGCACGTAACAACTCTGAAAACAACCTTAGTTCATGCCTAACAGTCTAATTTCATTGTTCCAACATAGTGTTCAGTTTTGGCAGGTATTATATTGACGTCACAGGTTTCTCCGCATGTTTAATTTCTACTCCAAGTTCATCACGATTTACTATATGAAAATCGTGTTGAAAATATTCGTTTAAAAATCGGAAAGCGGTCAGATATTCACATCTCATTTGCCCTCGACGACAGTGTAAAATACAATAGTTCTTTTTTTACATAAAGGTAAAAGTGTTAACAATCGGGACTTGAGTAAAAAAAAAGTAAAAGTCAACTGCCAAAAAAATGTCGTAAACATTAATATACTTTATTATGTTAAAGGTGTTTTTCGCATTATTCAGTTCCCATGAAAATTCCTGGAAATTACGTAATGAATTCCAGGGTATATACCCTGTCACTACCACAACTGACAAATATATATAATAAAAGACTAATTAAAAAAAAGTTAAAGTTACAGCCTGTAAATATCCCATTGCTGGGTAGAAGTCTCCCCTCCTATTAAGGAGAAGGTTTAGAGCTTAATCCACCACGCTGCTCCAACGCGGGTTGGCGGATATACATGTGTCATTTCTCCCGGTTCATGCAGGTTTCCTCACGATGTTTTCCTTCACCGCCGAACTCGAGATGAATTTAAACACAAATTTAGCACTGAAAAATCAGCGGTTCGATCGACGCGTTCTAACCACTAGGCCAGCTCGGAAAGAATAATATAATGACTCGTTATATGTTGAACGTTTTCTGTAACTGAAAAAATTTTCTTGAAAAAAAAATGTTTTTTAATATTTTATATATTCTATATCGAGTTGGTATAAAATGTTTCTTTATCCAATGGTTAATTCTAAAAGGGTAAATGACGTCATGACACTTAATAGATTATTGCAGTGTTATTAAGTAGATTTAAATTAAATCCGGTGCATTCAATTATTCGTGTCTTACACGCATATTGATTGGTGTTTGACACTTGCAATAATTGATGCCTAACGCAGGGCCGGATTTAACGGACAAAGGCCTTGGTGTAACAAAGATAAGGAAGCGAATAATTATGTTCCGAATAAAGAAGTGTTAATTGAATCATAATTGTAAGATATATTGATGATTACGACTTGAAGAGCACAGTATAATTATTGTGTAGTAATTAAAATTTCTTGACTTACATATGTTAACTTAGACTATTACTATTTAAGTATTACAAATGGTTATCATCTCGTTTGATATATTTTAAATAAAATTAAAATCCGTTTTAAATAGTTTTATTTATTAAGAAAACACTATAAAAATCTATTTCTTGCCCACCCCCTCGCGGAGCGTATATTGCCTGTAGCTCTGGATGCTCTTGCCTATATCCGGCTCTGGCCTTTAACATCGAGCATATCTAGTTCATATACAGTTCTTGATGACAGCTTTCTTTCGCACTATTATACTATTCCACGCTAACTTCATTATTACACTGGTAAGTAGGATAGCTATTTGGTTAGTAAGCTGAGCCCAGCACTTTATGCTTTGATTTCGGAATAACAATAATTTGACAGTTTTATTGAAATGGATGAACGCTAAGTTAGCCCAAGATATGGACAAACATTACTTTTACACGTAAGATTTATGTGAGATGATACATAATATGATAAATGTAAGTTATGAGAACATCTGGTTTCTCAGCGCTGAAAGTCCCCATAATACTTAGTGTTGTGACATTGCCAGCATTTCTAAGTAGATGAATAATTTCATAGAAATAAAATGAATATTTAAAGCTTTAGAAATATGTTATCATAACAAAACGCCAGCACAGAGACCTGCGAAGATTGGTAACATATTCCCACGAATAAAGACGGCGTTAAAAATTATTTATTAAATATGAGCAGTATCGAAATGTCAAACACAAATATAGGTAAAAAATAAATACTTAATACTCAAAAATGTATAAAATAGTTATTAACCGGATAGGAGCGAAGCAGTAACCATAAACGATGTGAAACTGCAAGGGATAGCTAGTATTTCATATATTGTTTTGATATTTTAACGCTGTTTACAAATAGTACGAAAATCTTTGAAGAATAAGCTTTAGAAATATTATTATAAATAATCTGTACAAATTACATGATTAAAGTACTTTCCCTTAAAATATGTTGTAAGGAATGAATAGGAGACAAAATAATGGTTTCAAACGTATGATTTAAAATCAATATAAACCTTTGTTTTCTTCATTATTTTCAAGGTTTAAGAATGTATAAATAACTTGAATTAGACTGACAAGCAACAGTAATTGAATGCTTGGCAAAAATTCGTAATGTTTAGCGAAAGTAAAATTTTTATTTAGGTATTTCTACCGTCTAAATGGTTACCAGCTTGCCCTCGATGGTTTTTGAGTTCATAAAGTGCTCTGTGCTCAGTAACATGTTAAATCCGAATATGTAAATGTATTCCCAATGTTTTTTGCAATACCTATGTTTACATATGATGGTGTTTGTTGGTCATTTTTACTTTTTATACTAATGAATAATACTACGATTTTTTTCTGAAATTCGCTTAAAGATACGAAAATAATTTTACAAGTTTATATTTTTGAAAGATTTCCGGAATTTTTTCCCGCTTTTAAATTCTAGATATCGATTTTTTTTTTTACATAAATCATTAAAACGGAAAAAAACACAAGACCAAAGTATTTATAACTCGATAAAAAAAATTTGAGTCATCCTTGAACTTGGCGTCGTTTTTATCAACAAATACCGTCTGTCAGGGAAAATATTTGGCAAGCAGAACCTGGCAATTAATGACGAACGTCGGCGCCTCGGCCGCGACCGAATAAAATAAGTTTTTATATAACACATTACGTTTATATTTAAACTATAACATTAATATTAATTTATTTCATGAAAATTTATGTGTTTTATTTTTGTAACATGTTAAGGTGAGTGTTATGAATACGAGAAGAATGTACTTAATCAAACGGTGACTAAATCCTGTGAATATTTTAGAATTTTATGAGAAAAACATAATTTTGTGTTTTTTTTTTTAATCTTTGCTCATACCGGTAAAAAATCAAAGGATGATTCATAAACAAGACATAATTTTAACTAAGTATTAGCAATGAATGGTAATCATGAGAAATAAACAGGGGTTCTCTAATCTATTTTTTTAATGAGGAATGTGATGTGTTAGACTTAAAAAACCACTTTTAAGGGACCTTAGTTAAAAGTCGATCGCCCTATATTTTATATAAGTTACATATTTAATCGCATTTTTCATGTAATGATTTAAATAACCGGACGAAAATTAAATGTTACACACCATAGAACGTAGGTATTTAAAAAAAATAACCATCTTTTAATGCATGCATACAAGAAACAATCGGGCGACGTCGGTTTAGGCCCATTTGGGTAGCCATAACTCATATAGTACTTATAGGAAATCATATAAAAACATGCAACACAGTAAAATTTAAAATTGCGCCTCGAGGCTCGCTTAGTATTCTACCTCTTGATCTGTGCACCTGTAGTTGTAGTATGATATTATTTTAATGTATTGTAATTTGGGTTATAAGCATCCACTAAAAAAGGATTTTTAGATATTTCACTCCAAAAGTTGTGAAAATGAGTAAAAAGGTTTGTATAGAAAACTTTAAATCATGGTGTATTAACTAAGACCTAAATACATCTCATCATTAATAATCAAATTTCAGTACTAAAAAACACAAAACGCAAAGAAAAAACGTAGTATTTTGTCAGTTTTCTAAATACGAGTATAATAAGTATAGAATGTGTAATATTCGTAGAACTACCAAACGAATTCCGTAATATTTGTAGGTTTGTAGCCTTTAGCAGTTAATCAACTGTCAACTCACCATCACCTCGTCTACAGATCGTCTACTTGCTAATTAAAAAAAAAAAAAAGAAAGAATGCGACAAATATCTTTTCAAAATACTCCACCATACATCATTATGCATATCAAAATAAAAATCTTTTTAGCAACGCTGACAAGAAAGTATTCGAAGCCAATTTATCAAACCTTATTGTCACCTTGTACCGAAATTCGAAACGTCGTCATTTGTCATTCTACAGTGACAAAAACTGCTTTCATGTCCTCGTTCTGAGACAAATATCTTCTTAATTTTTCCGCGTAATATGTTAACCGAGAGGCGTTAGTTTCACGCTGGTAATTACACGCTCGTTACACTAATGTCTAGTTTGGTTAAGATGTCAAGCTATTAGAATTCGCTGTCATGTGTTTCGCTTTGGTGTTTTGTCATTTTAATTTGCACGTTTATAACCATAACATGATATATGAATAGTATTCATAAGAACACGTATCTGTATATATTTTTAAATTCACTTCAGCTAATGTTCAATATATAATGAATACAGTCTTCGTTTTTTCAGACGTCAATCAAGAAGTTGTTTTATTTTCAGGGACTGAAAAATAGAAACTGAAACTTATTTTTTCTGACAACGTGCAAAAATCTGACCCGATAATAACATAATTAGTCATGGAGTTTTCAAAAAGAAACATGACGGCATATCATTATATATTACTTGTCCGCCATCTTGGGTGTACCGCCATGTTGGATTTTGGAATACGTCACACGCCTTATCATGCATTCTCATCCAAACTAAACATGTATACAAAAAATTACTTTAATTTTAATTAAAAAAGTATACCTTCAAATAAAACTATGTGCTATAAGTCACGTAGCCGCGGATTTCATTGGGTCACTAGCTTTACAAAACTGATGTTGAAAGCCTCAATATATGCTAAAGTAGTCTCAGTAGTGGAGTGCCCACTCGCATACAGATGGAGTTGCTTTCAGGTGATAGAACGAGATAACGTAACTCGTGAAGCGTTTATTTTAACATTTTTATTAAAAAATTTACATAGCACGCTGTTGACCTAAAGTTAAGACTATTTCACAAACTATTACATGTTGCAAACGGGAGTCCCTGTTAATAAGATTTAAATTCTATTTACATATATCTATGTCAATTCCCCATACTATCCATTCTTCCATATTATAAGATTAATCTGAAAATATCTCTATCGGTTTGTTCATTGCGTGCGCACTTAAACTGCTGAACCAATTTTGACGAATTTCAGTACAGGTAAATTCTATGTTGGAGACAAATACAGACTAATTTTTATCTATATGAAACTCTAAGAGGGGATGAAAGATTCTAAGCAGGTGAAGTCGCAGGAGACAACTCGTGCCTAGAAACACCTAGAGCACGATAAACACAACCAGAAGAACCAAAAACGCGTTGCAAGTTTAAAAGGTATGATGAATGGTGAGTAACAAGACATAATGATAGACATGGCGAAGAGGGTTAGGCTTTCGGTACTCTCATCGCCGCAGGAAATAAGGCTATATTAGCTACATCGTGCCAATTTTCTGAAAGGATATGGTGCTCCAGTCAAGCCAGAACGAACGCGACCTGTGGTCGATGTAGTGAATATATATCGATACCTCCCACGTAAGTTGTTGTAACCCCAAAATTACAATTTTACAGTAGAGCACTTTTAATCCGTTTTAGTTTGAAAGTTACAACAAAATACGCCTTTTTTCAGGCGTATATTGTTGTAACTTTCCTTGAAAAAAAAAGATTTTTGGTATTTTTTCACTTTGAATGCATTAAGCAATGCAAATTCGTGTAGTATTCAGTAAAAACGCTAACGGCAATTTTGTGGCTTACAATAACTTACGTGGGAGGTATCGATATGTATTTTGATAGGAGCTCTATTGTAGATAAAAATATGTTAATCGAGAAATAATAATAAGTAAAATCTGGCCTATTTCTATTTCATATTTTCCTCATTGTGTCCAATTAACCCCGTTCATTATAATGTAATTCGTGTTGCAATAACCATTAATATCATAATAAGCTACCTCTCTGACGTATATAATTAATTTAATTTTAGAAATTAGCTTATTTCACACAGATTGTATTAAATATTGTTATCACAAATGATAATTATTACGTTTTTGTGTGCTATAAATTGTTACACAAACTAAATTTATATTAAAACTATGAGTAATGAATTTATAGGTTTATATAAATTAAATGTATGCATTAAACTTACATTTATATCTAACTAACGGTGTAGCGACTCTCGGTTTCGCACAGGTTTTGAAAAGTCAAGTCTTTGAAATCCTTGGCTTCTTTCTTCTATAATAAGCATGTATTATACATATATAAAGACTTTTACTTGGTTTATCGATGGAAACCACATCCGTTGCATAGTTTTAAAGATACAGTCAATTGTTAACATCGTACATTAAGTATAACACCATGGTACAATTATATACAAAGATAATTTAATTAAGCTGTTTTATTTATGAATTAACTGTGTTTATGTATTCTTATGTTTTTGTATGTTTTAATATAGTGAATATAAAAATTGTAATTGGTTGTAGTCATTTGACTTTCGGTTGAAGGTAGTTTATATAAACGTTCGGTATGTGAAAAATAACATCAGTTACAGTCTGATTTTTGCTGGATAATGTTATAAATATTAATGTTAAGTTAAAACTGAGTGATCTCATAAGTGATTATTGTAAAATTGTATTTAAATACTGTAATAATCTAAATAAAAATATTAAAAGTCTTAAGTCTTTCCTTGGATGCTAACAGTGATTTCGTCGAGTGCTAACACAATACAGACGGCGAGAAGCGACTTTGTTCTACAATATATAATGTAAAAATACTTTAAGGTATATAAAAATAAAAAAGAACTTTTATTGATAGAATAAAATTGTTCAGAAAGAGATATACACCTATAATATTTAAAATACAATAATCAACTGTGGTTAAAAAGAAAACGAAGGCGAGTTTGAAGATAAAGGTCAATTTTGTGTCATTTTCTTGAAAAAATAGGATTTGTGTTAAATTGCGCTTGGATAATACATATTTCTATTTTTAACCCCCGACCCAAAAAGAAGTTTATTATAACTTTGACATGTATATCTGTGTGCCTCTCTATGGCATGAATTTACTATGCTGTGAAGATATTAAAATTACATAGTTGCATAACCAAGATCTGATGCTGCAGGATCATGATGGTATCAACAGAATTCACAACTCCTTACTAACCCAGAGTAGAAGTGTCGCTGTAAAATATAGTAAGTTGGGACTTGTTGAAATGGGTCTCAATGAGTAGATAGACGGTTTTTTTTTTAATTTTTATTATATTTTTTATTCTTCCTTATTAGACTTTATTTCATTAATTAGCCTTACACATCATACATTCGTTACCATACACACGTGATACTAATCATGTTATTCTTACGTCACGTTTCCAAAATTATAGGTAAGAATATAAGAAACTTTATAATTTCATTACTATAGTATATAAATAATGTATTTTAATAGTGCTGGTATAACATCTTTTAATTTATATTATTGAAGTAATATTTTGTTTTTTCAATAATAAAATTAAAATTTATAGGTAAACAACATTAAGACGTTATTGCTGAATTATTTCAAACTATTAATTGATTTAATTAATTGTAAACGTGCATGTTATTTATTTAAAACAAACGGTAATAAATGAAAATTTTATATATTATTTTTTGTAAATATATTCACCCTTCTCGAAAAAAACCAATTTAGGGAATAATATTGACACAGTCATCCAATGACCGGGCAGGGAAATGTAAAAGGGGTTCTCTTCCCGGATAAGGCGGCCAAACCTTGAAGGATTTCGGTCCCTGTCTTGTAGGTCGACCCTGGCCCAAAATGTCTTCCAAATGTTTCGAATTACATATTAATGAATGTAAAAATATTTTTTTATTCGATGTCAAAAGTCTACTGATCCGATTAGATTTTTTTTTGCGTTGGATAGCCCGTTTATTGAGGAACGTTTTAGGCTATATTACAGCCATTTATTAGGCAGCTAGTGATCCATGTTACTATAAAGATAATTCAAAAATTATCTACATAAATAAAATAAAGTCGGGATAGTTACACAATTTATAACTCAAGAATGGCTGTGCGGATTTTTATGATCTTTGATTTATTGGTTATCTCTCTGCTCAGCGGAAACTCAAACTCAAAATATACTTATTCAACTACCTTTACAAGATTTTTCAAATCGTCAATTTACAAATTTGTGATGTCAGTTCCACGTAAAGCTACCACCGGTTCGGAATGTGGATACAATTAACTACAGTTATCCTTATTCCACGCGACTTTATCATTAATGTAGTCATATTGAATAGTATGCTTTTCTATCACCTATTTAAATATCGGCAAATTTCAGAAAAAAAAAATTTTGAAATTTTTTTTATACATTTGTATGGAACGAATATTAATAATTTAACACAACATTTATTGATTCTAAGCCGATATGAAGTCCGCCGGATCAACTATAACATAAATAAAGAAAAAATCAATTACCTTATGTTCCTATGTAAGCGCATCATTTCAAAACGGCTATTTGGATTATCTTTTTTTGAATTTGTAAAGAGTTTGTTTTTGAAAAATTAAAAGGAAAAGCAAAAGCATTAGACGAATAATAAATATATTAAAAAAAAAATCGACTTCTAGGACGAATTTAATACCCGGTAAACTAAAATTCCAAATTTTGTACATAGTAGTCATAAGTTATTATTTTACACTTTTAAGTTACGAAAATAGTCAGGCAGTAGTAGCGGAAAGTTTGTGATTTACCTAAGTTACAATAGCCTTATATTAACAGCTTATTATCATTTACAAAATTTTGCTTTCAACGATGCAGGGCTGTTAAGTATGGAGGAGTTCTCCTGGTGTTTAGTACACCCGTGCGAATTCGAGTGAGTAGGTGGTTACTTGATATCTAATTTTAAGAAAAAATTATTTATCCTCAAAATATATTAGTGTATAATAAAAATTCCATTCAAATTCCTAATTTAGCTCAAATATACGAACATCAAGGCTCGACGTAAAGAATTTATTATAAAGAAACATAATACAATGTCTCAAAAATAACTTTTGTATATTACTAGTATAGTACTAACAAATACGTCATATCTGTTGCTCTGATAGAATATAAAATAGAAAATAAATAAAAAAACTACGACAATCTACTTATTGAAACCATGTCAACGAGCCCCAACACGATAGTTCTGCTGTAAATTGGTGAGGAGTTCTATATCCTACTGTTTCAAGGTGATGCGGCGGGATCAAGTCAAGGTTACGCAACTATATTTTTTGAATATTATTCCTTGTACAGTAAATTTCAATTAGACCATTAGAAGTTCCCGAGGAGGACGGCAGTCGGGATGGCCTCGAACTGCCGTACGCATCAGCGAGGGGTGCGGGGAGGGCAAGACCACACTTTGCCCTTCTGAGACGAGCTCCGCCAGCCACGAGCGGAGCGTCACGCGGGAGGGGCAGCGGATGCGCATGCGCAAGCGATCCCGAGGCCTCTCCATTTCCGTGTTGAGAAAGGCCATCGCAGGGGTTTTAGTGGGTATAAATCGCCACATAACCCGTTCTCCCCCCCCCCAGGAATCGGGTATCTTTTTGAAGATTTCCTCTGCGTGAACAAAAAAGACCATTAGAAGTTGTACAGATCCTTTCAACGATCCTTTTATTAGGTAGCTACGATGCACAAACAGACACACTGATAAACCTACACACGTAATATTAATAACACAAACAAATTAGGCACAGGTTGCTAAAAAAACATTATTTCAAATTTCTCACCCCGCGTTTTTATCGCTTGACATTTGAGACAAGAAATCCATTAAAACTGCTACGGGGCAACATATAACTGTAATATGATACGAATACGTTAAAATCCGTCACGCCTACGGAGGATTCATAAATTATAATAATTTACTGAATTGGAGACAGCGCCTAACACTAGCACGCCTCTTGCTTTGTCTCGGCTTTACATTTAAAGCAACATTTTGCTAGACTAAAGTATCTAATCAAGTACTAATATATATATAAAAATTCGATCTGTCTTAGCGATTACGGAATGGATTTTAATAAAATTTTTATCTTTTTGAAAACTGATCCTGTGAATTTTGGTAGCGATCGGGTCAACGGATTTTTTTTACTTTTTGGCAAGAATAGGTCTTTAGTATTTCAATTCGACATTAATTACTATATAAGAAGACATCTGATAATATGAAACAGTAAAACGCGTTGAGCCGATCTTACAAACACTAGGAACAGAGCAGCACATGGATAAAGGATAACGCGTTGGTGTGGTGGTAAATTGTGTGCCTATAACATCAATGGTTTCTTTCGCTCAAACATTTCGATATATTTCTTCTAGGTACAAATCTTTCTAGTCTTCCATCTTAGTAAGTCTAGAGACTCACATTAAGCTGTCAGCATTGATTGTTATCACAGACGAAAGTAGTCTTTACTCTTGACGGGGTAATTATACTAGTCTGAAAAGTTATCGTCTTGCCCTTTCGTCGGAGTTAAGATAGCATAGCATTTAAGTAAAAATCATTTATTTTTATACCCGGACTAGAATACGTAATGAATAGATTCTATCTAGCAAGAAAAAGTCGTGAAAAGGGTTCGAGGTATACAGTCGAAAGTAATAAACAGAAGTACACACACACCACTCGTTGTGTTATTTAAATAAGACTTTCTTCATCCACAACACATCCCTTAAAAATACGAGTATATGTACTATTAAATATAATCAATAAATTATCAAAAAATCTTAATTTAAAATATCCTATTTATCCTATGTTTAAATATATTTTGAACACTTCATCATCAACATCTTTTATCATGCTTAACTAATACATATCGCTGCTTTTCAAGAATATCGATGCAACTAAAAATGACGAATTTTAGGGAATGATGTTTTTAAATTTCTTTATTAATGTGTTGGTGCATAGCTGCAAACTTTAAACGATTCCTGTATGTTATAACTTTATTGACTTAAAGAAAATTCATCATCGCAACTCTCTTCATGATAAAACATCAAAGATTAATGGTCTTTTGACAGACTAAGTTCTATTTGTTAGAATTTTGAATTACTACGATATTCTTGCAAACCAGCGATATGTGTTTTGTCAACATGAAGGAGCCTTAAAATTGCGTATAAAGTATGACTACATACTATACAGATTTATAAGTAATATACTAATAATATTTAGTTTAATTTTGTTTTGAAAGACAAAATTTTCCTAATTAGAAACAAAAGCAATAATCCGTTACACGTCGCTTATTGTCACGAAACAGAAGTAGTCAGAAATACAAAAGTTTGAAGTAATCCCACACATACAATAGACGTCACTTCGACTTCCGTATAAGCGACAGCCATTGTGACTCGTGACGCGGAAACTGTGATACCTTTAAAAATATATGTGCTATAATAATATATAGTAAAAGCCTTTCCCCGCGGCTTTGCTCGCTCTAATTTGATTTATCCGTACAATTTTTGAATTCCCGTTTCATCCCTTATTACAAGTTGAATGTACACAACCCTAATTCCACCAGGGCCGTGTTTAACCGATTCGAGGCACATTCGGTAAATGGGGCTCCCAAATACTTTGACAGAGAACAATTTTGTTAAAATATTTATAAAGAATAAATGGGAAAAAATTAAGATTTATTTAACTGTTATCTTTATTTCTTTACTGTCAACGTAATATTCACAGAAAAACAATATTTATAGTTTAAATTTTTGGATGCTAAATCATTTTATAGTCGGAAAGACGGGCTTGAATTCCCCTGATGTCATAATATAATAATAGGAGAGCCTAGCTGTATCTCATATACGGACTGGCTCTGTCAGGTCAGTATCTCAGTCTCACAGAAGATCGGCGTGATGTAGCTAACATGGCTGCGGTTCGTACGGTAAGTGAGAGGGCCGGAACCCTTACCTGGCAATACATTTGTGGTTCTTTGCTGCAAGTTCCTATAGGCAGCGGTGATCACTTAACATCATGTGTATATAAAATAACTAGTTGTCTCTTGTGATTTCACTCGCGTTTATGATTACTGCTTCGCTCCTATGAGTCGCAGCGTGATGTGATATCATCGTGAGGAAACCTACATGTGTCGGAGAAATTCTGACACATGTATATCCGCCAACCCGCAGTGTAAGTAAACCTTCTCTTTTATGGGAGAGGAAGCCTTTGCCCAGCAGTGGGACATTTACAGGCTGTTACTTTTCTTTACTAATATTATAAAGAATAAGTAAAATTTGT
Source organism: Hypolimnas misippus (assembly GCA_037950945.1). Classification (NCBI taxonomy): domain Eukaryota; kingdom Metazoa; phylum Arthropoda; class Insecta; order Lepidoptera; family Nymphalidae; genus Hypolimnas; species Hypolimnas misippus. Next base: position 9,033,972 of record JBBEEQ010000011.1, on the reverse strand, counting down.
TTGTAAGTTTTAGTTTATTTATTGAGGAAAATTATATGCTACTAACTGTTTGGATTCACTCGCGTTTTTGGTTACTACTTCGCTTCTATGAGTCGTATAGTCATGTGATATAGCCTATAGCCTTCCTCAATAAATAAACTATCTAACACAAAAATAATTTTTCAAATCAAACCAGTTGTTCCTGCGATAAGCGCGTTCAAACAAACAAACTCGTCAGTTTCATAATATTAGTATACATAACTTGAGGCCTAATAAGTGTCTAAACCTGAGTATAAAAAATCTACAGAACTCTATTGTTTGAATTTTTAATTTTGTAATTTAATTAATAAACTTAATTTCTTTCTCTAAATTTGAAGTTAAAAAAGGTAAAATTTAAAGTTAAGTAAAATTTAATTTAGAATTTAATCAAATTCTTAACGTCACTTTTACAACAACAGACAGTAAAACGGTTTGACTTTACGACGTCAGTTTATACGCTTATCTCTCCTTATTAAACAAATCTAATTTTTTACACAACTACAAAAAAAAAGAGTGTTATGTTTTTAAGACTCTTAGATTAGATTTGGAGATGAGTCTCTTTATTCCGTTATAACTTTTAATCAATTGAACGGATTTAAATGTTTAGTGCAGAATATTTTTATTATTTCGGATTATATTAATAAACATAATTTTTTGAAACTGCACTTTTGTATTACTTAGTAAAAAAATTGCAATATAAATTAATACCGAATGTAACATTAAAATTGTAATTTTATATGTATTATTTGAATAAATGTACAGTCCGAATTTGCATGATATAAAACTCAACGGAAATCCTAATTTGCTGTATTCATATAACGTCTACAGGAGAGCCCGTAACCTTGTATAGCTATCGCAAGCAAACGAGCTTTTGAACAACCTTATAGGTATTTTAATTTCGTGGAAATAACGTAAATAAGTCAAAGAATCTAAAATTTTCGTTTTATATATTTTATTTACACAAAAATAGTACTTATTTATTTTTCGCATCAATGATCGCCAAATAAGATATAAAAGTATCATCCAATGGTAATATAGTAGTATGTTAAATATAATTAATGGTGATATTAAATATATTCTTATATGTGTAAGATATTACATGGCAAAATATTAATTACATTTTACAAACCTCATCTTTTAAATTAAATTGGATAACCAAGCAAAAAAGAGGCCGATCTTTAGTAGCTAATACGGCATGTTTTACACACGTTCCCCTGATAGTAAATTACATATTGTGGACGGTTAACAAACTATGTACTACTACTATGTACTACTACTAGGTGCCAAAAAATGCTTTACATTATAAGACTTTAAAAAAGATTTTTCTTTTAAACGAAGGCAAACAGGCAAATGGTACCACCTGATGTTAAGTGGTTACCATCGCTCTTGGACATCTGCAATACCAAGGGCGTTGCGTGTGCGTTGCCAGTCATTGACAGAAAGTTGTCTATGCACTCGACGCTTGAAAACCCCCAAATTGTAGCGCTTTGGAGGAACCCTCAAACCTCAGGAGGTAGTTCATCACAACCTGCACCGCATTTTCGTTTTCTTGGATGAGATAACGGATGGATGACTTGTTTTAGTTATTTTGACAAACAAAACTACTAAATCGGTTTTGACATAAATTCTATGACACCAATCTGAAAGCATTTATCCTTTCGAATTAGTTTTCCTATTTTTTTCTTATGTAAAACAATAAGAACCAACGTAAGTAAATCTTTATGAAAATCTAAGACCAAAACTTATAAGTGTAATTCTCGCCTAAAAGAGATTTCTCCTAGAATTCCCATGAAAGAATAAGCGTAGACAGAAAATATTCAAAGTAGACAGACATAGTCATACAAAATATAAAAAAAAAACATGTATAATGTAATGCTATAGATTATGCACCACAAAATTCAATACTTTGTGCAAAACTCTATTCCTTCCCTAATAGATTTCAACAACAAATACCATCTATACTAATATTATAAAGAGGTCAAATTTCTTTGTAAGTTTGTATGTTTATATGTAGGGAGTAATATCTGAAACTACTGATCCAATTTGAAAAAATCATTTACCGTTAGATACCCTGTTTATTGGGGATGGTTATAGCCTATATTACATCACGCTACGAGTCATATGAGCGAAGAAATACAATAAGCGGTCGTGAAGCCGCAAGGGGTAGCTAGTATCAAATAAAGTACAAAGAAAAAGAAATCACGTGACTAATCTTGGAATTGACGCTGATTAGCAATACTGTGTCAAGCCTCACGGACTTCGTTTGGAGAAAATGGCGTCTAAAGATGTCAAACCCAGTCATAATAAATTAGTTTGAAGTATCTTCATGTTTTCTTTTCTATTTTGATATATTGGATCAAAAGCAGATAGGGTTATTTTAATACGTTATCTAATAATAAGTTTTTAAATATTTGAGATTATTTTTTAAATTGCAATATATGGAACGTACCTGAAATTCGAAACATTGCGTTAAGAAACTTTTTTCCATACTTATTTAGTTTAGATGACTTGAATTTTTTTTTGAATAATGTTAAATAAGTGACGTAGTATAAAAATACATCAATATCTCAAAATTTGACTTTTTGTGGGTTGACACATTATTGCTTATCAGGATCCAAATATAATAAATCCAAATAATATACGTAATTATGCTGCCTCTGGGCTTTACGAATCCCGTGTATGTTGATTAAATTAATACTTTCAATAACTTTTCAAAAGTAATACGTACGTGGTCCTCTGTAACCATGGATGAGTTTCGCATGCTAGCAATTTTGATACGTAAAATGAGACTCCTTTTTTACCAATGAAATTTGCGTTATAGCGTTTTATACATCATGTATTTTGTGTTCCGTATTAATTTTGTATTCCGATTTGAAATTTTATTAGGAAGAATGATTTATTTATCAGTCGTAATACATATTTTTATAGTTAATAATAAATAAATAATTAATTGAAAACATTAGACCGCGTAACAAGACCATAGAGAATCGTTATTAAAGAACTTTAAGTCATTAAAGATCTAAACCGTAATTCTAATTAAAAATGATATAAGAAACCAAAAATGATTTTTAAATACCTATTCAACGACACCCCACTTAATACGTTTCGATTTTTTTTTGTTTTTCACATTATGGCGTCCAAAACCGGCTATTTTGATTTTTCAAAATATTATATTTTCTATAACATTCGCGTCATTATGATGAATTAAACGATCTATCATTTATCAAAATCGGCCCATGCGTTTAGTCTAAATAGTGCCACAAAGGTACAAACCCACATACATATATACATGTACATATAGTAGACTTATAGACACATTACCCTCCTTTCCGTGGCGCAGTCGGGTAAAAAATTTCAGTGGCTTAATTAGAACAGTCGTGAGAAGCTGGGGCGAGTAGCATATGTATACCTATATAATAATTTAAAAATTTAATAGATCATTGAATCAAAAGAGTCAAACTTCCTTACACAAAGACATCTGTTTAAAGAAATCTTGAGACATAGCTAGAAATATAAACTTATACAAAACTTTCACCATCTAATGTGGATGCTGATAAGCAATAATGTGTTAACCCACAAATAGTCAAATTCCTAGATTTTGTATTCTGATAATGCGTCATGTAAATTAATAATAATAATAATAATAATCATTTATTTCGGATTCATCCATATTTTTGTTAGTAATTTACAATAATCTTAAGTGCTATGTTAGTAAATTTATTTTAATTAAATTATGCATTACAGGACAATCATTCTTATTAGCAATTCCACTTAGTAGACTGTTAGGACTGTCCCTCAACTTGCGAAGAAGGGAAGCGGCTCGTTTCCTTCTAATCGCTTTAAAACCATCAACTTGCGCGTCCACAAACATTCCCGACGCGCTGCAGTATCGCGACAGCCCCAACAGCATCCGAAATGCATTATTATATTGGACCCGGAGAGCATTAACGGTCCTACCCACATAACTTGACCAGAGGCTGCACGTGTAAAAAGTTTGGCAGTAGGCTCTAAAGAGCGCCAGTTTTACGTCACAGGTACATCGTGCAAATCTCCTTACATTAGATCAACAAGCATATTAGATCTGACCGCCAACGCTCTTCGTTCTCTCTCTACATCAAAATCATCAGTCATATCGGCAGTGACAATGTGGCCCAGATACTTAAACTGCTGTACACGTTTTAAAATATTACCCAACAATCTGATGGGAGGATATTTAAAGTAGCCCTCTATATTTTTACCAAATATTAATACTTCACTCTTTTTTCCGTTATATTTTAATCCATGTTCAGCAGCGTATCTCTCGCAGACATGTATCATCTTTCTAAATCCCTCTACAGATGGACTCAATAGGGCCATGTCATCAGCATAACTGATGTTATTAAAGGCTACTCCGTCCAGATAACATCCGGCATGTAGACTACTGAGTTTTACAATTAATTCATTTATATAAATGTTAAATAGAGTCGGAGACGTTAAGCCGCCTTGCCTGACTCCACATTCCAATCTATATATATCTGACTGTGCATCTCCCCACTTAACAACATTAATTTGGTTTTTGTACCAATATTTAAATATGTTGATTAACTCCATTGGTACATTTGTTTTTTCTAATTTTTCCCACAGCTTATCATAGGCTACCATATCAAATGCTTTTGACATATCTAAAAAGCACCCAAAGACCTTTGTTTTCCTGTCTGTGTAGTACCTAACGATCGTTTTTAAACATAAGATGGCCGTTTCAGTTGATAGACCTGCCCTGAAACCATGTTGAGCATCATGCAATGGTACATCCTGTAAGCGGTTGTTCATTAGACTATCAAACACTTTAGCCACAATAGTAGCCAAAGATATCGGTCTATAGTTTGTCTTATCAGATATGTCCCCGGTCTTATTTTTAATGATAGGTATAACAACTGTTTTTAGTAAGTCTTCCGGCATATATGAGTGAGAAATGCAAAAGTTAAACAACAAAGCTAAGAATTAACCTTATCCAAAAAAAATTCAAGTCATCTAAACTAAATAAGTACGGAAAAAAGTTTCTCAATTTAATGTTTTGAATATTAAAGTGTGTTACATTTTTTGCGATATCGAATAATTTCAAATACCTTAATAACTTATTATTAGATAAAACTTTATATTATACCAAATTGCAATTAATTCATTAAACTATTTTTTTTTAGTACTTACAGGTTTGACTTCTTAGCCGAGGGCTTTTTCACAAATCTTTGAATGCAGTTTTTCTTAATTTAAATATCAGCTGACATGGTTCCTTTAAAAAAAAAAAATATATATATATATTATATATATATATATATATATATATATATATATATATATATATATATATATATATATATATATATATATATATATATATATATATATATATATATATATATATATATATATATATATATATATATATATATATATATATATATATAGCTCTTTTTTTCACAGTTTCTGTTTTCTTCCTATTGGCCTATCTTTCTTTTTTTATTTCTTATTTGATTTTTATCAAGTGTATATAAAGTTTAAGTGAGTTCTTATCTCATTTAAGATTTTCGTTAAATTATGTGTCAAACTTTGTTATGTAAGCTGAACTAATGGCGTATCCTAAAGTTTTTGTATTTCGCCTTAAACTCCCTGAGGCCATAGATAATGTTCACCACACTGACGGACACAAGGGTTTCTATTTTCCCAATAAGTTTTGAGGATAATGTAAAACTTCGTGAAGGAATGTTGCCTGATATGAGGAAAAAAAAGTTACTTTACATACAATATGCAGCACTTATTTCATTTACTTTTAGACGAGATTTACACTTGTAATTATTACTCAATTTTGGGGTGTAATTAATAAACAATTTATCAACAGACTTCAAAACTTATTTACCTTGCAATGTATGGGTGTGTGTGACTATGTATGTCTTCTTTGTTTGTGTGTGTCTATGTCTGTCAAACGAGTAAAGTAAAATAGTTTTATAAATAATTAACGTCCGACCGAATGTTGCATTTTGGCCGAACTCGGAGCCGAAATTGTTCATAAAAATCGATGCTATGACTAATTTGTTCCCGACCAAGGAGGTGTTTTTGGCGGATGTTGAACAAAGCCGAAGTCAAAGCCTGAACTTGAATCGTACACTACAAATAAACATGTAAGTACAGAAATAGAAAAACATGCGATGTTCAGCTAACGACTTTGATTAATTAAAAATGTTGATTAATGTAACAAAATATATTATGGAATTAAATGGGACAGTAATTAGCGTTTTGACTCAAACAAAATGTACACTTCCATTTATAATTTAAGTTTTTTTTTTTTTTGTACATACTCATTCATTTTTTAATTGAGATCAGAATTTGGATATAAATGTATCGCATATTTTTAATTACGAAATTTTACGTAAATGTAACTCGATATTGGTGGTGCGATGACGCGCGGCTACTGGCATTTTTATTAATTATTAATATATTTTTAACATTGTATAATATAAAAGAAAATATGAAACTTACGTGGACGGAGGAATATGAAATTTCACGCATTTTGAGTTTATACAGAGTTCATCTTTATATGAGGAATTAAATGCTATTATATTTTTTTTTTAATTACGCATGAAAAATATATTAAGTCAATGAAATGACTTACATGTTTATTGTTAAAGTCTGTGGTCGAATTAAGAATGAATAGAACCTTAATAATGTCTTATAAACTAAAGTAAAGTAATAAGGATTTTTCAGCGTAGTTTGCTCAAATACAATGTTTGTTTGTTTTATATGACATATGATTGCGATAATACTTTGTCAACTAATTCTTAGCACTTGCGTGTATATGTATATACATAAAGAACAGCAGTGCAGTAGTAGCAGCGCGTGTCGTACTAACCAAATATAAAAATATTTTTTTAACTGTCGTCCAACATAATATTAATGCGAGCCAAATTGCGAGCAAAAGTTAGTAGACTCCTCCACAATTCGCAATTTCGTTTACTACAATAATGTATCTACTTATTGCAGTTATTTCGATTTAATTACTTAATCGATTTGATAAAAATAGTATGGAACCATTTTGGAAGTATTTCCATCCAAATAAAATAATCAAAATCAGTTAAGAAATTACGAAGTTCAGTTCTCCTTTTTGAAAGCGCTTAGAAATACAACAATGTAACTTAAATGAAAGCGGGAATCCGATATACTTACTCGTATATGTAGAAGTTGGAAAACTATTCGTGTGTTTGGATATAAGGGATCAACATGGTTCTATTAAAGATAGTTTCCAAAACACTTCCAGTTATGTATGTAAACATAAAACATTCAAGTGAAGAGACGTGTAATGTCTAAGTTACTTTGACATCTTCACATTCTCTACAAGTATTTTATTGTTTGAACAAAATGTTGAAGCTACAAGTTACTCAACATTTTGACGGACAGATATTGTATTGCGAATATATTGAAGCACACAACTAAAAGCCATTAATCAAGAATTGAATTGAATTGAAACACATAAAAGCAATGTCAGGCATTAGACTTAGTTACAATGTGTACATATCAATCGATAATCGCAGGTTCAACTCTGACTAGCATTCAACGGAATTTTCAAGTGTGAAAATGTTTAAAATTTTTGCTATTCTTTTATTTTATTTCACGTTTAAATTCAAAGGAAAAATCGTGAGGAATCCTTTTAGTAAAGTATTAATATTTTTGTGGATGTACAAAATATTGTTTTTAATTTATTGAGATGGAACTGAAAGTGTGCCTATCTGTTTAAAAATATTTGTACTAGCACCGAGATTATAAATATCTCGAACGGCTCTTTTTGAATATTACAGATGGTTTTAATGTCAGCGTGCTTACCCCAAAGTAAAATGCCGTAAGAGAAGATGTTACGAAAATAACTAAAGTATACTAGTCGTGCTGTATAAATGTTGGTTAATTGTCTAAACTTTCTAAGTCTTCCGGCAAGGGATCAATGACAATCTCCGCAAAGCAAGACTATTGCCTGCTATTTTGGACTCGGTATTTTCAAGTCCATAGGTATATGATTTGATGAATAAACGTGCTTTTAGCCATCAGTCTCTTAGAGTCTTAAACCCTATACAATACTTTTTAGACTGTTTATTTTTCCAGAAATCCGATATTTTTCATTATACTCGTATGCACATTGTAGTTAAAACAGACATACAAAAATATGAGTTTCGAATTCGAAAAACAAGGGCGAAATAACTGCCAAAAAGTCAAACGAAAATGTAAAATGGAAAATAACATCCAAAGCGGTATTCAGAGCGCCGCGGATTGCAAACATTTTCATAGTTGAAGATGTAACTTTATTATTATTGCGGAATTTTTTACACAAACCTAAAAGATGTTAAAAAAGTTAATTAAATTTCAAAATACAAAATCTGATATTTGGACACTGATATGCTGTGTCAAGCCACACGAAGTTTATTATGAGAAAATGGCGTCTAAAGATGTCAAACCTATTCTTAACAAATTTGTTTGACGACATATATTCATCTTTTCGTTTCTATCAAAATAGGTAAAAAAAAATAAAATAATTTGAAAGCAGATTGGTGTAGTAAATAATAATAAATAGTAAGTTCCGTCTGATACTAAGTTTCTTAAATATATGAGATACATTGTAAAATATGGAACACACTTCAAAATTCCAAACATTAAATTAACAAACATTTTTCCGTGCGTTTTTAATTCAGGGGGCCTAGACAAAATACTTAGCGATTATCGAAATTTATAGTAGAAAACTCAAAATGTATGGCAAATGACATAAGACTTAGAAAAGTCACGTGATTGGGTGAATAATGATTGGAGGAAATAAAATGCATAGACAATTGCTTATTTTTAAGCGATTTATTTGTTCGTTATCATATTTCTAGCTTATCGAATGACATGGAAATGTTAGAGACCTAATATTTTTATGTACTAATCTCAAAAATGTATATAAAAGGCTTATTTCGAAGTTATGTGACTTTTCGATTGAGTTTTCAATAAAATATGCCTATTTATATATTACAATTCAAATCGTCTTAAATAAATAGCTAAAAATGTTGAAATTAATTTTGATTTTGATTTAATTTTAATTTAGTCGAATTGAGACTTGTGTGAGCTTGATTTGTGCTTTAAATTGACGAAGAACAGTAATCTCAAGGTTCAAAGAGAGTGAATTATAGAAAAATGAGAATGTTTAACCCTTAATAGCCTAGAGTTTCAATTTTGATACCGATCTTTTAAACCAAATGTTCACATTACTATTAGTTTTAGCCTAGGTATATCTAATTTATTTATGGCCTTAATGCCTGAAGTATCAAAATTGATACCTGTAATTTTTCTAAATAAATATGTAAACTTAATATTGTGATTTTTTAACTATTTTTCTTTCATCTAAACCTTCAAGCAAACAGTAGTATTTAAAAATCAAACACTTTCGTAAATCAGGCTATTAAGGGTTAAATTGCTGAATCAATATTTTCTATGACATCGGTAAAAAATGGCAGTTCATAAAACAATCAAAATTGGAAGTTATTTTTCTTGTATAATGTAATTAAGTAAGGAATAAAAATTATCAAACACTTATATTGATGAAGGTATAAATATTTAGATTTTTGTAATATATATGATTTTCAACTACAAAAACTCTTTAAAAAGGCTGTTATGAGCATTTCTGAGTCCTTAGAACAAAATATGTATTTTTTAAATTTATAAATCATGCTAAATATTAATCATATGCATGTAATTAAGTTATAATTTAAATACATACAATAAATATTTTTTATTGAATAAATCTTAAAACGATAATTTATTTCATAATTTAGATTTCCTTACTTTTTATCTTTAAAGATATATTTTGATAATAAAGGAATTTTTTTATTTTCTGAATAATAGCTTATTTAAATCAATGATAAAATTAAAAAAGACATTTTAATTCAGTAAAATGCCAGGAAAATAAAATTATGTAATACTATAATATAAATATACAACCATTTCTAAAACAAAATTGGATAAATTTTCAAAACTATTTGCAATTCTTACATATGTAACAAATGATTAGATGTTATTATTATTAAGTAAAAGACAACACAAATTATTATAAAGTTTATTTACATATATAATCTTGAATTTGTCCTGCCGCCACCGGATCAGAATAGAAATGTTAATGGTCACAAGGTATAGCACCTTTGCATAATTGTTTTGATATGGAAAGGTCTCCACCCTGCGTTGGTAATATGCCCAGTGTCCATACTAGATTATCAACAAAACAAAAGAAATACCAATACAATGCAAGTCGTAATATGTCTTGCCTATCTCGCAGTGTTAAGTGGCGTGAACTATCGTTTCAAATACAAAAGTTAAGTTAGTTCCAAGTTTTAAGTAAGAAAGATAAGATTCGTATCCGTATCCGCGGATTTTAACACTGAATATCCATATTCAGATCCGTATCCGAGGATATTATTTTAGCAATCCAACACTAATCAGTAATTATAATTACTGTAAGTTAATTCTACTATAACCTTCTCGCAAGTACAAACAATTATAAGTTGATAAAGTTTTATCGCAATGCACATAAATACGAACGAACAAATATTGAAATTCATATAGTAAATATTAAAAAATAAAACTATCCCATCATTTTTAAATATCGAGCAGAATATTTCACGTCACTGTCACGAAAACAGTTTTAGAACAACCAAATTTTCGCATTAAATATTTTAAACGAATCAACGAAACCGACAACCGCCTGACAAACATCGTTAGTTTATTTTCGACTTCCGCTAGCAGGTGGCAACATTCGTCTCTTGTAGGGCTACCATACTTCTAGATTTCTCCAGATTTCAAACGACTGAAAGTCATTAACGGTTTGCTTTTACGCAAAAAGTGGGGTGATATAAGTTTGACCACCATTTGTGTCTGTGTGTCTGTCTGTGGCACTATAGTTCCTAAACGGGTGAACCGATTTGGATGCGGTATTTTTTATTTGAAAGAGAATTTTCTAGAGATGGTTCTTAGATATGTTTTACCAAAATCGGTTCAGTATCAATGAAGAGATTATCGGTCTTTTTTTTTTAATTTCAATTTTAGTGTTGTGCATATGGATACACATTTGTGCTGTGAGTCGGATACAAGACACCAGTCAATATTTTTTTTTCATATTATCAATACGAAATCAACAACTACCTGCATACGCATGTAGCCACTATTTGGGTCTAGTTGTATACACTTGACACAAAGTGATTGCCCTTCAAGTGTGCGGTGTAGGCAAGAACTGATTCACCGGAAAGAAAAAGTGTTACATTTGCGCAGCACCTTGATCTCATTCGGGGATTTTTTTGTATGTAGTTGTTCATATCATATTCTATTTGGATTACAAGCCCAGATTTCTGATTTTCCTAAGTATTTTAAAGTGACAGCCCTAATCTCTCGTAGTGCTGCGTCACAAAACTATTTTAAGACGTCGAAGTGTGACCCGAGATAAAACTAAAGTGGGCTGTTATCTTCGTTATCGTAGAGATACGTGTGATGAGTCTGGTTATCTCTTGTATTAGAACTAATGCGCGTGCGCGCTTAAGTGTTTAGAATTGTGTACTGTTTTAATATATTTTATCGGAATTTTGAAACGATACCTTCTAATACTGTTCCATTGGTACTACTAATCTAAATGTATTAACAAAAAATTATTTTTCTAACTCTTAGTTCTGTATTTTATTGAAATACAAGTCGAAACAAGTGAAATCCAGTTTTTACCAGATCTGGAAAAATGTGAACGTATAAGTATTACTAGACATTTAAAATGCTTTTATACTAGACAATCAGTTTCTGTCAAATGTAAGACATTTCGATATTTCTTATGTGTCTCTTTAGACAGTATTAAGGACTACGTAGTAAGGACGAGGAGTACAGCAGCCGTGATGGCCTCGAACTGCCGTACGTACCAGCAACGGATGCGAGAAAGGCGAGATCACTCTCTTGCTTTCCTAAGATTAGCTATGCCAGACATGAGCGGAACTTCCGTGTTTTGGAAGCGATCCTGCGAACTCTTGAGTTTCAAACTGATGAAGACTATCCCAGGGGCTTAAGTGGGTAGAAACCCACATAATCGAATCTCTCCTGCGCCTTCAAAACGGGTACCTTCCTTAAGATTTCCCCTACAAATAAAAAAACATTACTAAAAATACAAAAACGATAAAGATGACATAATGCAAATAAGTTACAAATATTCAGTACGCGAAAGAATTTGTTTAAACGAGTCAACAAACTGATAACGTTCTTATTTGAAACAAGCCGTATTTCTTTATATTTATCGTTGAAACAATTTCATAAGTAAATATAATACAAGACTTGTAGTTTCCAGACCGAATGAAGTCAAGGAAGCAGAGCATTCTTTATAATTAGTGATGTGCTGGACATCCGTATCTATCCACGGATATTCGAGAGAGAAGAAGGATCCGTAGCCGTTACTTTTTCTCAGATCTTTACGGATCGACGGATCTTTTACCTTGAAATTTACAATTTAACGTATTCACGGCAACCACAAAATCAGTGAGTGGACGGGATAACTTGCAGCGATTTTACGGCCCTAAACGTTAAATCACTGTAAATGGCTGCGTCTTCTTCGACTTCAAAATGTTTTAGAAAATATTTATTTTTTGCTTGTTTCATTTTCGAAGTCGGTCTGTTTTTTTTTTTAAGTTTTTATTTTACACTTTTAAGTTTTTAATATAATGAGTTCTCCTGGTGTTGCACCATATCTTCACTTTACCATGCATTATGACGAGCCTAATTGCTTAGAAATCGTATTCAAGAAATCGAATCCCGTGAAATATTTATTATTCAGTAGTTCCGGTGGCCATCTGTGAACTTTATCATTTTAATTCCATTTCACCAAATATGGCTTTCCAAGGGCAAATTCATAAGTTACTATCAAAAACACCGAAATCGGTACAGGTTTGATCTATAAAATTGGAAGAGTTCCTTTGATTTCTCCAGGTGGATCTAATGGTGGAAACCATTAGATCCTAATCTGGGGACAATGGGACCGATTTCGGTCCAGAATTGACAAAAGAAATTGAAGAACAAACAAAAATAATAAAAAAGAATACATACAGCCGAAAATAGAACCTCCTCCTTTTTAAAAGTCCGTTTAAAAAGAAATAATTTGCAGTAGGTAATACCTTTCATACTAAATTTTGTTCGGTAATAAGCCGAAGCCCCATGCTGATGAAACCGCAGACAGAAGTAGAAATATATAACAGACCTTGAAATATACGTATACAATTACTTGATATTACATGGAAATATAATATCAATTAATTGCATACGTATATTTCACGGAACATTGCTCTCTGCCTAGGTAAGTAGGAACACTTACATAGGCAGAGAGCAATGTTCTTCGTGTATTTATGCGTATTTTATTGCACGGAATGACTTCACTACACAAGTGAAGTCATTCCTTGCTCAAATAGTAGGAATTATCTGAAAATTTTTCCGAGAGCTTTGAAAATTGGTGATCTTATAAATTTTGACATGCTGGTATTTTTTTTCAGGTGCGCCGCCATATTGGAAAAATGGCGCCCAAAATCAATTAGACAATATCCTGTCCTACGAATTTTTCTATGATAAGAAAAAACTAGAAAACATTCCAGGTTATATCACCAAATGACTCATAGTATAATCGTTTATACTTAACCCAATGAGATGAATATAATATATCGTAAAACAAGTCTCGATTATAGAATAAGATTGAAGATAATAATAAAAATAACTAGATTTTTAGTCAACCAAGTTTTTTGTAACATCTTACTTAGTTTTGTTTTATCTATACATCGTATAAATATTCCTTTGATCATTTTGTTAATTATGATTTAATACTAGCTGGTGCCCGCGATTTCGTCTGCGAAACATTAAAATAAATGAAAAAAGTAACCTAAGATATTCCTTATAACATTATCTATGTGTGAGTCAAAGTCTCGTCAAAATCGGTCCAGCCATTTCAGAAATTAGGTTAAACAAACAGCCGGACAGACGGAGAGACAAAAATGTTTAGGATTGATTTTTTGATGTAAGTATAGTATATGTTTTTATATCAATTTAGTAAAAAGCTGTTAATTTGAAATTACAGACAGACACTTAAATTTTATTTTTTATATAGATAAAATGAATAAAAGGCAGAGTCTGCTGAATATATTGATATTAAATTTATATAGAATTGGTTTGTTTCAAAGTTTATTGGTTGGATCTTAAGAAACTAATAAAGTTGTATTTGAAATGCTAAAACGCTCTTAGATATATTAGTATTGACGGTTTGTTTGTATGTACTTAGTTTAGAGAATGACTAGTTTATATCGACAAATACTTAAGTAACAATAATTTAAAATTTAGATGAAAAATTGTATTGCTAACCTTTAAATTTAGCAAGATTTTTAATGTGAAACGTCCAATGGGGCGTCTTGATGGGTGGGAAAATGTTTTGTTAGCAAGACCGGATGTTCTATCGACTCTTTTCGATCTGGCGCTTCCCTCTTAAGGTTATAAACAGTGCTAATAATTTATACAAATAAATAAAATTTAAGTGTCAGTTTTTAATTTCAATTTAACAACTTTTAACTAAATGCATATGAAAGTGTACACGATACTTACAGCAAAACACAATTTTAAAAGTTTTTGTCTATCTATTCGTCTATTTGTCCTGGCTTATCTCTGAAACGGCACAACCGATTTTGACGGGAGTTTCACTCGCAGATAGCTAATGTTATAAGGAGTTACTTAGGCTTTCTTTTACATTAAATTACTTGTTATATTAAATTAATAAATAAGAGGGACACGCGAAAACAAAATTGGAACCAATGAAATATATAACTACATCTGATTCAAGTAGGTAAAATAACATTATATAAATATATTTTTTTCTTAAATGAACTTGGGTGAGACCGCGAAGCACAGCTAGTGACCTTTTTTAAGATATTACTCATCTGTCAGACGTCGCGTGAGAACTAACCTTTTTATTTAATGTAGACTGTAGGTAGTAAATAAAAATAAATAAAAAACAAAAATAAAATATCGTTGTTAAAATTAATATATAAACATATTGTAAAGTATTGTCTATTTTTCTTCACTTGTCTTATTTGTTAACTTTATCCGGAACGAAAATCACAAAATTTCCAGTATTATTTTACATGAAAATGTTTCATTATAAAAAATGATTCAGTTCAATTATTTGATCGATTATTCGATTATTATGTGAGAAAAAAACGCCATATTTGTTTTCAAAATAGGACAAATAAAGAAAAATACACTATAGATGTGTTCAAAATAGTAAGTTCACCGAAACAGGTTTGATTGACAATATATAAGTATAAAGTACGTTCCATTCTAATTGAAAGATACCAAAGTGCTCTGTTCCAATAAAGAACCGAAAATTAAGAACGGTCGAGGTTTAATTAAAATAGAATCGTACTTACCTATACATTAATACACGTATCTACGTCACAAAAGAACTAATTGACCTATTTTGATGGAATTTTCTAGACTTTATCGATCTTCTAAGGGCAAAGTAGTTTTCAAGTACCCTCATGAGCGGTAGAAGTAATTAAGCGTTGGCGAAGTTGCAAGAAATGGTAATAAGTAACTTTATGGCTTAGGTGTTTTGTTTACAATTGCCATATTAAAATATAATGAATATCTTAAGGAATGAATTGTGTGAAATAGTAATTTAATATTTTAATTTTTTTTTGTTTTTGAGTACGTATTTAATACGTATATTACACTACATGCCTCTCGCGGTTTCGTTCGCGTTTATGTTTATTTCTTCGTTCTTATGAGATTTAGTGTGTTGTAATATAGCCTATAACCATCCTCGACAAATGTGCTATCCAACGCCAAAAGAATTTTTCAAATAAAAATTTACAAACACATTTTACCTTCTCATAAAATTAATATAGATAACAGGCGAATACTTCCCGTGAGGGAACGCCTTTTAAATATTAAAATAAAATATTCCTGCGGGCCGATATAAAAGTTATCTAACGATGAACAAAGTCAAGATATGTGGAAATTATATAAACCATCACATGGTAGAACTAAAGGTCGTTAAACCAATGAGAGAAGATAAAATGATCACGTGACTAATTCAATGCGTAAGGACCAAACCACATAGCCGCGTTACGATATCGTAACGTGCGTTGTGTGTATGTGCTTGGTCATAAGTAATTTCCGTATATTTTAACTTGTCAACAAACTAACTCATTGATAATTACATAACTTCGTCTAAGGCCGCGTGGTTTAAAATTTTGCAAAAAAAAGAATCTCATGTTATAAAAATAACATAAAATCACGTGTTAAATTGAATGTAAATATACATTCTTAGTAATGACGCGAGCTGTCAAAGGAATATCGGTTATAACTAGGGTTGTCAAATCTTAACCCATTAATTAAGCATCATAATCTCCTTTCAGCAAGCGACCAGTACCAGGTTAGTATCTTTAATATCCGGGCGATCAAGTTAATTAACGTTTAATAATCCTATACGTAGTATTTAATTTAATATCTTTAAGCTATATTATTAAACATATTTTGTATAAAATACAATATTTATTAATAAAAAAAATAATAGCTAAAATAATAAGAAGACATATTTTATGGTTCATAGTTCTTAATTTTAATTGGCAACCCTAAACGCAACACAGGAAGTGTGACCGTCACACGATTGTCAACACGAACGCACGAAGTAACAATTAGCGTATGGCGAATGCCTACTTTCTGCCGCACACAAAAACAAGAACATGTCACTCAAACTGATCTAGACGTTTTAATTTAGAATAAATTATAAAAAAAATAAAAACGTATATTATTAGAGGAATAGATTGAGATGATCGCATTAAGCACTAAAATGAGATTCTATAGCAAATTATACGTGACTATAATATCTCGGTTTCACTAACGCTTATAGTTACTGCTTCGTTCTTGAGTATATGATATAATTTTTTATGATGTAAGGCGAGAATTACACTAATGAGTTTTGCTCTCAAACTCTCATAAACATTTACAAAAGGTGTTTGTCATTGCGTTGCTTTACACCTAAAAGAATTTATTGTCTGTGCTTTGTTTTTGACACACGCATAACCTTCGTTAGGTCACCTAGATAACTGTTGCTAGGTTACAGAGATGTTTTATAACACATACGAATGTTAAACTTACAAATGTAACTTTAGTCTAATGTCGCGTTAATATGTCTTAATACAAGATGAACACAAGAAATTTTAAGTAGAAATCGATATGTCTTGAATAAAATAAATTTATTCAAAAAGAAGTCGCGACTAGCACTTACGTTGTATAAAATTGTAATTTTAATATTTCATTCAGCAATATCATTAATTACATTTACTTAAATTTTAAATTTATTTATACATAAAAAAAAAACAGATTTAAGAAATAAATAATAAAATAACTTTTTATACATATAATAAATAACATTTTTTGGGTATTCGAATTCTTTGGAAATTATATTTTAGTAGTAAATAAAAAAGTAGCAGTTTTTTGATGGCTGGAAACACGGAGAAGTTTTCTAGAAATAAAACCTAAATCTAGCTTAGATCGATTTGTTGCCTCCGAATTTCAGATTTAGACTTGCTGGTTTAAAGAATAATACACCAAAGATATTTTCAAAACAAAATTATTAAATGCATATGAATCGCGTACCTATATTATTTTAACATTTCGATGCGACAACGTTTCAAGAATTTAATTTTTTCTTTCAAGAACAAAAACCTTTTTACAGTCTTTAAAAATACTTTTTTTTATTCTTGACAAACAAATATAATCGCACCGGTCCGTGACCACGAACGTTGAAATGTTGGCGAAATGTTTAAACAATTAACATACCATTAATACTTACCAACCAAACATACATGAATGAAAATGAATGAATGAATGTCATTCAATTTAGGCGACGTTGCCTAGTACCCAGCTAGCGACTGAATAGGACAGGGGAGAGTTTCTTTTTTAGACAATTTGCGAGCTTGTCATGTTTGGAAATGGGTACAGGTTTTTATCTTTAAATGTTATGATGCTTACAAAATATCATTGACTTACACTATTTGTACTTATAATTTTATTTTACAATACAATATTATTTATGTTTTGTTTCAATCAGTTATACGCAATCATACTTAAGTAAGAAAGAAACAAATGGATAGTGAATATTCCAAACCATTATAATTTCATCGATGCAACATCGGTCAACGTACGCAAATTCTTTATTTTCTTATTAATCGTAAAATTATGCGGAAATACTTATAATAAAAAAACTACATGTAATAAACAAAGATAATACATTTTTTGGGATTTTATTATACAAACCTTGCCCCAAAACGGAAAGATTTTCTTTGCGAAATCGTAAACTAGAGGAACCATCTCCTTCGTGATGTCAGTTAAATATAATTGAAGAAGATAAAAAAAAAATAAATACAAAATATTTTATACAATCAATATAAATAACAACACCAGATATTTACGATGTAGTCTGTACATGACTTAGTACGCTTACCCAAACAATAAACGCATGACCCCCTTATATTATATTTAGCTCAGAAAGTATGTTGTATTTGATATCAACGAGCGTCGTTGAAAAACTCAAGCGAAATGAATTTAGAACGCATTACGAACGAAACGATGCATAAATATTTACACGTTAACAGATATTTCGTGAATAGCCTGTATTGATTCGATTTATATACAACTAGCATTCCGTCCGCGACTTCGTTCGCGTGGAATTCGATTATATCGCTCTCCCGTTTACATCGCATTCCCAGAAAGACCGGGCGTTTTTTTAATTAAAAGTAGATGATGTCCTTTCAAAAGACGTAAGCTATATCCCTGTAAAATTTTATCACAATCGGTCTCATAGTTTTTGAGTGTACTCGTCACAAACATACTAAAATCCAAATCTTTCCTCTTTATAATATTAGTACAGATGAAAATTCTAATTTATAAAAATTATGCTGGTTATGATTGTATAGTTTGAAATCTTTGGTTTTATCTTTATCGCACATAAAAAACATTGTAGACGAAAGTTTAATAACCTCCATATTCCCCCTCCGTTCTACAAAGTCGAATGACTAAACTTCTTACAATTTTCTCAACATTGTGTTAGATGAGAATTACATTTGTGAGTTTTACTCTCGAGAGCGACATGAAACAACTCTGTAATCGAGTAACAGATACATCGTAAATAGTTACGAAAGATGTAAATGTCAAAAATAAGGCACTGATAGTAAATTACTTGAGGTGTAAAGAAATGACTAATAACTTATGAAAATCTTTGTGAAAGTCTGAGAGTAAAACTTATCATGTGTAATTCTCGCCTTAGGGTATCTACTTACCCTAAATAAGATCTAAGAGATTTCTAACGTAAGACAAATAGTCATCACATCCACTAAGGACGTAAACAAAAACGTATTTTAAGAGTATTGGAAAAAAGAGAAACAATACACTTTTTCTTGACTTAAACTCAAACTTAAAATATACTTTATTCAAATAGGCCTTTACAAGCTCTTTCGAATCGTCAATATACAAATTTGTAATGGGAGTTCCACGTGAAGCTACCACCGGTTCGGAATGTGGACTCTCTTGAGAAGAGCCGGCGAGAAACTCAGTAGTTACTGCTAGAGCCAGAAACGCATCTATATAATATCAAATTAAAAAGTCTTTTCTTTGACACTATTTCAAAGAGTCCCAATACAATACCTCTTATGTAAGTGGGCGAAGAGCTGTATCCTGCTGATTACAGATGATGCTTCCAAATCAGGTCAAAGTTACGCAAGTATGTAATTTTAATAACGATATTAAAATTACATAGTTGCGTAACAGTGAATGATTATAATACCAATAGTGAATATCGAGTCGATTAAACTAGAAGTTTCTCAGATCCTTTCGACAACTAGAAAAGAGAGTTAACCTTCAAATGACTGAACATCTAAATTATAACTAGGTGACCGGAACTCATAACATACATAATGTTTCCTAAAAGAACTATCCGCCAATTTCACGCTGATATGCAACACTGTGTCAAGCCACACGGACTTCATTTTGAGAAAATGGCGTCTATAGATGTCAAACCTATTCATAACAAATATGTTTGAAAAAGTATATATCCACCATTTCTTTTACTTTTTGATAAAAGGTATTATGAATTAAAAGCAAATTGATATATTTAATATTAAATCTTATATAAAGTTTTTCAATTATTTAAGATTATTGGATAAATTGCAAAATATGGAACGCACTTGAAATTTAATACAATTAATTAGGAAACGTTTCCGCACTTTTTTAGTTTATATGACCTTAAATTTTTTTTTAATTATATTAAATACATATATAGGTGATGCCGTATTAAAATGCATCAAATTCTCCGAATTTGACTTTTTGTGGGTTGACACATTATTGCTTATTAGCATCTTAGCATTGACTTAAGGTAACCGTGCCGTCCTATTTCCATAAACTTTAAATGCCGTCATCTGAAGACATAAAGCTATCGCTATATGGTAGGCAAAGTCAACCAAACAGAAGCATAAGACTACCAAAAATCGTTTAAACCGTCTAAAGAAGTTGTTACATCGATAATATTCCAGGAAAACAAAGATATCACTGAACATTTCGATGTGTTCATACATTGAGAACAATAAACGATCCATTTTGATGTTAATGCATACTGATAACTTGATAACGCCCGTGATGAAAATTAAAAGTATAATAAATCGATAATAATAAAAATAGATGCACTGATATATGCGAGATAACACAAAGGCAATAAACATCCCAATTATAATATCTGATTCATCGTTAACCTATATCCAAATTGAGGTCCTTAATGATGTTACTTTTCTTTATATGTTATGTTTTTCTTGATATGTAAGCCAAATAAAGACATTTAGAATTTGAGGTCTTCGCCGATTGTAGAGATTTGAGTGATTATTTTTCCATTTAATAGGACATATCCCCAAGCTAGTCCTATTTAAATTTGATTAAGACCCGAACTAATGAACGGCTCTTCTTAATGGACGTAAGCAAAAGCCTTAAAAATCGGTTACAGTTTTAGCAAAAAAATATATTCGATAAAAAAAATCGAAATCTTTAGCGTAAAATACTTGATAATTTAAAACGAATGAATATACGAGATTTTTAAAATTTATTATTTTAGAATATTTAAGAATTATGATTGTGATTACTGATTATTGATAATTAAGAAGTATCTACATAAAAGGTCATTGTTATATTATTAGATTGGTAATGTAACAAGTGTCAAATTTGACTTATTAATAATATCAATTTCTGAATGTTACACAAAAAATAACGGTCAGGTAAGCATAGAAAAGTTTAAATATATTTTTAACCATTTTATATTGTTTGTATGTTACATACATACTCACAATATACATATATTGCTGTTAATTATATGTTCTTCTATTGCCAATTGTTCTAGATAGAATCTACATTCTTAACCAATGGTAGCTTCCAATAATTTAATTTTTTTTGACGGTTCAAAATAATTGTGAAAGTTTACTTGAATATATGAACACTATATTGTAACCGACCTTGAGATATAAAGACCTCTCCTATTAAGAAGAAGTTTTATTAACTTAATCTACAACGCTATTCCACTGCGGGCTATTTTTTTTTTGTTCACTTACAAAGACCTGAAATAATCGAGTATTAATTCTTAACCGATACACACCTTTCTAATTTCAAGTGTGATCGATTCGATTTATCGATTAAATTTTTTGCAAGAGATTTTTTTTAGTACAGATAAATACATTTCGCCAAAATTATTAAAATATTTATCACCATGGTTTATTGCTTCCTTGAATAGATATACCTTGACCAACATATCAGCCTGGCTATTCAAAGAGGTAATGCAGCCAGTGTTTTGGGCACCTTGCCTTACTGTGACATTTATAGTTACTTAGGCTTAATATAGTTATTTTGAATTTCATCATTTTTTTTAATACAATTATTTGTTTAATTTAAAAAAAAATTAAAAATTTTGTTATTCAAATAAAATAAAGTTCTATGTTATGTTATTTCTGTATTCAAATACTATTGGAATGTTAGTTCACATACGTTACTGTTACAAATATTTATAATTTTATATGTCTTTATTTTAAAATTATATATTTTTATTAATATTTAGTTTTGCCTTTATTACTTTAATTTATTTATTTAGTATTCGAAAAACAAATAGTAATATAATTAATATAACATCAAAGAAACTTAAATCAAAACAATTATAAATAATAGAATACGCTGAAAATACTTTGGGTTAAACAATGCTAAATCGGCGATAATTTTATAACAAAACGTCTGTTCCACATACGGGATACTTTGATATATGCTTTATCCATTTTTTAATTAACTCCCTAGAAATAAATTCGGACACTTTAAAAATGTCCGATGATCCATCTTCGAACTCGGATGGTTTAATATTAAAATATAAATTTATAATAAATATAAGTATGTCATTTCGCATATTTTTCTTCAATAACACAATACTACAAACAGTTATCGTACGTTTTAACATTTATATGTTTATTTGATAACCATATTGTGACATGACGTCACCGGCAAACGAAAATAAACCTTATGATCAAGACTGTGATAACATTACACGACAATTTTTTTTCTACTTACAAATATTTCTAAAAAAGTTTACGCTATTTTAGGTAACATTTAAATTAAACGACCATTATTACTGCTTCGGTCATAATTATTCAAATTAAGAATAAAATACATGCGTACACGCAGATTGAGTTGTGAAAAAATCTGTTATCAGACCAAGGAGTTTAGAAATGCCTTACCTTATCGACCTTGAGCACTCGGGTACACAATCACACACACTTCAAAGTTAATGTCTGATTTAAAAAATATATACACTGACTTTAGTTTAACACCATACGGCCTTGTTGGGAATGAAACGAGTTGCCGAGGCACGTGAGTGCGAGACGTACGCCTCCCTCGGCAGATGCATCGCGACTGAGGATCCCCGCCGCCCGCCCTACATTCAACCGCCCAAACGGAAAATACATATTTCGTATTTATTTTTTAATTCAACGCAATTCTTTTTATTTTAGTATAAATTTTAAGTAAAGTCTTTTCTGAACATAATATAAGCATATTATGTTCTATTAAAAATAAGTAATATCTACTTAATTAATAGAAGAAGGCTAATGTTTTGTAAGATAAATTACAAAATTGAACTTATATTTAAAAAATAAACGCGTGTCATATTAATTAAATTATATGTATGAACAACTTTCTGCATTATAATATTTTTAATCATAATATTATTATTGTTATATTTAATATATTTCAACTAAACTACAGAAAATAGTTGTCTAGTGAATTTATAATGCTTCTTATTAAAATAAGTAGGAATAAAGAAACAATAAAAATGTAAGTATTCGAACTGAAAACATTTACGTTTAAAACATACCTAATGTCTCTAACATTAATGAAAAATACAATGCAACAATAACGGCAAAAACACGATACAATGATATGATTATTCACATTCAAAAATTACGATGCAACGTTGTCTCGATTTTTTACGAACGTGGTACGTTTTCACGGTGCGACGTCGCGGTCGTCCGTAATGTTTCACGATGCGACCGTCGTATTGTGCCAAGACGCAGCGTCAAAGCGTGATTATACGTTTAGGCTCTTCTTATAATATAAATTATTTGTGGATGCGTCTAGGCATCAAAATTTGAAAAATTGCAATCATTATACAACGAAAACGAGCGTTAACATCATACTTAAAGCACTTGAGATAAATAGAAGATATAAGTATGCGAACGAAATGAATTGAGTTTTGAAATTAGAAACGTATAAATTGGCATTTATGTTTCTAAACAGCTTTAAAGTCAGTATCTAAAAAAAATGCCTGATATAAGGTTTGATTTAGTTGTCGGGTTCATCAGAAACTGCCGACGGGAGATCCCTTTGGACGTACGGCTATTTTCAACAAAATTATTGTCTATATTAAAGTGCCTCGTGAAATAGAATTATTCTCTAACTCAGTTAATATTACGTTATTAGGCTTTACCACAATTTCCCGACGGGATGTTTCTTCGTAATTAATATTATCTAGGCCTGTTTACTCCTTTATATTGTTAAACAATTCTAAATACATATACGCTTCATACTAACGTATTCCTATCGGTCAAGTACAAAGTACTTTTACATAAAGAATGTGTTCTGAAATAAAATCCAACAATATCCAGCAATAATGGCAAAAGCTAATAAAATCTCGAATTCCTCTGTGTCTAACGAGACGTTATATTATTCGATTCGGCGTCGATGCAAAGTGTCATTGAAGCCTTTCTCCCACAAGGCTATTTACAAGCTTTGTGGCTGAATTGAAACATAGGTCACCTCCTAATACCTCCTCAATTCAGTTTCCGGACACGAACTATCAACTACAGTATCATCTAACTGTAGCCAAAATTAAATACTTTTTAATATTTATTACGAGATTTTTCTCGCCCAAAAACTTCTTTTTCGGAAATAGTCTCCAAATAGAGAATTTCGAAGATTTCTCGTCTATACAAAAGAGATTTTTTTAATGGCATCCATACATTTAAAGAAATATAAAATGTAGAGAACTCGTAGGAGTCAAAAATTATTTCAGATTTTAAGACATTTCATTATACGACGCGTATTCTACTCGCATCGCGTGCAACTAGCATTACTAAGAAGCGTGCAACTGACGTTAGGCGCGTAGCCGACGTGCCGCGTCAAATGCGGAACATAACGAAATCATATGGCGGCTACTGGCAACTATGTAGTAGGGTTGTAGAATGTGCGTACAAAACGCGAATCGTTTGACAATAGCCTCGTGAGAGAAAAGTCTAAGAGTAACAGCATTTTGGATTGTATTTTGAAACATATCTTGTTAGTCAGTATCTGTCTCTGTGGGTTATCGATCTACGAGCACAAACTCAATAAACGAGTTTTTAACGCGTATATTTTTTTATTGGACTGGTAGATCTTAACATTAGCAAAGGTTTAATCAAACTAACAATAAAAACTTTATTTTAAATAAACCAACATCAAAACGAATTTGATACAAATAAACTTAAAAAAAATTATTATTTACGAGCACCGACTTCAAAATATTATAGAATATATTTAGTTTTTGCTTTTTAGTTTACTTGTATCAAGTTCGTTTTTAAAGTGAATTTATTTTCTTTGAAGTTTTTATTTCACATTTTTAAGCTACGAATAAAATAAGGCAGTAAGGGGCAATTTGTGATTTACCCAAATTACAATAGCCTAATTCAAACGGATAATCACCATTTACAAAATAATGCTTTCCCAGTGCAGGACTCTTAATTATTGAGGAGTTCGCTTGGTGTGACACACTCGTCTCCACTTTTGCATATGGTGAATTGAAATAAAAGTGCGTATGACTGACTGGTTTTTAATTTTACGCAAAAGTGCGTCGATTACTATTAAAAAATTTTCACTAGACAAACTGTACCATGACAGCCTGTACATTTTTGATTGCCCTATTGATTTTTTTTAGTTTCAGAACATGATAATTAATTTAGAAGCACCATTAGATGACTAAGTCTTCAAAAGAAATTGGTTTTCATAGGAAAAATGTAACCAACTTTAATCGATCCGTGTAACTGACAGTTTCCGTTGTCCCTTTACTGCGATGGCATTCATCGCATCTATTTTTTGTCATTTATTGAAGAGTTCCGTGGTCTAGCTCGGATAAACTTCGATAGAATTCAATTCGTTGTTTTATTCTAAAGCATTAGCTTAAGATAAAAAAAGGAAAATTATTAAAACCGTTAACATAACTTTAAAAAAATATTATTCGGTTGCATCAAAATAGTGGGCAAACTAGCAGACGGTTCTCCTAATATTGTGGTCACCCCCGTAGAACATGTGCAGCACCAGATAAGTCACAAGCATTGTCCGATGAAAAGGAATAGGAAGACATGAAATATTCAAAAAACTCATTATTAAATAAACCTTTTTATTATACCTATCTGCTTATAATCCATTATACATTTTATGAAAATAGAAAAGAGAAGATCGATATATACGTCTTCAAACAAATTTTTAGACGTCATTTTTTAAAAATGAAGTCCGTATGGCTTCACACAATATTGCTTATCAGCGTCCAATTATCTGTAACACTTCGGACCAACCAATCCCCATAAGAACTATCAGAATACATAACAAAATACAATCGAATTGAAAACCTTTACACTTTTTTGGGAAATCGGTTTAAAAACTTTTGACAAACACAGGATACAATCGTAAAAATATTCACACAGAAGTTACGTTCAATACAATCACGTACATGGTGGGGAAGTTTTTACGTGATGGAATTTTGTTTCGATCCTTTCTCATAATTTACAGGAGTTGTTAACTTGTTACCGTAACAAGTTAAAGTTAACTTTTAGATTGGATATTGTTTTTGACTCTATGCTGGGGAGTCTTTCGTTTCCTAGAATAACAAGGTACATTGTAGGTTAATTTTAAGATGTAAGCCATCAAGCGAAGGTTTAATCATTCTACCAAAGAAAATATTATCTTAAATTTTGTCTAAGGCGAAACTTACACTTTTAAGTTTTTTCAAATATTTTCAAAATATTTATGTTAGCCATTTGTCATAGCTTTGCACCTGAAAGAATTTACTGTCGATGCCTTATATTCGACATTCACAGTTTTTGAAACCACTTACGACAGATCTGTTACTAGGTTACAGAGTGGTTTTATATCAATTATGATAAAATTAACAAATGTTATTCTCGCTCGTAATAAATATTATATAAATATGTACTATCAACTTATATCAATAAATGTTTCCAGAGGAGTGAAAGGCAGTGAGATCCACCACGCGGAACTTGTAAAATATCATGCTAAATACTACGTTGCGTTCATTAAAATGCGTCTACGGAGTTATCGCATGCGTTGCTTGAATAAATATAACGATTGAGTTTTAGAATTCCGTAGTCAAATAAGAATTCTTATAGTCTATCTGCCCACAGCTTAGCTCAGATATTCTTAGTAATAAAAGATGTAATTTGGCATGGACATACATATATACATTATATTAACATTAACAAAGTGTTAACATAAAATCTTGAAAACTATTTTTTTTTTGTGGTTCTAAACTTTTTGTCTCTTTATTGAATGGTGTCGGGTGTTGTTAAATAGGTAGTTTAAAAATATTGTAGGGATGGTAAACCCATTTTTCGATTTAGGGATCCGCTTGCAATTTATCAAACTTTAAGGTACTAATTTTTGGTACAGTCAAGTATCCCGTCAGTCCCGTTACCAGCTATTGCTTCTTGTACACTGAAAAAATCACAGTAATAATAAGTAACGATTTAAAAAGGAAAATCACAGCTGAGTAGGCTTTACACCCTGCGACGAGCTCCGCCAGCCACGAGCGGAGTGTGGCAAGGTACGGGTAGCGCATGCGAAAGCGATCTCGAGGCCACTCCATTTTTGTGCTGAGGAAGGACATCGCAGGGGTTTTAGTGGATACAAATCTCCACATAACCCGATCTGCCCCCCAAGAATCTTTTCGAAAATTTCCCCAGCGAAAACAAAAAAAAATGGCTTTACAAGTTAACGAGTATTAGTCAATCAACTTATAAAATGTAACAAAATTGACATGGCCCACTTATTTAATTTAATATTTCATGTACACGCTTATAACGGCCTTATTACATTTTATTGTATGTAGACAATTTTCAATAAAGTATCAATTTTTCCCACGAACTTAATTACACTCGACGCAAAATCTCAATGAGGTATTATAGTCTCTCGATTTTCATTAATGTACATTAAGTACACTCCAGTTTCATTACCGTCAGTCCAGTCGCTTATTACACGTGACACATCTATCACTTTAGCTATAGAACTTTATCCGCGACTCTGTTTATAAATTTTAAGCAATGTTTGTGGTTATTTACAAAAGAAATTTTTTTTCATTAATTGATTGTAAAAACGACGTAGTACGATAATATGATTTTTCATTTTAAATCAAATAACAAAAAACATACTTATTACAATAAACTTTTTTTACGCAGGACAAATCTTCAAATAGATACTCGATACCAGGGGGAGAGGAGGTCAGGTTATGTTAAAACCTCTGCGATGGCCGTCTTCATTACGGTAATGGAAAGGACGCTCTCCGCTGCCCCTCCCGTGCTTGCTTCGGTTGTGGCTGGCGAAGCTCGAAGGCTCAGGATGACAAAGTGTGGTCTTGCCTTCCCCGCATCCCTCAATTGTGATTCTGGCAGTTCGAGGCCTTAAGAACTTACGATATCGCGACAGAAAAATAACATTTAGACAATCGTCCGGCATAACAAAACTTACATATACGCGACGGAATTTGCGAGCGAAAGCTAGTTTTTAAAAAGATAAAGATTTTTTTTTTAATTTCTAAGAGAACCGACTTCTAACGCAAAATACTTAATTTCGTTTACTTAGATGTCATACTTATTCCAATTATTTTCATTTTAGAATCAAACAACTGAACCGATTTTAATGAAAACTCTATGGAACCAAAAGGCGAGCATACATTTTTAAGCAATAAAAGAATTAACCAAATCGATCAAGCTGTTTTCAAGTGATCGGAGAACTTACATAAAAATATATAATTATAGAAAACCTCCTTTTTTAGAAGTCAGTTAAGTAAAAACACTTAAATCGAACCGTAAGTTGTCGCCGTTGAAATGTTTACTCTTTCTACAATTGGATTAATGGCAAGCGATATAGCGTCGTCCGTTAAGGATTTCCGTTCTCGAACTTAGAACGTTTCCATCAGGTAGAATCGTTTGTTTGTATGTTTGAACGCGGGAATCTCAGGCACTAGCATTTAAGAAAATCGTTTGCGTTAGACAACGTTTATTGATGAAGACAGGCTGTATATATTATACCTTCGCTACCACCGGGTTCGTTGACACTAATTATATAAAAGAAAATGATTTGATTGTTTGTTTATTTGCATTAAATAAGCTCCGATGCTAGTAGAACCATTTGAAAAAATCTTTCACTATCTAAATCCTATATCCCTGATGAATAAAGGCTACAGACATTTGAAGTTTTTTTTGAATTTCTGTTGGTTACATATGTATCTATATCTACTCGTGCGAAGCCGGGACGGATCGCTAGCTATGAAAATATGTACATAATCATCAATTAGTGGTTTGATTAGCATTATTTTTTAAACAATATAGCCTGCTAAATAATTAGTTAATAACGTTAAATTATGAATATCACAAAATGCTACATTCTGTTAATTAATTTCTGATTTTTGTACTAAAACGTCTCCATTAACTGTGATAATATGGTATGCTTGATGACGATTTTTATATTTGACTTCCTGTTGAACTTTAATTTTTGCTAATATTTTTATTACGATTGGTAGACGATTTTAATTGCTGAAAGAGTGGAATATAGTAAATCTGAAGCTATAATTTTGAAGACAGATTTCTATAGAATTTCGATTCTAGAACAAAATAGTGCATATAAATTAATATGGACTGTAAGTGCATACCAGTCTGTGTGGTCTTATGTTTTGGCGCCAAACGATGACAGCTAGTATTGCACAAATTTATATCACATTTTTGTTGTACTCTCTTACACATTACGGCTTAGCTCAACCAGTAAAGGACTATAATCTCACAGAAAATCGCCGTAAAGTAACAGTTTGTGAGAGTGAGATCTGAAAACCTACACCCCTTTCCATTCTATTCCCTTTAACTCTTCTCTCTTTCTAAGCCAGTAAAACATTTGCGGCTCCTTTCGTGTAAATGTTAATGCGCATCTGTGACAACTTAACATCAGGATGCCTCCTCATTAGTCGGGTATTATCAAAGGAAAAACTACATATCGCACGTTTAACATTAAAGTGACTGAACCAAAAAATTCACATTTTTGGGAAAACGTTTCGCACTAAAGGTTTCAGCCGTTTATTTAGAATTTAATTTATTTTTATTTTAAAGTAAGTATTTAGAATTTGAATATCATAAGATGTTGATAGAACTGTTTTTTTTACTGAATGAAATATTTTGAATCACAAAATGATGTGTAACTAGACAAGACTATACAGTTCAGCAAACACGGTGCAGGAAAATTTTGAATTCACTTGTACATTGTTGTTATTTTAGTTTTAAACTTGTCGTTTAATTTTTCCGTTTCTTGTGTCTGCAATAAAGTTGTTTATTATTATTAATCATGCGTCATCATAGACCATTGCGACAACCACTACGCCATGGTGTTCTCAACACGACGGGCCATCAAGGCAGCCCATCACAATGGGCCATGACGTAGAGGCAGCATAAGTTCGTTTAAATTAATACGACCATCAAGAATATATCAGTCGTGGGAATCGAGCCCACGAAAAGTCACGCAGACAGACGGTCGATAACATTACTACTCGAAGCGTATAGTCCGGGTTCCCTGGCCTATTTTTTCACTTGATTAGTAACAAGCTAATTTTCCGTGAGTAGCTTCGTTTCAATGAGACGCCCAACTTTTTCCTGTGCGAAAATTCTCGATTGTGGTAGGTGACAGGGGTAGCAGGAATAAAAGATGTTGACTTGATGATTCTCACAAATTTATTACTAACTGGATTTTTTTTTGTAAAATCTAATGATAATTATCTAAATTATTCGAAAAAAATTTTGTCCTACAAAATGTATGGTTTCATCAAAATGTCCCCCTCCTTCGAACATGTATCGATAACAAGGTCATCAAAAATAATTGCTAACCAGTTGATTTATTTTTTTTTACTTAGTTAATATTTATATAATCTAACAGTTATATTGTCCTACAAATTGCATGGTACGTTATCCCGGTCCTACGCTCGAAAATAGTAATACAGATCCATGATATTAAAATAATTACTATCAAGCCAAATCTTCGTGAATAGCATCGTTTCTATAAGACGCCCAACTTTTTCCTATGGAAAATTCTCGATTGTGGTAGGTAACAGGGGTAGCAGAGATAAAAGATGTTGATTTGATGATTCTCAAAAATTTATTAGTAACTGGATTTTTTTCCGTTAAATCTAATAATAATAATCTACATTATTCAAAAAAATTTTTGTCCTACAAAATGTATGGTTTGATCGAAGAGTCCTCCTTCTTTCAACCTGTATCGATAACGAGGTCATCAAAAATGATTGCTAACCAGCTGATTTTTATTTTTTTACTTACTTAATAATTATATAATGTAACAGTTACATTGTCCTACAATTTGCGTGGTACGTTATCCTGGTCCTCCAATTTAATCTATATTGAAAATTCATGAAATTAACAAGCAATTTATTATCTGTATTTCGTTACTACAGCGGTAGTCATGCGCAGAGCATACATATTTTTCTACCAATTTTTATAAAAAATAAAGTTATTTAAATTTTAAAAAACATGTTATCACTGTATTTTTACCCTAACATTTAAATTCTTGGGAATTTGAAGTTATTCAATGGTCGAAACTCGCAAAAAAATGGGACATAATTCCTTATTGGTTGAAACGCGAACCATCTTCATTTATTATTGACCAATTTTGAAAATAAAAATTAGAAACGATGGTAGACCTTGCAGGCCGTCCCTGTAACTTCCCGCTATTCCCATACCTAAGAGCTTGGATTTCGTTTATTACCCTGTTTTTGAGCTCTGCGAGCTCAAAACTATAAATAGTACATTATTTTGACCTCTCCGTGCTCAATACAAGAGCTGCTCTATGCTTTTGAGCTCTTCGAGCTCAACAGTCTGATAACAGTTTCATAAAGTACAATTGCCATAACTTTTGAATGAATCAACCGATTTTCACTCGATTGGTGGCCATCGATGTTATTTTTCAAGTCCTGTGGAAGACTCAAAAACACTTATTGATGATATGAAAATTTTCGAAATAATTTGAAAAAAATCAATTTTTTAGATTTCTTTCGTTCACGATAACTCACAAACGAATCAACCGATTTTGATTTGGTTTGCGGCAATCGACGTGGTTTTACAAGGTTGAGAGCTGATTAGTTGTTGGAATTGATTGGTTAAGCTATTTAAAAGTTAGTTTGAAAAAAACCACATTTGAAAAATTTCTTTTATTAGTTTTTTTTGAGATTTCTCAAAATCTAAAGAATGAAATTGGTCCAAATCATATTAAAAATCTAAGTTCAAATGACACCAATTTTTACTAAATTGATCTAGCCGTTCAAAAGTTATAAGGGAGTTACATACTCACACACACACACACACACACACACACAGGCATAGTCACACCTTCGCGGGAATGGTCACGGAAGCTTCCTAGGACCCCGAAACATTGAGATCTGATTAAAACTCGATTTTTGCAAAACGGGGTAAAACCAATAACTTCCCGATTTTTAGAAAATTGTTAATTTTCTTAGCGGGAAGTTAAAAATATTTGAGAGTCTTGAAGTTAGTTACGATTTCTTATTGGTTGAAATTCATTCGCATGCACTTTTTAAATTTCTAGAGTTACAAATAGGAAAACGAAAAAATGGCAATTATTGTAGGACTAGTAATAGATACCTGTTTTTTTGTAGGACATTGTTTCATTTGGGCAGAGAACACACTAATCTATTATGTTATATTTTTGTCCTACAGTTAGTAATGAAAAAGATGGTCTTGTGGTATTAACCATTTCGGAGTGTAGGACCGGGATAACGTACCATGCAATATGTAGGACAATATAACTGTTAGATTATATAAATATTAACTAAGTAAAAAAAAATAAATCAGCTGGTTAGCAATTATTTTTGATGACCTTGTTATCGATACATGTTCGAAGGAGGGGGACATTTTGATGAAACCATACATTTTGTAGGACAAAAATGTTTTCGAATAATTTAGATTATTATCATTAGATTTTACAAAAAAAAATCCAGTTAGTAATAAATTTGTGAGAATCATCAATTCAACATCTTTTATTCCTGCTACCCCTGTCACCTACCACAATCGAGAATTTTCGCACAGGAAAAAGTTGGGCGTCTCATTGAAACGAAGCTACTCACAGAAAATTAGCTTGTTACTAATCAAGTGAAAAAATAGGCCAGGGAACCCGGACTAGTAGTACTAAATTATTTATGTATCATTGCCTGCGGTGCATTCGAAGTTTGGACTTTAGAATTCCATTCATAAGAGATATAAGACAACTTTATAGAGGGAGTTAGTTTTAATCATTTGTCACTGATTGCCAAGATCTCAATTTTTAGTTGCGTTTATTCTTTTAAATATCTTCAGCAATCCGCACACTCATAGGCCAAAACCCGTACGCGCGTTGCAACATTGCGACATCGCCTCGTGGAAACACATCACAGGTATAGTAGAAAATAACGAAGCGACATCGCATCGTGATTATTACCCAATTGCTCGACGCAACGAAGGGTAATGTGTTTATCAGCCTGTGTATTTATGTGGGTTTTGTACCTTGTGACATTATTAAGACTAAAAGCGTGGGGCGATTTTGATAAGGACACGTCGATTGAATCGTCATGACGCTGCTGATGTCATAGAAAGCAGAAAAAATTAGATAAACTAAAATGGGTATCGTTGAAAACGTATAAAAAAATATTTTTAGTTTTCTCAAAATAGTTTGTCAATCATAATTACCGTTAAGGATGTATAACGATTTTAAGTTGTAGTAGTAAAGATTTTTACTTATGAGCTTTCAGACAGAACTGATATTGATACGGTACTGCTGAGTCCAGATGGTTTTATAATGCATCGGGTTTTTGATTCTCCAGTTAATTACTTGTTTGTTAGACTTCTAATGTAAAATCGTATATGGTACATATCTCGATCGATGCATATGTTGATTTTGCGTCTTGAATTTTTGTCGCGTTGTGTGTATATATTTTGGCCCCGACTGATGTCTGATGGACACGGATTTAAACTTTAGACGCCAAGACTGATTTTTAAGTTCTTTGTGTTTAATTAAATTTATCTCATACGGCGCGGAAAGGGAAAACAACGTAACGATTTGACATAAAACCGGCATTTTTCGGGAGAAATTCGAAAACAAGTATTTTAATCCAAACATCTATTAATCCATAGTGAGCTAACGTGGTGGATTAAGCTCCGAATTATTCTCGTCCTTTGCATTAAATATTTTAAGGCTTTTATACCACCTACTATTACGAAAGAAAGTAACTCTCTCTGTTATGTATTCACGGTTCAACTGCTGAACCCATTTTAATGAAATATTATGTTTGTATAAGTTGAACAACTTAGTATGATATAAATTACTATCACATACTTGTGTACTCACTGTGAATATATGTTGTAGCCAGATGGTTAAATTGGTTAGTACAATGGACGGCTAGCGTGTATATTAATTGATGATGATTTGATCGGCTAGGCTGTATGTATGTAGATTAACATTTATTAAGGATTAGCGATTTAGACAAAGATGATTATACAATAGTAGCTGCTACGGTTTCACTCGCGTTTTATGGTTATTATTTCGTTCCTATGATTCGTAGCGTGATGTAATATAGCCTATAACATTCCTCAACAAACAGACACATTACCAAAGCTTTCCTATTTATAACATAAGTGTAGATAACCACGGAATCATTACATTAAATGAGATATAACGAGATGGCTTCCCTATTAAAAAAAACTGTATCATAAAACAACCGGCACATGTATTTATAATTAAATTTACTAAAAAGTCAAATACACATAAAAACTAAAACTAACAATGAATAACAATTTCATTTGTCATTTCATTTTCATTTGTCATCATTTAGCCAATTAATTATTTTACACCAACTCCTATCGAGCAGCCTAGCCGTCCAATAAAGTGTCAGATTCCACAATGTAGCGACAACTAACACATGCGATGTCACAATTGCTATCGATTTAATCATTACTACAGAAATACGATCGACAAATATTAATGACTCGTAGCCTTTGTGCAAGAGCTTTAAGAGCTAAAATGGCTTGCGCTAATGTTCTTCTGTATCAATTGTTACGCGACGGGAATAAATTAAGGCCTGATATTCCGTTTCTAGTGCAGTAATGTCTCTCTGTTCGCTCGTAATGAGAACTGTTTGCTTGTTTGATATTTGATACCATTGTCGTCAACTATGGTAATGTATGAAATACCTTGTGATTTTATTTATCTCTCACTATTTATTATGTTACAGAGGGTTATAATTTTTGTAGTTAAACATAAACATAAACGCATACCACTCAACCTCAACCAAGACTCATATGAACCTAATGAAGGCCATTATACTATTACTATTCTTATGAGTCTGTGTCGGAGTCCGGAAAAACATACAACAAAAAACCTAGACGACGATAAACAACAGTATGGACAATACACACGTTTGCCGTGAACGGGGATCGAAACCGCGACCGTTAGCGCTTCAGACAGTTGCAGTGACAACTGCGCCAACGTGCCTGTCATGTTAGATATGTTCTGTTTATTTGTGCCTTCGTAACTTCTAAACTTCTTGTTTGGTAACGAACGAAATGGTAATCAACGCATTTTAACGTTTTGATTATCGTTTTATGTGAATGAAAAATACAAAACTCTTAACCAGTCGAAATTACTTTAACAGAAAAAATCAGTCAGAAGTACTTGTATTGGCTTTGCAAAAATATTTTCAATATATGTAACGAATATAAAATGCAACCTGCAAATAGGTCGAGTTAATAATTTTATGCAAAACATATAGAAACTTTATTATATACAATGTATTTTTGTAATAGGATGCAAATAATGTAAAGTGTAATATAATGAGTTGATCAGAAAGTGCCTTAGTAATATTTGCAGCATCTGATGCTTGCATAAACCAATATTATCCATGCGTTATAGTGTCAATTCCTTGTCACCTTTAATATAAACATAGAATAATTAATATTAAGAATGTCACACATACTATTCTCTTGTAAAAGTGCAATTATGAAAATATATTGAAATATACATACAATTAATGCAATAGATGATTTTAGGGATACATATGATGAACCTTCCTTAAAAGTCACTCCTGTCATCTTAACCAGAAGGATAAGAAGAAAGAGGAATACTTTATTGTACACTAAGGACACATGCATGTGCATGCATGCATATTACATACTATGACAAAAACAGGTACAATTGGCTGCCTTATTGCTAAACAGCGATTCCTACCAGGCAACCATATAACGAAGGATATACCAGTAAACTAGAGGTCTTAGTAAAAAGTAATATTCATCATTCAGTTTCTACAAACACCACAGGACGCGTCGGGTCGAGCGTACCTTATTCTTTATAACAAAAATCGTAACTAGTGTAAACGCGCGATACACATTGATGAAGTCGAAATGACTCTCTACGTTTTACCAGCTAACGTATACAAAAAATATAAATCTCATGAAATGAAACATGAATCTCGTGTCTGTACACGAGATTCTTGTTTCATGGCGGGCTAAAACTGTTTTTAGATAGATCATTTTAACAACCTCGTTACACATTCGTTTGCGTGATAATTGTTATAGAAAATAAAGGCTTTGTGTTTCATTCGATTACTAGTGGGAATATTTGAACCAGGTATTTTAGAGGATAGGTAGATACGTATAGATTCAACTGCAGAA
The DNA here is from genome assembly GCA_037950945.1 of Hypolimnas misippus. Taxonomy (NCBI): domain Eukaryota; kingdom Metazoa; phylum Arthropoda; class Insecta; order Lepidoptera; family Nymphalidae; genus Hypolimnas; species Hypolimnas misippus. The sequence goes on along the minus strand of JBBEEQ010000011.1, from coordinate 8,997,310 downwards.
GCAGTTATCAGCAGCAGTCTTTTAAAACTTTTGTGAAAAAAACTGACTGGCTGACTTATTTACTGATCGATCACGGCAGAGCTGAAATCGCTGGGTTTAGAAACATGAAATATTGCGCAAACGTTCCTTAAATATCTTAAGTGTGCACTAAGAAGAGATTTTTGAGAATCTATCCCCCGAAGAATTAAAAAGAGGGTTAAAAGTTGGATAGGTATCAAATTTCTAAGTAAACGCGGGCAAAGCGGCGAAGAACTGTTAGTTATATATAAAAATAGCTTGCAAATTACCAGACTGGACACCTGATGTTAAGTGGGCAGCGGCCCATAGACATTTGCAACACCAGGCTACAAATGCGTTATCACCTGATAAAAGAATAAAAGATGGGAATAGGAATAAAGGAAAGGGATGGGAGAGGAGTTGGGTTTCCAGCTATCTCACTCACCGCACGAAATACAATTATACTAGCTACTTTACGCCGTCTTCTATGAAAGTGAGGCACTGCCCCGGTCGAGGCAGACCCTAGTACGAGCTGTAGTCAGTGGACTACAGCTAGGCTTTACCTCAGCGAAACATACCCTCGTAGATATGTATATCCATCCAACATTTAAGCCACAGAGCGTGCTAAAGTATGAGGCATTACTCTCTTTAAAAGATAATAATTACGACCGTTTTTTAAAATAAAATTGCCTTAAACGCGTGACATCGCATGTGTTAGTTGACGCATTTGTGGTCATAGAAAATCTTATGGGTCTCTAATTTTACAAGGGTCTGCGAACGTGTAATTCATTATTTAACAATTATTTCATTGTTTGATTGCTTTATTCCTAACGTCAGTGTCCATGACTGTGAGTTATTAATGGACAAAGGCATTGGAAATAGGACTTTACACATTGTCCGACTAAAGGTTAATAAACCTGAAATATATCTATAATTTACTCAGACACATCAGGTGTTGTTGGAAATGTTTATTACACTTTTCTGTTGATGTTGTGTGTTGCTTTATCGGTAAGAATAAGATGAATTGTAAACACGAAAGCCCTTGAAGAACACAAAGCGATTGCTCGGACTTGAACTCTGTTAAATTAAACTTTAATAAAAACTCGCAAAGATCTCTAATGGTGCATCCAGACTTTGTAACAAAACGTTTTATAAAACAAAGTTATTTAACGCGTTTTTAGTGGATGATATACGTTGTATAAAACGGTATATTCTTATTATATGTTACAATGTTATTAAACAACGTGAAGCAACGTGGACGTGTTATAATGCTAAAGTTTTCTTACATCTTACTTAGTAACGCATCATAATACTTTTCGACCGACTTTCAAAAAAGATATATTAAGTTTTGAAAATCGATTTTCTTTTGTATATACACGATAATTCTGTTGAACCTTGAAAAGATTATAAATAAAGATTAAGGTGCAACTTCGCATTATGATTTTTACGATGCACGTCAAATATTTTCACGTTACGTGGTTATGTATTTTGGTACTACACTTTTAAAGCAAAAAAAAACATAAAACATTGCAAGACTTAAAAAAAGAGAACCGACTACAAAAGCAAAATACGTAATTTCGTTTAATTGGACGACGAACTTATTCAAGTTATTTTGATTTTAAATCCAAATTAAAAAATAACAACTAAAAGTCTCTAGAAATGAGAGCCTCGTCCTATTTTGGAAGCCGTTTAAAATCAATGAAAGAAGCAATAATAAATATACATACGTTCACGTTCATTGCGTATATTATTTGTTTATTCAGATAAATCTCAAATAAATCTCGGTACAAATCGTTAGGGGAGAACAGATTACAGTGATTATTTATCGAATCGTTTATTGTGGATTGCTTCGCTGGAACTAATGTTAAATTTCGCACGATGCAAATCCCCTTGAATTTATTAGACAGATTGCAGGAATTTCAATTATAGATTTAATGAGTTTTTATAAAATGTCACTGTAATAAAAATATATCAAAATGTTTATTACTGTTTACCAATAATATTATATTCACCCGAGAGGGACTTGTGGTTAGAACACGTCGATCTTAAACGATGATCGCGGGTTCAAACCCCGACTAGCACCGCTGACTTTTCAAGTGCTAAATTTATGTTTAAATTCATCTCAAGCTCGGCGGTGAAGGAAAAAACCGTGATGAAACGTAGTAGCAGCGAGGTGGATTACGCTCTAAACCTTCTACTTAATAGGAGAGAGGGTTTGCCCAGGAGTGGCACATTTATAGGCTGTTACTTCACTTTACTTTTTTAAATAATATTATATAACTATGAACTTATAGGTTTTTAAACCTAAAATGCCGACCACTTTAGCCAACGTTGCCCAGCAAGAAGGAAGCGACTGAGTTTGTCCGCCGAGGTATTTTTAGACCAATAAGACAATTGACGAGCTTGTCAAAGTTGAAAATAGGTACAAATTTTTAAAGTCAATTAGTATGACCATTATAATAGGTTATCTCTAACTAAAAATATCAATATTATTTACATTTATTGTTTCTTCTCTTGCGACTTAGTCAGTCTACGTTAAAATATGACACCAGATAATAAACCTGTAATAACATAACTGCGATACCGCATTTCGTGTCGTAATTTTGCGTGATGTACGAACAAACATCGGCCAATTACAATTTTATTATATAACATTGAACATATAAGATTGAAAGAATTAGTTGGATCGAAGGGTTGTTAATAGCGTCACGTTGTTGTCCTTCAGGAACGGAAACTAAGAAAGTGTTGTTTATTTATTTTAAGCTTTAAGCTTCAATAGAGCATTATATAACCTACAAGAATATGTAACGTGTTTCTAACGCGAGAGTTACACGTTTAAGTTTCAAACTTTTATAAAGAATTACATAACGTCAGTGGAGTTCTAACACTTCATAAGTCAAATTAACAGCTTTAAAGGAAAGCAAAAAAACTGCACAAAAATTTTAAATCAATGATAGGTATATACTTTTAAATTTTATATTTTTTCGTGTACTTCAAAAATTTTTTGGATTGCTTCATATTGGTCTCTGGGTAAAATTATCGCTAATGATAAATTCTTTGTCGTTGCTTTACGCCTGAAAGAATTTACCGTCAGCGCCTTGTTTTTGACATTTACAGCTTTCGTAAGGTTTCCTAAGTAATTGCTACCAGGTCACAGATTTGTTGTATAATGTTATGTGATCTCCGAGGTTATAGTCACTATTTTACTTGTAAAATCAAATCAATCAAAATCAAAATCAAAAAATACTTTATTCAAGTAGGCTTTTAAAAGCACTTTTGAATCGTCAAAATAAACAATAACTGGTCAAGTGCGAGTAGGACTCGCGCACCGAGGGTTCCGTACAAACTTATAGAAATCTATATAAGACTAACCCATCTACGCCATTTGTGGTCTTCATCATCAGTTCCAACATAAGTTACTATCAAAAATACCTAAATCGGTATACGCTTGCCTATAAAATTTGAGGAGTTCCCTTAATTTCTTCAGGATCCCATCATCTGATCCTGACCTGAAGACAATGGGACCACCTTGGAAGTATACCTTTTCAAACAAAAAAAAAATTTTGAAAATCGATACCCAAATGGCGGCGTAATCGGCGAACAAACATAAAAAAAATTAAATACAAGGTCGAATTGAAAACACTCCTTTTTAGAAGTCGCTTAAATATAATCAAATATTATGTAAATATGGATCACGTCCCAAAAACTATTTTGAAACTACTTAGGAGCACTTTAATTTAAAACACGATCATCGTTGCAATCCATGGAAACACAAAATTTTATTTTAAGTACTAATACACCTTATACTTTCAAAAAAAAAAAGTTATAGCGCGATTCAGGATACACCTAGCGCCATCTCTTGACAATTTCAATGAACTAACTTGTTGGCTTTGACATTAACAACATAATTATATTATATTTTATTCTCGTTTTATTTTTATTTATATTCTACTACACTCCACTACCCCTGCACTACGTTCGTAAAATATTTAGATTTACATTTTCAATCAAAATATCGAAATATATATTAGTGTTGCCAAGGCGAAAATAATTAGTCCTTAATTCGAACAAAACTAATTGTTTATTTATAAATCACTAATTATATTACTAATAACCAGAAGACTTATATGTGTAGATAAATAAGTAAATTAAATAACTCGATCTGTTTGAATTTAATTTTAAAATTTTCGTACTAAGTCAATACGAGTACTTAAATCAAATCGCGTGAAGCTCTTATATTGAATGTTAATTACGTAATGACGTTATAAATCGACGATAAAACTTTTAAATGAAAAGTTTATTTTATAATTTTTAGCACGTTTAAATAATAATTAAAATAAAAATTTTTATTAATCGAGCAGAATTATATCACAGTTAATGTCATAATGTTGTAATAGAAGGCATTAGCTGTACGCTGCATCGCGCTATCATTTTGTTAGCTGCGATATATAGATTGCATTGCGTTGTTTATAAAGGTTTGCTGCTTTTTAATGTTTTCGTATTGATACAAATTTTTTCTTAGTGTTTGTAAAATTGTTTTTTTGACCATGGTCAACTTCTATGTTAATTTGTTACAAGTACATATAATTTTAATTCTAAGAATTATATATTTTCCGCTTGGTCAATTTACAACTTGATACATTTACGCGTTCCTGAGAAAAAGGTTGAAAGACAGACGTACAGACTGACAGACACACGAACAGAAATTTACAGTTTTCGGATTTTTTCCTTTATGTATACTAAAGGACCTTGCTTCTGGCCAAATTTCATAATGCTTGGTCAATGGGAAGTACCCTATAGGTTTTGATTCCCTTGCGAAAACGTTAAAAACGCTATCATACTTAAAATATGTGATATAAATGACCGTATCTTTTGATTGCGTTAACTTAGAAGTTTGATTTTTTCACAGCTCTTAGTAATTACAACTCTGAGTACTTGACGTTGATAAAAATTTGTTACCTTCACGCGTTTCTGAGAAAAAGGTTGAAAGACAAACTTACAAACAGACAAACATACATACAAAAATTTACAGTTTTCAGATTTTTTCCTTTATTTGTACCATAAGATCTTACTTCTTGCCAAATTTCATCGTGCTAGGTCAATGGGAAGTACCCTATAGGTTTTGATTCCCTTGCGAAAACGCTAAAATGGTCAAAATATACGACATATTTTCCATTATCTTTTGATTGCGTTGACTTAGAACTTTAATATTTTCACGGCCGCATGTCATCGTAGACTTGAGTATATGATATTAATTTCAACATGATACGTCTATGCATTTCTGAGAAAAAAGGGTTGACATCCCGACAGACAGACAGACAGACAGACGGACAACAAAGTGATCCTATAAGGGTTCCGTTTTTCCTTTTAAGGTACGGAACCCTAAAAAGTACATAAATTAAGGAAAAGCTACCACCGGTTCGGAATGTAGATTCTACCGAGAAGAACCGGCAAGAAACTCGATAGGTACTCTTTTAAAATAGTGTGTTTAAGTATATACATTTTAAAAATTACAAATGTTTATATTAAACATCCTGTATGAAATTCATCCATACTAAATCCATGCATTATTATCATCTATATAATCTTGTTCAGAATAATATGCTTTAACTATTAAAGAATTTTTAATATACAATTTAAAATTGTAATTATGAATATATTTGTGAAAGTGAAGACGAGCGACCTAAAGAGAGGCAGGGCGCGTACTGCCGATATATAATACTAACGAATTAATCAACTAGCTGTCATAGACAAAATACAGTATTAACTTATATGTTCCTAACATATCAATTACGAAAGAAAAACTTATAAGTGTTATTCTCTACTCTATCTACTCATCTTTCAATTTTAATAAAGAGCCGAGATGGCCCAGTGGTTAAATCACGTCGATCTTAACTGATAATCGCGGGTTAAAACCCCGGCTAGTACCACTGATTTTTCAAGTGCTAAATTTGTGTTTAAATTCATCTCGAGCTCGGCGGTGAAGGAAAACATCGTGAGGAAACCTGCATGTGCCGGGAGAAATTCTGACACATGTATATCCGCCAACCCGCAGTGGAGCAGCGTGGTGGATTAAGCTTTAAACCTTCTCCTTAATAGGAGAGGAGGCCTTTGCCCAGCTGTGGGATTTTAACAGGCTGTTACTTTACTTTTTACTTTATTTTATTTAGCAGATGCATTGAATGTGATGTCTTTTCCTGGCCTAATGAAAGATAGTAAAATGATTTTATATTTAAATTGAATAGTAGTACTAAAAACTAAAGACCCATTTCTGCACTTAATAGAAGAAACAAATTATTAGAAAAAAAAATGAAAAATGTTTTAACCCAAGTCTCATTTTATTAATAATTAGTTACTGTATATGAAACACTTCGCTTTTAAAAGGGTTGATCGACAAAAGATCTTTCAATGATGAACTTTACGAGTAGTTCATAATTCAATAACTTCAGTTCTACTGTCATTTTAACGTGATTCACGTTCGACTTGTCGACAGTTTTCAGCATAGTTCATAATAGCCTTAAATTTAGCTATCGTAACTAGTATTCGAAAACTAAAAAGAATGGCTACATATGTCAGCATCAAAACACATAATTACGATGCATTTTCGCGCCGTGGCACGTTACTGCGTGAAATGTCACGTGGTCCTACGAACATCTAAAATCATGTACATTTTAAATATTATAATATTTTTTAATTAGGTTCAAGGGTTCCCGAGTTTAATCCATAAATATACTCTATCTCTCTCTCTCTCTTCATTACATCCATTAGTAAAAAAATTTTAACTAATGGCATCATTGTGTATACAAATTACCAAAAGCTTGTGTATTGTACTTCGATAAAGACTTGTTTACGATCAATCCCAATTGGGTTTCATTTGACCCCAAGGGCTCGAGTTTCAATTCTGAATTTCAGATATTTCAGTTTCACACCTCCGTAAATCGTTTTTAGCTTGTTCGTCACTGAGCGGTATTCATTTCCTGAAACTCGTCGCCAAAGATAGCTCTGGGTAAATCAAATTTTCGTATGAAATGGAAATTTTAGGCGTAAAAATGTTATTTAACTTTTAATTTCCAATTATACTCTGACATCGCTCTGGTATTATGATATTTGGCAAGTTAATTTTAGTAAGTTACAATTTCTTTAAAATTCTGACTAGGTACTTAAAAGAAGTTAAATAAACACACATAAAGAGTGAATTTATTAAGTTGTCATGTCCAAATCTGATTTCAATAAAAACTAAAATCATTAGTTTATTTTTTCTATTCAGAAAGCAAACCCTTCCTAGTCAGGAAAAAATTACTGGAGTTGATATATTTTTTTTTTGAAAACCAATCGATTTCTGGCTATATAATTAATTTTTCAAAATTGGCCCCAAGATTACTTCGAGAATTTTTTCTAAAACTTATAGTTTAGGATATGGCCATCAACGCCCAGTTAAAAAAATTGCGCTATATGTATTAATAAATAAATAAATAAAACATATAAAAAAGAACTTAAAGAATCTGTAACTTCTTTATTAAATGTATAGATATTTCTGTCAAAATAATAATTTTTAATCATTGATTTGAAATAAATTCTACTTTGAATAGTGTATAAAAATTGTTGTAAAAATAATTAAAATTAAAATAAGTACCAATCTTGTACTAATTTAATGTTTAATTTTTCGCGACAGCGCCATCTATACTTACAATTTGAAACCACCTCACTCCTATCCTACGTCGTTTTAATTTTGGTAGTACACGTTAGGTAGTACAAGTCCCTTTGTATACTAACAGATGGCGTGCACACCGAACTAATTGATACATCCTAATTTTTAGAGATGTCACTAGTGTAGATAATTTTTTTTTTAATTATGACAACTATTTTTAATAATTTATTTTACATTATATCTTACAAGAGTTTAATTTTTTAATGATATTTCCAATGTTCATTTTATTTATCGTTATTAATTATTAAATTTCATCTTAAATTCCAGATTCCACAAAAAAAACCTAATGATTTTATATGCCCATTACCACCGTTAAACCGTTGGAAATTTTTTTATCGGTGACTTATGTTTGTTTTGTATTTTGTTAATTCTACTGTAAACTTTATTTTTATTTTTTTATTTTATAACTGAGAAGAATAAATCAATTGCACACATTGGCACTCGCCTTCATTTACATTTATTTAGAATCATTACAACCTGAAAGTGAACAGGTATCTTTTGTTGCCACTAAAAGCTGTACATTGCAATGTAAGATACATAATTATTTCTAGTTTAAGATATGATTTGAGTTAGCTGAATTAGTAAATCAATTTCTGTTATACATATTTGTAATTAGAAATGAAATTAATATTATTGTCAATTAAAAATAACTCATCGGTCACTAATAAAGGTTCAAGGGAGGATACAAAAAAAAACGTGTTTGATATGTCATTATAATATTATTTATTCATGTATATTATTTGAATACATCAAAAAATTTTTGGTGTAAGACGAAAATCGTTAATGCATCTGGCCGATAACTATATTCAATAGTAGGCCAGTTTGTAATTTTCTTAAAAATTATTGTACATTAGCAGGAATGTACTACACTACAGCTACTTAGCTCGAACAATGAACCTAAACAATTTTACAATAACCGTTAATATTTAAAAACCATTAAATTAATCGTAAATTATTAAAATCAGTCATTTACAAAGCATCTCATAATTTTACATAAAAATGCTAATTCTAATTTATGCTTAAATCCGATTCGATAAAATTGGAGATTTTAATTTTTGTTTGGATATCGCTTATTGCACTTATAAACACATGCGCCATATTGAATGACAATAATATTTCTTAATCTGAAGAGATAAATACTTTTTTTCCTTAATTATAAAAAATAAAAAAGTTTGTGATGTCGCTGCCGCTACGAATGCTTTACTATTAGACGGCTATTACTTAAGCTAATTTTAATAACAACTAGGCTAGATCTATTCTAGGGAAATGGCATAAAATTGAAACTTCAAAGAGTAACGCCACACCACGATATTTATTTTAAGTAGTGCGCCTTCTAATTATTTATCTTACAAACTTCTTATCATATAAAATATCAGAATTGGTGTCGATCACTATATTTAAACTATGTAGAAAGCTACAGTGACAAAGATAGGCGATTAGTAAGATTTTACCTTAGAAGCTTCCCACACAATTTAAAAAATGACACATTTTTCGAAGTATTCGAGTTAGCCGAAAAAAGTCGGACATTTTCATGCAATTGCCGTTTCTACATTATTCAACTGTCTACGAATCAAACTTGGAAACAGCGCATTCAAGACAATCGTTCTTCTCTTAAACGTTATAAGGTTCAAAATTGTATTTGTTATTTAGATGCGAAAATTTGAGATATTTTGAACTAACACGGTTGAAACTATAAATAACTAAACTACGATACAATACTGACAAAGTCATAGATGATTAAAATATACACCTTCTAATAACATAGGTACGTAATAATCACAAACATACGATGCGGTGTATAAAAAATGATACTACCATTTACACGAACTATTTACAAAAATTTACATCGAAAAATCATATAAAAAAACAACCACGCCGCCCTCCAAACATCCGTCACGCCTACGATTATCATAAATAAGTAACATAAACGTTATAAGAAACTATATTTACAAAAAAAAAATTGTCATTTCATTGACCATTAAAATTTATTAAAGAATATACAAAGCATCCATTAAAGAACTCGTTATGATATCGTTTCTATATCGTCCTCTTTCTGGGCAGTGACAAGGCATAACAATAACTATCAAACAAATCATACCACAGAACTGTATCTTTATTGGATGATCCGTACGAAAAATCTAAAATTTTTGAGTTTAATAATAACCGAATACGCTCAAGTCCCAGCTTTTTAAATCGAAGGGGTGTAAATTATTGAACGCACCAAAATCAAGTTTCAAGCGACGTATCTCCTCTCGATAAGTGCTTTTTCACTACATCAAAAAACATTAGGTGATATAATATTAGACCATTTTGTACGTCAGTCGGTATAGCACACAGCATAGGAACTAAATCACTGAGGCGTGGCTCAATATAGTAAAAAAACACGAGAGACTGCCGCTGTTCGTTAAAATGGTGACATTTAAGGAATAATCCTAATAAAATTTTTCGATCTACCCTCTTTGATTACTTTCTTAATCTACCCTCTATTATGGATTTTTTCATAAACCAAGTTATAGGAAATATTACGCACTGGTTTTCCTCAATGTTTCGGGACTTAACGATTGACATGATCCTAACAAAATATATCATGGTATATGCGAAGTTAGGAGACCATTTGTCGATGTCCGTTCTGGCCGTTGCCGTTCTGTGATGGGAAAAGGACGCCTTCGTATGTCACGCCGTTGAGTTCGATAGACACTACGAGCTGTTGGTCGCCGGTGGTAGCGTCACCTGTAAAGAAAAAAGTAAAGTTATTAGAGATATTAATTAGTCTTTTCAAGATTTTTAATATTATCAACTATACCTAAGTTATGTAAAAACACGAGGCTGAGAACTCTAACAATTGCTGGAAAGGCATAACGACGCATGAATATGTTTATCGCAATATGTATAGCTAAAAATCTTTTTGGGCTCAACACAACTCTACTGGATTCATTAATTCAGGTGTTAAAAGGGAGCCCACATGATTATTCAGATCAATGATTCCTATTGGTGTCTTCTGTTTTGTCTCCAGTCTTGGTTTACATTTTACTTCGGTATGAACTTTACAAAATCATCAGAGCTGACTTGATTTTTATCTGAAATAGAACCGACCAGTACCTCTCTCGCACAGGAGATCGGCGTGAAGTAGCTAATGTAGCATTACGTGAGTAGAATGAGAGAACCAGAAGCCTAACTTTCTCCCTTATTGCTTTTCTTACTTTCTATTTCCTTTGCCTCTCTTATTTCTTTACAGCTGTCAACTTTTTTGTGGTTCCTCTAGTGCTGCAAGTCTTTGGGCTGTGGTTATCAGATAAGTTAGCTATTTAAAAAAAAAAGAATCAAATATACATACCTCTTGTGGTAATCTTGAAAGCGGCACCATGGACCCCATTGGAGTTGCCATTGAGGTGCGCGTGCGGGCGCGGCGGAGTGTGCGGCGAAGCGGGCGCAGGCGCGGGGGAGGGCGGGCGCGGGGTGCGGCGCTTGGCCGCGGGGGGAGGGGAGCGGCACGCCTCGCGCTTGATGCCGGTCACGCTTGAATTGGGACTCTCGCTTAGATTTAGGGCCTCGCTGTGGAACGAGTTGGTACGTTGAATGGTGTCTTTCAAAATGTTATTTTAACTTTTGACTCCATTGACATATTATTATGTCAATTGAGTAAATAATTTAATCTTTAAGATTATAATGTTTATCTGTTAGATGGATACACGAAGAGTTTGGAAGTCTCTTAACTCAAAAGTTGTCTAAAAGTAAAAGATATGCCAGCAAAAATACACTATCCTATTTTTGTTTGTTTAATATTAATCTATACGTCGGTTATGAGCAACACTCAAATATTACCAAACATGTCCAAATTAAATAAAGAAATTTATTTACTTATATTACCTATAGTATAATTTGAATTTAATTGGAAATTTTTATAAATACTTACCGCTGTGGTTCGAGATCTGGTTGTGGACTGTTATTGTTGTTGTTATATAACGACCAAAGAGTGAGTCGCGATACATCAATAGCGGACAGAGCCGCATCACGAGGCGACACCATCGGAGCACTTGGGGGAGATTCTGATCCTGTGAAAAATTACACAATTAGCTATATTAAGAATAAAATCGGTCTTACTATAGAACCCTGCGAAACACCCGCAAAAAAAACATTTGTTTTTCTTAGGACATAAGCAAAAGTTTACATATAAATACCGATCATATAAATATATTACAAAAGTAAGGCAGAACAATAATCACAAAAGCAATATTAATAAAATTACAATGACCACAGATTAACACTATTGAAACTATCAAAAGCTTAAGCCTAATCAGTCGATTTTTTTAGCTTCTGATTTGTCTTAAAATATAAACACAACAATAAATCTTCTTTATTAATAGCAACTTAAACAACTGCATCAATAAACAACAACACAACACAACTTACCATTCCTGATTAGCTCGCGTTGTTGTTGTATCATCTTCATATATTCGCGGACGCGGAACTCGATATCGTGTTGGGAGATGTGTGGTGCGTGAGGTGGTAAAGGCGGTAGACGTGGCACCCCCCCGACCCCTCCACCAAGAGATAGGGAGAGAGGCTGCATGTGTTGGGTTAGTTGGGCGAGAGACGCTGGCACTCTGTTGAGTTGTGGCTGGAAATAATTTTGTTACGTTAGTTACACTAACCAAACAATTGAATACAAAATAATATAAAAACTTAACATTTTACTGTACATAACATAATTAAAATTAGTATAAAGGACTACATTGTTTTTAAAATACTAAACAACAATACAGCTCCCATTAAGAAAAATTAGATAGAATAGCTATATTAGATTTCATTTTTAATTTTTTTGGTTAATTTTATTCGTAAAACGGTGCCTACTTATGTATGTACATGCACTCATTTTCAGCATTTTACTATTTTCAAAAAATGTCGAATTTTAATTCCAAAAACGAATAAAGATTTCTATCAAGTTTTATATAAGAAAACAGGTTCACTACTCACCATGGCCAAAGCGGCCTGCGCATCATACTGCCCAGATGCCCGACGTCCCTCGCGCTTGTTGCCCTCAATAGCAGCGTCCAGCTCGCTTCTAGTTGACAGATTCTTCTTCTCGCACTCGTAATCGTAAAGATACTTCATGTATCTGAAATTAATAATGCTCATTTAATACATTTTTCCAAGAAATAAACTTTCATTGTATCTCAGATTCACGACCCACAAATTTTCTATTCATAATTTTTAGGTATTTGTCACAATTTACGGTTCAGGGTATTTTTAATGCAACAGACAACTAATGAAATTAGACGTCTTTGTAGTAATTAAAAAAAAGTATCGTAAAAGTACATAGATGTAGTGTTATAGCTAAAGCATTGAAAAAATTTACTCATAAATATTAAACATAAAAATCTTAAGTTATAAATTGTTATGCTGTTATAACACATCTATTAGCTGTTCTATTATCATCGAAGCCTTTCAAATCGTGTGATGTAAGCCCGTAAGTCAACGTATCTTACAACCGAAATGCGACACTTATAAATCATATTCCAAGCTCAATTATCAAACGCCTATACTAAAAGAATATTACATTCCTAATCCTATTCTATGACGAGTCAATTTTATTCGGGCACATTGTCAACCATTCCATGCCATAACTCATATAAAACGTTTCATATTAAACGGTCCACAATACACGGACCGACGCATCATAAAACGTCGGCTACCTTTACACGGACTGTCATATGGGAAAGCTAATTATATGACATTCGTCATTACTGTCATCTAATTTTACGTATAGTTCGTCTGTCTTCGAAATCGTTCATTAAAACGTTTGAAAAATGTTTCAACGGCATCATAATCGTAAATTAAATTTTTTCTGTGTTGAAATGAAAATACAATTGTTTATTGAATCACCACGCCAGTATTGAAAACAAAAATTAGAATTTGTTATAATTTATAAAGAACTAACGTTTGAGTGTGGCTTCGCTTGCGTGAATTCCTTTATCGTATTCGCTTGCCAAATTTTAAGAATATCTGTTAAGGTTTTGAGACTCAAAAGTAGGACACACTAAGTCACGTTCTTATTTAGGTAGGTATATTGTCTAGACAACAATAAAGTCTAGACTAACTAGATATGGAATGTAAAACCTCATTTCGATTTGTTTTTATTGGTATAACAAGGAAGAGCAAAATAAACGTTAAATTGCTAATCTCAAAAACATAAAAGACAAACTTTCCATGTCGAATCCACTTAGTAAGTTAAAAACGGGGTAATTAGTAATCATAATAAGGAGGTTGCATTTAAAATCCATGTCGTGCGTAACGGTGCACAGTTTGAATTAGAATAACACCTTTATGAGGACCGACAAAAGGCGAGGTGAAGGAACTCGAGATAAATGAGAAATTATATCGGTTGAAATGAGTTAGAGGATATTAATTATGAAGTTGTCATAATGTCGCGCTGGCGGCTCACGTACGTCCATTGTGGGGGAAGCTTTGTCTCTGAGTCGTGAGAGTTCGTAAGGTAACGACTCAGTGACGAATATGGAGGGACTCCTGACAGACCACACGCGGACAATTGAATCCTTTAGTGATCTGGAGCTAAATTATTCGACTTCGATATTATCATATGCGTTAGTTTGTTTATAATGTTGCTGTTTATATTCATTTTCAGATCGTTTATAACTTTTAATGTTGCTTTGGATTGGTGGTAGAGTTTAAAAATCTATTTCAAATTATAAAGCTGACGCATACAACGCATTGGCTAAGCCCCTATAAAATTAATATGAATAAACAAGATAAGATAGTACGGAATTTCGTAGGTTTTCAATTAATACAAAAGAGTTACTTATTGGCTTCTGATTGGTTGATAGAAAATCTCATCGCGTACATAGCTAGCCCATAAAACACTTTATGCTTTCATATGACTATATAATATAGTTAAGAGATCATTACGTGAATTACAATAGATATAATACCTTCACAATTTTATTTAAATTAAAAGCACTACTAATTGCGAGTGTATTTTAAAAAGTTATATATTCGATTAGATAATTTATTTGATTAGTACTTACTGTGTGCGTAAAGTGAAGGCGGCCGAAGTGATGGAGGAAGGCAGTCGCAGACCCTTGATGATTTCCTGCCAGAGTTTCTTGTTGATGACCTCCACAAGGCCGCCGCGGGCTATCACCAGGTTGTATAGCTCGTAGAGGTCAAGCACGGACTTCGCCATAATGGGAAGTCTGTTGATTGGTGTACCTGCAACAAGATGAAAAAATTATTGATACATCTATCGTTGCAAGAATTCGCCACATTTATATTAAATACAACTTTTATCAGGCCTTCAGATTTTAAAACTTATCGAGAAATTAGTCTAGCTAAATAATAATTTGAAAAAAAAAAAACAAAAGAGCATTTAAAAGGAGGCGAAAATGTGTCTGGAATGTACCATTTTATTTCAATAATTCTACTCATCTTATCATCCCATCAGAATTAGCAAAACAATATAACCACAATCATCTATAATCTACAAAACTGTTCCAACACATGTAATCTCTCCAACAAAACGTATACTATTCGAATATATCGAAGCTCTATTTACAGCAGTTAAACCCTTTACAGCGAAACGTAAGGGCAGTAAAACTTCAGTGTGTTAAATCGCAACGCATCGCACGATCGATGATTTATGATCGTGCAAGCGCGTCAGATCGCGCGTTTACGACGCGTTACGATGCGTTACGACGCGTTGCAGACGGATTTAGTACGACCGGTGTGGCCGCGGAAACCGACAATCGTTCACAATTTGATTTACTGTAATTCGGTGGTAAACGTAATGACGTGACGAATAATAGACAACGCATCTCTCGACGCCGTGTTGTGTAACTGCCGCGTATTAACGCATTCCTTGCTATCACTGGCTGAATGGTAGAACAAACAGCGTTTGTTTAATACGTATTTAAACAGAACTCGTTATAAGTTATTGCAATGGAATAATAACGTAAATTCTGTATTTTGAGAGTCGTACAAAAAAAGAGCTATAATTAATTACAATAATACAATGGAAGTTGTAAAAATCAAGGTGAAATATACGTAATTCGTAAGATAACAAAACGTTACTCACAGACACGCTCGAATTGAATACAAAAATAAAATAAAACTCAAAAATAGACATCGTAACGAGAACGTTAAACAATTCTCGCTAATAAAACGGCGTGACCTCGGATCGTTTATTGATGAACTGGAGGCATTAGCGAATGCCAATGGACTATTTGTCAATCCGTCTTCCTGTCTGCACTTAATCATTCCCCTGGTTACTGCGGGGCGAGGGGTGAGCATAGGTGAGGGAGGGCTGATGGGTTTCCGAACGTCACCCGTTCAGAGATTAATTGCTGTGCTTATGTTTAAGTACAACGTGATGCGCTAAAATTGGAGCAAATGAAGCGTCGCTCATTTGTTTCTGGGGCGAGTTTATTTTATTCGCTTGATGCGAAAGTTTCGGAAAGCCAACAATCCATGGTAATGAAATTTAATTTACTTGTGAATATTTTATAAATTACTGAATATTGTAAGACGGAATTAATTTGGACCTTGATAATTGAGACGTATTGGAGTAGATATCAAAAGTAATTTAATATATTATCTATCTAACTAATAAAAAAATTTATTATGAGTGTTGCATACTAAAAAGAAAAATATCATCGAAATTTTGATTGGAGTATAGTATTTACTGAGTTATTTTTTCAATAATCTGTAGGTAAACACTAAACAAATCATACAATCTTTTACACACGTGACAACGTTATATGTTGCATACATATAGCGTTGTCACATGAACCCATAAGTTCCGTTATCTAAGCAACGAGTCGCAAGCGAACATGGACAAAAGCTATTGTTTATGAAAGCAATCACCCCAATAACGATTTCCACTAACCTTCCCCGGCGGAAAACGCGCGATTCGATGCGCGTGCGCCGGGCACCGTGCACTTGCTATTTGAATAACCCTACCACTAACAAAGTCAGCATCCCGCACTCGATACAAGTCAACAACGTCACTCACAACTCGGTCGGTTAACCCGTAATTTACGACCTATGTCCAATCGCCGACACAGCCAATCTAATCGTGCCCAATTGTGACGAATTATTACTTTTCCTACGAAACCTTATGCTAAATATGTATTATGATTTTCACTTTATGAACCGACGTTTTATGAGCCCTCGAATAGAATGAATCCTTTCTCGACACCGCAATAGCTACAGTGTTGCATTCGCATCGATTATTCTCACCTCGCTCGATATTTATTAGCACTCGATGTCTCTTAGAGATGTTAACCCTTTGTGTGCGAAACTCGCAACTCCTAAATCGTTAACTCTAACGCCCCCGATTGTTGATAAAGGATTGTAAATAACGAATTCTCTCCCTAATCTGCTTTAAGTGTACCAGCGAATAAAATATAAATTGCCATCTTTTATAACCAGATATAAGTTATGGTGCGTTTTTATGGTTCGACTAATTTAATGGCGTGTTCGAAAAAAGAACGCGTAACGGAAATGAATAATCAATGCGCGTGTTTATCTAGGGAAGACAATTGACCTATCAGATGCCGTCCGCGCTCGACGACACGAGCTATAATCGATCGAATCGACATCCAACGCCTACCTCTTATCGAGAGCTGTATCAAGGCCCTTTATGCCTCAACCCTGCGAACGGCCAATAGCGAGCCACGTAGAAACGTCGCCGGCCGTTCATTGGCTTGATACGCTTTTGATTGCGCCGCCCCACTCGATTCACGACTCGATCAATCTCAATTACTCGCCTTGCTGTTAGCGCACCCACATTTGCGCTTTTAATAACGAATTTTCATCAAACGCAATGACAAACAAATAATATAAACTGCATATTTGCCGGGAAAAGAGTAATGAATTATTTTCATCTAATTTCATTTACGAACAGAAAGATACGACAATTTTCTTATCTATACTAATATTTTTAAGCTGAAGAGTTTGTTTGTATGTTTGACGCGCTAATCTCAGGAACTACTGGTTCTTATTACACGCTACAACTCATAGGAGAGAAGCAGCGATCAAAAATGCGAGTGAAACCGCAAGGAACAGCTAGTTCATATTATCATTTGTTACTCATAAATAAGGCAAAAATATAAATGTTACTGAAATAGAATCTCACATATGTTGGGCAAATCGCAAGGAACCAACGCCGATGTGGTTGTAAAATGTTTACGATTTCAGATATAAATTAAATTTAATGCGACGAACAAAACCTCGTCTATCAATACTATAAAGCTAAATAAATATTTAAAATAGATGATAACGAAATCTCCAACCAACCTACCAGCAGGCTAATTACCTTAAACTCGCTGTAACAAACTACTTTCCAAAAAATGCTTTCTGATTGTACTAAAACACCTCTTTCAACTGTCAACGGAGAAAGTTTTGATAGTAATAATTTATCATAATTAACCCCTTTAAGATTGCACTAAAGGATCAAAATTTCAATTCTATATGAAATGATAATTATTCGTGAATATTTTTATTTCTCATTCGTATTCGAAGGTAGTAAACGACAGCTAGCCTCTGTTTAGACAGTCATTAAGAGTTTATGAGCGGTAGAATTTATTGCGGCCGAGGTGAAGTTTTAATTTAGAAATACGATCACACTAGTGTTAATTTCCTCACTTTCGGATATTCAGTATTAATTTAACACTTGTAAAATAATAATTTTTATATATTATTACGTGGAAATCGCAATTTTTCATCGAGTAATGGAGAAAATTATTGTTACTAAAAGCAAATTATGTTAAACTATAGCTTGAAATAAAACTATTATAAACGGATTTAAATCGCGTATATTAATTATTTTTATCATACCGTTTCGAGCACTTTGCTGCGTTCATGGTCACGGGTAGACTGAACTTTAAGCTTTAAACTTTAGCTATCAAATCATACTATATTAACATTTTAACAGAACAGTTCTTATTCATGACACTCATTCTTTTTCATACAAAATCAGAAACCAAACTGTCTTACATTTACATAATTTCTCACCCTAATTATTGTTATTCGTTTGATCTCTTTATTAAATATGAACTGAGTATTATAAAAAATATATTGAAAGATAAATTTTTGCGTAAAGTGATCTCACTATATCATAACTCAATATTTATATATCACTCGTCATATGTTGCACAAATTCCGAGAGATACGGCTCGAGAATGACATAAGGCTGAGGATACAACGATCAATCACGAGGGAGCAGTAAAGCTGAGAACAATCCAGCGTAATTCCGTCTGAGAGACATTAAAATGGCGGCCGCCCTATCCGGTGCAACATTGTGGGGACTGCGCGGGCGCACAATAACACTTTCTTATTAGAATCACTCGGGGAAACTGACAGTTTTATCACTCACGTAACACCGAACTCGTGATTAATAAAGAACGATTGACGTCAAAATTTCCAATAATTTGAGGAATTATTGCCGTAAAATGAGAAAAAAGCAGGTTGAAACTTCTCATCACGCAAACCTTTAGTTTAATAACGCATAAATCATTTATACGGACGCAGATCAAAACCGCGCAGGATATTTAAGTATTGCATCGCTTAGTGGAATTCAGGAGGCCATTCGATGTAATTGGCAATCATTCAGAAAGGAATATTCTCTCGCTCCAACAATCAAGACAAAGGCGGCCGATAGTACCTACAGGCGAGCCATTACAGGTCAATACCCATTATTATGCGATATTTTCGCGAGCACAGCCCTCCGATATCCCGTACGCTCACATAAGAAGGCAAATATCTGTAATTAAAGGTTGTAAAGTTGATTTACAACTGGGGCCCGAGTATCGGACCTCGGGGTACGCCTCGACCAATCGCGTGGCACGAGAGCCGTCGCACCGCGCCTCGTATCAATTTATTAGAAACGAATGAAAATCGCTGTTGCGGTGGCTTCGGTTCGCTATAATACGCATCCTGCGGTCGCGGATCCCATCACACCCCAGCGGATCGCGGTGGATAGTATCGAGCGCTGCAGCGTGCTTTACGACCGCGGCGGGGACGGTAACACCGGCAATAAAATTGCAACAATGGAAACGTCGGATGCGGCTAAAGGCGACGCAACTGCGGCAGATCATTGCGATGAATGCAACAATGGAATCCTTGAAATGATGGTGGCAACTATCGGTTAACATAAAGCTCCAACTCCCGAGAGAAACTAGGCAATCGTACAAACAGGCGTGAATTAGCAGAGTTTCGAATTAGGGAGCTATTTATATTGAGATTTTGTTTTGCATAATCTGTTTTTTTTTTTGTATTTTGAATGAAAAAAATGAAGTCAATTAATTGTGGACTTAAACACGTCCTTATATAGTTATATAGTTTCCGACAATTCCTCTGTATCGCGCCGCAATGAAATAAGATCTTTTATTCCCTTATGCGAGTAATTATTATTGGCATTTGTTACTTAAAGTAGCATCCTCTGAACGATCATGAATATAATTTATTATAAACGTAGTCAAGTCCACCCTTTTTATGGATACCAGGAAAATTGACCGTCCCCAGTTCGAAAACAAAAACGAGTTACAAAATCTCATCTCCATTTGTAAATATGACTTTAGAGCCATTTAAAAGCCTTGTTGGTATATTGGATATATTTACGAAAATATAACTATTTTTAGCTATGTGTTTATAAGTTTTTTTTTATTTTCCGTCTATGCATTGTTATAATAACATATCTTGCTGTCTATACTTATTTTTATGGCCATCGTTTGTCGCTTACAGGAATCGTAAAATATCATCGCAAACCTTTAATTTTCTTTATCATATATTTTGTTGCAGATACAATGTTGCTAATCGCCATTGTACATTGTTGATACAGAAACCTTTAACATTTTTTGTTTATGTTAATGTTAATTGTTACTTTTTAACTTTTTAAAAAATTGTAATGTGGGTTGTTAATATCATTTTTCATTTTTGTATCTATTTTCAGAATTAAAAGTATACAAGAAATCTTACGTGTATCTGGAGATACTAGGATACATTTGATAATCAACGGAATACTAAATTTAGCTCCCAACCCTTTTCTCTAATAGTATCTATAAAAGATTTGCTCTTACCATTAAAGTAAATAAATAAAAATTGGAGTACAAAATCCTTTATAGAAAAAATATTATAAATATTAAGAGTTATGATATATATGTAGTTCAACTGACTGCATTCTTGGATGAAGGTGTCGAGACAAGGACTGCCACCGCGTTTAGGGCCTCGCCTAACAGCCATTTGAATGACAATCTAAATTACAATACGGAACGTCCCGGTCGTGACGAAGCGTTTTTAAATCGACACTTTAGTATTAAACGAGAAGCTATTATTATACAAAGATAAACATATGATTTTTGACCCAATAAAAGCAGCAACAACGTTAATTTTTAATAAGAAACCTGTTACCGCTAAATTTTGTACAAATAAAAACTTAAATATCAATAATGATGATGCATAAATAAAAAACAAGCAAAAACTGCTATAAGATGACAAACATTATTTATGAAACACAACAATAAAATAATTTACATTAAGACCTACGAAAAAAAAAATGACCAGATTCAATTTAATAAGGTACATGAGACAACAAAGCGTTATAACATAACGGAAATAAAATAATCCGGCGCGGTAGTAACAAAAAACACACAATGGAGTCAAAGGGCAAAATGACAATAGCTTATGCCTCTCAGATAGAACAAATGAAGAGGCTGTGACAATGCACCATTAGCATAAACGGACCAAAGACAGTGTCACACTCGGCGCAAGAAAACTAAAGGGTCAATTGAAGATTTCCACATAAATAATGTTTAAGTACTTATATACTTTCTAGTTTAACAATGGACGCGCGTTTGATTTACGTCTGGACCTGCATTGTGAAGAAGTTTGAATTGTGACAGGGCTAACATTTTAGTTAGATTAAAGACTTTTTTGTTAATATCGCTTCTTTAATTTTGAATTAAATCCTTATCATTAAATGCATTACTTTTTAATTACCGAACTACTATAATTCAAAGTAAATATTGAAATGACTAAAGTTTTAACATGTAAAGTCAATTTAAACGGAGTCACAACTGCAAGGAACTAATCCAATCCAATTTATCCAGCACACGATAATTCTTATGCAATTTCAAAGCTTACACGGCTTCTTGTAGAGCGATTCCTTCGATTCGAGTTATCTCGATTGTATAACACGTTTTGAACTATTGACATTTAAGATAATCGAATTAGAGTCCAATTTTGTTTCGAATTAATCACGAAGGGGATCTCGTTCGTTGCGATGTTCGATAGTGTTCGTTGAATGTATCTTTTATTCAATATCATCGCTTCCGTCGTCGGCGCGCCCACCTTCGCTGATATGATTATTGTTAGTAGATATGTATTTATGGTACAGTTAAATTGTGACTTCATTTTTAACCGACTTCCTAAAATGGAAGAGGATCTCGATTCGTCAGGGATTTTTTTATGTATGTTTACCGATTATTCGAAAACGGCTGGACTGATTTGATTTTTTTTGTTTGAATTGATTGATTTGATTGATGATATGACAAATAATATGCAAATGTAAATAATATATAATAATGATTGAGTTCATACGTAATTAGATACTTCTTACAAATACTGAAAGTTTACTTAAGATCTTAAGTATAATTTTGGTTATTGTTATAAAAATATATGATAACGATGTTTTCCCAGAAGGGACCCGCCCTACCTTAAAGGGCGGGCGGATATCAAGGGCGGCTGGTAAACGCCTACTATCCTCATTGATTTGTTATACATAATGTACAAAATCTCCTAATATTTGTTTTCATTTTGAAGTCGGCTAATTAATCATATGAAAGTCAATGAATGACTTATTGTTTTAAGTGAATACTCATAAATGTGTTTGCATAATGTAAAAATAACTACCACTAGATCTAGGCACTTCAGGCGTACAATGAAAATATTTGGATAAATTCCAATAAATATACATTATAAGAAAGATGAAAGGTAATTATTTTTACGTTTGTCAAACAAAGAACCAGAAACCAGCAAATTCTATTTCATTCTAAATACTATTGTTTTTGTAATTAAATTTTATTAAGATTCGATGGAATTCAAGCTTGAGAACGGAACTTCCTAATAATACAACATAACACAAGACAATGTAAAATATAGTTCTGAATGAAGCAATAAAAATACAAATTGCAAAACGAACCAGGATTTTCTTAGAACATAAAGATTATAAAACATGGTATTGGCAATGCAAATGTTATGAAGAAATCTCCGAATGGTCGAGTTCCATAAAACAATTGGGCACCGCAGTGACATCCGTGGGAAATGTACATAACTGTGTGTCGCGGATGAGATAATACCTCCTTATAAGATAACGAATATCCGGCGCCCACTTAGATACTGACCGCGGAAATGAAACCTAGTTGAATTTACATTTGCAAACTTATAAATGGTCCTTAATCGCTTGTTTAAACTGAATTATAAAGAGTAAACTGATTGTAAACCTTAAACTACAAAGGTCTAATTGTTAAAACAGTTGAGCTTTTGTACTAAAATGCCCGTTTTAATTATTAAAATGTAACATATTTAGTAGTAGTGGAATGTTTAGAGAATTAGTCAGCAGACTACAACATAAATGTAAAACATTTTAATATTTATTTTGATAAATAGTGTTTTAAATGCCTGTTTACTATACGACAGTTAGGCAAAGGCCTCTTCTTTCATTATGAAGAATGTGAAGCTTAATCCACTGCGGATTGGTGCATTAGGTGCATGGTTCATCGTCAGAATTTCTTCCAAAACATGCGGTTCTTTTTACCATCAAATCAGATGGTATTCACCAAAACAAAAAACTTCACAACATATCTGTTGATTGACAAGGAAAAAAATGCAAAAAACACACAACGATTTTTCTGTCCCTGACAATCGAGTCAAAATAGATGTAAGATTCAACTCCATCTCTAAATCAGAAGTATTAGTCGGAAGTGCTGTCATCGCCATTATAAATAATCTTTTGGCTATAGCTCGTTAGCGTGAGAGGGGAAGGGGTGGGCAAGGTAATTTAGCCTCATCCATCACCTTGCTTGACCTGGATACAGCTTTCAATCAAGAGAGTATTTGAAATATAATTTAATTACTATTTTCCTATTTTTCATATTCTTCTCTTTAGTGATAGTTGCACAATATTGTTAATTATGAATGATTGAAAATTATGAAATTCATGAATTAGAAAGTGTAACAATCAAATGTCTTCATTTTTCAAACATTTTTATTTACAACGCATTTTTAAAAATAAACAAATTTAATGCGACTTCAGATTCAAGAAACTAGTTAAATAATTTGGTTTCGCCTAAATGGTTTGTTTTTCTTCGGGTGTAACACAAAAGTTATTTATTTGAACTTTTATAATGTTTTAAATTAATGTGATACGTCTTAACATTTGACGATGTTTTTATTTGTTTTAACAAATGTCACTGCTATTGGGTATACTCCAATATTTTCGAAAAGACAAGCGTTTTCCGTAATACAATAACCGTCATCAATGAACATCACAGCCACCTGAGAATTCTATCGAAAGTATTTGCGAATAACTCCGATGAGTCATTGGCCGAAATCCATCGGATATAAATTATTTTTCACTGTTATTTAAATAGAGCATGCCGAGTGATCCGTGGGCTAATTACTCTCTAACGAGCGGGAATCTGTGACATCTCCTGTGTATATCTCGATGGCCGTCAGGCGACGAGTGATGCCCTTTATTTCATAGCGAACTGGAGGCGGTACTATTCTTGGTTTTAGGAAATGGATACGCGTCAATCGTCCGAGAAAAAAGTTAAGACAATGGTCTTCCGCGGACCGAACTATCTTTGGCATCTAGTATCGGTTACGTTCAAGGAACATGTCATAATGAGCGGTTATAAACGATTGAGAAATGGTATACCTATGGTGTCTGCGGATTTTTCTTTTAACTTGTATTATAACTGTTTAGCTTTAAAAACTAATGAATGTATCAAGCGTTATTTATAGAAAGAAACTAATATTCTTTGACTAAATGCTATTAGATAATATGGATGCTCACAAGCAATAATGTGTCAACCCACAAAAAGGCAAATTCAGAGATATTGACGTATTTTTATACTGGGTCACCTGTTTAATATTAAAAAAAATTAAGTCATATAAACTAAATAAGTACGGAAAAAAGATACTTAATGTTTCGAATTTCAAGTGGTTTCCATATTTTCAATATAATGCAATAAAATCAAATATTTGAAAAATTGTTTATCAATAATACATTAATATATCACTTTGTTTACACCCTTTATAAAAAAGAAAAGATGGATACATACTAATTCAAATAAATTTTTCCAGAATAGTTTTGTTTGGTCGCCATTTTGTCAAAATGATGTCCGTGTAGCATGACACAGTATTTCTTACCAGCGTCCATATGTATGTGTTATTAATATTACGTCCATATTAAAGTCTTCAGAATATAATTGTACGCTGATAAGCAATAATGTGTCAAGCCACACGGACTTCGTTTTGAGAAATTGGCGTCTAAAGATGTCAAAACTATTCTTAATAAATTTGTTTGAAGTCGTATTCATTTTTTCTTTTCTATTTTGATAAAATGTATAATGAATCAAAAGTAGATAGGTTTATTTAATATGTTATCTTATAATAAGCTTTTAAATATTTGATATTATTTTATAAATTGCGAAATATAGAACGCATCTGAAATTCGAAACATTGAGTTAAGAAACTTTTATACATACTTATTTAGTTTAGATGACTTAAATTTTTTTTGAATAATGTTATATAGGTAACGTAGTATCCAAATATTTGACACATTATTGCTTATCAGCATCCAATTAGTCTTATGAATTGACATCACATTACACGACATATTTTAAAGCACCTAACAAGCTTTCTCGTATGCGCTTTTAAATGACTCAAAAATATGTATTATTTGCAGTAGCGAATATTTGATCTCATTTCGACACGGAATCGAAAGTCGGGGATAGCTGGCGGGCCCTTGTTAGCACCTCGAACACCTCGGATACGATCGATTAGGCCCGCGGCCGCTCACATTCAATTATTTATTTATTTATTCGTAATTAAGCCGCGCGAGTTATGGACGCGCGCCCGATTTACGACCGAGATGACTTATCAGCTATACTCGATTACGATTATTCGATGAAACATCGCCGAGTCGAGAGATCGTTTCGGTTGTGTTCAGTTTGTTTAACGCTCTCTAGTTTACGACGCGATTATAAAAATACGTTTACCATTAATACGTTCGAATAATAAATTATCGAATCGATTCATAACATTAGTTGTGAAAGTCGATACTCATTACGATATACAATAAGTTGACCATTAATAATGTGCGTTTATCGGAGTATCGACAACGATTTTATCGCATTTCGTTACTCGATAAGTCGGCCCGTCACGAGACCAATTTGCCGGTGCCCATAAATTACTTTATTAAAATAAATCAACCGGTTTATTGTTCTCTTCTCGCCTCATATTTTGTTGTTTTGGAAGCAGTTACTTTTGTTGATACTCTGCGCGTTCTTGAATTCACATCGTAAACTTTATCGTCTGGTTTTTGAATCTCTCAACGTATAAATCAAATATTGTGATGATAATACTCAAAAAAGAGATTTGTTTAAAATAGCGGAAGTGACATAAAACGTATTATAAAATTATTTACGAAAAATGCCATAAAAATTATTACATACATCCTAAACATAATTTTAAATAGTACCTAATGCTTATCACAATATTGATATAAATAAGTATTTCTCTGTACCTACCAATTGTGATAAATATTTTATACAAGATTTGTCTAACCAAACAATGATGGTATATTAACAATTATCTATATTAACTTATGTAATTTCTTGACGAATTAATGTAAAGAGTTTTTTAACCAAAAAAAATGCTTAACGACAAAATAATTTTATTACTATGTAAAACCAAATCAAATTATGCATATTGGGGTATCGAATACTTATTATTATAATCAAAATACAACAATTAATTAATATATTTCTTTATATCAGTTCGTCAGTTAGAGTTTTATATAATACTTAGTAAGGATACGCTGCACCGCCCGAGGTTACATCCGAACTGTAATTCAACCATTATTGGACTATGCCATAAATATCGACGCGTTCAGACAAGACCGAGCTTATTATCGAAGATATATGAAAAATGGACTCGACTGTGTTACATCCAATTAGTTGTAAGTGCAATTTCTAAGGCTCGTAATATTGTATTACGTCAAACTTGTCCAATTATTAAGAAACAATAAAATATCCCGTTTTAATTTTTATTTTTTTAATTATAAAAATCAATTTATATTAGGTACTTTTGCTCGGGTTAGCTCGGCATAACAAAATCTGTATGGTTTATACAGATTTTGTTATGCCGAACGACTGTATGAAGATTATTTTTCATCCGGCTATTAATGTTTAGATTTTAATTGTACAATGCCTATAATTTTCTCATAAGTGCAAACAAACATTTTTGGCTAATTGGAACAATGATATGGTAGAACATAAAATAGGAAACACAATCGTTAATTTTCATACACTAAATTGTTAGATCACATCATATTTTATAGTACACGACACAACGATAAAAACTTTTACATATAAGTAAATGTACTAACAAAAATCCCAGCTACATTTATTATTAAAAAGATAAACGTTCTCAGGACTCGTTGCGAGGCGCGAAAGTCGACAACTTTAATCTGCTATTAATAAGTTGTGTTTTTAATTACAAGTCGATCGCAGCCTTATTTATTCGTATAATTTTATAGGGCCCCGCGGCGAGGACGGCAAGCCGGCATAACAATAAAATATATGTGCCCAATGAATAAATTCGATTCATAACGAGAATTATTACGTGTGGCATTCCATTCTTGATATCGACGTTCGAATTAATCGACCCATCTTATGACTAAGGATACTATAAAAGTACATCGACCAATTAACTCGATGTTAACTATGTTACAACACTAGCAAATGTACGTATTTTTGGAAAAATCATTTAACATTTCACGACTGATCTAGTTATGTGTTTAACTCGAAATTAAAAAAATCACGTTTTCATTCGTTTGATTGACGGATTCGGTGCATTCGGTGAACTTTGGATTATAATAAAATAGAACTATTTTACGTGTCGTCTGCCAAATTCGATACTGGTAAAATCATGTGACAGATCGAAAAAGAACGTGACAAACGCGTAGACGCACGTCTAGCCAACTCCACGGAAACGCGAATAATGAAATATATAAGAAAAAATAAATAAATTCCGAGCTCAGACATCATCCGCATTTGACGTTGATGACTGACGCTCCCATTCTTTTCGATGACAAAGAATTTCTACTCCAAGAACAATTATGTCATCAAAAATGCGAAGTTTTCGTGAGCGGGCTCCAGTAATAAACGTCGCATTTTAATATTGTTTTTACAATTTACTGGATTGTATGTTAATTGGCGCAGAGGTTGTTACGTCTGGAGCCCTCGCCAAAATATCGTGAACTTGATCCGTAAATGGGTCAACGCAACATTGTGCGACCTTTAACAAATGCACCGCTTGTTATTAATCAAGTTTTATAACGTCGTAAAACCAGAGCGGGATTAAACCTTCCAAAATCATATTTTTATGGGATTTAGATCCGAGATTTTATTGTAGCAAGTTGGGCCGTGTTTCTAATTTCTTGAGAGTGATTTACGGCTGGAATGACGCGCTAGACGAGATGTAGACGAGATGACGGTAGCCTTGTTG
Source organism: Hypolimnas misippus (assembly GCA_037950945.1). Lineage (NCBI taxonomy): Eukaryota > Metazoa > Arthropoda > Insecta > Lepidoptera > Nymphalidae > Hypolimnas > Hypolimnas misippus. Next base: position 8,968,800 of record JBBEEQ010000011.1, on the reverse strand, counting down.
CGGACAATGACGCGTTGTTTAAAAAAACATGTACCAATGAGCCGGTATTACTTTATGTAGAATATTTTGGAAAACTTGTCATATTACGGGACTATTCGTTATGATATATTAAATGCCTTTAAAAGTATCTACCCATCAGAAATAAACAGACTTCTTCAATACCAATTTAATATTCAATTTAACACTATGAATGTATTAATAGGTGCAGGCAATGATGACAAAGTTAACACAGTTGTGCCCTAATGACAACAAATAAATATAAGAGTGACAAATAAAAAAGAATCTCAATTATATATATAGATATATGTTCATAAATAATAAATTAATCAAGGCAACGTCCGTCAGCATCCGTCGTCTCAGCTTACCAATCAGTGGAACTCGATCGAACGTAATACAATTACATTGGCCGATCTCCCATTGGGAATCGGGAGCCGACGCATGATTTCCGCTGTCCACTAGAAATAGGGAAATTAATTCTAGCTAACGGACTTAGGTTTATTTAAAGGAATTAAAGAGAAGTACATGTTTTATAGGTACATACTGAATTTCGTACAGGATAAATAATTAATTTGTAATCATAAACTGTGTTGTATTTACAATATTTTAAAAGAGTTTCTAAAACTATTGAGTTTCTTGCCAGTTCTTCTCGGTAGTATCTGCGTTCCGAACCGGTGGTAGCTTCATTATTTATGTTTTTTTTTTTTGTTATTCAAAAGTGCTCGTAAAAGCCTACTTGATTTGATTTGATTACATGACTGCATTAAATACGTGTTATGCCATATGTTCGTAGTACTTTCAATATGAATTACGACTTCTTTACTGATAAACAAGAAAAACCTATTTAAGTTACACGCAATTTTTTTAATAATTATTGGTAATTTTTATACAAATGTATTGAATACAAAAAGAAATACGAGTTGAATGCATTATAATTTTTTCATTAATAAAAAAAATAATAATGAAGAAAATAGTAAGTTCTTTTTAGTTTTCGCGTAGTGTTCATCACCCGAGCCGGCACTGCGCTCCGCCACCGCCGCGTAACGCGCGTATAAAATCTTTGATACGCAGCACCGATGGAATCGAAATTCGATATTCGACTCACAAGTTTATTTATCGCGAAATGCGACGATATTTTAGACCGTCCATCATTCGGACAGTTCACAGAAGCGGCAAGATTAATTGTATTTCGGTTGAGTCATCAAAATAATTAGAATGACGCTATTTTCGCTTGTGATGCTAATTTGACAGACGTCGCGGGAGATACCGTATCTTCTCGTTTGCGGCTGGATTCTTTGATTGCTTCTTTGTTGCTCGTTTTATCAACTCAAAACATACACGCTCTTAAATCATTCATGGTTAAAAATCACATCAATATTTCGCATCAAACGGATGACATGACAAAACAATTTGAGCACATCATTAATGTCATACATATATTGGCTCGACTCCAGATATGATAGAACATTTATCATAAAACGGACTAAGTTCAGGAAAGAACAGAAACTGGTTTAATATAGGAAATATTTGATAGCCACTTCTAAGAACCGAGTATTTAATATACGGTAGTTAATTTCGAATACTACCGCAATAAATGTGTTTGATTAATATCATTCCGGCGAAACAAATGTAGCGGCTGTTTGCTATGATCAAAGAGCTGTGTAAATCAGGTCGGAACGATGCACGGAACAAAGGCTAAGGTGTTGTGAATTAAAATATAAACATTATAAATTATATTACGTCCTTTTATTTCAAAATTAAACGTATAAATCCCGCCTTCAGTGAAACTGTTTGCTAAATATTGAATCAGCAAGAACACAATAGCTTAGTTTAAAACTGATTGTTTGTTAACCTTTTTCTGTCGTTAAAATAACATGTAATTCTGTATATTTACATCAATCCAAACACAATATTTTCATTCTATATTAATAGATTATTTTAATACAAGTTTCTTGAACTAAATTCGTGAAATTTCAAAACGAGCGCGTAGCTCAGAAAAACAAATATTGATTTATATAATCACGAAATATGTTCCGATGATCTTAACAATGACCACGAACTGGAAGCGCGCCAATCTTAACATCCAATAATAAACAGCCTTCGTTTGCCATTATTACAATAAATGAAAATTAATTACATGTTTTGCGGAATAATTTTGGACATGTCTATTATTCTTCTGATAATATAAGTAGCGCAAGAATTTCAATTTGTCGCTTCAGTGATTGCCTTTCTTTGACCATCTGGAGTTCTCCTGTGATCTTTACGATGAGGTTTAATTACATTAGTACCTATAAGATTATCAATTCTAATTTCAAAACATCTAATTAGATTTTATTCTTATTCTATAAAAGATTTAAGAATCTGTCTATAATTTAAATATCTGATTTGTTGCTACACGTTTTTGGTAATGCTCAGTTTAACTTCCTCACTCCAAGCGAGAGAAAAATGGATATTTTAAAAGCAATTAAGTTGGTGCCATTATCAAAAGAGTTGGGAAAGTCTGCTAGCGCGAAGATCAGAGAGTGTGTGGACGTGTTGTGACAGAGCTCCCCATGATTAATGAGAGAATGCTAATCGCGACTGATTTATTTATAGATCGTCCAGGAGATCATTTGTTGATATTTATATAGGCCACTGGGTCTAACTTTAATGTGCAACTACAGGATTCGTTTTATTATATAATGAAAGTTAGTGATGGAGAAAACAATTTTGATTTTGCCATCCCGGAATATATTTAATTATTAATTATTATTATAATTATTTAATTTATTTAAGCATGATATCTATATGTTCTATTTTTATAAAGACGTGCATCATATAATTCGAAAAGGATTGGGTGTATTTAAGACTTTTGTGATACCCTAATGTATCTAACTAAATATTATTTTCATTTTTTACCCACCGTTCTACGTCAGTGAATGCGATGCGGCGCGGTGCGAAATGTAGCGAACGCGAACGAATTGGATTGCTGTCTTTTCATTTTGACATGACTTTGACATGCCGGACGATTCACGCATACGTTAGCCAAATAAATAGTTCGATTTTATCGTCTACGTGAGACGATACTAACTTTGTTTTCATTAATAAAATATAATATTTAAAGTAAATAATTATACACAGTAGCAATATTAAGTTGTTTTATGTAGTGCATTTATTATTCTTTGATATTTCTAAATAGCGCCCGGTGTAATTGCATTTAATAAAGAATAATTACATAATTGGAGCAGACTCGCTTTGATTACTTGGAATCTCACTTCGCAATCTTAAAGATTAGTTTAAACTACTTATTATCATTATCATTGTTAATAATGAGCTTTGTCCCTGACTTCGTTTATTTTAAGGACAAGATTTTGCTTATCCAGATACTATTAACTACAACCATACCATTTCGCATTCCAAAACCAGGAACGTATTTTTATTAGACTAAACGGACTGACTTGGGTTGTATTTGTAGGAGTTACAAATTCGAAATAGTAGAAATAATATTTTATGTCAATAGCGTATGGATTTTTGTACCCAAAATATCGTCCAATTTTGGAAGATCGGAAAAATGTCAAAGTTGAAAAAGGGCACATTGTAATGTCAAAATGTGGAAACGTAACATATCTTTAGATATAAAATTACATTGAATACCAGTTACAGTATTAAAAATCGATTATAGATAGCTTAATTTACCGCCTTAACTACTACCAGATAACATTAATAGAATTTTTAATCCATGAATCTGATGAGAATGTTCGCAAATGTTCAGTAATGTGGGTATCAAGTTCCACGCGATATGAACGTTTTAACAGTTACGTACTGACCTCCGTGGTACTAATTCACTGAATATAAACGATTACTACATTTCTATTTCTATCGAGTTTTTCGTTTATAAATTTATGTAAGAGTTTATATAATAATGGTGGTTTTATTTGTACATACTGTGTTTTTAGATAAACTATTTCATATATTATATGTAACAGTTTCTTATAGCTTACCGCGAGCTCTGTTACTTTTAGTACAATGCTAATAGTATTATTTTCAGTTTACAAAAGAAAATCCACAAAACATTCTCCAAAATTAGATAACTTCATTTTATATTTTAGACAAAGATGTCAAAGGTTCGACTGTACAACGTTGTAGAAAAAAAAAATTCAAAAAATTTCATTTGGTCAGAAGTGAAACTCTACTTCAAAATTTCTGAGAAAAACAAAGTAATAATTTCACAAAAAGCCTTAATATCGCGTAAAACTTAAATTGGTAGGCGAATAAGTTGCACGCTAGAAACATTTAGAGGAGGCGGCAAGGGTACAATTACCTCTAAATAAGTAATAAATTACATAGCAATGGTGCGCGGGCGCCGCGTGACGCTGAGCGCTGCTTCCGCGAAACGCCATCTAGTGAGAGAGAAAATTGCACTCGGATCACGATCGACTATCGATATAGACGTGAAACATCGACTTATTAAACAGAGTCGTGACTTTAAATAGTTTAGGTGATTCCTTTGATATCATTATGGTGCATTTATAGGTTAAATCTTTAACAAGAGATGTACCTATTATATTAATTCTGTTTTCTTCACTGAAAATATTGTCATTTTTAGGCTTTCGTGTTCTAAATGTTTCCGAAGGACTATTTTACCTTAAACGTTATCTGACTTCGAAGAGTTTTTTTTTTACCGTAATAAGTAACCGTAAAGGTAAAGCGTGAATCAGTCGGCAGTTATAGAGAACCCTCAATGCGCAATTTAGATAAAAAGAATCGAACTAAACATCAAAAATGTCTAAAATTTATTGCAAAAGTTTATTTCAAAAAGGAGGAGTTTCTTAATTCGTAGTGTATATACAATTTTTTTTAATGTTTGTTACCTCAGAACTTCGTCATTTATTATACGATTTTCAAATTATTTTTCTTATTTGAAAGGGTAACTATACTTGAAGAAGTCCTCTAAATTTTTTGTCAAAATCTGTTAGTAGTTATGTTTTAAAATCGGAATAACTGGTGTGAGTATGTCGACCATGTTAACAAATTGTATATTTTACTTTTGAAGTCCATTGCTTTTTTTAAGTCTTTATGGAACTAAATTTTCAATAGCATTAAACAATTATTACGCTGTGCTACAACAATGTTGCAAATTTGCTTTATTCCCGTTTCCTCGTGCCATGTTCTGTTGACATTTTCAGAATAGTCCTTTGTTGGGTGCCTTCCGTCTGCCTCGGAACTTATTATTACCACTTATTTGTAATTTGCAGGATTTTAAAAATATTAACTGTTTATTTAGAACCATTGAATAACTTTATCTGTTGATAGTAAAATGTGCGATAACTTATGTTCGTTGTCACTGTGATAATATTTAAACTGAACACTATTTTTTTTAAATAGAAGAGTTATTCTTGATGACAGAATAATGAACGAAAATGTACAAAGTTAATTAACTATTGATTTTAATGTTTTCTATACTAATATTATAAAGAGTAATGATTTGTTTTTTATCTGTTTATATCGAATAAACAGAAAAACTACTGGACCGATTGCGATAAAATCGTACAAGGATGTAGTTTAGATTCTTTGAAAGGGGATAGGTAGCCTATTTATAGTCTTTTAATCTCGAAAAAAAACACATGCGTGTAAATGTAAACAGAAGCGCGATATAGCCAAATCTTATGCGAAGTCGCGGACGGAATTCTAGCGTTCTATTAAACCTTAAAGGATGTACTAAAATCGTAGTATATAGGTACATGTAAGTCATTGTCGGATTATTCAGTCATTAACAAAACTGAATGGAACACTATCTACGATCGTTATCAAAACCAAAACAAAGATAAAATTCCTTCTCTATCGAATTGACTAGTACATAGTATTGGCAAGTGACTCATCGACAATTCTGAGCGTTTCAATCGTATCTATCTCCAATTCAGGTAGACAGGGTACATACAATAAAACATTTAGCCGACGTAAAAAAAAACCATTTCAAAGCAATTAACTGGGAGTAAACCTTCGTGGCGTCAGGGAGATTACAAAGGACTTATCACTTTTTTGTCATCTCCTATTTATTGTAAATTAAGTCTTAATATCAAAACAATAAGGTCGCTTTTTATATTATTCGTGTAAACGTGTTGGTGGCCATGTATTTGTTTCTGCTTGATAACAAATTGGTCATCTATGACGGACCTCCGCGATGAAATAATAAAAACTAAGTGGAAAGCAAATTAAAAAAAACGCTATTCAATCTGCATATTTCACAACATCGATAATTTCTTTCGAAAATAAAAAAAAATTCACGCGAAAAATTAAGCCGCTTCCACATGCGCGGAATTAAAAAAAAATCGTCTTTAACTATTACAATTACGGCTATTGACCTCTACGTCTTTGAAATAAGGGTCACAAGTGCGATTCAGCGTAGAGCAGATGTCGTCGCGACAAAGTAAGTAGTACGTGCCTGTCGCATAAACACCGCGTGATGTGTGGGGCCGCAGCACCAGGCTAGAGTGCAATTTGTGATTCGACTCTATAATACGCTGTAATTGCTGCAAAAGAGAAAACCACCCTTTATTTTTGCTAATTCGGTAACAGAGAAAGGTGGTCCGTGTACAAATAGCGCATTCTTAACATCGATGCGTGCAACATTGTTACGCTAAATGATTAAAAATTTAACGCGGGTGCGGGTTTCTATGTAATATTTTCATTCTATCATTTTAGTCAATATAATTAAAACAGTGTATTGTAATGATAATTTGTAACTATAGATTTGTTACGTTCATACTTTTGGACATTAAAAATTTGTATCCATATCCTAATTTGACGAACTCGTCAATAGACTTATTGGCCTAAAAATACTCTCGCCCATCATACTCAGTCGTTATCTCGTTGCTAGGCAACGACGTCTAAGCCAGTCTTCGTTATAAATGCCAAAATAAAACCTTTTTATTGCAATATAACGGTTCATTCTTACTATTTTGCCAAATTTTAATTTGATGGTCTCTCTTGTATGCACTTGTGTCGTAATAATTAGGAACCATAAATATTGTTCTATATTTAAATAGAACTGTTCGAAATTCGTCTAGACATTTCAAAACTCATTTCATACTGAGTCATTTATTAGACGTTATTAAAAAAAAGAAATGTCACACACGAATTCGAAATTTAAATAAGAACAGATCTTTCATTGTAGCTCGTATCGAATTTACGACGAATATGATTTATGAGGGTATTTGATGCGGATGGACAGACGGACAACAATAGCCTCATACAATTTGGTGAGGAAAGAATCGTCGGGCATGTTTTTAGTATTATAATGCGGTCACACTCACTCCTTGTAACGTTTTATTGCATTATATTCTCAGAAATATAATAAAAATACTGATTTTATTGATGCAATTACAAGCAACAAACTTAAAGTACATCTATAATAACAATAACCTATAAACTGCACATAGACCTATTAAAATACAATATATATATAAAAAATTAAGTCCTTTTATAAATTTCAAACATTTTAATTTTTTAACAATAAATTAAAAAATATATATAAATTTAAAAAAAAAACAAATAAAGGAATCGATTTTCAAACATCAATTAAGTCTCGACTGGAGTCGAATTCGATACCTAAACATAATCGATTAAACACGCGCGTATATCGAACAATGCTTTTTGGCGCGAATTAAATTTCGTTCATAATTCCGGTCATCGACCAATGGTTATGGCCTTACAGCCGTCAATTCCTCCTTTGAATTCAACCTTTTTACTCTTTACCTATTTGAACGAAACGTGAAAGAATGAATAAATTTAATATAATTAAGGAAAAGCATAAAAATAATCTAATAAGTGTATTTTAATTGTGTTGAAAATTTATTAATTCAAAACAATATTTTATTATTATTTATAAAAAAATATAAATCGATAATTGTATCTGAAAGTTTCAATATCAAAATTTATTCGCTCTGGACCTGTACCCTCAACTGTACCCAAGTGGGTTCTAAGTAGAACAACTGTAGAATAACTTGCCCACTTAGGACACTTCGGTCTTCTATTTCTAAATTTATCCGTGTTGTAGTTTTTGTAACAACAAAAACAGTCGGACTATTTAAAAATAATAAAATTATGCCATCAAAATAAAAATATAATATATAAATAATATACGATATTCTTATACATTAAACGTGCGCATTAAAAAAAAAAAGAATATTTGATCAACCGAAAACGATTATAGCCGAATGACCGAATAATTACTCGAATGAAAAAAAAAAACCATCCTTGTAAATCATTATTTCGAGGTTACATCTCGCTAATTCACCTCATCACTCATATCTCGATTAATCAAAGTTTATCTTACGCGGTCACGGCCCATATTGACTTTTATTAATGAACATTAAAAATATGCAAAACGATTCGGACGTAAAACGAAAAGGCAGAACATGATGGGCCGGCGTTTATGATCGGATCTTATGAATCGTAAGAATCGTTATGATATGGCCAGCTTTTAGTATTGTATTAGGTTTTTAATCTATCGCAATATTTTCTCATAAATATTTCTGTTTCTAATAATTATATTTGTAATTTATAATTTTTGTAATTGACATAAAACTTATTGTCAGTTACCTGGCTAACTTTTAGAAAAATAAAGACACTGACAGTAAATTCTTTCAGGTTTAAAGCAATGACAACCAGAGAGCAAAATTTAAAAGTGTAATTCTCGCTTAAGACATGAAACTTTAATGTTGTGTTATATTTTTCCTTATGATGAATTCAAATGGATGGACCTTATAAGTTATTACTATTATATATACTACAATGTAATACCTATTATTTTTCTACCGGAATAATCTAGGAAAAGCTACTGAAATGAAATTGAACTATTATTTTAAGAAATAACACAATTTGAATATTCTTTATTTTTTTTCATATTTATTTACGAAACAAAAAATTTATTGTTTTAGGCGAAAATTACACTGGTAAGTTTTACTGTACATATAGATATAAAAAAACTCTATAACCTAGTAACAGTTACCTAAGTATCCATACGTAAGCTGTAACTTACGTAAGTTGTAAGTGTTAATAAATATGTCACTGACAGTAAATTCTTCAGTTGTAAAAGCAATAATATAAAATCTGTGAACAAAACTTACAAGTATAACTCTTGCCTTAAAAGCAACATATAAATCAATGTAACTTTATTAGGACAAAAACTCCAAATATTAATGAATCCAAAATCCTAAAGGAAAATGTACTTTTTGCGGTATAAATTGTCGTATTACATTTCCAATGGATCAAAGAACGTAAGCTAATAAAACTGATTTTATTAACGCCGAAACAAAAGAAACGTTTAAGACGATATGAAGTTTATTAATAGAGTTTGTAGGCGAGACGATTTCATCAGAAAAATCTGAGACAGCTGTTGTGATTTATTAATAATCTTTAAGATTACTATCGAATGAGACTGAGGATTCTGCGGACTGGTCTTTGCTCTCGCTAGTGATGGGGTACTGCATATTTAATTTAGTTTATTTGCCTTATAGCTGTAAAGTTAAATAAATATATTATATGGATTGATAAGCAATATTATGTCAAGTCACGGACTTCGTCTGAAGATGTTAAGCCTATTCTTAACAAATTTGTTTGAAGAAGTATATATCCGTTTTCTCTTATCTATTTTGATAAGAGGTATAATAAATTACAAGCAGATTGGTATATTTTTTAATATAATAGATTATTGCATATTGCGAAATATTAAGCAAATTTCAGGATTCAAAATATTAAATTAAGAAACTTTTTTCTGACATGAATTTTTTTTTGAATAACGATAAATACACGACACATTAACAGATTACAGCAATATCTCTGAATTCGACTTATTGTGGGTTGACACATTATTGCTTATCAGCATCCATATATCGTTGTAGGTAATTTTCGTTAAAATAAAGATATAAATGCATGATATATATACAGGCAGACGGACACAATTTGCAAAATCATTGTATAATATCAATGGGTTAAAAATATTTAGACACACTGCAAATTTGCCTTTGCTACGTTTTTTTTAAAAAATTAGGATAAAGATAGGATTTTTCTTTTCGAATATATTAAAGAGAAAGTTTTACATGTCTTCGAAAGCCTTAATCAAGCACACGTCAATAATTACGTTATAATAATTAACAAGGCACTTGCGAAGAAACTAACGTCATTAAAATGTGAAATATCTTTTAATTGCCATAACAAGCTCATTACTATCGGTATTGTTAATAATAATTGTTTTCGTAGAAAAATATAACCGACTTCAAATAGAGCTGGTGTTGTATACATAGACATACGATAGCAATCGCAGGTCATTTACTGTTAGTTGTGAAGATTTCCTTTGTTTATCTCCGAAGATCTTCATCAAATCTTAACAAAATACTAAAACTTTTTTTGATTAAAAGCATACAAACTCACATATGGACAGAACTGAACCTCCTTTCCTGAATTTAAAAAATGTACCCACGTTTATTTTTATTAGATCCATTTAAACTTTTTTTTTTTAAATTATAAGCTGAACAGTTAGTATTATACTCTTATGACATAAATTAAAAAAAAAAGATTTAGTGATAATTTCAAAAAGAGAATAGGCATGCTCGAAAATTAGGGCGACTCCAGACATAAATCGCTTCTGTTGCCGGAGCAATTTACATCAAAGAAAAGAAAAATTAAGAAATTATATTAATTCCGCCCGTTCTCATCACTATCAACCTTGATTAATTCCACTTTTATTTGTTCGTGGATAAGGCAGCTGTTTCGTTTGATCGCGATACGCCACAGTCGTCGACGAAATGTCTCTAGCATTTTTCACAACGGTGGAAACACGACGAAAATAATCGATCATAATCTAAAAACTTTAACGCTTTATTAATTCGAGTTGAAATTACTATTTTGTTTGAATTTTTAAGCGACTTTTAAGATGGAGTTTTTTTTTAATGTATATTTCTCGATTATTCGAAAACGGTTTAACGGATTCGGTCAAACATTTTTTATTTGAAAGAGTATACATATAGTCCCACACAATTTTCTTCAAAATGGGTTGAGGAATTTAATTTTTTTAATAAATATATCATACAAGTAAATTAGGTATTTTGTTTTTAAAGTGGGTTTTTAAAAGTCTTATAGAACCGCGAAAATGTCATAACGATAGACGTGTTTTTTTTTTTAATAATAAAAATGAATCAATTGAATGTTTTACCTCCTCAATGTTAAGAAAAGCGTCTTAAATTACGTTTATCTGACACAAAGTCATTCAGTGACTTCCCTTCCCGACTCATTCATTCATTGTACGCAAACATCGATAGACTCTTGCGTGCTTCTGTTGCCTTGGTACAATTCGTAAGCTTTTTGGGGAAACCCGAAACCTGTAGCATTTTTTTATAAACTAACTTCAAAATCAAAATACTTAGTTTTGATTACTTGTATAATATACTTACTTTAGTTATTTGGATTTTAAGACCAAACTACTGAACTGATTTTGATGAAAACTATGGACCAATGACTGACTCTTTCAAAAAAATATAAATAGCCAAATCGGTCAAGCCGTTTTCGAGTTATTTTCACCGATTACAATATTGAAAAAGTCCATAACGAATTGAGAACCTTCTCCTTTTTTGTAAGTCAGTTAATAAATAAATTGTACGATGAAAATGGTTTTTAACTTTCTTTTAGATTTTTTTCTTCTCTATATTACTTAGCGAATGACATTTTTATGTATGTAGTGTTTATTTTTAAATGATTTAACATACTTTATGCATGCTTATAATTTTATACGTATCTACATACGTAAAAATTGCTAGCAACTGTAATACGTAAACAAAACAGTAAATGCCACGAGTAGACTTTCTTGAAATTTCAAGCATTGTATTTAAAATTTTAATAACTTTAAATCGCTGTAACTTTATCACTTGGCGCACAAAGGCGGATTCGCCCAGCATGACTGGCGCTCTCCGGCCGTTATTGGCGGGAGATGACCGTCACAATGTGGCCCGTCTACTAATGTTACCGATTTATTGCAAACGATCTGTCGAATGTACCGAGTTCGCAAGGGTTATAGGTTGAAGTAATTATATGTACTATTTATTCGCTTATCCGTATATGAATTATTTATTTACGTCTTCTTGACAATACTTTGATACGAAATAAATAAACGTAAAGATTATTTGTTTATTTATTTACGTTATTGCATAGTTATCTTAATATATATAACTCAAAGTTTACTCAAACTGACTGACTGACTGACATAGTGATCTATCAACGAATAGCCTAAACCACTGGACGGATCGGGCTGAAATTTGGCATGCGGGTAGATGTTATGACGTAGCCATCCGCTAAGAAAGGATTTTGATTAATTCTACCAAGGGGATAAAATAGGGGATGAAATTTTGTATGAAACTCTGTCAATTTAAAACCGATCGGGCTGAGACTTTGCATGCATAAAGCAACTATGATGTAGGCAATACAAACATTGCAGACGAAGTCGCGAGAATCAGCTAGTTAAAATATATATTGAGCAAAGGGCGAGCTTAAAGCAAGGACGTTGAAGAAGTTTACTATAGTATTAATCTAATGAAGAATTGACGTGTTTTATTTAGTATTATATCAAGAATTATCCGTTTTGTTGCGAATATTTTACGTGTAACAGTATTCACTATACACGACAAGTCAAAATGTTTTACAAAAAGAAATGAAATTACAATCGGCATCAAAATTAACATTAATAATAGTCGTAGCACGATTCCAACAAGCTAGCGCGGTATAAAACAAACACTACAATAATGTAACACTGCAGTGACAATCCTAATCATCAATCTTCGCCCCAGCGAGATCGGCCCGATCATTAATTTAGTTATTTCGGGCCCCGAGGTGACAATGTGCCTCAATGAAATGCCGAACGAATTAAAAATTTCATTAAATTTTAAAATTACGGATAGAATATTCGAAATACGTTCTTTTTTAGTGTTTTCTTTCATTCTTAAGTTGCTGTCTGTCATTCTTGAACGTTCGCTTTTATTATTCAGCCAATCAAAGTTAAAATATATTTATCACTAGCTCTGCTCCGCGGTTACACCCACGTTAATTTGAGGAAAATAATATACTATTTATTCAATACTTGCAACATTGGTCATATCGTGATGTTATATAGCCTATGGCCTGCTTCGTTAACTGGATTATCCAACACAAAAATAATTTTTCATTTCGTAGTTTCTGAGATTAGCGCAATCAAACAAACAAACTATACAGCTTTATAATATTAGAATACATTAAACTTTTCTAACTAATGATATAGTAAAATTTGAAAATATCCTAACAATGACATCATTAAAATATCTTACTAACAAAATGCAACAACGTTACAAAGATGATATGAAAATAGCCCCCTTTCATTCATTCCATCGTTCACTCAAAATCCATTCGAACAATAATTGTTCCACGCCCATATATCGAAGTGCCGTCTAATCAATCAGTTCGAAATTAACATTCGTAAGGCTAAACAGACACGAACAAATGGCCACATAACTCGAAATCGAATTAACTAAAGCTAGTTTAAGACACCAATTAAAACTCTAACAAAAGCGATCCTCGATGAAGAAAAAAAGTTTGATAGATCCACTCTTTAATCTAATCTATGATCTATTAATGTTTAAGCAAGAATCAACTTTATTTTTTAAGTTTTAAGTTGAAATTTGACTGGCTGTATGTGGTAAGATACTCGAGAAGGCTGTTGGCACAACATCTTATATCGATTAAACAGATAATTAATCACGGGAAATGAATCCGAATGAGATGTTATTAGTTATACTATACTCGCTATTAACAAGTGAAACAATACCTTGGCTTATATAGGGCTCACACATAAATGTGAAATTTTTATTATAACGTTCTCATTATATTTATTTATTCTACATCTAATCGCTAATTAATCAATATATGTACTTTTTTGTACGAAGTATAATATTAAAACATTAAAGAAAAATTAATTATAAGATTTTTTTTTCATCTGTACCCGTTGATGGTTTTAAAGTGATAATAGAATTTCAATATTTTTCCAAAATACTTTTTTATACACTCTGTATAGTGAAGCAGACAGAAGCGGGTTGATGGCCGATCAATCAGCTGCTAACGAGTTAGTCACGTGGTAACTATCCTCTCCCCACCTCGATATGAGAAGATCGAAAAAAAAAACTTAATTGACCTTATCGAAAATCAAAATAAAAGATACTATTATAATCGTTGCTATTACAATAAAAAAATAACTAAATATTTAAGAATATAAAAAAAAACATTTTCAAATATGGATGTCAAATGTTGAATGGAACATCCATATATAAAACGGATAGTTTTAATCAAAAACCCAAACAACAACGATTTGGTCGCATAAAATGTGTTAAAATTTATTTCAGTATTCGATTCACTGTCATCTATTAAAATTTGCTTCGATAAAACTGCAATAACAAAACACAAATTAAATCGATTATTGCATTCAGACAAATCGATTAAAGAACACCCACATCGATATCACGATTAACGTTACCATAATGGTTTGTCGCTGGCCTTAAACTAAACATCCGAGATTGATTAAAAACAAAAAAATATATATATTGTGATATGATGTTAATTTTTTCAACGGTGATGAAGACGGAGTGCTGCTCAGACGCGGGGCGTGTCGGGTTAACTTTCATTACTCACGAGCAATAATAAATGATAAAACATTATTAATACGGGATCAGAAATGGAGGCTGGCATGAGGATAAGCCGGGTCGAATAAATTAATTCTAGTAATTAAAAGACGAGTAAATGACCACAACGAACTAGAACGTTGAACGATCAAACATTGTGGTTTAAGTTTATAGATATTTAATGACAGGCTTATTAATTACTTTAATATATTAAACGTTAGTCGATTATTTCAACATCGATTCGTAATTCGATTCGAATTGGATCTCGATATGAATGTTGAAGAAAAACAACGATTAGTTTCACTGTTATCGCCCCGCGTAATAACAGCCAGAAGTTTATTGGTCGTGTTCTGAAGTGATAAATTGAATAATAATTTATTACGCACCAGATAAGACCGGGTTCGATTCCGATTTCTGATATCACCGACGAGGACTATTGCGCGGCCGTGTAAATATTATTTATAACATTTATTTCAATTATGACAACTCGGACAAGGATGTACGATTAACGAGCCAACTCGTAAAATTGTTTCTGAAGTCACTTATTAATTCCGATTTATGGGCTATATTTTATCAGCTTTTCACGAATCTTAAATTTTACACATGTCCCGCTTTAAATGTCGAATATGCAAAAATAAATATTGAAGGATATTAAAATCTATTAATAATTTTAAATGACAGAACGAAAGTCTAACGACAATACAGAAACATCGATATATCTTCTATTTAAGAAAACACGATTTATAAATATATTACAATACCGATTAGCCGACCAAGAAAAGAGCAAAATTTTATAATCAACACGATCTAAGCCAGCGACAATGATGGCGCCATTAACAACAGAGATCAATTAAAGATAGAAAAGGAGAGATGATCGAAATTCAAATAAAGACCGAGAAAGACAGACAGAGTTATCAATCAAGTGCGCAGGCGCACGATCTGAACGCTCGAGGCGATTAACGAATCTCGTGCTTAATTATTTCTATTATGATATTTAAAATATAATGATTATCTTGACGAACACACGTATAGCGAATTCCCACAGTCAACGTAACTAATGGTTATCTTTAACTTTAAAAGAAAGGATTTAAGAACTGAAGTATAAAGTTACGTAGAAAATTAAAAAAAAATGTTTTTATTACTTTAACTTAATTTCCACTAAATATATTTTATTCTAGCTTTTTTTCCTGGGATATAATTCTCTAAAACATAAATGTCGATATGTATTTACAGTATATTCATTTGCAAAACTTTTATATACATATGTATATCGTACTCTTTGAATAAAACATTACCAAAACCACTAACTTTCATTACAATAAATGTATACTACGTAGCTGAGCAAAAAAGACACTTTATAAATTACAATCTAAAAGAATTCCCTATCAAATGCATTCTAGATCTCTCATAGTCGAACTAATTACATCTAATAGTTCTACACACAGACGTACAGACATCGTTAATCATACGCGATCTTATCACCCATATGTCGATCTCCACAATATAAAACCGTTTGTAACAGAAGATAGCCTATATCTGATAGTCCAAAACCACATCACGAAGACCTCCTACTTTTCACTTATCCTCTATCCGAACAGCTCATTTTAATTCGGTCACATAATAAAGGACGGGCGATCGTGAATCGAACATTCAAATCTATGATAAATTACAAGTAATATCAATCGGTACGGAGAATTAATCAAATCTTTACAGTCCATAGTTGTAATGTGGGAACTTACCTCGCTTTTGCATGAAGGAGAACAAGTCGTCGAGAAACTCTTTCCTCTGCGGATCATCGCTTATCTCGTACAACTGTAACAGAAAGAACATCACTAAATATTTGTAGATTCTTTAAGGTAGGCATTTATGAAAATGATCACTTCGAAACATTAGAAAAAGTCCTTAATATTAAGTAAAATTAATTAGAATAGACAAAGACCTGTCAATCATGTTTATTTATAATTAGATGACGGAAATCGTAGCCTGAAAGCTATAAACAGTCATAAAGACGACAAATAGTGTGACAAAGGATCGCATATCATAACAGCATTAATATGAAACAGCGTAGTTATCGATAGAAATAATGAAAACATTATTATTCACACTAGGAAGTTAACGGTGCGCAGTGGCCACGTGCGCCCGCATGTCCGGATGAAAAAAACATCGCAAATGCATTACATTTCTCATACGTTCATGAATAATCTAACGACTAACATGATAAAACGTAAACAATAATTTGAATATCAACGAGTTGGAAAGATCTGGTGGGAATCGAAAATTTAGCTAGAAGTTCGCCAAGAATTTTTTTTACTTGACTTATATGATATTATTATTAGAAGATAGGATATTAAAAGGCTCTTTTTAACCATAAACATAGGTGATACTGTAAATATTATCACTTTTACCATCGCCAATTCCAGGTATTAAAATGAGCAAATTAAGTAGCAACATAGTTATTATAAGAGCCGAGATGGCATAGTGGTTAGAACACGTCAATCTCAACCGATAATCGCGGGTTCAAACCCTAGCACCACTGATTTTTCAAGAGCTAAATTAGTGTTTAAATTCATCTCGAGCTCGGCGGTAAAGGAAAACATCTTCAAAAGTCATTTCTGACACACGTACATATCCGCTAACCCGCAGAGTGGAGCAGCATGGTGGATTAAGCTGTGAACCTTCTCCAGAAGAGGAGGCCTTTACCCAGCAGTGGGATATTAACAGGCTATAACTTTACTTTACTATAGTTATTATTATTGAAATTAAAAGTTTTTAATTACAAAACGAGTATGCAATATGGAAGCAATAAGGTTTCAGCAATTAGGCCAGCAGATCTACACCCCGTCGCCACCGCGCATGTCATTCGAAATAATTGCCCCGATATCCGGCACTTAACTGTGCTAGCTGTTTAAAATAGAGATAATGCTTGTATCACTTACAACGCACGACGATAAAGAGTATATTGATTTGAATAAAAGAAAATGGAAAACGTTTAGCGAATGATAAAATGTTTTTCAACTAATAATAATTTTGCAACTGGGTGCTGATAAGCAATAATGTGTCTGTCCACAATTTCAAATTCTGATATATTGATGTATTTTGATAATGCGTCACGTATTTAACAATTTTGAAACCAATTTAAGTCATCTAAACTAAATTAGTATGGAAAAAGTTTCTTAATAAAATGTTTCGAATTTATTATTGTAAATTTTTAAATGTGCAACATTTTGCAATCTAAAATAATCTCATCTCATTAGAAAAACTTATTATATCAATCTGCTTTTCATTCATTATACCTTTTATAAAAATAGAAAGAAAAAAATGTATATATACTTCTTCTAACTAATTAATTAAGAATGTGTTTGACATATTTAGACGCCATTACCACAAAATGAATTCCGTGTGGCTTGACATAGTATTGCTTATCAGCATCGAAATAAAGATATATTTGACGTTTTATTTGACGTTATAAATCTGTCTTGCGAAACTGGAAGACATTTCCAAATTACACGACAATGCTGGCAAGCAGTAGGTGCATTTGTTGTTAGACCTTAAAAAACCATAATATTTATATATCCATATAGTTATACTATAGAAAATAAGTTAAAAGCGCATTATGGAACCTCGGGACTAATTATGTTAAACTGTCGCTAGCATAAAGTCGACTTCTTACTAGAATGTGCGATAAAATATTCGAGATCAAATGGGTTAATTGATTAATGCATAGCAGGCAGTTTGATAACCCTTAGTATTTGACTACTGCTAATTTACAGTTAAATAAGTATGGAAAAATTTTGGTAATAAGTCTGTATGATTGTAACTGTCATTTAAACGTATTTACCGATTTTGTACAACGCAGCTTTCCAACATTTCCCAGTACGTCAACACCTCTTATACTTCTGATATCAACTAAATTAATACAACACAATATTGTGTAAACTGTTAAAAAGAAATCTACCTATTCTTTTATAGTTGGGTTTTTTATGACGTTTAAACTACGTAAAGTAAGCTAACGAAACGTGAATGATTCTAATTTAAAAGTCATTCTATTAACATCAATTTAGAAAATTCAACAGATAATTTACGCAAAACGATGTAAAAATCATGCGAAAACACGCGAGTCACTGTTGAAACAAGCTTCACAGACGCCGAATCAAATCTATAAGCACGTGGCATCAATATAGGAAAACCGTTAAGCAAACACCGTCGTCCGGTTTACTTCGAAGCGGGCAAAAGCCGAACCGTGGACACGGAGCGGCGCCGGACAATCAAACACGGGCTATTTGCATTGAACGAACAATTACATCAGGGCACTTAGCGATGAAGCGAACTGGGCCGTGTACGAACAGCAAAACACCATTTGACACTTCCCGTTTCCTCTCCTTATATTTGAACGCTCGCTTCATTAAAACATTGACACATTCGGGTCATGGCGTGCGAAAAACGAATTTGCATTAATGCGTTCAACAATCTTTCTATGTACTCGGTGACATTTCCAAGAACAATAATCATAGCCTGTCCTAGTCTGTTTTAAATAGGCATTGTTAAAATGAAATACAGTATTCTAAAAGCTTGTATGTGTTCTTTGAAATTGTTATGATATGAGACAGTCTATCATTTTGAAAGTAATCGTTTCAAGGAAGATATATAAATAAAATCTATAAAAATACTGTTTTAATTAAGCGCAGGGTCGATAGGTTGTTTTGATTTTAAAGTCACTCTTGACATGACACAGCTCGTGACCACGACAGATGCATCTGTCGAAATGTCAGCAAAAATAAAAGATAATTAAATGATAAATCGCGATTATAAATATTGACTTAGTTATAATCCTCTTAAAATATGGAAGAAAAAATAATTGAAGCTAAGTTAATAAGTGGTTCTTAGTCGGCGTTAATCGAAAACGTTATGTGCGTGATTAACACGACGTTGAGTCAACGATGGAAAAGATTGATGTAGTCTTACTCTAGCTGAGACCGTGCCCTGATTTTGACATGGCAAAATATACATCTTCATCTTTAATCTATTTAATACGAACAATATTCATACACAACAAAAGCAATCTATATCAGATTGTCAACAAACTCATACATCCTACTAATATTATAAATGTGAAAGTTTGTATGTGTGGATGGATGGATGTTTGTTACTCTTTCACGCAAAAACTACTGAACCGATTTGGCTGAAACTTGAAATGAAAATTGCTCATATCTTGGATTTACATTTACTATTTCACGCGGACGAAGTCGCGGGTGAAAGCTAGTTAGGCATAATTAAAGTTTTAGTTATCAGACATACACTATTACTTTTTGAGTTTTGTGTCTTAACAGGTATTATCACAGATAGCATATCCTTTTAATATACATGTTACAAGCCACAGTCCATGTAAGGGACACGGACACGTAAGGCAACCAAATAATAATAAAAACTAAGTAAGAAAAAGACACTTCAATTTAAGAAAGTGAAACGTAACTTATGAATATACATCCTTCAGTTCCCAGCCGCAACACGCTACATTATACATTCCAATTATTACAAAACAGACGTCGAAAGCGCCATAAAGATTTCAACGGCCACTCGATGTGAACTGTTCGCGGACAAATTATTGTATGAAACGTCAGGAATATTATCATAACAGGCCTGCATTGTCGCCCACCGGCCCGTCAATATTTGAATCACAAAACTCGCCTGTAAGCCGCTTAATCCCTATTGTCATGTGCCAATTACCGACTCTCCCCTTCCGCTTGAATAAATAAATAAATAACGTAACACCACCGTGATAGATATTAATAATAATATTTTGACGCGTCGCCAGTTTCAGACGATTTTTTGTTTGTTATTTTTTTATATATTGTAGCTTCCTTTGTATGGTAATAAATACGAGGATTACTTGAAATGTCCAAAAATGTTGTAAAGTACTGTTTTGCTCGCGGATTCGCTTTAGGATTTTGTTATGAGGGACGCCCGTAAAAACTTATTTTTTTCTGTGGCCGGTACGACATGAGCGCCACTGAAAGATGTACTATGCCTATAACCTTCGCGCAAGTCTTAACAATAACGATATAACAGTGTATGAGAGACGAACAAACAGACATTGACTTTTATATAGTCCTTTAAGTTCTAACACAACGTTTAAGTACGTTGTTTACGTCAAAAGTAGTAACTTTACAGGAGTGTGAAAAAACTGTAATTAGTTAAGACCTAAAGTGAATAACATGTATACCAGTTAGACACGTAGATTGTAGATATAGTGAATGTTTAACACATTGACAATATATTGAGATAGATATGATTCGAGATTTTACTAGTACTAAATTTATGCATATCCGTGCAAGGAAATATATGGTTATTAATTTTATTAAGTTTATTAAATATATATATGTATTTTATTATTATTAATTTGGGCTCTTAATGCTACTAATAATTTCTAAAATTGAGGCGTTCAAACTCTTCAGCTTTATGTATGATAATAGATTAAATATTAGAAATAATAAATACGTACTACGTAGGAAAATGAATAATTTAAAACTCATTTAAAGTAATAAACTCGGTCTCATGTCTAGTGATGTCCGTCATTACGATGAAGACTACCGCAATATATGTTTTTACGATGATATTTATTTCACGATTTTCATTTGGTAAATTGCGTTATAACTTATTATATTCTCACTATACCAACATTTACGTCACGACCATATCTTTATTAATTTTTCTATATCTATTAAAATTAATAAAAAAAAAACATAATTTTTTAAACTATCAGGGGTCTCATTAGAATCATCGTAATTAAAACATGACATATTATTAACAGTTTATTAAAAAAATCAGAAATCAACTGAATGTATTCATTTTGTGAGCGATAGCTTAACGTATTTAAAACCGCATGCTCAATTACTGGTTCGTGTAGAATTTTTCGGCAAATGTTTGTATGTAG
Organism: Hypolimnas misippus; assembly: GCA_037950945.1. Classification (NCBI taxonomy): domain Eukaryota; kingdom Metazoa; phylum Arthropoda; class Insecta; order Lepidoptera; family Nymphalidae; genus Hypolimnas; species Hypolimnas misippus. The sequence continues at coordinate 8,947,200 of JBBEEQ010000011.1, read as the reverse complement.
TTTTTCGTAACTTTAAAATCGGTGCCACGTTTCAACCATTTTATCTAGATCTTATAATTTTAGATTTTTCACTTTATATCATTCTATAGTCTATATTTCTTTGCTTGTCTCATTTAGTAACAATACTTGGAACGATAATCACGAACTTCCGAATATTACTTTGTCATTATAATTTTTCATTATAAAAATGATTCAGTTCAATCATGTGATCGATAATTTCTCTACTCTAACTCTTGTGTGCTTAGAAGTACGCCATATTTGTATGAAAAAGACTAGTAAAAAGAAGATATACTATATATTATGCATGTAACTAAATTAAAGACGGCTTTAAAGGCTGAAAATATACACTGCCTACTAGATAGATTTTTATTAAAATATGTGGTTAATGAACAATATTGTACTTGCATTGAACTGATTTTTGTCTTTGGCATAATTAGGGACATTATAGCTAGGGAGCTAATTGCAAAAACGATATACAAGTCTATCTACAGGCTTTTAATAACTATAATTATTGCGATCATATTGTATTATCAATAAAATTATGCCTTTAATTTACTTAAAAGGTTATTTTGTTTTGACAGAAAATTTAAAAAGTAACAAGCTTTTTAAGCTTGTTTTTAAAATTCTTGTTTAGATTACTACAATAGTTGACCAATATCATTATCCTACAATAATATTGTATTCAAATTACAGTAATTCATACATACTTGACTTTTTTATGTTTAACATTTTCAATAAAGAACTAACTGAAGTCTATGAAGAAAGATATTAAAGCTGGTTTTTTTTTAATATAAAGAAGACATACGACTCGCATAGCATTACGTAAGATAAATCCATAATGTAAATCACAATAATACTCTTCAAGGCTTCATTATAACGTCCAACGGTTACAATATTATTTGATAGACTATTGTATTGTGTTCAATAAATGCTGCGTTTTATAACAGCAACCTTCACGCAAAACCTAGATCTTTTATAGTCTTTAAATGTCAATTGATTTAAGCCGATTAAGTTTGGTTTTAAATATTTTTATTTAGACGCAATTTTATTTTTCAAACTAAATACTATTTTATTTCTGATGAAGACATTAATATGAATATTTTTAGTTCCAAGATAGAATTATCCAATTGTTGAAAAAACATTTATTGTCCTGTTAAGAAGTCAAATCTTAATCAGCCACGATAAAATATATCAGAATTTGTTTCGAACTGTTATGTATATAATTTTTCTCAAGTTTTCTTTTACAGTTGAGCACGTAATGAATTTTCAAAACCAAGCGCTTGAAAACTCAAGAGGCGCAATTCCGGTTTTAAGTCTATTTAAATCTACATCTTCCATCAACCATCTAACCTTAATATTTAATTTAATTAAGCATAAACTAACTATAAGCAGTCCATGAGATATATTATAAAATAATTTAAATAAAATCTCTTCAACATAAATATGAGAAGACAAACGCGCTCGGATGAGAATACTAAAGTACGACGGCACGCCGCCGCAAGACAATTTCAAATTGCTAGCAATAATTCAACTTGTAATATAAGAGGGATGGGTTTATAAATAAACTCCGTACTCACTAGTAAGTAAGACAGCGTTTATGGAAATGCCATGGATTTACACTTATTGAGTTTGGTTAAATATTGTGCTGAATTTGATGGGGCGATATACATTTATTTGCCCTAGGCTCAGCGAGTGGTACGGAATATCATCACCTGTAACTTATATGGTTTCTGTATCTTAGATAAACGAGTGGGTAGACGATTTGCGAAGGATATATTTATGGTGTACAATATTTTAATTGTAAAAGATGTACATAATCTAAAATGTTGTTTAATATTTAAAGGAAATAACATTTCAATCATCTGCTCTACGATCTACAATTTACAGATGACTATTGGTTTTTACGTTAGCGTTTGAGAATTGTAATAAAAAAAACCACCTCTGCAAAATAATAAAAATAAACATTATGACAAACATGTTTTTTAGCACTATTAATACTTGCACAATCCAAACAGTTATTGGTAAGACTCCTGTCAAGTATTTTAACACAATAACTGTGTATTTTACATAGCCTTAAATTGTTTATACAATAACAACATCGTATAACTCCGCCATAGATAAGCTTACCCACCCTTTATATCTACTACCAATAATATAACCTCCTACATTTTTATGCTACAATAAAATTACCGATATAAAACATTCGAACTATTGTTTTCTATATTGCAATTTCCTGTCATTTCACATACAATTACATTGTAACTTCCATCAGCTATGGCCGTAAAACGACGCACCTTAATGTCTTGTCGTGTGTACGCGAGTTATGATAAGTTGACCTATTTTCAAACCAATCGCTTGCATATCGCATACACTAGTAATTATATCGCCCAGTAGCACTTTCCGTTGCAAATGATAACAGAACATCGGTAACCAATAATTTCATATTATCAAGAAATGGTGTTTATTTTATCGTGTATATGTGATAATTGTTTTTTTTTATTCTTAGACTCGTTCAGTAGTATTCTACCAGCAATGAGCGATTTTGTATTGTTTCGTTCCGGTATGAAAGGCGGGGACTTAGTACAATTAGAGTACCAAGGGAAATAACAACTTAGATCCCATGGTTTGTAGAGCTTTGACAATGTAAGCAGAAACTAATGTCTTACAATGCTAATGGCTATGAATAAAGGTGACCACTTCAGTAGCCCATTTACATGTTTTTTTCTACTATAAATAAAATGTTATGTAAGTTTTAAAATACCTTATAATAATCCTGCCGACGTTATCTAGTGATAGAAGAGTTTTGAAGAAATTGGATTAGAAAATTGGATTTGTGAGTTCAAACCAAAACGCCAATAGCACTCTTGTGTTTATTCTAAAGGTCTTTATTTGTTATTAACATTACCTGATTGATTACAAAATTCCGTTTATATATTTATATTAACTTAAACGTTTGAAATTGTTTATGTTTATTTTAAAGTTCTAGCTCCCAAGGTATTTGCAAACGTTATTCGTAAAATATATAAGTAATAATTTTAGTATAACTTCGATAAATGGATAATTTGTAGTCGCGTTTCATGTAAGCCCTTCGTGTTTATTTATATACCGAAGTCAATGTAACCACAAAATGTTTTGTCACGATCGTACTTAACTGTACCAGAAAACGTGAAGTGTTACTTCTTACGCAAAATATAAATATCGTAGATAAAAATAAATATGAACGAAGGACTTCGTTTTATTTCCGTTGTGTACTTTTTTGGTTTAACGAATGGTGACGTAATAGGGTATTGTAATTTTTCTATAGTATTATTTAAATTGTTGCTAATATCGTTAAAAATGTAATATTTAAATTTATTATAGTGATAAAATAATAAAACATTATTATTTTTAAAATTAATATTATTTTTTTACAAATATGTTGTTAGTTAAATATTTGTGCAGATAATGCCAAATCTACTTAGATTATCCGTGTTTTTACACGAACGAAGTACAGTGTTATATATAACTGATACACATAACACGTGGAAGATTTATGTCTAGAGACACAATAACGAGAAAAGAGAACATGGGATCTTAATATTATAAAAGTTAAGAAATATAGACGTGGAATATAATTATTTGTCTTATTATTTTTTACTCAAGAACTTAAAAAAAATAGACTGTGATCTAAAATAGTTCCGAGTGATAGTAGAAAAGAAATTAGAAAAATCGCGTTTACATATACTCACTAGATTTGTATTTTTGAAGTTAATTAATTATAAGGATTATAATTTATTAAAAATATTTATATTAATCGTAGGGAAAACGTATTTCCGTTGCAAACATACATTGTAACGAATAATAACAAACTTCAGCGCAGCCGAGCGACAATCGTAAAAACGTAAAAAGCAATCAATTTCCTAGAAACGCGTTAAATAGGCGTTACGAAATATATGGAGTTTCGAAGAAGTAACAAAATTGAGTGCTGGGAGAGTCAATGATAGCAGGTGCGGACCTCAGGTACGTAGTTGTTACTGTTTTAAACGGTTTTAATGAGCTAAGCAAATACGCAATCAGCGCCCGGTCTAATTCATGCACCAAAGCGTGTTCGTGCACCGTAGTTCTAATGACAAACTGAGTTTTAACTTTAGTTTCCTAAAATGACAAGTCCCTTAAAACGACAAGCTGCCGAATTTAATTAAATTAAATTTGTCGGATATAAAAATTTTTGGAAAACGTCACATTATTATGACCATCTGAGAAACCAGAACTTAAAAGTAATAATTAATACTTTTTAATAAAAACATATTTCACGCTACGTTTAACAAGATCTTAGATTCTTCGCTTACAAGTCGTATAAATCAATGAAAACTTTATTACAAATGTACTTTTTTATCTAGAATCATTAATCATTACTCTTTTCAACGTTGAAATAATGTTGCTTTTAATTTATTTTATTGCCCCTAAAGAAAAAGATTTGCTCTCTTATTCGTTCGTTGATCTAAATATTCATTTAGTATTTTACACTTTTAATATTAGACTAATACTATTAATGCGAAAGGTTGTAAAGAAAGTTAAGTGTGGCGAAACGAATTCTAAGAAAATTTCGAAAAGAACATCCTGCGTACAAACTGCGGTACGCTGTCATTTTTAAAATAAAATGCAATAATATCATCAAAATAAATGTTGCTAGTTAACAGATAAACGTTTTTTTTTAATATTCGTAATGTACCTACTAGATTATTATTGCTAATTAAGATACCCAATTGAGCTATTTTGCTGTTTGAATGAACACTGTAAATTGATTTTTTGTTTGTATGGGTAATGCTGCCAGTATTTTGGATACTTTATCTAGATGGAGTGGCTTGGATGCGGTCTAAATTTTTTTAATTTCATTTGAATTTTGTTAAAACGAATAATTTTAAATTTTAAATATTCAAGTCGCTTCAGTTCATAATTTGGTACACATAGAACAAATGAGTTAATTGTTACACGGCAAGTTGAGTGCGTTGACCGTTGAAACAAAGCCTCAATTGATATGAGTGTTGAAATACTACTCAATGGATTTCAACTAAGGAGCGGCGGATCTCCGTAGATAGACTTAAAGTAACCTCTTAGAGCAATTTGTGATAATTCGTGGTAATTAAAAAAGGCTTTAATTATATCATGAAAATTTATGTAATTTAACTAGTAAGCAATACAAGCATACAAAAAGTATGTAATTATTTTCGGAATAATATTCCAATTGAGAAAAGCGCTTACTTCTTTCCTTATTAAGATATTAAATATTTACGTGTTTTGGAAGTAAAAAATCTGACCGTATATAAATTATTAATAATAATTTGTTTTGTTTCGAATTGAAAGCCATAATTAATCTATTGATATTTTTATAAATCTAAGGCGAGAACTGCATTTGTATGATTTACCCTCGTAACTGATATAAAACCACTCTGTAACCTAGTAACAGATATCGTAAGTTATTACGAAAGCTGTGTATGTCAAAAAAGCACTGACCATATATTCTTCGAGGTGCAAAGCAATGACACTTATGTAAGTCTTGATGAAAAGTCTGAGAGCAAAACTTATAGGTGTAATTCCCGTCTTAGAACATCATTAACTAATGTGATTTTAACATGATTTGTATTACGGAACATAGCCTTTTATTTAATTTGTTAGAATTGCTTGAAACGTTTTTGTTCATGAAGAATGTAATACGCTAAGAAGTCCTCAGTTGCATTGTAGTCAGTACATCAGTAGTGCGGTGTAGTCGGTCAAAATCGATTGGCCCTTTAACGGATGACGCCGTCCATCCTGAGAGCGGTCGATATTTGATAGAGCGGCCAGTCATCTCGCTAACTGACTTCCATCTTAATGTTTACACAAAAATTACGCTTCGTTACTGCTCACAGCTTTCACAGATTGATTGACTTCAGAACATTGCTAACATCTTTATAAAATACTAGCTGTTTCCGCGTTTATGGTTGCTACTTCGCTTCTATTATTCGTAGCGTGATGTAATATAGCCTATAACCTTCCTGAATAAACTGGCTAACTAATGCAAAAAGTATTTTTCATTCTTTAACTTTATAATTTTATTGTAGACCAAGAGGAGCCTGTATTTATTACGTTGTTTGACAATTATAGTTATCACTCTGCTTTAGTTAGTATTAGCGTGATGTTTCATAGTCTAAAACCATTCTCATTGAAGTAAACGTCCCACTGCTGGGCAAAGGCCTTCTATTGAGGAGAAGGGTTAAAGCTTAATCCACCACGCTGCTCCACTGGAGGTTGGCGGATATACATGTGTTAGAATTTCTCCCGGCACATGCAGGTTTCCACGATGTTTCTCACCGCCGAGCTTTAGATGAATTTTAACACAAATTTAACACTTTAAAGTCAACGTCTGTTGAGGTCGACGTGTTTAAACCACTAGGTTCATTATTCAAAGACTAATAACTAGACCGTAAATACATACATGAGGTATCTAAAGTTTAACCTATTTCTTTCGCACATACATGTCTTGCCTGTAATCTGTCCACTGTCCAGTAATAATGTGTTGCCAAATAGCACCCCAGTATTATTCCGGGCAAGTTATCTCGTAATCGTCAAAAACAATTCACTGCCCGCCATTAACGCATGCTTACACGCGGAATTACTCGCTACTGGAAGAGATATGAGCGTAGTAACAAAATTAAAAAAATTTATGTAACATGTTTTTGTGTAGGAATATTTTAGTTTTTATCTTTTTGGATATATTTTATAGTGCTCTTTATTAATTTTCGAATTGGTGAGTTTTGAAGAACTGTCATAATGAAGCACTAAATGATAGTTTGTTCGCAGAGGTAATGTATCAACACGATTCTTTCATAAAACGATTTTGTAAGTAACTTTTGCTTTAAAATTTTACGTCATTTAGATTTCTTTAGATAAATTATTAACTGCAATAATTATATATATTTTAATAATTACGATATATATATATATATATATATATATATATATATAATGATACAACTTCAATAATTATTTTGGCACGACGCTACGATTCATAGGAGCGAATTAGTACCATAAACGCAAGTAAAACTAAATTTTAGTAAAATAATTTAAATTATAAATTTATTAAATATTAATATTGTCATATCCAGAATCATTGCATCTCAATAATCGTCCCACTATCGAGTACGCACGCTCAAGCCGTGTACGCGATTACACGCCCTCCTTTGATCTCCAATTAGATGAACATTTTGGGGTTCCGCATTATCTGCCGCGTAGGGGAGTAATACATACACCCTTAATATTATGGGTGTGACTGTAAACACTATGTCATGAAAATAAAGGGTTAGGAATACATATGGCGATTGGAAATCGTTGTAATGGTAAAAAAGGATTTTATTGGCATAAAAGTGCTAATGATATGTTAAATTGATATTTTTTTTTTACTTAATACACAATTAATATATTTTATTGAAGTATATTATGTATATAAGCATTGCTGTTTGACCGATTAATTATTTTGATTTTTTTAAATGCATAAAATATAAAAAAATTTAAATACAATACAAAAAAAAATATATACTTACTGTTATAATTTTTTATCAAAAGCTGCTCAAAACACAAACAATCTTAAAACGACCATACATGTCAAATATATATTTTAAAAAAATCATTATTCCTCATTCATATTTTTTTTAAATACCTATATATAAAATTAACTACAAAACAGAGTATATTGATAGACTATCCAATTTCAGGCAGGCGCGAACATTTAATCCGACCTAAAGCTTGTATTACACACCACGTAATTATCTATAAGGATAAACCTCTTACTGAATGTGTTGAAGCTAAAGCCGAATATAAAAATAAATATTGGGTTACGCCCTGTCATTAAAAAGTATTATGTAATATACGTCATAATCTAAACTATAAATATTTAAAATTTTTTGTGTCATGAATATTATATTTTAATATCAAATTTTTTAATTCACTATTTTAGTGCAGATTTTTTAATACCGACGCCATTTTCACTTTATATTCTGACATTTCGAATTTTATCAAACAATGTATCGATATTAATCGATCATTTTTTTAATATTAATATTTCTATAGATACTTATAGTCGCAATCTATAAATACGAACCGAAATTTTAAAAGCAATTTTTATTACGCTTGAATTAATTTAAAATTGTTACCTTAAATAGTGTAAAATAAAACTTTTATAAGCAGTTTACTTGCGAAATGAATGAAAAATCCATTTCACATTGCGCTTTGGAAGCTCATTCGAATCACTTTGACCGATAAATTGCGAATTTCAAACCGAGGTTTTTCGTAATTGTGTCTTAAGCTGTCTTTTGGGATTACTTTATTGCGTTGAGAAACTACTCGTTAAATATTGAACGAATTGATTTTCCTTTATATTTAAATTGAAAATAACATAGCTACTATGTAACATTTTTTATTGATATTATTAAATTAATATATTATAAAATATAGTATTAATATTGTATTTTTCTTTTTGCAAAATCATGTGGGTAACAAGTAAAGTTATTAATTGCAACTATACTAATTAAGGTAATTTGTTTGAGACTCATAATATTAAGAATATGAAAAATATTTTGACGAAATTTTTGTAAATGTTAATATACATTGAAGGTCACAAGTAAAGCTCTTCGTAACAAACCACAACATAAATATCTTTAAATTAATTAAAAAAATTAATAATTAATACTACAATAAGTATAAGAAAAACAGCATTATTCCTGTTACTCTCCGATGATGAAAACATACAATATAAATGACTTTCTCGAGCCTCTAAACATTGGCTGGTATTTGTGAACGCCATAATGTCACAGCACTGGTCGATGCGTGTAAATGGTGTTAGCGAGCGCATGCGAGATGCACACACGCTTTCATTCATTGGAAAATAATAATTAGCGCAAAATTTAAAAAAGAATCTAATTTTATTTTGTTGTTTCTTATGATGATGAAGAAGGCTTAACATTATACAACCATAAAATTAAAAAAATATATATTTATTATAATAAAAGTTATGTTAAACATTGTCATACAAAAGGATGTTGCGATTTTAATCGTAAGTTACCTTAAAGACACGATACATTTACACACATTATCATGTAAAGTAAGTTTATTGTTATCTATTTATAAATATATGGACGGAAGTTTATATAACATGAAGATATAAGTAAATAAATACTAATTAACGGTGACGTCTTCACCTGAGAAAGACGTAAAGGAATTTCCCGTATTAACACTTAGCATAAAGATCGGTCTTAACGCATAAAGGGTTTTCACGTGAGGCTCGCCTATCTTAGGCACGAAACAAAGACAAACACATCCATCTCGCTCTAACACTCTGTAAAATGTAATGCTTATCTTGTTTTACATTTCGTCACGAGAGAAAGATGAATTGCGTGACGTGTAGGGTTGTCAACTTAAAAAAATTAGGTATGACATTTGTTATGCCTGAGAATTAAAAACGATTTTAAATAGGATCTGTAATATTTAGATTTGTTAATTAAAAGCATTTAAAATTGTATATACAAAATAAATTTTAATATCACATTTGATTGCGCTTTTTTATTTGTATTTCTTACGATAATAATCTTTTAACTTCAAATCAAATTCGTTGACAAGGATGTATCGGTCGTCACAGTGCGTTATTAATAAAAAAAAACTTCAAATCGGTTCGTAAAGTTGGCATCCCTTAATGTGTGGTAAGTACGTTGGACGGTCCGTCTAAAAGGCCTAATGAACACGCACACACGCGAACAGTTGCATTTATACGTCGCGAATGGTTCGCGTTATTTGCAGGTGTAACAAACGCGCGGTCACTCACCCGTCTGCGCACGTTTGATGCATGTGTGCAATCGTGATAGAGTCGTTTTGACAGAACCATGTTTATACATGACTTATATAATATTTTTTTTATAATTTTATGGAAAAAAAATTGATTTTTGATGTTTAATTTATGGTTTAACGGATCGCGGTTTTTAAAATTGTTTCTTGTTTCATAAATGAAATTGATACATAATTTTTAAGTTAAATTCTACTTTTAACATAAAGTTCACGAAATAGTCTTACCTTTGCAATACATATTTTTTTTATTATTTAGAAAATGTTGATTAATCTATATCAAATTATATCAAGAAAATCTATATCAAATTATATCAAGAATAGTATGTTGTTACTTCAACATTAAGATCATAATTTTCTTGCCCGAGTCCTACTTTACGGGGAGACAACGTGTCCTTCTCTTCCATACTCGCCTATCAGACGTTATATCAGTGGTCACTCCTTTCTTACTCACGTGTCACAACATTAAAATATAAAAATAAATATATTACCAAAGTTTTATAATTTGTAGATCAATGCCAACAAAACATAATTACGTATACAATAAATAATAAGTTCAATAGACGAATACTCACCACCAAAGCCTACAGTCGCGGTGCATAAGACAGTAAGTCATAAAAGCTAAATATTTATCGAGACACTTCGAAGAGAATTAACATTAATGTATTCTAATTGCTTATTTCGCTGGAGGCGACCGAATCGATGATAAAAATTTGATGTCCCATTTTATAGGAGCATCGTAAATTATTAATCTCCTTAATAATGCCGTTTGCAATAAAAATATCAAAGCTTGTATTACAGATAAATCAACACGGATAAGAAGGGGTTCTAATCCGATCATAACGATATGACTATGTTATAAAATCAACCGTTTCACGCATTATCCGGTTGTAAAATGTACATCGTAAAAGTAAACGACCAAGGATTGACCACCCCTGACATTATAGATTATGGTGTCAATGTTTGTAATGTCAATTCACAGCTTGATAGCCGAGCTTGACAAGCCCTGATATTCTTATTGCATTGTCAAAGTTAATAATTGCGGTGACAATTAAATAAATAATACCAGCTTGAATACCCCTGATAATATTGGATCATAGTGTCAATATAAAAGGAAGGCCAAGTGTTCATATGTGATATAGTCAACTAAAATTTGTAATCGACGAGTCCTTTCATGCATAAAATTCTTAATTTTTATAATATTGTATAGTAAATATAGATTTTTATTTTTGTTTTATAATATATCAACTAATATTTAAATAGTCTTCACACTAAGAATATTAAACAATGATATCCTCGGCATAACATTGAAAATTAAAAAAAAATACTGAAAAATCTAGTCGTTGATACAATTTTAATCATTAAGACGACTCTTCTATAAATTGGTGAGGAGTTGATGCTACTGTTTCTAGGTGATGGTGTACAAATTATACCGGTTAAAAGGTAGATAGAGTCATCGGCAAAAGTAAGAGGTATATAGGGTCATCGGTTATATTTTAGGTATGTATATATATATGGGTATAATATCTACATGAACACGAATCCACGAGAAAAAGTCAGCTAATTATATTTTTCTAAGAAATTCCATTATTATTACTAATTTCGCTCCAAAATTAATCATATCAAAACCAGTTCACCTCCCGTTAATGACAAAAGATTAAACGCCTATTAAAAATCCCATAAATTATATAAATTTATATCGAATACGTTTTTAATCCCGATATTAATTTAGTATCGTTTCATATTAAGACTATAATTAAGTTTCACATAAAAAGGCCCTAAAACATATCGCCTGTTTTATGGAACGCTCTGATATCCATAATATATCTTTTCTCGCTACTTCATTAAATTATAATCTTTTGTCTCTAAAATATCATTTCGCGTATTAATTCTTAGAATTTAGTTGCATCGGAGAAAAATAAATTTTAGATAGAATATATCTAGATTAAAGTTACAGTAATACAATGAATCAAAAAATATTATTAATGTTATGTATGTTTAATTTTCCATCGATTTTTTTATTAATGAGTGACATTTGGTTTGTGAACAAGGCATAAAGTTTAAAAAACAATAACCCGATTTCATAAATTCTGTCATATACAATTTTGTTAAAATGTATATATCTCCCGAGACATTATTTAAATAGGTTCAACAATTTAGGCGGTACGGTGAAGTATACAAAAAAAGTGCAATATTTTAGGAGATAAATTGTAATGATAAACGATAAAAATATCGAGTCACATGCTTCCTATTTATTTAATTATTTTATTATTTAAATCATTAATTCAAAATAATGTTCATCGTTTGATCCATTAACATGATTTGTATTTTTTTTTGAATTTTTTTGAAAAAGTTTTTAATCAAATACAATAAACAAACAAATTAATAATTACTGCTTTTAATTGTGTTAACCTTAATTGATATTGTGTATAAATAATAAGGGTTGACTTATATAAACATTGTAATTACGTTAGTAATAAGTAAATTAATTAAGATTATTTAATTATTGGTAAATTAAAATGAAAAGCAAACGATCATTGTGAATTTTGACATGTGCTATCAAAATAATAATCATTATAATGAAACCACTTATCAACCATTTTAATTAATAAACACCATATATAAGGACATATAGGTACACACTATGTATTAAAAGTTGATAGATTAAAAAAAATAAACTTACTTTTTTCTTATCAACTTCAAAAAAGTTAGGCATCTTCGGTGGTTCTGTATGCATCGAGTTCGAGAGCTGCTCCCCCATTAGCGTGTTGAAGAAATCCATTAATTCCATCGAATGATAAACCGATAAGCAATAAACACTTCGGGGTCAGTCCGAATACGAAATTAATTATATATCGCAAATATTTTTTAAAAAATCTGACCCGAGCGCGACACACTAGCACGTGAGTGACGAGCGATGGCGATCAGCCAGACGTCTTGCTCGTGCCAACATCCGATATAAACTAAATTGAAAATTGAAAACAAAATACAATGCTCGAATCTTGATATGACAATAATAGGCGAGACGGCGATAAGAAAATGAGTCAGAGAGAGCGAGACGGAGCTACGCGCTAGACGGCTCCGCTCCACCCCATCGGCAGCGGCGCAGGGGTTGTCGCCAGACGAGATCGCTTGAAATTTAAAATTCCTACCTGCTCGCAAGATAGCAATATATCCAGCCAATCGTTAAACGAATTTCGTCTCTATTACGACTACTCAAAATACCTTTTTTATCTAAGGAATGCGGGTAGATAAGATGTTTGCGCGAGGCGTTTTATAAGTTGTAATTATAAATAGCAAACGTGTAGATACAATGCGCAAGGTTATTCTAAGAATTTCGTTTGTTTTATATTATATAGCCGCCTTGTTTGACGATTGAATGATAGTTATATGTTTAAAATCAATCACACAACAGGTTACAACAAAACAAACAAATTTATATATATGCTCGTCGTGGTTTCACTCGCGTTTCGCTCCTATATGTCGTAGCGTGACGTAACATAGCCTATAATCTTCCTCAATAAACGGGTTAATTAACACAAAAATATTTTTTCAAATTACTAAATCTAGATTTTCAGAGCATTTTCAATGCAAACAATTAAACAATTAAAACTCTCCCAATGATAATATTAGTGTAGAAAAATCTTGTAATGTGACTAACGATGATAATATACAATTGAAAATTAAAGAACAATGCAAAAATCATTTTACGAAATAAAAATTGAGATATAGATTAGTAATGATGACCTGTCAAAGTTAACCCAAACGACGCTACTAGGTCCCACAACACCCTAACATTATCTCAAATTGAAGGGTGGCGGTAAATTTAGAATTTGGCAGAAAATTATTTCATCACAAATAATCAATTAAAATCCGTCTATTGAACAACATTGCATGGGGCGATTATCTCGTTATTGATATCTGTGGAGTAAAGTGGGCAAATCTGGTGATACGGGCGGCAAAATTGATACGGGCATCGTCCGAGTTGACGTGAAAAGAGTTATTCCATCGCGATGGAATAACGATGCATCGTGAGGAATTATAGTTAGAATTTAAGTTGTCCCTGCTAGTTGAGTGACTTATTGGTTACTGCTTCGTACCGGGCCCTTCTGTGCAGTCTTATGACATTTTAGCCAATAACCTACTGCAATGAGCGAGGGATTACCTAACGTAATAAGACTTTTTAAAATTCGAAACGTAATTTACGGGTTAAATCATCATCAAATCATCTTCAACTTTATATATTAGTACATAACAGAATTGTATTTTTTATAAAAATACCTTTTAATGATGTCATCGTATCCCTTTGAATGACGTCATCATTGAAAAAATCTCAATTTTTCTTACGAATACGCACAATTTTGTTATCACCAGCGCATTTTTCTTGCACATGTTTAGACATGACAAGAACTTTTTTTTTATTTATTAGCTTAATTTTCTTAAGTACAAATATTCTTAAACGGTTCAAATTTTTTATGCCCCAATAAAGAACTAAATAGAAACCTTATCACCGACAAACGTAATTTCAAATATAATAATATCTAAGTGCAATAAAAATCACAATAGAACCGGCCGAGCAGTCGTTCTAGCAAAAAGGATCTTTGGAATAACGATTAAAATATTATTTTCGAAATGTACAAACAATGGGGCGAAAGAATCTTTATTTTATTATCAGAAAGGAAGTGAATAGATATTATTGGGCAGGCTTCGGGGAATTTGCCTGTGAAATAGTGAAACAATGGACGGGACTAGCGACCTACTGTTATTTACCATGTGTACAAATAATGCCAAATGGAAGAGACTTGCTTTGAACAGATTTAAATTTGTCGTAATTTCTACGACTTTAATTGTTATATTAATTATATTAATCCATTTGGCATTATTTGTACACATGGTAAATAACAGTAGGTCGCTATTGTTATTAATTTCATTAAAAAAAGAGTGTTTTAGAAACGTTTTTTTTTTTAATTCCGTTTTGGCTTTGTTTCTGTTTGCTTGTTATATTTTAATATTAAATTTAACCTATGATTTAGGTTACTCACACAAATGTAGTTAATTAAGCTTTAATATTGAGAAAGTTCTGCTAAAAACGATTTATTAATAATAGATAATTATTTTGCGATTTTTAACCTACATTTTTATAACTATTAATATTTCTACCAATAAATAATACATAGAAAATGACAAAGTAGACTTTAACATATATAGCAATCTATTATACTATTTCCTGGACTTTATCCTTCCTGCATTATCTGTATAAGCGGTAAAGACCTTAGCAATTAACATTCTTATAGATTACCCGTGGAATTAGACGTGACTATTCCATCCAATAATCCGTATTGTTTCAACATCTGGAATGTATTTATTTGAATAACTTCTATGAAGACAAAAGAATTATTCATATCACGATAGGGGTATTTATGTGAAAATAATTAAATAATTAATAGGAAATTAAATACAAAGAAAACAATCTGTTATAGTACCGAGTAACCACTAGTTATATGATAATGGAGTATTTTTCAAATTAAACTTTAAAAATAACGTTTCTTACACGCTTACAGTCTCATAAGTTACCTTATAGAAGAAAAATTATTATTTTTATGTACATGATATTATTTTATATAAAAATAAAGAATTCAGTGTAAATTGATAGAAATATCTAATTGTATCATCGTTATTAGTTTGTTTATATATTCGTCTGTTTAGTTTTCGTTTGAAAACTTCTAATAGTCTGTAGTTAGCAAAGAGTTCGCATAGTAGAGATATTTTTAAAATATTCTAGCGATATAAATCTGAATGCTTACGCCTCATTAACGTTTAAAAATGATGACTTTAGGAACTCGGACATATTATAACCTACTCGTAACGTTTAGAAAACATTACTATATTTTTTGCACCATTTCCGAACGTAATGTAATGTAGACAACAACGTGTGATGTTTTTAATTTTGAATTTCAAATTTAGATTACTTTCTTATAAAAAATAAGTTTATTTTAAATTTGGTATTAATAAAATCTAGTGCGAGTTCCTTTTAGATGTTACTGACTAGAATTTTGTTTATTTCTTGTCTGCCAATGTAAGCTTTATGTATTACTACAGTATATTTTCATTTCTTTCTTTTTTATGAAACCTGCCTTGTTTTTTTTTCGATTATATAATTCATATCGTTTTAAGAACCATTATTAAAATGATGTTTACGAAACATCCCCACTTTAATCGGCAATAACAATTAAAAACAGCACACAGTTCGCACAATCCATCGTAACATCGACACAAGTGTACCCTGTATTGATAATTGAATACTCATTCACAATTACCGAGTTCCTATTATAGTTCACACTCCCTATTTCGCACGGGGGAAGATTTATCTGTCCGATTTTAATTATCACCCAATAGTCAATAACCCTCAAAATAGCCCCCTTTAATTATGTTACAACACATTTAGTTGGATATCTTAATTTTGCAAGTTTTCTATGGAAAAGAATTATAGAATTTTTGTTAGGCATAAAACTATGTTGGAAAATAATAAAATTTATTTTTCTAGGTTCTGAATTAAAATAGTACACACAGTATTTACGTATAATGACTACCCTAGGGCAACATAAAAAAGATCGCTCGGTCAGTTGTCAACATAACGATTAAAAAAAAATAGGACATTATCAATATAACTCGATGTAACAAAAAGATGGCAACAAACGCACGATAGCCCCCATCACTCATGGCTTACGTTTCACAATAATTAAAGCAGTGTGTAAAACACCTATAAACTGCTAGTAAAGAGTTAATGGACTGGCTTCATTACCACGCCACGCCCTCCCGCTAGGTGGCGCGCTTGTTTTATTGCGTTTCATTCCAATCGAATGATTGATTGCGCGATATCGACTTTAATCATCATTTCTAATAGGAAACATTTCGCAAAAGTTTTACGCTCGTTCGAATTGGAAACGAACGTTAACTACGTTTTTAAAAATGGAATTGCTAGAATTTTATAAAAAAAAACATATATAAACATAATACTGGCTGATAATATCTGCCAATTAGACGTCAGTAGTATAATCTAATAGTATAAGTTTTTTTTGTTTATAAAAAAAGCATCACACCTAACGGCCCCCATTAAGATCTCATGACCTTGTGTCGGGGGTCCGGAAACAATCATAACACTAACACAAACACCCAGACCACGACAAACATCTGTATGGCCAATACACACGTTTGCCGTGAGCGGGGATCGAACCCGCGACCGTTAGCGCTTTAGTCAGTTGCAGTGACCATTGCGCCAACGCGTCTGTCAAAGTTTGTTTTTAAATGTTATAAATAAAAAAAAACAATTTACAGCCATCTAATGAATGCGTTGAACATTTTAAATTATAAAAAAAAAACATACAAATCTTAAAAATAGCCAACCCTAAGTAATATTTAAGAGATAATCGACGTCAAAATTAAACTCAAGCATTTCGAAAATAGAAAGAAACTCGGATCGTAACTGTTGTTTACGCTGGAAAATCAAGAATCATCATACTTTATGTGCGGATGGACGCGTTCCGTTCTCGGTCGGGAATAAATTATTGAAATTGATAAAACAATGGATAACGATACAAAGTGTTTTACAGTTGGGAAGGTCGTAAAGAGGAAACGTTGCAGGCCGTGCTTTGTGATCACCGCTGTCTAAACAAATCTAGCGCACGCGTGTGACGTATGGGGGACCGGAAAGCGTTTCAAGCGCTGTACGCAGCGCTGAAAGAATTGATGGCTTAAAAATTCAATTTGCTTGGGAAATTATTTAATAGGAATGAAGGAATACTAGGTGATCCGTGCGAATGCATTGCACTGTTAGTAATTATACTTTACAATTTTAAACTGTAATTCTTAATGAAAATATTCATTTTGAGATACGCAATTTTCGTATTTTTTTATATAAATAATAGGCAAGTATTTATGTAGTTCCACCTAATATTAAGTGGATACTATTGCTTATGGACGTCTGCAACATCAGGGAAGTTGCAGGTGCGTTGCCGCGCTTTTGGCGTCCATTACACTTGAGAACTCTTAAATGATAACGCTCAGAGAAAACCTCAGGAGGAAGATCATTCCACAGCATGCACATGGGAAAAGGCTCGTGAATCCCGTACAATGGATGCAGACCAGACGTCCAAATAGTGTCGATTAGGCGAAGGGTGCGATCGTAAACCAAGAATTGTACAGACGGTAACCTTTAAATTGGCGTATCAAACATTAATTACTACGGAAGATGTTTCAATGTTTCATACTTTGTATAAGAAAACACCTTTAAGAACCAATTAAGTAATGTGTTTTTATGAATTAATTAATTATATTGTTTCCAAAATTAAAAACAAACTATTTGAATTAGAAATCAATGTTAATAATAGATTGAATATATTTAATTATTCCCATAAACATATTATAATATCAAATAATACTATCATTAAGAATATAAAAATAAATAATTACCCTATTTACTATTATTAACGAATATTTATAAATAATATCAATCAACAACAATCAATTATACCTATTTATTTATACTCAAGTTTGTGAGATCGGTAGTGTGTTTGTAGTTTACGTTAAGCTCATTAAGTGATTTCTCGGAAACCCGTAATTAAGCCCTGATCAAAGGGATTGATTGTTTTGAGTGGAAACGTTAGTATTCCGTGTATAAAGACTTTTAAGGGTCGCTATACGAGAGCCATATTGTCATTTTCCTTGTAATGTATAAATCTCTCACGAGTTAACAAATTTCGCAGAATATCTATTGTTAAAAAGGAAATACCGAAGTGAGGTTTATACTTCAGGTAATTTAGAATAATGATAGTGTTTCTTTTGTTTTTCGATTTCGATTTTTAAAATTGTTATTATAATGAAGTTCGCTTAGTTATAGAAGTGATTGAAAATAAATTCTTTTCATCTATCTATCCATAGAGTTAATAATCGTTTGAGTCATAAAGTTATTTCGTTCAATTAATATGTAATGTTCATATGTTTGAAGGAAAATAATCAAATGAAATCAAAATATACTTTATTAAAGTAGGCTCACGAGTACTTTTAAATCGTCAAAACAAAAAAAAATACATCAATAATGAAGCTACCACCGGTTCGAAATGTAGATTCTACCGAGAAAAACTAGCAAGAAACTCGATAATAACTTAATTTTGTTTCAATGAAATTATAACTCACTTGATGTTTCTGTATTACGCAAAATCTTTTGAATTTGTTTTAAGGAACATTAATGACAATGTTAGAAAAAAAAATCCAATTAAAAATATTACACTGTTTTATAGGCATTACTGTGCTAAAAAAAGTCGCGAGTTTCACCCAGTTATTAATACCTAGATGTCTATACGACGCCATTCTTCCACAAATCAAACTTTTATCACTTAATAATACTTCCAACAAAATATTCACCCAATAGAGGTCGAATCTAATTTGTACATGGTAAAGGCGTGTTCATGCACACCACGAATAGATTTTAAGGAAATAAAGGCAAATTCATACACCGTGTGGATCGAATTGGAAGTAGTAAAAACAATGTCACAAAGCTCGCCGCCCGCGCTCGACCTAATAAACAATTACCCATATGAATTGTACAATAAAATCGTTGTTCAACGGTTTTATCGAGCGAATCGTTGCCGTGTGTATATTATATTTTTCTTTCCTTACCTTATTTGGTAATAACATCCGGGACGATAATCACTTATCGAATATTATTTTTCATGTTAATTTGTCATTATAAAAAATGATTCAGTTCAATCATTCGGTTGACAATTCCTCCTCTCTCACTCTATGTGTGGTTATAAGTACGACATATTTGTCCGCTTAATACAAGTAAAGAAAAATAGACTTTAAGTTGCTTTATAGAACAATAAAAATAAAATTCATTCATTTTCTAATAACACTAACTTACTCGGTATTTATTTAATTGCGATTTATTTCCGCAATAATAATTATAAAAATATAATTTATTATATGTATATAAGTCTATAAAAAGACAGTCATTAAAACGAAGCGAATACCGCGTCGCGCCCTAACTTAAAATATTCAGGAGATATGTATAATAATAAAACTTCAGCCTCCCCGCTGTAAGCAAAAAACGATGTGTTGTAAATTTAAAATGAGAACAGGAAATGATAACCCGCGGGTCGGCTACGCCTGCGCCACCCCCGTCCCTGCACGCACACTTACGAATTCGCTTTAAAATCATTACGCGCAACACGGAATTAGAAAAATAAATCAATTCAAATCAAATCTTTAGTTAGAATGATTTTTTTTATATCTCTACCTTTGCACTTTTGACGTTTGAATTTGGATACGTCATTGATACGTCAATGGCAATGTAACAGCAAAGTGTCAATACTTATACTCATACTAAGATAATTTAACAACGACGAAATGAAAAAGAATTCGTAATTTTGTCACAATTCTATGAAACGATAAATATCAAATTTATTTCACTGGTAGGTACTTACTTCATTATTTCCTTTTATTCCGATCGACAGGGAAATTATATTTCGTATTGTCATTTTTTTAATATAATCTTTAAACTAAATAAAAAAACTAAAAAGAATTCCGTTATGAATACAAATAGTTTATTCTTATTAAGCAAATAATAAAAAAAATGGTTGTAAAATAATCAATAACTAAAAACAAACGAGTTTCGAGTGACATTACCCATAAACGAATTCGTAACGTTAAATAACTGTATTTCAAGGGGATGGTAATCTCAAGGATTGGGTCATTTTTTGTGTTCATGGATTTATTTATTTTTTGCCCGGGTGGCAATCTGGAAATTTTAGAATAATCTTCAGTGAAGAGTCACATGTGCATCCAACGCAACGGTGATAAACATTTTATTGGAATGTTCGAAGCAAAAACTGCTAACCAAATGTTGGTTTCGATTTGGGGACCGAAGGAAGTTGTTATTTAAATATCATTTCTTTTTCTTCCTACCGCAAATATGCTTGATTCGTGACATAACATAATATCATGAACTAATTAGTAATAATATATTTATTATTATTTACTACATTTATGAATATATAGATACCTAATTTTATAAATATTATAATGTAGCAATGTAGAAAGATTCAAATCACTGACAAAGCGTAAAACATAAATAAATTTAATTGAAATTGTTTTTAATTTTTAATTTATAGACGACAATTTTATATATCTACATGTATGTACATAGAATTAAATTTTTAATCTTATGAATATATTAGTAGCCACTTAATCAGACTTTAAAAGTTTAAATTGCATTAAATAGCTAGTTTATACATGAAAATACACATAATATTGGCTTTTCAAAGTACTACTTTTGCTTCGAAATCATCAATAAAAAAGAAATACGATTGGCAACACAAAATACAATCATACATGGCGTAGTACGACAATCGTGACATAAACAGCCATGTCCTTGATACTACTGAGGGATCTATTTATACACGGCAGATGCTCCCCGTGCCCCGTGCGAGGCTATTTCAGGCCTCCCTTCGGACCATCCCTGATCTAATCCTTGCGCGTGGCCCTCTTGTAATACGAAACTAACATCATGCTATGTTTTTATGAAGGCGTGTGTACTTAGCTTTATATAACGTTGCAAATATGATGAAATTATTCTATAAATGTAATGATTTTTTGTATAAAAAAAGGAATGCCGCTATGAAAGAGTATAAAACCAATTCATTGTATCCGTTGTTTAATTCGATACAGATTAAACAAAAAAAATATATACAGATTAAATATATACCTATCATGTATCAACTTACAAATCTGTAATTTAATTATAACAATAAATCAGCAAATTTGATATTCTGTTAGTACAAAACGTGTTTTATTTATAGAAGTTGCATAGAGTGCATCGTTGCAGGAGTGACGGGTCACCCGACACGTTAATGTGCGCTGAGTCGATACATATGGCGAGATATCGAATTAGTGGCCATTTTGAAAATCGTGTATTACGTTCATGTTCGCTTTATAATTTTCAATCAATGATTATCTCAATAATCTTAATCTTCTAGTTTTTATTTATATTGTAAGTCAATTGTTTTTGTTATTTTTGCATATTAAATAAGGATATTTTTGTATAATAATATGTTAGTAACTAAATAATCTTTGTAAGTCTAAAGTCTTTACAGTTTAATACAAAAAAATATACCATAAAATGTTGTATTCATATTCACGATGTTGATAAAAACAAACACATGGATACATTAAAACATGTTTTTTTGTAATTTCAAACAATCATATTGTAATTTATTTACTTATTATCTTAATGATTTTGTTGGGAATGGTTAAATCACGTGAAGATAATATTTGCGGCGTAATAATTTTATATAACAATGTATCTTAAAGTTTTTCAATGACAAATGATACCTAAAGCAAATGATGTTGATTAAAGTGTAATGTCGTACATGTTTAGAAATCATTATTATATATTATTTAATAATGTTGTCACATTATTTAATTATCTGTGTAATTTATTATTTTTAAATATTATCAAAGAGTATTTAATCGCTGGCAACAATAATATATTTTCCCACTTTAATCACGAAAATATTTATAGCATAAAATTATTATATGCGTACCATTACCATACATGACAAGGTTTTTTTAATCTGTCAAAAATAATAAATGTTTCGTTACCACCTTAATTTAAATAGAACCTTCAACATTCATCTAAATATATGTTATGTTTGTCCATATATTAATAACTAGCGCCCCGCTCCGGCTTCGCACGGGTACATACATACACACACACGCAGGCACGCACGCACGGGTACATACATACACACACACGCAGGCACGCACGCACGCATGCACGCACACACACATACATCCTTCTTTTTTGCGTCGGGTTTAAAAAAAAAAGTAAAATTATAAAGGAAGTTTGATTTTTTTTAATGATTTTTTTTTATTCATAGTTTTTATTAAAGTACTCGCGGCACTTTATTTTATTACATTACATTGACTCCCCCCGTACCCCAGTGACGATTGGGTTACATTATTAGAGTTTTAGTAAGGATCCCTAATTTTTTTAAAAATATAATATAGACTATGTTACTCGGGGATAATGTAGCTTTCCAAAGGTGAAAGAATTTTTGAAATCGGTCCAATAGTTTCGGAGCCTATTCATTACAAACAAACAAATCTTTCCTCTTTATAATATTAGTATAGATCATAAAAAGGTATTACAATGTTTGCAAATGTGTAGGTGACGGTAAAGTTTAGAGGCATGGCGGTAATAAAATTATTTGTGTTTGTAGGTGTT
Organism: Hypolimnas misippus; assembly: GCA_037950945.1. NCBI lineage: Eukaryota > Metazoa > Arthropoda > Insecta > Lepidoptera > Nymphalidae > Hypolimnas > Hypolimnas misippus. The sequence goes on along the minus strand of JBBEEQ010000011.1, from coordinate 8,924,069 downwards.
TGATGTGGACAAATATATTGAGTCTTATTGCGATATCGACGTGATCATATCACATAATATATAAATGTAGAGGCTATATACTATATAATAATCAATAATAATAATACTTACTGTATGATTCTTACATTTCTTATTGATTCAGAATTTAAATCATGTTAAAAGATTGGTTCGAATATTGAATTTGTTTAAGTTACTAGAAGCGATAAATTACCTATTTGAATATCTATATATTATTTATATAAATAAAAATGAATCGCTGAATTTATTTACATTATAGTAAGCAGTACATTTCACAACGACTGCACTACACTTTTTGGATATTTTTTCTTTTGTTTTTTTTTTTTTTTTGTAATTCAGGATAGTTTGTATGAAAGAAAATATTTAAAAATTGTTACGAAAAATTAAAAAAATTAGGTTTAACAAATCTCCATATTAAAAGTGAGTAGGCACGTCTTAAGATGTACCCTTGTGTGAACCTGTGGCGTAACCGCTATGTTCACTTGGAACATGAATCTCAGTCACATAATCGATATTCATATGTCGGGTTGTTTAGAACATTTAATTAAAATTTTATTATAAATTTAGATAGCCCACGGAGTCGCTATCAATGCAACAGCCCCCCGTGCACTGTGTGCCAGAAATAGCCAGTCAGCTGGGGTGCGTCAGTGCGCGATAATACGCAAGAGACGCATGCAGAAAAAAAAAATCTAATTTTTAATGAATATATTTTTATCTGTCTGTAAACAAAAACGTCTGCTGCGATAAAATTTGCGAGTGATTACTTATGTTATTAACTGTTGCGCGATAGATTTTATTAATATTAATCTACGTGCTAAAAAAATCATTTTTTTTTGTTTTTCAATAAAGTATTTTCAGTAAAATATATTTTAAAATACATTAATAAAAGCTAATAATACCTATTTAAAATACATACTTTATACCTAGTTAAAATATATACACGTGTAAAGAATTAAAATTCGAAGGAAACATTCTTTGTCTTTCAATCTATTTTAAGACGATATTCTGTACACTTTAAAATTCTATATCGAAAATACCACAGATAACGTAACAATACATTACTCAAAAACAATTAGTTATGTTCATCTAAACGACATTATTATTCAAACACAAATGACATACATAATCATTGACCAATCGGTGTCGTCTATGTTTTCATAAAGACGGACGTACACAACACAATAACGAAAAACACAAAACTTATGACATCTATAAAAATGTAGTAAATTGCTTAAAAATTACATAAGACTTTCCTCTTTTGTTTTAATATTAAATACTATTCTAAATAAAAAAAAAAAAAAAAAAAAAACGTATAAATCGAATCGCTATGTGTGTATTCGACTTAATAGTTTCGTTGATAGAGTTAATCGCACCGATTTATGAACAACTGACCATTTTAAGGCTAATTGCGACGACAAATCGTCTATTTAACGATAATAGCCGCATCTAAATCTTAAAAAAAAATTATATAACGACTCGAACACGCCTTAATTAGGATCGGAAGTCTCGAATGTTTTTTAATGTTTAACTAATTTGTTTGTTAGCTCCATTGTTATTGTATGTTTATAGGTATAAGCACAGGTGTATTGATTTTTGTGTTTAAACGATTGTAGCTCTTATCTGGAAGTAATATTACTGATTATGCCATGGTAGCTCCGTTTTCTTGTAACGTGAATGTACAAGCGATAATGCAAGCTAGATGTTGTATTGAGTTACTTATTAAAATTCGACTCGCTTTCAAAGTTAACCTAATTGGCTGAAAATTACGTCTACGTGTGTAAATTCTCAATATATTTTCTGCTTTAAAAGCATAAATATGTAATAGGTACACGCAAAAAAGTTTTTAATACAATTTTTTTTTTCGATCTGGCAATACCGCCGCAAAAATCTTCCAAAGCACATGTTTACGAAATAGTGTATTTCAAGTGTATAAAACATTCCGTCCCGATAAAGGTATCGAAGCGACCAAACGATAACACGTCTAGACAAAATAAATATCCGAAACACTCGAATACCAGCTCGATGGCTCACTTGGCTAATCGTTTAAGTTGCCAGATTAAAAAAATACATTTGTTTTTTTTTCGAACGCACCCATAACCTACTGCCACTTTAAAAGGTTGAAGGCGAATCAAATAGGGCACGTGCATTTAAAACATTTTAAACGAGCTTGTCTTGAGATTACGACCAGCTTTTTAGCTGTTTGGTAATATTTTAAAACGCGTTACGTTAAGAATTTCTATGTAATTAATGTTCCATGCTAATATTTACACACTAAACTGAAATCATCTGTTATGCGTTCATATTAACATAAAATGCATTACATTTTATATTAAATGAAAAAAAAAATACCAATTGTGTGAACGATATCTTTGACAAATCATAGAAGTCCAATGATCATTTAAAATTATATTTCAAAGTTTCAGGAAGATGAATGGAATATTAAGATTAGTCATAAAGATACATAAACTGTCTAGAAATCTAAAGTATCAAATAAAAATTATAACGAAAACACAATAATTCAACTTCACGGTTAAGGTAATGGCGATTTGATAGCATCTGGCGGTTTTAATAAAAACCATGACAAATATATTGCAAAATTATAAGTGATAAATTATATAAATCAAACGTGTACCCCATAAACAAGGGTGCCCCCCAGTGAGCGTTTCGCGCGCTGTGACAAATGCTGCATCGGCGTGCGCGCACCATAAGATACTACGTGATGGTATTAAGCGAATCAGCCGTTTACTTCGTTTTGCGTCTGTCATTTATTATTTTATTAACATTGATTTGAAATTTAAAAACGGAAGTTTTATTGGCATGATAAATTAGTACCAATGTCATAAGCGTTAAAAAATGACCAACTATTTATCAACTACGTAAATTTTTTACATGCCAAATATTGAATTTTGCATGTGGAATTATGTAAAAGTATTTATTTATTTGTGTACTAATGTTAATGTGTTTATCACTAATTATGTTTATCCATAATTATCCGATGAAATTACCCAATTACGGAATAAAAACATTTAAAACTGGTAAAAATCCGAGATGCTGTTGAAGAATACTACAACGAGACATAATTATTTTCTTCTACCAACCTGTTTCCTAATAACAAAGTTAAACTGTATTTGATTATATAGAACACGTGTTGTCCGACACTGACCTGTGAAGAACCTACAGATTATTGTGCAAAAAACACAAACGACAAAACAGTTGCCACTAAATACAATATTAAAAAATCAAGTTCCGACATAGACATCATAAATGTCACTCAGTAAAATACATATACTTACCTAGGCAAGAAAAACTTCATAATGGAATGGACAAAGTAAAAAGATACATTATGTAGTAAGACGTACGGTATAAAATCATATGATTATTAAAGTTTAGGTAACGAGAATGTTTTTAAGATACTATTGGTACATTGTGCTCACAAATGTATGCTATTTTATTCCATTGAAAACGTGAAAATCTTCAAAGTTGCAACAATTAAAAAATGTTAAATTGCTTTCATTTTATCCATTTATGTGTCTACAGAAAGAAAACTTTGAAATAAATAATTAAAGTAGGTATTTCAAGTTCTTTTAATATCAATTACTTATTACTTATTAAATTAAAAGCACCAAAATCAAAATTTACATGAAACTGCTACCTTACACCGGCTCAGAATATATAGTAGATTCTACCAAAAAAGATGATTCCGGAATATTTTAATTAAATATCGATGTACTTTAACTGAATAATTGATATCATAAGGAACGAACATTTCATTTACATTATATAAAAATATAATCACTAATTATTTAATTACAAAGCAAAGCTAAAGTCAACCGTAGCCTCGTCCAATTGTTTTAATAACTAGTTTATACCGTGGATTCGGCTCAATCGCTCAAAGCGAGCACATCTAATCGCGAGTCGACCGATCGGTCTATCAAACGTGCCGCAGAATTGCATGCAAAATGCACGTTATCGCACAACCTTTCCATGGATTTTAAATACTATAAGGCGAAATTACACTAATAAGTTTATTCCAGACTTTTATCAATTCAATTCTTTGGTTAATGGCTTTTATTTGTGCCAATTAGACACATGTTATTTCGCCAACGTCACGTGGGATGGAGAAGACACGATGGAGATTGATCGGTGGGGTCAAGAGTCCAACCAACAAAATTTTGAAAACACCTTAAAATAGTGTGAATTTCATTATTAGTCCTTAACCTAGAATCCAGACGTTTATAAAGATTGATATACATTGTTTGTTACTGCTTGACAGCGCATAGAATTTACTGTCAATGCCCTTTTTTTGACATTCACAGCTTTCGTAACCACTTACGACATATCTGTTACTAGGTTACAGAGTTGTTTTATATCGCTCACGAGAGTAGAACTTACAAATGTAATTCCGGCCTAACTGGATAATAATATGGACGCTGATAAGCAATACTGTGTCAAGCCACACGAACTTCATTTTGAGAAAGTGGCGTCTAAACATGTCAAACCTATTCTTAACAAATATGTTTGAAGAAGTATATAAAAGTTATAATGAATTTAAATCAGAGTGATATATTTAATTTATATATCTAATAAAAAGTTATTTAAATATTTGAGATTATTGTATAAATTGCAAAAAATGGAACGCACTTGAAATTCGAACCTATGAATTAAGAAACTTTTTTCCTTACTTATTTTATTTATATGACTGCAATTTTTTTGAATAATGTTAAATAGATGATGCAGTATCAAAATACATAAATATCTCCGAATTTGACTTTTTCTGGGTTGACATAATATTGCTTATCAGCATCCATATTTTTGTACTTATTTTATAGTTGTGTTGTGTGTCAGACACGTTGGCGCAGTGGTCACTGCAACTGACTGTAGCGCTAACGGTCGCGGGTTCGATCCCCGCTCACGGCAAATGTCTATATTGGCCATACGGATGTTTATCGTGGTCTGGGTGTTTGTGTTAGTGTTGTGTATGTTTCCGGACCACCGGACACAAGGTCACAAGATCTTAATGGGGGCCGTTGAGTGTGATGCGTTTATTTTTTTATTTAGTTAACAAAATACTGGAATTACATTGTTTACTTTTATATCGCCAATTAGTTTTGTTTTTATATTACACATAGTTACAATCTTATTCATTTATGAAATAAAAAGTACACACAATGTACTTTTTATTGAAAGATTTCTTTTTGTTTTCGTTTATGTTTATTTTCTTTTATTTTATAAACATTTAGACGTCGAGAATATTAATAGCTTCGCATATTATTTTACTGTCGGTCCGCTGAATGAGAAAGAGGATTAAATAAATTAACACTACATTTTAATTGGGCGACATTCACACCCCGACATTATTGCTTTTAGAATCGAATATTATTACAGTCGCTTTGTGTGGCTGCGCATTGTATGATGCGGTTCAATTTACGAGAATAGGAGGAATTAACGCGTGCTCTTTTATAAAGGGCAAGGAACAAAGGGTTCCTGACCAACGCCTTATGGTGAGTGGCGAAAGTAAGGGCTTAATGCATAGTAAAACATCGAACCATTTTTCATTACTCTTTAACAATTGCTCAATTATAATTTCGTAAAGGCTATCGTAAATAACTTCGACCTATATACTTGAAACGTATTTTCATACGTAAACCCTTTAAGGCTCTAAATGAGGATACGTAACTTGTCTTGAAATTGGTGAACGAGACTTTAAAATTCAAGAAAGAATAGACTTCAATACATTTCATGAACCACTTACAGTCACTTTCACTCGTAAACTCGAAACATTAATAAAGTATCTGCATAGCACAAAGGAGTCGATTAAATGTCCTTTGAAGTGAGGCACGGAGCGCGAAGCCCGAGATAAAAGCAGTCAACACGTTAATTTTAGTCAAAACCGTGCCATATGCGACGTTGCAAAAGTCTACCACTCATGCAATTACATTGTGCAACAGTCGGAACAGAGTAAACTGAAATATTCGCAAAATTCGTTCTATAAATATTATAAAATTCATAAAACATCCAGACATTATGAACCTATTAGAAACCAACTTCTGTGCGGCCACAGTTCCCCATTATGTCATCTAAATTTCGAGAAACATCCAATTATCTATATAATTGTTTTCGAAATAATTACATAGTATGCAAATTACAGAATCTTCTTTCGTTTAAAAAAAATGCAAACGAGTTTCGGAGAACTGTCTGATAATGTATGGTAGTCCTTATCCAGCACGTCTTAAACACACGTTTTACATATTCTTACCGTTAATCGTCGTGTAACAAGGTAATGCATGATCAATGAAAGCCGATAATTTTTATTTCTTTCTACCAATGATAAAAGTTTTAACAGCTTGTTAACAACGCCTACGACGTGGAAACAATGTTACAGTGAAATGATTTCTGACAGCCAAAACGGTTAATGTCCCACTTTAAATTAAATTAACTTTTGGTATTTTCTGTTTAAGGAGAACTTATTGTGAAAAGTTTCCCATTAGCCCGAAAATAATTTGATATTGCTCTTAAACACGGTCTGTGCCTAACCTTTTTAACAGACTTCCAAAAAAAACGGGAGCTTCTAGATTCGCCGTGGACTTAAGTATGATTACTTATTACTCGAAAACTGCTGGACTGATTTGAATAATATTTCTTTTATTTCAAAAGGGTATAATTTCGAATTCGTATGTTACAATTTTCATCAAAATCGGTTCAGTAAATGGGTTTTGATATCAAAATAACTTATGTATTTTGCTTCGAAGTTGATTACACTTTAAAAAAAAAAGACTTGTATAGTTCAAATTGACCAGCAAAGTTTCTTAATACCTTTAAACAAACACATCTGTAAAACCCTTCACTATTCCCGCTAACCCACATAAACTCCGGATGACAGATTATTATTATTCAATCCGGACAAAATGACCCCTCGTTCGTACAAAACCAATGAAATATGTAACAAAGAAAAAACGGGTTACGTCGGGGTGTTACGACGAATAAAGAAAGCGATTATTGGATATACCGACGCATAATGTGATGGGAGTTATGAATAACGTATTAAAGGGTTAGAAGGGGGTTCAGTAGTTTACGGCGATTGTGTTGTTGTGGGGTAAATATTTACTGAGCTCTATGTAAATTGACAGGTGTCACATGCTATCATACAATTTGTACGTGTTTATCAAGGATACTTTGAAAGCCGATCAGCAAGACATATATAAATTTCGAAAACTTAAGAATACTGATTCTTCCATACAATAATAATAATAAGCGGCATTGATAATAGTGATAATAAGGTTCATTTGTAAGTCCATTTCCGAACTATTTCAACAGGCCATCTTATACGAGTGGCCTGAATGAAAAATGAAAACTAGGAAAATCTTATTTCGATCAGTATTCTTCCACACATTGATTTCGCGATAGGCACTGCCAGTTAATGTATGCAAAATAATCAAAAAATACCGATATTACAACTCGTGCTAGGGATACAGATAAGAAAACTAAAAATTCAAATAAAAGACCAAAACCTCTACATACCTGACGGACCTGCTTATATTGTTCTTCGAAGCTCCATCCAGCCGCGCTTCCCTCTGATGATGAGGACGAGGCGGATCCAGCTGGCTGGGCTGGGGGCGGGGGAGCGGGGGCGAGGAACGCTGGCGGGGCGTAGGGGAAGTTCGCACCGCCACCGGCGAGGGCGAACACGCTGCTTGGAGTGGACAAGGGTGCTCCTTGCGCCAGTGAAGCAAGAGAAGATAGGTGCGGGTGTAACGATGTCTTGAGAGATTCAAAGTCGTCGCGTACCTATAAGAGTTTTTTTTAGTTTTATATATAATGGTAATCACTTACAAAACGATCTACATAGCAATAGATACTTCAATTTAATGAACGTAAAATAATCTGTTACTATTTATATTAACTAGTGTATAAATAACCATTTGGAAAATTAGGATTTAGAACCTATTTTTTGCATTATTATTTAAAACCCGACCGGTTTCTGGGTGGAAAATACTACACACTAAGAGAATTTAAGACAATTTTAACAACAACTGTTCCGCATAGGCAGCAGAGAAACTGCTTGTTTGCCAGCAATTTTTTATAAAAAAACGACTTCTGAGACAGTCGAATAGATTAGCTTTAACATTAAACAAAGTCTTACTTTTAACTCTCGTTCTAGCGGCCGGGGCGAATTCCTCTGGTGGGTATGGTTCATTTGGTGGCTGTTCATCTGATGGCCCATAGTCCCGTGATGGGTCATGTTGTGGTGGGGTTGGTGGGGCTGGTGCATTGGTTGGTGCTGAGGCTGATGGTTCGTGGGTACGTCTCGCCCAACACCCTCGTCTGAACTATCGCAAGACTGGTCCCCGGAGGAATCGCCTTCGGATCTCGCTGACTGTGGAAGATAATAGAAAATTAGAATAGAAAACGTTTTTATTGTTTTATTTCATTTACATTTCTAAAATTTAATGCACTATCAAATTAGAACACAATCTAAAAATTATAATGCATTTTGTCAATTTTATGAATTTTTGAGTAAAAAGATCTCAATTAAATATTTAATTAAATCTTTATTTTAAAAATATTACGAAAAACTATGAGTGCACATTTAAATAGAAATATTATCCGTTTACGGTAATAATATCTTAATCCTCCCACACAGGGATAGCAATTTCAAAGATTTATTTTTGCCTCTACAGATTTTTTCCATTTCAACTCATATCTAAGCGTTTACGGTCCTGAGTTTAGTAATTGTCGCACTTTAAAATTATAAGCAAGTAGCAGGTGTCCTGTGGACTAGTCGCTTGAACCGGCAATTACTCATAAATGTCGCGAGGCGTCAGGCGATTATATATAAAAAAGAAAAATTCACTCGAGACTCATTAAACGTCCCTCCCCGGCAAATGTCCTGTTGCGTGTGCTCAGCCCAACTTTGTTAAATTGCAGAATTATAGCCGGACTCTCGTATAAGGTATTTACACAAAAACCGTTTCGTTAAACGCCTTATTATGATTGAATTGATTCGATCTTCTAGCTATATAAAGCTTTGTAACCAGAGATGTTCGGGTCCGTTCATAAAAAATGGGTCGCAAAATTTTTCCTTTTTGACCTTCTCCCTCTACATTGTCACAGTGCGTCACATTTATTATAACAGGATAAAACATAGGGAATGCCCTCTGTTTCACCAGGACGGGAGTATTCTCGGTGCCCTAGAGCGCTCTTTAGGTGAAGACCGCCTGTCTAGGCGGGCCAATCGTCGGGACGTTACGGTAGCATGCGCAAGCGATCCCGTGACGTTCACGACTAAGACAATAAGACAAAAAAAAATCGGGAGTTCCCCCTGACCTCTTCGATTTGCGTATTTTATAGGTTCTTAATCTTCCCGAAAAACTCTTATATCACGAAATTGAACCTACATTTTGAAGCGCTTTTTAAGTAGTACTGCTACATAACCTCGTACATTTACCGTTACAGTTACAAGGGCTTTTATAAAATATTACATCTTGCACTCATATTTATAGAAAGAGTTAGATGGTAACAATGCTCTTGAAATAATCCACCAGTTTCTATAATCAAATTTATTATCAGTTTTCTAAAATTTTATAGCAATTCTAAACTCTCTTTTTGTATATTTCTTCCTATAAAGGTAAAAACAAAAGTTAGATGATAACCAGTTAACAACATACACTCTCTTAAAATAATCCCGCCGGCGCCATTAAAACGTTTGCTAATTTTAATAATTTACCTTTTATTATTGTTATTCAATACGTTGTATCGAAATTACTTGCGTATTGAACAGCTACTAAGTTAGCACGCCAATCAGGTCACTGCAAGTGTTAATCGCTAGCCGGCAATCACGTACAAGTAATTCTAAATACATTTTGATTGATACTTCAATAACGTACGGTGTTTACGATTTCCATCCGCAATTGCTTCCGTGAGTATTGTATTTCGTCTATTTACCTTAATTTAGTTACGTTTTGAACGAGAACTTTACGTATCGACGATTTACAGAGATTTTCTCTGTGTAGCTATAGATTTTACATGGGAGAGGTCCGTACAAGGGTCAAAAAATGTAATGTGGCACCGATTATCCGTGACATTAATACTAACAGGGGGGGGGGGGGCTTGACTTGTAAGATTTATACATTTAGTATTAGTTGGTCCTCGAGACTTCGTCTCCTTAGAAAGTTTTATTCGCTATTTTTACGGAGAGAAAAAGAAGCCTGTCTTTTTGTAAGGTCGAATTTATCTTCATACCAAAATGTATGAAATTGGTTTAACTAGAAACTGACTGACAGTTACGTTAGCATTTATATTAGTATGAAACTACAAATTCACCAAGACAAAAGTATTAGCGACTAACTCGGTGAAATTAAAAAAAAACAATCTCTTACCTAAAAAATATCATGACTATTATTTTCAATTGTACCAGAATAGAACCCTATCTAATATTAAAATTCAAATTATTTGCAAAATAAATTTCCTTTGTGGTTGGTAAATCATTCCGCCCAAGGCGCTAACTTCGGAAAATTATTTCACGGCCTAATTTATATCAACGACACTAATAACATATGGCGAGTGAGGAGCACCCGAAGCGGTGTATAACGATGCCTTAAATTGTCGCATATACAAAAAAATATAGAAAATACTTTATTGTCAGCCGTTATCGTTTATTATTTAAACGAAAATTATTGCGTAAAAGCTAGAATTTACTGGTAAATAAATATAAAGACTCAAAGTATGATTTAAAAGCTGCTTTACCAGCGTGTTGTGTAGTCTGTATTTCCTTTGATTAAGGAGCGAAATAATGACGAACAGAGTGTTATAACTTTTTCAATATTGCGAAGAATTTGAAAGTAAACAAATTAAATTAGTCATTAATCAAATAACTAACAATCGTCGCCGTCAAATGTAGTTTTCTAAGGTTATATAAAGGAAACGTTTTCCTTGGTACATATTTAATTCATGTATCAAATAATCTTACTGATACTAATGTACCATATAAATGACATTAACTTATTATCTTCATAATGACAATTTTTAAATCCTAAGTTAATGTCCTACTAATTATTATAAAGCCATCCAATATAATGACCACTTTAGTCGACGTTGCCTAGCAACCAGTTAGCGCTATAATAAAGTATGAAAGGCGAGTATATCTTTGGACCAACGAGTCATTTGACGATCTTGCCAAAGTTGGAAATAGGTACGAATTTTTAACGTCAAATAATATGAACATATCTATATTTATTTACACGTATTTTAAGGTAATGAATCCTTTACATGGATGCTGATAAGCAATAATATGTCAACTCATAAAAAGTCAAATTCGGAGATATTGACGTATTCCAATAATAGAACGTCTATTTAACATTATTCAAAATTTTTTGAAGTCAGTTAAACTGAATAAGTACGAAAAATCTCTTTAAAATTTCTCTCCTATTTCACTAAGTTTTCTTAGTAAATATCTATAATTGAATAGCTCGGTTTCCAAGAAATCGGCCACACTGAACATCGATGACAAACCTTGCATTACAGACCCAAGGCTAGGTATAAATGGCACGTTTATATAAGAAAACAAGGTATTGCGGATCACTTCACGCGAACCGACCGTAATGAGGTTGGGAAACCAGTCCCGACGATAGCGGAGTACTTAAAGTTCCATCGGAATCAATACAACAAAACTGTGGGCAATCTCTCCACTTCTCTCGGACACCGACAGTGAACGGACGTGTTTCATGTTAAGCATCTTAAAATTAATATTCATAATTGAGAACATCCTTGAACATTCGTCCTTATTGTCACGTACTAAGGTTCATACTAGTGAATATAGTAATTAACAGAAAAGGACAGCAATCGTCCGACAGGCATAGTTTTGTGGTCGCCGCACTTGTGAATCGCGAGTGAATAGAACAGTGATGTACATATAGCGTTTGGTCCATGAACAAAGCGTTAGCGATTTCTAGACATTACGTATAATTACTAAGATGTCGCGTTCCCCTACAAGTGTATCAAATGCATATTCGTCTGAAACTGAAACAAACACCTTGACAGAAAATGATGAAGCTAAGATATTAAATATAACTAGAAGACAAAAGCGTCGCTTGAATACCCCCGAAGATAAATCCAAATCTAGCTGTAATAAAAATCTGGAAGAGGATATAAAAACAATGCTTTCTGAATGGAAACAAGACCACGACGTTATGCTTCAAAAACTAAGCAAAGATATTGCTGACGTAAAAGTCCAGAATACTAAAATACAACAGACTAACCAAGAAATTGAAAAAGCCTTCGAATTCCTATCAAAAAAGTATGACGAGTTTGAGACAAGAATTAAATGTTTGGAAGACAAAAATAAAGGAAAGGATACATATATAAAAACACTGGAAGAAAAAATAGAAAATATCGAAAGGTTGCTCAATAAAACCACGGTGGAAATACGAAATGTTCCGAAGACTGAAAGGGAATCGCATCAAGACCTCGAAAATATATTGAAGCAAATATGTAGTTCCTTAAAAATCACAATTCCTACCACAGATATTAAAAACTTATATAGAGTAAATTCGAAAACAAATAATGGGAATATAATACTTCAACTATCTAGTACTATTCAAAAGGACAATATGATAAAGGCGAACAAAGCTTATAACAAGCAACACCGAAACAACAAACTAAACACATCAACCATAGGCCTTCAAGGAGAATCAGTGCCAATATATATATCCGAAGTCTTGAGTCAAAAAACCAAAAAACTATATCACTTGACTAGAAAATTCGCCAAGGAACAAGGAATAAAATACTGTTGGATTTCTCGTGGTAAAATTCTAATAAGGAAGAAGGACGGAGAGAAGATTATAAACATAAAAAATGAAGAACAACTCGAGCTTTCTAAAATTAATAATATTTGACTAAATTGTGTACATCACTTGGTGATCAAAACTACTTTCCAATTATCATATGACAATTACCCCAAAACAATACTCAAACTCTCATACACATCTATCACCCACACCCATATTTACTCACATTACACTCAACCTTATACAAATAATTTAAACCGAACACAAATAAGCGGAATATTACAGGTATGTCTTTTAATCTTGTTAATATTTATTATAACTTTGCAATACGCTATAGTCTCATTACTTGGACCACGTCCTAATATCATAAAAAACTGTTCACATTATCGCAGTAGAAATTCTATATCTACCCGAATCCTAACTAATCAAAAAATGAAATTAATATATTTTCTTAAATTTATATTACATAAAATTATTATTATAATAATAAATACCTACTGGGCAATTTTTAAAGACTTTTGCGTAAGATCTATTATTAAAATTCAATACTGACAATATATCTTTAAAACTCGACGAAGTGAATAATATTGAATGTGTAGGCATAGAGGATCCCTCAACATTTAAATCTTTCATTTGTGAGGACGGTAAAAGAAGTAATTCACTCACATTGCTAACGATTAACATCTGTAGCATTAATCATAATTTAGACAAATTATTACTCTTCGTATCGACTTTAGAAGTTAATATAGATATCCTTATCCTAACGGAATGTAGAACTAATACCGACACAATGACTAACCCATCCAACATAAATAATTATAATATGTTTTTTACAAAAAATAAATTAAACCAAAACGATGGAGTAGTTGTATATGTTCATCAAAGTATTGATTGTAATGCATATGAACCGCATATTCTTGAAGGGAACTGCTTAATCATTACAATAAACAATGACTATTCGATAGTATGTTCCTACAGGCCTCCTTGCTTCCCAAATATAAATACATACTTAAGCTCATTATATGATATATTAATACAGCTACATACTAAAAATATTATATTTACCGGGGATATCAATATCAATTTAATGCCAGATAATTCTTCCAAATTCGTAGGGGACTACCTAAATTTAATGGCGATGTTTAACCTAAGACAAGCAATTAATTTACCTACTAGACCTATTTCTAACACATGCTTGGATCATTTTATGATTAAATGTAATAAATACTGCAAAACATTTGTTTTTGAGAAACTCACAGACCATTGTCCTATATTATTATATATTGAAGACACTAAAGTTTGCAGGAATGATTCTATGCGTACGTTAAAAAGGCTTAATTACTTAGGAATAGAAGCGGCCATAAAATCACTACAATGGAATAATTATTATAAAATAAAAGATCCAAACGAAGCAGCAAAATTATTGGTTTGTGAACTGACAAATATTATTGAGCAAAACACCGTCATTAAGAAACTGTCTAAAAGTAAACAACCGCTAAAGCCGTGGATTACAGTAGGTATCATAAGGTCGATCAACAAACGTAATAAACTTCATTTAAAATTAAGGAAAAATATGGAAGACCAACAGCTAAAAGAATACTACACTAGATATCGAAATATGTGTCATAAAATATTAAAATATGTAAAAAAGGAATATTATGTAAATAAATTAGAAAAAAACTCTAACAATCTAAAAAAGACTTGGGAAATAATAAAAGATGTTTGCAATCTAGACCCTGGGAATTCCTCACCTATTGACTTATTGAACCTAAAAGAGACCCCAAGAGCTTCCTTGAATGCAGTAAATTCATTTTTTGCGTCAGTAGGGTATGACCTTGCACAAGTTAAGCTAAATAAAATTGGTGACACTGAAATTAATCTAGCCCGCAAAGCAACCTCTGGTGTCTGGGGAACCCACACATCTATGTCATTATTTTTAACAAATCCATTTGAGGTAGAGGAAGCAATACTAAATCTAAAATCTAGCAATTCTGTTGGGTCCGACTCAATACCTACAGGAATAATTAAAAAATACAAAAGTTACTTAATTGAACCTATTACTCATTTAGTTAATTTAAGCTTCGAAACCGGGATCTTCCCCACGATATTCAAAACGTCAATTATTTGTCCAATACTAAAAAGCGGAGATAAAAGACTACCCAATAACTACAGGCCTATTGCTCTTCTTTGTGTCATATCTAAGATTATTGAAAAAATAGTTAATAAAAGACTAGTTGCCTACCTAAATAAAAATAACCTCATTTCACCTAATCAATTCGGATTTCGATCGGGAATTTCGGCGGAAGATGCTGTTTTAAAATTAACTTCGACAATAGTATCAAGACTAGATACAGGTAACTACTGTTTGGGAGTTTTCTTGGACCTCCAAAAGGCATTTGATACTGTTTCGATTCCATTATTACTTAGACGTTTAGAAAACATAGGAATTCGTGGTAAGCCCCTTGAATGGTTCACTAGCTATCTTGTAAATAGAGTCCAAATCGTTCGTGTCGCCGACTACTGTAGTGATCCCTACCCATGTGGTTATGGAATACCCCAAGGCAGCACGTTGGGACCTTCACTATTCTTAGTGTATGTCAATGGTCTGTGTGAAATGTCTCTCTCTGATGCTAGTATATTTATGTTCGCCGATGACACGGTAATTCTATTTCATGGCAAGAGTTGGGAACAAATTAAACGTTCAACCGAATCAGAATTAAAAAGGGTGACCAAGTGGCTCGATAAAAGTCTTCTCACGCTAAATATTAAGAAAACGAACTACTTATGTTTCAGTAAAACCTACGCCACTCGGCCTGATAATAATTATAGATTGACCAATCATACACAGAATTGTAATGATAACTCAGAAACATGTTCCTGTGAAATCTTGACTAGGGTCGAAACAACAAAGTACCTAGGGGTCGTGATAGATAGTCGACTGAAATGGGACAGTCAAATTAAAAGCGTTGCTAAGCGTACAAGAAAACTAATTTACGCATTTAAATCACTGCGGACAGTAGCTAGTTCTAAACTTCTTATGTCTACTTATAAAGCCTTATGTCAAAGTGTCATAAGTTATTGCATCTGTGCGTGGGGAGGCGCGTACAAGTCAGCCCTGCTAGAATTAGAACGATCACAACGAACCATCCTCAAAGTTATATTATCACTTCCTCTAAGGCATCCAACAACTGAACTTTACAAGGAAGCCAAAGTACTGAGTGTAAGGAAATTGTTTGTGTTAAGATGCTTATGTAGGTTCCACTTTAAAATTCCAATATCACATACAACGTCCCAAAAACGATTATTTCAAATTCCATTACCAACTACATCTAGTAAATTTGCACAGAAGCACTTCCATTACTATGGTCCATACCTCTATAATAAGTTTATCCGCGATAATGCAAATAACCAAGTTATAACATTTAATAAATTTAAACTTAAAAGAGCCATATTAGCGTGGCTAAATAACCTGGAATATGATAACCTCGAAAGCTTATTTAAATGAGACAATCACAAATACACACACAATCACGCATACACACACAACACACACACACACACACACACACACACACACACACACACACACACACACACACACACACACACACACACACACGCACGCACGCACGCACGTACACACACCCACGCACGCACGCACGTACACACACACACACACACGCGCACACACACACACAGAGAGACACAAAATAATTGTATACTGTATTACTTTATTTTAACCCTATGAGCATGTTATGTTTAACCTTATTCTTTGTTTGTTTCTTTTGTTTTTATATTTTACTTATGTTAAATGTCCGATGAGTTAGCACTGATTTCTAAAATACAGTTTAATCTAGTTTAGAAATCAGGGATCCAAAAGTGTGCAATCATTGTAGTAAGATATAAATAAATAAATAAATAAATAAATAAATAAATAAATCAGATCGTTGAAAATGAGCGCGGTCGCCGCCATCGCCAGCCCGCGGCCCCAATTACGACATTAAAATTATTATTTTATTTCCATTTTTATTTATTATTCGCATTATTATATTGTGTGGAGTTATTATCGGTGAAATGTTTCGTTCGGATAAACGCTCCGTTGGGAACGACACGCGAGGTTCCCGCAACGCTACGTTTTAGGGTCCTTTGGGTCGATCAAAAGTTGATTTTTAATTTTTTTATTGCTTTTATGGTTACTGCTTCGCTCCTATGAGCCGTAACGTGATGTTATATAGCCTATAACTTTACCCAATCCTTAGGCAATCCAACGCAAGAAGAATTTTCCAAATCAGATCAGTACTTTCAGAGATAAGTCCGTACATACAAACAAATTTTTCCTCTTTTTAATATTAGTATAGAATAATTTATTATTAAATTCTACTGAACCCTCAAAATTCATATTAACAAAAGTATCTCTATAAGCAACTTATTATGTTCCCACTTTCTCATGGTTCACGACGGCTACTGAATTCCGTGATTTTTTGCTTGACCGCAATTTGATTTAAACGCTTTATCAATAAACACAACATTTTGGTAATACAGGTAAATCCATGTTAGACGAGTGAGCAAACAGGTTCCCTAAAATATGATTATATTATTATCGAACGACGAACTGTCAAAATAAACAATTACGAGCACAGATAAGTCGGATAACGTTCACACAACACGCGCTAATGTCTAATCAAACAGAATCAGTAA
Source organism: Hypolimnas misippus (assembly GCA_037950945.1). NCBI lineage: Eukaryota > Metazoa > Arthropoda > Insecta > Lepidoptera > Nymphalidae > Hypolimnas > Hypolimnas misippus. Next base: position 8,906,571 of record JBBEEQ010000011.1, on the reverse strand, counting down.
CGCATCAGTCTTTGTCGAAATATCTCGCGTGATTTTATAATAAAGCTTTAACTGTAACCCGATAAAAGACTCGACCATATGATATATTGAATTGTATATGTCAATAAAGGTGACCGGAATTTCACTGCGAGTTAACACTTCAAACGTCGTAATATTTATCTCCGCTCGCAGCTAATGCCCTAAGGGACATGATGTGTATGTCTATTGTAACTGCTTTTCATTGGAAATCGTTTACAAGGAATTGTTGTACTCATTACATATGTACGTCATATGATTATATGTAAGATATATATAGATCATGATAACCAATTACATACATATGTGTCGACGCACAAAAACTGTCGAATTCAGAGATACTGATTTATTCTGATAAATACATGACGTATTTAACAAAAAAATTTTAAGTCATCTAAACTTAATAAGAACGGAAAATAGTTTCTTAAAAATCTAAACTTAATAAGACGCCATTTTTTTTAAATGAACTCCGCGTGGCTTGACCTAATATTGCTTAACAGCGTCCATATATTGTTTGATCTTCTTATTTAGCTCTGATCAAATTCTATATAAAATATGATTCCTCATTGCCCATAAACCTGGTTAAAATATGGAATATATTTTGTCGAAGCGATGAAATAAGAAGTAAAGGAATTTATCGATCGGTACCATTAAAAAGAGTTGCTTATTGTTTATACAAATAAGGAATAACTCAACAGCATTCTCAGAAGATTCCCGAACCAATACTAGCCGCGATACAAACAGAAGGACACGCCATTGATTAACGCCTTTATAAAACCCATCCAACGAACTTTCCACCCAATGGCATATTCTATAAGAATCCTATTAACATGTCAAAATATTTTGAAAAAGTATCAATGAGTTAAGGATACTTAGAAAAGTGCTACTTAATGAAAATACTAGCAGATCCACGCAGCTTCGTCCGCGTTTATTTTGGTATCTATTAAAGGGATTCAGAAAACTAGTATAATATTACGTCTTGTGTTTTATATTTTATTATTAGCATGGAATAAGATTTTCTATACAAATGTTTTTACCCATTTTCACCCTTTTAGGGGTGGAATATCGAAAAACTTTTCCTTAATGGATGTTTTCAATTTGAAAGGCCAAAATTTCAAATTCATAGCCACACCGGATCAGGTACTGCGTTGATGAATCAGTCAGTTAGGGCAAGGGATTATATACCTATGTGTAAATAGCTGAAGATGCAACATAACCGATAATAAATTTATTTTACGATCAATATTGAATCCTAATCCGAGTCGAGTCGATATTGTTGGCATTTGAAGATAAAGCTTGCAGTGAAATCGCTGCGTCCTAATACAAAGTAATACTTGTGATAGAAATCATAATCGTCTCTGTGCGAGCAGCTTTTATGAGTCGTAATCAAATAGAAACTTGTAATGAAAGATGTCGTGTACGCTTAACTTGTTTGATATTCAAAGCAAACATATCAGTAATAAAATATTGAACATTAAGTTGTTAATGTTGTCGGAAATATCACTGGTGCGAAAGCGTGATTTAAAATATATCGAGAGCTTGTGTTAATCACACATTTATGGACAGCATTGGTGTAAAATCGACTCCGCTAATATTTGATTAGCTCAATTACTTTTAATAGGAACTATTTATTATCTGGCAAATATACTAATCCCTGGCCAAACGTTAATGAAGAACATACGTAATTTGTGCCCTTGGATGACATATTTATTTCAATTATTTTGATTTATATTATATGGGACCAATCAAGCCATCCCTGATAAATTTTGAACCTTACTATTTTTCATTCGTTTCAAAATAATTCGAAATATAAATAAAAACAACTCAAAACAGTAGGTTCCCGCAGGCTACGTGATGTATACGTTCGCGCATCCTCGCTCCCTGGAAGATTTATTAGCGGTATCCGTCACGACCAGCTTTGTCCACACATTAGCAGAGTTAGCACCAGGACCCCTGCTACCTGCATATTTACCTAGACCGAACCACGTATTTGTCTAGATATCCACACATATCTGACGTTTCACGAACCTATTGCGACATTCATTTGTGCAACGTATTGTTGACGCTGTAGGGAAATCTGCCTTCGAGTTTGCGTAACCGGCGAAGGAATTGTTGATTGTACAAGATGCTTATTTAAGTTATGAACTTACCCATTCTATGGCACAATCGTTCGCTTCGGAACCACCATAAAATCGTTTCAACGATTTAATATCCCGAGAAATATTTTTATGAATCTTATTTCAATGTTAACACGAATAGTGATCATAAAAGTGAATAAAACCGAACAAAGGTGGACACAAAACGATATCATAGAGGGAGATAGTTCCCGAGTGTGTCACAATGTTGCGGTATTAACTGCTGCAGTAACATTAACATTAGCGGACATAAAATAACCGCCAATAAGTCGAAGCTCACATCAAAACGTCGACAACAGGTTCTTGGCTCGACAAACACACGATGTTTACATTACGATCCTGGGCCTTCATTTAATAATTCTCGGGAACTAAAAGCCTTTGAACATTTCATCAGATGACCCTCGCTGTTTGCACACACTCCTGCGTCGAGATGCTAATGTGGACACAAGGACTTGTATCGCCGATCGGCCTCCGATGCTTTTATTGTTAGCCATCCCTTCGAATAGCTCGGCTCCTTCTATTTCACTGTTGTCCTTCACTGTTCGATCTTCAGTGATATCTTGTTTAAACATTCCACCTAACGCTTTTTGTTCGATTAGTTTTTTGTGACTCGAAAAGGATATACCAAATTATGCCGATCTAGTTAAATTTAAGTGACGGAATCGGTCAACATATACGTTGAGGTATATCGATCGTATATGCAAGCCAGGAAGCTACTACGACTATTCAAAATGAGCCAAGTGTTTGAGCAAAACAAAAGGTGATAAGGAGAGGTAAATAACCTGACCCATTGACGGCGTGACGCCGCGTCACCGGCACACATCACAGCGCACTGGACGCGGCGCGCCGCTAACTCATGCTTAACAGCTGTTTAACGCTTCAAATATTCGCTAAAATATTTTCAGCGTCGATTACGTTTAAACTTCCTATTCAGATCTTTGAGAACATTGCCGCTATCTGGCGGGATTTTAATTTTACCGATTCGAAATCTTCTATTCATTACACCGTTTGTTTTGTTTAACGAATTTATTATACTCGTAGGTACAATTTGTTAAAGTGAAGAATAGCTTCGTTTCGAATTCGGTCGCTTAATTTTATTCAAAATACCGCAACAGCGGTGAGTAAAAAGAGATCGTGTCGCTTATTGTGATGATAATTATTTTAGAAAACAAAAACTAGAAAGCGGTCGGTCAAAGATACCTATCTGTTAATTATTGTCACAAAAATGGCGGACGCCATTGTAAATAATTCAAAATGGCGGAGTAACAAATCGGTTGATTTCATGTACATTCCGTTTGATTGACGCGTGCCAGATACCGCGGCGTTAATATACCTTAATACATATTTATTTATGCGTAGAAAGCGCAAATAAAAACGAGTTCTTTCGGATTAGAATCGAGATAAATCTATGTTTGCGCGGTCGCGTACACGTGACGCAAGACGGCCGACAACATCGATGAGCAATTAATAGAGTGCGCAGGAACATCGCTCCGCCGGGCTATTAACACAATATTTGACATTGGAAAATATCGAAATCGTTGAGACAATTTCGAAGCGTAGCAACGCGAGTCGTTTAAATATTGACGTTTCTCACGAGCGTCGCCGGCGGACGCGCTCGTGCCTGTAACACACCTCGGCTTTACTGGCCCTATTCCTTCCGCTTTTCACACAAATAGGTAATAATCGATCGGTTTTATTGCGTGCTATGTGTAGGCGCGCCCGCGCCGCCGACCAATAGTTCGAAGAATCTTTTAAAATGTAACATGTCGTTTTCCTTCGAAGTCGATGCGTCTCGTCGCGCTAAGTGGATCGTCAAACTAAAAATATAACTTTGCTTACATAAAAATATGTATCGAACCCTTTCCGATCACTCGGAGCGATCGAGTGACACATGACATTAATGTTTTGTAAAACATGAATTTGTCATGTAAACGCCAAGGCTCTCTCGTGTGTACATTACTCAGTTCCGTAAACTGTAAACAACCATCATTGCATATAAAAAGCCTTTGTGATTCTCGCTTATTTGAACTGAGTCATTGAGAAGGGAAAAATCATAAATCCGCGAATTCGTCGCGACTCCGTGTATTTAGGAGGAATAAGGAAGTTCTGTCATTATTGTAGGTCAAAAAAGTGCTTCGAACGAAATCCAAAGATTAATTCCTAAGTTAAAATTTTTCCATATTTTTTTTTATATTTTTGTCAGAACAATAAAGATACCGAACGGATATGGTGGTGTTTGAATAAACATTATTATGGACAACTTGAACTTTGTCACTTCCTTAGTGCAAAGAAGTAATGACGTCTGTAAACACACACATAGACGATGTCTATATATATGCGTTTTTCTATAATAATATTCACAGACGAGTATTACACTGATAAGTTTCGCTCTCAGTGCCTTTTGACAGCACTCAGCTTTCGTAACTACTTACGATGTATATGTTGCTAAGTTACAGAGTTTTATATCGCTCTCGAAAGTTAAACTTACAAATGTAATTCTCGTCTTAGACATCTTTGTAATTACAATTTCAATTGAAAGACGGAATAGAACAAGTGTTTTTCCTAAGCATTTTACCAGCATAGGTAGCAGGTACAACTGATATAGGTTTATAGGCAATTAAATGATACTAAATATGTAATAAATAGCTTTACAATTATCTATTTACATTGTTGTCGATTTCATAATGCTTGAGACAATGGCGTATGCGGTGTAACGTTAAAGGCTGCACCGAAGTTTAATTACTGGGGGTTTGTGGTGGTCGTAAAGACCAGGAAACTAATGCCATAACCGCAGATAGGTCACATCACGAAACGGATACCACTTTGTAACTGTACCTAACATAAAACTAAGGTGGGCATTATAAGTTTTGCTCTCAGATTTTCATAATTATTTACATAAGTCGTTTGTTATCTCTTTACACCTGAAAGAAATTTCCGTAAGTGTTTTATTTTTGACAGTGACAGCTTTCACAAAGTTATCTATGTAAGTGTTACCAGGCTACAGATATCTTTTACGTGATTTACATAATTAAAATTTACATTTATTAAATTCTCGCCGAAGGAAAATTAGCTTTTCTTTTTTTGTTCGTAAGGTATTTAAAAACGATATTTAAGGTTTTAAAGCAGTACATATTGCGCATACATAATATTTTCTCAGCAAGCTCAGATAATGCAATGTATTATTTTGTTTCTCAACCCTAAAGTGAATTATTGAGTTAATTTGAAATTTTCAATTTCAATATTAGCACATTTTGCACAAATTACGAAAATTAAGTACCTATATACAAAAAAAATGTTTTTATTAAAAAAGTACAACTTCAAATTATTACGTAACCAATTTCTAACGGTGCGAAGTATATGCACAAGTCACCTAGTTTTTTATAAACGGCAAATAATTAAAATATATACTTAGATAGTGACACATACACAGAATACCATGTAGGTACTTTAAGTTCTTAATTCCTCGGGGACTTTTTGTACGTACATTACCCGATAACTCAAAAACGGCTAGACCGATTCGGTTAATTCTATTCTTGTTCGAACTTTCCCATGTGTACTTTTCCATTCGTCAAATCTGGATTTTAGTTGACTTTCAAAAAACAGGAGATTCGCAATTCGTCGAAGACTTTTTTTTCAAAATTTTGACATAGGTTTTACTCGGCGCCTACTTCGAATGTTTTTCAAAACCAAAATAACTCTAATAAGTTTATCATCAAAGTAAACGAAATTACGCACTTTATTTGTAAAGACAGTTTCCTTTCTTTAAAAAATCTTTTAAAAACATAATTATTGCCGGACTATAAATAAATCTTACCATAAACTTAAACGTTCGAGCTACCCCGATGTTTATAAATCTTCGTTCAGCCAAAGAAGTGCTGTTATCAATCACATATCGATGTCGGGCCGGTAGGCATGTATTGTCGCGTATCGACAATCGACATCATTAATTTAATTCAAATATTCGTGACGGATATCGATATGACATTTGACATGCGCTTGTTTATGAGTATATTATGGGAAGTTAATATTTTAATATACTCATCAATGGAGCAACGTGGAATCGTTTTCTTGTGTGGAATTTATGTATTTTATTTAAAAAATATATTTATAAACCGACTTCAAAAACGATTCTCAATTCGCGTATGTTTTTTTTTTAATGTTTTTAATCGATTTTGAACCTTTTTTTATTTAAAAGGATACACGTTCAGTATGATTCCATAAGTGTTTTATTAAAATAGATTCATCATTTTGATTTTTAACTCAAGGTATTTGGAATTTGTATATCATCGAAACGAAATTATTTATTTTGCGTTTTAAAGCTCTTTATTTTTTTGAGTCTTAGTTATCTTAATGTGATATTAGCAAGATTTTATCTAGCTTTAATGCGTATCATCATTATTGATAAAATAGGTATAATTGATACATTCGATGTTATAAACATGCGAAAATGCGAAGAATTTTTAATACCAATATAAATAATTTATATTCATTTTTATACTTATATAAGTAGATTTCTAATACTTGAAAATCAGTAACTATTAGGAACTTAGAACAAAATTAATATAGGGTCATTCCTGAGAAATACGACCGTGAAAAAGATAAATAAAAGTTCTCAGATAAAGAATACCGTAAGAAATATTAATAATAATTATCCGATAACGCATTTCATTCATTTCTTTACTCAAGATCATTAAGTTACTCAAAACAAGCGAGCTATCTCATAATGAGTGTGTTTTACTCGAAAAAAAAGAAATCAACCAAAATGTATATTTTACGTTAGCCTTCGAAAACCTACCCATCAAAACAAACATTCAAAATCAATACGAACCCTTCCCGATAGCGTTCAAATAACGTCACGGCGATTTAAATAAGACGAAACAAAAAAAAACTCGTTTAATATTGACGAGAGCTATTTATATAAAAGAACGTGTCATTTGTCCGTTTGTAACGCACGAAAAAATGACATAGTAGTTTTACTTTTCTTATCAATATTTTTTTTAGCAAATGTAAAAAGTAAATGTAACAAAACGATTGCTTTTTTTTTATACTCCCACTAGGACCCACTAAGGAAATTTTAATATACAATCGAATAATATTTCCAATTTAACACAAACTTTTCAAAAATGATTGTCTTGATTTCATAATACCAACATTTCAAATAATCAAAAGCAACAAAGAATCATATAAAAACAATATTTTAAAATCCTATCTTTTAGGTCATTACACTGTGTTACGATTAAAATCTTAGTCAGAGAGTGCAAGGGGGTGCAAATGCACCCACCTAGCATGGAACAAAATATTTTATAATATTTACAATTACAAGGACTTTTATAAAATATTACATCTTACCCTCCTTATGTACAAAAAAGTTGGATTGTAAAAATGCACCCTCTTGTCCATAATCAAAATTATTATTGGTATTCAAAAAATTTAAAGCAATTCTAAACTATCGTTTTACATAATCGAAACTAAATAAATCGCAAACAACTCGTACAATACAAGAAGTATTGTATGTACGTAGTTGTCCTGCAACTGTACCTGTATTATAATACAGGTAAAGTTGCAGGACACGCGTGGTATAGTTTGATGAAATCTGACACATCTGTCAACCATCATTGTATTATGTTAATATATAGGTTTATTCACATCGACCCACGTTTGAATAAATCATTACAATTCCATCGTGAATCTAAATCGTTATTGTGATTTATTTAAGATGTTATCATTAGATTACTGAGATGATATATTTTTTTATTGTACGTTTGACGAAAGAGGTTTTATTAAAAAGGGTTATTTCTATAACTCGTAACTTACTTTATATTATCTTTATATATATTATCCAACTACATCATGTTTTATGTTTAAAAAAATCTTATTCTAACTAATATATTATGAATAAGTAAAATTAATAAAATTAAAGTAATAATATGAAAATAATAAAATCGCTTACTTCTTTTTTCAAAGTTATTCCGCAATTCCAAATCTGCAACAAAATTATTACTTTTAAATTATAATGAAAGATTTATACAAGACATATCTATAGGTACGTACTTCTATCTATAATTTCTATACTAATGTACAAACTGAAAAGCTTATTGAAAAGAAAATCTGTCTATATAAATTACAGCACTTCAGACTGCATATGTTTGACTAATTATTTTGTAATCATCAGAAATATGTTTAAAAAATCATACAGAGAGATGAAAAATTTAGTTTTAAAACCTGCATATACAGATGTGTAAAACTTAAGGTACACCTGTGCGAAATCGAAACGGGCTGCTTACATATAATAAATCACGACATAATATCATAGCGATGATAAATGTCAAACTATCAAGTAAGTTAGTACTATTTAAGGCGGGTGAATCCACGTGAAACAACTAGTAATAATAACAAATTCAATGATGATGTTTTAAAAATAAAAGGTACGAATGGTCACACTTTCTTCGTGTTTCCGATTAAAGAGCCGCACCCCGCGGCGCGGGCGCATCTTATTTACAAACAATCGCGGCTTAACTCGCATTCGCCTTTATTAATTTCCTAATACTACCTGAATACTTCAACATAATGTAACTGTATTCTTTTATCCTTACAGTAATAATATGAACAGCATTACAAGACGAAAATCAATATATTTTATTATTAATCTCGTTAGCGTAAAAACCTAGTATTTATCTGTCTTACTATATTATTAATGCGAACATTTGTGATGACGAATGGATATTTCGGTGACCCCTTTCACGCAAAAATTACTGAACAGATTTGTAAGAAACTTTACAGTAATATCGCTAGTATATTAAAATAACACATAGACTACATTTTTCAACATGCCTCGCGGGCAAAACCGCGAACAGAAGCTAGCATTTAAATAATCTTTGTTTTATTTTTTTTTTCTTTTAATGTCAGTCAGAATATAAATGTTATCTGTCTCTCTTAATAATAACATGACCCGTACGATTACTCCGTCATAATACACACTATAATATTTTATTCCGACATTCCCAATATGATATTAAAGAATTACTCATCCAAATCAGATAATACGAAATACGCATCGAACACGATAATTAATGATTAATCTCAGATGGTATGACATGAAAGTAAGATCGTGCTTAAAAATACCAAGCTCACATGCTTGGAATTATTGATAAATCAAAGAGTTCTCGATGAAAGAGGCACTAAATCAAAGACGTATTTTGACGTATAGTGCGCGCTATCACAGTTTCCGCTAGATGGCGCGATAACCACCTGTCAAACTGACCTGTCATTAACTTATTAATAGCCGCCGGTCGTCTTATTGATAGATAATAAAATTATATCATTATTTAATTGCCGAAATGTGTAAAATCTTATGAGAATTTTGAAAGCAATTCTAAAAAAGTTACACAAAATATTTTTTGCAATTCAACTGTTATTTATATAACAAATTAGCGATATAAATTTAAAACAGATTTTTTTAAATTAAATATTTAATTTTAATGAAAATGAGTAATACTGTAATTAGACATATCCGCGACATAACAGTATTTCAAAGAACAATGGTTCGCCCACACAGCGTCTGGCGTGAATCTTGCATTTGCAAATTCATTCTAATTTGCATTCACAGATGTAAATATAATTCCGCGTCCGAATGCAATCGCAACCGTGTTAAAAACGCAGGCCAGAACTAACACTTTCGCTATTATCCTTTAAAAAACCTACAAACAAAACCGTATCGTTCAAACGAAAAAACACCACTTTAAAATAAACTTTATTACAACGGTTTAAGGTGGAAAATATTTTCTTCCTTTGTGTAACTTTGATCATTTTGTGTGACGGGTTTTTTAAAAGACCACACACGGTCGGCGTCAGCCCCTAGAAAAACATCACATCACTTAGTACACTTCACAGGTATATCTAGTAGCCTTTTAAAAATCACGTATTTAATTTGACAGGCGCTGTCCTTTCAGTTTTATATGTTTTAGGTACAAAAAAAAAATAAAAATATATTTATATATCGCATTAAAAAAGGTTGTATAATTATCGGATATTATTCTAAACATTGTTATTGCTTAATCGAGGCGTTGGTCTTCAAACACGAATAATGAATTCAAATCGCGTTCAATGAAATGTAAATTTTATTTAACTTTAATTAAGGTCAGAAAGGAAATGAAATTCAATATTTATTATAACTATTAATAAATTATGCTTCGAGCTATTTGATTTGTTTACATAACAATTTCATGTACATATGTACTTGTATTTGTTAATAAAAATATGACTTGTAGAGTAATATGAATACGTAAAACTTTCGAACATTTTTTTCCTTGTTTTATGAATTTTGGCTAATTTCTGTTGATCTGTATAAATAGGTAAACTTATTACAGACACTACACTCTCACAATAATTAAGTGTAATTTAATGTTTACACATATCTATACTAATATTATAAAGCTGAAGAGTTTGTTCCTTTGAACGCACTAATCACAGGAACGTCTGGTTCCAATAGAAAAATTATTTTTGTGTTAGATAGTTTATTTATTGCGGAAGACTATAGGCTATATTACATCACGCTACGACTCATAAGAGCGAAGCAATAACTAATAAGAAATATTAAAATATTATTTTTTTATCTTTGTATGATACAATTTGTTTAACAATTCAGTCTTATACAAACAAACCCAATCAACCCCACTGTCCTTGACAAACACTTGTTAATAGAATAATGAAATATTCCTGAATAATATTAAATAGTTTTAAAACACTGGAATGCATCGTGTTATCTTTACTATAATATAATCTATACTAATATATAAATTAGAGAGCGTATTTCGTACGTGCACAGTCATTTCCGAAACTGGAAAAGCTATTTTCAAACGACTTCAAGATGAGGAGATTATGCATTCGTAGCTTATTTTTCTATGTTCATTGCCTGAGAACTCCGTAATTTCCTAAACGATTTTGAAAATTCTATAAACAATTTTAATCAAAATCGGTTCAGTTCAAATTTAATATATGCGTATAATTTTAAAACAAATTCTAATTATTAATTAACGTGACCGAAGCCGCGAGTTAAGGGTAAATAAATATATATTTTTCATTAAAATTTTTGGTACATACGATATATTTGTTATATTAAAAAAACTACTTTGCCTTTATATACTTAATACATACTAAACGGAAGATAATATTGTTAATGTTATTTATTACTTTAATTTAATTATAACATATGTACTTCAGCGGTTATAAGTCATTTTGTTTTTTATTTTCGATTATCTATGATTAAATGGACGCTGATAAGCAATACTGTGTCAGGCCACTTGGATTATTGAGAAAAGATGTCAAACATATTCTTATTAAATATGTTTAAAGAAGTATATATCCACCTTTTCTTTTATTTTGTGAAAAAAGGTACAATGAATTAAAAGCAGATTGATATATTTAATATATTATAGAATAAAAAGTTTTTCCAATATTTAAGATTATTGTATAAATTGCAAAATATGGAGCGCACTTGAAATTCGAAGCAATTAATTAAGAAACTTTTTTCCGTACTCATTTAGTTTATATGACATTTTTTTTAAATAGACGATGCAGTATCAAAATACATCAACATCTCCGAATCAAGCATCCAAATAATTTTGATGTTTTAGCTCGAATAATCGTTAGAAGAAAAGAGTCGCGAGTTACAGTCAAATGAATAAACATGCATTCTGGGCGAGCCCGACTCCTGTGCGTCTCGGAGACTCGTCAGTGTTATTTACATTTTTATTGCGATGCATTTAACACCACCCAAAGACTGTTTCATAAGGTTAATTGTATGCACGAATTATAATAGTGTAATTTAATATAGTTTTCAATGATGTTTGGTATGTTAGGTATATGGATGTTAATAAGCAATAATGTGTCAACCCACAAAAAGTCAAATTCGAATATATTGATATATCTTGATACTGCATCACCTATTTAACATTATTAAAAAAAATTCAAGTCATATGAACTAAATAAGTATGGAAAAAAGTCTCTTAATTGTTTCCATTTCCAAGTGTGTTTCGTACTTTGCAATTTATACAATAATCTTAAATAATTGAAGAACTTTTTATTAGATAATATATATTAAACATATCAATCTGGTTTTAATTCATTATACCTTTTATCAAAAAAGAAAAGAAAAGATGGATATATACTTCCTCAAACGTATTTGTTAACAAAACTTTTGACATCTTTGGACGCCATTTTCTTAAAATGATGACCGTGTGGCTGGACACAGTATTGCTTATCAGCGTCCATATATGTGTATATAATGTAATGTAATAGCCTGTATACGTCCCACTGACGGGCAAGGACCTCCTCTCTTATTCGGGAGAAAGTTAGGAGCTTAATTCACTAACTTCAATGTGTATTGTCGTATATAAATGTGTCAGAATTACTCGGGAGTATAAAAAATCGGGATTTTTGCGGATTTCCTAATGATGTTTTCCTTAACCGCCGAGCACAACACACAAGAGAAACACGTGAAAATTCAGTGAAAACTGGAGTTTGGACCCGCGATCATTGTTTAAGTTCTTCTGTTCTAACCACCAGGCCATGCAGGTACTTTTTATTTACCACGGATATAACTAGTTTCAATACTTTTAGACGAAAATTACACAATAAAGATTTACTCTTGTATATAAACAACTCTTACAGAGTTGTTTATATCAATTACATGGTAACAATCACTTAGGTAATCTTACGAAAATGTGTGAATATCAAATTTAGCACTTGAAAAGCCAACGGTGCTAGCCGGGGTTCGAACCTGCGATCATTAGTTGAGATCGACGTGTTCTAACCACTAGGCCATCTCGGCTCACGTTTATAGGTACATAAATAAAACTTATCATAATTTTTTAAGCGACAAAACTGATGGTATTTCGCGGAGCCTCACCGGAAGAGGCGTGGTGTCCTCTCTACATGTCTTCGACGAAGCGCACGTTACGACCCTCTAAACCACTGATAAACAAGCCATTGATATAATATTAACTGATTTCGCCACAGATTATATAATATGAAATAATATTTAAAAATATTGTGAAATTATATATAGGTGTGGACTTTCCTGAAAGCAAAAGTTCTTAAATATAAGTTTACATACGACCAATTATTTAATAAAACTCTTTACCTACACAAAAGATATGCTATAACAATATGTAATAAATAATTCTCGAATACGACACGCATTTATCCTATTTTTATTATTTATTGTTATAGCGGAAATAGAAATAAACATTCTGGAAAATTTTAAGTATTAACTTCTTACGGATCTTGATATATAGTCCGCTAATAGACGGACAACCGAACGGCGGAGGTTAAGAAATAGGGTCCTGTTGACATCCATCGGGAACGGAACCCTAAACAGTTATGTTATAGAAAAAGTAAAAATCATTAAGTAAATCGTTTCGTTTACATTAGTCCTTAATGTTGAAATAGCTACTGTAGTTACGAGACCACACAAGACAAAGTAATTGTGTGACAACTTTACATTCGAGTGGTGAGGGCAAATAGAGGGGGCGGAGGATCCGTAACCCGGAGGCCCTTGATGGTCCGATATGGGGGGCCTCTTTTTTGTTTCTTGGATTTTTGGGATTTATATGATTCGACCATGAGCTGCTTGCACACAATAATGTTGACATTATTAAAAAAAAAATACTTGTAGTTACAAAAATGGTGTCATTTTTTATATTTTTTTCTTTTTTAACAAACAAAACATAATGCGAAAGTTTATAATTGTTGGAAAATCAAATTGCAATTCGTTGCAGGCTTTTTTAGGAATTTGTATCAATTTAAACTCAAACTTTAAAAACTCTACTTACAACCTACAAAATTTCACACCGATTTTTAAAACTTTTAAAACTGAAAAATAATCCTTAATATATAACGTCACGTGTAATTATTTGGCCATTTTGGACGGTTTCTCAACTGTTAATAAATTACTTAAAGCGAAGTTGCAATCTGCCTATATCTGTGTGTTTCGGTAATCATTTCTAATTTTCTGATCGGATTTCCACATGGTTTTCACTGCCATTTAGAACATTTAAAAAAAAGACAAGCCTAGTTAGATATCCATGCTTACAATGCATCTACAAAATAGCCATTATTATTATGATATTATTTTAAAAATTATAAATATATATATAACTATCGATTGATTTACATAATTATATGCGAAGGTAACCCTCTGATTTTATAGTTAGGTATATTTACAAACACAAGAGGTCGAAAGGACCCCACTGCTTGTTGTATCAGCAAGTATAATGCAGCGAAAACTTGAAAGTCATTTTAGGGTTGAATCCACTGAGAATAAAAAAACAAGAGTTAAAGAAAAGGACGTATAGAGCTATTTTCCCACGAAATAAAAAATAAATAATTAATATTTAAATTTTAAATTCAATTTATTTGTTTATAGTATATAATTTAAGTTATATCATTTATGTATATATTAAAAGAAAAATTATAATACAATACATTTTTAGTTTATTGTTTTAAGATACACAATTAGGGAAATAATAATGTCTTAAAAATCATAATTAAAATTACTGCAGATGTAGTAGGTAGTGTCTTATAAGATGTTTTCATTTAATTTTTAAAATAAATGTACCTATATGGCGTGATTTAATAAAATATGGAGTTTTATCAAAACAATTGTTCTATTACGTCAATGCATTGTATAAGATGTAACAAAAAATGTTAATAATGATCATGAAATTTATTTCTCGAAACATCATCTGAACCATTTCTTTACACCAAATGATTGAAAACAACGAATGATTTAAGTTTAACTATTTCGTGAGCGTGCCGTTACTCTTATTTAGTTTAAAAACGCTAAATACATTGTTTACTCAAATACTTCGTATTCATTCATTGGACTTCCCAAACAGACACTATTTATACAAATTGTAAAGTGATTATTTGAAATCTTTCCTTAATATATAAGATCAATTTATATCACGTACGATAATTTACTGGACTATTGAGTTTAAGAATGATTCGCTATCTCGCTCTCTCCTTATCTTCGCTTTAACTGTGTCGTGTATCGCAAGCTTTATGGAGGCGCTTAGAATGAGCTCACTGCTACTGATCTACACAATGCATGGATCGCTGTCATTGTCATATATGTAATTATAATACGCCTGTTGATATTAATATAATCGAAAAACATAACGTTATATAACTATAAGCTATAATTATATTTAAAAAAGTTAATCATATTAAAACATTCGATTTCTACTCCACGTTTACATTATTCAACTATTGTAATACCTACTTGTACAAAATAGTACGCAGAGTACGTTTTTTATAATAATCTTGTAGCACACATGCAATTAATACAACACACACACACAGACTAAAAGACTCATGAAATAACCAAAGATAAATAGCAATCCAATCAATACGTCGTTCAATCTGAATCGATAACGACAACACAGCCAATACAGGCCACAGAACACACATGCACATGAAACAGATCATTAGCATACGCGATAATGGAGGCCAGTAAACATGCATGATATATTAAAATCACGTCCCCGTAACAATTAACAGAAACGAGCGAACGATCAAATAATAAAAAGTCTCTTTGTCATTACAAACAGACGTCGCGTTCTTAGAAACATTAACAATAATAACTTAAAGTCGATCGGTTTCAGAACGATGGCGAACCGGAATCCAAGATGGCGGCCGCAATTATCCGCGATACGTGTGTTATTATATTAATTTTTGTTAACATTGTTGATAAACTTTATCGATTTTGTGTCGTAAACGTAGCTATTAAAATTATTATCGTATTGTGCTAATATACAACTATACATATTAAATAACGACGAATAATTTAACTCGTTTTGAAGAAGATGAAATCATTTTTATCGTATGTAAAACAAATTTCGTATTAAAATTATTTAAGTTATTCAAACACAAGCAATTCATAAACTCCTATAAAAGGAACTAATAATATGTTGTCGATTTGTGAAATTCCGCACTTGTCAATCAAACAAGTACACCTAATTTGGATGTAACAATGTCATTCGATACGTTAAAAGCGTTACAGCAATCTGAACGACGCAGGCGATGTATTACAAGCGCAAATAACTATTCAGACGCTATTGGAAACTCGAAAACAATTATCCGTCATAGACATTCAAGCGTTTCAACCTCAAAACATCGTACGTTAACAAAAAGCAAGACGAGCCGCATCACCTCCAACCTCCGATTGAGAAACCCAATTTGAATAACAATCAATAAATTAATGTACGGACGTAATTTATTCATAAGCAGGAGTCTGTGACACACCGACGACGAGCGACGCGACGAGAGCTGAATCCAAATGAAATTTTATAAGAAACTCGCCTTTTCAACGTTCCATTATGGACAGAATGTAATACTTTTCTTAACGTATCATCATTATCGGGACACATCACAATGCCCCTTTGAGCGAGTGTCGTTTAAGTCGACTAATCTCTCTTTACACGTAAAAACGGACGACACCGAATGAGTTTCTCGTGTCGGAATAATTAGTCTGCAATTGAAAGCGTGCTTTATTTCAAGACACCGGACAGAATGGACGCGACACGGTTGGGCAACGGTAAAACACTTTCACGAATACAATGATTATTTCAAAGGATTGTGATTCCGAAACGGTCGCCTCCCTTTTGTCGGTCGTACGAAGTGGTAATATTTGAATAGTCGTCTGGTAGCGACATAAATAGCAGCTCGTTAATTACCGACTGTAATCACATTTCGCCAAACGCGTTACGACACACATGTCCCATCCCTTCGCCGTTCTATATTTAAATATTATTTAGGCGGGAGCTCGAGCCACGCTCCCTGTCTCGATAGAATCGAAAATAATTTATGGATCTTTGTCAGCTCTCAAATAGGTAAGTCGCTACGAAAAGTCAAAATCTATGGTATATTTTTGGAATTTCCTTTAATTAATATAAACTAGCTGTCCCTTGCGGTTTCACTCGCGTTTATGGTTACGGCTTCGCTCCTATGAGTCGAAGCATGATGTAATATAGCCTATAGCCTTCCTCAATAAATAAACTATGTAACTCAAAATGTTTTTTCAATTCGAACCAATAATTCCTGAGATTAGCGCGTTCAAACAAACAAACTCTTCAGCTTTATAATATTAGGTTTCAGGACATTCCAAAGACCTAATCTCGATGCAACGAAATCGAAGATTTAATCGTGAATGAAGTTGTTACAAATACTAACATTAAGTTAATTGAGCTATTTTGAATCTATTGCGGAAAAAACGTTAATATTACTGATCTTTTTAATGCAAAAAGTACTTTGCTTTTGAAGTTCGTGATATTAAAACATAATAAATACGCATTTTTTTTTAGAAAAAAAGAAGAATTATTCATATAGGTAATTTACTATCTTCGGCTTCGGCTACGCTCGCGTCAATACACATTTTGTTTTAACGTAATTCGCATACATATGTCGCAGTCAAATCAGGCAGGCCGCTTGTTGACCGGTGCTGTAAAGTAACAAGGCTAGACTGTTAACTGAACGACTTATTAAGCTAGTTGCTGCGACATATACATAAAATATAGCCTATGACAATGTCACCATAATGTACCGCTGAAATAGTATCATCTTATATATAAAGTTCTTGTGTGACAATGTTACTTACCTTACTCCTCCAAAACGGCTTTAGTGATTTTTACCTAATGTTATATGCGTATTCAGTAGGTCTGAGAATCGGCTAATTCTATTTTTATACCCCTAAGTGATAAGGGTTTTGTTTACCTTTTTTTATTTTTATTTTTGGACTAAATTTTTGTTTTTCTTTTTTTATAATGTGGCATTAAAAAAATACATACAATCCTAAATTTTTATCCTTTTATCACCTATTTTTAAAAGCCATTTTAGTAATTTAATCATTTTTCATCCCGTTCGATAACTTATCAATTATCGTCTTTTTTGTAAACGTTTTTCACGTTATTTTTTGTCTATACTAAAAATTACGTAGAAATAATTTATATGGAAAAACATCGTTTGCCGGGTCAGCTAGTAATTTCTAAAATTTGTTCTATGGTTCCGGAGCCTACTTCGCACATACAGAATTCTACTTGTTGACCATTTCAAATGAAACGCATACCGTACTGTAAGTTATGTTTTTAAATTTAGTACTCGTATCGACATATGCAGTAATATTTTTAGAAAGTTTTAAATACGACCTCGATGCTAAAATTAATATACCACATTCATTTTAAGATCGAATTACAGAGATGTAAATCAACACAACGTTAATTGAATAAATAAACATGAAACATCACTAGTCGCCTTTATAAAACATTTTCGAAATAATTACGATAAAGGAAAATACAAACAATATTTGCAACACCAGCGAGCTATCTAATAAATATTAACAATAAAGTTCAATAATATCTGTTTATCAATTTATTACGTGTGCGTGCTTTAACCGCTAAACCAATTTTAATGAATTTCGTATAGATTGGATACTTTTTAGCGCGAAAAAAAAACTTGAAGGGGGAAATATACAGACTTTTCTAAATAATTCTCCACTCAGATGAAGTCACGGAAACCAATCAGATAGAGCCTAGCTGTAACCCACTGACAGTTCGTATACGGAATGGCTCCACCAGAGCAGTACCTCACTCTCAAAGAAGATCCGGAAGCCCAATTTCCTTCCCCATTCCTTTCTTTACTTCCCATTTCCTAACACCACTATTCCTTTTTAAACTGACAATGCTTTAATATGTGCTCTTCTGGTGCTGCAAATATCCAGGGGAGGTAGTGATCACTAAACATCAGATATCTGCCTGCCCATTAGCCAGCTATTGGTATATAAAAAAAAAAATTAACGTTCAATTGCAGAAAATCTGAGTCTCCTGAAAAAGTCAATAATCTTATTTATTTCAACTTAAATTCTAGAAGTCCGCATAAAATATTCCTTTTACGAAGTTTTCTGTATAAAAAAACGTAATCTAGTAACTATAGGTATCAATACAATTATAATCAATATCCCTAAATTAAGTCAGAACCACTGAATTCGCGTGCCGTCACGATCGCCCCGAGCGAGATCCTCGATCCTCGAAACGTTTCCAAATCACATCGTTTTGACATTATTATCTTATTAAGCGCTATTATAGAGAACAAATGTGATTTAATAAATTGACAGACATATTTGTCACGAAAATCATTTCACAAGAACCTTTGATGTAACATCAACTAAATACTATTGGTATTATTTTAATACAGAGTAAAAAAATTCCAAAATCGAAAAGTATTTTCTCATCTTCATTTGTCATTTAGATAGCTGGAACCCCTTTCCCCGTCCCTTCCCTTACTTTCTATTCGTCTTCGTACCCCATACCTATGTAAGGTGTCAATGCATTAGCTACTTTTGTGGTGCTACAGACGTCCATGGGCGACGGTGATCACTTAGCATCAAGTGATCCGCCTACTAGCTTAGATGCTATTTTCATAAAAGTAAAACATAAATTTCACTTGAGCCTTGTTATTCTGCGGCGTCAAAATACCGTATCTACTCGGTTCAATTCAATTCTTTGGTTAATGGCTTTTAGTTATCTACTCGGTGTTCCTGTACTCGTAGCTCGGTTGACATTTATACTCAATTTTTCCGTTACCTTCCATTACAAAGAGACCGGGATATCTAACGCCAAAAAATCGAACCAAAAAGCGCATTAAAGAAAACTCTTCAGTTTCATATAAATTACTTTTTATTATTATTTTACTCTTATAACCGACATAAACCTGGTAACGTTGGCTAATAAAGCCACTGACACTTAATTTTTTTCAGATGTAAACGCAATGCTAAACAATTTATGTAAATCTTATAAAAGTCTGAGAGAAAAACACATAAATACCTATAATTTTTGCCTTAGACATAGCCTAATCTAAAATGCTTGTGTTATAGTTGTAGATAATATATTTAGATCGGCCTCAGGGAAACAGAAGCCGTGGTAGCGGCAAATTGATGCCTGTCAGTTTCACCACAATTAGAATCTCGAATGCCGATTGAGTCCGATTTGACGATCGTGAGAATCGATTATTGTGATTATGCGATCAATGCCGTGAGCGATTGCTTTTTTGTTTCCAGTGAAAATATTTAAATATATTAAAATTGTAATTTTGTCTTTGAATAAATCAGAATCTTTTATTTAAAGATTAAAATATCAACAACTACTTTTTCTGTTATAAGAGAATCAAACTTTTCTTTGAAAAACACGTTTAATCAAAGTCTATTTTATAACGACACTAGCCTTGTTACAATAAAATAAGAATGTAATAAAGCTATTATAGATCAAGTACACGCAGTTTTAATTTGATTGCACCAATTATTGCCCACAGCTGCAAGATTCCTCGCAAGAAAAACACAACTGTCAATCACGACTTGAGATATCGCACGATTATCTATCGATCTCTAAACACGCCACGCCACAAATTCTCAAACTTTTACAACATCATCCCCAAAACCTTAATTGAACCTCGATTCGCATTTCGTTGTAACCACTCGTAAGTCACGCACATCATGGGAATGGAAAAACGTTGAGAACCGTTGCCTTAGACCGCATTCAATGTTCCGCGTAAACGGTGTCGATTCCCAGAATAATGATCAGTATCGCAGACCTAATGATACGTTGTGAATTATACCTCTACAAATATGAACCTAGATTAAATGAAATAGAAGTGACACAGTTTGAATAGAAAATAGGCTACGATTATTTTACTTTATTTTACTTCTAAGATATTTTGAACTTTAAACAGTAATCTTTATAACTTTGCGTGTTGTTTAAAATGAGCAGTTCTTTAGTCTTAAATATTTCGAAGTACTTTCTAAGTTCAGGAAGAATCCTTTGCATATAATTGTTAAATTTCCATAAGAGTTATTGGTTATAACAGTCGAAGTAACCATGAAGTCATTCTATTTATTTTATTGTCTATAATAAAAAGGAGCTACCGTTTAATAGGATACGTTTTGATATAAATTAATATAATTATAGACTTCTTTGACTGTCTGTGACTCGAATGAGAGGAGGCGTGTCGTTCACGCACGCTATTCATAATTTTTTTTATTACATGTTGTATAAAATTAAAAAAATATATATCTAATCAATTACAATCACTAACATATTCATACACATTTTCATTCAAATTTTCATCAATTTAAAAATAATTCAAATTTATGGTTATCAAACGGTTATTTAAATGGTTTTTACCTGCATAAATATACCTATATATAATTCTGTTTCTTCGTGAAAATCTCGAAGAGATTTCGAATTTTTATTAATTATATTCAATAGTTTTTTGGTTAAATAATATTTTAAATAACCCGAATTAATATTATATATTAATATACAGATTATATGGAAGTCAAAACATTTATCTTTTTTCTAGAATTCCGTACTCGAAGGATGCCAATAGCACCCTATTACTAAGACTCCGATCATCTGCTTGTCTGTCTGTCTGTCCGCCTGTCTCTGTAAAGGGTAGAGTTAAAATTTTTAGAAACAAAAAATAAAAACCGGTCAAGTGCGAGTCGGACTGTATAATTTTTAAACCGACACGCTAAAGCGAAAGGAGGATTATGATTTTGACAGGATATGTATGTATGTTCATCTGTTACTTCATAACTCCTAAACTACTTAACAGAACTAGATAAATGAGGTGTCGTTAGAAGGGTCTCGATCGACCGCTGGTTATATGCTATATGACATGTCACTAAATCTAGTGTGGCGCCCCCAAGCAGACATAAAGTACTCTGTTAAAAAGAATACCGATTTTGATTTAATTGGCAATGGTACTACATGTACATTTCAAAAATATGTATATAACTAACATTTGCTTGTAACATTGTCCGTATTCATTCCATTATTGTGATATTTCTATAGTTTTCCTTGTTATATA
The DNA here is from genome assembly GCA_037950945.1 of Hypolimnas misippus. Classification (NCBI taxonomy): domain Eukaryota; kingdom Metazoa; phylum Arthropoda; class Insecta; order Lepidoptera; family Nymphalidae; genus Hypolimnas; species Hypolimnas misippus. Next base: position 8,884,504 of record JBBEEQ010000011.1, on the reverse strand, counting down.
TTGTTTCTTTCCATCTCACTTTTGTTTCCTTAAGTATTGGAGTAAGTATTGGATCCCACATCCGCGCAATGCTCGACAGTGAGGAATGCTGGTTGGCTGTGCTCTCTTTTAGCGAGGCCGGTATATCGCTGAAGGAGGCCGCGGAGAGGAAACGAGAGGCGGACGGAGAGAGATTTTGCAGAGGCAGACCCCATTTAAAAAAAAAAAGTATTGAATCCCACGATGCTATATGATGATGTAACCTTCGTGTGGGAGTCCAACTCGCACCTGACCAGTTTTTTCTATTTAAATGACACGCATATTAAAGAGACCACTTCCCGTATTTAACACTTATATATATTTGCCGTGATATTTCCTGTGTAATATAAAATTACATTACCTGGTTGCGGTAATGAGAGGATATCGGACGGGTGATAACTAGTCTTAATATTCATAGTAACTACGCCATCTTGTGGGAGATTCGCAATTAGTAACTGCTTGGGCTGACTACAGTAATAATACCTAGATTAAAAAACATTTTTTTTTTCATTGTATCATATGTATGTATATTTTTTTATTTTCATATGTATATTTTTATTTTTTTATTTGTAGATTTATCATTTTTTTTTAATTGTGTGCAAACATGCAAACATTTGCAACACTAAAGCCATAAGGAAGCAAAAAAGAATGCGGGATGAAAATTACTTTCATTATTTTTCCATCCCTCATTCCAATAAAGGAAAGAATAGAAGAGGCTTCTGGTTCTCTCACTCACCGTAAGAAACAATACGTAAGCTATGAGGGTCAATAAAAAAGTCACTGTAAATTCTTTCAGGTGTAAAGGTAGTGAAAACGATTTATGAAAATATGAAAATTCATAACTAAAACCTACTAATGGAATTCTCGCCTTAGACATAGAAAAATGAAGATAAAAATGATTAAATGAAAAATGATCTAATCAGCGGCGCCACTTTACGTACACCGCACAATACTGAGAAGCCAGCGCTATTCAAACTTCAGTGAATATCTCAATGAGCGTTATTATGCGCTTAATTAATTATTTTTAATGTGACTAACGCTTTTGTGAGAGACGGCTATTAATTTATAAGCAAATGAATTTATCATCTGCTTTTGTTTTGAGTGAATTACGGTTAAACAGTTTTTTAATTGATTAAAAAAGATATATTATAAATTCTTTCATTCTATTTTTTATTAAGTCATAAAAAATCTTTAAGTACCTCTTCAAAGTGAATTGCAATCAAAAAGAAAACTCCATACAAATATTACACCAAACATAATATACTTTATATTATGTGTGTGTACGTTCATCATCACTATATAATTATAGGACTAATACAGACGTGGAGAGTTGCCTAGCAACGTGTTATTGATGTGTAGAAATAGAGAATAGCGTTATGTGATTAATGAATCTATTATTATTCTTCATTTCTGGACTTTTTAAAACATCATTTACTTCATCTAACAAGTAATTAATTGAAAACAATAAAAAACCCCACTACGTAACAAGACCATAGAGAATCGTAACTTACTAACTTTAAATCCTATAGATTCTAAACGGTAATTCCAATTGAAAATGATGTAAGAAACCGAAAAATGAAATAGTTATTCCATGATAACCCCACTGTACACAGTTTGTAGAATTTCATTTTTTTCTTTTTCACATTATGGCATCATCATTTCCACATTGTTATAATTTTTATGACATTTGCGCCATTATGACAAATCAAACGAAGTGTTTTTTAACAAAATCGACTCACGCGTATGGTCTAAATAGAGCCACATAGATACAAACCCACATACATACTTATATATTATTATTATTTAAAGAGTAACTACTGAGTTTCGCGCCGGCTCTTCTCAGTAAAGTCTACACTCCGAGCCGGTAGTAGCTTCACGTGGAACTGACGTCACAAATTTGTAAATTGACGATTCAAAAGAGCTTGTAAAGGCCTATTTGAATAAAGTATATTTAAAAAAAATATATACATAGACTGATAAACACGTTCTCTCCCTTGCGTCGCACAGTCGGGTAAAAAGTAAAAAGGGTTCGAACATCGTATTTTAAAAGTGAAGTGTAATACGATAACGGTTAACAGCTAGATGTATTGGATGCGCGTGCGCCGGTAGCAGTCGCGTGTTTGCTTACATTTTTTTTAATCTTTACTAGTACTAAATGCTAATACAAGCTTATGGTATCATAATACAATCAAATTTATTGCCTGCTATTGAAATTTATGGATTGTTATCATCAAATGAATATTTTACCTTAATAAAAATCTATAAAGAACTTCGTAAGTTTGAAGTAAAATCCGAAATCACTAAACCTATTAAAAAATATATAATATCATTTGAAAGTTACATTTTTCTAGATGGTCATATGCTATATTTTATGTATCACTTGAAAATAAATTCTACATAAATTGGGACTGTCCATTAATCACGTGATGTTTTTTAGCTACTTTTTACATTCCCCCTTCCCCTGATATGTTATAAGGTTTTGTACTAACCCCCTCCCCCCGCCCTATTTGGTGATTTTTCACAGACTTTTTTTTTCATTTTCGACGTTACGTGATTAATCGACAGCCCCTTTGACATAAAATTACAAAACATAATATTTTTTTATTAATATAATTTATATAATTTTATATAATTTTTTTTATCCGTCAGTGTTATAATGAAACTATATTTTTATAGAAAAATAAGTACAAGCAACTTCAATAGTGTTTGAATTGGGACGTGTACTCTTAATTACACGAACTTAAAATATTTACACTTAATAAAGGTTAGCAAAAAAAACAATTGTGAGTTAAGACAATTTTTATTGAATATTAGGTAAACAATTTAAATTGCTTTAACAAAGATAAATGAAGTTAACGGTACTTGTCCCAAGATGAGCACTGTCAAACAAATATACCGCTACGTACTGTGACTGAGTCGTTTTGATATTTTCATTGAAATCTATGTAAAAGTGCATTTTAACGGTTAAAATGTTTTCTTTTTTTTTGTATTTTTTATATGTCGTTTTGTTATGTATTTCTAAATTAGCTAAATTAATTGAAACTTAATCAATCAAATTTATGACGATTTCAGTACTTCACTATCCTTTTCTGAGTTTCGAGGCGTATATTGTATCAATAACAATAAATAGTAAAATATGTGTAATTGTATTAAGTATTTAATTAGTAAGAATAATTGTAAAACAAAAAAAAACAAGGGCATAGGGGATAGGCAAGTTACAGTCCAGTTTTATTAAACTCTAAATACAATCACCATTACAATTATGTATCTAAATCGAATATAATTATGAATCTATTCTTATACAAATGAAAACTTATTAAATTATCACTATTCATAATGCAATGCTCAAGACGACGTCGGCGCGGTAAAGAACGAAAGTGTCAAAAAGGAAATACCCTGATACCTTCCAAGAAATATTAAGAGAAAGATTCAAATATTAACATTTATTGTTTTATTATTGGTGGTAATTAATATACAAAAAGAACTTACTGTAAGTATTATTTCTGCTACCTATTTATATTAGAAACAGGTAACAAACAGTCTTTTAATATAAATTATGCTTTTGTAATACATTTAAATCATAGTTATATTTTTAAAGTATAACCTTTTTATTTTCTACTACATATGTTTTATTTCTTCTGAAAGCATATCCTTTAAAAATTAAAAGAATTTTCTAAATCGATTAAGGAATGACGGAGTTATGAGGTAACAAACATTTAAAACCTCCTTCCTTGTCGGTTTGAAACTGTCAAATAGTGTTTTCGTATTGGCGCTATACTAATAAAAAAAAAATAATGGACGAATAATTGCAATGCTAAAAATGGACTTAGAACTATTGTTTTTATCTAAAAGTTTTCCAAACTGTCATAATAAGGCAGGATATTGCAATTAATTATGCTATTGCATTACTTCTTAAAGGTTTAAACATGGATTTTGCGAACAAGAATAAAACCAAGGACGATGGTCAGTCAGCCCTAGTATGATAATAACAATATAATACAGGCAACTGTACTCCAAGGATTTTCCCGTGTTAAATTGAAAAAATAATAATATCTATATATTGTCTACCTGTAGTCTGTCTAGTCGGGATACTCGAATCGTATATTGCTCACTAATTCATTGGTTTTTCGATTTTGTATTCGTGATTTAAATTTATTAAAATAAATACATTTTAAAAATTAAAGTTACTCCTGATAACATTAGCTGTCTATACTCCTGATATCTTTTAGCGTATAAAAATCCCCTCAAAATCGGTCAGGGAAAAGTTTTAAAAATTTAGTTTTTATTGTAAGTACCGTGTATATTTTCATATGCATTTAGTTAAAAGCAGTTAATTTGAAATCACAAACAGACACTTCAATTTTATTTATCTGTACAGATAGCTTGTTTTTTTTTCCAAAATTATTAAAAATCAGCACATAATAATAATTATATTTTGTACGTTGTTGTGTAATCCTTCGTGCATACCAACTCGCATTTGACCAGTACTATAATATTAATTTCGAGGATAGTATGAATCGGCTAATATGTATCCGGACGGCGTCTATGATGTCTGTGTCAACACGACGCGACATGGTTTACCGACATCACTCAAATCTTCAAAGATACGATAGTTGTAGGCAAATACATCGACATAATTGGAATTATTTGTTAACTATTGCGCAATGGATTATTGCAATGTGGTGTTTGACTTCTATGTACGTAATGGATTACTATTGAACATATCTCAATCCTCCTTTATTAACCCATTAAGTGCCGCCGTACTCGTTTGAGAACAGTTAGTTTTTGTAACCTAGCTTTTACGTACGGACGATTCAATAAGTTTGTGACCGCTATGCTCGTGCGAGTACACCCTTCAAAAACTTTCCATAATAGGAAAACATTTATTTTTCTTTTGTACTTAAATATGTCACTTATAATTAGAAAATAAAGGATTTGGGTTTAAAATGCTGCATGTTTCATTTTGGCGCTTATTGGGTTAAAGAGAGTTAAGATTATACATATTTATTAGTCTGTTTGTATATCTGTTCCTTCATAGCTCCTTAACATTATCTTAATTTTGACATATAGTTTCTATTGAGTTATTCGATGAGTCATTTACCATATCGATGATTCGCATGACATAATGTCTTGCTAAATTCCTCACCTCGAATAAAAATGATGATTTATTTGGTATAAAATGGTATAAATATATAATATTCATACTATAAATATGTATATTGTATGAATCATTCATACTTTTAAATTCGTTTGTCGCTGTCAGGTTTTTTGTCTTATTTTGAGCTTTCATCTTATAATATGTTAATACTAACTTATATATATATATTTATATTGTGTCACTTTAAAAGCAAAATACGTAATTCCGATTACTTACATGATATGCTTATTCTAATTAAAAAACCAAACTATTAAATCGAATTTTAAAAAAAATTCTAGGGAACGAATCTGAAAGTATATTGAATTAAAAAAAAAATCAAAATCGATTATAAGCAAACGAGTTATAAGGTACTAAACATTAATATTTTTTAATAAAAAATACACCGACTTCAACAACGAATTTAATACAGATAAACTAAAAATCAAAAAAAAAATCTAAAACATTTTGAATTCGGGGCAAGTAAATTCTGTTATTTACTGTAATCTTGTAAGATTTGTATAAATATTATCTACATATTAATGCCATGGAAAAAATTATTTCGCCACCATGTCCCTTTATTCTTTCAAGAAATAACGCGTCCATCTTCACTGGTAGCAAATTAAGTACAAAAAGGAAATACATATAATTACATCCTTAATTCAGCTGCTCGGAAAAGTACACCTGCCTCGAGACCATGCGCTACTTTTATTTCCCCCGAGCGTTTTACTACACCTAAAACGACTATTTTACTTTGATCCCTTACCTACATTCATCTAAACCAACTTTCTTCTTGTTTTATTACGCAAGAGAGAGGCGAGGTAGGTCATGGAGTTTTGTTCACTTTAGTGGTACGTTTTAGTGGTACTAAATAATTAAGCGGATAATTTGATGAGAGGAAGCTGTTCTCGTGTGGTGTTTATGTGCGGTTGTCTAGATTGTATGACAGGGTGTTTTCATTGTTATTTTTCTCGGCTGCGATGAAAGAGGGTAATGAGCTGTCAATTATAACTTAAACACTATATATTTTTTAATCTATACTAATATTATAAAGAGGAAAAGATTGATTGTTTCTTTGTTTGTATTGAATATGGCTCCGAAATCCGAATCCTACATTATTCGTGATGAACATAGGCTGTAGAAATTTGTATTTTTTTTGTTCAATACCTATATCTATACTTGCGAAGCCGGGGAAGTCACTAGGTAATTAGAAATAAATAAAAAATAAAACTTCTCATTCACTTGCTGCTTCATGAGGATGTGTCTGGGATTCAAAAACACACCAGCACAAACACAAACACCCAAACCACCAATCATCCGTATGGGCAATACAGACGTACCTACTTGACATAAAAAAAAAACTCTATTATATTTTATCTTGTTCTTTGTTACTCTACTATACATATATAGGTAAACAAAAATCTGACCGTTTTAATTAACAAAGATGTTATATTAATAAATTATCTGTGTCATACTTGGGTTGTGGCTGGCTGAACAACGTGCAGCCTTTAAAATGTAGAAAAAAAACTATAATAAAATCAGTGTCAAGAATAGTATCGATTCGATATCAATACGAGGCTATCACGTTACGTCTCAGGGGAAGCCCCGCGAGTGCGCTTAGAATGATTAGTATCAAAACATAAGCTTATGAATGTTGAATAAACGTAGTATTATATCGACTTTAATCGAGTTACTGACTTATTTTTATATTTTCTAGAAGTATGGTAATGTATTAATTTCTTTTTTTGCGATCTAGCGTTAAACTGGGTTTCTTTTGTGATGTGAACTAGAATATACCTCGTCAACTTTTTGTCACATTAATTATTAGGCGATAATTACATTTGTAAGTTTTACTCTTGTAATTGACATAAAACAACTCTGTAACTGTAACCTGGTAACAGTTACCTAAGTAGCCTTACGAAAACTGTGGCGGTCAAAAATAAAGACTCTGAGATTAAATTATTTCAAGTATAAAGCAATGACGACGTTAATATTAAAATGTATGAACGAAACTTATAAGTGTAATTCTCGCCTTATGGTCAGTGTCCAAAAATCCAAGACAACCATTGTTGCATAGTGATACCTAGCTTGCACGTCTCGTAGTGTTATTAAAAATTAGACGCTGATAAGCAATACAATGTCAACCCACACAGCCTACATTTCGAAAAAATGGCGTCTACCACACACACATATCCATCTTTTCTTTTTTATTTTAATAAGTTATAGTGAATTAAAAGCAGATTGGTATAGAACTAAGTTTTATCTGATAATGAGTTTTTTTAATGTATGAGATTATTGCATATTGTAAAATATGCATTAGACTTCAATATTCTGAGCATTAAATTAATAAACTTTTTTTCGTACTTAATTGTTTAATGCCTTTATTTTAAATTTTTGTGGGTTGACACATTATTGCTTATCAGCATCCAATTATATGTACCTTTTAACCAGACCCTAATCTCTACAATCTCACTATTAAGTTCTTAATCTTTCGTTTCATCCAATAATACTCACAAAGAAATCCTTCATTGGTAAACTCCTTCCTCGTAAAGAAATTACAACCAGTCAAAACACTAATATTTTATAACCAAAGATGTGGTACCCTCATACTTTGATAAAAATCAGTACCCATTTCTAACGTTGATAACTAGACTTTTACCTAGTAGCTATAGAGTAGCTAGGCAACGACTATTTTGGAGGATGCGCATGCGCAAGTGATCCCGCGGCATTTCCATTTTCGTGCTGAGGAATCGCAGGAGTTTTAGAATCTTTTAGAAGATTTCTAATGCGTAAACAAAAAAAAAATCAACGTCTGTTTACCCAGTCTTCCAAAAGTGGAAGATGTTTGGGGTGACAAAATTCGCCCACTAATTACTATCGATGTGTTTGCTAGTGGTTCGAATCAAACGATTTTCGTGTTTTAACGTTTGAAGTTCTGTGAGATGAATAATGATTGTTCTAATTGTTTTATTGTTATTATTATTATATAATATTTATTGCATCAAATAGTTATTATAGAAAGTTACGAAACAAATAAATAGGCAAAGATAGACTTCTCTGAAAGAGATCTTCCAGTCAATGTAATGTAAGTGATGAAGTCAAAAAATAACAAATTATTGTTTTTTTTTGTGTTATGTTTTAAGTATTATTTCATTATGGTCTGTAAATAAATAAGTAATGTATCTATACTTATTAAATATCATTGATCAATAAAAAATCTGCCACCGAATTTTACATAATTTTCGGACACAATAGTCGATGCTGTTTAACATTCATAATGTCTAATAAACCACGTAAGCCGCTGATATCAATGTAAGCAGCCGGAAGCTCCTTAAAACTATCGTATTCCGATCGATGGATAGTCATATTTCCAGAGTATCCCCTTACGATGTTCGTCTTTGATGTGACACTTATTAATAAGAAGAATTCGTTTCCTAATAGAGTTTTTTTTTATACAGATTTACATATTATGTTTTTTGTTTTGAATTTACTGTCAATGCCTTATTTTTGTCATTCACAGCTTGTGTAACTACTTACGACGTAACTGTTACTAGGTTACAGAGTTTTTTATATCGCTCTTAAGAGTAAAACTTACAAATGTAATTCTCGCCTTGTAACTATATTTACATTTTCTATGTTTATACTGTTTACAAACAGTATATAAAACAGAATTAAAATATCGACTGCGGTCATATTTGTTCAGCCATCATAATATTATTTTTTTGTATATCAAGATATAATAGTGGATATAAAAAATATCGGCTGTCGACGTCGCGTTAAATGAAAATTAATAAAAAAGGCGAATTAAGTTCTTATAGCTATCTATTTAAAAAGTGCTTTTTTATTATCGTAAGTAATATAGAAAAACTCTATAACCTGTAACAGTAACGTTGGTTTGGTGAGTTTTTCAAATAAAGACATTAAATTCTTTCAAGTGTAAAGCGATGACATCCTTGTATAAATCTTTATGAAAATTTGAGAACAAAACTTGTAAGTAAACTCGTCTTACAAATATTTTTAATATTAGCATCCATATATATTAGCAAAGAACAGACAATCAAAATGATGCATTAGGCAAAGTTATTAAATACTCGAGCAATAAAAAGGTTTGTTATGAAATATTTACCGCCTCAGAGGTATACAATAAAACGGCTTTCTCTCTTTCATATGGGATTTACCATCACATCATTAGTAACATGCTAATGACCGCTTTACATGCTTGATCGTTGCCCGCGAAACAATAAATGGCCGTGTATTATTACGCTGAATAATTACAAAGAATTAAACTTATTTATTATAATATGTTTTATACGAAAAATGGTTTGTTAAAATACTATAAAGAAACGAAATAATATTTTAATCTATATTTTTATCTGTATAACTTAACTCAATATCCTTGATAAAAAAAAAACTGTGTCTAACATCTCTATATTGATCTTGTTTTTTTTTTTTTTAAATAAATTTTTAACGATCAATATTGAACTAAAATAAGCTTTTTGTCCTGATTAATTATTACTTATTATTATCGAAGCCGGCGCTGTATGGTATAAAACTTTTTAATTCTACGGAATAAATGAAATTAAAAAAAAATTGTATATATATGTATATATATTAATCATAGTACGTTTTGTCAATATTAAGGTACTTACTGGCATTGGTATAAGGCTTAGTACGAAAATGCCCTTGTCAACTGCCATTGTGAACTGTCTTTTACACAGTTGATTAATTAAGTCAATGACAGTACGGGACAATCGCAATAACTATATTATGTTATAAAATATTACGTAATTCATATAGCGGTTATGTTTGCAAGTTTATTTATAAAGGAAATTAGTTTTTTTTGTTATATTGTAGTTTTTTATTATATTCTAGTTTATTCTACTAGTTTTTGAACGCAGTATCGTTCATGCAATGTTTGAGTTCTCTATACAAATATTACACCATTTCCCATTATTGAATTTTTTTAATTCGTTCTTAGGCACCGGACCAACGTCATAAGGCGAGAATTACATATATAAGTGTCACCCTCAGACTTTCATAAAGATTTACATAAGTTATTTGTCATTGCTTTACTTCTGAAAGAATTTACCGTCAGTGCCTTATTTTTTATATAACAGCTTTCCGAACTACTTACCATGTATCTGTTACTAGGTTACAGAGTTGTTTTAAAATTAACGAATTTTGAGACTTACTCAAAATTTTAACCCAGTCTGTGTTTAAAGACATTTGCAATATCAATTTGTTATGTTAATTAGTATAACATTATACATATCGATACCTCCCACGTAAGTTGTTGTAACCCCAAAATTACAATTTTACAGTAGAGCACTTTTACTCCGTTTTAGTTTGAAAGTTACAACAAAATACGCCTTTTTTCAGGCGTATTTTGTTGTAACTTTCCTTAAAAAAAAAAAAAAGATTTTTTTGTATTTTTTCACTTTGAATGCATTAAGCAATGCAAATTCGTGTAGTATTCAGTAAAAACGCTAACGGCAATTTTGTGGCTTACAATAACTTACGTGGGAGGTATCGATATATAAAACATTTTCTTGTATTTATTGATAGTAGAGACTTAGATATTATAAAATGAAGTATAATACAACGCAATAAATTCTAATGTAGATTGTATGTATTCTTTTCTTTTCCTGATTGCGCGTAAGTTTCGATTTGTCTCTAAAAAGATTTTTTTTTTAATTATAAGATTGAATAATTTAATATTATAAAATTTAGTTTTACAATTGAATGAGACAGCTTTGTCAGCATTTATAAAATCGTTATCCCAATTTTTTTATTATATATCATTTTCTATTATATGAATCTCATACTAGGTACTATATCTCATACTCATCTCATACGTAGTTTATAGTTATCAACCATATTTTGGCTCTTATTTTATCTTATCGTTTTACTAAGCTAAACTCCCTCCTCACCCACTTCCCCCTATATTTCGTTTGTGAAGGTGTTTATGAATGATTTACAAACTGATATTGTTTGTTTATTAACCGACTTAAAAAAAAGAAGTTTTCGATTCTTCGGTAACCTTCTTTCATTTCGTTTGAATCCGCAAGCGGGAAAAATAATTAATACCTGACACGGTATGCAGAAAGGTGCGGCTTCAATTCAGCTGTCTCGCAATTTTTTATTTGACGTTTAACATTTGATGTTGATTGTCATCTATACATTATACATAAACACTTCGATTAAGATGTATTTTGTTTACCAATTTTTTTTTAATAGTTATTGATACAGCTAAGTGCAATACGAAGTGCAGCCGCGAGCCGCGTCATGCTTTTAATTAAGGACAGTGCACCGATCATATCGGAACGCGATTATAATCGTCATATGACTTCGCGAAGACCCAGCAATGCTGCCCTGCGCTGTGATACCGAACGTATCGTTTTACATAACTCATTGTTTGCTATGTTCTGAGAGCTGACTAGTGCTTAGAACCTTCGAAATTAGTTGAGATTTAATTTTGCGATTAAAAAATAAATTTTTATTAATGTGATATTTAATTTTAACTATTTCTAATTTCTACCTTAGTTGTCTAAGTTGTTAAATTTATTTTTAATAAAAGTCAGATTTAGACGAAGAAGGCAATTATTTAAATTTAATGTCTTTGCCGTTCCGATTCCTCTATCGAAATGGTTATGTCTTAACAGTGATCTTACTCAAATTTGATCGAGTTGGACACTTTACTGGAGAACCTAATTCCTCACCAGATGACAGCAAATCAGAAATCTCCCACGATTAATATTACTAGTTAAGATAGTTTCTAACTTTACATAATTATGTTAATAAAGTCCCAAAATGTCTTCCACTTTTTTGACGACCGGCCAAATAGTCGTTGCTCAGCTACCCACAAAATTCCTTGGTCGAAATTGGAAATGGACATAGATATTTCATTTCAAATAGTATGAACGTAATATATCTAAGTTAGATATATATTTACTAATATAATAAAGTTGAAGAGTTTGTTTGTTTGAAAGCGCTAATCTCAGGAACTACACGTGAGGAAGGCTATAGGCTATATTATATGACGCTACGATTCATAGGAAAGCAGTAACCATAAACACGAGTGAAACTGCAAGGGATAGCTAGTAGTTAAAAAGTAAAGATGCAGTATTGACAAAGACCTATAATATTTTTATTATTTTGAAGTATAGAACGTTAAATAATTTCAGGGAAGATTACTACAAGGGTATATTTTTCCATTGTTAAAGCATGTTAATTAATTTACTTCTCAGCTCTTAGAGCGCTACGTTTGTTTATGATGCCAATATTTGTATGTGGTTCATGAAAGCACTCTCTTAAATATCTTTTACGTATGTAACGACGAAATAATTGAGCGATCAGGTTTCTATGTACGTTTGAACTGTACCCACGTATTTATTGCTTAGACTGTAAAGAATAAAGCTTTAGAGAAAGTTTACTAATAATTAACTGCCTTAATACAAAAGATTTAAAAAGACGTTAAACGCGTGTTTATAATAATCCGTACTACAAATCCGCGTCGAAGCACAGTTTTGAGTTGAACATGCTTTAGATATAAATTAACATACGTGTAAATGAGTTTAATAAATGTTTAAAACCTATTTCAGCTGTCAAATGTAACGTATAACATTTTATCCATAAGTTTTTTATGAGTTTATTCGCTGTTAAGCAATTTGGATAATATTTTAAGCAATGTTTAATTTTTAAACACTGTTTAGCTAGACACGTGTTCAACATGGTTTTAATGCGTCTTTTGTAGTATGACAGTAATTGTTTTTTCGTTGCATATCATTAAAATACATATTTATAACAATTTGATCCTTTTTTTAAACATTTTTAGTATTTATATCCTGTCGATTTACGGTTGTGCTATTTTCTATATTTTAATTTGCGTTGTCCACACTAAACTTATTAAGTGTACAAAATTTGTTACTTTACGTTTTATTTTTGTTTTTACTCGCAATTTATACCCGAAAATATTTTAAAAAAAGGAAAGATCTAATTCTGAGCCATCTCGGCATATTAAGTGTAAAATCATACAAGTGTCATTATAATCGCATGACTAATAAGATGTGTTCATCAAACGAAAGTTTGTGCGTCACCTGAGTAAATATACGTTTGTGAATAATTTACTATTTTAGCGAACTCATAATAGAATCGATATTAAATGTTCATTTTGATGTGTTATCGTTAGAAGATCTGGTAGAGTATTGTTTCATAGAAATGTTTTATTTTACTTAGGTGGAGCCTAATTTGACGCTGATAAGCAATACTGTGTCAAGCCACACGGACTTCATTTTGAGAAAATAGCGTCTAAAGATGTCAAACCTAACAAATTCTTAACAAATATGTTTGAAGAAGTATATATCCATTTTCTCTTTTATTTTTTTAATAAAAGGTGTAATTAAATTAAATGAGACTGATATATTTAATATATTGTCTAATAAAAAGTTTTTCAAACATTTGAGATTATTGTATAAATTGCGAAACACAATTAATTAAGAAACTTTTTTTTCGTACTTATTTAGTTTATATGACTGATTTTTTAAAATAATGTTAAATAGGTGATGCAGTATCAATCTCCGAATTTGGCTTTTTGTGGGTTGATTATTGCTTATCAGCATCCAATTATAGTACCACGTATACGGGCTGGCTCGACCGGGGCAGTACCTCACTCTCAGAAGATCGCCGTGAAATAGATAATAAAACTACGTTTCTTATGGTAATTGAAAGCCGGAAGCTTTACTTTACTTTTTCTTGCTTTACTTCCTATTTCCCTTTCATTTCTTATTCTTCTTTAAGCTGGCAACACATTTCTGGCTCATCTATCAAATATTATAAAATAGAAAACACAGGCTTATTAATAATACACAATACTTTAGAAAACACAAAAAAATCCCAACGAACTTTCTAGAAAATAGCCTACAACCCAAACTTAAGGCTTTCACGGAACGAATCGATTTGAATAACACATTCGTGTACAAATCTACCGCCCTATCATTTATTGCTCAAACCAGTGCGGTTATAAGCATGCAAATTGAATGCCGCATGCTCTAATGATAGGAAATATAAATAGCATACATGCAAACACACAATACGACTATATAGGTATACATCTACAATACAACTATTAGCTGAGTAAATACATACTACATTTGTTGTTCTCTCGTAAGTATCTTTATCCACGCATCTTTATAGTCAACGTAATCTAAATATATATAATTTCAAAGGTGACTGACTGAGATAGTGATCTATCAACACACAGCCCAAACCACTGGACGGATCGGGCTAAAATTTGGCACGTATGTAGATGTTATGACATAGGCATCCGTTAAGAAAGGATTTTGATTAATTCTACCCTCAAGGGGATACAAAAAGGGAATGAAATTTGTATGAAACTTTGTCAATTATAAGCCGATCGGTCTGAGATTTTGCATGCATAAAGCTACTATGACGTAGCCATCACAGACATCGCAGACGCAGTCGCGAGCACCTAGTCTTATATAAAATAATTTGCTTTAGCTATTAGGGACTTTTTAACATACTATTAATATCACCGAAAACTGCAAATATTTTTGGGTGATTTTATTATACAAACGAAAACCTTGCTCCAGAAAGGAAACGTTTACTAATGAAACTGTATAAGATATTGTGTATGAAGATAAAAAACAAGCTTCTATGGTCATATAAATATGTTCTTAAGGCGAGAGCACCACTTATAAGTTTTGCTCTTAATTTGTCATAAATATTTACACAAGTTGCTCGTCATTGCTTTACACCTGAAAGAATTTACTGTCAGTGCCTAATTTTTGATAGCCACAACTTTTGTAGCTAAGTAAACTTAGATTTCAGAGATGTTTAATATCAGTTACGAGAGTTAAACTTACAAATGGACGCTTATAAGCAATAATGTGTTAAGCCACACGGACTTCGTTTTGAGAAAATGGCGTCTAAAGATGTAAAACCTTTTCTTAGTAAATTTGTTTGAAGGCATATATATTCATCTTTTCTTTTCTATTTTGATAAAATGTATAATTAATCAAAAGTAGATACTTTTATTTAATATGTTATCTAATAATAGGTTTTTAAATATTTAAGATTATACTATAATTTGTAAAATATGGAACGCACCAGAAATTCTAAGCATTGAGTTAAGAAACTTTTTTCATACTTATTTAGTTTAGATGACTTGATTTTTTTTTAATAATGTTAAATAGGTGATGTAGTATCAAAATATATCAATATCTCCAAATTTTACTTTTTGTGGGTTGACACATTATTGCTTATCAGCATCCAAATGTAATTCTCGCACTAAATAAAAAGTAAACATATTTTTATGTCTATACTTAATACAATAAATACAGAAATAATTTCGTTTAAGAAAAGTAAACTCCGGAACCACTGAATATATTTTAAAAATTATAGTACCATTTAAAAGGTAGGTACATTATTTTAAATTGTCATATCAATATAACCTATATTTTATGTTTGCGGAGTTCACTTCGCACATACAAAATTCGCTCTGTGTTAATTATATTAAGTATAGACTTCAAAACTTACTCATCCAATTTAAAAGTGACAAAGCCCTAAGCCCTAAGTCCAGTCACACCGATTGATCGTAAAAGAAAGAAAGACGACGATTTCACTGCAATTTATCGAAGTTACAACCCACATCACCGAAGCCAACCAGTATTATCAATACACCAGAAAGTCATTGTAATAACTTATAGTAAATTAAAGAAAAACCGTTAACCAACAGCATTTTTAATTAACACGATTAATAGGAATTCTATATTAAGCAATCGGAAAGGTATTATAGTATTAATTGTCTTTATGCGGGTACCCGCGCCAGCCCGCGAACTATCGCAACAAAATAAAGAGATCACAAGTTTGATATAAATTTATTGAAAATCAAACTTTATTTTGTAACTAATAGAGGTATAATTAGATTGACACGTTAACCTCACTTATTTGTAAAATTAAATATTCGTATAAAAATGTCGTGAGCGAGAACGTGTTCTTAGCTTAGGGGATATTTTTGATAAGTGTTAAAGAAACAATGATACAAATATTCAAGACGTAATCGTTCACTTATAAACATTTCTGAAATTTATTAAATATCTAAGATTTCTTGATTGCCAATTGAGTTTTTTCCTCATTTAGTCATTTTTCAACTTTCAATGGTTTCAAAACGATAGACCTCAAGCGCTAAATTTATGTTTAAATTTGTGTCAACGTGAATAAACCTGCATGTGTCGGGAGATGTTCTGACACATGAACATGGGTAGGTATACTCGCCAACCCGCAGCAGCGTGGTGAATTAAGCTCTTTACCTTCTTAACCCATTACGCGCCGTTGTACTCGTTTGAGTACAGTTAGTTTTTGTAACTTAGCTTTTACGACGACGAATCAGTTAGTTTGTGACCGCTGTACTCGTATGAGTACACCCTTCTTAAACAATCCATAATAGGAAAACCTTTTCCTTTTGTATTTAAATATGTCACTAATGATTTTAAAAAAATGGGTTGAAAATGCTGCTAGAGTCATATTGGCGTTTAATGGGTTAACAGGATCGGAAGACTTTGTCCAGCAGTGGGACATTTGAAGACTTAATTTATAGAAGTACAGGAGATTATTAAAGTTAATAGCTCTCAAAATTACCGTCATGTACCTATATCATGCGATATTTATTAGTGTCTGTAACATTTTTTATGTTATTTTTAATCATTTACACCTGTCATGGTTTGTATTTCTTTAAACGTTCTGCCTTTTTTTTAAATATTAGTTCCATTTTAATGTGACGTAATAATGAAAGAATTATTTAAATTAAAGAAATGTAATTTTGTGTTCTGCGCAGCGTAATGTACATAGTTAAAAGCTTTAAAATTATTTGAATGTAGGTATACCTATGTCGTTTTTGTTTTGAAAAATGACACTGGACGACTAGTTCATTAAAACTATACTAAATATGTGATTTATGTATACAAAAATATAGGTAAGACCATCACTGATAGAAAGGTTTATTAATAGAGATTCAGACTACCATTGTAGTAACAAAGGTCACCATTGTGTAATATGAAGGAGCAGTCTCTCGATTGTTATTATAAATATAATAAACCCAATATGTCTATTATTTATTATTTATTTTAGATATAAACAAAAATCAAACCAACGGAGTGTGCTAAAATAATTAAATACGCTTCGAATTTCGGTTGATAAAATTACGAATAATTTCTTGCACTTTAAATTATTTTTTATTGAAATATATACATAATATTTACATTAACACATAATATTACGAATCACATCACTTGTTACGTCTATTCATTATATTTCTTGATATCTATAATCTTTCTGTAATTCCTTTTCCTTTTATATTCCATACTTGGTAATCTTGTTGCATTACACTTGATGAAGCAATTATTTACCTATTATCATTATTAAAATACGCGACCCAAAATTTGGTTTTTGGAATCCTTCTGACATTAATTGAATTATATCCTATAGTCCCTCTCCCCGTCCCTCTACGTTTACAGACATTTCATAAATTACCCCCGTTTTAACCGACTTCCGAGAAATGGAGGTTCGCAATTCACCGGGAACTTTTTTCAGTCACCGTTTGCTCGAAAACGGATTGACTGATTTAGTCCATTAGTTATTTGTTTGAACGGGATATACTTTCAGATTAGCTTCATGGAATTTTCATCAAAATCGGTTCAGTATTTTACTTTTAAAATCTAAATAACTGAAACGTCATTCAAGTAAACGAAATTATGTATTTTGCTTTTTTTCGGTTTTCAAGGCGGTTTTCAATTAAAAAATATATATTTGAAGATGTTAATTGCAGCTTCAACAATAGTAATAAACAGGTATCTATTAAGGCTATTTCTCGAAGCCTTCCAGTAAATTCTATTAGAAGCATGCGCGGCAAAATGCCAGTCGCATTGTACATAGTTATTTGCCCATTAACTACATTTGTAACGCTGTTACATTAAATTGGTACAATTGACGTCAAGATCTGTGTAATGGTAGATCATGACTGACCCACGCGACCTTTTCTTTATAAATATTAAATGTCAATATGATTATTTACGAGAGATATATTGAATATAAAATAGAAGATAAAACATCTAAGTTCGATTCGATTGGAGATTGGTGACAATGGCGCTTTTGTCGAGTCAGCCATTTTATTTGTATGCAAATCGATAGTTTAACAAAAGGGCGTATCAAAACGATGAATACAAAACAGTGTGTTCAAATATAGTCGTATTGAAAACAAATTGAAAATTATAATTTTATTACGCTCGTAACGAACGAAATCGAATTTTAAAATGAGTAACAAAAAAATTAATAATTAATCTTAATTTTATACATAAAATGTTTTAAATTAAACACAAAATAACAGATGAAAGGGTTTAAAAATAGTATTGTAAATGATCATGTTTAATACAAATATTAATAATCATAGGTTTATTAATACGATAAGTAAAATTAATATAGAAACACAAATGTCGTCCATTACCTATTCATGTACAGTAGCTGGAAATATAATTTTCTTAAGATTTAAAGTAGGCTACCTAGCCTAGTAGGTAAAATAAGTCACCTAGCATGTGTTTATTCTGGCGACTGAGAAATTTAATTAAGAAGTTCAACAACATTTTTACATGAACCATTAAAACAACACGCGTTTTCGGCCAGCCGTGTAAAAGTAACGGAGTTTTTTATATCTCGCCCATCAAGATCATCTTTAAGTTAATTGCTGTAAGACACGTGTACATATAAGGTCTAGGAGTATTTCAAAAGATTTTTTTTATGGAATGACATTTAAATCCGTAGGCGCCAACCTTCGTGTAGGATGCGCACGCGACCAGGTAGTTGCTGTAATTCACCTGCCCAAATTTTTAACACTCGTCAAACCCATTGTTAACCCAACTATGATACGGCATTTATTTATTTTTTTAATAGCAACATCTTCAAGATCCTATTTTAATAGGTGACACGATACACCCAATTTTGACATTTCTTAGAATCAGTATCGAAATAAATTTAAAAATCGCGACCGCGTGTCGAGATGTGTTGTCAGCACGAAAAATAAATAAATCGAGAGAGTCGCCAATTATTTCAATTAATGAAACGTCGCGGTGTCGACAGGAAAAGGAAGCCGGGCTCGGAATACGAGCTAACTTTAGTAGATTGTGCACTGAGTGACAGCTAGATTTGATTAATTAATTTGTGACCATCCGTCGAGAGGGGATAATAAATCGTGCGTGCGCTTTGGCCTCCCGTGAGATGTCGCCAGTCGGACACAGCGCTGAATAAATGATTGACTCAAACGCAAATATTATATCTGTCCAGACCAAAATAGCGGCCTAACGACGTCTTATACAGGTACGTAATAATGAAGTCGTCATACACTTCCGTTAGATCATTAAAATTTTAAGTTATTTCAAGAGTACGTCACTGTGTTCTGTTTGCGGCTAAGGTTTGTACTTGCAAGTACTCGAAAGTCAGCATTCCTCGTGCGAAGTGAACGTCTGCTTTATGACCGTTTGATATTTGACTTCTGTATTCGAATTTCTCTCCATTACATCGATCAACAACAATTCAACATCAATCAAATGTACGGACGACGCATAAAATACATTGAAAAGTTTGTTTTGAGTTATGGCAATTGTTTTAAGTAATATTTTTATATTAATGCGATATATTTATGTATTCTGAAGACATTACAATATTTGTACCATTCTGGTTATTAAAATATTAGGCAAGCAATACTTCTTCGACTTCTTAATCTAAGCCGAAAAATACACTACTAATACTAGAATATTATAGAATTTTTAGTAGGTATAAATTTGATATTTTACAATAACGATAAATATGATTTATTATTTCATAAAATTTCCATTCAATACCTACCTACTGTTAAAAGAGGTTAGCGAATTTATTTCCTACTATTACACAAATTGTAATCATAAATATTTTATTAAATCTAGATCAAGAGATATTGTCATTTCTGAATAATAATTAATAACCTGATAAATAACGTTCTCGTTTAAAATGACAACAAGAATCTTGAACTTAAAATCGCATTTAAGAATTTAGACGTAAACAAATGAAAATTGTAATTGCACGATTATTAAAAACTGTCAATTTACATTAAATACAATAGACTTAACTTTACGGAATGCAGACATATCCTAAATAAAAATAAATAAAAACTCTTTTTTTAAATCCTTTTTAAAGATTGCAACAAATTAACTGTACCTTCAACTTAAGTTATAACTAATGATATTAACTGGCTTCTTAATCTAATTTGAAATTAAGCAGGTACTTAATACTAGACTTGTATTGAATAAGTCATTATGCACATGTTTTTTTACTTCATACAGTATTTGTACTTTAGACCAAAGAATATAACAGAAGTGACTTATGTACAAGATTATATGATCCGACTTTTTTAACCGACTACAGAAGGAGGTTCTGGGTTAAACCAGTATCCTATGTTATATTTTAGTACCTTTGTATGTAACTTGCATGTGCGCGATTTTCTCAAAAACCAACTTATCTGATTTTTTTAGGGTTTTTCGGTATGTAAATGCATATTTTAAGGAAATATTTTATTGTGTATTATTTTTTATTTTATTTTTATTTTTTTAACACAGGATGCGAAGATCTTTGTACATAAATAATAATGAAACATTTCAATAACTAATAGCTAATGGCCAGCCATTGTTGCAATTGTATATTTGAATGCTGATAAGCAATAATGAGTCAATCCACGAAAAGTCAAATTTGGATACTTCACGTATTTAATATTATGCAAAAAAATCAAGTGATCTAAACTTAATAATTACGGAAAAAAGATTTTTAATTTAATGTTTTGAATTTCAAGTTGTTCAAAATTTCTCAGTTTATACAATAATACCATGTATTTGAAAAACTTATTTTGAAATAAATCTTTTTTAAATACGAATCTGCTTTTAATTAATTATACCTTTTATCAAAATAGAAAAGAAAAGATGGATTTATACTTCGTCAAAAAAAAATTATTAAAAAGAGGTTTGACATCTTTAGATGCCATTTTCTCAAAATAAACTCCTTGTGACTTGACCTAGTATTGCTTATCAGCGTCCATCTATGTGTATATCACAACAGTTCTTTTTGAAGTCGGCTACATTTTTCTACAAAAACAATTATATGTTATATCTATTAATACTATTTTTAGTAAAATCGTATAAACATAGGTTTAGTTGTTTTACCTATAGGTAAGTATTGTTTATCTAATGTACATGACACTTATAATATGTAAGCAGATTACATTCTATTTTATATTTAAAACTTCCACAAAATGTAAATAAAAAACAACCTTATTTGTGTGTAATAAAACACAATACATACCTACTTTTAATATGGGACGAAACCATAAAAAATTACAGTGTTCGAAAAGGCTAGTGAAAAGGAAAAATCATTTAGATGTTCTAATTGCTAATAAGCTACCTCAACGTGACATTTCAAAAAAGTGTTTAATTTAAGTTTTTTTTAGGAGGTATCTACTTAATTACCTATTAAAAAATCTTGATTTCGTGTGGATTGTATTTTTTCTTCTTATTATTTAAAACTATTTGTAGGTACATCAACACGGAGAATACCATATTTTACATATTAAAATAGTAGGTACAACAGCATTTTCAAAAGAAAACATAAAATCAATAAGCATTCTAACCTTAACTTTATAATCTTCAGGTATAAAAACTCAACAAATAATAATGAGCCTAAATTTTTTTTTCTTATTATTCATAAATGGTTCCGCTACATAAACAATGCTCAAATCCTAAGTCGTCACAGATGGTAAAGGTTCGTCCTTCATCCTGCGTTATAAAATCTGGCAACGAATTTGTTATTAATAATCATATCGACGCCATTTTGTTTAAAAGCGCCGGCAGCAACCCCACATGTGAAATGAACGCAAAAACTTACAGTGGACGATTTTTCATAGCGTACGTAAAAAAATTTTGCTAATTAATAAAAATAATAATAATCTATACTATTATAAAACTGTGTGTTTCTTCGAGCACGCAAATATTACGTGTACAGATTTTATAGTAGCTTGTTGTGTTTTAAAGTTTAGGTATGTAGGTACTATTAGATTTAAAAGAAATGTTTATATATATTACATAAAAAATATACAAATTGTAAAACGAGTAAAACCGTGGACAGAAGCTAGTACCTATAGGTAATCAATGTTTTGAGATATTGAGAATTTATTTTCATTTTACAAAATATTCATTTTTAAGCATGTTACAGTTAACAAAAACATTATAACATACGCCAATAAATAGAATTTGATTAAGAAATACTTAAATTAAAACTATCCAAAAATCTTCATTCAAAGAGAACACTTATAATTCAATTAAAAAAGCTTAGGTACGTCAGTGGAAAAAAAGTAGCTCCTGATTTAAATTTCTTTAAATATTTAATTTTTATTATTCTTAGCTATGAACTCCGTAGTACCTATTAATTAAAAAAACATGAAATTCTAATTCGAATCTGACTGGATAATATAAAAAAAATACAAAACTACTAACAAATAATCTAATAAAACCACAAAGAAAATAAATATTAACAGCAAAATATTATAAATATAAAAACTTTTTGGCGAGCGGCAACATCCACCTATGTCCCGTTTTTTTATTTATATTGCGGTTTGACAAAAGTCGATGCAGGCCTGGTTCACACGTGTAGATAAAGCTTTATCGTGTTTTTGCAGTAGCTACGAACATGTGTATCTTTTACAGCATCAGCTTAATTTTTACGACATCGTTTCTTTTTAATTTGTATGAATTAAAGGCTACGATAGTAAGAAAGTGATAATAGATGAATCAGTTATATTATCAGTTACGAAATAATTTGATAAAAAGTAATTCGTAATCTATTTATGAAATACTCTAGAAACATTATTGTTATTTGATAATAACGTACGTATTTTGTTAAAATTAATTGTATCTTTTAATGAATTCGTGTACGTTTTTTAGTATCTGCTATTTTCCTTATCAATGTCTACATATTAGCAATGTTTGTTGCGACGGCTCACAATCGTTGCCATGCAAAATTGTATTGAAATTAACTGCAGTTGTTTAAATTAAACACCAAAAATCCTTAACCAAAACTAAATACAATACTAAAATCAAACAGCAATACAAAAGAAGGTACATTAACAAAAAAAAAAACAATAATAATAAGACAATAGCTACATAACAGGTAAAGACGGTACGAGGCGAGCACTCACCACGGGACTATCGTCTCCAAGGTCCGAATCACGGTCGGCGTCGGCCATGGCGTACGCCGGCACCGGCTCACGATTCTTCACCCGAATCTTGGCGGTTTTAGGATCACGGGGACGACAACACGCCACACAACGGCACGTGTTCACTCGCTCACACACGCACGGTACATGCAATGCAGCGGAAAGTTCGCGCGAAATTCGTCACCGTAAATACGAGCGTCGCCGCGGCTCGCACGGAATGGTATGGCGAGCCGGTAACGAAGCGCCCCCTCTCCACTGAGGCCCCGCCCCGAGGCGTAGCGCGTCACGGCGAATCAAACCACGCGATATCAAACTGATATTTCTGTTATACGCTCCGCCCGCCACGTTTATATTGTTTTTATTCGAGCTATAAAACAATCGCGAACCATCGATTTGTGATTAATGGCAGAAATTAAACGCGATATTGACAATCCTCGCTCGCCATCTTTAATTAGGGTCGTTAATGCATACGCGGAAACTGAATGAGTGGTGCATAGAGGAGTAGAGGTCCTTTTAATAAAGGAATATTCCAAATAACACTAATATTTTGTTTCATAGTATTAGGTAAATGTAATAATTAAGTTATTTATTATGTTAAAGATCATAAATGCAATTAATGACTATATTATCAATTAGATACTAAATACTACTTTTAATTAGAATAGACATTATGGTCAGTAAAAATTTTTTCAGTGTGCATGGTGCATTGTTTAAAAAAAATCTTGATATTATTGAGATAATATAATATTCCCACGCCAGGGGGTGCAAGTGTAGTTGTCCTTCCACGCCCTTATTGGGGCCTATAAGCATATTTATGTAATACCTACACATTTAAGTAACCACAGGAACAGTGATGTTTAACTATCTTAGTATACATATTACATATCTATAGTAAACAAGAATCTAAAATAAAGGTTACAGAATGAAATCTAAACAAAATTGTAGGTAAGTAGGTATTTACCTTATCAAGGGAATTGTTCTTAAGATACTTTTTCTCATAATTGAAAAAAATTGTGGAAGTTCAGAATTATTTCTATATAAATATCTGAATGTTTTATATTTATAAACAATAAAATGAAATCAATTTTTAATTGTAATCATTATTTATTTCGTGTTTAAAAATTAACTCTAAAACCTGTTGATAGCGACAAGTTAGAATCATGCAGCATGGTGGATTCACCTCTGACCTATAGATCCTTTCAGGACATAAGGTTACTTACTTATTGGAAATCAACCCATAAGGTAAAACCAGCAGAGATCCAGCGGGTGAGACGTAAACGTAATGTCTCTAAGACACGTTACACGTTGCAATCAGACTTTCATAAAGATTTACATAAATTATTTATCATTGAAAGAATTTACTGTTAGTGAAATTGTTTTAAAGTAATAGCATTAGTAAGGGTACTTAGGTAGATGTTGCCAGGTTACAAAGTTGTTTTATGTCAATTATGAATGTAAAATTTACAAATGTAGTTTTTCGTCTTATATTTGTTTTACCTAGCAATACTACTTAGCAACCTGTTAACACCGTGTAGAAATCGAGGCTGGTAAATTTTTGTTTATAAATTTAATAAAATAAGTAATAAAAGTCAGTCGAAAAAGGATGCAAAGAAGAAGAAAAATTCTGCAAAAAAGAAATACATAAGGTAGAAAGAACAAGAAAATTGAAGACAGTTCTGATGAAAATGGTAAAGAGGAAATTATATTCTATTCGAGAGTTTGAATTTCCAAGCTGTGGTTAAAACTATGAGTAATTGAATATTATTAAGCCTTGAGTATTATTGTGTGCGCTAGTACCATAAAAGCTGCACAAATGGATGCTGATAAGCAATAATGTATTAACCCACAAAAGGTCAAATTCGGAGATATCGGTGTATTTTAATACTGCGTCACCTGTTTAACATTATTAAAAATAAATTCAAGTCTACTAAACTACATAAGTACAGAAAAAAGTTTCTTAAAGTAATGTTTCGAATTTCAAGTCCGTTCCATATTTTGTAATTTATACAATAATGTCAAATATTTAAAAAACTTATTTTTAAATAAAACATTACAATCATAAATCTGATTTAAATTAATTTTATCTTTCATCAAAATAGGAAAGAAAATATGGATATATAACTCTTCAAACCAATGGATTAAGAATAGGCTTGACATGTTTAGACGCCATTTTCTTAAAATGAAGTCTGTGTGGCTTGACACAGTATTGCTTATCAGCGTCCAAATCCCAATATGTGCGACCGATGCGTGCCGTGGTGACTAATCGTACATTTTTCAATAATTATTTATTTTACTTGTTAATTTCATTTTGATTTTTTTTTCGACAAAATTTACGTTTAAAGTATGCCATATTAAATGTATGGTAGGTTGTATTGTGGTCTAAGACAGTTGCCCGCTGACTATAGCTTATAATATACAGGTTGGCACAACCGCTCAACACGAGTGGAGCGACGCACGGGAGATGCAGCGGATGCTCACGCGCAAGCGATCCCGAGATTTTTCCATGCTGATGACAGTCATCACAGGGATTTTAGTACAAATTTGCATATATTCCCCCGTATGAATCTGGGATATCTTTCGTTCCCCTGCGAGAAAAAAGGGTGAATAATTTAATACATAGCCTACAATTTAAATAGATACCGTGTGATTTAGCAAAATTATAACGATAAATATCAACTTAGTCTGAATGGTTCCTGTTCATATGCATACGAAATTACGGGCGACTGCTCTCCAGCTAAAATGATTATGATGCAACGAAAGAACTATAAAGGTTCATTATAGTTATCGTAACTTCATGTCGTTATTTAAAATTACAGTGGAAACAAAGGAAGTTAGTATTTAAAAGATTTTTAGCGGAGTAAGCTTTTAATTTATTTAAATATTTTTTGTTTGAATTTTAAATTTGTTTTGATAATAACCAAAAGATACATACTTAATCTATACTAATATTATAAAGGAAAAAATTTGTTTCTAATTTTGTATTGGACGGAATTTCAGAAACTACTGATCCGTTTTGAAACATCTTTTAGTGCTGGATAGCTTGTTCATTTAGGAAGGTTATAGGCTATATTACATTGCGCTACGACTTATAGGAACGAAGCAGTAACCATAAACGCGAGTAAAACCGCGAGGAGCAGCTACCGAGTAAGACAATTTATAAGATTTGGAAATGTCACAATACAGTTTCCGAAACATGAATCAAAACGATATTAAACTAGTCTTCTATAAATAAGACAATTGTCATAATACCCGCCTATTTGTAAAACTGTGTAAACGATAAACCTCTAAGTAAAAAATCCTTGATCCCTTGAGGTTCCATTATATTCCTAAAAATATTGTAATTAAACTTGAAAACAATAAAAGATTTCTCGTATATAGGATTAGGTACATCGTAATTCGTAAAGGTGTAGGTTTCAGCGAGGCTCAGACAAGAGCAATTAATACGGCCGCCAGATCAATCGCTTGTCGAACTGCGCGCTGGACTTGTTTGTTTACTGGATTGAGGTGTGAGAGACCAGCGGTTGTGTGAAAGAGACATTAAAAGATCCTCACAAAAGGCTGTGGACACAGATACCCGAAAATCGGCGAAGTGCGAGTCGGAGAATCAACTACCTATATGATTCATTCAACATGTAAATTTGTACATACACATATGTATATCAATTAAAAATTCAACTTGTATATTATAATATATATTCAGAATTCAGAGTTGAAAACATTATTAGATTATTGCCAAAATTGCTTCTCAATCACACACGCACGATATATTTTTTTATTATTTTACTAAGGCATGTGTTTAACGTCACAAGTCCATTGGGGTTGTGGCTCATCGTGCCCATAACTTTGGATCCGCCCTTGGTAGTGATATGCCGGATTATTTAATAAGTATATCTGCGGATACGGATCTGAATACAGATATTTGTTCTAACTTAACTTTGCTACTTGAAACGATAGTAGATGCTTCTTGAAACTTTAATAATACATGTTACGGTAATACATGTTACGGTTCGCATTGCGTGAGTCTTTTTTTTGTTCTGTTTATGAATTTCGTATAATACTGGGCATAGTTAAGTAGAATATATAAAATTCCATTCTACAAATCTATTTATTGAAAATTAATAAGGTAAAGGAAGGATCCTTTACCAAACGTGACTTTTTTCTTCTGCAAAAATATACCGCCCTGAGGCATTGTAAAATTACTTATCTATGTAAAAGTATCAGAAAACTGTCTCCTTTAGTTTATTAACTTCGGAAATCCGAAGTATAATTTACATTAATATAGTAAATCCAGCGCTGATTATTGATGGTTAAAATGTAAAAACTATTTTGTACTTTTTTATTAATACTTTCTAAATAAAAGCTTTTTAATAGAAAGATTTTTTGTGCCTTTTAAACTTAAAATAATACAAAAAATTGTTTTAAAAAACTCTTATTAAAATATAAACAGCTCATTGTTTTAAATGTCCACAACCTTTATTACACTAGCTCAAAAAGAAATATATAATACCCGCTTCCCGTCGTTACTTGCGGCAAGCCGGCAGTAATCGCTCTGGGCTGATTGATGGGCCCCCTCCCCCGGCCGCCCGGAATGATCCATGGCCACGAGTTCTATTACTTGCGCCTCATTCTGCTCTTATTTCGCACATTAACTAATGCGAAATTTGTAAGAACAAATAAAAACAAGAACTAAGTCATTTTCTAGTAATGGTTTCGAATATTATAGTAGGTTTTTTATTGTTTACGGTACCTACTATAATTTTTAATTGTTTATGTTTTGTTTAAAAATGTGGCGTATTTTTTAAAGAAAGTAAAAACCTACTTATCTGTCTACTACATTATTGAGAATACCATTTGGATGCTGATAAGCAATAATGTGTCAACCCACAAAAAGTCCAATTTGGAAATATTGATGTATTTTGATACTACGTCACCTATTTAACATTATCAAAAAAATTCTAAGTCATCTAAACCAAATAAGTGTGGAAACAAGTTTCTTAACTCAATGATTCGAATTTCAGGTGCGTTCTATATTTTGCAATTAAAAAAATAATCTCAAATATTTAAAAACTTATTATTGGATACCATATTAAATAAGTCTATCTGCTTTTGATTCATTATACATTTTATCAAAGTAGAAAGGAAAAGATGAATATCTACGTCTTCAGACAAATGTATTAAGAATAGGTTTGACATCTTTAGACGTCATTTTCTCAAAACGAAGTCCGTGTGGCTTGACACAGTGTTGCTTATCAGCGTCTATTTATCGAAATATTTTAGTGATTGCTATAGTGACGTGAAAATTCTTTAAGAATAGTAATGCAGAAAAAAATATGTTAAAATTATATGTTGCGTTAGAAGTTCTGACTGTGACATATTATACATTTAGTCGTATTTAAATAAATTAATTTTATTTTTAATTAATATTTATTTTAGTTTAATGGGTTAAAATATCTGTAAAATTAACCCGACCTACACTAGCTTCCACTACCAGAACTATTAGTGCCAGGAGTTTCAAATTTTGCATAGGGATCCTTTTTAGGTCGTAGGTGCTCACTAAGACGGAATTTTGGTAAATTCAACCCTTAAGAGGGTGAAACGGGGTTGGAAGTTTGTATGAAAGTCCTATGTTAAACGCGAGTAACACCTAGAGTGGCAGCTCGTTATTTATATAATTTTCTATGTTTTGTAAATACTGTACTACAATTGTATTTCATATAAATGTATATATATCTTTTCTAAATATCATATGTAACCTCTAATAATGCGGAAGTAATAAGCTGGTATGATGCGAGTATTGTAAGTAAATAATAGGATTAATAGTTTTTCCGTGAATCCGTAAAAAAACAAACAACGAAGCTTTTCTTTTTATCATTAGTAGGTACGTCAATATAAATGTTCTTTGTTATGCCTATCTATAATGTTAAATTTATTTTTTTAAATAAATACTAGCAGTCTCTTGCAGTTTCGCGTTTATGGTTACTGCTTCGCTTCTATGAGTCGTAGCTTGATGTAATATCGCCTGTAGCCGTCCTCAATAAATAAACTATGGAAAACAAAAAGAATTTTTCAACTCGAAACAGTAGTTCCTCAGATAAGCGCGTTCAAACAAACAAACTCTTCAGCTATATAATATTAGTTTAGATAGATAGATAATAAAATAATTTTAGAACACCGTGTATGATTGACCTTTCTATCATTTACTATTTTTAACCGTCAATCCTGAATATATATTGGTAATATACAGATTGAATTTTTAATAGATATAGATTTACGTGTTGAGTGATTCATATGAGCGACATAATACTCCGACTCGCACTTTACGGCTGATTTTCGGGTGACTGTGATAATTTTTTTGAGAGCTATATTCTTTTATATTAAAATGATTAGATAATAAAAACCCTTCAAAACATTTAATGCATTAATGGAGATTCTGAAGTGTACACATCAAATTCTGCATGGAATATTATAAAACTGAATATTAAAAAAAAATCCTTACAATCAATTCATTGTGACCATTTTAAAGAACCCCAAAACTATAATTGAATGTTAATAAACAATAAAGTCAAATTCGGAGATCTTGATGTATTTTGATACAGCGTCACCTACTTAACACTATTCAATATTCAAATTAAATAAATATGGAAAAAAGTTTCTTAATGATTATGTTTCGAAATTCAAGTGCATTCCATATTTTGCAATTATACAAAAATCTCAAATATTTGAAAAACTTATTATTAGATAACACTTTTAATTAAATCACTGTGCATTTAATTCATTATACCTTTTATCAAAATAAAAAAGAACAGAGTGATATACACTTTTTCAAACTAATTTATTAAGAATAGATTTGACATCTTCAGACGCCATTTGACACAGTATTGCTTATCAACGTCCAATTCTGCTGTAAGTTTGTGAGGAGTTGTGTATCCTGCTGATTTCAAATGTTGCCGCAACATCAACATAATTACGCAACTATATTTTTTTAATAACATTCATAGTTTGACAAAAGACTTTTATTAAAAAGAGTAACCGACTCTAAAAGCATAATACATAATTTCGTTTACTTGTCTGGCATGCTTGTTCCGGTTATTTTTAAAATTTACAGAAGAAACTCCTCCTATTTTGAGAATCAGTATTCAAATCGATTAAGTCAGTCAGTCAGTACAAGTCTCTCAGATCCTTTCATCAAATAGAAAATAGCTTAGCCTAGGTTATAAAAATGCACTTTGATGGACTGGTGGACAGAAATGAAAACCATAATTAATTAAAACCTCTATTTAAAAGTGCTAGCGATTAATCATAGATGTCGCTGATGAATGATTATATACCGTTTAAGTTAACTATGTAGTTTTATAGCCTGACAATAGATGTCGTTATGCAAGAAAAAAAATTATTTTTTATAAATAAAAAGTAACGATATTTATGTATCTTCTTAATCGTATCATCAATATTACTTTTATTTAGTGACATGACTTAGTTGCGTGAACAATTTCAAACGACTGCAGATTCGTAGCCTAGCTAGCAACGCTGAATTTTCAAGTGCTAAAACTTGCTTGTGAAGGTAAAGGAAAACTTCTTGACGAAACCTACATATCTCGGGACAAATATTCTAAAATCTATACATACATCCGCTCTTCTACAGCAGAGCTTAGATACATTGTCTCTTTAATGAAAGACTTTAAAAAGTATTTGCCTAGCACGACGATCTTTTGCAGACTGTTACTTTAATTTTACTTACAGTACATGTATACAAATAATAATGGGCATATTAAATGATAATATTTCAAAAACAATACAGCATTTACGTTTCTAACATTCGTCATCGGGTCATCAACATTCCTCACTCCTCCCCAACCCTCAGCGACAATGATAAATTAACAATAATATTAAACTGCACGACTCGGCGCGAAAATCAAATTAGTCAAACACCTTTATTGGTTTCTAGACCGAGTTAAATTACGGGAGAGGCCGCGGACGTGCTTGCGAAAGCGATCCCGTAGCCTCTCCGTTTTCCGTGCTGTGGCGGCCATCGCAGGGGGTTTTAGTGAGTACAATCTCACATAACCCGGTCTCCCCCCCAGGAGTCGGGTATCTATGAAGATTTACCCTGCGTAAACAAAAAAAAAAAAAAAGACCAAGTTAAATTATAGAAAGTCTGTCACCGTTCTGACGTTTTTACATCAACAGCCCGAACCGCACCGTTCTTTGGTTTACATTAACTAGTGTAGAAATTATTATTCATTTTATTTGCAGTTCGGTTGTGTGGGACGTGTTTTCTTATTGCTTTCTGTGGCATTTCGCATTTGCTAAACATTAATGTACGGTCGCGGTTTGCTCAGAGCGCGAACAAGTATGCTTAAGTATTTCTCGGTAATGCATGACGGTCCTTTATATAAGGCGTGAATGAATAGTCTCATGCTCACACAATCTGCCTCGCTATGGCAACAGAGCCACATTTGTTTCTTATTGTGTTCGAAAATACATATCTTTTATTGGGTACTTAAGTTCTAACATTGTTTGAATTTTAGTTCATTTTTGTTTTCTATGTAATCTGTATTTCCTATCAGCCTATTTAAATAAAGTACATATATTTTGAATTTAAATTTTAATGCGCAAAAACAGTCAACTGTGTTTGCGATTAGTTGTCATAAAAAAATCAAGATCAATTGTTTTCGATCGAGAAAACTAAACAGTGAAAAATGTTTAAAGAACGTATGTACATGATTAAGGTACATAAAATGCATTCATTCTTTAAGACCAAACGATTCAATAAATAAAATTAAGTAAGTGGGTTGAATCGTTTGATTCTGATTTATCATTCACAAATAATTGAGTCGGAATAGAAGTCTCTTCTCACACAAATTTTCCTTTATATTATAAAAAAAAAAGAAAATCTTATATGTACGTACAGATAAAAATTCTAATTCATTCGCTTTCAATTAAATCAAAATTCTGATATTATACTATTTATCATTGACGCTTACCTTAAGGGAACTATGAAACTAAAGTACATAACCATAAAATGAAAATCAATAAAAAACAACAGATTACAACAAGTATAATATATTATACAATACTTTTTTTTACAAATTAGTGATGTTTTGCATTTCTTTTTAAAAAACCTAATTCGTTTTCGAATCGTTCCACGTTGTTGGCCAACAGCGGGATAAAAATAAATGCTATTTACACTTCGATCGTTGCCTTATCTAGAATCGATGTCATTAAGGGGAAGTTAACAAATAATTAAAGGGAAATCAAATTTATTAAGGGGAAGTGACAATGGGAACGGTTTGTTCGCGGGGTTGTTCGCTCGTTGGAGGTTCCGGCTGTTTTGTTTCGACCTTTGCCGGGCCAGTTTTAGTGATGGGGATGACTCTTTCGCCTGCATTTGGAGGAGGGCGCTTCGGTGCTGTGATTGTGAGGACGCCGTCTGAGGAGAGTGTGCTAGTGAGGTCGACGATCTCGTAGCCCGAGGGGAGGATGTATCTGCGGGTGAACTGACGGGATATGAAGCCATGCTCATCTTGTTTCTCCTCGTGCTTGCCTTCGACTACGACTGAGTTGTTCGTCGCTTTCACTGTTATTTCTTCAGGGGCGAATTGTTGGACGTCGAGGATGACCTGGAATTAGATTTTTTCATGTTAAACCATTAATTTTTCAGGACATCCACCTATTTTGTGACAGGTGAATATCTTAAAAAATATAAATAATTAAATAGAAATAATACATGATAATAATTATGATCTGTTTTAAAACTACGCTATTATATTTAAATTAATATTAAGCGATAAATTGAATCTGAAGTTTGAACATCTTTCAATAGTTTTTAAATATTCGTATTTCTCTGTTTTAGTTTTTCAGAAAATACTATATATTTACACAAAATAAATAGTATTTTCTGAAAAACTAAAACAGAGAAATACGAATATTTAAAAACTATTGAAAGATGTTCAAACTTCAGATTCAATTTATCGCTTAATATTAATTTAAATATTAACTTTAATAAAGAATTAATCAAAAACAAAATTAGTTATTTAAATTTTATCTCCAACTAACCTCAAATTTGTCCTTAGTAAGGTTAATAGTAGATGCAGACTCCTGTCTCGCGAGGTTTGCCCTCCAGGGCCTGAAGTATGAATTCCTGAGGATCGAGCTAGACGGGAAGCTGGACAGCGAGGACAGCAGGTCGTCCTTCCGAAGACCCACGCCGAAGTGCTGATCCAGAAGCCTGGAGGGGCGCTCCCAGTCATCCCACCAGTCACGGAACATCATTGGGACAATCGACATCTGGAAGAAATAGACAATTTTATTTTAATAAATAGAATAGTTACATTGGATTAGATATAATAATTGTTAAATTCTTTTGGTCTCATATCATGTAGTATTTTACAGTACCTATTAGTTTAATTATATTTCAAATACCAAAAAATTGTAATTATGAAATAAACTCAATGTTTAATACGTGTAGTAAATCAAAGTATATTTTATATAATGGTCGAATTAACTATTATATTCTTCGCAAATTATAAACTTTCCATCAACCCTTTATTCGGCTATGTGTCCAACTAAATAATTGAAGAATATGTGTAGATTAAGTTGCTCTGCTCTTACTAAGCTAGCCGATAGTATCTACTTAATATTAATTTGTAATTAATCTAAAAATTTAGTTCTTAATCAATTTTAATTCGTATATAAATTATTATGTTATCACTGCGTTTCTAGTCGCTAGTTGACTCGTAATTGTGAATATATTTATAAGAGCGAGGACGAATAATCTATCCTAGATACAGGGACATAATAGTAATTAAAAAAATATAAAAGTACCATAGACAAAAATACAGTAGGTCTTTACTTTTATAACATATTCCTAACACGCATAGTGTAGGTATATCACTACATACTGATTAGCCCGAAAGTCTTTAGTCTGTATAAGCTGTAATAATCTAAAATTTCACACGTAATTGCGACGTTAACATCATCTGTAATCATAAACATTGTTAAATATCAACACTAGACTGAATGTTTCCTTTTCGTTACGCGTATTTTCAGCGATGACAGAAAAAATTTTCTAAATCATTTTTACTGTTGTTTGAGATTTTATTACATTCAACAAAATTAGTGAGTAAAATAATATAGATGTATGTTGTCCGGACAATATCCGTAAATCCGTATTTTAAATAGAAGTGACATTTGTGAGTTGTCAGTTTGTTTAGAGATAACATATCCGAAACTACTTATTGCATTTGAAAAATATTGCTTTAAAAAAAAGCAACAATATTTTACGTGTGCACAGCCTAAGGTTGCTATATTCAGTTTAGTTTTAATTCAACGGTAATCAAATTTAATATTTATAATTCAATTTAATATTGAATTGAAAAAATTGAACTGACTTCAAAAGAAAAAATAAGTTATTTCGTTCAAAGAACTTACACTTCGCTGAAAATTTTTATGTATATTTTTTTCAAGTTGATTAAAAAAATATTTAAAAATCACGACTTTATCAATATTTGATTTATTTTGAAATTAATCTTTACTAACGAGAAATAGGTATGGCAAAGACAAACATCTGGAACGATTCCACGAGTGATTCACCTGGAACCACTTTTAGATCTGATGCAACAGACTGAACTACATTTCTTCACTGTAATAAACTTTCAGACGAACATTATCATACTTTTGTAATAGATAAAAATAGTTGTGAACGTATTCAATGAGTCAATAGATTATTTTGAAACAAAATAAATAAATAACTTTCGAAAATATTTAAAGAGTTACTAATTTAAACAATAACATATAAGAAATATTTATTTTGTATGCTTTCAAATTTTAATGAATAAAAATATTTAAAAAATAATTTTCGAAATATCTGAATCAAAACTTTGAATATAAACTTGATAGCTTTTGTTAAAAAGAACAAAACAATTTTTCAAAATTAAGACAAATGAAATCTTTACAAATTAAAAATGAAAAAAAAAAAACATTTTTATTTATATAAAAAACTATACTTAATAGTGCAATTCTTATGATAAAAAAATTCAATAAAAAAAAATAAACAAAATATTCTTACCTTGTAGAGTTTTGTTTCGTTGCAGGCGCGCGCTGCGTAGTGCTCGTAAGACTACGGAGCGCGGTTTCAGGACGGATTTAAATAGAACTTTTCAGCGGCCCACACTGAAGTGAATCAGAGGCGCACCTTGAACTTGAATACAGTACTGGCACCATTCTAGATCATTAAAAAAGACTAACGATTTATTATGATATATCTAACTATATTTTGCCCGCGAAAAGTTAGATTTTCCATACCAACTATAAACACCCGTTCTACGGTGAATTTTTTTTAAATCCGTTCTTAGCAGATCTATATTGTAATAACAACTAATTTCAACCCAGTCCGTACAGCGATTTAAACATTGCGTTGATTGATCAGTCAGCCACGGTCTAATTTTTAACCATTTTCCAAAAAATGAGGATGAGTAGATTCACAATTCGTCGGGAATCCTTTTTTGAGTTTATGTTTGTTGCCGATTACAGGAAAACAACTGGACCGACTTGATTATTTTTTTCTCTTTGAAGGACAATTATAAAAGTTGTAACTATATTGTAACGCCAATGGTAATTATTGTAGATGGTGATAATTAATGTATTGTAGTAGTAGTATGGTTAAACCAGGCAGACGGAATTAGGCCACCTGGCTATACAGTCAGGTCAGTCTACACTTTAATAAAATCATGGACACCTTAGCCAGTGACGTATCGGTATGACCGAAAAAATATATATGTCCAAACAGTAGGTGTTTTTCGAGAATAAACAGTTCAGGAATGGTGGGCGGCAATGATACAGCTTCTCAATTTAATTCCTTATTGTCAAACGAAATTCTTTAAAAATTCCAATCTACATTAGTATTCGCGTGACGTTTACCGTTGACACCCAATTAACTTAATATATCAGGTGTTAAAAATAGATCATTAATCAATCCATCTACATTAAATCATCTGTTAAGGGTGTAAGGCGTTCGAGGCGATGGGCTGTATCATTTATGTTGTTATCATTTTTATTTATATGGCAAAATAAATAAATATGTTATAGACGGATCCATAAACGATTTTGAGATTTTATGTAATTATGAAACAAATTGAATAATTGATTTTGATATATTTATATATATATATATATATATATATATATATATATATATATATATATATATATATATATATATATATATATATATATATATATATATATTACTATTTAGTCCCAGCAACTTTGTTAACTCAAATTACTTTAACTATTTTATTTACGCGACGAAAAATAGTCTATGTTCTCATCCAAAGTCTAATCTATATCTATACAAAAAATCATTTAAATTTGTTTAACAGTTTAGGCGTGAAAATGTAACAACCACACAGATATAGTCTTACATCTTACATTCTATCTCTTATGATTTTACATTAATAATGTGAAGTAAGGAAGTATCTTCGACCGTATCTATTCCGCTTTACCAATAACTAGTTTTGCCTGGAGGTGTCGCCCTTGTTTCTGTGCGCATAACTTTACTCTCGTAACTGGTGTAAAACAACTCTAATCTGCATACAGTTACCTACTTAGGTAGCCTTACATAAGCTATGTATGTTAATAAATTCCCTGATGATATCAAAATTATCTAGTATAGGTACATGACTTTTACAGCGATTTAAAGCCGCTGTCGATGCAACGATTTAATCGCAAATGTGTAAAGTCGTTGAGAGATAGCGACACCACTGCCGTTTGAACGAAAATATACGCGCAACTATCAATATGGCAAGTATGTAATAAGTATATCAATAATACTACCAGAATTGGGTCTACCGTCCGATGAGAGTGATATTTAATGCGATTGTGATTTTATAATTTTATTGCTGTATAAAGATAACGGTACTTTGAGGGTAATGTGATGTCATATTACATTACATCTTGATCTACTCGTCAGCTACAAAAATAATACTCATAAGTCGTTGTTTAAAGCGATTAAACAAATAAATAAATTGAATAAATTGCAAGAATTTGGACACAAGAGATTTAGTCACAGACTGTTTAAATGATCCTAGTAATATATATAACAAAACTTCATTATATAACTGTAAATATGTTATACGGCCATGAATTTTTGTATCCAGAATGCCGACCCCTTTGAACGACTTTACTTAGGAACCAGCTAGCGGCTGAATATGACAGGTTGTTAAAGTTAGAATTAGGTACAAATTTTTAACGTCAAATAGTATGAACATAATACATCTATAGTAAAAAAATGTCATTGCCAAATATTTTAAAACTTATAAAATTTATTTATTGATATATTTTTAATATTGGATAAATAATATATCTTTTTAACTTTTTGACGGAACACTGATACGTAACACTAATGACACTGACATCTGTCAAGAATTGTAGTTGTCAAATAACAACAGGCATCTTGTCTATTTAAATCATAAACGATACATTATATCAATATTTATTTCGAAATACTTTATTAAATACATTGTGAATATTTCACTCTGTTATATTATTACACTCTGTTTTACGTGTAGCCTTAAACTTTTAAAACATTAACATAGTTTAACTAAACACAAAAACAATATAACCGGCCTTTAGGCTGAGCAAGCTTATCTTACGATCTTTTTCCGATAGGCTGATAATGTTACCAATAAAGCAATTGAAGTAATAAATACTTGTATTACTTAACGTGTTAGTGGGGAACATTGCGTAGGAAATGACTACACGACCAGCGAAAGTGTATAGTTCATAGTGTAAACACGAATTGACATCAACGAATACGTTTGAAGGACTTAATCATGTTGCAATGGCTTCAACATCGATGGACAGGCCTTTGGTTGCTAATCACGGCCTTAGGAGCCTTGTCCCTATTTTTATATGGATTTTTCCCATTGAAATATCACTCGGGAAAACTGGCTAGTATGGACGACCTGCCTAACGTTATTAATGGAATCAGGTACGGTATTATTTAAGGAAAATAATTTTTTTTTTTAACAATTGTGTTGTTAAAAACTTCTATTTATTTGAACCTTCCAAGTTAATTAGTTCTTTCTATTGTTGCCAGAAAAGTATTTGATTGTGAAGTAATATTTTTAATTATATATAAACCATAATATGTTTAATAAAATTTTAAAAATTGTCATTCTTCGTTGAATATTTAATATCACTGTACCATTTTCAGTATTGATGGTCAATCAGTATACAATGCTGGTGAGAACAGTGTAATTCTGATGGTTATAGATGGATTAAGGTATGATTTTGTAACCGAAGAGTACATGCCATTCACTGGACAACTAATAAAAAATAAATCAGCATGTATTTATGTATCTGTTGCTGAGCCACCTACAGTTACCATGCCTAGGATTAAGGTAAAGAATAATATAATTATATATTTCTGTAAAAATAGTATTTTTTTTAAATATATGTTATAATATTAAAGTCAAATACAATAATTTTGCTTTTTTAATTTGTAAACTTTATATAATTTAAACTGTAATCACAGAACCAAAGAAAAAATATTTAAAATTGAATTTATAATTTTAATGAACAAATATGTTATATTTCTAATCTTTCAATCTTAAAGAGACTATAAAGTTTAGCAAAAATTTCATTATTGCTTATAAGACCAATGTATTTAATATAAAATATTACGCAGTCACCAGAAAGAAAGAAGGAAAAGGCACAGTGGAGGCGCACCATAAACTTCTGGCGAGATATCTTTGCAAGTGTCACTTTTTGTAATTATATCACAGCTTTGCTTTATTGTCGGGACTGGGGCCAAAGAAAAAACAACTTTTGTTTCTTTGTATAAGTTTAGTTTAAAACAGTAATCTAAAAAAACGTTTTTTCTTTGGTATGTGATTTGATACTGTACTATTTTCATCTTTACCACCATAGATAATACCACTAAGTAGTATATATTTTATAATTTTTAGAAAATTAAGAAAAATTGTTAAGTAAAAACATTGTGTGGTGCTATTTACCAAAATAGTACAGCAACGATCCATTTGCCATTAATAGTTAATTATTTAAAATTTAATAATTGCACAAGCAATGTAGCTTAAGTACTCATTTTTTTGTGAATGCTGAAATTAATTTCACTGTAGTTTTCATACTACGTAATCATCAAATGTGCTAAATATGACACTCACATGCAATTTTAAACATTATTTATGATGTGTTAAAGTTATTTTTGCATGCACATGTGTACTTTAGTTTTGCATGAATAATCACAGTTATAGTCTTGTAATTATTTAAGTGATTACAATATTTTTTTTATTTAATTTGTGTGCTAAATATAAATTTTTGGTTTTGTAAGAAATCTTAAATATTTTGTTTATTGGTTGTAAATTAATAGCTATTCAAAAATGTATTGCAATGGTCTTGGGGCAAACACATTTCTTACTAGAACTCTATTTGTACATACATATATATTTGTATAATAAGTTATTAATAGTTATAATGATTGAGGATGGTAGGATATGAAATGTGTTATTAATAAAAATAATAATGACTAAAAAATGCCGACTTCAATAGTAAAATGCCTAATTTCGTTTACTTGGATGATGTATTTATTCTAGTTATTTTGATTTTAAAACCAGACTAATCAATCTAATTCGATAGAATTCTGTGGGACCAAACTAAAACTTATATTTTAAAATTTAGAAAACACAAAAGTGATATATAAATAATGGACTTCTGATATAACAAACATTAAAAAACATACAATACCAATGGAGAAACACCTCATTGTGGAACTCGATTAAAAACACCTTTCGCTTGTTTTATGCTAATTAATTTTAATTATGTATTTTTTGTTTGTAGAGATATAGGACATGTAAAGTAAAACAAACTAAAGAAATATACGAAATATTATCGTGTATTATTTCATGTTAATTTCATCATCATCATCAACATTTAATAAGAGAATAATATGCATTAAGGCATGCAATTATGAGTAGTCTCACTTAAAAAGCAAATATGTACACCAAGAAGAATACCTTATCTGCGTAATGTTTAAATATAAAGTTGCGCTCTAATACTTTTGCACCTCTCATTATTTGAATGCTTTAATATGCCAAAATCTGCAATTCGATTGCCCATTTTGACAAATATAATTCCATCTTCAGGCCATGATGACTGGAAGTGTGTCAACGTTTGCTGACGTTGCGTTGAACTTTGGTGCACCCGCAGTGGTCGGGGATAGTGTATTGCGAGTAGCTGCCTCAAGGGGACGTCGAACTGTTATGTATGGTGACGACACCTGGCTGAGACTCTTTCCAGGATTATGGACCGAGTCTGATGGAACTACTTCGTTCTTTGTCACAGATTATACGGAAGTAAGTTAATAACTTAACTTTCAATAGAAAGTTGTAAAAAAAAGGCATATAGAAGCACTCTAAAAATGAAATTTGATTAAATATTAAACAATTTGTATTATAATATAACGGGCCTTATCGTGATAACTAATTCTAGCTATACCTTTTTTATTGCCCGAGGTTTCGTGGCCACGAATTGACAGTCTGCTCTCGCGATAAGACCCGTTATATTAAATATGTTATATTAAATATGTATAAATCGCAAAAGTTTAAAATATACAATTAAACAATTTGGTTTTAAAATCTTTATGATATAGTCGTCGTATCTTTATGTTTGTCTCCAAGATTCTGTTACCAGGCCACCATGCTTAATGTTTTTCACTTTTGTAATACTATTTTTTAATTTTTTTTGGGTTTTTATCAAAATATGTCTATTTTACAGGTAGATAATAACGTAACACGTCATCTCGACAAAGTTCTCACACCAGACGAGAAGAAGAAACCGTCATTTGATTTGCTCGTCCTTCACTATTTAGGACTCGATCATATCGGCCACTTGGAAGGTGCGAGGAGTCCGAAAATAAAACCTAAACTGGTTGAAATGGATGATGTTGTCAAGAAAATATATGATGCGATGCAAAAATGGGTATTTTTTTTAGTTCTTTTTGTTACTATTTAGTTGCTTCAGAACCAACTTCTGAATTTTCTTGACTTTAAGTTAAATTTAAAGATAGTGACTGCTAAGGGACTGTCCAATTATCGTGTGATGATTTTAGCAACTCTTTAGACTTCCCTCCCTCTTGGTGATACGTGTTTCGATTTAGAAAATAAATACACGTAATATTTTAATATAATAACCCTCTTGATATTTGGTGATATTTTTCTGGGTCCCCCTTCCTCCTTTAAGCCTCACATGATCGAAGAACAGCTCCGAAGATACTCATCGGAGAGCTAACTTTTGTCTAACATAACAAACTGGTTTAACTATGTTCTCTATCTATTCCTTTTTCTCCTTCTTCTCCTTCAAAAAGATCCTTCAAGGATAGAAGAACTTTTCCTCTATTCACTTGTCTCTCCTTCCAGGACCGTAAAGGTGTATTATTGGTGTGTGGTGACCATGGCATGAGAGATGCAGGTGGTCACGGGGGAGCATCCACTGCTGAACTGCTCGTACCACTCGTGCTACTTACCAGCGATAGCTTCAAATGTCCGCATAAGTAAGTATATTTTTATTGTGTGTGGTTGTTGTTGTTGTTCTAAATTCTTATCATACTTATTTATTTTAAAAATTAAAAAATTTACCAAATTAATTACTAAGTCCATCTCTACAATGTCGCAGCCGTCTAATATCATAAAAAGGTAAAGTCTATTTGTAGGAAGTAATCTCTAAACTATTGATCTGATTTGGATGCTGATAAGCAATAATGTGTCAACCCACAAAATGACAAATTCGGAGTATCAAAATACATCAATATCTCAAAATCTGACTTTTTGTGGGTTGACACATTATTGCTTATCAGCATCCAAATGTAGTAAGAATACATTTGACATCTTTAGACGCCATTTTCTTAAAATGAAGTTCGTGTGGCTTGACACAGTATTGCTTATCAGCGTCCATTTAATGTTTGATTTTTTTATTAGCTAGCTTTTTCATTGAGTATAGGCTATTTTACATCACGCTACTACTCACAAGAGCGAAGCAGTAATCATAAACCCGAGTGCAAACGCGAGGGGCATCCAGTTAAATATTAAATTGTACTGTCAACTTAAGTTAACCAATCATAATTCTCAACTGAAGACATGACTCTGTCCATGATTTGATTGATCGAAAATAAAATAAAGGCGTCATCGTCACTCGGCGTCGAAAATACAAGAGGCTTGGAAATAGACCATAGACAATGTTTCTTTCTATAGAGTTTTCAATTTTTAAGACTTATAGTCTAGATGTCTTTAGTCCAATTATCGCGTGGTTGCAGTGCCAGTGCCAAGGCGACCGTAGCACAGACGGACGTAGCGCCGTCGCTGGCGTGGCTGCTGAGCGCGCCGCCGCCCGGCGACAGCGTGGGCCGCGTGCTGCCCGCGCTGCTGCCGCCCGACCCGCGCCAGCACCTCTACCTGCTGCACGTGCTGGCCGAGCGCAACGCGCGCCTCGTGCCCGCCACGGACAAGGGTGAGTGACGCGTCCCGTCAGGCAGACCACCCCCACCTGCTGCACGTGCTGGCCGAGCGCAACGCGCGCCTCGTGCCCGCCACGGACAAGGGTGAGTGACGCGTCCCGTCAGGCAGACCACCCCCACCTGCTGCACGTGCTGGCCGAGCGCAACGCGCGCCTCGTGCCCGCCACGGACAAGGGTGAGTGACGCGTCCCGTCAGGCAGACCACCCCCACCTGCTGCACGTGCTGGCCGAGCGCAACGCGCGCCTCGTGCCCGCCACGGACAAGGGTGAGTGACGCGTCCCGTCAGGCAGACCACCCCCACCTGCTGCACGTGCTGGCCGAGCGCAACGCGCGCCTCGTGCCCGCCACGGACAAGGGTGAGTGACGCGTCCCGTCAGGCAGACCACCCCCACCTGCTGCACGTGCTGGCCGAGCGCAACGCGCGCCTCGTGCCCGCCACGGACAAGGGTGAGTGACGCGTCCCGTCAGGCAGACCACCCCCACCTGCTGCACGTGCTGGCCGAGCGCAACGCGCGCCTCGTGCCCGCCACGGACAAGGGTGAGTGACGCGTCCCGTCAGGCAGACCACCCCCACCTGCTGCACGTGCTGGCCGAGCGCAACGCGCGCCTCGTGCCCGCCACGGACAAGGGTGAGTGACGCGTCCCGTCAGGCAGACCACCCCCACCTGCTGCACGTGCTGGCCGAGCGCAACGCGCGCCTCGTGCCCGCCACGGACAAGGGTGAGTGACGCGTCCCGTCAGGCAGACCACCCCCACCTGCTGCACGTGCTGGCCGAGCGCAACGCGCGCCTCGTGCCCGCCACGGACAAGGGTGAGTGACGCGTCCCGTCAGGCAGACCACCCCCACCTGCTGCACGTGCTGGCCGAGCGCAACGCGCGCCTCGTGCCCGCCACGGACAAGGGTGAGTGACGCGTCCCGTCAGGCAGACCACCCCCACCTGCTGCACGTGCTGGCCGAGCGCAACGCGCGCCTCGTGCCCGCCACGGACAAGGGTGAGTGACGCGTCCCGTCAGGCAGACCACCCCCACCTGCTGCACGTGCTGGCCGAGCGCAACGCGCGCCTCGTGCCCGCCACGGACAAGGGTGAGTGACGCGTCCCGTCAGGCAGACCACCCCCACCTGCTGCACGTGCTGGCCGAGCGCAACGCGCGCCTCGTGCCCGCCACGGACAAGGGTGAGTGACGCGTCCCGTCAGGCAGACCACCCCCACCTGCTGCACGTGCTGGCCGAGCGCAACGCGCGCCTCGTGCCCGCCACGGACAAGGGTGAGTGACGCGTCCCGTCAGGCAGACCACCCCCACCTGCTGCACGTGCTGGCCGAGCGCAACGCGCGCCTCGTGCCCGCCACGGACAAGGGTGAGTGACGCGTCCCGTCAGGCAGACCACCCCCACCTGCTGCACGTGCTGGCCGAGCGCAACGCGCGCCTCGTGCCCGCCACGGACAAGGGTGAGTGACGCGTCCCGTCAGGCAGACCACCCCCACCTGCTGCACGTGC
The DNA here is from genome assembly GCA_037950945.1 of Hypolimnas misippus. Taxonomy (NCBI): domain Eukaryota; kingdom Metazoa; phylum Arthropoda; class Insecta; order Lepidoptera; family Nymphalidae; genus Hypolimnas; species Hypolimnas misippus. The sequence goes on along the minus strand of JBBEEQ010000011.1, from coordinate 8,840,028 downwards.
TGGCCGAGCGCAACGCGCGCCTCGTGCCCGCCACGGACAAGGGTGAGTGACGCGTCCCGTCAGGCAGACCACCCCCACCTGCTGCACGTGCTGGCCGAGCGCAACGCGCGCCTCGTGCCCGCCACGGACAAGGGTGAGTGACGCGTCCCGTCAGGCAGACCACCCCCACCTGCTGCACGTGCTGGCCGAGCGCAACGCGCGCCTCGTGCCCGCCACGGACAAGGGTGAGTGACGCGTCCCGTCAGGCAGACCACCCCCACCTGCTGCACGTGCTGGCCGAGCGCAACGCGCGCCTCGTGCCCGCCACGGACAAGGGTGAGTGACGCGTCCCGTCAGGCAGACCACCCCCACCTGCTGCACGTGCTGGCCGAGCGCAACGCGCGCCTCGTGCCCGCCACGGACAAGGGTGAGTGACGCGTCCCGTCAGGCAGACCACCCCCACCTGCTGCACGTGCTGGCCGAGCGCAACGCGCGCCTCGTGCCCGCCACGGACAAGGGTGAGTGACGCGTCCCGTCAGGCAGACCACCCCCACCTGCTGCACGTGCTGGCCGAGCGCAACGCGCGCCTCGTGCCCGCCACGGACAAGGGTGAGTGACGCGTCCCGTCAGGCAGACCACCCCCACCTGCTGCACGTGCTGGCCGAGCGCAACGCGCGCCTCGTGCCCGCCACGGACAAGGGTGAGTGACGCGTCCCGTCAGGCAGACCACCCCCACCTGCTGCACGTGCTGGCCGAGCGCAACGCGCGCCTCGTGCCCGCCACGGACAAGGGTGAGTGACGCGTCCCGTCAGGCAGACCACCCCCACCTGCTGCACGTGCTGGCCGAGCGCAACGCGCGCCTCGTGCCCGCCACGGACAAGGGTGAGTGACGCGTCCCGTCAGGCAGACCACCCCCACCTGCTGCACGTGCTGGCCGAGCACAACGCGCGCCTCGTGAACGAGCAATGTATAGTACGGAGCGGAGCGAATCATGCGGAGCGCAGATCCATACACCATGGACGTGAGCTCTAACTCATGCGCTGGGATATGGCACGACTCTTACACAATTACTTCACTCCTACATCTTGAAATCTAAAAGCGTTGGATCGTCCAGTGTGAATCTATCTATTATTCCACCCAGATTATTTTCCAATTCAAAATGAAAATGTTTAAACTAAATTGTGTATTTGGCAGGGTTTCTTATCATTTTGCTTGTCAATTGATGGTAACACGTTTGTATATTCAGATTAATTAAAACAATATTTTTGCACTCTGAAACAGGCTAACCTTCTGATCGATTACATTATTATGTTTATTAGAATATAGTTCAGTCTAAAGTAAAACCAATATGTCTAATGATGTACTTATTTTGTTAAGTGGTACATAATTATCAAAGTAAAATAACATTAAAACAATTATTTCCAGAGTTTTACAAACAGTTCGAACGCGCCAAGGCACAATTCGCTCGCTACTTGGCAACAGGACAGCAGAGTGCGGCCAAAATCGCCAAAGAATTTTACGAGGAATCCTTAGAAGAGATGTCCAAGTATCTCACTGAATCGACTACTGACTTTGACATGTTCGCTCTTGGCCTCGCCACATTCCTTTTATATCTTGTAAGTACAACAAACCTTTTCATTTGTTGTAAACAAATTTTTAACGATTAAAATTCGTCCATAGTTTTTTAAAGCAGTGCAAGGTATTACTTAGCGTAATGATGTGCAAATTCAAATAATCTATAGCAAAATTTGTAATGTTGGGTGGAAAAGATGAATCTAAAAATTCTTGACAAATAAGAGAAGACAAAGACATCAAAAATTTTAACTATTCTTTTCATTTTCAGCTAGCTGCTGCTCTCCTCAGCGTTACAATTTTTTCCTTCCAACCGGAAAATCGAAGAAAAATAAGCATACCACAAGCGCACAAATCAAAATCCATTGGTTCATTGGTCGCCTTTGCCATTATACTGATTGTATCCGCAATCGTCTTGATCATATCTTGCTTTATAACAGAAACGAAAAGCCAAGTGTGTTCTTTCAGCCCGATATGGTCTATAGTCTTTATAGCCGTATGTGTAACAATAACAGTTACATACTTCATAATAAAATCAGCAATAGAGAAGACACGAGATCTGTCCAGCTTAAGGGATCTAAACGCGATAGACTATTTACTGATCATTGGAACATTGTTCCATTCTTGGTCATTCTTTGGCACGAGTTTCATAGAAGAGGAACACATGACGTGGTATTTCTTTTGGAATACGTTAATGTTCTTCATTCTTGTTCGAACGATTGTGGTTGTTGTGATGTATTTCGCTAAACGGTGGTCGGGAGCTACGGAAGTTCAAGAGAAACCGGATTTAGAGAATAGAATGAGCTCAGTTGGTATCAGTATCGTGCCGCAGTGGGTTTTGTTGATTGCTTTGCATAGGTAAGATTTTTACGAATTTCTTCCACTTTACTTCTGCTTAAAATCTAAATCACTTTTTACCTTTGCAACTTTTCAGTTCAAGTTATGCTTTATACTAGAATTTTCCTACTAAGAATAATGGTTACTATAACGTGTGTGGATGTTTTAGTCCCCGAATTATGATGAGGAGACCTTCAGGTTAAACACCTACATATATTTTAAAACAAATCTATATAAAATCAAGTATTCACTCTAAGTTAGAAGCGTACTAACTAAGGTCACTTTTAAGGCGATTGTTACCACTAATAAAGAATGGTCAATAAAATAAGATATGCTACGTTTACACGATTTGATATTAAAAATCTGCGTTCATTGTCAACTTTGATAAGTGGACTTTTAACTAGTAACTAGGTAACGACTACTTGCCTGGTTATACAAAAATGGAAGACATTTTGGGTGCAAAAGTTCACGTACAATGAACATATCTTTAGGTGTAAATATCATCGGTTAAGATCGTAATTGTTGACATTTTTCTGGCATTTATAAAATAAATAAATTTCAGATATTTAAGAACTATGAATCAAACGGGTGATCGTTGGCAGTTTTTGCCGGACACGGCGGATTGGTTGAATGAGCCCGAAAACGCTTTTTATCTTGAAGCGCATCTTGTTATAGGTAATTGTTTTTTTCATTTAACTTTATATACTTAGATAAATATTCTCAACAAATCTACATATATTGATTGACAATAAAATTAAAATATAATATCATACAAAAATATTAAGAGATTAATTAAAAACTATATAAAATCTAGAAATCTGTCGATGTCATTGCTTTGAATGGCCAAACTGATATTTTGTTTAATTAATAATTATAAATGGAACAATAATTAACAACATTTAAAGCCTTCATTTCAGGTGTATTTCATACCTTAAAGATAACTTAAAATAATTATTAATTTAAATATATTTTTAATGTCACAAAGTCATAAGAAATATTCTCTATAACTATATTAAAGCATAAGACAACCGCGTTTGAGGCTCTTTAAGAAATTCACTATTTTATCTTCTATTATTTTATTTGTTTTTTAGCAAGCCTTGAAAAAGACTTGCCATTTCAAAAATTGTATGCATTCAACATATATCATTGTAAATGATAGTATGATAATGATACAGCCTCCTTCTGATCTCTAATTGTTACATAACAACGCAGCCCTTGTATCTATCGAGGATTGCTTATGTAAGCGCGATTTAAAGTACAACTAGCGCCATCTGTTGTAACAATATGTCACTCACATGGTTCATCTCTTAGGAATTAAAAATTTTCATTGAAAACTAGGACTTATATGACTATTTTATATTAATGTCTTATAAATTAAAAAAAAATGTCAATAGATTATTTTTACTAAAAAGCATATTATGCATTTTTAAGAAACTGATAAACACTTTTTTACATAGTCGTCCACAACATATAACATTTCTCGAAATTTTAATTTAATGCCACTATAACAGTTGATGGAGATTGAAATAAAAATCATTTCATTACTTTAGAATGTTAATTTTCATTCTACATCCAATTTTGTTTTTTCAGGTACTCTTCTTACATTAGCAATATGCCTATGGAACGTTTGCTATATGAACAATTACATACAAATGCACTCTGCTATAACCATTATGGCAACTGCATGCATATTTTGCTATCGGATCGCGACAAACTCCTTAATATCCCCTTTTACCACCATAAAAACCTGGGATCCAGTTATAATAGTTAATATATTTTGGGGATTACTCATGAGCCAAGTGACATTCGAAATTCTCACATACATTGGTACCTTTAGAGCATGTGGTTTTGTATCACAGAGTAATTATAAGTTTACCTATAACAAGCCTAAGGCGAAAAGTGAAGACTATTTCTACGACCAAATGGCAGAACCGTGGAATATAGACGAAGTGAAACTAAATCTAGCTAGATCGATCTCTCATATCATGTATAATGATTTGATGTTGATTGTGATTCTGCTAATGAGACCCCATAACGTTATTATGGTGCCGAGCATATATTTCACGTGCAAGTTGACTTCTAAGTGTTTAGACCATAAACTTTTAGATGCTAGACATGGGAAGGATACGGAAACTGTTGATGTGTTGAGCAAATCTCTCGTTCATCTGTGGATTGGAGTGCTGTTTTTCTTTTATCAGGTATGTGGATGATTTTTGTTAATTAGCTTTAAAAAAAGGAGGAGGTTCTCAATTCGTTTCGTTTTGGATAATTCTTTTTTGTTTGATATGATATACTTTCCAATTGGTCCTATAGAAATTTTATCAAAATCGCTTCAGTATTTTAGTTTTGGAATCAAAATATTTGGAAGAAGTAGGTCATCCAAGTAAAGGAAATTATATATTTAGCTTGACGACGGATTCTTTTTTCAAGACTTAAATAAATGTCCAAAACACCATAAATTTAAAATGTCATAAATACTATGGATCATACTGCTAGATACTGGGCTAAAAGAAATTATTTTGGTCTCGTATTTGAAATCATATGAATTATTGGATAAGTTTGTCATTAAATACAAAAGTGCCTAAGGACTATTAAAGTTGATCATTCATTTTCTGGCAACGTATAAAAATAAAATTATATTTGGTTATTTTTTTGTGTCATGTGCAAAATTTAGGTGATTCTGTGTTTAGAAAAAATGAATTGATGACTTCAAATCAGAATATCTACAATTTAGCCTAATGCGCATAGTTCAGACCGTTACACTGAATTCAATCGAGATATACCTCCAGCAGAAAGATTAAATCCGCGCCTTCCAGGGTAACTCGAACAGCCTGGCCTCGGTGGACCTGGGCTCGGGCTACGTGGGTCTCCGCGAGTACAGCGCCGTGCGCGTGGCGTTGCGGATGGGGCTGCACGCGTACGCCGCGCCCGCACTCGCCGGCTCCGCGCTCTTCTGCGCTCTCGCCGGCGCCGCCGACGCCTGGCAGCGGTGAGTGTTCTCTATGCTAATATTATAATTGGGTAAAATTTGTTTGTTTGTATGTAGAGGAGGAATATCTCAAAAAACCGTTTAGAAAAATAATTTTTGCTTTAGATAGCCTGTTTATTGAGGAAGATTATAGGCTATATAATATCACGCTATGACATTAAGGAGCGAAGTAGTAACCATAAAAGCAAGTGAAACTGTTAGTGGCGGCTAGATTTTTTAATAAAATAGCTGGCAAATGAGCTGGCAACGTGATGTTAAGTGATCACTGCGGCGCATGGATATTTGCAGCACCAAAGGAGTCACAAAAATGTTGCCAGCTTAAAAAAGTAAAACGGATGCAAAGGATTATGAAGTAAGGGAAGGAATGGGAGAGGTGATTGGGCTTCTGATGCTCTCACTCACTACACGAAACGTAGCTATTTTACGCCGATCTTATGGCAAATTGAGGTACTGCCCCGGTTAAATCAATCCGAAGACGAGCTGTAGTCGGTGGGTTTCGACCTCAGTATTAGGCAAGATTATATTTCTTAGTTTTACGGTCGTAATTAACATTTACGAAAGCTACGGCTGTCAAAAATAAAGTCAACTTATGTAAATCTTTATGAAAGTCATAGACCAAAATTTATTAATGTAATTCTTGCCTCTAACTCTCACTTTATGTACGGTAATGTAGTCGGTGAAAGTGCAATACCGCGTACGTAGTTTTTAAGCAAGATCACATTACCTATTCCTGGCCGAATAATTTTAGTAAAACTATTTTATTGTAAAGTATTCTGCGAGTAATAATTAGAGACTGTTTTTTTTTCGGTCGTAGGCTTAATTTCAACTCTGGTCAGTTGTATTTAAAAATTATAATAAAATGAATTATTTGGATCAAATTCATATCGTCAGAATTTATCTCAAAATCAGTTTAAATCTAATATTGTTGACTTACGTATTCGATGGTCGTTATTAAAAACACATATTGATATCATTAAACATTTTTTTTCAGGTATCGTGAATCTGTTTGGAGAGTGATAAACATTTTCGCCTTGCAGAGGGTCTACCAAATAGCAATTTATTGTGTTATAACTATAATATTTAGGCATCATTTATTCGTATGGACAGTGTTCTCCCCCAAATTACTCTATGACTTTGTTGCCACTGTGTTTTCTGTGCAAGCTCTGTCAACGATAGTAGCTATAATACTCTTAACGCACGCAACGAGTTGGGTTACGAGAAAAATTACGTACAAATCAAATTTGTGATAAATATCCTTTAGACTAAACGTGGTGCGATTGTCCTGAAGTCAGTGATCGAATTGTTACAATAATGTACAATTACTGATGTAATGACATGAAAGAAATACACTGGTATTTTTAATGTTTTGGACTTATATATTAATAAATAGGTATTTAAATTAAATTTAACTAGTAAAATATATTACGAGCCATGATTCCAAATATAGTGTTTATTATAGATAGTATCGACTTTGTAAATCATTTTTATCTTCCGGAATCGGAACGATATTGAAATTGTATTTTTTGAAATCTAAATTAAACAAAATCTTTATTTAAGTACAATTTAAAAGGCGTTAAATTCTGTTTTATAATTTATTTCAATTAATTATTTGAATTAAATATAAAAAAAAAGAATACATAATGTGTCATAAACATTTAACCTATTCTTATTGGTTTGCGTGTTCCTTTTTATATACATGTTATTTCAAATATGGGTAAATATTACATAAAATGTGCAGCTTATCCGATTTAAAAAAAAAGAAGCATTTACTTGGTTGTATTTGTTGCCAAAAGTTTTTAAACAATCGGTAAATCTATTAGAACCGATTTTAACACTTTAAAAAATAACATTAAATTTCAAATTAAAATGAGGCTGTGTAAAATTTTCGTTTGTATAAAATTATTTAAGAAAAACTCTAATAATAGTAAAAATCAGGCTATGTGAACCAGAGCAGCTTAGCCTAGCCAATTTGGAACTGATTAATATGCAATTTGCAAATATGACCAATAATATCTTTATCGTATGTTACCATTAGAGAAGATACAAATTGTTCATAATTTTTTTACGATTATATGCATAGGAATATGTAATCAATTGTGTCATGTACAGATTCATTTATAACTGGACGCTGATAAGCAGTACTGTGTCAAGCCACACTGGCTTCATTTTATGAAAATGACGTCTAAAAATGTCAAACCTATTCTTAATAAACATGTTTGAAGAAGTATATATCCACCTTTTCTTTAATTTTTTTATAAAAGGTATAATGAATTTAAAGCAGAATACAATTAATATATTATTTGATAAAAAGTTTTTCAAATATTTGAGATAATTGTATAAATTGCATAATTTGGAACGCACTTGAAATTCGAAACAATTAAGAATATTTTTTTGGTACTGATTTCGTTGATATGACTTCAAATTTGAATAATGTTAAATAGGTGATGCAGTATCAAAATACATCTCCGAATTAGCTTTTTTGTGGGTTGACACATATTGCTTATCAACATCCAACTATCGTTAAAAAATTCTTTACCATTCCAGTTTGTGACTTAATTTATTATTTTTTATATATATTTAGTATGCGATGAAAAATAAAACAATTTTTCGTTTTCGATGCTTTTATTTTCTGTTACATAATGGTACCACCATTGACCTACCAAACCAATATATAAGTAAATAACGTAAATTTTAACGTCTATTTCTATTTCCAAATTTAAAAAAAAAGTATTACACGATTACGTAAGACGAAAAATCGAAAAAATATTAAGAATTTTTCACTATGTGAAATATATATTCTTAAAATGAGCATAAATTATATGTTACTAAAACTCCTAATAAAGCACCAAGTAATTTTAAAAAACGAACAAAAATATAAACTAGTATAAATATTTACTAGAAAGTTATGGCTCACTTTGATATGGTTTCAATTAAAGGTTCTTTGTCTTAAGAATTTACTTCGAAAATATTATTTTCAATTATAAATACATACTTAATACTTTGTTGTGTCAAATATTTTTAATATTTTTTTATATGGAATGAAAATTTTGTTCTTGTTCCATAGCAACTAAGTCAAAATAATAAAAAAAATAGTACAATTTACTTAAATAGACTGCAATCTGGGTAAGTACATATTTACATTTGGAATGCAAATTTTTTATTTTTCCTAAAGCATGTAAAGTTTCAAAAAATATTGAATGTTTTTTTTCACATATAATAATTTTATCTATCACACTATTAAACCTTGTAGGTCATATAAATACGGTTGATACTTAAATTAAATATAATACAATTTTCCTTTGGCAATGCCAATAGAAATAGCGGGATATTTAATAAGCTAACAGAATTAAATATACATAAACAGAAATATTAAATAAAAAAATCCATCCTTTGAAATATCTCTGATCATAATACCTTCCTAATTATTCTAACCTAAAACCCTTTTTATACAATAAAAAATTAGTTACAAATATCGTTCAGAGTGCTGTAGAAACATGAAAATGCCGAAACTGAAAGCCTAGTACAAAACAAATGCAATTATCTAGTCCGCATAGCGCAGGAAATTGGAACATTTTATATTTATAAAAATAAATTTTCGCATGTTAAGGATTCGACTTTTAATATAAATTTTATTGCTTAGTATCCGTCGCCCGTTGCTTCGTACAACGAGGGAAGATGTCTGGATGATATTTTAACTGCTAGAGCTATGTTTTATTCTTGAAACACTTGATACCTCTCCCATTTATGTTACCTTTTCGTTCTCATCATCCTGTTAACAAAAAAAATTATGTAATAAAACTTATCTTTCGCTAGTATTGATGTATAATTTTCAGTCGAATGTATCATATTTTCAAATTTAATATCTAATATATATGGACGCTGATATGCTACTGTGTCAAGCCACATGGACTTCATTTTGTGAAAATGGCGTCTAAACATGTCAAATCTATTCTTAAAAACACTGTTTTTAAAAATCTTTCTTTTCTGTTTCGATAAAAGTGTAATGAATTAAAAACAGATTGTTGTAGGAAAGTTTTATCTAATAATAAGTTTATCAAATATATGAGATTGTTGCATAATCCAAAATTTTGAACACATTTCAATATTCTAAACGTTAGATTAATGAATTTTCTTCCATACTTATTCAGTTTGGATTACTTGAAAATTTTTTTAATAACGATAAATAAATGACGCATTATCATAATTCACCAATATCTCTAAATTTGACCTTTTCTGGGTTGACACATTATTACTTATCACATCCATATATAAATTGTTTTGTAAATTAGTATGTAGTGTGTAATCTCTGAAATTACTGATTCAAAATTAAAAAAATATTTGTGTTAGATATTCCATTTAAGGAAGACTTTAGGCTATACTACAGCATGCTACGAACTCAAAGGAGGGAAGCAGTAACTGTAAGGGCGAGTGAAGTCGTGAGGGGTAGCTAGTTTGCGATATTAATAGCTAGTGCTCATATAAAAATACAAACTCACACTTGACTGTCCATGGTCAAGATAAATTATTCATAAACTTAAACTCATAACCAGGTAACATACATTATTGCCTGGTTCTATTAAATGGTTATCTCAAATATGGATTTATGTACTGTGGATGGGCCTAACTGTGGTCTAAGGTGGCTTGACAGAGGCACCTCACTTTCACAGAAAATCTGGGCTACGGTGATCACTTTACACCAGGTAACCTGTCTGGTCATTTGCCTGCCATAAAAAAAATTGATAGTTTTAAAATAATGACCATTACCACAGCCAAGTCCAATGACCACTGTCAGCCCACCATGGAGCGGCCTCCCATAGATGATGAAGATAAAATGATAGGGTAATTACTTGATATAAGCGTGTCCTCATTGAGACTGCATCTTGTAGCGATAAACGAGAACGCTGGCCACACCCACCAGCAGGCTCAGGATAAACGAGCCCCACATTAACATCTGCAAACAACATACATACATTATACCAAAGCAATCTTTAATTTAAATTACATATACAAAAAATGTTGCCACGCTGAAACTTGATCTATTGATTATTGATGTACTGTTTAATTAATTTTTTTTATACTTTCCTACTACCCTCATTTATTTTTCATCAAAATCGGTTCAGCAGTTTGGTTTTATAATTAAAATAACTGTCATCATCAATCACACTCAACGGCCCCCATTAAGGTCTTGTGACCTTGTGTCGGGAGTCCGGAAGCATACACAACACTAACACAAACACCCAGACCACGACAAATATCCGTATGGCCAATACAGACATTTGCCGTGAGCGGGGATCGAACCCGCGACTGTTAGCGCTACAGTCAGTTGCAGTGACCACTGCGCCAACGTGTCTGTCATCAAAGTACACAAAATTGTATATTTTGGTCTTGAATTAAATTTTTTTCTATATAAAATCTTGTATAGGACAAAATCCTACCTTAGCTCTAGAAGGTTTTTTATCCGGAGCTGGCGTGGGTGATCCAGTAGTGCCCAGCATCCTCTTAGCCAATCTTCTCTCCACAGATCTGTCCCTGGTGGCCTTCTGTTCGCACTTTGACAGCTCCTTCCGTACCCCGACATCTTCAGGGGCTGCAGCTGCAGCAGCTCGAGCTGCTTCCAGGGCTTCGCTGTTACGACCCATGGCTGATAGGATACGGGACTTTCGGTATAGTGCCTTTGCGTTTGTTGGCTGACAGCTTAACACTCTTGTTACCGCCTGTGGGGTTTAAATTTTACCAATTACTTTAGTTATATTGTTAGGTTTTCTTTTTAATAAACAAACTTGTAATGTTTCTGGAAACGGTAAATAATTGTTTAAAAACAAACATATAACTCACATAAAGCCCAGTTCTAATATAATAACAATTTAAGTACACTTTCTTTATCAAAACATGTTCTAGAAATTCATTTTTTTTTAATATACATAGCAGTAATAAAAGGAATTATTAAAAAACCCACAAACACATTACACTGGGTTGCAATAAACACAAATAAGTCAGATATATCCTAAAGATCCAAAAAAAAAAATCTAAATAAACCCTACCTGCAATGCAGCGTCATAAGCACCAGCCTTCAACTGAGCAGCCGCCATATTGTTGTGGACGCGCAGTCGTTCGTCCAGCAGGGCGTGCAAAGCATCCGAGGTGGGTGACATATCCCCAGTGGGAGTGGGGTCCGTAATTCCCCCTTCACTCTCATCCAGTACATCTAGAGCCCGTCTATACAGTTGAACAGCTAACTGGGCCTCACCGCGACCATACCACCAATTACCGCGACAACGACGGCGGATACTGAAAATATAATTCTATTTTTAAAAATAATAAATGGATTTTAAAAGTAAAATACCTATTTTATTTTAAAAACAAAACTACTGCACTGATTTGATAAACAATCTATGGGACTAATATAAACGCAAATACCCTTTCAAAATAAAAAATCAATATTGGTTCAATAAAACATATGCTAGTAATTGAGAACCTCTTCCGTTTTTGAAGTCGGATAAAAATATATGAGACGAAATAATAAAATGCACCACACAAATAACAACAAAAAAAGAATTAATCAAACCGGTCAAACCATTTTCGACTAAATGGTCAATGTCCTAAACAAATTCAAAATTGCTCCATTTTTGGAAGTTGGTTAATTAGACCAAGCCATCGACCATCAGAAATTACAATTATGTAAATGACGACCTTACTAATTCCTTATAGCCATTGGTCCTTGCCCAACAGCGGGATGTTTGCAAGCTTTACTACTTTTATATAGGATGTGGGCTCAGATTTCTTTTACATCGAATAGTATCAACATAATATATCTAAGTATTAATTTATTTATAAAATGTCATCAAGCCCGCGCTAAGCCTAATCGGCGCCGTCGTGCAACTGTCTTATATGCGCCTTTTTTGTAGGCGATATTAGTAGAAAATGGTTTAGTCCAATCAACAAGTCTTCTCCGCAAAGTTTTTAATACGAAATCCAATGTAAATATTAAAAATTTGAAAATTTTAAGGATAAGCCCGGCGCCTTTTTGACTCGGCGACGTCGTGCCACGCACGACTTTGCACGTATGGACGGCGCGGGCCTGAATGTCATTGTCTAAAATGCATTTCATGTTACAACATTCATTATCAAATCATAAATTGTGTAGTTTTTTTACAAAGTGTACTATGAATATATTACAATATTTGCCTAATAATAATCAAAGCATCTTATAGTTATTTGTTTACTAAAATAATAATTATGTCAACGTTAATTGAAGTCGATAAAAAATATGTCAAAAGTTATTCAAGTTTTATATAGATACATTAAAAATAAATAATTAAAATTTTTAAAATAATATGTCTCGAATGTATTTATTACCATTTTAGTGATTTTGCTGTGATTATATCTTTATTACTGTTATTGTACAACTTTTTGAAAGAGATTATACAAATGTATGTCACATATAATAGATAATGATATCTACAATTGTGACGTTGTTGGAATACTCAATGAATCAGGTGCTTTCGGAGATAAGACTGTATCTTATTTATATACACAAACAACTACAGAATATAGAACAGATCTTTAGCTTTAATGAACAATCTGTTCCAATGATCTGTTACGGGGACAACACTATTATTTGATTGAGACAAGATACAGAAAATATTTTTACGAGTTTGTCTTTTTTGTTGTTACCCATCTATCAATGAAAGGTAAAAATAATTTAGAAGATTTTCACCTCAAAAGTACAATTTTATTATTTTATATTGTCTAATTTTATTGTAATTTGTTTAAACCTAAATCATTTTAGTAATATAAATGCATCTTAGAATCAGTAGTTTTTTATATTATCCCTAAAAATAAAATGTAGCTACAATGACAATGAAAACAAATGAAAATGAAAGCAAAGCCATGAGCAGAAGCTAATATTCAATTACAATATAAACAATTAAATGGAACAAGGAAGTAGATAAATATTTAACCTTGACATAATAAAAAAAATATATCATCTGTTCTATTTTATATCCGATACAAATTGAAATGTTACGAAACTAGAAACAAGGCAGTATTTTCATAATATAATACAACAAAAATATAAATCATTAACAGTTCTTAACAATTGTTTTTGCTTTATATTAAGTAAAAAACGACAAGGTCAAACAAACATATACAACTCGGCGTTATTGTTTCATTTAAATTAAATTCATTTAAAATTATAATTTCTCGCTCACCCAATTTCCATTCTTTCAGCGATTGGTAAAGTTTCATGATCTGGTTCCTCAGTCCAATCGTGTAATTCTAAACGAGCTTCGAGCCATGTATCAGCTCCTATCGGTGCACCTTCATATTTGGGCCCGTCCACCTCACCTACTAATCCGAGGCTCTCACCAGCTTTAAGACCATTGTCTCCATAACCAAACCTTGGTGCTATTTGAAGAAGACATGCTTCCCCTTTATACATAAGAGTTAATGCTAAGTCCAATCCTTGAAGGACCTGAAAACATATTGAGAATTATTGCAACAACTATATAAATAGTTGATTACCAAAAATCTATTCTTAACTGCTCATTATATTTATTCTCATTATATATTTCTCATTTAAGTTTCATTTAATATTTCCTTATATTTTATTATTTCTTTATTATATATAAATATTTAAAGTAACCTATAACTTTACTTTACTTTGAAAAATACACTTATAAGTAAAACTTATTAGTCATTCTTTGTCAGATTAGAATTATATCCATTAAACATCCATAGCATTGTTCATTACATATTGCTAGTACCCGTATAGAAGGTAATCTACATTCAAAACTAGTGTTCAGACTTGACAGTTTAAATACTCTAGAGATCGCTATAAAGCAATAAGACCGCCTATTGTACTATATATTTTTTGTTTTTCATATTTAATGTAATTTTTCTTTTTCTGTTAAAATGTTGTGTACAATAAAGAGTATAAATAAATAAAAATAAATACTGTTTCAAAAAAATTTTTTGAAGTAATTCAAATGATATAACATAATAGAATATTCTTATATATTTTAAATATTATTGTGTAACAAATGGATGAGTGTTTAAGTTTGGCCAATGATAAGCATGTTTAATAAAAAATTATGATTTTGTCAATTATCAAAATAAAAGATTTTAGAAATAATAATCACATTATAATGCTTTATTAAGGAATCATACCATTTAAGTAGTATGCATATAAACTTTTTTTGAGATTAATTAACCATAACAATCACATACAAGAAATTCAATAAGATAATGGTCAGGTAATGATAATGGGTTCAATTAACAAAGATAACATCAAAATCATAACATATACAATAATCATATTTATTAAATAAATATTTCACCAACATTTACTTACTTCATTGTCACCCAAATATATTTTAATATGATCTCGTTTCTCAATCAAATTTTGATTACCATCTCGTAGTTTAAGTTCATAACTAATTCTGCATATATCACTTCTTTGTGGTCTGAAGCCACTTGATTCATCACCTGTCTTTAGTATCTGCAATTTAATATTAGCTTGTAATAGTCGTGTTTAAGATTTTGCTTTTTAAAATATTTTCAAATACACTTTACAACTTTTTCACCTTTTTCAAAAGTGCCCCAGATCCTAATAAGTCCTGCCATTCTTCTGGTGGTTTGTCTGCTTGTTTTTCTTTTTCTGCCGCGGCTGCTTCAGCAAGTTTCGCTTCCTCGATTTCGTGTGCTGCGGCCGAAGCCAAGTCTTCAAACGAACTGCTCTCAGACTTGTCAATCAACGTAGGCTCTCCTTCACTCATCTGCAAACAAGAAAATTTAACTCGTGATTCGCAATCTACGTTTAATTACGTAAATAACCAGTTCGTCAGCTTACAACTTAAAATTGCGTATTTATAAATCTTACTAAATTTAGTGTTGTTTTTATAATAAACTCACCTTTTTATATTAGTACAGACGTATTTTTATTTTATACCTTGATACAAAATATAAACAAAGATCTTAACACATGACATATATAATTGAATTGTTTTCAATACGTGTTAAGATGACAATTCAACTTTCTGAATTAACTATTTGTTTGTTGAATGAAATGAAATTTTGCCAAAATGTGTAAGACCTACTTTATTTACACAGATAAAATAGAAAATTTTAATCAAGACACGCACAATAAGACAAGTCGTTATTTTAGCCAGGCCTTTAAAGTGTGTGACTTGTAAAGTTTTACACATTTTAAAAGTTCGCTAAATATTAATTGTTATTTTTCAATTATCTTCTTTTAATCAATTATATAAGATTAAAAGAAGTTCTTGTCTTTAAGTTGTATCATTACAAATAGTATGAATCTATGATTATACAAGTTTTTCAGTGAATTATGCGAAAAGCAAAAACAAAACTGAGACACACGAAGCGTGCAATATTATTTTGATTCTTGTCGTATGTCTGATATTCGTTAATTTTTGTTAACTGTAGTGGTCCTATTTAGCACAATTGTTAATATAAATTGTTGTTAATACTTGTTAATAATATTTAATAAATTTACATTAAAACAGGTACTGTAAATGCTACTTAACCATTTCGGTTCGAAAAGAATGTCAAATTGACATTTAACATATAATATCTTTGACATATTGAATTTTACATTTTATAATTTTAAATTGCAAAAAAATATAGACCATAAACATTACATTACATTATTACACTTATATAGATCAGTGAAAATGCAGAAATATGAAAAGCTTGAAAAAATTGGTGAAGGAACATATGGCACTGTTTTTAAAGCTAAAAATAAAGAAACTCATGAAATAGTTGCACTCAAGCGAGTAAGATTAGATGATGACGATGAAGGGGTTCCATCATCCGCTCTGCGAGAAATTTGTCTACTTAAGGAGTTGAAACATAAAAATATCGTCCGTCTTTACGACGTGTTACATAGTGAGAAAAAATTGACTTTAGTATTTGAACATTGCGATCAGGATTTAAAGAAATATTTCGACAGTTTAAACGGCGAAATTGATCTGGACGTCGTCAAATCGTTTATGTATCAGCTCCTTCGAGGCCTCGCATTTTGTCACAGTCATAATGTACTTCATCGTGATTTGAAACCTCAAAATTTGTTAATAAATAAAAACGGAGAATTAAAATTAGCCGACTTCGGCCTCGCTAGAGCTTTTGGCATTCCTGTAAAATGCTATTCAGCTGAGGTGGTTACTCTGTGGTACAGGCCTCCTGATGTTTTATTTGGAGCTAAACTGTACACAACTAGTATTGATATGTGGTCTGCTGGGTGCATATTTGCAGAACTAGCTAATTCTGGAAGACCCTTGTTCCCTGGGTCAGATGTTGATGATCAACTTAAAAGGATTTTCAAGCTGCTCGGTAGGATACATGTAATCTTAAATTTTATATATTACATCCAATATTGTTTTATTACAATTTAAACCCATATTTTCTTATAGGTACACCAAATGAAGATACCTGGCCGGGAGTAACACAGTTACCCGATTACAAACCATTAGCAGCTTATCAGCCTAGTTTAGGGCTTGCCCAGGTAGTCCCGAGGTTACCAGCTCGTGGGAGAGATCTCCTCACTCGCCTGCTGACTTGCAACCCAGCGTTAAGAATGCCAGCCGATGATGCCATGGCCCATACTTACTTCCATGACCTCAATCCGTCAGTTAAGAATGACCGATGTTAACAATCAATACACCCGTACCGGTGTACCTCTGAACTATTATTTAGTGTTAAGAATCAAGACATTGATGAGGTGCAACAGTGTTGTGATGAAGAAACATGAATTTTCAAACAATTACTGCGTTTCAAGGCAAAGTCGTGTGTCACTAGAATTTTAATTGATATTGGGATCATCGATATTAATAATTAATTTTAGTGATTCAAATATCGAAGTTCAAAACTTATTTGTCAGTTTATTATTAAGTGTACAAGATTTTTCTTATTAACATATGTATATGTTTTACTGCCTAATTATTTTGCTTCTTGTATTTTTACAAGCTTTTATTTTTTGTTAAGATATATTGCATGTTAGAATAAATGATGCCTCATGTACAAAAATGATAAGTAAAGTTTTTTTATAAAAATCAGTTAGCCACTTTCCACTTAGTTCAAAAATTGCATATGAATAATTGTCTTTATGTCAATAATGACATAACTGATTGTGAGAAAAATATTTTTAGGACAGAGCTTTTTTAATACCACTAATTAATTTTTGTAAAAAATATTGATCATTTTTGTGCTCATGGCAAATTAAAGTCAGTAATGTTAGAATATAGATATAACTGTCTGTATATATCTCCATGACATTAAATTGATAGATTATTTATGAATTTATGAATGTAATTATAAAGTAGATTTTTGCATTTCTTTTTTATATAGCAATAGCATAAAAAATTGTAAACAAAAGATCAGTAATTACTTGATAAGTAATTTATTTTGATGATTTATTTCTATGATTATTTTTATAATTATATTTATTTACTTTATAAGTATTAACAGTAATGTATAAATTTAGACTCTATTTAGAAATTAGATTAATGTTTATGTAAAAAAACAAGAATTGATATTATAAGAGATTTAGCTCTGAATTATATGATCTCATAGGTTCTTATAGTAAGCTAGTAAGGGTTGGTAAATTATAAATAGTAATAAAAATCTTCAGGTCTGACTGAATTTAATAAAATGACTGTAGTTGTATACCCTTTTATAGTAAAATTCATTAAACATTTGAATTATAAATAGAATATTTGTTTTTATTTCAATATCTATAATTGTCTGAGTAACATGCCAAAATCACTGAAACTATTTTAATAAAACTTTGTTTGCCTATGATTGTTTTGTCATATTTTTAATTGTTGCAAGTTATGACTGAAGTTGATGACAGATATATAACAAAAACCTCGCACACAAAAAAAAATATTTTTTATAAATCTATAAGTAAAAATTTCTGATGTACAATATTTATTTTCAGTTTTGATGCTCATTTTTTATTATTTTTTATAATTTTCACCATTTTATCCTCCAACCTTTTCCTCCAATATTCTTAACAAGGTATGTAATAGCTGTAAATGGTTTCTATGACAATTCCATTTCAGCTCTTTTCCGTTTCCTATGATTCGCTACCATATTTGCTGTTGTTAGTGGGCAGTCCCCTATTTTGAGCCAGCTTGAAAGAGCTCTCTCTGTAATAACAGCCGCTTCTGTCCTCTCACGCTCACTCGCTGATAATGGTTGTACAGAATTGATGGAATCAGTTGATACACTCGCAGATAATATCATTTTGAATCTTTGCCTGAATGTCTGAAAAAATTATATCAGTTTTAAATAATTTATTAAAAATCGAACAAAATTTTATAATACATAGTAAAAAAATATTTAAAAAATGATTTGGAAAACAATTTATCTTACACTATTCTCAAATTATTTTACAATAGAATAATTTAATAAAAACTAATTTGAGTATTGCCTGTAATAAAAAGCTATGAATTTTAATTTACATTCCTATATATGATAAAAAATTATTAGTAGAATGTAACCAAATGTGACTTACATTTAAAAGAGTTGATGAAACTTCCCCTTTTATATCATGTTTTGCAATGTAACATCCTAGTTCATAAAAATGCTGTCCCAGTTTATGCATATCAACAGTGCATGCATCGGCGTTGAGAATTTCTCTATAAGTTTCTTTATATATTTTGGGTAGATCTATGCTTACTAGAGGAGGTCTTCTTGTATACAATGAATCGGCAAGCCAAAGTGGTATTTCAATATTCGTTCCAGCTTTAAGATCGCTTTCAGATGCGGAAGGATCCAAAAACCCTAAACGAGATTATTAGAAGTTAATGTTATACAAGAGACCAGTATAATACTCACGAAATTGAAAATTAACTTACCCATTTTTGGTAAATCAAGCAAAAATTTGCAAGGAACTTTTTCATTAGTAACTAAAATATCTGATATAGAAAGGTAATTTGAACTTGTCATTGTAATATGAAGGTATATATTAAAAGTAACAGAACTTATATATAACATCCACTTTTTAAATTCAGTTTCAAATCAGTACATGTAAACTGCAACTTGATTTTTGACGTTTAGAAGTTGACTGTCTGTTGACAGTTATGTCTATATAACAACCTAGAAATAAAAAATAGAGATAAAAAACTCACCAAATATGCTATCGTGACCTGGTTTTACAAATTTACAAAATTACTTTCATAAATAATAAAAATTTTATGAAGTCCATAATATTATTTAATAATGATACCTCATAACTATAGATATGTTATAATCTTAAGGATTTTAGTATCCAGTATGCTGAACATCTTAGACGACGTTGCCTAGCAACCAGCTATGAATGCTTAACATATTATTTAATGTTTAATATTATAAATATGAGCTTCTTTATTCTTATAATTATAAGCTTCTTTCTGTTTGCTAACTAGACATTTGACGACCTAGTCAAAATTGTAAAATTGAAAATAATTAACAACAAATTGTTTTAAATCAGTATGAACTTAAATATCGATACCTCCCACGTAAGTTATTGTAAGCCACAAAATTGCCGTTAGCGTTTTTACTGAATACTACACGAATTTGCATTGCTTAATGCATTCAAAGTGAAAAAATACCAAAAATCTTTTTTTTTTCAAGGAAAGATACAATAAAATACGCTTGAAAAAAGGCGTATTTTGTTGTAACTTTCAAACTAAAACGGATTAAAAGTGCTCTACTGTAAAATTGTAATTTTGGGGTTACAACAACTTACGTGGGAGGTATCGATATATAGTTTCAAGGTGGTTCTCACAAACAAATCTCTTATTCAATTGAGCAAAAAGACCAATAAACCTCTTAAAGTTGACCACTGACAGAATGAATGTAATGCATAGACATAGAGATATGGACTGAGGACGGCTCTGAGACATAGCAAGCAAGTCATAGCGACAAACAAAAAGTACACTAATAGTTGACCTTTTCTTAGATTCTGATACATACAATAATAAAGAAATAGGTAAATTCATATAATAATTTCAATAAAATGATATAAAGAGAACTCAGACTATTATGCTTATGTTCTTAGAAAATGAAGCAAAAATCCAAAAACTTATCCAAAAGTTATTAAAAAACCTGCAAATTTGTAAAGTTAAAAAAATACAGAATACATGAAAATCTTTTCTTTATTATGTACAAATAACTATAGCATAATAGTTTTTTAATGTGGAGAGAGAAATGAGTCTATTATTTAAAATGATAAAATCTATATTATACAACTTTACCCATGTAGAAATAAAGCATTTTTTCACCTATCAGTCCTAGGCAACAATTATAAAGAGACATTTACTTATTTTTCTATTTCAGAATTCTCAATTTTTTGAGCTTATTATGCTCAGTCCATATCTCCTTCCATTTTTATAATAGAAAGAAACAGAATAAAATATATAACATTGTACAATATTGTGATTAAATGTTTGTTTTTAGAACTTAAATAAAACAATTATAATTTATAAAAAAATATATTTAAAAAATCAACATTGTTAGCAAAAAATGATTGTTAATATTTTATTTGCAGTGCTTATAGACTAATTCAACAAGTTCACTCTTTTTTAATCCAGTTAAAGCTGGTAAATTTTGTATGTCCTTATACTTTAATATTTGTTTCAATTGTGGTACCGTGTAGTCGTTAATTTTTTTGTTTTGTAATTTAGTACTTAATAAATCTTCATCAATATTATCAACTTTTTGCTTTTTGCTACTTTTCGCAGCTGTTGCTGCTCTTTTTAGAGGCACAGAACCAAACGGTCCAAACAATTCTTCAAATAATTCATTGTCTATGTCTTCAAACTTCTCAGGATCTAACTTTGTTGTATCAATTAATGGCACATCATCTTCATCCTCTAAAGCGATTGCCTCTATAGCTCGATATTTATATTGTACTTTAGGGTTTTCAAACATATCTGGTTTAAAATCAAATGTAAGATTATTTATAATATTTGATAACATTTTTTTATGTGCATTTTCAATTGATGAGCTTGATTCATTATCATCATCTTTTATTTTTAGTTCTCTGACACTTTCTACAAATGGTATAATAATGACATCAAAACCTACATCTATATCTAAGTTTAGTGGCCTGGAACATGGATTTAACGCTACAATTAGTGGTTTAGCATTTATTCTTGTGGATAAAACACAAATAGCAACTACACCTGTATCACTACAAGCCTTGTGTAAAGCTCTAAAAGCTACTGTTGAACCTTCTATAATACTTTCATTTGGAAATAGGAAGTAACCCATTTTCAAATACCACTTCTCTTTGCAAACAATAGTAGCAGGTTTAAAACCTAGGAGTTTCATCATAGGTGGTCCAAATGGATTTCCTATCATTTTCATTTCTTTATCAGTAAACTCCACCCTTTCACTGCCATATTCTTGATAATATAGTAACTCGGATTTCAGGAGAGGAACTTGTTTTGGCTTGTTTTCTACATTCTCATCCTCATCATTGTCTAAAACAACCTCCTTCATGGTTTTGGTGACACTAGTAAGTGGTGTATTAGTATCTCTATCTAAGTTAACACTCTTCTTAGAGGATTGGCCAGGCCCCTTTAAAAGTGTGTATACTCCAACTCCAATATTAAAGTCTTTACCAATTTCAAAATTTAATTTTGCCACTGCCAAGTGTCGATGGGACTCTTGATACATTAGTTTTTCAATCTGTGCAACATCCCATACTGGTTCAGGCATGGGTATATCTGCCCCTTTATTAGCAATTTTCCACAAGTTTTTATAGTATGGATCTATTGAATAACCGTGATCAGAAACATTAATTATTTTTATATCTATATTAGCATCAGCTAAGTCTGTAGCTCTATTAGTTGTTGGTTTTTTATCGTCTGCTATAGGTGGGGTGTCTAAACGTGTTAGTATTATAACAGTTCGCTTTGATAATTGCCTTTTGCAGTTAGCAAACATTTTACTACAATGCCAAAGTGCATCTGATAGCTTAAACTCTTTTGCTTCTTTAAAAGATGTAATATCGGTTTTTTTAAGTTTATTGTAGTCATCTACGCTGGGAATTGACAGGGGTATTATTTCAATAACAGGTTTGGTGTCAAAATTAGAAGCGGTACTTTCTTCAGTTCCAAATATGCATACACCGACGTTCTGAGAACTTGCTAAACGCATATGTTGTTTTATAAGTCGACATGTCGCTGCATGTACAACTGCATAGATGTTGTGCTTCGAGTTTTCAAAAGCGTTAATCAAAATGATTGTACCTGGAACACCTCTCCATGATGGTTGAAAGTCGGTTTCCTCGTCAGAATCCATAACATTAATATTACGACTCACAAATATTCACTCTTTGTATTTAAGTATATTTATTTATCTTTATATACAAAATTTCTTTCTTCTTTCTGTCTTTATTTTGTTTTGTAGCTTTTAGTATACAAAATTTCTTGTTTGACATGTAATAATTATTTATGAGTAATCAAAAACTTTCAAGTTTTAACTTGCAACTACGACTGTCAACTTCAATTTTTTGATTTTGACATCGACATTTAACATAAAGTCGAGAAAGTCCACATTGCCTTAAGAAATTAATTATATATAAATTATAATATGTATTTATCGTCCTAAGTCCCAGGCGCCTTCTGGATTAACAAATAATAATAATAATAATAAAACAAATATATTCTACACATAGAACGTTCGGTCATAATGATATCCAAATTATTATTGGTACAACCTTTTCCTAGTGAAATCGCAGTCACCTGGTATAGGCGGTTAATAACATGGCTAGCTAGTTGAATCATTACGACGTTTAAAACCTTAAATATCGCAGCTGATTGAAAAGTTTTTACTTAGTTTCGCCACCGAAGCGCTAGTTTCTTTAAGTTTATTTTGTAGTCAACTAGTTGAAATAGGCGTTTGAGTGCACGTCCAGTTCTTCCATTGAACAATGCCATTTATTGACACAACTTAATGTTAATTTGCCTTATAATTGAACACAACGTTTAACAGTAGACGACGTTCAGCTAACTGATTAATTGTAACTTTGTTAGGATGACCATTATTTAATGGAGGCAATTAAAAATAAAATACATAATTGTTGATGTTAATCATCTTAGATTATAATAAATTAAATTCAAGAACAGTATCTGTTAATATACATCTAGAGGCGTCGATGAAGTAGCTCCCCCCTGCTGTAACAAAGAGTTGGTACCATTCGACACTTAGCGTCCGGAGCCGCGAAGGCCAGCTTGTGTGTTGTTACACTTAGGCGGAGAAACTGTCAACCCTGCAGCAATGGAGACGTTAAAAATCCTAGTTGTCCTAATCCTAGTGAAATATCAAACGACAAACCCGAAAGATGTTAACATCATCTTGTAAATTTCGCAGTTAACTTGTTGAAAATGCCTGCGGTTTTACTCGCGATTAATATAATTCTTTCGGTAATGTCTGAATCTAGTCATGTGCCTAAACCACTCCCGACCCAAAGAACAGCACCCCTGTCTCCTGTTGTTATTCTCGCCTTGAGTACTTGCCGTAGAGTTTGGTTGACGATTATTTACTGCTATGATTCTACGAGCTTAGCGTGGAAGGTCTTAAGATTAACCCATAGAAACATACAATCTCTTTGGGTTTATAACATAATTATAATTTAAATAATCAACCAAGTTGACCAATTAGCAATGAAAATTACAAAATAAAATTTTAGATCTTATCAAATTGTAAGTTTTTTTATTTATATTATGTTACCTATAACTCCGTAGCATATGAGCCGTGGGAGCTAAAAAATGCAATATTGGACGCGTTTGACGCATGGTCTTTGTTAACTAGTTGAATACGTGCAAGAAAAGGCTAGTATCGTTGGCAGCGGGTGCTATAGTCACCCGACGGGAGGGTGTGATTAGCGTGTCAGGGGGCATCGGGCGGGCGAGGCAGGGCGCGAGCGTGCGCAATGCAGCCGGCGTCACGGGCGTGCGCGACCCGTCATTCGTCAGCCGGACCACGCCGCGGTGCCAGCCAGTCGCGCCGCCGAGACCGATCTCGAGTGAGCTTACGAGCGAAGCCGTGTGACGTGGCGCTCGGGCGCGACACATCCGAGCCGGTAGCACGCGTGCGCGATCGAGCGCGTGCGCGGCGCTCCCTGCGCGACGACGAGCCGCGAGCATGCGAGGAGCACGGCGCTGCCGCGCGTAGCGAGCCAGGCCGTGCGCGCCATCGCCATGGGCTGCGCCTCGTCCGCCGAGGAGCGCGCCGCGCTTGCACGCAGCAAGCAGATCGAGAAGAACCTGAAGGAGGATGGCATCCAGGCCGCCAAGGACATCAAGCTGCTGCTCCTTGGTAATGGGGCTTCCTCTATCTCTTTCTCGATGATGCGCGCGCAAGTCCCGCGACCGCCGGTGCTCTATCGACTGCCCGTTCGTTATGAGCGAAACCGGTATCCGGCGCATTGATATTACCGGTCCGCTTGTTGCTTTGGGCTTTTGATTTCAGTATACACAAATATAATGAAAATGAAACACGATTTATTTTCTTGATTTGGAAACTACGTGAGGTTGAAAATTAATATGAACATTTTTATCATGCAAGATAACAAATATTCAGTCTTGTTAAATATATAGTTGACAATATTATTCAATGGAAGCAATAGTATGATAACGCCAATTATAAATTGTAATTACCTGCAGTTTTAACTGCATTTGTTTCGCTAAGTTTGTATTTAAAAAAAATATATGAAAACTCAATAAATTAGTTCAAACATGCCTACATAGACAATAAAACGAATAATGATATATGAAATAAAAAAAACTCGTATCTGCATAGGTTTTAATTATATATTTCTTAACCAATAAATTTTTACTCATCTTTAAGGCTCCTCTAATCTCTCATTATTATCTGTAATAGTACCTTAATAAGTTAAACAGTGATAACATTATTGATACCATGTACCTACATAATATATATTTTATGTACAAAAAGGCATACAAATATACATCCTAATAATCTTATTTTGATTATTATAACAATATAAATTCTAACACAACGGTCGTTGCCTCAATCACTGGAAACTACCTGTAGACTATAACTTCTTTGGGGTATTGCCAACTGATGCCGATTAGACACGGTGATAACTTATCGTTATCAATATTACCAACTACAGTATCATCCACTTTTTATTTAAACATAAACTATTATTTCCATAATACAAAGCTATTATTGAATTATTAAAAATTATAATAAAATATGGTCTGGTCTATCCTACATGATATTTTTTGTAATTTTCATTTTATATTGTAAACTCGTTTTAAAATAGGAAGTTATCTATTATAGGGACCTAATTCTTAAAATACTTGATTATCGTAATTTTAATAATTTAATTTTTTTTGGACATGCTGTATTATTTTTACATAATTTTTTCATCTCTTTCGCGTGAGCATTTAGTTTCACGCATGTGTGAGCGAGCTGGAACGTACCGTGCCGAATAAAGCCGAACGTCAGTCGAGCGGGGCGCGGTCGCCGTCAGTCGTCACGGAGTGGAGCTGGTGCTTGTCATCCGGCCGCCATTATCTCATATGAATTCATAAAATCAATTAAACTTTTCGCTGTCGTTACGGGTTTTAGTGTCGTGTGTACTATAGGTTCGTGAAAGTTACAGGGATTCGATCGTTTTTATAAGTGTCGAAGCACGCTGAATCAGTGATCAGTGATATAGTTAGGTTACTGTGTTGAGTGTTAACGTTGTGTAGGGTGGCTCCGGTTAGGCCGGGGCGGCAGGACGCGATCGGAGCGTATGCAAAGGGAGCGGTGAGAGCGCGCCCGGCTCGGGAGTCGGGGCGGACGGCAGCCAGAGCACAGGAACAGCTGCCGACATGGGGTGTACTCAGTCGGCCGAGGAGCGCGCGGCGGCTGCCCGAAGCCGACAGATCGAGAGGGACTTGAAAGAGGATGGCATTCAAGCTTCTAAAGATATAAAGTTATTGCTGCTAGGTACGATATAGTACAGTTGCCGGTGCTCATGACCGCACCCCGAGTATTGAATGCGAATTTTGCGGTTTATAAAATGTTCTGTGCTGGGTACTCATTGTAAATTAATTAAAAGAATAAATAATTATTAAATTTATTGACGATTATACACAATCAGGTCAGAGGCATGTAGGAATCGCAATTAGCTTTCTCTTGAAACTAATCAGTATGCTGGTATGCATCATTGTTCCGTATTCGTACGAAAGTGTTTATTTGTTTTATAATTAGCATACTAATAACTTCAGTTTTTATTTATTATGGAAATTTAGGTTTCTTAAAGATGGGACATAAACAGTCAATATTACAATATTATTTATCTATTATATATTAACATCCAGCAATAAAACATAAAGACACTATCATATATACTAACCATATATATAGACTATCATATATTATATAATTATCAAATAATTAGTTTATCATGTTTATTATTTTTTATTACATTCAATTGTAATCATCCATAGTTCAGCATTAAAATCATACATTGAAAATTAAACCATTGTAAAAGTTACAAAATTAATGAATATTACAATGCTTGACAATTTTTCCTGCATATCACATTTTCCTTATAAAAACATGTACTCATAATTATCTAAGTATTTTAAACAGTACAATACATACTGTTTAATAGTATTAACTTAAGCCAGATATTATTTTCATATGTCAAAGTTTCAATACAATTCTACTTTTTTTGGAATAGTTAGTAATTAAATAATTCAATCATGCATAAGGTTACTTTTAAAACAATCTAGCCATTTAAATGAAAAAATAACAGACTTTTACTCTGAGTTAAAAAGAAACAAACCGTTTTAAAACATGTTCCAAGTTTGTTGGCACATTTCCTTGTTTTAGTAGCATTTATTGAATAACTGGAACTTTATCTCAAAAATACAGAGCATTTCATTGTTATATACATCTAAAACCATATGTACATGCGATTTTAAAATTGACTTTAAAGGTCTTTAAAATAGATTTCAGCCAATTAGTTGGTATATTAGTCAACTATAAGGAATGTTTCTCATACTTATGAGTTCCAATTTAATCTAATTCTCGTAGTTTCCTTTCATTATAATTTTGCTATTAATAAATTATTTTTCTTTTGCAATGATAGAACATGTATAAGGTTTTTCTATTATATGAAAAGCTTTTTTAAAAGACATGACACAATGAAAAATCTTACAAATGTATATGACATTTTAATATTATGCAGTTAGAAAAATGAAAATATATTAAAATATTTACACCACTTAATGAGTGTTTTACTCATATGCAATAAAAATTAAGAAGCTTGTCTAAAAATTATAAGATACAGCTTACAATTATCTGAAACTGGGTTCCATACCTTATCTTAATTTTTTTACCTTATATACCCATATATAAGTCTACAATTAAATAAGTATAAATGCTAACAAATGCAGTAGATATGATACACAATAAATGAATATCAGTATTAAAGAATTGCATGTTCCCTTTACTGAGCATATTTCTATTAAGTTGCATTATACTTACTTTAATAGTATATTGTATTTAGAATACTCTGTTATTTGTTTCCAGTTTATTTTTTTTCAGACAATTAATAATGGTTTTATGTATTTGTAGTGTGAACTAAAAAAATATAAAAATGACATATACATTTGCAAGATTTCTCATGCAAATACCAATAAACTTTATTATTAGCATCATACATGCGAAGTAAACTCTGGTACCTCTGAAACTATTTTAAAAATGATGGTACTACTTGGATAGTACATTATTCTAGATAGTCATAGACAATACTTTATGTATAAATGCATACATTAAACCAAATTTAAATTCATGTAAGAAAAGCCATAATCAAAACCTAGTTCTGCCACAAATAGGCTATCTAACACAATATGAATTGTAAAAATTGTACTATCTCTCTCTGATTCAATCTCTCTGATTAACATATTCAGATAAATGGACAGATTCTCAGACAGTTAGGATTACTAACATGCTATACACCAAAAGACATAGATAAATATATTAAATAAAAAATAGTAAAACCCAAAAATTAGGTATATAATATGGTTTTGTTTTGACTCGTAAAACATAACAGCTAATGTCATTACACCATTTAAAAGTGAAGTGCAGTAATTATAGAAATTTAACCATATTTTCATTAATTATCTACTAAAATAACGAACTTTGATAAGAAGTAATTAACAATGCTGAATGCAAACATAATTAGGTTATTTGTTTCCCTAAGAGCATTATATAAAATGATTTTGCTAATATTTATGGCACAATACAATATGTTTTTCACCCACAATTTAGTTATTAAGAGAAAGCATTTACTTAGTTTCAAACCTAACTGCTGATTGGCAAAAATTAGTGCAATTTTTAAGGATTTTAATGTATACCTTGAGATAGTCTATCCTCAAGCAAGATTTGACTTTCGTTTAGTACTCCTTCTCACCAATTTTCTGTATCCAATACTGGTCTAGACTTTTCCCACCTCCCAAAATTATATATAGTGTTGGAGCTATTGTCACTGGTTATGAATGTTAAATAATTTTTCCTAATATAGTAGTATTTAAAGAAAGGCCATAAAAGTAATAAGTTGAAAAAATTTAGCATTCTTTCCTTTATTTGACTTAAAAAGGTAAACTTAGTCTCATATTCTTTTGTTTCTATTTATAACCTGTATATTTACAACACTGATAATAATTTCTGATATTTTAGACTGTCTCTGTATTAAATATATATGTTTTATGTTTATGTGTTTCACAATCTTTCTACTTAAAAGTCACCTGACTCGTAACCATAGTAGCAAATAACTGCAATTCTAATGTAAGTAATTTATGATGGTATGATTATTATGTAAGTTATATTATTTTCATAAAAAGACCAACTTTACTTACGTTTTTTGTGTAAAGTTCTAACTTAATGAAATTTTTGAGGAAACAACTAAATATAGCGCTTTTTAAGAACAATTTTTTTACTTATTCTGTTTTTATGTTTAACGTTGATTCATGCGTTTAACAAAAATTATAAGTTTCTCGAGTAAGACATTAATAATTTACAGTTTAAAATGTTAGTTTAAGGAAGTCATTGCCTTTGTTACTCATTTACTATAATATCATTTACTATATGAGTCACTAGTTGTTTCCATTACGTAAAAAAAGAACTGTTTTTTTTTCACCATTTTGGGCATCTAATAAATTAATTCAGTCAGAAATAGAAAATATTCATTAAATTTATGTTATGTTATGTTAGGTTAAAATGTTAGAAAAAAGGTTGTTATATTGTACATGCTGTACCCGGCATGCGTTGCAATGCCACCTAAAGTAAATAATTCTTTTTGCCAGGAACCCTCGCGGGCGTCCTCCGAACACCCTACGAAAGTTTCATCACAATCCGATCAATGGTTTAGGAAAGCATAGAGAACAAACATACAACCATTGATTTTTATTTTTATAAATTGAGCATAAGAAATCGTTTAGCGTTTTTAGTTTGAAATTGAAATAGGATTTTTTTCATGAAGTCAAGTAGTAAATAATAATTCGCCCGAGGGCGGGCGCATTGCAGGCTCGGATAAAATTTCCATGCCGCGAACTTTATTTTACTTTTCAAAAGTGCACTGCTTTTCTATAATGAATTAAAGTCCATTTACTAATTAAAATATTTTAAATATCTCAGGCAAATAAACCATAAAAAATGTTTTGCACAACGTATTTAACCTAAATTTACGAAAAAACAGTAAAAGTCTAGATTATATTTCATGCCAGAAGTGAATTTATTAATTCTGATCTCGTTGATTCATTCGATGGTTTAGGCATCAGATAGAAATTGCAGACTTCTAATTTTATAAGTAACTATATATTAACTTAATAAAAATATTAAGATATTGCAAAATCTTTTACTTTTTAAATTGTTAGACGAGTTCGCATTTTAACTATTCAATTAATTAACACATACCATTGTTTACATGGACTTACGTTAGCCGTTTTTATTGATACTGATTTAGTACTTAAGGTGTTTGTCAGCACGTATTGAAGCCCCATAGAAAAACCCTATCTATAACGTCCTTTCAATTACTCCAACGTTCTTGTTTGGACAACGATATTAACATGAGCAATCTTATTAATATCGTCTAGACCAAAAATATATGGGATAATAGTAATAAACACACGACGATCGTAAAAGGAATGTTTTTAGAACAGGTCGTTTCGGAAGAATAAAACTAAATCACCATTTCCCACTCGCTATAGTACATGTTATATAAGTAGTAAACATATGATATTGACTGATAAGATTCTGTATATTTCATGAACCCTAAAAGGGTGATTGCGAATCGTTAGTTGAAATAAAGACTTCCATAAGTTAAATTTTTCGATTCATTCGCTAATTATTTTGATAATAGGCTCGTTTTTATGATTATTTTTTATTTGCCGGTTGGAAATACTTATGTAAATAATAAAAAAAAATAGGCTTTGGATATTGATGTCTTTATTACTTTATGGTAGCCCTATCGTTTGACAATGCAGACAAAAATACGAAATGTATTATTGTAAATAAGCCTTTTTTAAATTATTCACTTTGATACTTAATTTGATGATGTCTACTTCTAACATGTTAGTATAACAATATCGCAAATAATACGGGCATTATCATGACTTACATTTATCTTTTTGATTTATGTATAATGTCATTCATAAAATTAATATCTAACCTATATTTTAACGTAATAATATCTAATTTGTTCGTGACAATGCACTAATATTAAACGTTTTAGTTATACAAACTTATTCGATGATACGACCTAAGATCGTTTTACTATCTATCGGTGATGTTGTTGAAACTTAAATAACCCTTTCGTGTAACGTTAACGAAAACGAGGCAGGTCGGATGTTATAGACAGGTTTATCACGCGGTTCGCGCTCGAGCACGCGACCAACGGTTTTATCGCGATGATATCACAAAAGCCCCTTTCCGCCACATCAGATCACACCGATAAAAATCCGAAGATTGACGGATTCATATTATATATAACTACGAATTTGAACCTAGTCTGAACAATTTCGTGAGAACGAATTAAGACGAGTTGCGGTTATTGACTTATCTTTGTATAAAACACTCGGATTACATAATATTCAGAATCTATTAACTCATATCTGGTTCTGATAAATCGAATGTGAAGTTATTAAATAATAAGTAATAAATCATAATCTATTCGAATATTTTGTCAGTAGATAATACTATCTTACAAGACATTGTCAAGTAAATTCGATTAATTTTTAATCTCCAAGAATCGATTGCAAGATAAAACGATCGCGTGTTTTATTGTTATAACCATGGTCCTTTATTCCTTGAAGGTAAGAACAATTGTATGAATGCGATTGTAAAATTGAATCAGAAGTAGACTGTAGGTGATATGTGTATCGGGAGGTCAAAGATCGGCCGTTCGCGTCGACTGCGAGCCAATTAGATACAAGCGGGGTCACAATGATCAGACCCGGTATTTGACAGGGTTACTTTTGCAACACCCACGTTACCTACGATGTGATTGTATACTTTGACTAGTATTTTTAAAAATAATACACGTTTGGACATAATATATAGCATATGACCATATAGAATAATGTACCTTTCAAAATGGTACCGCAATTTTTTAATTTTTTTTTGTGGTTCCGCATTTACTTTGCACATACGAAATTCGTTCTCTCTTTTTAATTTTAATATTATTATAAGACAAAGATTTTATTACATAATGTTTTCTTGAGCTTACGTATTGTTGTTTGTTACTTTGACCAATTTATCCAATTCATGCTTTTAATGAAATATCTAGTAATTTTAAGTAAGTAAGGTTAGTAAATTTTGTGATACGATTTTAGTCAAGTATTATCAGTAGGTCTAAAAATTATCTATTAGGTGCCAATAGCCATGTTCTGTTATTATTTATGAAGATTTAATAAATATTAATTGGTAATATTGCAATTGGTAATAGCTCGTGTGCAACGTAACAAGATATGATTGTCGGGTGTACGTTGTTTATGAAATCAAACAAACGTTTTCTCTGGGAAGAATAAATCCGTATCGTGTTTCTCGATTTCGGCGATTGAAAACCCGCTGTAATAGTTCTATTTTCTTTTCTATTTTTATTTCAGAAACGAGACATACATTTAGTTGAAAATGTACGGTTTACACGCGTGAGGCAATTAACTGTTTTTAAATCATTGCCCGTTTTATTGCGGTGGTTTTTATTCGTACGAACGTCTGTTCTTAAGCTATCAACTTTGTGTATATTGCATTTCATTACAATTTATAGAGACGATAAACAAATCCAAAACTATGAAAGCTGATAAAACGCTTGCAATATTTATTTTATTATACTGTCAATTATTTCTTTTAAAAAGAGTTTGTTTTACGATCCCTTGATGATCGTTTGTTCACATTTTGTTATTTTTTTAATAACTTAATTATTAAAGATATCCTGCAGCGGATATTATTTATTTTATATGAACGCTTTAAATAATAAATATTACCTAAATAATATAAAAAATACGAGTAATTATTTTCTATTTTATTAGTGTACTTTCTAGTTAAAATTTTGTTAAAAACATACTGAACACCCTAAATAAATAATACTCCGATGCTCCGATGCTTACTTTTAATATATTGTGTAAGATACGAGTATTTAAAATAAATTATACGTCTTAAAATTAAAATTAATAAAATTCAACAAAATAGTCTTACAGTATTATGGTTTTAAAATAAGACTACTTAAAAACTTTTATCATTATTAACTCAAAACTTTTTTTCAGGTGCTGGCGAGTCGGGAAAGAGTACTATAGTTAAACAAATGAAGTGAGTACAATATTCATCTATCTACATCTAGAATATGATCGTATTTTATCTGCCTGTATTTGTAAATAGTTGAGTACCGAAGACGCTCTAAAGCATTCGATGTTTTGGTGATGTGGATATCATCATTGGTTAGGTTGTAAAAGGAAATGTACGTAACCTTTATCTAAAGATATGTTAAAATAGAAATATGGCATTTTTTTATAAATAGAAAAAAAGTGGAAAGACCCAAACAAAAATAACTGAAGTTACTGACATTTTTAAACGATATCTATTATTGCTATCTGTTTAATCTTTTGTTTACGAAGAATATATTATTTATAATTGAGCAATCTATCTTTTTTATACCTACTGGTAAATGGTTAATTGAAACAATTGAAATGCTTTATTATTATGATTCCTTATTAATTATTTTCTTGTTCTATTAATTTCTCTATTGTAATTAAGTGTTATTGATGATTGATTCACTATAATTAATTCATTTATCTCTTGCACGAGTCAACGTAAAAAATATTATGGGTACGTACTACTTTTAAAGTATACGCTTAAATAATTTATATTTTATTGAACAAAATTAACAATATTTGTCGATCGAATTTATCATTGAAATAAACCGTCTGTAATTAAAAAAAATATCTACAATATAAAGCAATTTACGCGATTACGTAATGGGAGAGACAGCGACATCTTATTCATACGTAAATCTACACAGAAT
This sequence comes from Hypolimnas misippus, assembly GCA_037950945.1. Lineage (NCBI taxonomy): Eukaryota > Metazoa > Arthropoda > Insecta > Lepidoptera > Nymphalidae > Hypolimnas > Hypolimnas misippus. The sequence goes on along the minus strand of JBBEEQ010000011.1, from coordinate 8,806,093 downwards.
CGAACATTTGCAGCATGTTAACAATCAAGTGTAACTTTTAAGTATAAAGTTATAGTGCTATAACTTTATACTTAAGGTTTCTAAAGTATGAGCATAACTTTACACGAGAGTCTGGATATATCTGTCATAAAACTAAAAGCTAATAACTTCGAAAAGCACGCTATTAACTTTTAGTCTAGTCTCAGTTTAAAGCTCATTCATTATTAGTGTCTGAAAGTAATGTGGACGGTCTGTAAGAAATTGTCGTGAAGATAGGTGATACCCATTTTTAAGTTCATCTTTAGGTCATCAATATCATAATTATTGATACTGGTAAAAACTACTACAACCGGACACATTCTAAAATGAAGTGTAATCTTCTTCGTGTCCCTTCCATACTACATTGGCGACATAATCTGTGTTCATATGACAAAACTTAAAGCCATTAAAACCAAAACTTAATTGAAAATAACGTGTTGTAAACGCATTAAAATAACACTAATGTTATTTTATGATATAATGCCTTAAATTGTCTGAATAATTCATATTTAATATCGATAGTGTTTGACGATTAGCACGCAGAGCGGCTAATATAGACGGCATATGAATATTATCAGATACAAAACTCTTACCATTGATTTTATCTACATTCAAACAGACAGTACATACTATAATGCGATACGATTGATTGATAGATGCCTATCTATATATGTAAATGTTAGATTAGATTTTAAGAATCTTTATATTATTGTGTTGGTATGCAACTGTAGAATGATATAAAATACATATATAAAATTTATACACATTGAATCATCTATACTAATATATAAAGCTAAAGAGTTTGTTTGTTTGTTTGCTTGAACGCGCTAATCTCGGGAACTACTGGTCCGATTCGAAAAATTCTTTCAGTGTTAGATAGCCCATTTATCGAGGAAAACCAAAAGGAGCGGAGCACCAATGAAGAATGTTTCAAAATTGGGGATATTTTCCTATTGAGAGAGTTTACGCTGCGTGCGCTGCGTAAACTGTTAAAGTTTTGCAAAAATCATGTATGACAAAATTGTTCCCCTTTAAAAGTTCTAAAAAAAAGTCCGCGACAGCATATGTCTAACTTTTAAGGTTAGCTCACTATAACCCTTTTTATGCTAACCAAATTTGTTCTAAAATAATTCATTATTAGCTCAAAGTAACCATTCCATGCGGACGAAGTCGCGAGCGGAAGCTAGTATGATTATATGTATGTAGATAATTTAAATATATTGTGGTATAAGATCCAGAAAGTGATTTTTAAATATTTTAAGAAATAAAATTTGGAAAATATATTATAGTTTTCGTAGAGGCATACACTAATACAACACAACAAATATGAGATCAGGTTTTTTGTTCAAATTTTCATATCCCGGCTCCTGAACACTATTTTTCTTTATAACTTGGCGCAAATGTTACAATTAGTATTTAGAAATGTAAAGAAAATGTGCAAAATGACCTTTATCTTTTTTTCAAATTTTGTTCTTTAAAAAATATGTTAGTTTTCGTTTATTTTTTCATATATTTGCTCATACACACTAGATATCATTGCAATTTCGTGTAAGATTCTCTTATATAGACTTGAAACAATATAAAAAAAATTAAAATGGATATATGCTCCTCCATCATTTTTTTTCCATTTTTCCTTCGGTTCGTAGACGCTACATTTTTTTGTAAGTTCTCATAAACCTCTCTAATATAACCTAGAGACAGCACAAAGAAATTCAAGAGCGATATCCACTCCCTTATTGTTCCGAAAAACGAAAGATTCCCGTATAGAAATCGTACTGTTCATATTCAAAGTTCACGAGAAAGAACTACTCTCTTGATTGAAAGCTACAGTATAAATAGATCGGTTTCGTAAATGAGTAACGTAATCTAACTAAGAAAGTTAAATCAATATCAAGCTAACATTGAGCGTTAAATACTAATGGGGAGTGACGTACAAACACGACAGACGTCAAGGAGCGCTATTAGCAGCTTTACGATGAAGCAATTGTTGGGAACGATAAAAGCTCCGTCGTCAATGAGTAGGCTTTATTATGTTCGTCGTAGGGTGTTGACAGAAAAAATATCTTTGATTAATATCACTTTGTGTTGGCGGCAATGATTTTCATGATCTCTAAGGATTATTGTTTTTTTATTAATTATAAATATTTGGTTTCGTCTCAGAATTAAATTTTCTCCGTAAAACTATATATAGAAAAAAAGTATTATTTGATGATAGCTTGTAAATATTTGAAATCGTAGCATATACGTAGTATTCATGTATGTAAGTATTTTACGAACATATATATTATTGGGTACCAGATGTGTTAAATTTTCTCATAGATGCTGGTAACAAAGGATGATTATTAAAGTTGTTAACATTGGTTCCCAATAAAATCCCAATCAAGTGGACTAAGCAACTGTTGTTTGCATAAACAAACGATTTTATCCCCCTCTTACAATTAGACTGTTTAAAGGATTATAATTACATATCATGTGAGAAATCTTTTAGCGAAGTTAAATGTCAAATAATTTTTCAGCTAATCAAAAATCAAACAAAGTACGTAAATCTATAATTTGATATTCGCTATTTGTAAAAAATACCATTTAATTATTATCAATAACATCACGAATCACAAACAGAAGCTGACGCCCACTGCCGCATGCAGGCAGTAAAGAGCCAATAATCCCTATTCGTTATTCTCAATATCATTGTTCTCGAATAAAATGTTTCGATAGTTTTAGTTAAGGGGAGAAGTACACTTGTAAGTTTTGTTCACAGACTCATTTAAATATAAATGTTTTTCAATTTTTTACAACCTAAAAGATTTTACTGTCAATGACATATTTATTGAAACTCATAGCTCTTACCATTCTACAGAATTCTGTTATATCAGTTAGGAAACTGAAACTTACAAGTGTAATTCCCGCCTAACGATAGATGGTACGTAGATGACGTCACGCGCGTCCCGGATGCGGGCAAGCGGCCCTGTGATAACTATGTAAACGTGACGTCAAATTTGCGACGCATGCGCGCTGTCATGTCCTCCACGCCTTTACCAATATACGAAAGCCGATGATCGTTATGACAAATGTATTGATAGAACTTCATGCGATTTATCAGAACATGTTGAATCAAATATTGGATTCTTGGTTATTATATTTTACCTGCCACTCGATTAATTGATTGAATATTTTCTATTCGATATTAGAAAATCGTTAATTCGAATTATGTATCACGCAATGAATTCTCCGCCGTGACTCATGGTTTTTCCCTAAATAAATGTTAGTTTTGAATAAAAAATACTCGATTGAGCTAAGGTAAAATGCGATACCAGTAGAAAATATATTTCTTACTGGTGATAAACAATCTAGATTTCACGTTAATGTCATTGTTTTTAAAAAACGGTAGCTCGCTGCGATTTTTAAGTATCCGGCGCTTCCATTGTTCGTATTCTTGAAACGTGGTCGCATAAAAACGATACTAAAGACACTAGCCGCATAATGTGGCTGTGACGTCATCATTTGCAGATTTATAAAATAGTTCTGTAACTATAACAAGGGCGTTCAAGCTTGGTTTTACTTTGTACCGACGAAATAGCTTTACTGGAAAGAAGATGACAAATTTGTGTCTGCATAACATAATCTTCCTGATAGGTTTTGCTTCAGCTATAAAGGAATTAAGATTGAGCAAAACTTAAAAATTGCAGTAGAATATTCATTTTGTAAAATGAGGCTTTTTATTTTCTACTTTAATTTAAACTTTATCTGATTTTAAATTGAGTATGACAAAATTTAAAAGAAACGATTAGTATATTTTTTCCTTTTGAACTATCGTATTGTATCGCAAAACTTCTTCAACAGAATCATCCACGAGAGTGGCTTCACAAATGAAGATTTCAAACAGTATCGGCCCGTCGTGTACAGCAACACGATCCAGTCACTCGTCGCCATATTGCGAGCCATGCCCAACCTGGGCATCACCTATGGGAATAAGGATCGCGAGGTATTTGAAATTGTGTTAAGTAATAATAGAAATGAGCAACAATTATGGATGCTGATAAGCAATAATGTGTCAACTCACAAAAAGTAAAATTCGAAAATATTGGTGTATTCTGATAATGCGTCATATATTAACCATTATTCAAAAACTTTTAAACCCATATTAACTAAATAAGTACGGAAAAAAGTTCCACAATATAATGTTTCGAATATTTAACTGTGTTTCATTTTTTGAATTATACAATAATATCATATGTTAGAAAAACATATTATTTGATAAAATTATTGATTCTGCAAATCTGCTTTTAATTCATTATATCTATAATTTAAATATAAAAGAAAAATAGATATATTCTCCTTCAAACAAATATACTACGAATAGGCTTGATATCTTTAGACGCCATTTTCTCAAAATCAAGTCCGTGTGGCTTGATACAGTATTGTTTATCAGTATCCATATATGTTACGTTCATACCAATTGATGTTAAAAATCTATACCTATTTTTAACATTGACCAGCTCGTCAATTGTCTTGTTGGCCGAAATATATTCTGTCATAATTAGTCGCTGCTAGTTGCTATGCAATGTCGTCCAAAATCTATGAGCTTATAACTAATATAGTTATATAATTGTCCTATCTAGGTATCCTTTCTTGCGTTTTCTTTGTTGTACTTATTAATACGATACCTAGTTTTTTTCAATGCATCGAACTTTCAGAAGATGAAAATAAAAATTGAAGTCATTAAAATTATTACTCATGTTATGTTGTTTATGTATGGTATCTTTTTATTCATAAGAAGAACCACTTTGCTTCATACATATGTAATGTAATTGGATTTAAAATACAAATTCGTATATATTGACAACTCAATAATCATCTACATTTTTAAACGAGAACTGCACTTCTTTGCTCAAAGATTTTCAGAACATTTCAATAAATTGACTACAATTGCTTTAACACCTGATAAAATTTAGTATCAGTGCCTTATTTTTGACAGCTTACGTATTACGGTTACCTCGGTAACTGTTACCGGGTTACAAAATAGTTTTAAATCAATTACGAGAGAAATACAATTGTAATTCTCGCCTAAGAGTATATTTACTATTTCGTTATGACATATTTAATATTACAATATATACAATATTAAAATTATTAATATCTAGATAATATTGTCAATGAAAAAACGTCGAAAGAATTTACGACATCACGTCTATTTTCTTGTTTATAAACACAATAAGCGGAAGTCACTGATATTAGATATGTTCCATTCTAGTTCATATAGAATTCTTATCTCGGAAAATGTTGATGAGCACGACACAAAAAGAACAATCTTCCGCCAATAGTATTCTATTAGACATATCTATAGCCTATTTTTCTTTACTTGTCCTGTTTGGTATCAATACCCGGTACGAATTATCGAACATCATTTTTCAAGATGGTTTTTCATTCATATTTAATATAACGGGTCTTATCGCGATAACTAATAATAGTAATACCTTTTTATTGCCCGACGTTTCGACGAAGTTACATTCGCCGTGGTCAAGAGCTGACTGGTGTACCGCGCGCCCTCCGGCGACGAGTGCGCGAGTTTTCTTCGCCTACCCTCACAATCTAATATATAAAATATAATAATAATATTGAATAGGCAACACTGAATAGGCATTATGCCTAGTAATAGGTTCGTTCTGTTAAGTCACCCACAAAATCATTATCAAAATAGAACCTAAAAATGTGTCTTTACATCGAAAGCTATCACACATAGGCACGAGTTCAGGTCACATACGTACCTAACATAGGTACATAGGCGCAGGCCGCATCAAATAAAAACTTCGAGAATTCAGCTTGACCCACTGCGGTAAAAAGGTAAAAATAGTCGAACCAATAGGTCACCTAAATTTGGACGTAATATTCCGAACTTATGCGATAAGCACGGCTGAGCGTTGACCGAATAAGTCGTTTTCGAGTAAGTCGGTATATTATATATATATCGCGGCAAAACATTTATACAAATGTATACTTATAATTAATGGTTAAATCGTGCAACAAAAAGTCCTATAAATTACGATAAATAATGTTATTATATGCTTCTTTTTTCATCATTTTAAGGGACGTAAAAAGCTTTCCTTTCTTTCTTAAAGATTTAAAAAAGTTGTTTTTTTTTACACCGGAAAAAAAATTACTGTCAGTGACTTATTTTTGAAATTTACAGCTTTCTTAACTATATACTAAGTTTTTATTAGGTTGCAGAGTTATTGTATACTGTTCTTGATAGTAAAACTTACTAATGTAATTCTCGCCTTATAACCTTATATATTGCATATTCTATATATACTTTTACCACATCCATTTGATATCTATTCCATATTATATTTCGTAACTATTTATATGCTAGCAACAGACCCGGCTAATAATTTTAATTAAATCTGTTATCAATTACAATAAAATGTAATAAGTTGTTACGTTTGGATTAGACGTAGCGAAGTTTTTGGCGTCGTGGCGCTATCACTGTATGTAATAAATGACCGAAACTTATCGTATACGATTCTATAAAAAGCCTGATTTAAGAGTATGCGATTATGCATTGTTAAATAGTATATTTTTGTGATGTTTAAAGATTTTAATTTTTCTACAATGACTTTTCCGTCGAAAGAGATCGTTTAGAAATGAATCGCAAACTAAAACAATGATTTTGTTTTGTGATAGTTCAGAGGATTTAGGTCTTCTGCGGACAAAAGTCTGCCATCTGTGGACCTAGACGTATTTTTCGGCGAGTACTGCTGAATGTTTTAATGCTTAAGGGTTTCAAATTCACTCGCTCTCGACGGTGTCAAAAACATCTTAAGCAAAGCTGCATCGATAGACCTTTGCCCAATAATTGGACTTTTCAGAGTAAAATTGTATACTTATGGATTTTGATTTGAAATATCTATAGCGTGGGGTGTGACCGATTGTGTGCCGGCAGGCGTCGCCATCTAGTTTCCTTACCCAATTACTGCGTACTCCCTTCCTTATATCTTCATATAATTTTAGAATTTATTAGATATAAATGTTTAATATTACATAAACTGGATGACAGTTTATTCACTTGAAAAAAATATATAATAATTATTTTTATGCTATATTATTTCATGTCGTAAAGTATCCTTTTATGAATATTACCTATAAAAAATAATTTCTATGTTTCACATCTGGCGACGGCTCACAATTTTTTATGTGCATTCCATGGGATTTACGTCACTAGTGATATAGGATATAATAGATTAAATAACTATGCTAAAACTAATGATTACGAATCTATCAATACAGTCGCTTAAACTCTTCGAGCATTGCATGTTAGAATCTAAAATTTAATCGACAATTATCGATTTCTCTAAACGAGAGCAAAATCGATATACATATGTGGCTATATTTAGTGTTTTATACGCGTGTAATTTGTATTCTGTTCCAAAAATGTGAAACATTTACGATATGCGATGTAATTATAATTTACAGTGTTATCGTAATGTTTTCTTTCACTTGTGGCGTGGTTGAATCGTAAAAATGTGCAATATATCTTTCTAGAGGTTTTCGAAATATTTAGAAAACAAAATGTATTTTGATATTAGGTGACATTGCGTAGAACATGGTAGATTTCTTAAATATTATTAACAAGCGTTTTCATGTGAGTTGGCTTCCGTTATTGTGGACTAAGTTTACCAGTAATACAGGCGCGTCTGTTGAAAAAGTTTTATCGCAATCGAATGAACGATTTGTCATAAAATACGAACTGTCTTTAATCTTCTATATATATAAAAGCGAAAGCCCACTCACTTACTCATCATGAAATTTAAGAATCTACAAATGCTAGGAGTTTCAAATTTTGCATGGGAGTTCTTTTGAGGACGTAGGTGCTCTCTATAAGGGGTACAACGGTGGTTATAAATTTGTATGAAAGTTATATTTAGCGCAAGTAAACCCGCGAGGATCTGCTAGTTATTTTATAAAAATAGTTTTAGCGCTTTAGTCTTGAAATCTTAATGAATATTTTATATTTTAGTATAAATTTAGAAGGATGTTTTATAGTATTACATTTATTACTCTCTTTTAAATATTTTGTGCACAGAAACGCATATCGTCGCGTAAACCATAAACCATTTATAACTCTGATCGTTCTATAAATAATATTTAGTTCATAAAAAATAATCTATGGCATCGAGCATCACTCGCTAAGTGCCCGAGATTCCCCTCGATGGTAACGCCCATTACTAAGTAATTCCACTGAGGCACCATTGCCATAAAATGTTTTATCACTTCCAGAACTATGTGCTTGATATGATAAATGTCTTAAAATCACTTAGAGTTTTTATTAAATGTGATAAAGTTTTAAAAGAAAACCTTTAAAATACTTTTCTTTGATAACATTTTTCTGTAAATTGACGTGCAAATTACTAGTTATTATTGCTAAACAACTAAAGCACGCATAGAATTTTTCGACTAAAATTTTCGAAAAATTGTTCGTTTTCATGTTTATGTCTTATTACAAATGTATGTTTATTTATAAGATCTTTCATATGTTCCAGAATACAAGCGACGCCATCTTGAAAAACCTTATTTCTGGAAAGGTCAATATTCAGTATTTCCTTATTCATAGATGTGTCTAACTTATTCATGGCTCGATTACGTCGGTGTTACGTATACAAAAGTTTCTTTTCTACGAGTCGTAAATTTTTAAACGATTCAGAATTCAGATGTTTCAGAAACGAAATATCTCGCCTACCCTCCATATCGTACTTTGTCTTTCTATTTTTCAAACGACATTGAGACACGAAACCACTGATATAATATAAAAATATATAATTCTAGAGTTTATATCAGTATATTTTCAATCGTAAGTAAGACTAAAGTTGAAATTGAAGTTCAGTGATATTGTCGAAATTTTTCTTTTTATTTTATTTTAAACATTTTCAAATTAATTTTTCGATTTACTTTATTTTGATACCTACATTTATCGCTTCTCTATAAATTGTCGATGTAACCACAATAACTATACTAAATTTATAAAAAGTTAAGGTTTGTTTGTAAGTTTGTATGTAGAAGGTAATCTCTGAAACTACTGATCTTGAAACATATTTTTTGAGTTAAAGAGCCTTTTTGTTGAATAAGGTTATAGACTATATTACATCACGATACGACTTACAAGAGCGAATCATTAATCATAAATGCGAGTGAAACCACGAGGGGTTGCTTGTAAAATATATAAAATCGTAAATAATGGGTGTATATCCATTCGTATTCAAAATATACAAATAGTTGTTGATACAAATAATAAAGTTTTTGATTAAATATTAGAACTGGCTCTAATTGATTTTTATGTAAATTAATTAAACCGTTCTTTTTAACTGTACAAAGTACTAATTAGTAGTAGTTTGCATGCAGTATTTTCTAACAAACCTCGATAATACAAGGTCGAATTAATACTGAATTCATTCGAATAAATCATTTGTCAAGGTTTAATTGGTAAAGGTTTCATATAAAGCTTTCTACGAAGTATTTAATCGACAACATGCTTTCCACGTTTAGGGTCTCAGTACAGATATTTTCGTCAGTAGTATAGTCATGTCATTTTCAAACAGTAGAGTTTTGAAAATTAGTGATCTTATAAATTTGACGTGCTCTTTCCGAATTTCACTTCATTTTGCCATCTCGTATCTTTTCCGGATTCATCGCCATATCGGAAAAATAGCATCCATAAAACAGTTTTTCTGAGAATGTCTTGCTCGCTTTTCGTTGAAAATAGATATGTATAAATTAAACTAAAGAAAATTTCCTGTAATTTATGTCGTATAAGGGTCAAAGTTTACACGTGTTAAAATTTATAAGATTACCATATAAAAAAAAACCGGCTGGAAATTTTTCTAGTGACTGTACTACAGATATAAACTCTTTACTTACAAGAATGTGTTATTAAAATTAGCGCAGTCATTTAATTTCGCAATCGGGTATTCACTTTTCACATTGATAACAAACACTTTTTAGATATCAGTGGAACGACCTTAATACATTATAAAACCGTTACTCATCTACCTATTTACTGTAATTTATTAACCGACAAATGGAAAATATACTAAATATATAAGTAGCTATTGTTTTATAGTTATATACATATGTAATCAAATCTTTATCTCATGGGATTGGGGCAGCCTTAAAAATATACCATTTTGTTAAAAAAATGTCGTTTTTACGAAAAAAAACTTAACTAAATATTTGTTGTATTTTTTATTCCACGCAACCCAAATAAAAATTGTATTGCATTCGTCCCCTGCATATTTATAATGTCTACTGTTTGGCAACAAAACAATGGGACCATCGGACACGCTATTCAATTCGTTATGTATGACCCGACGATCGAGGCATTGTTCTATAATATTTGATAATTTGTTCAATGCTTGAAGAATCGATGCAATGTCATTTAGATATTTACTTTGTATTTTTTTAGACAAATGAGGTATTAGAATCGTAAAGAAGTATTTTGATCGTTTGAAATCAAAGACACATGTAGGTTTCTTCGTGTTTCCAATGTTTCCGATGTTTTCCTTCACAAAGTTTTGCACTAAAAAAGTCAATAGTGCTAACTGGGCTTTGAACTCGCGATCATCTCTTGAGATCGACGTGTTCTAACCACTAAGACATCTCGCCTCATGATTTTATGATTTTAATAATAAATAAACAATTTGCCGCAGAATTTTAAAGTTTGTAATTATTACCTTTTAGATTGCAACACCATAAGCGTTTTGCCTAAAAGTTTAGTACTGAATATTGTTATATGTATTTATTTTCATAATTTTGTAATAATTTGAAATCATAAGAATATAATTATAATTATTTTAGCGTATGTATTATTATTATAAAGTGTTTTATTTTTAAATTTAAAGGGGAAATGAATCGAATTTAATTTCGCAATTGCGTAGTAACATTTGACACTAACAATCCTAAACGTGAAAAACTATTTAATCAGTACCTTTGTAGTCGACATCGACGAGTTAAAGAGATAAGGCAACAAAGTTATCACAACATCTGTTCAGAAATTCCATACATTGTAACTGTTTAAATAACTTTGACGTAGGTATGTGACGTCACGATTAGTAGGTTTAATTTAATGTTATCAACACGATGGGTGTTACATACGGCGGCCGCACACGTTCAGGTTTACCGGACAGACTTGCTTGTCAGGTACGCCTGCACAGGTTTACCGGAACCCGTGTGAGAACAAATCTGACATAACTTTGACCTGAACAGACGATCGGAGCAATATTAAAATCAATTCTTTTAAGCGATAATAGCAGAATTAAAATGTATCTTTAGTATGAGTTTTATTGTTTCGATAGGTATTTTTCCACACATTAACTAGCCGAGCCGAGTAAAAATCTCGCTCTCGCAGCAACAATATGTACTAAATTAATAAAATAATATCGATCGAAAATTACGTTATTGATAATTATCACAACTCGTACTAGTAAAGGTGAACAGCTCTCCGGCAAATCGATCGCCCCCATACGTTAGGGCGACCGTTTTCGCTGGTGTACCTAACAGGTAAATCTCAGCGTGTGTGGTCTCCAGAAGTCAGTTGTTACCTGGTATAAATACAGGAACACATAGGACGCTACTCAGTTGCTACGAATGGACGTGACTTAATAACTCGCACGTCGTTTCAAATGTTGAGTTTAGACGTGTCGCTCTCAGAGGAGTCAGATTCTTATCGAATGCTGGGGCGCCAAGTTCACTTATTACTTAGATTGAATGTGACTAGTATATGTCGAGAATTACACTTGTAAGTTTTACTCTCGTTACTGATATAAAACATCTCTGTTACGTGGAAACAGTTACTTAGATATCTTTACATAAGATGTGAGTGTCGATGATAAGTAGCTGATAGTTAATTCTTTCAGACTGGAAAGCAATGATAAACAATTGATTTAAATCTTTGTAAAAGTTTGGAAGTAAAACTAGTAATAATTCTCTCCTCTTAAAGTATCATAAGTTGCGTCCGATAATGTGTTTTGGATTTAGTAATGTTTATAGTATTATCAATTCCTTAAAGAGTTTTTTTTAAGCTATTGTTATTACAGTAACGTTGCTATCGGCTACCTTTCTATGTACCTACCTATAATGCTGAGAATGTCAAACAATACGAGTGTACGATACCTTATCTAAGCCTAGTTTGTCACTTTAAAGTTCAGTATACACTCAATTATTTTTGATATTCATTTAAAACTAGTTACTACGCCATTTTCTGGTTATGAATATATCCAAAATGAAATTGTACAAGTACGTTTAAGCTTAAATGTTACCTACGTGTTAATTGTTTTTTAAAGTCCTCTATAATCTATGCATACTGATTTCCATTATATTCATTTCAGCGATTTAGTCCTGAAAATATAGACAGATGCTTTCGTATTTAAAATATTACTTCTATGGATTTAGACTCGGTGAAATAAACTATTTATTATGCTACGTACGTAACACATATATTAAACAGTAATGGTATTAACTACTTGAAAGTTACTAAATTTTATTTTATTAATAAAAAAAACAAATAAATTTCAAGCTTTTTCATTACATTATGCAGGCTATTCGATTAATGACAAATAAAAATGTGTAACTATAAATAGGTTCGTTTACTTTATGGGCAGTAAGCGGATCGTTTCACGACATGTGTGGAGTGAGCTTAAGATAGAGGCGTTGAGTGTCACACGTCTTTTGAACGTAGTTACGTAACAGCTAAAACAGGGGGCGATTTGTGAAAACATTGTAATTAATTACGTGACAACGTGACGCAAGCTGATGTCACATCGAATCTTCGGTTTGTGACCTTTCGGTGTTTTACTCGTGTCACGAGATGTTTACGATTTCGGCGACGATAGGTTATTTAAATTGATGAATCGTTTTTTTATCCCATTGTGTTGTTTGGAATTAACATTTTAAACCAAATATCTTTAAATAATCTGTTGATATATAAAAGTTATACTTTTCGAACGAAAAGTAGAATGTTATTTTTTTATTTTACTCATTGTATAGATACTATTGTTGATTAATAAAATGTTAACAACAATAATTTAATATAAATTAAACTCGATGAGGTGACAGGATGCTATACGACTTTATTGTACAAAATAGAGAAATTAAAACAAAAATCTAGTAGAATATAATTCGTTCGCAATAAATAAAATTTTACATGTACCTAACACCGTTGCGAATCCACGTTTAGAGTTAGATATATACTTAAAATCGAAAGTAGTCAAAATTATGTTACGGCTGGTAAAAATGGAATTGCGTTCAAATGCAAACGGTAATAAGATTTCCTAAATACAACAAATAGAAAAAGGAAAGTCTGCATTTAAACTAAAGTTTTATATTTTACGTTCATCACAACGTCATAACGTAGTGTAACGCATCGGTAATTTAAAACGTTACTAATTCTCTAAAATAAGCCTCTTAGAGCTGTGAACCGACATATGCGATTGAGATTGTAAAAATGTAAGTTTCAAACTAAACAATGTTCGAAATTATTCAGTTAATTTCTTGGGAAATCGACATATGCAAATGTAAGCCATTATCGATGGTTAACTTGCTCGTAACTTTGTTGGACTTAACGTGTGCAATCATGAAATAACTTATGTAGGTACGTGATTTAATTTCATAGACTAATAGCCACTCTGATTTCACTATTTTAGTTATTAAAATAAATCAGTCTGGATATAGATATAGCATATAAAGTTGTTAAGATATTTTGTACATGTGTTAAGGTTTTTGACACAAAAGCATTACATATCTTAGTATTTTTTCTGCCCCCTTGCGATTTTAATCGCCCTTGTGGTTACTGCTGCGCTTCCTATGAGCCGTAGCGTGATCGTATGCAAAAAGATTTTTTCAAACCGAATCAGTAGTTTCAATGATTACCCCCTACATACAAACTTACAATCGAATTTTACCTATTAATAATATTAGTATAGATCTAACATGTTAAACCAATTACGAATACGAAATTATACTTAATACCTCGTATAAAACAAATCAACGGAATTCGCGTTTGTCTGTTTACTTTTTTTTGAAACAAGAATTTTTTTTCTGTTGTCACCATAATTTAGAACATTTTACCAGTGAAGTTTGTCTGTTTCACACCAATACAAAGGGCAAAGCTACTATTATAAGAGATCCCTGCCCTTGCGATACGAAACAAGTTCAATTCGACGGCTCGCACCCCGTGAATGCTGTCTGTTTATTATCCACGATAATTCTACTGAGTCATTCTCAGTCATGTCGGCGCATAAACGGCGCCTCAACTGAAAACTTATATATTATTTACGAGTGTATCCAAGAGCGCCCTTATCGGTGATAATATATATATGTATCTGTACATATATTACGTACCGTGTTTACTCGGTGACGTATTATTATTTAAACGTCTATACTAATATTAAGAAAAGGTAAATTTTGTTTGTACGACTGTACGTAGATTTAATTTTTCTTTGGCTCTGGATAGCCCGTTTATTGAGGTAGGCTATATTACATCACGCTGCGACTCAGGAGCGAAGCAGTAACCGTATATGCGAGTTAAACCGTGATGGGTAGCTAGTAACAAATACTTTTGAAAAGGATCATCGTATGGAATATACGGTCGTGGTAGAGATTGCAGATTTTTGGTTTATAAATACGAATGTTAAATAACGTGACGGATTTAGTGAAAGTCATAGTTTACTTTAGGATAGCGTAAATAAATTTGCTTTTATCTCGATGAAAATATATTCATTTTGATATTATAAAAACAGCAATGCATGGTTATTTATGCTGATGATACTATATACACTGAATTCGATTGAGGCATTTAGAAATAATAGCGGGATGACAAATTTCAAGAAAGTTTCTTCACAAATTTAGAAGAATACGTACGCTTTCACAGGAAACTTTAATTTGTTTTTACCGTGTGTGAGCGTTAAAAATCCAAAAACGACACAGAACTTAACGATAACGACGGACTGGGATTATTCATTACTTATAGGAGATTGCATCTTAATTATGATGTCAATAATACTGAACTACGGCGAAACACTTTTCTAAAACACATCCTTCTATATTACAATTTCACAGGTCGTATATAAATTTTATATACAGTGAAATTAAATACAATATAATCAATTGTTAATATATATAAATATGTGATACTTTTATTGATTCGTTTGCTTTCCTATACGTAATAACTCGTATTTACTATAGCACTTGTTATCACTATAGTGCTACCATTTCTTGTCACCAGATGACACCATCAATTAGTGGTGTGGCGACAACGTTATATTAATACACGTGAAATGATTCATATCATCGATCTTAGCAGAGTATATGACTACAGTATGACGAAATGATTAAGTAATAAAAATAAAAATTATTAAGTATAAAAAATTATATAAGCTAGTATAATGCAATAAAAATGGGTTACAATGTTATTGACGATGTTGTTAAATCATTTTTCTAAAACTAATATTATATGTTAAGAAATCTCTCATGATTTTACCTGCATTAAATTTTAGTATTGCTCAGTTAGTGTTATAACAGACTAACTTTAATCTAGATTCAAAAAGAGATGAACTAAAAAATGTTTGAACCATTTAAATTCAAACGTATTGACCGATTTACTCAAAGATAATTATTTTAATAGGTATGACTTTTAGTAATGTTTGAATAAATTTCGTTCGCAACTTCGCCTGCGTATTATTGTTATTGTACAAGCTGAAAAGTTTGATTATAATGTGTCCATCCATCCAGAGATCCACCAAGCCTTAAGTTTTTTCGAAACGATGATGATGATATTTATTGCTCAAATCTGTTGTGGACCGTAAACTTAATATTCGTTTTTAAATTTTCTTATTATTATTATTTTTATTTACTCAGAGCGACGGCAAGATGGTATTCGACGTCATCCAACGGATGGAAGACACCGAGCCGTTCAGCGAGGAACTGTTGGCCGCGATGAAGAGGCTGTGGGCGGACGCCGGCGTGCAGGAGTGCTTCGGCAGGTCCAACGAGTACCAGCTCAACGACTCAGCTAAATAGTGAGTGGCAACTATCTTATATACTTTTTATATGGACTTTATCTAGCTGCTCGCTCCAGCCTCCCTTGAGTGTATTATAATTAAGAATCCTTACTTTTTATATAGAATTTTTTGTAATTCAATATTTTCACTTTTCGGTACGATTTTTATACAAACCTATTCATGACGATTACAAACACAAACCAATAATTAGGCAGATACAGACGCTTTCGGCAATTGATATTTTTTCATACATACTTGTAGATAACAGAACCGATCATTTTACGTGCAAATTAGAAAAATTGGTATCTTTTAGGACGAGTAAAGTGAATCTTTATAACATAATGGTTTTTTGTTCAGTTAAACTTTTTGAGAAGTATCAAATATTCAGGCTTAAGGACACATGAGTCTATATAGTTCCACTTACCGTACATAAAAAATCGATTGTTTTTTACTACTGATTAGTATCTTATTGGGATGCGTGAAGTGAACACCGATTGTTTGTGGTGTACTTGATTAAAAAATTATATGTATGTTTCTTACTTAAAATTAAACATGTTAGTTTATAATTAAGTTTAGATGCGTTATCACTTATCAAATAATTTTATTAGGATTAAAAGATCATAGTCGAGATTCGCAAATCATAAAATTGAACGTGTCCTAGTGTTGTGTTTTGAGATATGTTACAATGATATATATTTATATTTCACACCATTATTTTGTTATCAATTTAGTTTTTTCGAATCGTTTTGAACATTTAAATGAATACACCAAATTTACACAATGAAAGGAGTTATGTATTATTTATTTATTACATTATCTTATTGATAAAAAAAACTATTCACAGTTTTATTAAGCCCATTTTCATTATGTACAGAAATGCTTAGTTTCATGACTCTCAAAGCATAAAACACCCAGCTTCGTGTAATTAAGATAAAACCTAAATTAATCTACTTCAGAGCTTACTACTCAGTTCTTTTACGTTTTCAACATAAAATTTCATGATAAGTATTTTAAAGTAAAATTACATAAATAAATACAGACTTCTTCATATCTTACACTAATATAAAAAAATGTCATCTATTTATATAAAGTTTTTGTCAGTTGTCTTTCTTTCTCACGTCCAGTGCAAATCGCAACGGTTCATTGGGTACGTATGTCGGTGTTACACTGTATGTCAGCTCGCCGTATCTCCAAGACACGTCGTATTTGTGAAATATCTGTAATATACAAAAAAAAAAACATTACTTTTGTTCTTAGTACAATATTTGGTCGACTGTTTTACGCTCGGAACTCCTTGATCATTTTTATAGTTTATGATCACTTTGCCTGATATAACATGAATTTTAGATAATCCTTTTCGTCCTTATACGAAATTTCACAGACATATTGGCATTTATATGAATATTACTTATGATTTAATAAATTCTAGAACGCTCAATAGTAATTCTAGACTGCGGCATATCTTTATATCTGCAATTACTTACATTCAGTATTAATCTCACTCCCACTTAAATATGTTTCTTAATTACAATTTTTCTATTCATTCGCTTCGAGCTTTGTTCCGCTTACACAAGCGTGGAATTAATGAAAGTATATTCAAACAGAGAATAGTACTTTAATACCTTTGTAAATTTTTTACTTTTTTTTATATTTTCATACACTTTCAGATAATTTTTCCGCGGTTTTATAAAAATAAAACGCTATAATAGAATTAAGAGGTTTCTTTGCTGTAGAACACTGTGGGCCTCATTAAAATCCGTCCTATTATTTTTCACGTGAACCCGCGACAGAGTGTAGTTTTTAATTACTTTTATGCGTACTAACGAGTTTTCTTTACGATTTTTTTTATTATGCACCGTTAACATGTGCTTTACAACACTACAGACAAGAAGGAATATACTTCACAAATTATCTAAATTATCTAAATACTCATTAAAATCTGTCATGACTACAAGAAAACAAATTTTAAATTATTTTCTATCTATTTATAAACTTTAATTAGAAATTTTCTTCAAGTTTATATTTAGCTTAAAGTTAATAAACTATACCCACCCTCCATTCCTTTAAAAGCGATCCTTCACTGACGAGAAAATACGAAGTACTTTTAACTTACCTTAGCAAGTAAAAGTTGCAATTCCGCTTCAGCGAACCGCTTCCCAATACACATTCGTCTGCCAAAACCGAATGGGAGAGACGCAAATGGATGGATTCCTATATCCCTCTGCTTCTTTGATACGAACATTGCTTTTGCGTGTTCGCAAATCGTATTTTTCGATTTATTTTCTATGAAACTATATTCAGAAGATCGATCTGCGTTTGTGTTGTGCTCTCTGTCTCTTAACCAACGTTCCGGTACGAATTCGTGCGGATTTGGAAAGTATCGTTCCTCATTCGACATGATGTAGTGAGGGAAAACGATGTGCGACTGCGAAACGATGTGTCAAATTATATTAGGATTTATTAGGGTTTCTTTTTCTTCTTTAACATTTGAATAGAGTAACGAAAATAGTTAAATCAAAATGGTAATGTGGTAATTATAGTACAGAAGAAAATATAGACTGTAACAGAGATTACCTAAAGGAAACAAACCAAAAAAAAAACTTAAAAAGATGTTAGTGGCAGAAGAAAAGAGTTAATTCCAGGAAAAAAAAATTAGAATAATACCCCTTTCGGAACTTCATATCCAGAAATAATCGCATCAGATTGTATGCAACGTCCATTTCCCAAGATGACCGGCTTAATCCTAAAAACAAAAAACTATCGTTACCCAACACAATAAACTAGGTAATATATCCTAAACAACACCAGTAATTCAACACGCTATATGTAATTATCAGGTGTCTACGAGCACTAACTTGCTCGACTTGTTCTTATATTGCTACTGGTTCTCTCGTTACATCATAGTAATTAGTATTCTAAATAATGTATGTCTTTACTTTAATAACATTTCAACATGGTATAAAATAATAACGTGATATCTAAAAACATAAAATAGAATATACGTCCAAAAAGTCTGCGAAGAGAAAAGTCTTCCTAAACGTATAAAATAAGACACGACATTGAATAAAACATAAGGTGGAGCTCGGTTTTCAGTAAATACATCTGCATTGCTTTTACGTAGTGCTGCAACATAAATTCAAAACCGCTTTAACCACAAAGCGTGGGTAAGTATGAGTAACGCTGCATACAAAGCAACTTAATATACTCGATGACGGAGATCAAAAGAAACTTGAACTTTTATTTACATCAGTATATTTTCTAAATCTCCTTAGGTTACAGAAGATTGCAACTTAAAAATGTTCATCTTTACCTACCCGTGTAACCGAATTCAACTCACCGCAAAGCTTCTTTGATACAAGCGCGTAAATATGGCATTTGTTCTAAATCCTTGCTATTGAGCGGTCGACCCACAGGAAGGTTATTGTCCAGTTCCTCTTGCAACCTTCTTTGCGCTCTCGAATTTTTCGCTAGTAAATACATAGAACTGGCCGCAGCTGCTGCCGTCGTGTCCACACCGACTAATAATAAATCTAGAGCCAATATTGTGGCAACTTTCTTGCCCGATGTTTCAGCAATTTTAGCGCAAACTCCTTTATCAGTCAACCTCTTTAAACAAAGAATCGTAAATGAATCTAAAGCTTCAACGTAGGTTTTATATGCTGGCGTCGAGTACACTCTCCATAGAGGAGCAGATAATTCAAGTTCTGGAACGCTATGGAAGAAACCATGAATGTTTTTTATAATTGCTTTTGCATCGGCGTCATTTTCGCTCAAACACCCTAATCTCGTACCCAGGGCCCAAGCGCCAACAGCTGAAAACGATTATTTGAATTTGAATAAGTGCAAGTAACGGAGCAATCAGTTTGACATTGATGAATTGTTGTCTTTTACTTACATTCTAAGGCCCATTTGTATAACTCCGTTAGAAAATCTGTGGGCATTTCTCGATTGTGATCCATAATTTTTTCCATTCTAAAAGAAAATTGTATTTGTAAATTCAGTACATTTTAAAATGAAGAATCATAAGATTATAAAAGAATGACAAAATTCCTAATTTCTATTAGGTATGATAAATCTAAAAGCGTAAAACTTAATCGGAACGTTACTTTTTCATTGAATGAGATTGTTGTTTCCCGCAGTGACTCATTAGTACACATAACACAGCATACAAAACAAACGCGCAGACGCCGTCGATGTTAGAAACGGATGTGGTCATTAAACCGTGATTCTGCACTCCGCTTACATTCGCCACTAGACTCTTAGATCTAGTATTATAACATACTTAGACGTAAAAACGTTTCAATGGAGACGGTTTCATGATAGCGTTGTGAGTGCTCAATTTTATGCTGTTATGGAAATTGAATAAAAATTATATATTCGCGTTCGCATTTCTGTGGAATTGTTGATATATTTCGATTTTATGAATTCATATTCGAGGCACGACAGGTTTTTGGTAACGCGATAACGAGGAGTGCCTAATGATGTTTCGATTCGAGAACACATTAAAGAAGGTAATGGTTAAATGCAGTTGTATATGGTTGTATGTAGTGGCTAATGTTTTTGGGGTACATAAGTAACTACATTTATTGAAATTTTTGACACTACTAAAAGAGTGTTCTGTATAAAATTTTATTAAGTTTTTAGAATATGTAGGATAGAGGCCTAAATTTTATAAGTGGATCGTTGACAAATTAAATATATGAAAAAATATTTGCATGTACATAAATATATACTCAATATTTAAAAACATTGCTCTATCAAAAAATGTCTATATTTTTATAATCATAGATAAAAGCCACAAAACAAAATAAAGAAAGATAATCATAGATAAATCATTTAAAAAAAAGTGGTAAATGCATTTTAATGTTTATTCGTTTGAAAATAAATACATTTTCATTGAAACAAATTGATAAGAAATAGTAAATTTATAAATAAATTATATTTTAACATTTTCGAAATAAACTAATTATCTTCGATGTTTCTTTAGCAAGTACTATTTTACTGACAGGCTCTACTAATGAACTTACATATTCATATTAAACTCTGATTGCGTGCAAATAATTACAATTAGCACTATTGGAAGTCGTTGATTTATCATTTGCAATGAGCGAAACGAGATACAAGTAATGAAGGCATGATATGTGCTCATACGCGTATTCTTTATATAAAAAATAATATGCTGTAGATTTAACTATAGTAATTAACATATGGACGCTGATAAGCAATGCTGTGTCAAGCCACACGCACTACATTTTGAGAAAATGGCGTTTAAAGATGTCAAACCTATTCTTAATAAGTCTGTTGGAAGATTTATATATTCACCTTTTCTTTACTATTTTGATAAAAAGGTGTAATGAATTATCTAATAATAAGCTTTTGAAATGTATGAGACTTTTGTATTATGCAAAATATGGAACACTTCAATATTTGAAACATTAAATTTAGCAATTTTTTATATACTTATTTCGTTTGAATTACTAAAAAAAAAATTGAAGTATTTTAAATATATGTCGCATCATCAAAATACATCAAAATCTCCAATTAGACTTGTGGGTTGACACATTATCCATATATGCTACATCATTATTATTAAACGAATATCTACCAAATTAGGACTGTTGAAACTATGCTTTGAATAGCGGTATATCATACCAGTACGTAGTGACACAGTATTCAATTGCATTCAATTAAAACCTTTGAATAATATATTGCTTCGGCTTACCTGTCGACAAAATCTATAGCTACGTCGTCGAGCGATGGTACAGCCGCTTTAGCTGCTTCTGGTGCCACTAGAGCTTTTGAAACTTTAGATCGAAATTTTGACCATGGCATGCCGTGTCTGTTTGTAAATGAAAACATATTAATTTTTCACATTTAATTATTAAATTAATTGTATAATTGACAGCGATAATTAACACTTACACGCCTATCAATCCAGGTTCATCGCCAAAAAAGTCTTTCCGTAGTTCCTGTTTGTAATGCTTCAGGCATGGCGCGACCGCTCTGTACGGCATGGAGTCTTCCCGTCTATAAACTTTTGCAGTTTCTTCAGCACAAAATGGAAAAACTAGATCGGGGTGTCCAAATAATTTCGCTACTTTAGCGGCGCCGCCAGCACCAGCTAGAGCTCTTAAATTCCATAAGGTAACGTCTAGAGAACGCGTTTGCCATGGCTTCTGACCGATAGCAAAACGCCAAGAGTTTCCTAGCAGAGGAAGAGGTCTGGGACCCGGAATAGTCGCAAAACGCCTCACGACACTCATCGCGTGCAGAACACTAATGGTGCTTCAGTTCCAGGAGATGTTACGATGAAGGAAGTGGGGCGACCGCGTTACGTTTTCAGCAATTTCGTAATATCTGTCCATGTTGACGCAGTTCACGTACCTCAACAATGCGGTGCGCTCTGATATTTGTTGCTTTTGTCTTATGTTATCGAACATATTAGTAGCTATTGCTTAATAAGTGTAGACATGTTATGTATACTTACAAAATAAATATTTTTTTACCACAATTAACGAGTTCACAGCATATACTCGTAGTGGTTACTTAAAGCTATCATAACTGCAAAACATAATTGGTTGCTGACAAGCAATAATGTGGCAAACCACAAAAAGTCGAATTCGGACGTATCGATGTATTCTGATGGTTCGTCGTGTATTTAACATTATTCAAAAATTTATCAAGCCATCTAAGCTAAATAAGTACGGAAAAAAGTTTCTTAATTTAATGTTTCGAATATTGAAGTGTGCTCAATATTTTGCAATATATTTAAACATAATCTAATATATTTGAAAAAACTTATTATTAGATTAAACTTTTTAATATATAAATCTACTTTTAATTTATTATATTTTAAACAAAATAGAAAATAGGAGATGGATATATAAGTCTTTAAACAAATTTATTAAGAATCAGTTGGATATCTTTACACGCCATTTTCTTAAAGTGAATTTCGTGTGACTTGACATAGCATTGCTTATCAGCGTCCAAATATCAATTGCTTTTTTTAATTTGTGAATGTAATCTACTTAATGATACGAGGCAAGCAAACTGTAATGTCTAGTAAGTAAATTCTAAGTTACACTTTCAGATGTACACATATTTAGCATTGGAGTACAAATGTTTTCTTCCTCACCATGCAATGGTGTATTGACCTGTAGTATTAACGTGTATACGTTAATAGTAGAAACCCATCTGCAAAAATTGCAAGCGATTCTTTAAGTTAAAAACAAATACTTATGTCGATGTTTGGATTTGTTCGGCTCGTTCATATTCGTGGTAGTCAGTCGCTTGGCAATTGAATCAGGTGACGTCATAGGCCAATGTGATGTGTCCAATTAATAGTTCCCTCAATGGGAGTTGGGTGCGGTGCGCTCGCGCCGATTGATTCGTCCGGTCTCTGGGAACACGCTACATTTGTACATCTTCCGCAATCTCTCCATTCAAATATGACAATTGGATGCTGATAAGCAATACTGTGTCAAGCCACACGAACTTCATTTGTAGAAAATGGCGTCTAAACATGTCAAACCGATTCTTAATAAATCTGTTTGAAGATGTACATATCAATGTTTTATTTTCTTTTTTGGTAAAAAGTATATGGTATTTAACGAAAACAGATTGGTATAGTGAAAAGTTTTATCTAATAATAAGTCTTTCAAGTATATGAAATGATTGCATATTTCAAAATATGGAAATTCGAAACATTAAATTGAGAAACTTTTTTCCGTACTTATTTAGTTACGATGACTTGAATTTTTTTTAATAGTGTTAAATACGTGACGCAGTATTACAATACATCGATATCACAAAATTTGACTCTTTGTGGGTTGACACATTATTGCTTATCAGCATCCAATTCATGGCTAGTATATAAAAGGCCGATACATAATAATTTCCTCCTAATTTAATTATTTAAATAACATGTTTCAAATGTTCAGACTTTTAGCGATTGCAACATTTTAAATGTTGAACAATATGCTGTTTAGTTTCATTAGATGGAACTTCGTCAACATTGGTGTCGATTTGAGAAATACGTACAAATACCATTATTTATGTAGGCATGTCTTAACTTACTATAAGAACTTATAATAAAATCTCCTTCGCGTGACCAAATCAATCGATATGTACCGAGGTCGTGTCTGTACACGAAATATTTTTTACACTGTATATATAACAGTCAATGCAGAGGTTAAAAACACTATTATGAAAAAAAAATATATCTCCTTCATACCTATCGGTATCCAGTAAATATATAATAAAATTTAATGAAACTTATCATGTACTTGCCAACACTGAGATAAAATGAAGGATATATAATTAAAACAAAACGCGGATTTAAGATCGTACGATTAAATAAGAAAATTAAATTTAAAATGCACTAAAATCATGAATTAACATATAATTAAACGGACTACGATAATATCAGTAACTCGATATCGTGAATCTTATTTGATTTTCTCTGGAGGAACGTCCGACGGATGCATCTCCACAAGACGGCCTCTGTTCCTTCATCCTCTCGTCTCGATACTAATAACGTATGATAGCGTTACTTATTCCTCCATGAATACATTATCCAACAACATTGCGTCGACGTTACTCGGTAATGTCTGTCATCGAGTGCTCAAACAGTTGGAAAATTGCTACTTAATGTCCTGTCTATGTAATACTTATTGCATGTGGACATTATACAGTAACATGTAATAAAAAATATCGCTTTTCACTTTAGCTGTACACATGCGCGGTCTAATGGCTGCCGCAGGTAGTTTTGATAAACTAGTGTGCAGGCTCCAGTGTACCGTTGTATCTTTTACAAATGACGACATGGGCTCATGCTCTTCATAGATGGTCAAGCTTTTTTGATTTTTAATCTATTTTTTTTCCTTTAAAGTGCAATTCTTATAAGTGACAAGAGGCTTCTAACTACCTTCGGACCTAACTTACTAACTCTAAGGACGTGAGTCCGGACTTGATTCATTTTCTCAGTTTTTATATACTAATTATTCGCGTAATGTATTTTAGAAATGTCCTTCTTTGCGGATCTAGCTCTACACCGTGTCATTTCGAGCACCTCCACACTAAGTGTCACGCTTTCGTATTGACATCTGGAGACTATGCTTTACAATGGACAATTGCATGTTGGTTTAACGCAACCAGGTTTCTAAGAGCAAAGGTTCTGAAGTTCGACCAGCTGCTTAGTACAGCTTTACTGCTCAATTTATGTATTAAACACTCTATTTCTAACTAACTGAAGTTGAATTTCGAATATTTATTTTTTGTGATTATGGATAGCTATAACACTAATGGGTCTGTGTGAGTTCTTAATTATAAAAAATGTAACTAATGATCATCCAATATACGATCACCTTTTCTGAAAGAAAAAAAAACTTAGTTTTATTAATGAGTATTTTTCTTATCTTTAGTGAAAAAGGTGGTCATTATGAAGGTCCCATTCGGAGACAGTTTTGAAGAATTATATAATGTTAAAACTTTGTACTTATGAAGGATAGAAGTTTTACCATATATTCAATTATTTGATAGATGTACAAATGTATCATGAAGTATCCACAGTAGATTTCAAATGATTCTGTTTTTAATGCGCATAAGATAAAATACATGTTTTAAGTACACATGTACTGAATTCACAGTTAAACAATTCATATTCACACCAACGTATGATCAATACTTCGCATGGGCGACAGCAATTGAGATAGCACTGAATGTGCACTGTACAAAGAGGGTTGCTGGGGTTGACAGATTTATGTACCGATCGCATGTCGCCCACGCCAATTTGGTAACCTCTTTACATAGTTTCAAGTTCCCTACGCTATTGCGGTAACAGTGATAAAACCTACGCTTTTGTCGCAATTTTATTATCAATATTTAATAGCTAAAGTAAGCGCACTTTTAGTATCCTATAGTTTGATAACATTTACTTTGCCTACTCAATGTTTCACGTGTAACAAAGTGTGCCATCATTCCATAGGATAATAACTGAGAAGGTACTGTAATATATTTGTAACCGAAAAAGCAAGATATCTTTTGTTAGTGAAACGCTTCAATGAGCATCATTGTACATCGATTGCGATATTTGAATGTGTGAAGTAGACACAGCGAATCGGGTGTGCGTGTCGTGCGAACGAGATCGCCCCGGCCATCGGCGAGCGTAGCGAGACATTAACCTGACCGTCCACAGAATACGAAGCACGTAACATCAGTAGTCCATTTGCTGTAGATAATTTCCGACTCGCTCGCACCTATTTGCCTTAAACAAATTCGAAACCGCAAGGTGCTAGAGCGAGAAGCGTATATAGTACTGCGTTGTAGCGGCTGTGGACGGCTGGGAGTTAAAGGGCTCGGTCGGCGGCGTGCGGCGGCGCGGCGCTAGCTCGTATTGATCGGGCGTTGCGCCCTGGACCTGTTGCCGGGCACCGGAGCACTCGAGCTCTGTACGCATATATGCAATCTTCGTCTGATACGTTCATTGCACAAAACGAACGACGAATAATCAATTTCATTACTAGTTCTGATCAATACGTTGAATATTTTAGTTGTATTTTGAATACGTTTTAAAGGATATTTGAAATTTCTATTTATTTTCATATAATGTCTTAAGGAATATTGATTCGTAAATGATAAAAGTAAATCGTAATAATCGTTAAATTTTGACAGTTATATGTATTGTAATAGCTACGTAGTCTAAAAATAAATTCTAATTCTTTACTTAATGCAGGCAGTCGAAACTGAAGAATAGTCGTATTATAATATGTACATCTATTGATATCTTTATCGTTAAAAATTATTACTATCGACTTCGATAAGCATTATACTGATGATGGTAATGAACATCTGCCATTCATTCCGGTACATTTTAAAAGCACGAATGATTGATTAAAAAACTCATTTCTTTTTTTATACATACATGAAAAATGTTTCTTTGTTCGGTTCTTTCAATATTGAATTTTTTTCATATATCCTTTCATTCTATCTCGAATACTGAATATTCGGTTTGGATGTAATAATTTTCGTCTGATCCGCGTGTAATACTAACCTATTTAATGTTGACAGTGTCTTGACGTCATCAGACCGCGACCGGCGAAGCGGCCGCCTATATACTCGCTCGAAGTATTCAACGCCTACGTTTTGATTAGACACGTGTATTTATTAATGTTATTAAAAAAAAATAAATTAATAATTACATACAATGAATAATGTACCAAATACTCAAGTCAATATTGTTTTAAGATCGCAACGATGTTCCTAATTGGTAGTATTGGAATCTCTCATCTATCAGTACTCAGAGCAATTAAGCAATACATTCGGCGAGTCTGTAGCGTATCAATTTTCCAGTATAATATAATGGGTCTTTAAGCTGGCACCCGTCCAAACGAGCCACTACTCACATTGAAACCCTCGACAGTACTTGAAGCTCTCGCTTTCAGCACATTGTGCTGAGGAGAATAAGATGCAAATGTGCGGTGCGAATTTTGTACTCCAGTAAACTTTCTCACCCACTCGTTATCACGGTTTTTGTCTTGTATGCTCTGAGATCGTTTAATACAAACAAACGCCTCACGCCTCGGCTTCACGAGCATGTGTTTGTAGTAATACGTACAGAAGATAAGTAAAAATATATTCGAATATCTACAAATAGTACATCTACTAATTGACTGCACGGCCGTGACATTAGTCGTTTTCTAAGCTAAGGTCGGTTTCTTTATTGGGTGACAGTTTTGAGAGAAGTAAGATAAATATATTCACTTTTTAGCATTTTTGTCCATGTAATGTTTTTTAAATCTCACCGATCAATATTTCGATGTTAAGTTACAAATTTTTTATTTATTAAACAATCATATTTTGTTTAAATGATACTAAGGTATTTTATAAATCCTGATAATTAAAAAAAATCACATTTATTCTTGGAATGTAAGAGATACTAAGCGAGCAAGTTCACCTCAGGTCTTCTTTGAAAAATGTGTCTCTCAGACACTGTTGCACGTTATCATTTAAAAACCCTGACATATATCAAGGGGTGTTAGTACGGATAGAGATTCGGTCTAGCCTTTTGGCCGGTCGCCAGCCGTTGCCATCTAGCCTAGACTCACGATCGGCCTTGATCGTAAGCCGTGATCGCCGGCTGAACTAAGCTATTGTTCCGAATTCATAACAGCATGTTTTCTTGTTACAATTCTCTTCACCGTTTCAATAGATTTCGGGTTACATTTTGAACACTCCCTTCAAATATTATAGCAAATTCTGAAATTGCTTTAAATTTTTTTTTTAAGAAAATTAATTGGTGTTCTTAGCTCAATCGCAAATGTTTTAATCGGCATCAATTTACTAAATAGAGATAGAACTAAATTATTTTTTATACATTGTTTTAGATATTGCTCGTGCAGCCGTAGTCTCATATCGTCAGCGAAATTTTAACACCGGGCAGGTCGAAATAAGCTGCTATAAAGGAGAGCGAAAAATCAGCTAAATTTTTAACAGACATTTGAATTAACACTGTATCATTTTAAATGTATTTCTCTCTCTCTTCAAAAGCTGTTAATTTTGACGTACGCCCTTTTAAATCTTTACTGACGATACACGAAATGTCTTAATTAAATTAGTCATTGCATTTCGTAAGCTTTAGAATTTCTTTCTAATAGTGATAAACATCTCTTCAAAGAAATTCGGAAACCATCGGATTAAATAAGATTTATTAAGTACATAGTCATTAAGTAAAATGGCCACTCATAGCGCACGAAAAGCTTGCGTGTATGAAACTAAGTTTTCATTTGGGTCGCCGATTACAGGTGGCTCGCTGGCCTTTCACACGACACCTAAGCGAAGAATGCTTTGCTCTAGGTCAACAATACATATTATGTGAAATTTACATTACTTATCATCCACTTTTCATTTCTAATTCCACCTACATTCACCTTAATAGAATACAAGAGTGAAACATTTGGTACACTTTGAAGATACCGTTGTAATTTTTAAAAACTTTAGGCATAGTTTTGTATTATTTAATTAATACGAATGTATTTATCCTTTTAAAACGACCGTAGGTTGGTTCGTTAGATCTATTTCCTTGATTCAAGTTCAATTACTTGGAAGCGAGATTCCGTCAGAGTTGAGTCATTGCTGTAAACTGTGACCTATTGTCATTGAAATAATCTAATGACTTTTAACAATATAATCTAATGCAACAATGCGTCGTTACATAAATATATTAGCAATATATAGCATTTTGTTCAGTATTTAAACGAGAGTAATTTGCATAAATAATAAAGAAATTATAAGAATTAGTGGCGAGAACGCATGATTTCTTCGATTTATTTTATTCACATTACGTCACATAGAATTCAGGCGAATTTGACCACTACGCTTGGCTCGTACAACCTTATTGCTATGTATAATTCAGTATTGCGGCACGCGTACTTAGCCCGTCAAAAATCAGCAAAAGAAATAAAAATACCAGTTCGATAACAATAATTATAGGCGCGTATGTAATTTGTAGGCTACCCGGCTGTGTGAAGTTCCTGTATATAATATTATTCAAGAATCGCGTGCTGTCTGGTCGGTTCCAAGTCGTTAATATGTATGCGGTGCCGACGCCCCGAAGTCGCCGCTCGCAACTGGTGGAACACCGATTCGAGTGCCCGGTTTTGCAAATATCAACTGTGAATGAGTAAACCGATCAATTAGCATTCATATTAATGGTTCATTAGTCGCTTTCGTATTGAGACTAGTGTCTGTCGGTGACATCGCTATACTTAATGACGGCTAAAATTGTTTTTTTTTTTTGTTTTGTCCGTATTTTTAGTTAACAAACAACTATTTAAATTACAGAATGAATGATGTCAATTCTTGACTAAATGATTCATCATAAAAAAAATCCTTACGATGACTTACGAAAATATTTGTCAAAGCAACGTGAGTAAAAGTACATAAATATATCACATGATATTCGGTAGCAAGATCGCATTATTACTTCGAATTTGTCAGGTTAAGATGAATTTAAAACATGAAATGTTAATGGAACAGCTTTTGTTCAAAACTATGATTAATTAAATATTGCGACAAATATAACATAAACGCCGCAATACAACATGGGTCGATGAAGGAAAAACCCATGACGAAGAATCGTCCTGACTACGTTTTATGGTCGCGTTTGAAAACGTATGGAACTACCATCTGACAATTACACGGTACAATTTTAATAATCATAAATTTTCTTTGAATTTATGACGAAGGTCAAGGTGTGTAATGTTTTAATTACTTTAAGGCGTCGAAACTCGTAAATAACCACCACTTATCACTTAATAATACGGGTATTTTTATTTTTAAAATGGTAACATCGTATTTTAATTACCGTTCTATAAATATAGATTGTATTAATCGAAAACACATTATTATTTGATATACATATATCAAGGTTTTTATTTTGTTTAGCAGTATAAAGGTTTTCAGATAAGTAGCAGTTTAATATAAAATATTTCCTGGTAAAAATCTCGTTTATTAAGGCAAGTTATAGGCTATAAAACATCACGCTACTAGAATTCACATGATTAAGGCGA
The DNA here is from genome assembly GCA_037950945.1 of Hypolimnas misippus. Lineage (NCBI taxonomy): Eukaryota > Metazoa > Arthropoda > Insecta > Lepidoptera > Nymphalidae > Hypolimnas > Hypolimnas misippus. Next base: position 8,775,465 of record JBBEEQ010000011.1, on the reverse strand, counting down.
GAATTACATTTGTAAGTTTTACTCTCGTAATCAACAGAAAACAACTCTGTAATTTGGTAACAGTTTTGCGAACTACATACGTCGGACAGTAAATTCTTTAAGGTGTAAAACAATTAAAAACAGCTTACGTAAATCTTTATGTAAGTCTCAGAGCAAAACTAATAGGTGTAATTTTCGCTATACAATGGTAAAGAAGCAAAGTTAGTTTAACATAATTAAAGTATGCCAAAAGAATTTCAAACATCATACAATAGCTCGAACCGTATTACTAACAATGAGACAGATATCTTGTCTCGTCCAGCAAGGAATGCGACACGTACTCCAATTGCACGCCACCGATAAAGTAACATGAGTAACTCAATTGGCTCGATTGTGTTAAGAGCGCTTACCTTGATACATTATAAGTGACAAGCTAATTTGACATCATACAAAGGATTTGTGCTTTTGATCACACTAATTAGTCCTACCTCTGCTTTCTTCTGCATCACAAAAGAGACAAGCCTATCAAATTTTAAGTCATATTGTTTTTAGACTTTCAGAGATTTCGTGTGTGTGAAAAGTCACTTAATAATGCACAGACGTATACTATAATATACATGAACTTAATAGCGTATCTTTTTAGTCTATGCCTCAAATGTCTTGGGAGTGAATTAATTTGAGAATGTTCTCTAAATTATAGTGAAAACCGCAGAATCTATTACGTTTAGAAATCTTATTTGAGTAGACTACTACTATTTATAGATATTAAATCCATTTATTATGTCTAAATTAAGCTTTCCATTATATTAATGAATTCACAAATGATAAATTTGCATAATACAATTATGTAATAACCATCCCATTTTGAGTTATTAATAAAATTTGAATCTAATTTTGTCTTATTAATATTTAAATAATTTTTACAAGTAACTTTTACATTAAAATATTTTTTCTTTTCTACAAGTATTTACTTTCTATTTTCTAATTATATAAACTAACAAAACAAAGCATCTGTAATGTAAATTAATAGTATTTAAAAATAATTACATTATGAGATAATAAAAAGCAATATGACAGATATGTTTGATGAATCAAAGACTACATAGCTATAATATTTTTGCCATTAAGTCAGCTAAAGAGCAATCGATCTCCGTTAGGTTAATGAGTCACCGTAACAGCACTAGACGCAGTAATGATCACACCTTTACGCCTCGTTCCTTTTATATGGAAATAACAAAGAGAACTATGTTGTTACATAAGTAACTGTTAACATTATTGTTCGATTGTAATCTTTTGTTTTGGTTGAGATTAGTGATAAAAATGCTTTTCGAAGCGATTATGAATAGTCAAAATTTTAACTTGTCAAAATTTAAGGTCATTGATTACTTAGCTTCCACTTAGTTTTCGGTAAATATTAGTAAAATTTTACTTTTTATCATGTTAAAGAAATCGCTCATATTTTTTTAATGTATAATATTTGGTCTACTATAATCATTATGTCTCATGGCTTGAAGTATTTGTTCTACACGGGTGTGACTCAGTATACGGAATACTTATGTATACACTGTCTTGTCATGATAATTGCAAGTTGCAATACCATTTATGTTGCCTTATTCACGATACATTTAGGGAAGTTAATTTTACTTCAAGAACTCAACAGTATTTGCATATATATATTAGGAAAAAATATTAAAGTCATAAACACATGGTTCATCAACTAATAATCTCAGAAAGATTGAATATTTTCATAAATACATTATTTGATTAAAAAAACTATTATAATTAAGGTATCTAATAGCTAAGAAAATGTTTATTAGTAATATTCAATTGTTTAAAATTTGTTTTCAGTTTCCTTGATGATCTCGACCGGTTAGGTGCCAGAGACTACCAGCCCACCGAGCAGGATATATTAAGAACCAGAGTCAAAACCACCGGAATCGTCGAAGTTCACTTTTCCTTCAAAAACCTTAATTTCAAGTAAGCTTACATCATTTCTTTATTATAAATAATGGGTATGTTCCGAGATCCAATCCACCATGCTAGTCCATCTTAATGACACTGTCTAAAATGCTGTCCATAGACATTAACAGCATCAAGAAATCCACAAAACTAGGTTGCCAGCTTAAAAGAAATTTGGGATGCAGAGGAATACAAGTACAGAAAGTGATAGAGTTGGAGGTAGGGCTTCCGGCTCACTCACTCACCATACGAAATGTGGCTCCATTCTAAGCTACTTTACGTCGATTTTCTATGAATGTGTGGTCGAGCTAGTTTTAGTATTTTTTACTTTCGGAGCTGTAATCAGTGAATTATAGCTCTATTACATTAAAGACGTAGAAAATGTTATTTCGAGATATCATTAGTAATGGCTGCTGGTGAATTGTATATCGGAAATTTTATATTTGTTAATCTTCTATTAGCTGACAAAAAAGACCACCTCGTACCAGATCTTTGCTAGTTGGCTATATGGGTTATACCTTTATTCCAGATTGTTCGACGTGGGCGGTCAGAGGTCGGAGAGAAAGAAATGGATCCATTGCTTCGAAGATGTTACCGCGATCATTTTCTGCGTGGCCATGTCCGAGTACGACCAGGTGTTGCACGAAGACGAGACAACGGTAAGTAACTTTATTGCGCAATTCGTATTTTGATAATACAATTTCGTAGGCGATAATTACACTTGTAAGTCTTACTTGCGTAATTCAAATAGAACAACTATGTAACGAAGTAACAGTTACCTAAGTAGCCGTATCTAAGCAGTGAGTGTCAAAATTAAGACAGTGACAGTAAATTCTTTCAGTTTTAAAGCAATGACTTATGTTAATCTTAATGAAAGAAGAGAGAGAGAAATCATATAATTCAGTTATACTAAAACATGGTAAATTTTGTAATTTATATAACAATAAACATAACTTTTTTTTGAACTGACATATTTTCAACTAGCTTTACAGATTTAAAATAATCAGGCAAAAAATCATATTACTTGTTCATAAAAACTTGTACAATATTTGGTTATTATGTAATCGAACCACTTTTAGATTATAGTTATCAATGTTTATAATACCCTAACTTTATTCCGATAACTTTTTCTCCTTCACAATAATTGATTACATCTTACCTACATCTTGTTTTTATCTTGAGCATATTCTTCTTATCTAAAATGTAATGGAAATACCGTTTCAATGTCGTTTAAATTTTTGCGTTATTTATTTTAATTTTTTTAGATCAACTAGAACTACTATACCTATAACATTATCTAATTTTAATGTAGATAAAAATGAACTATGTCCTCTGATGTGACATCTAAATGTTTTTTCCATTTAAGAACATTATTTTTAATTTTATTATAAAAATGTTAATTAAATCACAAAGCGAGGGTCACTCTTTACTCTCCATTCTAATTTTGTTGCTACATTAAAGCATGTATTTATTTTAATTCGATATTAATAACTGATGAAACACCTTACACAAATAATTGTTTAAAAATGAAATTTTGCGACGAATTTTTGATGTCAAGAGAGATAGTATCAAGATAATGGATGGATGCAACGTCTTAGGATGATTCCATTCAGCAGTTTTTACCGGTATATCGTTTTAACAATATTTGTGTATTCTAGAACCGTATGCAAGAGAGTCTGAAGCTGTTCGACTCGATCTGCAACAACAAATGGTTCACGGACACCAGCATCATCCTCTTCCTCAACAAGAAGGATCTGTTCGAGGAGAAGATCCGCAAGTCGCCGCTCACCATCTGCTTCCCTGAATACACGGGTATGGAATAGTCTTCGTCTACTGACGGACAGACGAGCTATAGGTTTCTAATGGGAGGGGTCCGTCTGGGGGTCCTAAAATGTATAAAGATAATATTTTATGAGTTTTATTAACAAGACCATCTGTGGTCAACGGTGCCATATCAGTTTTGTCTAAAAGCTTTTAAGTGAGAATCATACTAAACAACTTTACATCGCTATAGATGAAACAGTAATTCTGATTAAAACACGATGAGAATGCTAGAAATGATTTTTATGTACCTATTCAATAATATCACACTTGACATAGTTCGTTGGTTTTCATTTTTTTTCTTTTTTCACATGGCGTACAAATTCGGGCATTTTGATTTTTTATGGTTTCTATTAGATTCGCGTCGTCATGACGAATCAGTCGTGTAATTTATCAAAATCAGCTCTCGTCTTTGGTCTGAATAATGCTACAAAGTTACAAACCCACAAGGGCTGATAAAACCATCACCCTCCTTTGCGTCTCGATATTTCATATAAGTATTAATTTCCAGGCGCGCAAGAGTACGGCGAGGCGGCCGCGTACATCCAGGCGCAGTTCGAGGCGAAGAACAAGTCCACCACGAAGGAGATCTACTGCCACATGACGTGCGCCACCGACACCAACAACATCCAGTTCGTGTTCGACGCCGTCACCGACGTCATCATCGCCAACAACCTGCGCGGCTGCGGCCTCTACTAGCCGCTCTGTCTGTGTGTCCGCTCGCCTGCGAACGCTGCGTCCGTTTGCGTCGCGTACGCTTATTGCAGTGGGGTGGGGGTTATTTTTTGGTTGAAGATTAATTTTTTGGTATTTCTTTTTTCTAATACGAGAATTACATTTGTTTTTTTGTCTCGTAATTGATATGAAAGAACTATGTAACCTGATTATCTAGGTAACCTGATAGCTATGGTTATTAAAAATATACGCATTGATAGTGAAAGAGACTTATGTAAATCATTATGAGACTTATAAATGTAATTCTCGCTGTTTTAATAAGGAATAACTGCCCTATTCCCCTCCCTCTTCGATAAAAATATCTCGATGTCGGTCTGTGCGCATCACTCTCCGGGCGTCGCTCGCAGCGTTCGGACGTGTGCGATCAATTGAACGATTTTTTTTTCATAATATTTATCATAGAATGTATTTTTGTGGTCGTACAGCGGTGTTCTCTCGCGGGGCGCAGTTATCGTCATATATTTTTACGAGAAGTAAGCTTACTGGTTATACAGCCGGTGTGCATCACATGTCACATGGCTTAGGGCGTTCTATGTTATGTGCTCTAGATACAAACGGTGTGCAACTAGATCCGACTCGTCTTCCCCACTTTATATAGTCCAGGGAATAAAGAAGAAAAGACCGACTTCAGGTAAAATTAGGGGAAAACTGGATGTTTTTCACGAACCTTCTTTTTGTGGTTCTGAACAAAATTCCAAAAAGGTCACTCACAAACTACGGTTTTTCCTCAAATATCTCGTAAATGGTCTCTGTTATCGAAGAAATAGTGTTTGAAGAAAATAATTATCTTTATTCTCCGTATTATATAGGTCTTTGTTTGATATCCATTCGATAAGTAGCATCTCCGGTTTAGTACAGTTTGAAATTAGGTATCTAGTGTTCAATTCTAAATTTTGGTGCTAGGAATAAATTGATATAAAATTGGTTGTGTTTGCGGTCTAGTTGCGACACTGTCGAGCGGCGCGTCGTTCCATTGCGAGCCGTGTCTGTCTGTCTGTTTATATATTTCTTAATTTTATATTGGAAGAAAAAAAATTTGATTATTTTTTTTTTCATTTTATTCATGTGAAAAAATTTAGGTAACTTTTTGATTTTTTTGAATGTAATCTTGATTTCAGTGGTTATTGCTTCCATTTTTGTTTACACGCACGTTGCCGTGGAACGATGCGTCCGCTCCGGATGCTTATATACTCACTCTCTTACGGACCAAAAACAGAAAGGAACCAATATTTAGCGCAGAACAGTAGTGATGATATGCATGAGTACGTTCACAGGCCTACTTTAACTGTTACAAAATATCATTCCATTATTAGGTATCTTATCACTTAATAAAAATTTATTTTTTTATAAACTTTTGAATGCACAAAACCGTAACCGGCTCGGATTAAGGAGATTCGTTTGCACACCTTGCGTCTAAGCTAAGTGTCCTCGAACAAACGAGTATTTTTTAAGTTAAGCGACGTATGCACAAACCGTTTATTCCTATGAGAGAATTAGTTCGTTATGCCATATACAAATATATATAATTCTTTTGTGTTCATATTTTTTCTATATCACTTTTACTGTAACCTTAAGACGTAGCGATTTAAGATCAACTCTTGTATGCAATTATAAATCATGTTAGGTATTTATTTTATCTAGCGTATTCGTATTGAACTATGGTATATAACTTTCATGTTTAATTTATATGGTTAAGTGGTAACATGGTCGTGTAAGTGTTGGTTATTCCGTGGAGGTGGGTGGAGTCTAAGTCGTTTCAACGTACAGACGGTTACCGAGTACAGGATCCCACACATCCATAGACCGGGTTCTGTTAACATTACGTGTAAGATATGTGAGTATATAAACTTGTATACACTCGCGAATTGGCGTAATCAATATTATACATATATTAACTATATAACATAATTTATTATTAATACTAAAATTAAAAAAAAAATCTTACTTTTAAGCGTTAGTACAGTAATTGTATCAATAAACATTAATTAATAATGCGATTAGGCAGTAACCTTTACTATTATCATAGTTAGGTGATTTATTTTCATTTTATGTTTTATGAGTATGTAAAAAGTGATTACTTAAATGAAAATGTAATGCCTACACGTGACCGCGCGGATCACTCGCCGATACTATTCACTTTGCGGAGTTTAGAGAAAGAGTTCTATCGTGAAGCTGTGTCACACTCTCGGTGAGGGTGGTCGTTAGTCGAAGCCAATATCCTAATATATCCTGAAAGCGGAGGGAGTGTAGAGTGATCCGCGCCTCGAGCGTTCGCTCGCTTGTTGCTAGGTAGGTTTTTTACTGTTATGTAACAATATGTGTATGTAAAACAAAACTAATAAGTATAATTAGCGCAGTTCTACATTCAATCCCAAAACATAATTTAGGTAAGCTTCATACTACATTTAGAGAGGAACCGAGGTGGACTCGTCCGCTCGTATCCGTTTCGCATTTCGATGTGTTCCTCCGCCGCTGAGCATTAACTTGTATGCTTTAATATTTCGAGTGAATGTGATGTAAATTTTGTACACTGCCGCATTGTTTATTCGCTCGAATCACATTTAGTTCGTAAGAAACGCGACAGTGACCGAAACGCACACGCCACAACACGCGACATCTTGTTAGTTAGGGATACAAAAATTGTGCACAAATTACTCGACAATCCCCCTCGTGGTTTGTGCGTAGGCTTCTTATGTGAAGACTGAAATGTTGCGGCTCAAGAGTTCTTGCGCTTTTTAGAATCACACAAAGAGGTGGTTTATGAAGTTTTCAAAAAAAATAAAATTGTGTCGATCGGGGCGAAATAGATACCCCTCTATGCATTTAGGAATTTTTCCCGTAACGACAGCATTCAAATTCGATGTTCTGTTTCGATTTTTTTAATATCCAACCTCTAAATTTCGTCACTGAGACTTCGATGTGTTATCACTGTGCTTCATTCATATTTACCAAAGTTATTACTAACCTCACTATTTATACAAAGTTCGTTCTCTATGACTAACTTCACGTCTGAGATTCGCGGTAAGGCGGAGGTGCGACCCGGCGTCGGATGGTCGGATGGTCGTGTGGTCGTATGGTACCGCTCCGAGTGCGATGCGAGACCTTATTTAGAATTGATGACATGTAACGTTAACTTGTAGCGCGTGCGGGGACCGAGCGTCCCGTCTATAAAAAACGAGCGTTTTAAGAGAGTAAAATTTTTAGTCACTAGTAGGTAATTTTTGAATGTGATTCAATCTTATCTTTATTTTTCTATATCGAGTGACATTGTAACTGTTTATTTCTTTACGTTCGAACTTATTGTTTGTAATGCATTTACTGAAAGCGATGTATTTAACCAACGATGTAATTAAACAATATTTTCTCTTTTTTGTATCTCGTCTGCACTGGTATTTTTTATTGAATTTACTATAAATGTACTTTAAGTGTATAATTTTAAATAATTACTGAAAATGATTATATTCTAATTTTTATGTTCAAATAATAATGTTTGTTTTATTTCTAATCCCTAATGTATGTCCCTATATCCCTAATAAGCCTTTATAAAAAATTAAAGAATGAACAAAAATCAAAAACCAATGTGAACTGTTAAATAGCTGACTAAAAGATACCATAGATATCTAAAGAAAAATACGTGCAAACAATCTTGAAATTGCATTGGAACTACTGCGAGGAGAGAAATACACGTGTAACTTTTACCCTCGTAATTGACACAAAACAAGTATGTAACTTGGTAACATTCACCTAGGTTACCTTATGCAAACTTGTGGTGTCGAAAATAGAGGCACTGACAGTAAATTCTTTCAGGTATAAAGCAATGACAATTTAAGTAAATCTTTATGAAAGTCTGCAGTAATGCTTATAAGTGTAATTCTCACCATAAAGTTGTTCAGAAAGCAAGTAAAAACAACACCATGACAAGCGAAAACAATAATTATAAAGTCACTTCTTTTAAGTTTACTTAATTAAGCGTTTCTATGCTGGAACAATTGTTTTAACGAAGGTCAAAACAAGTTCATTTTTTTAATGTTTATTACATCAAAATTTCGTTACTTTTTATTTGAAAACTTTCAGATAAAATTTTCATCAAAATCAGGTCAGTAGTTTTTAAATCAAAGTGGAATAAGTATTTCATCCAAGTAAACGAAATTGAGTATTTAGTATTTATTCGGTTTGACACGGCGGCTTTAATATTAAAAAAAATAATTTGTCGAAAATTAGTTTTTACAAATATAAATTTCAAATAAAATCAATAAGGAGCTTGTTTTAAATAGTTCGACCAGTGATATATGGATGTTGATAAGCAATAATGTGTCAACCCACATAAAGTCAAATTTGGAGATATTGGTGTATTTTAAAACTACGTCACCTATTTAACATTATTAAAAAAAAATCAAGTCATCTAAACTAAATAAGTATGGAAAACGTTTCTTAACTCAATGTTTCGAATTTTAGGTGCGTTCCTTAATTTGCAATTTATAAAATAATCTCAAATATTTAAATACTTATTAATAGATAACGTATTAAATAAATCTATCTGTTTTTAATTAATTATACATTTCATCAAAATAGAAAAGAAAAGATGAATATATACGTCTTCAAATTAATTTATTAAGAATAGGTTTGACATGTTTAGACGACATTTTCTCAAAATGAAGTCCGTGTGGCTTGACACAGTATTGCTTATCAGCGTCCATATTATAACTGTAGATAAGTTACGTTCATACTATTTGATGTTAATAATTTCTACCGATTTCTAACTTTCGTAAGCTCGTCAATCGATTTGTTGGCCCAAAGATAACCGTCTGATATGTTCAGTAGTTTATTGAGCAACGTCGTCCAAAGTGGTCGGCTTTCTAGGTGATAAAATCCATTGTTTATAATATATAAATAGTCATATGTACTTTTTAGTTTTTTTGTCAGATACAGCTAAGTTTTTTTAATTCTCATTTATATTATCCTGTTACATATAATAGTCTACCTTATTAATAATATAATCGTTTTTATTATCAGAAACTAAGTAATTTGAAAATAATATGCGATAAGTTAAATGAAATAAAATTAACTAATATAAGATTCTTCAGATTTTTAAATAAAAATGGATTTTTTTTTTCCTAAACTCTGAATTCAACAAATATTAAGTACACAGATTATATAATAAAATGAGAATTCGTACTTTTATTGTCTGTATTCATACTAGTTTGTTTCTGTAGCTCTGTGCATTTGTCAAATTGTAATTTGTTTTGCATGCTTGACTATTAAAGTTGGTGTTAAATATAAATTGCATTTTATAACTTAACAATGAAAGACGTGATTGATGTGATGGCTTTACAAAGTAATCGACGTGAACGGAGATTACCTGACTATAGAAGTGCCCCTAGTCATACTCTAGCAACTAATTTTATTTTTGAATGCGGTATAAAACTTGGATTACAACCGGCAACCGTTGCTACGGCCGCAATATTTTATCATAAATTTTTCAAAGAAGCAGAAAAAAACGATTATGACTGTTACGTGATCTGTACAGCTTGCCTCTGTGCTGCCGGGAAATCTCGGGATGAGCCAGTCAGGCTAAGAGACGCTGTGAATGTGGCTCATAATTCTATTAATCGTGGAGCTGGACCATTAGAGTTAGGCGAAGAATACTGGTCATGGAGAGGTGCTGTTGCACAGGCTGAGCTACTTGTTCTACGTTTGCTGGGCTTTAACTTGGATGCGCCATCGTCTCATAGATATTTGCTACATTACCTCCGCTCGCTACAAGAATGGTTTCCACCTACTCAGTGGCGATCAGCACCAATAGCTCGCACAGCCATGGCCTTCTTGCAAGACTTTCATCATTCCCCTGCAATATTAGATTACCGAGCCCCACATGTTGCCGTTGCCTGTTTGACTCTGGCCCTGCATGTGTTAGGAGTTTCTGTTCCTCTTGCATCTACTTTAGATGATGACGCAGCCTGGTATTCTGTTAGTAAAGTTTTTTTATTACACAAGAAACTAAAAATATTGTAAAATTACATTTTGTTTAAAAAAATACACCCGTTAGTTCCATGTCCGAAAAAGATACTCTCACATTATTAATTTAATTTTAATTGTGTGAGCTCGTATAACAATTTGGACAGCACTTTGTTACAATTCATACTCAATTTAAAATACCTAATAGGTTACCAAGACAACATTTTTATATACAATATTTTGATGACTTTTATTTGTTAATTGTTGTTGTCTTATTACAGGTATTCACAAAAGATTTACAGAAGGAAAAGAACTGGGAAATAATGGAGAAAATAATGCAAGTATATAGCAGAGAACCAGAACCAATATAAAGATAAATAAAAATTAATGTTTTTAAATAATCACTTAAATAAATATATTAATAATATATTTTTTTTAACTAAAAAAAATTCCCTACTAGAAGTTATGGCAGTCACACATGCTCAGGTTTATGAGACAGGAATGCCTGCAAGGTATGCCTCCATATCGCACCCCTGGTGCGATACTGTCACTTATGCAAAAATGTAGTTTTTTAGGAGAAGCATTTAAAACTTTCACACCTCACAAAGATATAGGCGAGATGAGTTGCTTATACTAAAACATCAACTTTTAACTTTGATTTAAGATAAATAGTTATCAATAAATATTATTAAAAATACACTCTACAATTATTTAAAACTTCAACCCCCCTCAGAAGTGACGTTGTGCATTTAAAGAAAAATTAAAACTAGTTATGTCACATTGAGTTAAAAAGAAAACAAGAACAAATAGTAACATTATCGCACCAAGTAAAAGGGTGCTCTAGGATAATTATTACATACTTAACTGATTTTTGAATTTTTTGCTAAAGTGACAGTGTCGCAGTAACCTGGGGTGCGATATGTTAACCTGGCGTTGTTATGTGTGTAATTGATTTGGTATGCAAGAAAGTTGTTTTGTGATGGTGTATTTATCATCACCTTAATTGATTTTTGATCGCGCTGTTGTTTTTTTATCACTAAGGTCCGGTCTGTTTAGGTAAAAAAAGTGACAGGTTTTATCTCACTTACTGATTGACCTGCATTGGCAAACCTGTCCATGATTTCTGAGCATATGGGGGCCCCATAATCTGATGATTAGAAGATGTAATATTCTATAAAAACAGCTGAACACAGACCTATCAATAAACATTTGTACAAATAACTGTACTTAGCATGAATCAAATTCATTGCATACATTTGTTGCCACTGTTAAAATGAATTTCTATTCGAGTTGGAATAGTTCTACAGTCAATAGATTTTATATCAGTCTTATTAGAATATAAAATCTATTCAAACCACTTAATTTCAAATTTAATGATGGAGGATGAGCTTGCTAATTTATTTGATTATTCTTTATTTTGATCATGTTTCTTTTTAATTATATGGGATGTAATAAAAATGTCAACATTAATAGACAAATAAAGAATACGGATAGTTGAAAGTAAACAGCAATTTAGATCTACAAACAAATATAATTCAGTTTTCTAACATTTTACGATACATAATTTTTATAAATGTACAGGGTAAGCTCATGACGTGGGTAAAGCGGTACTAGTTCAGACTTGCTACCAGATGTACAGTTCAAGTGCATTTAGGACATGAAGGCGGCCGCACCGCTTTGATATGCTTTATCGTGGAACAGTATGACAAACTTACGACTAACATGAATTTAGAGTAATGAAATGTTCGAATTCAATGTGCTGTCAGGTTACAAATCTACAATTAGACACCAATGACTAGTAATTTATAAAAATTTAACGCTACGTTTAAGCGTATCGAATTTCAACTTTACATCCGAATCGCCAGATAATTCACTGCCCCATAGTGTTGTATGGGAGCGCTCGGCTGACTTCTGTGCGTCCCATTGGAAGACAACAGAATTTGAGACACTTCGACACACGCGTTTAACATAACATTTGTGCTATCAAAACATAGTGTGCGAGTTGAATAAAATATACGGTTTTACAATTACATCTGCATAGCCACCTAGATGACGCGGTAGGATATTAACATCAGTATAAAGAGAAATATTACGTCTTATGCTATTATTTTATTCTATATAATTTCACACTGACAATTCAACATGATATCCACGCGGGGACAGACGATAGTAATTATTGCACGATACTATTCAACAACTACTGGGTACACTGGGGACACACAGACATAGTAAAACGGCGTGGACACGAAACACTTCCCACCTGTACAGGTAACAAACACAACGTCATACAAGGAAATATCAAACTTCGAAATGTAAGGTTGCCATCTAGCTGTCCCGATATTGCTTAGCTGTGGTATTTATAAAGTTTTGACTTTCCAAAATTTAGTTTACACATGAATTTTGTTATAGTAAATCTTTCTTGCTGTCAAATGGTTACATGTAAAGGATGGCAACCCCGTATGTATCATAGGAGAGAAAACATTCAATCACATTCCACACACATCAAAACGAATACATTATCGGATGTACGTAAGTTAAACATTTCATTGCATAAATAGATACAACTCGTATATTTAATAATATAAATAAATCTGTTCTAAAAAGTTACAATCAGACCCGCTGATTAGTTAATGGTCATTAAGAATGTACACCATGTTTTAACACTGACTATTATAATGAATTTTACAATATTATTAATATAGTAAGTAAATAGGAATAAAATTATATTAAAAATTTACTTTCCGTAAATTATTTATGTCGAACATGGTGCACATTATTTACACAAAGCGAAAATTCTCAGAACGTAAGAGTCCAACAGAAATGTAATAGATTAATTAATTCCTCTGAGTATATTTTAAAACTCTCTTTTTTATTAATATTAGAACGGCCGATTTAATTCAAATGAGTAGATTAATATTATGTGTCTTGAAAATTCTATAACTAATATAAAAATTAGGTAGCAAGTCAATATTATAGTGAATATTAATTAAATTTTCATTCATAAGTCCATCAATAAAACACTTCTGTTGTACTCTTTATCCAAAGTGTAACATTTATATGTACTCGACTGTAAGACAGGTTCGTAATGGACAACACACACTTACATTACATCACACAAGTCCATATAGAAAAAGGCAGTTCGAGTGAGTCAAAACACGAGATTAACAACATAGCGACAGTTTCCATAATAATACATCGGATGTGCTGCGTAATAGGCACTTGAAGTGAATTCCGCTATTGCAAAGAAAATTTAAAAAATAAACTATGATTTGATAACAAAAATAAAGCACTTTTCAATAAACTTTGATATTAGCAACTTGGGAATGTACAAGCTAAATATGAGGAACGCAAACTGTTAATTTACAAGCAAGCATCGTGAACTATGGACGAATGAACCGATATGATAGATAGATTAAATCGTAGCTGAACCTCCGAGTGGAAGCCACGAGGGTAGTTTAACAATTAACAAATAACTTTACACAATATTTCATTATAATAAAACAATTAAAATTTTCTATGGCAACTGAAGTTATTTGTACGTCAAAATAAAAAAAAAACAACACACCACACCCCTCAGGATCTGACTATTCTCCATTAATTTCCTAATCTACAAATATTTAAATTACAATAAGAAGTGACAAAAACTAACTACTACATGTAAATATAGACTTACATATTTAGTGCTACATATGATTTTATGTATTCACCTACTTTGGCTGGATTTACAAATGAAGGTTTGTTGATACACATACATATATTACTTTTTTTTTTAATTTAATTTAAATAATACTGGGGGCGCTACACCTGAGGGTTATATTGAGGCGCGTAATTAATAGTCTGTGGTAACGCACGCAAATACAGATTATTTTCGATTTAGCCTGAACGAAACAGTTCAAACCAAAATATTTGTATAGTCTATCGTTATTAATCTGTAACGACGAAGTGTCATTATGTATAGACAATACTTTGTTTTAGTTAATGCGATCTAAAATATTGTGTTCTAAAGATGTAACAATGTTAACACATCTCAGATCTTTCTAAAACAGGGCGAAGATATGATAACCCTCTAAAATAAAGAGAAAAAAAAAAAAAATTAAAAAACATAATATTCAATATAGACAACATAAACAAACTCCTTCTCTTTCAAACACGACGGATAATATAAAAATAATATTTTAATTAAATAATAAAAACGAATTTGACGGCAATGCAACAATTTCTCTACATATGACGACTCGTTCTTTACAATATACATCGTATAAACACATCGTCGTGCAGCTTTAAAAACATTAATTAATTTGGCATACACTTAAGCTTTGGTTTTCTAGGTAACGTTAGCTGTCATTTAGCTTCAGTTTCAGCCCTCAAAATTTTTGTATGAAACGGTATGTAACTGTTTCCTAGTAAGCATTTTCTTATGCTTCGTAAAGTCAAAGTGTTTTAGACATCCGTTATTTGACATCCGCTATCCTAGGAAACCAAAGCATTACTGATCGTAATATAACATTCTCGATATACATAAATATAGAAACTTTTTTTTTAATTAATAAAATAAATAAATTAATTAGTTAGCGAGAAGATTTAATCTAATCACCGATAAAATGAACGTTAACTAGGTTTACATTAAATATTGTATGATTTGAAGCCGGTGTCAAGTGTAACGATCTTAAAAAATAGAAAATGGCGGTAGCAGAGATTATCCTAATATAAGATAGGATCGAACGCCGTTTAATATTGCATTGTCTTCCCACTACTAAAACATCTTTTTTAAAATTTAAAGACTAAATGCCATCTTCCCAGTACATACCTATCATGAGTTGAAACCCGCGCTGTCATTGAACTGACCATAGACATTATAAAAATAAATATTACATAGATAGAATAAACAATGTTTAGTAGTAGAACAATTCCAACTTTTTCATTTTTCATATATATATATTGTTAAAAACTAACTAAGTAAGAAAAATTGTACGCGACAATGTTGCTTCACCTTCAAATAATTTATAATGACCATTGTTTCTCACGGAGATAAAAACTTAATAGTTTTACCCATCACGGCAACGTGTGAACAATTAGCGAGTGACCAGTTCTAAATGAGCTCTTCTTCTTGAACGTAGAGTTCGATTTGAGGAATCTTTTTATATTTTACAAATGACCACGGTCAGTATTATCAATGACGAAGCGCGGGGTCATTATTTACATAGCTACTAAGGCATTTTATCTATCTAAAATAAGCGTATTATTGTTACAATGCAATATTATCCGGCGCTGGTAGTTTTTAGTATTTCCCCCTTCCTTCATAACGTAATCTTTATAAATCAATATAAAATAACATGGCACATTTTTCAATACATAAAAAAGGGTTAAGAGATTTAAGGAAATAATAATATAGTTACAAATAGTTCTTAGGAGAGATAAAAATGAGATCAGGCTGTTAGCTGTTCTTAGTGTCAGTTAAGTTGTAACAACAGCATAATCTCGTAGAAGAGAGAACAGGCTGAATACCATCATTTAAGTAAATGTTGCCATTTAATAAATAAATAAATAACCTTATTAACATTAGTCAATTTCCCAATACTGGGGTATCAAATATTTTAAAACCATATTCCTTTTAAAAAAAACACCCTGTATTCAAAACAATACTCTCAAAATTTTCAAATCAAAAATAATTCAAGATTAAGCAAAAATCATTAAAAAATGTAGTCTATGGTTTTCAGCCATACATCCATAGAGGGTAACATAGTACAAGGAAGTAACATGTGGGGTTGATTACGCGGAGGGGGATCGGTGGGGGAAGGGGAGGGCGTTCATCGCACGTCGGTGAGGTTGCTCTTGTCGCCGAACAGTTTGACGAGCTGCTCCTCGTAGTCATCGATGTTCCTCTTCATGATCTCCATGCAGGGGCCCAGCAGACGCTCGAATGTCTCGACGTCGAGGACTGGAATACAAATGTTTTATGAAGATAATTGGATATTGATAAGTAATAATGTGTCAATCTATAAAAATTCCGAGATAAGTATTATAAACCAATTTTAATCATTCATATTAGCTGATTATAATATCTTTTAAGGGAAAAAATCACATTTAAAGAATTATTTCTCACACAAATTAGTTTTCATTTATTTATTTATTGTGTAAATAGTTTAACAAAATTACAAACATAGTCTTACAATTAGTACAAATTGTGCTGAAAATTAGAATACATTTTCATATTGTCTATTTGCAAAAATATATCTCAAAAATTAAGATTTGCTAGATAAATACATATGAAACTTACATGCAACTTTGGTGGGTCCTACAGCATATGCAGAAGCAGCACGAGGCTTGTGGGTGACGAGAGCCAGTTCACCGAAGTATCCACCTTTGCCTATAGTGAAGAAAAAGGTAAATAATGGTTAAATAGGGTTAGTATAATGTTGGGTGAGACGCAGGGTATAAAAAAATGGGAGTCCCTGTTCTAGATGATCACAGGCTATATTTTATGTATACAGGATGATTCATTCACAGGAATTAAGCCTGTTACTTCTTAAAACATTCATTGCTGATATATAAATAGAGCCGTGAGAGTTGAATATAATTATGGAACACCATATATAATAATTTAATAATACAAAATATTTATTTGAATATATGTTCAAAATGATAGCCATTTTCATGGCTATGTCTTGACTAATGCATCTTCAATTTTACACTTTTTCTTAACTTCATAATCTGTCATATGGTTCCTTTTAACAAATTTCTCTACCTCTCATAGTTCCAGATTTCGCCTTATTATGATTCAGTCATCCGAATGAATCGTGTGTTTATGTATGTATATAATGTATATGTATTTATGTATCTATGTAATATGCATGTATTTATGTATGCATGCATCTCCTGTAAGCACGTACCGAGCCGCTTGATCTCGTGCTCGTTGCCGTCGTCGCGCGCGATGCGGATGCTGACGGAGCCGTCTTCGACGAAGTACATCCCGTCGGCGGTGTCGCCCTGCCGGATGATCAGCTCGCCGTCGATCAGCGTGCGCGGCAGCAGCGCGTCCGCGAGGTTGGCGCGCTCGTATGGCTGAGGATCGTTATATATGGTGACTTGGTGTTCGATTGTTTTGTTAATACAAATTTCACTATACTCAAAATTGAATACATGAGTCCATAAAGATATGTCGCATTTCGAATGTTTCGCTGCTTTATTATTTTGAAAATATGTATACAAAAGATTACATACAACGGATGATTCCGTATGACCACCCCCACCAGGGTGGATAAACGGAATTGGTATGTTAATTTTCTTCCTATTATCACCCTCGATTATGTAGATCAATACCATTAAAACAATTATTCAATTTGTGTAATATGATTTTTGTTTAAGCTCATTACGAAGAATTTGGTTTATGTTTATCGAAATTCTAATAAAATAACTTATACTATAGGGTGGCAAATCAGAAGAGGAGTCAGAATTTAATTCCGTTTATCAACCCCGGCCGGGGTGTTGAGGCGGACACGCGATTCCTAAAATTCCTAATGTGATAAACAGAGTGATCCTATTTGTAACGGTCATTTAAAAAAATATTAAGATACTGTTCTGTTATAAGAAAAAGACCTGTCAATCATATTCTAAAGAGACTGGCATAGCTCATGAATAATTTTTTGACAATATTTATTATATTCACAACTAGCTGTCTCTTGTGGTTTCACTCGCGTTTATGGTTACTGCTTCGCTCCTTTTAGCCGTGGCGTTATGTAATATAGCCTATAGCCTTCTTCAATAAATAAACTATTTAAAACAAAAATATTTTTTTTAATTCGAACCAGTAATTCCTGAGATTAGCGCGTTCAAACAAAAAAACTCTTGATCTTTATAATATTAGTATAGATTTTCCGACAAAACGAAAAATCATAAATAATGTCGTGTCGTAATATTTATTCTAGTTCGCCATTGTTACAGTTTGAATGACTATTTTATTTATTGTAGTTCAAAAGATTATGGAATTTGCAATAATCGATAATTCCGCGATATAAATAACCATAGCGAAAAATTATCAGCGAGATCGTAACAAGATTCAGGTTAAAACTATGTTTATTTTTCCTACAAACGCCGATCGTTTAAATAACAAACACACATACACACATTCGAAGGTTGGTCGGTATGTTTTTAAATGTGGCCAAATAACAACACAGATACTATCCATTTGGCTAACATATGGAAACCCGATATTTTCAAATCCTTTTTTCCTTTAACGACTGTGAATATCACAGTTTTAGTACCTTTGAAGTTACAGGAAAAAATACTTAAAGTGTCTGGTATATTGATGGTATTAAGATTGTTTTTCTATGTTTATTTAATTAACAATGTATCATCTTGTTTTAAAAATCTTTCATTATTTGATTTGGTTTGGCTTTACCAGAATTTTAATTGTATCGGGCAATTTAGTGACTATCGTTTGAAATATTTGTATGCACAACACAACACATATTATATTTTTATATTCATGTAGTGTATTTCCGGTATAACTAGGGTATCCAAGTTGCCTCTGAGTATGAAATGTCTTAAATTTAAATGATAAATACGAATCATTTTATTTTTTATTTACTGATCTACTTCAATTAGATAGATAAGAGCCGAGATGGCCTAGTGGTTCGAATACGTCTATCTCAACCGATGATCGCGGGTTCAAACTATGGCTAGCACCGCTGAGTTTTCAAGTGCTAAATTTGTGTTTAAATTCATCTCGTGCTCGGCGGTGAAGGAAAATATCGTGAGGAAACCTGCATGTATCGAAAGAGATTCTGATATATCTATATCCGCCAACCCGCAGTGGAGCAGGGTGCTGGAGAGGAGGCATTTGCCCAGCAGTGGGATATTTACAGGCTGTTAATTTACCTTTTCAATTAGATATATGCAAAAAAATGTTAATTAGTACGTATTATATTTATTTTTAAACATTACTGAAAATTTTTGAACAAAAAATAATTTGTCAACTTTACGAATGAGCGAAATCGTAAATTGATTGTGAAATATTTGTCAATTATTATCACACGTGACGTTGGCAACTCGGCCTCGTCATCTGTCATTCGCTGACGTCAGAGATACTTCTGCCAGTCAGTGACACTATATAAATAGACCAGGAGCTATTGTATTTACATTTTTGCATATTTAACAAGCGCTCAAGATACGTAGGATTTGTGTAACAAATGTTTGAATTATCTTCATATCTTATGCACGTTGTGAATGAGATGAGGTCAAAGGTTTTACTGACGTCTGTACGTGTTTATGTTTACACGCGTTATGCAAAATTATACACATATAAAACTTTAACTCGCTTCTTGTCTGTGGGAGCGTTGTGGAAAAATCATTTGAAAATTTCAAAAAATTTAGGCTTTTATTTAATTTATTGACATAAAATGAAAAAAGATAAATGGTAACTGTGAAATTATATTGTGACCAACAGAATTTGCTGATATCAGATAGATACAATTTTTTTTTTAATTTAGAAACAATCGTTTTATAGTTATCGGTACTGTTAAAATACTTTTTACCGCGATGGTATTGGTCGCGAGCGATTTTATTTATTTATTTATGAGTGAAACAAACAGCATATTTTATATTACATAAAAAAAAACACTTAAATGAACCTTCACTTATACACATGCCAATAAAGTTAAACAGGAAATGAACATTATATGGATGCTGATGAGCAATAATGCGTCAACCCACAAAAAGTTTAATTCAGAGATATTGATATATTTTGATACTACATTACCTATTCAACATTATTAAAAAAAAATCAATTCATATAAACTAAATAAGTACGGAAAATAGTGATTTAATGAATTGTTTCGAATTTCAAGTGCGTTCCATATTTTCCAATTTATACAATAATCTGAAATATTTGAAAAACTTTTTAATAGATAATATATTAAATATGTATATCAATCTGCTTTTAATTCATTATGCCTTTTATCAAAAAACATAAGAAAAGGTGGATAAATACTTCTTCAAACAAATTTATTAAGAATAGGTTTGACATCTTTAGACGCCATTTTCTCAAAATGAAGTTCGTGTGGCTTGACACAGTATTGCTTATCAGCGTCCATATGTAAAAGAATTTAGAAATGTTAATGTAAATATTTGTATGCACCAAATTTATTTGATTTTGTTTTAATTATTATTTTTAATAATCCTACACTAAAGACATAACCAAAAAAAATCATATACCATGTAAAAATTAGTTTTAATATCAATAAATTAAATGAAAGTAACTTAAATAGTTATATAAGTAATTCGGTGAATTATTTATATCATGTACCTAAAGCATCGGATGTGACGTACGTGGAACTTTGGCATTTAACCGTGAACTCGCATCCGTTGGCTATGCAGCTGTGTAGCGTATAGGTTAACTTCACATTTCAGGGATAGGTCAAGACACGGGTCAATAAAGTATAGAGAGAATGTATCGGTTTTTGCGAATTGAACTAAAAGATGAATGGATTTAAGAGTTTAGTAATAGTTTAGCGTGCTTTTTCACACTACTAGTGAAAATTGAGGAACATTTAATCAATATATCTTTAAATTTCACGCGTAAATTTAATGTTACTTCTGTTTTAACGTTAACTGCACTCCACATCAACACTAACGATTTATTGGCTAACCATAAAGATGTAGAAATAGTGTGTGTTTTTATATTACTGTTTTTGTTATTTTTTAACAGCTGTGGTTAACAATATAGCCTATATTGTTACTGTGGTTAACAATATAGCCTATATAACTAACTAATATTTCTTTAAATTTACCATTTTGAGTAATTTAAATAGTGTCCTAAACATTCGGGATAATTATGTGGTATTATATATCTTCTTTTTTGTTAAATCAAACGAAAACGAAACGAATTTAGTGTGTGCGAAGTAAACCCGAAAATAATTAATAGATTTTAAAAATTATACTACCATTTTTAAGATTCATTATTCAAGATGGCCATATTTTTACTTAATATTTAAAAAAAAACCACATCAATGCGAGCGAAGCCGCAAGCAAAAGGTAATTTAAAATAAATAGAAGAAAAATATCAATACTAGAAAACAACCCGACCGCAAAATGTTAATCTGTTAGACATAATTGCCATTAGCGGTACTCAAACCCGCAAACACCGCAGAAGACGTTTCTAACCACTTCGCCAGACAGGCGCCCTATTAAAAAGCTTATAAGTCATTTGCTTTAGGAATAAAAATATCAAAGGAGTATTAAGTTCCATAAAAGAATACAGAGTTTATACTAAGAAGTTTAATTAAAAATTTGCTAAGTCATGTTTAACAATTCCAACTTCTTGTGTAGCAACTTTATGAACAAAGGGATTTCTAGGAATTGACTTTATCGATTGTAAAAATGTAAGCCTTCAAGTATGCTATTTATATAATACATACATACATAAGCTACATGCATACATACATACATATTTATTCGTGTACTTTAACCACTTCATTATTTTAGATTTCACTTGGGCTGTTTCTCTGGATTTTCGCGATGATGCATACTTAGAATTCAAAAAAAGAAACTTTAAAAGAGTACCTTTCAAGATTCTTACGAATAAGAGCTTGTTGCTTCTGATTAAATTGCTTATATATTTTAAAATCCTATTCGAATTAAATAAGTTGTTTTATTAAAAAAAAATCTACAGTGTACAGTCTCAACCGACTGAATAATAGACTGAGAAAGTCTGTAGTTCTTATCGTGTCCTTACACGATACAGAACATTGCAAAATTATTAACAAATCAGGTCTCATCTTGTGAACTGACCATAAACTTATTTATACATAATATTCCACACCACAATCCAAACTGTTTAAAACGTACTTAGCAACACCTATATTTTATCAATATTACAACATTTAACGATCACACAATAATATATGACCAACTAATCCGGTCTTAAATCAGAATTAAAATATCGTATACAGATAAGTAGTTATTTTGTCATAGACGTCTTTGAAACTTGGGAACGTGTGCGCGACGTCATCTAGTCGTTTTACGTATCAAGATAAACTGTTTTTGATAAACGACACGCGAATATTTTGTCGAATGCTATTTAATACATTTACTATTATCTATATACGAGAAAGATACAGATATATAATGAAAGCGGAAATGACGTGTCGTTACGTATATTAAGGTGCGTCAATATGAACATCGTTATATGAATATAGAAGTGAAAAAATACCATAATTCTGTTTATATAACTCAAATTCAAAATACATTTTATTCAAATGGGCCTTTTAAAAGCACTTCTGAATCGTCAAGATATACTCATTTTTTAGGGTTCCGTACCTTAAAAGGAAAAACGGAACCCTTATAGGATCACTTTGTTGTCCGTCTGTCTGTCTGTCTGTCTGTCGGGATGTCAACCCTTTTTTCTCAGAAATGCATAGACGTATCATGTTGAAATTAATATCATATACTCAAGTCTACGATGACATGCGGCCGTGAAAATATTAAAGTTCTAAGTCAACGCAATCAAAAGATAATGGAAAATATGTCGTATATTTTGACCATTTTAGCGTTTTCGCAAGGAAATCAAAACCTATAGGGTACTTCCCATTGACCTAGCACGATGAAATTTGGCAAGAAGTAAGATCTTATGGTAAAAATAAAGGAAAAAATCTGAAAACTGTAAATTTTTGTATGTATGTTTGTCTGTTTCTAAGTTTGTCTTTCAACCTTTTTCTCAGAAACGCGTGAAGGTAACAAATTTTTATCAACGTCAAGTACTCAGAGTTGTAATTATTAAGAGCTGTGAAATAATCAAACTTCTAAGTTAACGCAATCAAAAGATACGGTCATTTATATCACATATTTTAAGTATGATAGCGTTTTTAACGTTTTCGCAAGGGAATCAAAACCTATAGGGTACTTCCCATTGACCGAGCATTATGAAATTTGGCCAGGAGCAAGGTCCTTTAGTATACATAAAGGAAAAAATTCGAAAACTGTAAATTTCTGTTCGTGTGTCTGTCAGTGTGTACGTCTGTCTTTCAACCTTTTTCTCAGGAACGCGTAAATGTATCAAGTTGTAAATTAATCAAGCGGAAAATATATTAATCTTAGAATTAAAATTATATGTACTTGTAACAAATTAACATAGAAGTTGACCATGGTCAAAAAAACAATTTTACAAACACTGAGAAGAAATTTGTATCAATAAGAAAACATTAAAAAGCAGCAAACCTTTATAAACAACGCAATGCAATTTATATATCGCAGCTAACAAAATGATAGCGCGATGCAGCGTACAGCTAATACCATCTATTACAACATTATGACATTAACTGTGATATAATTCTGCTCGATTAATATAAATTTTTATTTTAATTATTATTAAAACGCGCTAAAAATTATAAAATTAACTATTCATTTAAAAGTTTTATCGTCGAGATATAACGTCATTACGTAATTAACATTCAATATAAGAGCTTCACGCGATTTGATTTAAGTACTCGTATTGACTTAGTACGAAAATTTTAAAATTAAATTCAAACAGATCGTGTTATTTAATTTACTTATTTATCTTCACATATAAGTCTTCTGGTTATTAGTAATATAATTAGTTATTTATAAATAAACAATTAGTTTTGTTCGAATTAAGGACTAATTATTTTCGTCTTGGCAACACTAATATATATTTCGATATTTTGATTGATACTGTAAACCTAAATATTTTACGAACGTAGTGCAGGGGTAGTGGAGTGTAGTAGAATATAAATAAAAATAAAACGAGAATAAAATATAATATAATTATGTTGTTAATGTCAGTCCATAAGTTAGTTCATTGAAATTGTCAAGAGATGGCGCTAGGTGTATCCTGAATCGCGCTATAACTTTTTTTTTTGGAAGTATAAGGTGTATTAGTACTTAAAATAAAATTTTGTGTTTCCATGGATTCCATCCATGACCGTGTTATAATTAAAGTGCTCCAAAGTAGTTTCAAAATAGTTTTTGGGACGTGATCCATATTTACATAATATTTGATTATATTTAAGCGACTTCTAAAAAGGAGTGTTTTCAATTCAACCTTGTATTTATTTATTTTTTTATGTTTGTTCGCTGATTACGCCGCCATTTGGGTACCGATTTTCAAAATTTTTTTTTTGTTTGAAAAGGTATACTTCCAAGGTAGATGATGGGATCCTGGAGAAATTGAGGGAACTCCTCAAATATTATAGGCAAGCGTATACCGATTTAGGTATTTTTGATAGTAACTTATGTTGGAACTGATGATGAAGACCATAAATGGCGTAGATGGGTTAGTCTTATATAGATTTCTATAAGTTTGTACGGTACCCTCGGTGCGCGAGTCCTACTCGCACTTGACCAGTTATTTATAACGCTGCCGCCGATTAGGTACGAGGGGAGGTCAAAAAGTTCGCGGAATGGAGGGGTTAGTGGGGGGTAGGTTCACTTGTCCAGGTAGGCACTAGTTAAGCACCTCATTAAGAGTATACACAGTTTGAAACTAATTGGGTTATTAACTTTTGAGTTATCGGCCTGTAAACAACTGAATCGGGAAGAAGTCAGCCAGTATGGAGAAAATTGAACACCGCGCCGTTATTAAGTTCCTTGCCAAGCAAGGAAAATCCGCTTAGATTTTTCAGTTTCAAAGTGACACAATCTGCTGGCAAGATCATGGCGACTGTTTTTTGGGATACAGAAGGTATTTTACTGATCGATTATAAAGAACGTGGTGTAACTATAACAGGAGAGTATTACGCTTCTTTACTTAAAAGATTAAAAGAAGCCATCAAGGAAAAAAAAGTAAAAAAAAGGAAAGTTGTCAAAAGGTGTGCTCCTTCTGCACGACAATGCACCCGTTCACACGTGCCATGTTGCAACGGCTGTCAT
The DNA here is from genome assembly GCA_037950945.1 of Hypolimnas misippus. NCBI lineage: Eukaryota > Metazoa > Arthropoda > Insecta > Lepidoptera > Nymphalidae > Hypolimnas > Hypolimnas misippus. Next base: position 8,750,133 of record JBBEEQ010000011.1, on the reverse strand, counting down.
TCATCGATGCGGCTTCGAACAATTGAACCACCCACCTTACAGTCCAGACTAGGCACCCAGTGACTATTATTTATTTCCAAAAATGAAGAAAGAGCTGCGTGGAAAAAAATTTGACGACGATGAAGAAGTGAAGTCCGCAATTTCGGCCTATTTTGACATCAAAGACAAATCATTTTTTTCGATGGTATAAACAAGTTATTTCAGAGATCTGAAAAATGTATAAGGGTTATGGGAGAATATATTAAAAAGGAAAAATAGTTTGGTGTTTAATTTCAACCTCCTTCTCTCTTATGCCGCGAACTTTTTGACCTCCCCTCGTATGTAGTCTCTACCAAGAAGAACTGGCAAGAAACTCGATAGTAACTTTTTTTTTAATTTTTATACATAATGTATTTTTATTATATATTTTTTTATCCTGTTAGAAAACCAACGCCTATCAAATCCACGCGTCTATACCGTCAAAATATTCTTGTATAGTATAATATGCTTTATCTATTAAAGATTTCCTCATATAGGCTTTAAAACTTATTAAGTGACAAATGTTAAACTGTTTATAAAACTATATAATGATACTTTATCCCTTGGAATAATCTTACTTCAATAAAAACGTGAAAGAATTTGATGAACAAATGTTTATTGTTTTTTTTCAAAAACTACTGAAAATAATTCGTTTAAACTTTACAGTGAAGCTTATACGTCACGTCAGAATAACATATAACCTATATGTATATAAATAAGCTTTTTATCTACACACCTCGGATACAGCCGCGAGCGGATGCTAGTAATTATTAACAGCTTAAAGATTTAGCGTATTTGTATCAATATTTACATGAACGAGTTGTATATCAGCACGTAAGATCTCTGTTTGGAAATACATAACATGTCTTTCAATGACATTCTAGCTTTTTGTCTTGGCCTCGTTCTGTGGGATTCGGTTTGATAAAAAAAAAAAATCTTATAATTAAATATTAAAACATGAATTATTCAATTGCTATTTTTTGTAGAGGTTATGTTCTCATTTAAAATAAGTTATCCTTTCTTTTACTCAACCTATCATGTATATCAAATTATACTAAATTTCATCAAAATCGGTTCTAATTTTTGGCCTTTAAACTAAACAACTACAATTTTATTATGAATTTTAATTAACATCGATGTACCATTTTCTCCTCTGATTTTCTTTCTCATTTAATAGCAAATTTCGAGCGCTATCGACAAAAAATGAAACAGTAATTCTTTTATATATAAATAGATAAAGACAAAACAATGCATTTTCCTTCATTTTTCAAAAATGATTTTTAATATTTGAAAATCAATCATGCAGATCAATGAGCAGACGGGTAACCTTATGTTAAATGATTAATTACCGCATCCATGGACATTTGCAGCAACAAACGAGCTGCAAATACGTGCAAGGAATGGGAGAGGGCTTCGAATAATGGTCGAATTTCGTACTATGCAGAATACTAGTTGGATGCTGACAAGCAATAATGTGTCAACCCACAAGAAGTCAAATTCAGAGATATTGATGCAGTCTGATGATGCGTCACGTATTTAACATTGTTTAAGCATTTTTAAAACTAAAGTAAGTACGGAAAAAAAACTTAAATTAATATTTCGAATTTCATCTAACATTTTATACAATAATCTTATATATTAAAAAAAACTTAGTATTAGATAAAACTTTTTATTCATTATACTAATTATCAAAATAGAAAAGAAAAGATAGATAAATACTTCTCATAGCAAATTTAATTAAGATTAGGTTTGACATATTTAGACGCCATTTTCTCAAAATTAACTCCGTGTGGCATGACATAGTATTGCTTGTCAGCGTCCGGTAATAAGAAACTAAAAGAAAGTTTGTTTATTCGTCATTAAGCATTAGTCTCTTGTACCCATGTTCGAACGCCAATTAGGTAAATTAGTGTCTTTGCGTTGTTATCACTCGGAGATCGTCCTACTTCTGCGCCGGTTTTAAAGCGCTCTCACGGTGGGAAGTTTACTTTTGAATGTTTAAGTACAATTGTTTTCATGTCTAGTTTTATTTTTCGGTGTGAAGAGAAACCAAAACCATGCCTATATTTTTCGTTATTATATTGTAATTAGGGAGCTAGTGGTAAATTATTATAAGTCATTTGTCGAAGGTTATAATAACATTTTGTTAGTTATAATAATCTTAAACTGTTAAAGCATTATCACTGCGTTATTGAGATTAAATCTTAAGATTTACAACATTTTATTGATCTCCTAAACGCGTCACATATTTTCTTGTTTAGGAGACAAAATCGAAGGATTTAATAAAAAAAATAATTTGAACAATTTAAAGACACTTGTCATTAATTTTAAAAATTTACCATTTAATATTTTTAGTACTTTACCGGTGGGCATTGTATTATGATATCTTATTATAATTATACAGGCGAGTTTTTTAACGGTTGGCCTACCACGCCCAGTTATAAAAATCAACTTGTATATTGATACAGATCAAACGGTTGCTAGGCGTGTAAAAAATAAACTTTGATAAAATTTGGAAAGTACTAGTATTTCAAATGAAGTTTACAGTTTATTTTGTTTTTTTTTTTTTTTGTTATATATTAAGGATATTTTATTTTTAATTCATATTAATAATAAAGCTTTATTAGAATATATTTTAATACTTTAAGTTTCTCTGAAACATTTGTTTGCAAAATATAATGCACTACTGTTAAAAAGTATTAAAACTTTGAAGGAATTGTAAAGGTTACATTCAAGGGGATCGTAATAACATTATTTATTTTATTATTAATATTTAGATATACAGGGTGAGTTTTTTAACTGGGCGTAGTCCAAATCCGAAACTATAAGAAATAGTGATAAATGCTTATAATATACATATTGCCTGTATAGTAAGAGGTAATGGGGTGTATTGGTATATTAAGTAATATTTTAAAATATGTAAACTGTTCGAATATTATATTATAAATAGACTTTAAACAATTTTGAAAATAACACAAATTCCTTTCCAAGCGAATTGAAAAAAATCAGCCAAGTGCGTGTCGGGCCACGCACAATGTAGGGTTCCGTAGTTGTCAGAATTGTCAAGATCGGTCAAGCAATCTTCGAGTACCTATTTTCGTAAAAAAGTTTACGACGAACTGGGAATTTCCTTTTTTAAGTCAGTTTATACAATATACGAACTTACAATTTTCAACCTTTTATTATTATAAAATTATTTTTAATTTCTCTTTATATTTCGAGACTAAAATATTTTTAATGTAAAATGAATGTTTGAATGTGAATTATACTAACGATTTTGAACTTTATATGTTCGTCGATTATTTATTATTCTAAAAGCGCCGATAATTTTCCTTCCTGATTAGCGCCTATGAAATCTATGGAGATTTGGTTGAAAACTTCATAAGCGCGGTTCAGAATCACTCGCGACATGTTTTATTGAGACATTGTTTTATACCTTATTTTATATTTTATTTTAATTTAAACTTATTAAATATTTATTTATTTATTCGTTTAAATTCATATATTAATTTAAAATTATTAATATTTACATAATGTGATGCTTTAAAAGTGAAATATTTATTTTTACTTAGATCATCTATAACTCGATAACCATAAGAACCCACATAGCCGTGATAATTTTCCTTTTAAATTCATTATATGTACCACTATCGTGAATTTTTTCATATTTTTAGACGCAGCAGTTTAGTGGGTAGAGGGGGGGGACACTTGACTCTAAGAAAAATTGACACTTCAAAGCTTAATATTTCGGAAACAGTTCGTCGTTCAGAAAAATGGTTTTCCCACACCTATAACATTTTTAAAAGACCTATCTAACGATACCCCACAACATGGGATAAATGAGAAAAAAAATTTTTGGTCTCTCTTAACACATAGGGAAGACACCCCGAAAAAAAAAAATATTTAAAAAATTTTATTGTACGATTTTCTCGGCGTAATTCATATGTATACTCATACCGAATTACAGCTTTCTGGTATTAAGGGTTTCGGAGCAAAGCCGCGGGCAGACAGACAGACAGACAGACAGACAGACAGACAGACAGACAGACAGACAGACAGACAGACAGACATACAGACAGACAGACAGACAGACAGACAGGCAGGCAGGCAGGCAGGCAGGCAGACAGACAGACAGACAGACAGACAGACAGACGGACATGGCGAAACTATAAGGGTTCCGTTTCTTACTACGGAACCCTAAAAAGGATAAGGTTCATAGAGTACTTTTTAACGCCTGTTTTCTCAGAACGCCCTCATTTATGAACCGATTTTGAAAATTCTTTTTTTTTGTTTGAAATGAAATACTCTAAGATATGTTCCATAGAAATTTCTCAAATTTATTAAGTTTTTATCTTTATATTTAAATCAAAATAATTGTGTTATCCTAGTTAATGAAATTAGGCACTTTGTTTTCTGGAGTCGTTTGTTTTTTTTTTTCGTCTTAATTATTTTTGTTTGTTTTTGATTGTCGATCAAAAATCGCTCGATTCATTCAATTGTGGTATAGAGTACACATAATAACAGAGACCGACCACTAAACAGCTGGACATATTAATACTGTGGACAGTGTGGTTTAATTTACGTTCTATTTCAGAATTTGCTAGATTAGTCGACTCGCTCGGATACTCTGCAACGAGTCGTAGGCTGTTTCATAACTTATTCAATAAACGGACTATCTAACAGCCTGTTAATATACTACTGTTGGGCAAAGGCCTCCTCTATTAAACAGAAGGATACGAACTTAATCCACAATGTTCACTGAGGATTGGCGAACATACACGTGTCAGAATTTCTCTCGTGATGTTTTACTCCATCGTTAAACACAAGATGAGTTTAAATACAACGTTATTTGAACACTTAGATCGCAGGTAGAATTGAATCCTGTTGAACCTCGCAATTATCGGTTAAAATCGACGTGATTTCTGGGCTATTTAATGTTTTCTAGCTCATTGTCTAACGAAAAAGAATAATTATATTTCAAAACTATTGATATACTATTAGCGTATGAATATTTGGTCTCCAAAATACCTTCCAATTTTGGATGCCCACGAATATAGTCTTTGCCTAGCTACGAATTAAAAGTAAAATTGTCTATGTTGGAAATGGGCACAAATTTTACCGTCAAATAGTATGAACGTATATACATACTTATAAAATATCGTAGTAAGAAATATATTTTAATCGCAGAGAAAGTTCCAGAGGTAAGAGCCTTAAAAACATAAAAGAAATACTAATATAATCGGCGAAAGTTACATCAAGTTTTACCCTCTAACTCTGTAAACTGGTAACATTTACCTAGGTAATCTCAAAAGCCGTGAATGTTAAAAATAAGGCATTGTCACTAAATTATTTCAGGTGTAAAATAACGATAAACAACTTTTATAAAATAAATCTTTAAAAAAGTCTAAGGGCAAAATTTGTAAGTAATTCTCGCCTTAAATTTTAAAGTATTAGTATAGATTTATATCGTGTCCAAATAAAGTCGCGGCTACACGCAGTTTGAAACTATTGACGCAGATAACCAGCGTTGTACGTAAGCGTACACACGAATACGCGTAACGCGTGTATTGATTGATGTAAGTTGTTCTAAACCGGCCATGCGTATTTTCGGAAGTATGAACGAAAAACTCGGTCACGTGTTAAAAGTTTTTCATTTTCGTAATGCGGTTAGAATTTTAACGTGAGTTTATTGTGCGTAATTGAATTTGTGGCTTATAAAAAATAAAAAGAAATGTTTTTTTTTTTTTAATAACGCATATGAAATTTAAAATAATAAATAAAAAACGTATACTGAACATTTTTTTAATATATTAAAGGAATGAAAAGTATTGATTGATTTTATAATGGTAAAGGTTTTGAGGAATATTTTTATGTTGTCACCTTTCTGTGTCAAAGGAAAAACGTTTACGTTGTGATACATGAATAATTCAAATCAATTTATGTTCGTTATTGTGTTTAAAGGACGATTGATGGCCTATGTCTTTGTATTATTTATTATTGGTTACACTTCGAGAATACATAAATTACCGTTTTGAAAATTGTGTATGTATCAACTTATTGTTAAAACGCTGTTTTACAATGTAGTAACATTTTAAATCTTAGTACAAAAATGTATTAAAAATGCCTGAATTATACCCACCTAGCCTGCCACCAGAGATAAAATCATACTACACACATATATATTATTTGCGGTGATAAGAACTTATGGTGAAAAAAAGCTTACATTAATCGAAAGCACTTTCGACGATAACGTTGATCAGCTATATCAGCTTTTCAAGATGTCTTATAAACTTATAAAGGTAAGAGATGCTAATCGAAAGCGTAACTGATCAACTTTTCTGACCTTTCAATATCCCTAGATATACTTAATGGCGAGAAGTTTAAGGGCTAGGAAGATTTAAAGATGACCTTAAATAACTTTTCGTACCAAATTCTTAGACACATAAAATGTTAATACAGATACTCAAACTAAAAAAGCGTAAAACGTATATATCTATTTTAAGCGAAGTCGTCAGGGTTTCAGCCTGATTGTTTTTGTCATATCCTGAATTCAGTCCTGACTTTAGACTTATGAAACATACATGATGTTCGACTATTAACTAACCTTTGAATGAGAGATTCTATATGGCAAACACATCAAAATCTTCATAATAATTTAGATTTTTTTTTGCTTATCTTTCGCGCACAATCGGAGTCATTTCCTTGTGTGTTCAATAAAAAGTGTTCATGTTTTACCTAAATTTATTATGAGCTAGCAATAAAGTGAACTTGTGCGTCGTGTGTCGTGGGTAGTACAAGGCGCGAGAGCTAAAATATTTAACTATACAGATTGTAAACTGGTCATGTGTTGGGCATTTTACCAGCGTTAGCAGAATCGATATTTAAAGGTAAAAAAAAACTGAAATAAATCTTTTTATTTGAAAAGAAAAATAGTACCTCCCATTTAAAGGACCTTAATTAAAAGTCGAACACCCTATATACACGTGTATAGCTGTGTTGTTTGTCGTTGTGACGTACCTGCAGCGCCTTCAGCATCGGCACCTTGTCGAGCAGCTCCTCGTACAGCTTGCGCTTCTTGAACGCGCTCTTCAGCAGGATCCGGCGGAACGTGTGCCGATCCATCGCCCACAGCGCGCCCGCCGACTGAGCGCGCACGGACGCGGCGCGCGGCATGTTGTACATCAGCGCGAGCTCGCCGAACGAACCGGAGCCCGAATACGTGTGCACGACCTGAGGGCGACATACGCGACGTGTACGATACTGGTAGAACCGGACACGTATTGCTTAGGGTTCCGTGCCAGAGGGCTGATAACAGGACCCTATTAATCCTCCGCTATTCGTCTGTTCGTTCGCATGATATGGTATGCTCGTAGATGAAACTTTAACAGAATTTGTGTTTTTATTGCTATAACAACGAATAATAAAATTTAAAAATATATTTTTAACAGCTAGAGCTACACGAGTTCGTTTTTCATAATCTATATTAGATGAATACTATTTCAAATATAGTATATATTTTAGACGAGTCTCAAACTACTACTATGATTTTGATAACCTTGCGTTGACGATATCCACAACGGTGGCATCACTAGGTATCGCGCAGCGGGAACGGAAATGTTAATGATAGTTCAATATTACTCGTTTTATGCTTAGCACATGTTTAAGCAATTATTGGCGTAATTTGTTTAGAAGTATATGACGTAACATAAAACATTTTTTCACTTTAAATACTCTTCCTATCCTTTTTAACAGATTAAAAAAAAATAAAAAAGGTCCCCTCCGAGAACCGGGGGAGGTTCTTAGTTTGTCGGGGACCTTTTTAATTTTTCCGATTACTTGAAGGTTTGATCAATTTGGTTAATACTTTCTTGTGTTTGGGGAAACTTTCCGATTGGTCCTATAAAATTTTCATTAATCTGTTCAGTAGTGTGGTTTTAGAATCAAAATAATTGGAACATCCAAGTTAACGAATTTACGTATTTTACTTTATAAGTCGGTTCTCTTTTTAAGTCAAATATCCATCTATCCTCACTTTCGCATTTATCTTAATAGTGATTGATGTGCGAGAAGCATTCGAATAGAATTTTCGAATGAGTTGTTTTTTTTATTTTTAAAAACTCCGTTCATTGTTTAAACACTTGTTTCAACGACTGCATTAATCACTAAGGATTTGCCGTCGTCCGTTAAGAAATTCAATTCTTTAGATATAGATTAGCTAATTTACATCAGATTTTGATTAAACATAAATGGAACCACTTTTGAGGTTCCTCGACTTCAACTCTTTTCTATTGAATTTAGAACAAGAGTGAAAGTCAATCTAAGATTGATGGATATTAAAAAAACAAGCTGACAAAAATAGCTATATTATTTTTCTTTCTTAGTTTAATTTTTCGTTTCAAACTCTGCTCGAATCATCTAATAAATAATAATATTCCTTAACCTTTCAATCAATTAATTAATCCAATTCAATTCGCACAGCTCTAATTTATTTACTTTCAGCTTCTGTGATCAGTTCTTGCAACTTTCAAAGTCAATGGCGAGTCAAAGATGTATGTTTTTGTCAAAGACCAATAACGAGATTTTATTAAGATAATTTGAAATAATGAATGATCATAGAAGCCTTTTCTTGCCAAAAAAACATATTGTTTCGTATATTATTTAGATGCATCAGCATTGTTGAATATATGTCTATAAGATATTAATTATAATTAAGATTGAAGTAAGCCAATATAACTATTTCTCATTGAACTTTATATTGTAGTAACCAAAATAGCTTTTAAAATATTGCATAAAAATATTGGAGGCTATGGATAAAAAGTAGATAATATATTACTAGAATATACCTTTTCAACACCATCATCTCCAGTGACGAGCACATCGAAGACTCCATTCTCGATGACGTAGAAGTTGTCGCCATCGTCGCCCTGCCTAATTACGTACTCGCCGGGTACTGAGCGCTTCTCAAACATCGCATCTAACACCTAGGAATAAATTGATTTTTTTTTTTAATTTCAGTATATAATTTTTTTTTCCATTTAGAATTCAAACTTTCAATATGTATTTACTTTTAACTTTTTTATTGGATAATGTCAGCTTTTGAGTTTTTCTTTTATATAGGAATAATTACATTGTAAAAATATTTTTGTTTTATTTGGTTTCTCAAAACGCAAACACGCGTAACAGTAATTTAGTTAAGAAATCGTAGACTTCTAAATATATTCATATATAAATTCTTTACATTACATTTATTTTAACAGTTAATTATTATTCCAATTTCCGACACATGTTATTGAAAACGAATAATTATAAAATTGTTATTAACATATCTGCGTATCAAATCAATAACTTTGAAATATTAGCACAAGGAAAGTTTCCGCGATATGATTTATTCATTCTACAGGCATACAGTTTCGCTTGACGGACGTCATCTTACACCGGTACATACATTATGCATGCAAAAATTATTCTTTCATTATTAAACTCAACCCTTTACAGGCTCGGTGAATACGAATACAAGCGAGGATTAAAATTTTAAACTGAAAAGCTATTGCTAACGTTAATATCAGTGGTTTTTCCACGCTCGAAATCGAATAACAAATATGCTTCGGTCGTGACAAAATGTCGCTTGGAAATGTTTTGTCGCAAAACAATAAAAGAAGGAATGTGTTTGTGTAAAATTTGCCAAAAATCTGCGTACGAAATAATAGAAATAATCACATACCTGCTGCATTTGTTGTGCATCGAGCGAACGGAATAGCAAGATGCCACGCACTGCCTCCGCGAGACGAGCCCGTTGCGCGTCCGACTTGGGGAACACGGCTGGTGCCCCCTCATCAGAGTCATCTTCTTCCGGATCATAGGTCTCCGCAAACACCGACTTACGCCGGTTGTTGAAGCGCGCCACTGGCGGCTCTGAACGAAACAAATAAAACTTTAATAAATCCTTTTATCAAAGCTATATTTGTTTCATATTTTGAACGACTTTTCTAATAATAGACAAGCTAATTTTATTTTAATTGGGCTATATAGTACAATGGTAACGACCCAAAACCGACCTTGGCATTGAGAAATCGTAAACATGGTAGTAACGTCGAGATATGCGTAAATCTACTGATTAGTAACGATTACGTTTTGGTGCGAAATTTTAATCTGCAAATATGCATTAAGTTTTATATTCTTAATTTAAAATTAAAAAAAAAACTGCCTTGTTTCTTTATAACCTACTTATCTTAGAGCGACACAGGATGTGAACTATTACATGGATATTGCATAATTGCATTGGCCCTGATAAAATTTTATATATTCTGTTTGTCAATTTTGTAACTGTCCGTAACTATAAAGATATCTAAAAAAGGCAATGGAACATTCATATATATCTATCTATGAATATTTTTTCTTTTATTAATTAGTGATAGTACAGTTGGAAGCACAATTTATCTGAATATTTGTTTTATGGATAGGATATGATATGGAAGAGTAATATTGAGACTCAGATTTATTTGTTTACATTTGTGCTGGCAACCTGCCTAAATTACGTGTTATATACCAAAACTTGCCTGATGGTTTTCTATAAGTAATATAGTATTTATAATATTACTGTTCACCATATATATGTTTGTAATAGTCTAATAATGATTATATAATATTTTTTATAACCACACACATTGAAATACAATGAAAAAATATTTTTAACGCAAATAATATTCAAGGCCTAGTTAGCACCTGTATTTTTCATCATATATCAACACTTGGTCGGTCAAATTTTACATAACATTTTAAAAAGACAAACATCTGCTACACTTCATCATTAAAGTGAGCCAGGGACGTGAAAAAAATAAGTTAATCTCTTCATCTTAAAACTTCAAAGCATTAGCAAATAAACAAATAAATGAGATCACAGTATGTTAAACGTAGACAATTTACACCCTAACAAATTTGTTAAGCATTAAATCTTGTGTCCTATTAAGAGACAGTTTAATGGTTAAGTGGTACACTTCAAACATGATTATTATAGTTTTAGCAAATGTTAATTCATCTTTAAAAATCATAAACAAGAATTTTACTGAATATTTAATTTATTATAGATATAAGTATTAAGCTTGGCAATAAGTTTATGTAAAAGTCAAGTATAAATTCACATATCATTGAACAAATTGCTTGTGGCATACTGCCAATCATCGGAATTACTTTTTCATGTGATTTGTTGGAAAATGTATTTTCAATAGCTGGTAACAATATTGTGAAATATTTTTTTATTTAAGAACCATTTTGTAACTAATATATTAAATTAAAGATGTTTTGTTTGTTTAAATTACTATTATTATAAGGATTTGACATCTATGATGTTTAATTATTGGCAATCGCTACCTTGCAATTCCCATATTTAGAAACTATTTTTATCTTGGTTTTTTATATGTTATAAAATTACGACTAAAATAAAATTTATTATACAGCACTAAAAGTGAGATATAGCTATGCAATAGCATCTATTAAGCAGTTCACTGAATTATATTATGATAATTATAAGATAACTTCACAAATTATATCAATGATAAAAAAGTACTACACATTTGGGTTTTGAAATATGACCAATTGAAATAAAATCAGATTATAAAGAAAATTTTGGTGAATAATGTATTAATAGCCTGTACTTATAATTTTGTAGTTACGTCAGAATCATACAGAGATTTTGGTCAGTGTACAGTTAATTTATATTTCTTGTAAGTATGATTAAGTGAATTGTAATATTTAATAAATTTAACTCATGTGTCACATATAAATCTCTGTATTGGCAATCTGAAAAATCAATAGTGCAACAGATTGTACAATATCTTGTAACTTATAAGTTATATTGTATATTGTTGAAAGAACTTCATGACCATGTATGTAAAATTAAGTATTCAGCTTATTCTTATGGAAATGACACTATGATGGAACTATATAGCAGCCTCGTTAACTAACCTTTTGACGTTGTACCGTTTCGAGAGATTATTATAGAGACAAATATAGGAAAATGTACCTTCTTCGTCAGATATTATAGATTCATCGGGAGTGCCTGCGGACGGGCCCCGCACTATTGTGGTCGTTCGGTTGTTCTGTAACCTCGTGAAGAACTCGACCGCGTAGTTAATGACGTCTCCCGGTTGTTCCAGTAAGTAACTTATGGTGAATTCCAATAAGATTTCTCTAAGGTCATCCGGGACTTGGATCCGTCCACCTTGAGGCCTGCTCATGTCTGACCGCGTCGCTTTGCTTCCTCGTTACTATGCCCCTTAGGGAATGTCAAGCGACTCGCGAAATTAAAACTTCGATATCATAGCCATTGAATTAGCTAAGCGACACACCAACGAGCAATCTTACGATGGGGAAGTAGCACTACATACAAACGTTAGTTAATAAACAAAACCACACTATTAACTAGGACTTTTAAAAGTAATAGTCCTGACTACGTATAGTTAAATGTAATGACACACTTTTCTCAAAATATTCTTCGTCCTCCAGCCTGACAATTATAAAATCTCCTTTCACTGAAAAGTAAAAATGGCGAAATCTGGATTGCCCTACTTCTCTAGACTACTAATCGGTCGCCTAGTTTTCAATTTGCATTGCCATATAAAAAATTACGAAAGCATAAATTAAATATGAATCTCATAGATTATTAAAAAAAAATTAATAATTTTATTTTAAGATTAAAGTAATATTTATAGAATGTACAGAGGTTTAAAAATCTGTAATAATTTTCTTAAGTAAATTATAATTTCTTACTGTAGTTACAGCCTGGCCACTTCTTTTGAATAAAAAAATATATAAGGCTAAATCTACACCGTGAAAAAATCCCTACGCAAATTTTGTACTAAATTAATTAGTTGAATTAAGCTAGTTGGCTGCGACATATGTTCTGTATGTAACGGTATAAAGGGCGTCTTCAGAGGACTTTCTTTGGGCACTTAGAAATTAAGATTATTAAAAAAAATAAAATATTTAAATGTGTCCGACTAACCCCTTCAGGGTTCAGTACTCAGGTACATTTCAATGAACTAACGTAAGGTTCGCGCGCATGTATCGACAGGATGTCCCAAAAGTAAACGATTAACTTGAAGAAGTTTATTGTCCAGGTCATAATTGGCTATATGACATAAAATCGTTGTTAGTAAAAGTCTCTTGATTTCGGAAATATAATCCTTTCGTGAAATTTATGAAAAATCAGCAGTTAAGTAAATTTTTTGAATGCCTTGCCATAGCGACAAATTTTGATTTTTATTGATAATTTTCACGGCTTCTTCTAGCTGAATAGCTTAGTAATTAAATAAGTGAAGGTATCAGACTTCAAATCATAAAAGTCCTTCAGAGAAGTCACCTCAATTTCAATTATCTTATTCATCACCTTACTTTGACGACTGACGATATATATATATGCATGTGTATATATTTACATTTGTGTATTTGTACGAACCTTTGTCGCCAACTTGCTGAGGATATTAAAATAAAACAAAAAAAATGTCTATATCACGTTTATTTATTTAATATATATTTTTACATAGGCATATATTAATATGAGTGACAAATTGTGATTTTAACACAGTAGACAGATTTTTGTGTTACACTACTATTAGTCAGTTACTTCTGTTTTATTCAAAACATTTTTTCTTATGAAAGAATATTTTGTGAAACTGTTTTTAACAGGGAATGCTAAGATATTATCAGGAGAATCGAAACTATTATATTCATATAGCTCTGGTATGTCGTCATTATCCACAAATAAATCTATTTCTTTTTTCTCTATGACTTGAAGCGTAATACATTCACACTTTTCTAAAAATATACAAATATCTTGTACACTTCTGGTAGATATAAATTCAAAATTGTTACTTAAAAATGTCAGAGAACAGCCTGGACATTCAAATATTTTATTCATTACGACTCCCGTCCATTTAAAGAATATATCGTGTTGTATCTCTGCTTCTAAATTAAGCCATGGAGTAGGTATTATGTAAAAGTCTGGTCGAACTTGTAATAAATAAGGTTTGGAGAATTTCGTTAGAACGATTCGGTTTTCGTATATTCCAACTCGCTTTATGATGGCTTTGGTTTCAAGATCTTTAAGTCTAGAACTAAGAATGGTTCTCTCCATTGATAGTAATTTCTGAAATAAATAAACATGTTTATGACTTCAATATTTCGAATCGTAAGATAATGGTAGGACATGAATTATTATGAATTTTACCTGTAGTTCTGAAAAAGTATAACCCTCTTCCTTCTTTTCTAGTAAATTTGATACTATTACATCATTAGTATCGAGATCCTGCTCATTTGAAAAATCTACCACAGTATCCCTGCAAATCAAATATACGTTGACTTTTTGTAATAAATGAACAGAAAAAAAGTTATAATAATTAAAATATCCAAAATAATCTTATATTTTAACAAAGCTTCTGATTGTTACAGGAGAATTAGTCAAAGTTTTTTTATTAATTCTATCTAAACCTTTAGATACTTACTTTGATAAGGCTATCAAAGCGTCGTCATAATTAATATTTTCGTATATTTCCGAAAATTGTTTTAATTTCCTTTTGCTCTTCCAACCAACCAGGCCAGATTTCAATTTGTACTTTGTTTCTATGTCAATAACATTCATTTGTTCTTCTTGTAGAATGGAACCAGCTGATCCAGTAACCACAGGTATACTATCGGAAATTATATCTAAAACATCGCAACTGCTCATTTCACACAGCAGGCAGTTGACCTCACATGATCCTTTCAATCCCTTTTCAGGAATTCCATCATTCAGAATTTCTGCTAAATTGTCTCCAAACTCTGCATCTAATCTGTTAATCCACTTTCGCTTATACACTGCAGCAATTTTATAAGATGACTGAACTATGTCATCAAAATTAATTTTATTAAAGTGGTTATTTAAAATTTTCTCTCTAGCGGCGATTGCTCCACACTTCCTAAGATGCTCTATTGCACTTCTTAAAGTCGGTTCTGAATACGCCTTGTACATTAAATATATTTTCTTCGCCGTCTCCGAATTCAATAAATGTTTTATAGACATCATTACAGTCAATATAATAGATTCCTTTAGTGTAGCAAATTCAGGTCCGCATGTTAGTGGTGTCTTGTACATATTGTAAGCTCGATTGGCGGATGACGGTGTAATAGTGTACTTTTTGTCGAAATCATTTAAATCCATGGCTATACATGGTACTCGATGAAGGAAAGGTTTTGTTTTCTCTACCTGGGATATAAGCCACACTAATTCCATCATCGGCAATCTAGCTTCATTGACATATCTACTTATGTTGGCGTGATGACGAAGACGCAATACTTTCAAATATCCTTCATATTTTTTTATTAAATTACGTTGACGCCTCAATTCATTTATGATACAATCTTTTTCGTGTGTGAGCACAGAGTTTGATTCCAAGTTTAAAGCTCGTTTATGACAATTAGCAGCTGTCTTCTTGGGATCATATATGCTGAGTAAATCTCTTGCCACAGTATTTCTTATTTTTAAGCAGCCTGGTTGGGAAACTGGGCTCATTATTGTGATTGCAGCCTTGCACATCATAATTATTTTATCTTCAAATTCAGACCAAACTATTTGCGCATCCACTGGTTTCCTTCGTGAACTTTTAACATCGTTGGCCTTATCAACCTTCTCTACAATCTTTTCTTTGTTTGGCTTTTGATTTTTTGTCACATTTGGCTTTGTGGGTTGTGTTGTGGTCTTCTTCTTCTTAATTTTTTTATTTTTAATTTTAATTGGTATTGGCTGTGGTGTTGTAGGGTTTCTGAATAAGAACGTACGCCATAAACGTGGAATATCCATGAAAATGCTTGAATCGAATCCACACGGTCCCAAGCCATCTCCGAACCTTTGGCCATTGTCATATTCAACCACACTGCATTCATTCCGCATTGGGTGAACTAATCTATATCGCTCACGTTTCGTCATGTTGATTGTTGTATTTGAACTAATAGTGAATACGTCATTCCAATAATTTGTCACATCTTCCATTGAGTTAAAGTAGAATGATTTCTCCAAAGTACTCACGTCGAAGTCTTGTCTCGGCCATTTTCCTGATGTATCTAATATTTTTGCATTACGATTAACATAAAAAACATGAGTAACAAGTCCCCCATCCCTGCTCATGATGGTTGATGGTTGATTAATCAACTGGACAAGACCGAGAACTGCTAATACTTTTAGGCTAACTCTTATTGAATTTTGAAGACTTTTTGATTGCAATAAGATTCTTCCTAAATTATCAGTGGAATCTCTTATTTTTGTGGCAAAAGCTTCGTCACTCATCTTCGAAGGATTAACATCTGATATGTCAATGTTACTAATGTTTCCCAGAGCAAATTCAACTGTCATTTCCGGTATTATATAAAATACAGAGCCAAAACCAGGAGGATATGATAAATTGGGTTTTGTATCACTGAAGTAAATCAATTTGGTGATAAATTCGTGAAGTTTTTGTATTTTTAGATATCTTGGATAAATGAACTGTGACAAGGGTCTGGAGATTTCTGCTTGATTGAATTGTTTTATTTTTGTATTCTTTTTAGTTCTTGCGCAAATTTCTTTGTATTTAGATTTAATAATAGGGTCTGTTGCTTTAAGATGAGGGGAACAAATTAAAAATGTGAATTTGTTATAATTTTTTGGCCTTTTGAGTTTTAAAATTTTCAGCTGACCATCTGTTACTAATTTTTGGACAAACAGCTTAAGCGCCTTCGTATCCATTGGCGGTTCGTCAATTTCTTTAGAAACTAAGGTACTCAAAGTTTGAAAACCAATGACATATTGAAGTTCGTGTATTATTTTTAAAATTCCATTTGCAAATTTTAACTGCCTTAACGTTGGATTCTTTTTAGAGTTTAATAATGTTTCTTTGACATTTTCGAATCCTTCTAAAACTTTGATTTCTGTTATTTCATGCTCTGTATTGTCTTCAGCTTCTTTCTTTTCCGTTTCGAGCTTGACTTTCTTTAATGGTACTTCATATTCCGTGTCATCTGTTTGATTTGTAGTTTGAGCATCTGTTTCATTACTTTTATTTTTTATTTTGTTTACATAATTCAAAAGTTTATTTTTTTCATTTGCATACTCCTTATCCACTTCTTTTGTAGCTGCTATGGCAATGTACCTAGAACAAAAATTCAGAAAATGATACACTTAACATATATGTAGTTGTATTTAGTTGACATGAAATTCTAAAAATCACATTTTTAATATAATTTTATACTTTTAACAAATCCATAATAATATTACATGACCCGGTGAACTTTGTATCATCTAAATATGTATATTTGTGTAAAATGAGATCAATACTAAATAAAAAATTTTTATCTTTATTAAATGCAATATGTACACCTTTTATTTCTGAAACATTTTTGTATTAAAAAAAAACCGACCAACAAGATTGGACCTCCTGCTCATTATTCTCACAACTATACAACACAGACACAACAAATTTTTGAATGCATAGCAAGTGATATTTTTTTATTTCTAAAATAATCCATGGCTAATTCCAGTTTAAGCTCGGGATTTTTAGATGAGATTGTCGTTTTTAGTATTTTTCTTTAGTTATTATTTATGTTTCTCACCATTTAAAACTTCCCTGAACTTCCATAAATATTTAAAGATCAAAATTAGCCAAATCGGTCCAGCCATTCCTGAGTTTTAGCGAGACAAACAAATAGAAATTCATTTATATATATATATATATATATATATATATATATATAACATTAGTACATATTCAACATTATCATTATAAATAATACTCTTTGTTTGTTTACCTAGCTGTTCTTTGTCTTCCTTTATCTTCTAGAAACTCTCTTACAATATTTCTTGCTTTAAAATTCCTGCAAATGGTTCTACTCGTGTAAAATTCAACACCGAGAAGTTGTGCGATTTCAATTTGTGTCAGTCCATTTAGACCTGCCTCCAAAAATCTTTCATACGCTTGTCTCATTAATGTAACACCCACTTTATATTGACATTTTAAAGGTGCATCATTGCTTTCCTCGTCTGACTGAGATGATTCATCACTTTGTGGTGTGAGTGTCATAAATCTCTTTCTGACGAATACCTTTTGCTTCTCATTTTTTGTGTGTGAATGTCCTTCTATCTTCATGTCCCTGTCTTCCTGTAAAATATAAATTAGTTTTTTTTTTAGTAGTAAAGAAAAAAGTTACATTTTTACATTTTTGTTTTACTTTAACTACACCTTAACTTATTGAAAAGGAGGCACAAACTAGGGCAGATAATTCCTAAGAGGTGGCAAAAATACTGGTGCAGTAGTGCAGCTCATATACATCAATCACATTTTGAAGTACTTTCTTGACTAAATACAATAAAAATTATGAATAGAAATGATTATATTAATGTGTATTTATTTCACTGTTACTCACATTGACAATATATTCAAGTTATAAGAATACAAGAACTTGTACAAATTAAATATTGATATTTCCTATTACTATTGTATAGTAATTACTACCAATTACTATAAAAGATTTAGATGATTGGCCAACAATATACCATTTGTCAGTCACTTATTTTTATTTATTATAATCTTTATATAAATTTACACATGTAAAATGTTACAGCAAATTACTTACAAAACTGAAAACATTTATGGCCTTTTGGAGTCTTTTACTCTGTTGAGGGGTCATTAATCCTTTCTTTATCATCACTTCATTTTGTTCAGAATGATCAGGTTGATTCAATAAATATTTGACCATTTCATGTATCTTTCCAATTTTAGGAAGCGATTGCAGAGTTGGTCTGTGGAACCTTTTTAAGCGAAGGAGTATAGTTTTCATTGCTTTCCCACCAGTGACTTGAGTGCAATATTGATTTTTTATTAAATCAAGTTTCTGTAGTACATTTCTATTGTAGAATAAAAGCTTCGGTTGTTTTACGATTTTGTTTAAATTTGTCATTCCAATTGTCATTTGTCCCTAAAAATTTTCATATTCTTGTACAAGTGAAGTTATAAGCTAACATTTTAACTGTGAATGTTTATAATTATAATGTAACATCATATAAATTTAACATAAAGGCAGTAGGTATTTAAAATGTTTAAATTTTACATTTGTATGTTATACAAAGCCATTAATTACTCAAAAAACAGGCTTCTTGTATGTAATAATTAAACTAAATACAAACATTTTCTCTTCCCCTTCCAATGAGTTCTAAAATGCAGTAATGTGTTGGCGTGAGTTGAGTCAAATATGTCATTGGCAAATGTGAAGCCAAAGCCTTCCATCTTTCTTCCAATGATGCCACTAGCACTAATTTATCACCATACTGTGATAATATTTCCTCATATGTCATAAGTTGTATGGCATCCTTTGGTATCAAAAATCTTTTATTGTAATTAGGGCAGGAACCAAACTCATTTTGCACTGGATGAAACTCATAAGGACCATCTAGGTAATCGGGCTGTAAAACAGTAATCTTTTATTAATTTTAACTCCGGTTAGCCCCACTGCATTTTTAAATGCTAAATTTGTGTTAAAATTCTTTTCAAGCTCGGCAGTAAAGAACAACATTGTGAGGAAACCTGCATGTGTTGGGAATAATTCTGACACATGCATAATCGTAAACCCGCAGTGGAGCAGCATTGTAGATTATGTTCTAAGCCTTCTTATAGGCGAGGAGGCTTGTGTCCAGCATTGACGTTTACTTTACTACTATACGTTTTTATTTCTTGGTTTATATTATTAATATTCTATATTAATATAAAACAATTGCAGTAGATATTTTCGGAAATCATTTCAAGACTGTTGTAACTATTTGGTTTATTTTTGTAATAAATAAAAAATTAATTTAAAAAGTCGTTAAGTGTAAAATTTCGGTGAAAAATCGCCATATAAAAAGTCTTACTTAGCACACCCATGCAAAGCCAGAGCGGACAGCGGAAAATAAATGTTTAAACCATACTTACTGGGTCTATCATATGCCCCGTGCGTTCTTCTATTATAGTAAATCGATCCAAGATTTCTATACGCGGAGGCGGTTTACTGAGTTGATATAGCATAATTGATTCACAATCCACTACAAATTTCCACAATTTTATTTTCATCTTTAAAGTTATTTGTGAAGATATACGCTTCTCCATGCGCCTCCATAATAGATCAACTCCGATACCTTCCAAGCCGTCTAATGCTATTTCGTCTAGTATAAAATGTTTGTAATCAAATGTAAAATGTTTTTGTGTATTGCTTTCCATTTTTAATTTCTAAAATATGAGTGTATTAAATTTTATTTTGAAGTCCTCTGATCCATGGTCTGTCAAATCAACATTTGACAAAATGACACAATGAGGTAGGGCTGCCAACATTTATTCTGGAAATATAGTATTTTTCTATGTAAGCTATATAAAAATTATATATTCAATGATATTTATTATAGCTATAGATGTTATATTCATACTATTTCACGACAAAAATATGTGGCGATTTCCAACGTTGATAAGTTTTGTCAACGTTGATGAGTTTGTTGAAGCTTAGACCATTAAGCATTGGGACGCGCCTTACAAGGCATTTTCCCTCCAGCAAATCTTATAATGAAATGATCTAACGCGTTTATAAAAACTACTCAGGAATCGATTTTTAACAATATCAAAATCGTTTTTATTATGTACGGAGCTCTGTAAAAAAAATCTAATCTGTGCAGTTAGCCATTGCAAAAACACAACTAATCTTTTAAAAAGAGGAAGTTACATTTCATATATAATTATTTTTGACATAATTAATTCACGATTTCTTTTAAAATCACCATAAAATATTATAGTAAATAACGTTCTCGAATATGACAAATAAATTGTTTGAGTACAAAATAATCGGATCGGTGATGTGATAGTTTCATGCAATTTTATTCCTTATGTCACTGTTGTTTTTTTCTATTTTAGACTTTCAATACAATTCTTTGGTAGGCTTTTAGTTGTTTCAATTATTTTAGACTTTATATTGACTTTAATTATTTTAAAGTTGATTTTCCACAAATATAGATTAGACATTCGACAGTATTCTTTTGTTTTTGATAGCGCTGTCATAATGTTGAATGCAAATAGGTATCGATGAAAATATAAAAGTAAAAATGCGTTTTTAATAAACACTATTTAAAGTTTATTTTATAAGTAAAGAAAATAATTCCGGTTCTTGTAATTGATGTAAATTTCATCCATTCTATTTTAGTTTTTAAATCGCTATAAAGAAACTAAAGCCTTCGAATGTTTTAATTTGCCTTTGTTTAATGTTTTTTAGATTTAAACACAGGATCTAAAAAATATAGTATTAGCCAAAAATGGAATCTAAATTATAGGAATCCAGCAGCTGAATTACTCAGCCATAGCGATTTTGGTCATACCATGTCGGCTTTTATTGCAACTCCGGCGTTGGTTCTGCCGATAAGTGTATCGGTAACTTACTCATAGGAGTGATTATGACAAAGGGATAAAACTATTAGCTTCACCATTCTATGCGATCATCACTTGAACAGTTTTTTTTATTTTTTTTTTCATTTGAAAACGATATTAAAAAATTAATTAAAAATATACAGGTTTCTCTATTTTTTAATTTTTATATTTTATACATACATAGCATATAAGATTATTATTTTATTATGTAAAAAGTTTCCCAACAAATCCCAGAAATATCGATAAATTCTTGTATAAAATTATCTAATGTAATATCGACATCGATAAAATAATTTGAGAAATAAAATAGTCTCATTATTATTATTAGTCTCATAAAAAATTAAATTTAGTAAACAAAATAAAAATTGAATCTAAATTAAATTACATTGTGTATACAAGAATTAAATTTATGAATATTTACTTTTATTTTATAATAAACACTACAATTGTTATTAATACACAATGGCATTTAAATTAAATTATAATATGACGCAGCTATTGCTTTTAGTTGCTAGGCAACCAAATCAACTCATCCAAAGTGGTTGACAATCTGGGTGACAAAATTTATGACTTTATACAATGTTTAGTTATATAATATCATTGGTGTTAAAGAAATAATAAATGATACGCAAATATACTATATTTAAAGCGGAAAATCCGGTATGCTATTATAAGCTTCGTCCAATCATATCTTCAAATGTCTTGTTGGCTCATAGATTATGGCATGTTGAACAGAATAAGATAAAACTCAAAAAAGATAGAACATATATTTATTGTGTATTAGATACATATATTAAATTATATTATTGATTTTGCACTATAATTAAGTTTATTTGTCGTTGAATTGAAATCATTCTAATTAAAACATAAAACATGAAAATTAACACGATCAACGTTTTATATCACAAGTAAAAAACATTAGGTTTAAAATGTATACGTTAATATTCTAATAATATAATTATCTGACTGCAGCAAAAATGTATATGCAAAATGTAATTAATATTGCTTGTTTCTTGCCGGTTCTTCTCGGTAGAGACTACATTCCGAACCGGTGGTAGCTTAAAAAAAATCCAATGGACCTGTAATTTGACGATTCGAAAGTGCTGTAAAAGCCTATTTGAATAAAGTATATTTTGAATTTGAATTTATTTTAACCGTTTATAAGTACTTATTTAGTCAACTTTTAATATTTCAGAAAATACTAATTTCTTTTCTATGATTTTCCATTACTAGACATAACGTCGTATGAATATCATAGCTATCGCAAGGCTTTAGAAAAAATATTGGCTGTATAAATTATTTCCTGTTGGTCACCATAAACGGAAGGACTAATGGCGCCAAAACTGAAATGACAGACGATTTTTTTTAAACATACACTAAATTTTATCCCTTACTTCCCTGAGTTAATTAGCATAATTAATAGAGATAGCCTAAATGTTACCCAGGTTAGTGTTATGTTTATTTTTAACATGCAGTAATAAAAATAAAGTTAAAAATATAATATGATCCAGTTAAGTAGTTGAAACAAAAAACTAAACTAATAATATAAAAGAACCGAATAAAAAAAGGAGGAGGTCCTATGTTCAACTGAATGAATTTTTTTGTTTGTTCGATATTTCAGCTGATTTAGACCGATTTTGAATTTTGTTTTTATTAAGGGATATATTTGACAAAATGCAAGTTGGTCACATTCATATCAGGCCAAGATCTGATGCTGGAATCCTGGAGAAATCGAGGGAACTCTTTAAATATTATAGGCACACCTATACCGATGGCTACCGGCATAAGCAATTTACGCTCGTTACACGTATATGAAAAAGTGGAGTTGATAGTGCAACACCGAGAGAACTCCTCAATAATTAACAGCCCTGCACGGGCAGAAGCATTCTTTTATAAATGGTGATAATCAGTTCACATTAGGCTACTGTAACTTAGGTAAATTACATCGGTGCCGGTAAATTTAACGTAAAAGGGGCACCAACTTGGAATGACTTGATGTTTCAAAATGTAAAAAATATTTATTTTTTATTTACTGATATTATTTTTGTTTTTAAGACGGTTTATTTTTTTAAGTTTTTAAATTTTACTTCAGTAAACAAATGACATTTAAAAACTAAAACAAGGCATATGTCTAATTGGCACAACTAAAAACCATTAACCAAATAACTAAACTTAAAAAAAAAGTAACTTTTACAGATTTTAAGCCAACAACTTAAGATACTTTATGTAAAGTCTGCGGATGTACTTTATATTTGAATTAATTATATAAATTATGAATAGTATGTATTCAATTCAATTCTTTGATGGCTTTTAGTTGTGACAATTAGACACATGTTATATCGCCAATGTTTCGTGGAATGGAGAATACACGATGGAGATTGGTCGCTGTATGTAATACAAGTGTACCTTACCTTCTTAAAAACAACAAGATGATAAACATTAAAAGGTAATAAAAATCATTTTCAAGTTTCAATATTTTATTTACTAAAGAAAAGGAATACATTTTATCCTTTGCTAAAATATTTAGCATATATTAATAATATTTTAATGAGAAAATGATCATAACATTTGTAGACAGTGAGGTAAAAAATACAAAACAGTGCCCATTCGACCGTCTATTTCATATTTTGCACGTCAATGTTTTCATTCTATTCGTCTCTAGTTATAAAAAATTGCACTCTATAAATATGGGCAGCGAATACGGTGTAACAGTTCTATCACTGCGTTTGCATTTGCATTATAATATTATAAAACTCCTACTTAACCTATGGAGTGTCTAAAAAGCAAACCAACGCGGTCAACGTAAGATATATTATTAAAAGTTCATGATTAAATGCTATGTTGATGAAAGAGGTAACTCATAATGAAATTACTTCGTATCTTGAGAACATATTCCTCAAACTACCATCTGATCCGCGTGGAGAAGAGATTAAGGATATCCATTTTAAATATCGACATTTGTAACTTAAATTTTAGAGATTTTAAAATGGATATTCAGAATTTATTCTGCGAGTAACTGGGCGGTTATTAAGTAGTTTCACTAAAGGCACACTAAAGAAAGTCACTAAGGCCGGGTTCTGGGATTAAATATTTTGCTGTAAAGACTACAGATGCAAGTTAATTTACTTAGGCACTTCCATAGTTACCGATCCTTCTATTTGTCGTGTACGCTGATATACTAACGATCCGAAAGAGTAAGAAGTAGAAAAATATTGCACGCGCGTTCAACAGACTTTCATTGATGATCGCGATAATCGTCACTGATTCTAGTAATTATATTAAAAAAAAAAACACATTTTTTTTCCATCACCTAAATTAACGTTAGACAAAAATTCCCTGTTTATAAAATATCAATTAAAATGAGCATTTAATAAAAGTTGGCACAGTTGTATATATTTTTTAAATCATTAATGTTTTATAACGAAAAATGTTATAGGGATGATTAAAAACCTTAATATTCACATTGAATGTATTCCTTGTCAACGCTCTTTAACAGCAGGTTAATACTTTAATAAAAGGTAAATTTTTATTTTCCATAAAATAAATATATAAGGCAAAGACAGTGCAGAAAAATGCTTATACATTTCTTTTAATCTCGTATTCGAACATTTTAAGAGAAAGGTGAAGTTGGGAATATTTTTATCTTCGTAAGATGTAATTCTCGTTAACGTTTTATTTAATTAATTAAATGTTAAGATGGATTAACAATTAGAGACGTTACTGGCAATTTCAAGTAATTTTTAATATTATTTGCCATACTTGACAAAATTTCGAAAATAAATTATCATATCAATTGCACACACACCATTGCACTTCCACAATTTTTTATGAAAAAATTGCAAAATTTAAATATTTCAAGACCATTAAAACGACGTTGCTCGTCGATTGTCACATATCAACGGAAGAGTTCTAAAACTAGTGACTATTATCGCTCCACCGTATCTAACAGGCGCAGCTACCCCTATAAATAAACCCCGTTATATACACGCTATAGTAAACCTATGTGATGGTTAGTTTGAGATAACGTGATGCAAACTTGCTATTACTTAACATTATACTTTCATAAAAGTTTCGGATCTTTATTAAATCGAATAATCCGTCGTAACAGATATTATCCTTTATAATTATCATAAAGTCTTCAATTTCTAACACTAAGGCTCCAAGTCTCAAAACAAAAATTAAGCGGTCTATACAAACTACGTATGTACGTTAATACGCTCTAATATAATTCTCAATATTTCATAAATTAATAATTTACGCTTATTACGAGACTTTCTAGGCATGTTACTTTTACGAGTATAAAAGGTGGTTCAGTAATGTTAAATGTAGAAATGGTTATTGTACATTTCGTTAATATTACTTTTTTTTTATTATTACAAAAAACAATTCTTAACAATTCACCTTCAAAAATTTCCTCGCGCTTAACACTATCACTTAATCTATGTATTCGACGAAAAGTATAAATTACATTACAGAAACCGCTATTTACATTTTTTTTATATACTAGCCTCTTACGTATGTCTGCAAAATTTTTAATTTCAAACTTTTAGAACGGTAATATTTTTTCACAAATAAAGGATATTTAATATATTTTTTTAATATACATGTATTTTTATTTAACATTTCATTGGAAATATTGGGGATTAGTATATAGAATTCAATTGTAAGGATGATTACAAACCGGCCGTGTTGTCGGCACATTTAAATAATTCCCTACAGTCGAGTGCTCGTTTTCAAACACTAGAATGCGACGCATGGCTTACTACGAGCCAATACAAACTTTTGTCCGCATGCAGAAAGAGCTTATACGCGCCGAAAATACGTTTAGTTTGTAAACGTCCTTAATACTAAACAACTAGAAAAGATCTTGCGTATTGCCATTAATGCAACATATTTTTAATCCATAATCTGTAAGTGCTTCAAATAATCGAAAGCCTTTTAGATATATTAAATTATCAAAAGTAATAAATTGAATTCTTTTTAATTTTTATAAGCTATAAATATGTTACCGTTTTAAAAGCTTAAAAAAAACACCCATCCGAATAATTCTTGCCGAATATAAAGCGTCTAAATATCAAATGATTTAATATAATTATTAGAAACAAACAATTATGTGCGTTATCATTATCAAAATATATAAGAAAATTGGCAGTTACGTTTACAATTAAAAATAACAATTACAATTCACTAATTATAAGTTTAATTGATTAATTCTATAAATAAATAATATACTTATTATATTAAAAGTCATGGCATCTTTGGTATATTCGTGTGAAATAATGTGAGTATTGTTACATCAAGGCATTATTTAGAATGCCATTTTATGAATTATTTTATATAAAAAGTTAACGTATTTATACGGTCCTTTATTAAATCTCAGCTATCGTAATCGCTACTCTAAAGTTCGTTATAACATCAAACCAAATGAAACGACTCGGCAGTGTAGCATTTACACTGGTTTAGTAACACGAGCGAGTACTGGCACCAAGATTATTGTTTATTATATATTTTTTTATGTCTACAATATACCTTTTTTGTGATTTTTATTCAATTGCATAGTGTCTCTTTTATACAATTTAGTGATGTAATGTGTTTTGCAGTGCTGTCTTAATTATTTATTTCGAAAGAATCAAGTAATTTTCGCGCCAATACTTTCTCGTGAAACTAAACAATAGTGGTCATGACACAACGTACAAATTACAATCCTGCCACACACACTTAGGCACTAGATCATTACAAATAGAATTGACATTTTCTTTACACACATTAAATTGTCAACAATTAGCGAAAATGATTATAAACATTTCGTTTCGAAAACATCTCGCTAGCTACGGTCGAAGCTTTTGTGTAATCTCATAAAATAGCAACAGGAACGTTTAAAAACAGAATATTTTTAAAGTTTGGCCCACGTGTATGGAATTTTTTTAAAAATTTAGAATCAACTGTAGTTTAAAGAAGACATCATTAGGTTAAGTGTACACAGTAATTTACGTCGTGAATTTGTAATAAACTGCTGTGTGTACTTAGCTTCAACATTTCGATTATGTACACGATGATCGTTAGATCACAGCATCTTTACAAATGGCGCACCAACTCTCTAAATTGGCAATGTTGCACCGCAGTGCGCTTACGCTCTATATCTATGTATACATAATCACTAATTCTAGAACATTATCGAATAATTATCAAAACGATCCCCTAATAATCTAGATACACCCATAAGAAGCACTTTTTAATCAATGAATGAGTATCAGAATTTACATATTATTTATACATGGTAAATATAATTTATATCATATCTTTACTCTTTTTCGTTTACTACTATAAAACGTAAACGATTTATTTTTAGTATAACTCGACAACATCAGGTATATTTAATCGGGCAATTACCCCATTTTTAATAAGATGCGATTTTTATAATGTGCTTTATTATGTAGTAGCAAAGATAAAGAAAAACTAGTCAATGGTACCAACAATTCGTAGGTAAGAGTAAGTTTTAAGTACTGTTTTCGTTCGATGTTGTCGATTTACATAAGATGTTCTGTTTAAGAAATCCCTTAATATAATCTTAATCTTGTGCTACTAATAGTAGTAAAAAGCGATTTATGAGTTCATTGCATATTTTTCTTACAATTCTTCATCATTCTTCATAGTAAAGTGCATATTTATGAAAAACTTGCAATGTCACCCACAACTCCACACTAACTAGTCATCAACATGGTACCAACAAAACTTATATTTTTACCTAAAATATAAGTAAACTATGTATATTCTAAACAATCTACAAATTTGTTACATTTTTCATCATACATACATGCATCGTTAATAATGTTCTGTCGTTTTAAAAAAAATACATATTTGTCACCTTCTCCGATATACATCGACTTAGATTCTGTTAAAGACGAGTACGTATTTATATCATGGAAGAGATATCCGTCACGTAAACGGTGACTGTATACAATCCAAGTCATAACAAATTACATCATGAACAACACGCTATATTCTTTTGCCTATCTTTCAAATTAAGAAATTTGTAAAATAGGCTCTAAGTTACTAATTTATAGGCAACTCACTTGTACGACGCATCGTAACATACATCCGCCAACAATTCATCGTTAACGCGGAACCGACTGACGACCACGAGCGACATTCATTTTAACTCACTTCAACTACTTCGCTTACGGACGGTCGATAGCTCGTGGTCGCTTCGGAAAGATGATTCCGTTTATCCACCCTAAAGTATCCACCATAAAGAAGATATCGGTATCACGTATGCATTTGGCCACCCCGACCGGGAGAGATAAATGGAAGTTCATTTTTATTACTCTTCCGGTTATCCACCCCAAGGTATTAAAAACATTTTATTTTTAATTTTGTTAAACATAATAAACCAAATTATTTTTAGTAACGAGCTTAAACGTAAATCATATTATACAAATTGAAAAATTAAATTTAACGTGTATTGACTGTATACAGTCAAGGTGGATGATTGGAAAAAAAAAAATTAAGAATTCCGTACATCCACCCCGGTTGGGGGTGGCCAAACGGACACGTGATTCCGTTTATCCTCCTTAAGGTGGATAATTTAGGACGGAAAAATGGAATCATCCCTTCGATAGTGACATCACTCGCGCCGTCAGTCGACTATACTAATCACAATAACAATGTGACCAATAACACTTCGATCACGCACCATTCTGGAATGTCATTCGAAATTCAAACGTTCGTGTCACACGTACCGGGGGCGTGTGCGGGGCGGGGCGGGGCGCGCTAGTTGCGGTAGATGTAGGCGCAGGGCTGCGGCGCGGGCGGCGGCGGCGTGGGCGGCCGCTCGCCGGACGGCGACGGCGAGGACGAGGGCGGTGAAGGCGACGATGACGACCCGCTCGCGGATCCCGAGCCCGATCCGCTGCTGCGCTGCGACACTGGAACGATCGAGGGTTGTTGTAGCGTTTATTAACGAACACGGAATATAATTGTTAACGAAAATAATTAAAATTAAAAAAAAAAGAAACCGTTTAAAAAAATATGGAATTTCGTTTAAGTACTTTTTTTTACTTGGATGGAGAGTTTTTTTTTAATGAATTAGGAAATGATCTCTGATGTTGAATATTAAAAAAAACATACACTATGAATTAAGAACTTAGTTTTTTGAAGTAATTTTTAATCGAAAACGAAAGGTATCGTGGGACACCCGATACGAAAGAAGTTCTTTTAACAAATTAATAAATATTTATAAAGATATAAGATGGTAAATAAATCTAGAGGAGTACTCCGTGTTTCTGTGTGTCAAAAGCGCGATAAAGAATTTCATTCCAATTAAATACACAGATTGCTGAATTTAACAGGATTTTATATCTGTCGCATTGCGTATTCTTGTAAAGGTCCAAGTCCTCGACCCTGTTCCTCTAAACTTTAATCATCATGCACATAAAAAATAAAAAGAGATCGTACCCAACGTATGGTGGTGGTGCGTATTATGCTTGTGGTGGTGCATCTGGTCGCGCGCGTCCGCCCCGCTTGTTTCTCAGAGGTACACTTTTTTCACTGAGCGCGTGGTCGAGAAGCCATTGTCGTTCCCACGCCGGTACCCATCGCCCTGCGATCCGAATATTCCTGCGTTAACTGACATGCCGCAGTGAATATGGATGCATGAGAACATGAAATTAATGAGGCGTTAGTGATATTGTGGAATCATTTTGAGATTTTAATGTTAAAACTCAGAATGATTTCATCGAAGCAATGGTTAGTGGTTAATGATAATGGATAATGATTAGGTAAATAGACACTGAAATATCATACAACAAGCCACATAGCAGATTAGATTATCGGTGCAAAATTAATTGTGTTAATAAACAAAATTAATGTTTGCAAAAGTGGGGTGCAAATGATTCGAAAACGAAGCTTGATGGCAAGTGGCAGACAAACCTTTTTTGATGTGATTGTGCTAATTTGTAATACTTGATTATTTTATTATTAAAAGAAATTACAATCTATTTCAATCTATAAAAATCTGATATTTGTTTTTTTTCAAATACTGTTGGTGCTGTTATAAAAAGAGATAGAATGGTGATTTAATTCAATAAGCCACTATTGTTTAAATTTTATTAACGTTTGAAAAAAATATTAAGTTAATTTTTAAGTGCTTGAAAAAATAATAATAATAGTGACTTATTCAAAAAATTATGTGTTAAACGTAAAAAAAAAACAACATTTAAATGATGATAGAATGAAATCATGTCAACATCGAATCACGACTATTAAACAAAACAGCAAATCAAACCAGTAAAATCGCTTGAAAAACAGACAGTGACTTTAAACCGAGCGAGTAACTCGTCCAAACCACTATCATCATTCAAACCGCAAAGAGAAGAAGAACAAAGCACAACTGACATTGACCTGGTGGGAGCGGAGCGTCCCGAAGTTGTCCCGGCGGTAGGAGTCCGGCTGGAACTGGAAGAGGGTTTCGTGGTGGGGGTGGTAGGGGGGGTGTTTTCGTAGCGTCGCTCGAGGGGATGCTGGCTTAGGTTGTGGAGCCAGTACTGGCTCCGCGTACGTTACTTCCTCCACCTGCTGGAGCAGCTTCGGTTCGGCTTGGATCCTGGAATGGGAATGGCTTGTGGTTAGTTTTAACTTAGGTACGCGCGTAGTCTTTAAGCTGGATAAATTTTGTTTTGATTTTGTATCAACATTATTACATTATTACACTAGTCGTCAGAATCGTTTTCATATAGATAGGATGCTTTTAGTAACTTACATGGTTACCGGTTTTGGATACTAGGTGATGAACCAACTCCAACACATATTATTATATATTGATGCATAATTTGTATTGATTTTATGTTAAAAATTTACCATTAGTAGGCATTAAATTGTAACAATTACTTATTAATTTATTACGGTATTGTTCGATTATAGATAAATATACGATTATACCTATAGGTTAAAGTGTTTTGCTAATTTGATAAGAACGGGATGAAAAATCAGTAATTAAAAAAATCATTAAGCATTATGTATATAGAGTGAGATGTCTGAATAAAGACTATACGATAACAGTTTAAAAGAAATTTTCCAATTCCTAGACTAACTCAACAGCAATTCCCAGGGTTAATTCATCTTAAATATATTCTTAATTATAATTACCTGTTAATATTCTGCCGCTGCTCAAAATACTCGTACTCCGTGTCTGGATATGGCATGTTATCATCATCGTCCTTCTTACATCGTCTGCCACAAATGTAGCCAGCTGCGAAACCAGCGCCCAGCGCTGCTAGCGCTCCGGCTGCGACGGCCAGCGCTAGAGTCTCTACAGAATACGCGGCGGGTGGGGGGTCAGCTTGTAACACTTCTGGACCTGAAAAAAAGACATTTTAAACCAATAATATATCATAGTCGATGAATATATTTGATAGTTATTTATGTTTTAAGACGATTACTAAAATATACGATAGTTAATGAAATCCTAGAAATTGAGGAGTTTCCTAGAACGTCGTTGTCTGCTATTTAGCTTTCTTTATATCTTTAGATGACATCGCTAAAATTTTTATTATGTAAATAATATGACACGGTTTCTTAGAAAGCGTATTTTGACACCATTAAGTCAAA
The DNA here is from genome assembly GCA_037950945.1 of Hypolimnas misippus. Lineage (NCBI taxonomy): Eukaryota > Metazoa > Arthropoda > Insecta > Lepidoptera > Nymphalidae > Hypolimnas > Hypolimnas misippus. The sequence goes on along the minus strand of JBBEEQ010000011.1, from coordinate 8,718,070 downwards.
AAGTTTTCTAGAGGCCCATATTTTTACGATCCCTAATCCATAAAGGAAACCAAAGCATAACTCTCAATTTAATTTTATTTAAGGATCTCCAACCGAATATACACACTATTCGACTATAAAAAATTTAGAAGTATAGATGCAATAAGTTTTATTATACCTTCATTGTTATTGTTGTTTCCTTTGCCATCCTTATCTTGCACAATGTTGATGACTTCTCCTTTGTTTTCACCTCTTGCATCATCATACAAGCCGGAGCTAAGTCCTCCAACAGCGCCTGCATCTTTACCTAAAAATACGATTCATCACTCAGATTTTTAACATTCTTAATACGATAATAAACGAAGAATTTCGTAAGCATGTAAAAACTGCTGAATAACGCATTGGTTATCTAATTTGACCAAATGATGTGTGTCTAAAAAATCTTGTTTAAATGAAGTTGCCGATACTGGTGAGTTTAAAAGTCTTTATAACAAGATAATTTAAAAAATCAAAAATCCATAACCAGTTCTGTCTATAAGTCTATTAGTGAGAATCGTTACTACTCAACTTTAACTCGTTATAACTAATTCTAAATACGATATAAGAAATCAAAATCAGTCCACGCGTTTGGTATAAATAATGCCACAGGTACAAACCCACATACATACATGCATTCATAGGATGGTAAATAGATTAAAAAGCAATATGTTTAGCTTACTGTGTGGGCAAGCAGCATGGCTGCCTGTGCTGACGCTTTGATAGAAGGAGTTTTCGTCGAGCCAGCGACTGACTCCATGGGAATAAGCACGACACCTTCCCGCCTGTTTGTCCCACGCGCAGTATGGGTCTTGGAGAGCTACGCATTCCCTATGTAGCAAACAATATTATTTTAGTCATTTATTATTAAATGTCTATACAATAAGTAAAATAAGGTACAAGAAATAAAAAAAAGATAATTAGATAAAATAAGCAACTTATAATATTCACTCATAAAGAATGGCAAAAGATAAACATAATAAAAATATTAATGGAATAATTAAAATATATAAAACCTAAAATTCTGTCAATGTCATTGCAGCGAGACAAAGTATATTGTGTTAGTTATTTCTTAGTATTTAGTTATTGTATTGCTTATGGGTTGACTTAGTCCAAAGCATAATTTCGGTATTATTGAATAATTTCAAGTTGTTAGCTTTCATTTTTTTTAATTGTTTCATCCGTGTATCAGGCAATAAAAAACGTACCAAATATTTATTACTAAATCTAAATTTCAAAATCAAGCTCAAACATTCAGCCGCTACTTACGAGCAAGAGCTAATCTTGTCACTGGAACAGCGATGCAGCCTCAGGCTGAGAACTTCTCTATCCGACACCGCGATGAGCCTCGCGGCGTCCCGACCCGCCCGCGCCACCCGCAGCGCCCGCACGGGGGAGCCGGCGGCGAAGGCTTGCAACTCCTCAATGACCACTGGCACAGCGCGCTTGTTCGAATCGTATGACACTGCGTTTATCGCTTTGATGATTTTGCCATTATCTTAAAGGAAAATAATTTAATTAAAAAAAGAAAAGGGAATTTCAAAAGCAAACGTAATTTCGTTTATTTGTATGATATACCTAATTACAGTTATTTTGATTTTAAAATTAAACTACTAAATCGATTTTGATCTATCTATGGGACTAATAGGAAAGTATACCCTTTAAAAGAAATAAAGAATTATTCAAATCGGTCAAGTCGTTTTCGAGTAATCGGTGAATGTAAATAAATGAAAAAAACCTCCTTATTTTTGGAAGTCAGTCTGGTCATACACATGATCTATTGCTGTCAAAGTCTTGTATTTCAAATTTGTATTTATAATTTAGTTATTTCGAAATGAATCTGTGGTATAGTTAATAATATAATAATGACATACCAGTTCCTATAAATAGGACATCATACGCTTTTCCACCAGGCGTTTTCACTTGAGGATCTACAGCGATTTGTGTGAACCGATAGCTGGAAAAATATAAATTATTAATAAAAAACTAAATAGGTATAATAAGTTGGGAAACTTCCCAAGTGGTAATGTGAGTTCACTATATAACCTGTTACTTGATTAAGTTATTAAGACTTACTGAAAACTAGTCCTTATAACAATTGGTTCTCCAAAGAAAGCTGGTACGGATTCGTCCATCAACGCGTGCGTTTTGATGAAGTTTAACGTTTGATCTGGCAATTGTCTCGAGTCGTTATGACATGTACCCGGTCGAGGTTCTGGTACCTGGAAAATAATTAACGTTAACCAGTTAGTATTTATGGTGGCCAAGAGTTTTTGTGTGATTGGAAAAGAATACTAAGTTTTTTGTACCATATCTATACATATAAAATCTTGTGTACAATAAAGAGAGAGCTAACTTTATTTACCAGTTTTGAAAATAATTGGTACAGTTTGAAAAGTATATAACTCTAGATGGTCATATGCATTAATGTGTTTATGGGTTTTATTTTAAAACAAAATCCATAATATTCAGGTTTTATGAAGGGTATTTTTTATTGGTGAAATGTGTTTTTCTGATAGAAGGGTATCAAGTAAAAATTGTACATAATACTGTATAATATTATATTATTGCTTACATCATTGGTATATAATAAAGTATACTTTCATTCTTTCTTTCGCTCTTAATCAGTATAATAAATTTATTGCAATATGTAACCTACCTTCGCACTGTTAACTGGCAGCCAATTAGAATTAATCGCACTCTGTTCCTTAAAAGTTCCTTCGAAGGTATCAGCGATGTCTTGCATACTGAATGCGCACACCGCGCTACCCGATATGCTATTAGGAGGAGTTGTGAACGTGCCGTATATCAGCTGCGCGTTGAGGCCGCCGTAAACTCCTTCAATCAGCTCTGTTGTTGATTCTGGAAAAAAAATATGTTAAGACAACGTGAAAATCAATATATTTTTTTAATTTTTTTTTTAAATAAAGGGCTTAATTATGTGTAAGTCAAGAATTACATTTGTAAGTTTTGCTTTCAAACTTTCATAAAGATTTACATAATTTTTTCTCATTATTATACGCTTCAAAAATTTATTTATTTACGTACCAAATAAAATTCACAGAAAACAATGTTTTTTGGAAACCAAATGTGTACATGGGATAACTTATCTTTTATAAGAGATCTCTTCAAGAAACCCTTTACTATCGTTTAGAAGAGCAAAACAAATGTATCCAATTCCGGCCTAAAGTTACAACCGCTACAGAAATCAACTCAACAAATTATGTTTTTATAAAAATAGCAATCATTTTAACTTACGAATTTCATTGAAATAGAAAGGGAAGTCCCCAGCAACAGAGCAGTTTAGTCTTGATTTGAGGAATGACGTCCAGCGTTGTTTGAACCTGTGCGGTCCGCCGCGATCGTCGCGACACACGCGGGCAACACGGGAAAATACCGCCTGGTAAGGAATGAATTAAGTTATGAATGAATGATATTTAATAAAAGTTTTGTAAGTTGAGCCGAGATGGCTTAGTGGTTAGAATCCGTCTATCTCAATCGATGATCGCGGGTTCAAACCTCGGCTAGCACCGCTGTGTTTTTAAGTACTAAATTCGTGTTTGAATTCATCTTGAGCTCTGTGGTAAAAGAAAACATCGTGAGGAAACCTGAATGTGTCAGGAGTAATTCTGACAATCCGCGAACTCGCAGTAGAGCAGCGTGGTGGATTAAGCTCTAAACCTGATCCTTAATAGGAGAGGAGGCCCTTGCCGTGGGAAATTTACAGGCTATTACTTTACTTTTTTTGTAAGTAAGTATGTATGTGAGTAACATCATGGTTGGTAATTAAATAAATAAATAAATAAACGCGTTACTCAACGAGTCCCATTAGGATATTATGACCCTGTTTCGGGGGTCCGGACACACACACAACAAAAACACCCATACCACGATAAACATCCGATTCGACTACAGATGTTTGATTGAACTAGCGACCGTTAGCGCTCAGTCAGTTGCAGTGAACTGTATGTCATTCAAAGAACGAGATCACAAAACTGATTCGGATAAGTATGGATCGTTAGATTTACGAGTTATTTTAATTTAACAAATTTCTTATTTAAAACAGAAAATTTACATTAAAAATATTAAATTCTTCTAGTTCTTTTCTATCGTATAAGATATAATACTATATATATTTTAAATACATACAGAGTCGCTATAATAATATAAGCGGATTGGGGGATATAGGTGAGTCAGAATTTCTCCCGGCACATGCAGGTTTACTCACGATGTTTTCCTTCACCACAGAGCTCGAGATGAATTCAAATACAAATTTAGTACTTGAAAACTCAGCGGTGCTAGTTGGGGTATGAACCCGTGATCATCAGATGAAATCAATGTGTTCGAACCACTCCAAAAATATATTATAATACATATAATTATTATATATATAATTTATATGTCAACAGTACATAAAAAATAATACGTACTTTTCCACAGTTGATGTATTCGACAGCAGTTTCCCGAAAGAAAAAGTAGACAAAGTTTCCGTGTACTAATGAATTCACGAAATCAGGAGCTGCGAACGGAATAATTAGCATTAGACGCAAACAGGTCGATATTAATGCATTATGTAAACTAACATGATTAACTACAGCCCTCTTAATCCAGGGTTGCCGTTCAGCCCTTATCAACAACGTAACCATAAAATTTGTAGTGTAAATTTCGTGTGGGATTGCGCAATTTATTCGTCACAAAATAGTAATATTTTATAGAATATTACTATTAGATATAAGAGTTCAAATTTTATTTTTGTATATAAGAACTATTTAAAAATTCTAGATTAGTAGCAATGCTATTCAATCTCATAGATTTTGGCCTCAAGAATGGACGACGACGACGGACGGACGACCACTTTGGACGACGTTGCCTAGCAACCAGTTAGAGACTGAGTATAACAGGCCAAAGTGTCTTTGGGCCAACAAGTCAATTGACGAGCTTGGCATTGTTTCGTAGAAAAATATAACTATACATATTATAGCAGCAATCGAGGGTAATTTGCTGTTAGTGTTTGAAAAGTTTCTTTATTTATCTTCGAATATCTTTATCAGATCCTAATATATTATATAATAAAACCACCCTTGAAATATATGCATTTAGATAGCGAAAATCCCCCCAAATCTGATTAAATCGTTTTTGGGACAAACATACATACATATGGGTCCAATACAGAGTATCCTCTTTTTGAAGTCGGTTAAATTTCATTATTTTACAAGGATTAATTAGCTGGTATTTTATTAGTGCCAACCCTAATAATACCATAACATAGTGTCGATAATTTTAACACGATCCTAATCTGATTTATCGTCTGTCGCATCGGATATCATGGCTGTGACGGGAGTTCCCACCGAAATGCGTTCTAAATTCAATTAATTTGACGGATGTATGTTTGACAGCCACATTCGTGTGCAATGGACTATACCATGTGTAAATATTGGTAACGCTGAATAAATATGAACGGGGTTATCTAATAATTAACTTTCAAACAAATTATTTAAATTCATAAATAAATTAAATTAGAAATTTAAAAACTGGATATTTAAAGAATTTGCAAAATTTTTTGTGTTTATAATATATACTTATTATAAACACAAAACTGAGATAGCTGAGGAGAAATATAAAAATAAAAAATAATATATACGATACAAAAAATTTAGGATGTAGTATACCGTTACATAAATGTAGTTGCATACAATGTTATATATCTATGGATATGTTATAAGGTTATGGACGTTGGCATATGAATGCCGACTACAATGGACGGCATTGCCTAGAAACTAGTTAGCGACTGTGTATGACACCGCGAGACACCGTAAAGATACTCTTTAGGTCAACAAGTCTATCGACGAGTTTGTCAAAGTTAGCAATGGTTCCAGGTTTTTAAAAGTAAAAAAGTATTGCAATAAGAATAAATGTATAAAAACTTTTTGATATGTAATTTTTTTTTACCATTCAAAGTCATAGAGTCGTACGGTTCAGTCTGTAACGGCTCTCTGTAGATAATAGGTTCCATGCCGCTGAAGTCTGCCACTGTTCCCGAATACAGTTCTCCGTCTGGAAAGATAAGCCAAAACTTTATTATAGTCACTCGAATATTGAAAAGGAAATAATAAATTTAAATCATATTAGTATATTTTAACTAAGCTTGTTTAAAGACTTTTAGAAGAAATCTAAAAATACTTAAGTGTTGTAACGTATTTTTATTCAAAATAATTAATTCGCTTTTACAAATTAAAATTATAATCTTTAACTGTTATAAAAGTTTTATAAATAAATGCTGATCAATCAAAGTAATGTAGGTACACTTTTAGGATGAGTGATGATTTTTTAGGATGATAAAAAGGAGGCACATTATGATTGGTGCAATGCACTATACTTGGTGAATGCTCTGCTAATTTACTGTATTGTATATGTATTATTCGCGGTGTTCAAAATTATTCAAATTCATTTTTATATTTTAAATGTGTTCGTTATTACGTTCCTACATATATATGTATGTATATATGTCGAAGCCTCTCTTTGTTTAACCTTAATTTCTAAACACATAATTTTGGCGACTCAAATATTTGTGTCATATATAGCTAAATTTCTATTACCATCCTGAACACAGGCTAAATTAAGTCTTCGTGGTCGTGAATTTAAATTATACTTTTGTATTAAAATGTCATTGAAACGATTTACAAATTTAAATATTAGGATAAGTATTCAATAACGAAATATAAATTTATAATTATTAATTTTTATCCGTTTTACCATTTAATAAAAAAAAACTCGCCGTGCCTTTGTCTCTAAAATAAATAAGAGAGGATTAAACTTGTATATTACAAAGAGAACTTATATTCACCATTCTTCCACGCGTGTAACATAGCTTTCATCATCAACGATAAAAAATAACGGATGCCTGCAAATCGTATTTGCTATTTCATGACGACTCATAAATATCAGTGAAATTGCCTACTAACCGTACGTCCCAACCTTTGTTTCACAGTCAGCTTCAAGTTAAAACGCGAAACGGTGTATGCAAAAGTGAACTCTATCGTTTTTGCAGTAATATCAAAATGGCTCGGTCGATTTTAATTCATCGCCATATGTATAGTGTGGTGGTCTGTGCCCTGCAATGTACCGCATTGCAGTGCTTCAGTCGTTAAGAGAAAGCCATTGCAGTAATAGTCAACTAATATATAGTAATTAACGATTCTCTCTTAATTGGTACAGAATTCAGTACAAGTTTTGCTGCTAATTTAGTGTTTGTTTTGATCATTTTTTTCAGCAATTTTTTGCAGTAGTTAATTAGTTTAACACTGGTACTTTTGAATATTTTAAATATATATTATTTTTGTTTATTATATATAACAAGTTAAATATTTACATACAACAATTAAATAGTTCGTTAGCTGTTTTAAGACTTTTTTATTAAGATACATTTTCGAGAAATTCGCAATAATATTTCTAATAAATTTTTAATTTTTCGTACCTTATGAGGTTTTCTATTGGAAACAATAAATAAATAAACCGTTACATTTTTTCATTAAAAAAGTACATTCACAAACAATCCCCTTAATTATATGAAAATACGAATGAAAATATTAAACATCTACGAATGGCGCTAAATTGACACCGCTGGAAAGTAAATTGCACACCTGAATAATAATTACCATTTTAAAAGACGTCATTAACATGTTAGTGAATAAACTTCGCCTGCATAAACTACATTTTATTTTGAATGACTTTACTACCATTAGGGAAAATGTATGTCTATAAAACTGCGTTACAATACTGCAGACGTTGGATCTGTATAGTGGTCCCATGGGGCGCATGGCTTAATTGGTCCAGATCAATAGGAGATAACTAACTGTGGCCATGGTAATGGACTGCGCAACACTTTCCATTGAGCAATGTTGGGTTTTGTGTATTCTAAGTACAATATATTATACATGTTACAGATTTATTTGTTTTTGTATTTATCTAATAAAACTTATGTTCTTATTTCGAAATTGATTAAATGCAATACGTGGACTAATTTTTGTTGTTTCATATATTATCAAATTGACTATTCCATCCCCGTTTTTTATAATAACAGTCCAATATTACAGGACTTGAAAAAGGATATTGACTTGATTGCGAACTTATACCAGTTATTTTGATATTAAAACTCAGCTACTAAACCGATTTAGATAAACTAATCTAAAAGTGTTCTTTCAAATATAAAAAGGTATTTTCGAGTAATCGGAGAACATACATAAAATAATTCTCAACGAATTGAGAACTCCTTTTTTTTCTAGAGTTGGTTAAACAATGATAATAGCATAATTAACAGCATGTTATGAGACAGAATAATACCAAATATATGAGAATGAAATAACAATTTATATTCGGATTTTTCATAAATGCCTTTATAATACATTCAAAAATATTATCAAGATAATATAATTCCCTAAATTCAGAACAAAACCACGTTCAGAATAATAAGTTTAAATGAAAATGAAACGAATATACTTACATAATTATATTTCTCTGTCATTTCTAGATATATCCGGGTGATGAATGTGATCGAATTTGCAAGGGGGAATGTTAACGCAAAGAAAATTGTACAAAGGATGGTAATTGATGATGTTCGCCGTTGTTGCATTAAGTGTTTATTTTGGGGTGAGTTGGGTTGAATTGTCCAAATAACGTTTGCCATTACGCAAATATTTTCTATTGTCAACCGAAGTTTAATCGGTATAGACGCTATCGACGGATTTTAAATTGTAGAAATGGAACTAATGGCCTCTGGTGGTGGACGACTGCATTAAATCGAAAAAAAGTATTTTTATTTTTGTTTTCGTAATTTATGTGTTTATATACTACATTTTTCTCAAGTTAATGTTGATTTTGATATACCGGAAAATCGACTAAAAGTTATTTTTTTGTAACCCTCGGGATAGTAGTTTCTAAATGAAAGGTATCATGGACATTTTCGTCTCTTTGATGAAGTAATAAAATAAATAATTTTGTTATAAAAGTGCGAAGTGCGATCCATACAAAGCTGCACCTCGCAGTTACTGCTTTGCTTCAGTAAGTCGTAGCGTGATGTTATATAGCCTATGACTAAGCATAAACGGGATATCCAACGCAAATAAGAATTTTTCAAATCGGCAAGTAGTTTAAGAGATTACCCCATACATACAAACTTACAAACAAATTCTATTCTTTATAATATTAGTATACATATAGATACATACATAGGTATAGCAGAAATAAAAATAATCGTTGCTTCCTAACAACACGACAATCTCTAAATTGTATCGACAATTTGTACGTACTTCTTCTACATAAAAAATAAAATAACTGGTCAAGTGCGAGTAGGACTCGCGCACCGAGGGTTCCGTACAAATTTATAGAAATCTATATAAGACTAACCCATCTACGCCATTTGTGGTCTTCATCATCAGTTCCAACATAAGTTACTATCAAAAATACCTAAATCGGTATACGTTTGCCTATAATATTTGAGGAGTTCCCTCAATTTCTCCAGGATCCCATCATCTGATCCTGACCTGAAGACAATGGGACCACCTTGGAAGTATACCTTTTCAAACAAAAAAAAAATTTTGAAAATCGGTACCCAAATGGCGGCGTAATCGGCGAACAAACATAAAAAAAAATTAAATACAAGGTCGAATTGAAAACACTCCTTTTTAGAAGTCGCTTAAATATAATCAAATATTATGTAAATATGGATCACGTCCCAAAAACTATTTTGAAACTACTTAGGAGCACTTTAATTTAAAACACGATCATGGATGCAGTCCATGGAAACACAGAATTTTATTTTAAGTACTAATACACCTTATACTTTCAAAAAAAAAAGTTATAGCGCGATTCAGGATACACCTAGCGTCATCTCTTGACAATTTCAATGAACTAACTTGTTGACTTTGACATTAACAACATAATTATATTATTTTTTATTCTCGTTTTATTTTTATTTATATTCTACTACACTCCACTACCTCTGCACTACGTTCGTAAAATATTTAGATTTACATTATCAATCAAAATATCGAAATATATATTAGTGTTGCCAAGACGAAAATAATTAGTCCTTAATTCGAACAAAATTAATTGTTTATTTATAAATAACTAATTATATTACTAATAACCAGAAGACTTATATGTGTAGATAAATAAGTAAATTAAATAACTCGATCTGTTTGAATTTAATTTTAAAATTTTCGTACTAAGTCAATACGAGTACTTAAATCAAATCGCGTGAAGCTCTTATATTGAATGTTAATTACGTAATGACGTTATAAATCGACGATAAAACTTTTAAATGAAAAGTTTATTTCATAATTTTTAGCGCGTTTAAATAATAATTAAAATAAAAATTTTTATTAATCGAGCAGAATTATATCACAGTTAATGTCATAATGTTGTAATAGATGGCATTAGCTGTACGCTGCATCGCGCTATCATTTTGTTAGCTGCGATATGTAGATTGCATTGCGTTGTTTATAAAGGTTTGCTGCTTTTTAATGTTTTCGTATTGATATAAATTTCTTCTCAGTGTTTGTAAAATTGTTTTTTTGACCATGGTCAACTTCTATGTTAATTTGTTACAAGTACATATAATTTTAATTCTAAGATTAATATATTTTCCGCTTGATCAATTTACAACTTGATACATTTACGCGTTCCTGAGAAAAAGGTTGAAAGACAGACGTACAGACTGACAGACACACGAACAGAAATTTACAGTTTTCGGATTTTTTCCTTTATGTATACTAAAGGACCTTGCTCCTGGCCAAATTTCATAATGCTTGGTCAATGGGAAGTACCCTATAGGTTTTGATTCCCTTGCGAAAACGTTAAAAACGCTATCATACTTAAAATATGTGATATAAATGACCGTATCTTTTGATTGCGTTAACTTAGAAGTTTGATTTTTTCACAGCTCTTAGTAATTAGAATTCTGAGTACTTGACGTTGATAAATATTTGTTACCTTCACGCGTTTCTGAGAAAAAGGTTGAAAGACAAACTTACAAACAGACAAACATACATACAAAAATTTACACTTTTCAGATTTTTTCCTTTATTTGTACCATAAGATCTTACTTCTTGCCAAATTTCATCGTGCTAGGTTAATGGGAAGTACCCTATAGGTTTTGATTCCCTTGCGAAAACGCTAAAATGGTCAAAATATACGACATATTTTCCATTATCTTTTGATTGCGTTGACTTAGAACTTTAATATTTTCACGGCCGCATGTCATCGTAGACTTGAGTATATGATATTAATTTCAACATGATACGTCTATGCATTTCTGAGAAAAAAGGGTTGACATCCCGACAGACAGACAGACAGACAGACAGACAGACAGACAGACAGACGGACAACAAAGTGATCCTATAAGGGTTCCGTTTTTCCTTTTAAGGTACGGAACCCTAAAAACAAGTCAGTCCTTTGTCTTATTAGGTTACATATTAACATTAACATCGTCGTATTGTCTCTAAATCTTCGGGATAATGTTGACTATTCTCATCGGTCCGTTGAAGCTCCGCCTACCGTGACCAATAATAGAAGGTTAACGTGTTCCTAGAAACGAATAATAAATGATTTTCTCTCACAAAGGTGAGTGGGTAAGAAAATTATGTTTGTTTGTTTGGGATAATCTCCAACTTGTGTACCTCCGAACACAATGAAGACCATATAAGGAAAACGTATGGATTCTCCGGAACAAAAAAATCTCACTAACTAAATATTCCCGGATTCGTTGGAGATTTTCGTCACGGCTCAAGTTTATTTATGACTGTTTAGACTACCACGTTCTTACTTCTTATGTTTTATGAGTTTTCTCCTTATAAGAGAGATTTATGTCTTATTAGGATAATGTATTATGTTTATAAATGTCTGACGAGTGCTGGAACTGCTGAATTCAACTTTGCAAAATTTTTATGACGCATTTACAAAGATTGAGGAATTTTAGATGAGATACAACTGTCTTATTTCAAGTGTACACGTGAGGTCACGTCTGCTGTTTGACGTGTCACGTGATTTTTCATTTGTATTAAGATATTTATTCACGATTCTCGTAAGGTTTATTATAATTCCTTCTTGCACACATTTTTCAGTTTTTATCCCTACACGTACTAACGTCCACAGTAGATCATTTTGTATAGTTGTCACGTTATAAAACGTACTCGATCCCTTTCAACGCAACAATGAGTAGCCATTGTACGCCACCAGACTGTGAAAGTGGGTTCATTCGATATAAAAAAGATTTCTTTTCCCTAATTTCCTGAGTATAACTTTTCTACAGCATATGTGACCATTGTCATCGGTGGAGTCAGTATTTTTTCTGGAAGGCCTAAAGATATGATACGACAAGATCTTTTTATCGCGATTATATTTTTATAAGAAAAAATACGAAACCTATTTTATTGATCAATTTGTGTTGTCTGTTTTATCATTAAATAATTAATTATAAATGTCTAATGAAATAGATTAATTTCAAGAATTATAGTCGAAATTTTCTAGTAATAAGACTTAGCAACACCTTTTTCTCAATAAAATGGTTACGCATATTAAATTATAAAAATTTAATTTCTATAAGAATTTAATTTCCTGTAGCACATAAATCAAAAACAAAATGATTATGATGATATTGAAAGATATAAAAGAAAAATTGGAATCTAATAAACATCATTTTTATATATTTATTACACTATATTTTTGTCATATATAAGCTTTTAACATTTCCTTGTTTATATATATTTGAAATTGCAGTCTTTGTGAGAACCAATAAGCACCTTTTTCCTTCTTTAAGTGATAGCAGAAATCGCACTATAAATCTAAGGTCTCAATATCAGAACCTACTATGTACAGGCAACTACAAAACTGCATTATTAAAAAAGAACATATTGGCCATGGCCCCTACTATATATAATAAAATACCTAATGAGATAAAAGAATTAACTTATTTAAAATTTAAAAAACTTTTTTTCTCTTTTCTAGTTAACAAATGCTATTATTCAGTAGAGGATTTTCTAAGGGATAAGACATAATTTTGTAAAAAATAATATATAACTGCATAAAAAATGCATAAAATACAACATATATAACTTAAATAATCTATCATTGTATCATAAATCATCTAATATATAATTTTAATTTTGTAGTTAATTTTAAATTGTAATTTTAATTATATTGTTAATTTGAATTTGTTATTTTATTGAATAGTTAATTTTATGTTGTAAATTTAATTTAACAATTAATTTTAATTTGTAATTTTAATTGAATAGTTAATTTTATTTTTGTAAATCAAATTGAACTGTTCATTTTAATTTGTAATATTGATTGAATAGTTAATTTTATTTTTGTAAATCAAATTGAACTGTTCATTTTAATTTCTAATATTCATTGAATAGTTAATATGAATTTGTGATTTTAATTGCATAATTAATTTAATTTGTAATTTTAACTGAATGGTTAATTTTAATTTGTAACTTTATAACTTAATATTTGCATGCCTTATGGTAGAATGTACCTGGAACTTACATTAAAATCTGTACACCTATATTCTGTACCTACATTCAGAGCAAATAAATATTATTATTATTATTATTATTATTGTCAATATGTTCGTGATAACCTGTGATGTATGTAAGCATTAAACATACCTAATAAGGAGCCAAACCTCTTATATATATATATTTTTTAATATTGATTATATAATATATAAAAATAATCAATTTGTTTATATATTCGCTGCACCTTTTATGTGACCGCAATAAAACTTCTTCAACTTTTTGAAAAGAATATATGTAAGAATAGTAAAATATACTTTCAACAGGCGGCGTGCGAGTCGAAAACAAAATTTGATTTAATATAGTCTACATCCCTAACAAAATAATATAACATTAATTTATTTAATATACAAAAGATAAAAAAAAATATTAGCACTAAGAATCCTTTCAATTAGATTCGAATGCCTCTCGACTAGAGCGCACAGTTGGTAATTCAGAGTCAGTATAAATGTAACCGTAATCGTGAACGATGCGGGTATAAGATTGAATTGTGACCGTGAATCGGTTAACGTTCACGTAAATCGCGTGAGCCGTTGCTTTTCGCCCATTCATTTGGGGCTTATTCGTGCGCAATCGGCTTTAGTGCCCCATGACGCGTCACATGTCCTCAACCGACTGCCTAATTGCGAGGGCATTCTTTGATGATAAATCCAGCTTTAGTAAAATTTTTATGGCGTATGAAAGTGGAAGTGAAAATAATGAGGGCTTATTTCCGTTTGAAATGTTCAAAAACGAAAGATGCGTTTCTAATTATTGTTTTCGACAATTTGAAAAAAGTTTTTCTTTAGTCCAACGCAAAATGTTAAAAGAGATAATAGGCTATAAAACATTACGATTAAGAGAAGAATTATATTGAAGTATTATCGAAAAATGTAGATGTAACGCATATGCAATACGTTACATCTACGGTTTTGAAACTGTTAAAGTTTTTATTCAAAAATCTTTTAGAAGTTTTCAGACATAAACACGAGTTATGAAATAAGTTAGAGCAATTTATTTTAATTAATTTAATTTTAATACGCAACTTAATTTATTAAGAAACTACCATACCTGTGCCTCGCGGTTTTACGCGCGTTAATATGAGGAAAAATATGATATTGTTCACTATTTCATTGGTTTTAATTTTGTTTTCGCGTAACCCTACTTTTTATTTATTAATTAAAATAAATTAAATTTTAAAAGAAAGGTAGCCTGAGTTACTCCTTATAAACATTAGCTATCCGTGAGAGACAGACAGAAAAAAATTAAAAATCATATTTCGATGTAAGTACCGCATATACTTTCGTATGCGTTTAGTTAAAAGCTGTTACTTTGAAATTACAAACATACAATTCAATTTTATTTATTTTTTTATTTATTAATTTTATTATATATGTATTAAGTTTACCAGCATAAACAGCAGTGGAGTTATGTTCGGGGTCGTAGGGGCACACCGCTTGACCAGACTTCTCCTTCTCCATGTGATAGGAGTCTCTTTGCACGCCGTACTCCCTGCAGAACGGCCGGAAGCTGTTCGTGCCGCAGACCAGCAGCCGCCCCGTACCGAGAGAGACCAGCACGCGAATGTAGTTTTGACAACTCTCCTGTGAAATACAACGATGATTTTAATTTCAAACTGGCAATTTTTATTTTTACACAATTTGCGTTAACACGGCGAATATTGGGTTTATAATTTGCGTAATACGTTAAAATATAGTTTCATTAAATGTTAATATGTCGTAATATAATCAAAAGTTTAATATTTTTTACTGAAAAATACTTTTATATGATTATGAACATTGATCGCCCAGTGGTTGAAATTCGACCATAATTCATTTAAATCTATTCTCAATTTGACCACAGAATTTAACAATATACAAAAGTGTATATGTGCGTCAAATACATGTGTAGTGTGTGTTATGTTTTTCTGTTAAGTAAAAGTAATTTTAAGCACAATTAAATAAAATTAGCATTCTCCACTCCTTTTCTATATAAACTATATCTCTATATAAATTTCATAGTCTTCCGTCCACGCAATTTTCGTAAAAAGGCGTACGAAGTTTTTGTTCAACTCATTAATATATTGATAAGTTCATTCTTATGCATGGTCAAACTCTTTTATCAATTTCCATTTTTCAAACAAAATAAGGTCTAATAAAAACATTCTGTTTACTCGTAGTTCACATAAATTCTTGTTATAATAAATTTTATAAATCCGTGATACCATTAACATATAAAGCAAAGCTCATTTATTTCTACTCTGATACCCCGCAAGATAACCCTCAGAGGCCCATACAATACACGCGGTACATACGAAACAGGAAAACCGCTTTGTTTTTCCTAGAGCTCATGTCACTAGCAATTTGGCTTCGTTTCACGAGAAGTCACGGTGTCTTCTACGCTATTACCCTCGCCCGATACGCACAAATGGCTCTACATTTGACGCTTTATGAGAATACACCGACAGAAACCGTAGAGAATCGAGAATATTTGATCGAGTAATTCGTAAATGTATTTAAAATCGAATTCCTTTCTCGTTCCAATATCAAGTCCTGTATTTTTTTCGTTCTTGTTTTTCAATTAAGCGAATAGGGTTTGGTTTTTGACAATGTAAATTCGTTAAAACATCTGAAAACCGATATGTAAATAATTGAATTTTTGTTAAATTTGATTGTTTATGTTTCATTTACACGGAATTGTTGTCGTGTTTTTTTGTATATTTAAAACTTTGAAACTTTTAGCAGTAAACAAGCGAAAACATTCGTAACTTAATTAATTATTGGGACGATCATTTATATTTCAATCTCACTGAGTATAAATTAATATGAAATGGAAATTTACGATTGGTACCTAAATATATACATAAAATGCTGAGAAAATTTCAGCTGCACAAGATAAAAATTAAAAAAATCATGTTACGTGACAGATGTTAGTGATCTTTGATGTAGTTGAACTTATATTCTCTCGTATACCGTCTGATCAGATGCAATGAACGTGGATATGATTACATTTGCATTGCCATACACCTCTAGATGTCCGTCCGTAATTCTATTCGAGCACAGTGAGACGCAGTCTGATTGGATCTCATACTAGACGTATTGGATCTCACAGTATTGAGCATCAATGCTCGGTATGAACTAATATTGAAAATTGAAACAGTCGCCGATTTAAATACTTTATTGTATCTAACCAAAATGTTTTAAATTAGTTTCGTTATTATTTTTAAATGCAGTTTATTTTTGTGTCTACTTTTTAACCCCCGACCAAAAAAGTGGGACATTATAGGTTTTTTGTGTGTTTGTTTGTAGCATCGTAAGTTTGAAGGTTGACAGTGCTTTCATGGTTGCTGAAAGGATCTGAGCAACTTCTTCTAGTGTGATCGAGTGGAAATTTACTGTGACTTCAAATATACAAAGATGACGTAGCGTTGACCTGATGCTGCAGCGTCATCTGGAATCAGCAGGATACAATTTCTCACCAACTTACAGCAAAACTATCGTGTTGGGGCTCGTTGAAATGTTATAAATGATTAAAATCGAGTCGAGGTTAGTAAAGTCGAGGTTTTTTTTTAAATTGTACTTTTTTATCTCTACGTAATTTATGTAACTTCATCTTTGGAAAATTATTAAATTTTCTTATTATTAATTTTGTATTGAGAAAAATCATTTTAATATATTTATTTATGTAATCGTTTAAAAATAAATATAAGTACCTTTGTTTTATATATGTTATAATTAATAAAGTTTGTCCAATATTAGGTGTAATTAAGAAAGAAACTGACTACAATTAATGTCAAAACAAGCAAGCAATTACATCGCAAATATCACTTTATCTGCATATTAAATTATACCGGGCCTTATGAAGATTATCATGTCAAGTCTGACACCTGTGAGGCAATAATCCTGACAATGAAGACATGCACAGTATATTAAGTAGAGATAATAGAGATTAGGCTGGTTTTCAACGGACGGAAGGAACCGAACAATGGCTGTTAGTTTGTTCAGTTTCGGAAGTCACTGGCTTTTGAATAATAACGTTTTAAACATCAATACACTCCGTTTATTCTTAAAAGATTGCTGTTATATAATGAAGTACCTTTGTTTATATCAGTTAATTAACATATATACACGCTTGAATATAGAACTTTTTTGAAGTCGGTTAATAAAATATTATAACGTGACGTTGCTATTTGTTTGCACAACTAAAAACAATCATACTTATTTATAATGGTCACAGATGAAAAAAACATATTATAAAAAAATACTCTCTCTACATTCTCGACGAACTTTAATTTTAATTTTTTTTATAATGAAATATAATAAGGAGCATTTTAAGGAGTAGTTAAAATTACTCGTAAGTGTATCCATTTTTATATGAAATACATACATTTTTAAGAGACTTGCGTTTTTAGTTAGTCCGACATAAAACAACAACAGAATGGCGGCAAACAGGCATTTTAATCTGTGAGGGATTTTTGTTTGTGGTCTGTGGTGAACAAACATGTCATTTTACCTTTTAGTAAGTAAGTTCTTTTGATACAGAAACTTTACAGAGATAAAGAGGCAAGTTTTATTACTTGAAATATTCTTTTAACATGCTTTTACTGCATTTATGGTTAGATTATTTAGTACGAAAAAACTCTTCGTTATAGAATTACTTATTATAATAACAACAAGTAGAATAAAAGTTTTTAAAAATATTCAGGTTTAAATTAATTATTTTACTTTTATGCAAGTATGTATTGTTTTGATGTACCTATTCGAATTTCGAATTTCAAGGAATTAAAATTCGAATTTCGAATAAAATTTAAAGGAAATGTTTCAGCTTTACAAAATTCGATTCACATGTCTTTTATGCCACGTATATAAGATATTAACTTTAAATCACCTTTATGTTTTTTCTCTGTCTTTTAATTTTCCTTTTGAGTTCTATTTAACTTTAAAGACTTAATTTCATTATATAGTCCTATAATCCCAAGTGGCTAGGTACTGATAATAAATTCTGAAGGTGCTATATAAAAGTTAAGTTTTAATATTTACAAATAAAATTTTAACTATGTTTATATATATGTATGTTTGTATGTCTACGATTTTATGAAAAATAAGTGGTCCTATTTGGATAGGGTCTCCTAATTTAAATGTATATTTTTCAAAGTATATGAAGGTTTTAATATTGAACATATTAAAATCCGATGAAGATCTTCTGAATAAGACTAATGTAACTCTTCAATAACAGCAAATGAGCCTCGACTGCTGCAATGGTATGTATATATATATGTATATTTTTCTACGAGAACAATTATTCGAAAATGTGATTTTAGTTTAAGTAAGAGTATCGAATTTCACACTAAAGCGTCAGCCGTTACGTAAACATTGGGCCGCCATTAAACGCATCCCGATTTCACATTACGCTGTTAATGCCTACGTTGAAAACGATTTATGGGGTTTCATACGCCATGGATAGCTTCTGGAACTGTGGTTAAGTTATTGTCTTTTTTATATGACGTGTACAATGAATGTGATGGAATTGTTTTATTTAATTTCTGTTTTATTTATTACGAGCTTGTAGCTGTGAAATCGAATGGCATATCATATGGTCTAGATGTGATAACTCGTATATGCAAACTGTCGAATTTTACAAGAGACAAAGTTAATTTAGAGCTAACTGTAATAAATATGCTTACATTTGGACGCTGATAAGCAATAATGTGTCAAGCCACACGGACTTCATTTTGAGAAAATGGCGTCTAAAGATGTCAAACCTGTTCTTAATAAGTTGGTTTGAATAAGTATTTATCCATATTTTCTTTTTTTTTTTGATAAAAGCTGTAATGAATTGAAAGCAGGTTGATATATTTAATGTATTATCTTATAAAAAGTTTTTAAAAATATAAGATTATTATATAAATTACAAAATAAGGAACGACCTGGAAATTCGAAACAATTAATTAAGAAACTTTTTTCTATACTTATTTAATTTATATGACTTTATTTTATATTGAATAATGTTAAATAGCTGATGCCGTATCAAAATACACTAATATCTCCAAATTTCACTTTTTGTGGGTTGACACATTATTGCTTATCAGTATCCATTTGTAGATCGTTTAGACTTGAGATATTGTGAGAAATATTATTTTTATAAAAGTATATTAATTGCATACCGTTTTCACTCAGAAGATCCATTTTTACTATCACTGTTAGTCACGAGGTACCACATGAGGAGCGACGGTATATAGTGATTGTTAACATAATTATTATATAGCCAACAATTGTGCCCCTCGCGTTTTTGGTTACTTTTTCGCTCTTGTGAGTCGTAGCGTGATGTAATACGGACTACATGCTGGCAAGTAAGGTTACTTACAAGTAACCTTCCTGAATAAACAGGGTATCCAATGCAAAAAGATTTTTTTTTAAATCAGATCTTAGTTCCCTACATTATCCTCTACATACAACCTTACAAACAAATTTTACCTTGAATAAAACTATTTTAAACGGATTAAAATCGCGTATATTAATTATTTTTATCATCCCGACGTTTCGAGCACTTTGCAGCGTTCGTGGTTACGGGTAGACTAAGATGACATTCGTCTATTTGAGATTTTAGAAAATATTATTTACAACTACCGCCAACGGTTACATCCGTTTATAATAGTTTTATTTCAATGAATAATAATCGCGAAAATCTAAAACAACAAATTTTACCTATTTATAATATTAGTATAGATGTTCTTTCGCTTTAGTGTTGCTTAGTATTGTAGTGGCAGAATTTTTAGAATAATTTCCGTAGTCAGTAGAAACTAACATACATTTTTTTCTCTTCCATCCAACTACGCCGAAGCCAAAAGGATGGGTAATTTTGGCAGTCTGTATGTATGTTTGTATGCTCCACAGTAGTTCCTGAATTACTGAAACGATTTTAATAAATATGGGGTCGTAATAGATTCGTAATACTGTGCCAAGGTAATATAGGCTCTACAAACTATATCAGAATTTTTACATATATCAGAATTTATTTATGTAGTCGCGTTATTGTTTTTAAACTTTATGCCTTGTTAATATTAAACGTAATCTAGTTTAGATGTAAATATATACCTAGTATAAATAGACGCAGCGTTGACAGATCTCGTTAAAGGTCTTGGATAAAATTTAAATAATGTTAATATTTATCTAATTTAAATAATAAATTCCAATGCAGAAGTAGATGAAAAAGTTGTTGTCTTAAGTTTAAAGAAAAAAAGATCTTTTTGGAATACATTAAAACTTTAAATGCACTTTTCTCGTAACAACATAAAGCAAGACTGTAATAATAGGGACATTTCGCTTTGTGGTTTATTCATCTTTGAATGTTATTATTCGACAATGGCGCCTTAAAAGTAAATTAAGTAAAGTAACAGCTTGTAAATATCCCACTGCTGGACAAAAGCCTTCTCTTCTATTAAGGAGAAGGTTTATAGATTAATCCACCACATTGCTTCACTGCGTGTTGGCAGATATATATGTGTCAGAATTTCTCCTGGCACATGCAGGTTTCCTTACGATGTTTTCCTTTACCGCTGAGCTCTAGATGAATTTAAACACTAATTTAGCACTTGAAAGATCAGCGGTGCTAACCGGGGTTTTAACCCGCGATCATCAGTTGAGATCGAAATTTAATTTATTTCTTTTCATTAATAATTCTCACAGTTTCAGATTTTATTAATCGCGAACTAAAATTAAAAAATATATAATTGTAACAATTTAATTTCTTAGTTAATGTTTCCCATTTATTTTATAAAGAATTTTATTTAACCTACGTTAGTTTTCTAGAACATTTGTTTATTCGTTTAAATAAACTAAACTAAGTCTAAACGTTTAAATAAAGAATGCATTCAAATTAAATTACGTTTGGAAACGTCTTCAGACGAAGCACGTTGTGCGACTGACTCGCAACTGAGGCATGAATTTCCGAACGAGCCACCAACAGCCTAATCTACTTGCAGATGAACGTGAGATGTCGACAAGGAACCTATACGACCTAGGTACTGTATTTAACTTAATTTGAGCTGCCGGAATTAGATTTAAAAAGAACCTCTACAAGAAGGTTTGAATATTTTTTTTACGTACATATATAAAACCGAAGAGGTGGTTACTTTGAACGAGCTAGTTTTGGAATCTAAGTACCTGCTTTTGAAAAATAATTTAGTATTAGTTGGTTATTTATTAGAGAACCTCATAGGCCTTATAAGGTCACGTTACAAAACACTGGATAGAGTGAAAAGTAGACAGTACAGAAACCGTAAGGGCTAGCAACTATATCCTACACTAATATAATAAAGAGAGAGTATAATTTGGGTATGCAAATTGCAAAATTTAATCTTTCCAAAATATCCAGAACCACTGACACTATTTTAAAATTTATGATACTATTTGAAAGATACGTTATACTACATAGTCATGGGCTAGTCATATATTTTATTATGCGTATTGTTTTAAAACAACATTCACGAGAACGAAGCAGCGAGCAAAAGTTACTGTAAACTTAAACCTATAGATACCTTTTTTTTATTGAATATCGCATTCATATAATTCGACGTAAAACTCTTTCGTACCAACATATTGTATGAATTCCGTACCACATAATAACCTTACCTGAAATAAAATGTTCAGGTACGAGTATTCAAACGTACAGGGAACGTATTTCCGCTCGATTGGCATTTTAATTTGCCGGTATTCGGTAGATGTTCGCCGAGTACGGCCCCATTTCATATGCTAGTGCTAGCCGAATTCAATTACCCTCCAAGATAACAGTGGTATTGTTTAAGGTGAAGTTATTGTTCTATTGTATTGAAATATCTGACTAGTTTACTTTATATGTGGGCCCTGGGCATGGAAATTGATTGTAATGGAGATACCTCTGTGTAAACATCCGAGGGCAGTTATTTATACTTTATACTAATATTACAAAGATTTGTAATTTTTGTTTGTATGTTTGTAACGCACTGGACCGACTGCGATGAAACTTTACAGGGATGTAATTTACATCCTATGAAAGAACATAGGCTACGTATAATCTAAAAAAAATGCTCGTTCCCTGTGGGAATGCGATGTAACCGAATTCCGAATGGAATGCTAGTTCATAACAAAAACGTTTAAACTTCGGTTATTATTTTGGTCACGTTAATTTATTTGATTTTAGGTTTCAATGATTTTATATTTGAAAATTCAGTTAGTTGTCTTACCTCGTCCTTTCCTTTGACGACGCACATTTGTACGTCATTTTCTGATGAATACCACACCAGTCTTCTCTGCTCTGTTAGATCGGTCAAACTGAGGTTGTAGACAACATTTCTGTAACAAAGATTAATATGGGATCAGTTAAGATAATTCAAAATACTGATATATTTTATCCATACTGATATCATAAAGAGAACAAATTTGTTTGTCTGTAACTTTGCATGCAGATCGCTAAAATTACAGATTCGATAGCCCGTTTATTGAGAAACGTTATAAGCTATATTATATCACAGAGATGGAAACCGCGAAACACAGCTATGCAAACGTATTAAAACCATACTAATGTTGACAGACGCGTTGGCGCAATGGTGACTGGAACTGACTAAAGCGCTAACGGTCGCGGGTTCGATCCCCGCTCACGGCAAACGTGTGTATTAGCCATACAGATGTTTGTCGTGGTCTGGGTGTTTGTGTTAGTGTTGTGTGTTTCCGGACCCCCGACGCAAGGTCATGAGATCTTAATGGGGGCCGTTGAGTGTGATGCGTTATTTAAAATATATATATATATATATATATATATATATATATATATATATATATATATATATATATATATATATATATATATATATATATATATATATATATATGTATTTATATGCAAAAACGTAGGTATTGTACCTATCATTTATGAGTCGTGACACTCCACGTCGAAATAACGATTAGCCTTAGAATTTTGAATTTCCTTATTATTGTTCAGTATTATTGTAGCGCATAAATTTTGATACGCGTATAAAGAAGCCAGGTGGTTATTATTCTGATGATTAAAACTTACGCTTACTTAAATTACAAAAGTACTTAATGGTTTAGAAAATATTGAGTTTTCCAGTTTAAGTAAAACTGTACTCGAATTATGTGGTAAGTTCGTGGCAAGTTGTTACAATTCATTAATTTCGAGAGCATGTCTGCGTTGTAACGTAATTGCGAAAGTCTCACCCCTTAATTAAGATATTTGGGACGAAATTTCATAAAGAAATTACGTTCAACTTTAGCAATTATAACACGCTAGATGGCCGGTGTGACTCACCTACATAATGTTTTTGAGATTTAACAGACAAACTTGGCCGTGTCTGAAATTTGAATTGATACCGCGTTGAACTCGGCGTCTATACCTGAGTAACAATCCCTGTTTGATCGTTTTATTGCTGTATATTATGAAGTTGCTCCTTTTTAATTAACGTTTATTATTTTGTAAATAATTTCAAAAGTAATACATGTTTTTTTATGTTCTAGTAGACAGCTATACAATAGTTCATCTTAATTTGACGAGGATCTTGTTTTAAGATAGAACAATTAAAATTTGCCTTTTGCCCGACTTACGAGTATAGTACTCTTTGAAGCGTCTTGAAGAGATATAATAGATTGAAAGACAATATTATGCTCTAATAATTGTGTCGTCTCTATTATTATGATTATAAACTATTTTTTATTTAATAAATGTGTTTTTTTCTACTATGTATGTTTTAATTGAATTCAAATAAAGTTTAAATTATTCTTCTCATTTGATTAAATTATAGTGAATCAAATTAGAATTAAATGTATTCAGTGATTTAATTGTTTATCTTTGTTTTGTTTTTAGCTTTTTCATAAACAATATTATTGAAAGTATTTTTTTGACTTCCAAAAACGGAGGAGATTCTCAATTCGTCGAGGACTTTTTTTTCTTTCCTTACTTCGATGTCTACCGATTATTCGAAAACGATTTCATTAGTTATTTTGTTTAAAAGAGTATACTTTTTGATTAGTTCTATAGAATTTTTATCAAAATCTGTTCAGTAGTTTGGTTTTGAACTAAAAATAACTAGAATAAGTATGTCATTCATAAAAAAATCGTTTAATTTTTGTTTTGATTGATCTTAAAATAGACAATATGGAATAATGTTATGCATACACTCATTAATAAATAAATACGTAGTTAATTATTTCGTCCACGTTAGCGGTTGGGGTTTTAATCAGAAAACTTTTTGAGAAGTTGGTGTGAACTTTAGGTCCCAGATGGACAATCCGGGCTATGCATTTGATTAGAATCGTAATGCATTCGTATATATAATAGTGGAAAATATAACCAGCGCTTAAGATGTGTGTAAACGAGTAACTGGGTGTTAACGTTGTATATTACAATTATTATGAGGATATTGAAAAAATTATAATGTGGAGAAACATTTTTACCTTACTCTGTTTTTTTTTCTTTCATACAAAAATTAACACATTATAAATTGAAAATAATCACACGATTTAAAGTGTAGAGCGGTCCAAAAACATACATCCATATATAACTCTTCTTCGGCACTGTCGTAAAAAGACATTTCACAATCTTTCCACCGGAAGCGCTGCACGTTTCTTTATACAAATTCTTCATTAACGTAAATATGACTATTAATTAATTATTAAATATGACATTTAAGAATCACATTAGTAGCATAGGTCGTTAAAATACGAGCAATTTATAATAATGTATACAAAATGATTTCAGTAAAAATTTTCAATCATTCCGCTAGAGGAATACCGGAATACCATACTGGATGACGTCTGCAAAATTTTCTTAGTCAATTTAACATAGAAAACATTCTGTCAATACGATGACTCTGAATTTTACTCTGTAGTTATGTTCATGGTTCACATAGTACATTGGAATAATGCATTACCTAGCAAGGGCACACTATAAAAGAGCGGAGTGCCTGTAATTTGGCAAGAATATTGGGGGAGTAAATTTGTGGGCTTCGGACCCTATCCATATTTTATGCGCAAACTGTTTTTTGTTCCCTTAACGAACTGGGATGAGCCAATCAATTTGCCCGTATACTTACTGACAATAACTAATAATCCCATTATATTACACGAGGAGTAACGTAACTAGATTTCGGAAGATCAGCATGATCAATTAGACTAGGCATGCTTTTATCTCATTAGGATAAGTTTTTTGTCTTGGATCCTTTTATAGAAATTCTGAAAGCACATTATTACTAATTTATTTTATTGTTAAACTTTTAACTTCTAATTACAGGTTTTATTACCAACCGTAATATGGGAAAATATATAAATAGTGTACCCATTGCTTTTAGTAAGAAAATCTTAATTACAAATTTTTTATCTTAATTTATTATGTTAATAATTTAAACTCCGCGGGGAGCGTTAATATTAATTCATTATATTTATGGCTGTAATATACTATTCGAGGCTGAAACAATTTATAAATTATGTTATATTTAGGATAGCATGGCGTTCAAGAAACTACACAAAGGCTGTCCTCTATCAATTATTCGCTTCAGTGATTCCCGCGAAAAGCCCGCGGCCATCTTGGGCTGTGTTTGAATCAGCGCCATCTATTATTCGGTATTCGTTCATGTTTTTTGTTGCCGAGACATTTTCTAGTCACCGTTCTCTGATTGATGATTCAAGTTACAATTACTTTCGCGTCTCCATTGGGACTTCTTCGTGTGGTTTTATTGCTTCTTTAATAAAACATTATTACGTTAGTAGAAATTTTGTGAATGAAAATCCTCTTTCATTTGATGAATGTTCTTCAAACGTTTTGATTTCTACAATAAAAGGAACTTTCGAAATTAATCTTGTGAATTACTTTCTTGTTATAAAAGGTTTTTCAAATATTGTACCGAGACAAAACAGAAATTAATCGAATTGTTAATAACTCGTACGGAAAGACGAATACAACTTTATAGGATATGGTAACTAAATAAAAAAAAGTTAAAATTCAATACGTTTCTCGTTTTTGTTATAAAAATGATTTTCTCATATGAATTCGCATATGCCAATCAGTCTGTCTCATCAATAAACATGACTGGCACGGGCCCAATGATCGAATCGAAATGGAAACATCAAACACGGTGGGGCTTTTAAAACGAGATTTACATATTAAATAATATTATTGGTTAATTCCACAGCTCGTATTTGCGTGTGTCGGCGATACGATGTATTTAGTTTATTGAGTTGTGACACTTGTAGCTACGTAATTAAAACATTTCATTAGGTACAATTTAGATAGCAAAACGTTCACAGTATCAACGCAAGTTTTGTTAGTATTCAATTAAAAACTTCCCGGTTCTTTACCCGAATAAAATTATCCAGAAATATTTCTAAATTTGGAAAAACACTATATTCAATTTTTATAGAATTGTTTGCAAAAATTCCTAATTATTTAAATAAGTTATTAAAAATATATATATATAAATTAAATTTATCTGTATTTCATTTGAATTTAAATATAGAAGTTGTTTACAAGAAAAAAAAATATTTATATCAAAAATGACATACGAATACTACAGAAAAGCTATAGATAAATATTCTAAATTTAATCAGTATGATAAAATAATAAATAACGTAAAACACGAACTAAATTAATTAACTCGCGTCGTCACGCTATCGTTCGTTCCTCGTGTTAAAATTTCCTGAAAAGATACATCGACCTTAAGGGATTACTGGCGCATAAAGTGCACACAGCAGTAAAACAACGGGGGGAGACGTAGCATTGTCGTCGAAAGAATAAATTATTAGCGTAGCCGACTAACAATGTGACTTTATCTTAACAACAAAAATCCCCCTTCGATCTGATGTTTTCATTTGTAATCAGTACAGAACTACCGCAGCTCCACCCCCGGGTACAATAAGGTAAAAAGCGAATGTCTAATCTGTGGCTATTCATTTTGGCTAATTCTCGACGGGAGTTGGTAAAACAGAGGTATTTATAAATTAATCTCTTGTTTATTTTCGGACCACTTTGCATATCATTGTCTTCATAGATATATATTTATTGTGTAACTGCTATAACTAATCTGTGGTTATTATATTTGTTATTAGGATTGTTTGTATTATCTATTTTTTAGAGCTTACGAATTTCGCTTTATTCTTTTTTTTAAATTTTGACGTTATTAAAGAATGTATGTATGCTTATAATGAAATAAAGACTCTAAAAAAAGTAAACCGATATTACTTTCAAAAGTAAAAAACGTTATTTTGTTTACTTTAATGACATACTTATTTTGATTATTAAAATCAAACTATTAAACTGATTTTTATGAAAGTTCTGTGCAACCCTTGAACAAAAACTAACGAAATCCGTCAAGCCGGTTTCAAGTAATCTGTGAATATACTCGTACATAAAAATACCCGGTGAATTTAATAATATAATATAAATAATATGCGTGCAAATAACAACATTCTAATAATTTCTTCTCTGTAGTTTATCAGTACTAAAACGGTAAGAATGCTTTTAGGGAAATACGAGTTTATAAAAGATAGGAAGAGCACTTCAGCAGAATAAAGTTGGAGAGGAGTCCATATTTTAATGTCTTGAAGTATATCGTCTAGTTTTATAAATTACTTTTGGACTGATTTATATATTTTCTTCTGAATTGTGCTCGTTTGAACGGAGACGGTATAGGAATATGAATTTCAGCGCTAACCGGCGAATTCCAGCTGATGCAATTTGTTTGCATGCACTCGACACTGTTTCGATATTGGAAAACTTTACGACGTTCAGTTTAGAACAATATCAATACGACATTCGGGCACGTCGCTCGTATTACATATATGTTTGCTTTCCGCTGGAATTCACCGTGTCCGATCTGATTTGTCGCACCGATACCTTTTAACTGAACTGTTGGGTTATTTTTTTCTTAAGATACTAAGTATATAACAAATATAATAATAAAAACTTTTTTATATTTCATATCTATTAGAAAAGAGTCTCGACGCTTGTTACGACGTTGTTATATGTACATTATTAAAAAAGTTGATATTTATAATGATCTCGTTTACTGTAGATATATGATTATTGGTAATATGTACATACAATATTTTCTCGATTTTTCTGTTATTTCATACAAGTGTTGAATAAAAAACTAATAAAGAGAGTTTCAGATGTTTTTCGTAAAAAATACTCTGCTAAATTGCAGTATGTTTTTTTTTGTATATTACATAAAACATTATTTTTCCTATAGATAAAAAATGAATTTTTAGCGCAGACACAAAATGTCTTCAGACGTGTTTAAAGTGATGTCAACTTCATCGAAACGTTACGGTGGGGTTATAGCGCGAGTTCCCGACGTTTATCATCAGCATTTGACTGTCAAATGGGCACTCACGCGGCTGGCACTGCTTGATATACGGCAGCCATCTTGTGAACGTTTTTACATGGCGGCGGCGTCAATATTGGAAAAGTTCTAGCGCTCAACCGGCCGAAGAATCGCTCTTCACATGCTGCAAAGATTTATTGCAATTGTTTCTAAGCAACATTTATCAGTCATTCCCTCGATTTATGACTTCTTTTAGAATTACATTGGCGCGAAGTAACTTCAATCTCAGTTATATTACACCACGGCGTTTTTTCATTAACTTTATGCCTGTTAATTCAATTTATACATATGTAATTACTTGTCTTGACTGACTGATTTATCAACGTAGAGTCGTAACCACTAATAATACAAACATGAAATTTTGGTAGTTGACACCTTTTATGGTACAAGCATCCACTAAGAAAGGATTTTTGAAAATTTGACACCTACGGGGAAAAAAGTGGAAGAATGTTTGAATGTGAAATGTGGAAACGAGACCACCTGAAAGATTCTTTTCCCAGGATTCTGATTGGTCACGTCACTTCAGTATCACCAGTTGTTGTAAAATTGCCTTATCTCTTTCTAAAGGTTGTAAATGTTTCGAAACTTATGCCTGGTCCAAACCTTATCTACTTGGCTGTCACCAGACGTTTTCAAGTAAAGTGCTTTTCACTAGTGAGGTACCATATCCTTGTGATCTATATATATATAAACAAAGGTCACTAACTCACTCATCATGAAATCTCAAAAACTATAAGTGCTAAGAGTTTCAAATTTTGTATGGGGTTCTTTTGAGGACGTAGGTGCACACTATGACGGGATTTTGCAAAACTAGATCCAAGAGGGGTAAAACGGGGGTTGGAAGTTTGTATGAAACCGCTTGGAGCCGCTAGTTCTATATAAAATCGATTTACGTATTGATAAATAAGCTATTTGCTCTAAAATATTTACAACCTGACTAAGGTATTTATTTTTATATCGAACAAAATTTTAAAACAAACACGGAAATAAATAAGCGTACCGTTTGTTGTTTATTTAAACAATAACATTAATATCCGTTGTTTTAGCTAGATAACTGTCAAAGTCGGGTAAAATATTTGCGAAATTTGTGTTTTAAAATTGGTCGGAATGGGAAAATAAAACTTGACTGAAGCATTCACTCAGCGTTTTATTTACCTAACGAACTGAAACGAATACCAAATAACGTACCGGATTGACTTGTGCAAAAATTCAATGTTTGCGTGCCTAGTACATGCGTAATTCTATGTGCACGTACGTATGTATCTAAATTTTATTTACCGTGTACAATTGTTTAATGCGTTGTAGTTAACAATTAGCTAAGAGAGTATAGGTTTGGTTTTTTAACCACGTTTTTTTTTAATTCGTTTTATTTTTTTGTTTCATCGTGTCAATCAACATGTTATTATAAAGCTGAAACGAGGATGGATTTTTGTATGAAATATTTTTTATAAAGGATTTATAGTGTGGGTAACAATTTATTATTATTCTCGATATAGAGGTTACAAATATTTTTTTTAATTGTGTGTAAAATGTTTATGTCTGCCCGGGCACGCATCAAAATGTATGTTTATATGTAAAATCGGCGAAATGTTTCAAATTGTAATAAAAAGCATGATGAATACGATAAGGTCCTATATTTGTAATGATAGCGAATATTACTTACAGTTGACTGATGAATGTCACTTAATAATTTGCAATTCTTTTCACAAGGTTAGGCGAGAATTACATTTGTAAGTTTTTCTTTCGTGAGCGATATAAAACAGCTCTGTAATCTGGTAACAGATACATCGAAAGTAGCTACATAAGCTGTGAATATCACAAATAAGGCACTGATAGTAAATTCTTTCAGGTGTAAAGTAATGACGAAATAACTTATGTAAATCTTTATGAAATTATGAGAGCAAAACTCGGAAATAGCTAAATCATTGAGAGAGCTGTAGCCACATTGACAATATCTCGATACACTGACCACAGCTTGACTGCAGGGTTTGATTCGACTGGAGCAGTACCATACTCTTACAGAAGATCGACGAGCTAATGCAGCTAATATAGTTGCGATGCCTACAGTGTGAGAGACCTGGAAGCTTATCCCCCTTCTTACCGTACTTCCTTTCGTTTAATCCCTTATTCCTATTTAAGCTGGCTACAAATTTGTGGCTCCTCTGGTGCAAATATCTATGCAAGTTTTTTTTTATTATTATAAAAAGGGGGGCAAACGAGCAATATACTAGTATACTATAATAGTACCGCCTGATGTGAAGTGGTTACTATCGCCCAGACATCTGCAACACCAGGGGCGTTGCGGGTGCGTTGCCGGCCTTTGACGGATAGGTGTCTATACACTCGACACCAAATTATAGCGGTCTGGGAAAACCTCAGGAGATAAATCATTCCACAGCTTGCACGTACGCGAGAAAAAAGATTGTGAAGCCCGCACATTGGATACCGACCATGCATGTGTGTGTGTGGATGATATCGAGTCTTAAGGCGAAGAGTGCGATGGTAAAAGCGAGACGATGGCACCATGTCAAAAAGTTCATCAGAACACTCCCCATTGTACAGAGATAAAATGTTACATTTGTTTCCTTGCAATAGTATTTTCATATATATTTTTTTCCGAATTTAACTCACATTTGGCGAGACATTGACACAGTGAATAGCAATAAAAAACAAACACTCACTAATTTTAACATTTATTATATTAATTTGATGTATTGTAGAATTTCTTAACTCGACTTTTGTTACCGAATGATAAGTTCAGCACATGTTCTTAAACAATACAAATTCTTGGCGTTTTAATTAAAATCCTACGAAATACCAAGTGTCATGGCATTGTTGTCGTTCTGACATTGCCTTGATTTATGACACTACAATGAGAAGGGTTGTTGAAATATAAAATAGATGATAGGATTTCGTTGACGAGTCGTATGAAAGAAACATTAATTTGTTTTTGATGTTTGCATTTTTTAATATATAAAAAAAAATAAAAATTACCTTTATTTCTACTACTTACATATGAAATAAAAACATTGCTTTTTCGCATAAAAAATAATTTTGTTTTGTATTTACTTTTAGTAACTACTATTATTATAAATATCGATTAATAAAACAAAATAAAATAAAGTAAGTGTTAGTAGTAGTCGCCTCTGCGGCGTAGGCCTTCCCTAAGTCTTTCCACCCTTCTCTTTTACGTGCCTTTTGCATCCAATCCGCTCCACATATTTGATTAAAAATATCTATTCATCTTTTTCTTAGTGTTCCCTTTCCTTCATTTATTTTTTAAGGTTTTTTTTAATATACGTTATAAAAAATATAACCTTCAGTTCTTATAAAGTAAAATTTTGTTATTGAATACAGATGTAAGCAATTATCTAACTAAATATATGTTTTAAGATTATGGATGTTGGCACCCAGAATACCGACTACTTTGGATGACGTTACCTAGCAACTAGCTAGTGACTAAATCTTCACGTCGATAAGTCAATTGACGAGCTTGTCAAAGTTGAAATGGGTACAGATTTTTAACTTCAAATAGTCTGAACATAATCTTATAAAATATCGTATGTATTGCATTGATAATACAGCAATACGTGGAGCAAAGTTATATATTTGCACATAGGTTTTATAAAAGTAAGTAAAGAAACAGCCTGTAAATGTCCCACTGCAGTGTAAAGGCCTCCTCTCCTATTAAGGAGTACGTTTGTTTTTTAGTTTAAAGTATTTCTAATTGTTTTAATAGAACCTGTATCGTGAAGACTATAAAGACCTTTTATTATTAACAATTTAATATTATTTTTTTAGGAATTGGAAAATAACAAATTAACATTTGTTGAAGTTTGTGAAATATGTAGCAATCAATAAGGAATTTTGTTTTGCAAATTATGTTATACCGTTTTGATTGAATTCGTAATGGAAAAAATAATTTTAAGTGTGATGGGCTATTAACTGATTCAGTGGTTCATGAGAATATAAATATTGTAGTTTAGGTACGTACCTATATCAACAATATTATGTCAAGAGTATGTATTCAAGTTAATTACATAATTCAAAATGTTTTATGTAAATTACATTATACGACGTTTCTGAGTATACCTATCTTCAATAGCTGCCTGTCCCGGCTTAACATGGTGTACTAAATTATTATGATTCACCCACGTTTTATATGGAGAATTTTAACTCT
Organism: Hypolimnas misippus; assembly: GCA_037950945.1. NCBI lineage: Eukaryota > Metazoa > Arthropoda > Insecta > Lepidoptera > Nymphalidae > Hypolimnas > Hypolimnas misippus. Next base: position 8,684,955 of record JBBEEQ010000011.1, on the reverse strand, counting down.
TTGTGTTTTTTAGACAATTTCCAAAAAAAATCCTTTATACAAACCACGTCCTCATAATAACATACAAAAGAGCCAGGTCGTTCTAAAGTGATGAGCTTACGTACATTCGGCAATTGATTTTTATTTATATGTTACATATATAATTAAGAAACTTACATATAACATATTTATCGTTACATAATTATAATAATACACTTATATTATATACTACATAACCAAAACAATAGTTAAACAAGCATGATGTGTTAGAATCCTATACCCACAGATCGCTTATCGACATATTCTAATGCAGTCTTTCCCTAAGCCTCCTTATCTCGAATCAAACCCTCTTTTTGCAGCTTTAACAAATGCGTCTCACTAAGTCATTGAAGATAAATGTGAATATTGGTCGTGCTAATTCTGTAGCAAAAGAAAATTAAAAGAAAAAGCATGTATTTATTGGTTTTTCTATACTTATGTTATAATAAGGTAAATTTTGTTTGTAAGTTTGTATCTAGAGTATAATCTCTGAAACTACTGATTCGTCGTCTAACGTCTTTTATGTATAACTACTTGCTTCAGAGATCAAGTAGCTTTCAAGATTTTGTGTTTTTGCAGTGAGTGAATGATGTTTCGCTTTCATATAAGTGTACATAGTACACTATAAGTATACATATATAGTAACATATATACATAGATATACATCTTATATGTAAAAACGTAATTGATTATGTCGTTTTTTTTAGTTGGAAAAAAAATCTTAGAGTACAATAGAATTGAAATAGTTGACATTTTTATTAACAGGATGTAATGATAAGATTAACAGTTAATAGATAATATAAAAAAAGTAAAGTAAAGTAACAGCCTGTAAATAACCCACTGCTGGGCAAAGGCCTCCACTCCTATTAAGGAGAAGGTTTAGAGCTTAGTCCACCACGCTGCTCCACTGCGGGTTGGCGGATATACATGTGTCAGAATTTCTCCCGGCACATGCAGGTTTCCTCACGATGTTTTCCTTCACCACCGAGCTCGAGACGAATTTAAACACTAATTTAGCACTTGAAAAATCAGTGGTGCTAGCCGGGGTTTGAACCCGCGATCATCGGTTATGATCGACGTGTTCTAATCACTAGGCCATCTTGGCTCAATAGAAAATATGATATATATCAATAGGTATATATTAATAATATTCTGTGAATCAAAACGTGTATATTTTTTACTGTGAATTATCTAAATAAGCCTAAAGTGAGTTATTGTTGTATTGTTTTTTGTTTGATTTGTGATATAATTTAAACCTCTAACCTATATACCTCGAAGTATAATAAACACTAAAAGAATCATTAAAATAGGTTCACGTTCGGCTAACATACCTCGTACTTTATATATGGCATATAGGTATACATACACGCAAAGGAGAAAAAGATTACAAAACATTTAGCCGAATTAAGAAGATTCTTTTCTGATAAAAAAAAAAAACGTAATAATATTACAAGTGCTTTAATACTAATTGAATCATTTTAATACATGAAAAACATTGTTTTTATTTTGAATTATTTTAATAGGCCACGCGGGTAGTCTATGATTATGCAATTACAGTATTATGTAAGTAGGAACGACCTCGCATGACAAAAACCGAAAATCGCGTGACTGGGTGTAACTAAAGTATAAAAGCTTTAAATGGAATACAGATCTCTTCCACGTACAAAACTTCATTATCATAGATTTAAAATTTAGTTACATTTTATTACTAAATAAAGTCGTAATTCTATTGTTAGATACATACGAGACGGACGGACACGTTGGCGCAGTGGTCACTGCAAATGACTGAAGCGCTAACGGTCGCGGGTTCGATCCCCGCTCACGGCAAACGTCTGTATTGGCCATACGGATGTTTGCCGTGGTCTGGGTGTTTGTGTTAGTGTTGTGAGTGTTTCCGGACCCCCGACACAAGGTCACGCGATCTTAATGGGGGCCGTTGAGTTGATGCGTTTATTTATTTATACGAGACACAAACATCAGAACTAATTTTCTGATGTTTGTGTCTCGTATGTAAAATCAAACTAGTTAAAATAGATTATTTTGCGATTTTATATACCTATGTAAGAAATAATCCGCGCCATTTGTAACGATTGCGATTTATAACGATCAGCCATCCGCGTTATTTATAACGATTTGGACTATTTGCCATACATGTTTATAGTCTGTATGTTATTCTGATGAATAAGCTAAAACACTGTAAAGTTTCAACAAAATCTGTTCAATAGTTTTTGCGTGAGGGTAACAAATATTATATTCATCGAATCATCACCAAAAACATTCGCCTTAACAATACTAAAAGGATCTGTAAACTAAAGCTTTTCGAGATAACAGTACATCTTTTATGAAAATAAAGATAATAAAACAAATAGTCACAAATTCAGAAGTTAACCTAGACTAGATTTACAAGAATATTAGCAACGGAAAACAAAGACCCGTAACAACTCGGGGAAGTGTTGTCCGTACACTTAATAAGTTCGAGATCTATTTTCCTCTAAACTACTTTATTTGTTTGGGCCACAACAAATACGCAGTTCACGAAGTTTCTTGAGCACCTCAAATTGCATCTACTGTTGTATTGTTTAATCAAAAGAGAGTTGAGAGCTCTAATGGTGCTCTTTGCTTGCTCTAACGAACAATTGAACTAATTAATACTAATGGTGACTTGATATTTTGTGGTGACCGTTTTATTTACCTAATCAATTTCTTTTTCTTTAGCTTCTTATGAATCATTTTCGTTTTGGTCGAGAAACTGGACACGTAGTCTGAACAAAAGTTAAAAGATAACTTTGAGTTTGTGCATAACTTTCTACAAACAAGTACAATAACATTGTAAGGAGGTCATGTTTGTATGTAACAATTTTAGGGAAGTAATCGACTATTATTATCGATATAGAGACCAACACTATCGTTAATTGTATCATGTGGTAGTTCTCGTGGTTGAGCTCAATATGTGGCTCGATACTTGCTTAAATACTGGATTAATGTATAATTGATATGTAGAGCCATGTATGTCTTAGAAGACAGACACGTTGGCGCAGTGGTCACTGCAACTGACTGAAGCGCTAATCGCGGGTTTGATACCCGCTCGCGGCAAACGGATGTTTGTCATGATCTGGCTGTTTGTGTTAGTATTGTGTGTGTTTCCAGACCCTCGACACAAGGTCATGAGATCTTAATGGGGGCCGTTGAGTGTGATGCGTTTATGTTTAGAAGATTAAAAATTTCTAGAAGTTAATTAACCAACTAGAAACTTAATTTATACTACTATTATAAAGAGGTAAAATTTGTTTGTAAATTTGTATGTAAGGGGTAATTTTTAAAAGTATTTGATAACTTATTTTTTGGGGCAGGTTATAGGGTCTGTTATATAACGCTACGATTCATAGGAGCGAAGCAGTAACCATAAACGAATAAAACCGAGGGCAGTTAGTATGACACAAAGGAAGGCTTTACGTTGAAACTATACTATTAAACTTCTAGATACTTCTTTCTTTTATAGAAATAGCCGGTAAACGAGGTGAAGGGTCATCTGATGTGAAGTAATCACCCCATAACTCTGTTAAGTTATCAATTGAGCTTAAGCTATCCATGGCCGCATGGACATTTGCAGAACCTAAGGAGCCATAAATACGTTGCCAACTAAAATAGAATAAGGAGTGAATGAGAAAAGGAAGTAAGGGAAGGAATGTGTTAAGGAGTTAGGCTTTCGACTCTCTCACTCACCGTACGAAACGCTGTAATTAGTAACTCACGCCGATTTTTTTTCTAATTTATGATGATTTAGAATTTTAGACCATGCCATTAGAAACAACGCGGTTACAGGCACACTAATTGATGAAAAGTGGTAACAAAGTCAGGGTAGAATGTTTTATATATATTCAGATAACAAGCGAAAAGAGACGGCGTTAATTTAAGTACGCCGCATCGGATGGGGTGAGCAAATGAACAGAAATCAGAGCAGAGCGGCCCAGGGGAGCACTCCGGTCTAGCCGAGCTCTTGATGGATGCGATGATTACCTTAATTTCTTTTTTGCCACGGACTCGAGTGATCCGAAGATACGCGATTGATGGTGTACAGTTTTGTGTTTTTTACGTGATAAAACGTTACCTAAAAATATGTTAACTCGTATTGGGTTAATAATACTGCTGGTATTCTTGCTATTTCAAGTGGACATGATTTGTGTAGTTAACGAATTGGGAATATTTAAGTTTTCCTGCTTTGTTCTTCTTTTTTTTTTGGTAACATGTTTTTGGGTTATGTATAGGATGTGCTAATTTTTGAAGGTAATTAATTCCTTTTAAATTAATTATTGAAATGTCAATTGTTTCAATTGTTTTGTATCTCGTAATCTATTTGTTTTGGTTTGTCGATGTGAAAATTCTATATGACAATATAAGAAAGTAATTATTGTTTTGGAGCTTAGAGGTTCTGTAAATGTAAATTAGGCCAAAATAGTAAAAAAATAGTAAGTATATTTTGTCGGGCTTATTTATTTAATTTTCAATTTTATCTCGTGTTAAAGTTCTTCTATCTGCGGACTTTTGACAATAGCTGGCTCAATGGTCACTACAACTAGCAATGGTAACAGATTTGATTCTCGCTCATGATTATTATTAGTATGTTTAGTTGTACGTGTGTTTGTCACAATCGAGATGTATGTTCTGTTGCTGTGTTTCACCGCATCCTTGACACAAGACCTCATCCTTGTAGGTCGTTGAGATGTTCGAATTTTGAGGGAATGAAATATTACATGATAGTGAGAAAGAATTTAATAGTATATAAACTTATTGGGTTTTTTATATTTTAATTATTATACAAGAAGGTATGTAACAATACATTAAAAGTTTTTTATTCTTATCAATAAAAATTTCTACCATAAAAATAACTCAAAATTCTTGCCCTAGAAACTTCCAAACAAAACTACGTTCCTTCAAACCTCATAATCCATTCACCCACACACAACCTTCAGAAATTTAGAAGCGAAACGAAATTCTGTATGTAAAATAATTAATTAATAAAAGTTACGAAGTTGCTAACGTTACCATGGGGTGGCTTCATCAAAAGTTTCGTGCAAACACGATAAGCGCTTACGCATATCAAAATTCTTTACATACAAATTCTATTACATTATATTAAACAAAATCATTTTTGACCAACCGACTATGAGAGTACAATTAACCGTGTTTATTCAGGCCGTGTATAAAGTTTGCAAAGGCAAAGTTTGAAAAACAACGTAAAACACGCTGTATATAAAAGATTTCCTTATACTAGTATCACATTATGCGAATTCACAAAAGAGCCATGATACGGTTCCTTATTAAAATTACATAACGCTTTGTTTTAAACTAATGGCATATTTAGATATTATCTGTGCACACAGCTGGTGCGGCGGTCGAAACGTTAATTTACTTAAAAGGGCACAAAAGGCACACACCCTGTACACCGGAATAATATTACGGGGACTCGGGTCAAATAAAGGTAAACACCTACTTAAAGTATCGCTTTACGTATATTTACATTGCATGTTGTTGATGTTGTTACCTGACTGCGGTAAAGTTCAAAAGAGTTTTATGTTTAATTGTTATGTTTGTTGGTTTATATGTTGTTCATTACTTAACGGCTTAACGAATTTTGATAAATTATATAAATTTATGCATTCGATTCTGTTCTATCTTTTAGATCATATGCTCAAACAGATCTATTTTTTTTAATTACTTAAGTCTTGTTTTCAACTGTTGTGAATTTTCTACGTTCTATTACATAAAATTGTTTAAAAGATCTTGATCGTATGACAAGGAATATTCATTTATTGATTCAAAAAGGCTCGTAAATAGTAAGCAAAAGTTTTCTCATGCATTTTTCTCTAATAATTATTTTTTAAATTAGAAATGCTTATTCATATTTTTATAAAAAAAAAAATAATATGAAGAAAGACAGAACACGTAACATATATAGATATGTGTTGCTATATTCTATGTGGATCGCAAGCATATGGCTTTCACACATAGGACCTAAGGAAATTAACCATGAACCATAAAACATGCGGATTAACATGTGACGATACTATCATGACACGTGGGACAAGTTATGTGTTAGATCCTTTGTCCTACTTGTTCCGAACTTTTTTATATTCCTTATTAGCATTGCCCCATGCTTTGCTTGCATAATTGAATGCTGATAAGCAATAATGTGTCAACCCACGGAAAGGTGAATTTGATGATGTATTCTGATAATGCGTTACGTATTTAACAATATTAAAAATTGTCTCAAGTCATACAATAATCCCATATATTTGAAAAAGTTATTATTAGATATATTTTTTTTATTTTTCACCGAAGTTCTTTTAATTAATTATACATTTTATCAAAATAGAAACGAAAAGATGGATATATAAGTCTTTGAATAAATTTATTAAGAATACGTTGGATTTCTTTTAACCCTTAATAGCCTGATTTACGAAAGTGTTTGATTTTTACATACTACTGTTTGCTTGAAGGTTTAGATGAAAGAAAAATAGTTAAATAATCACAATATTAATTTTACATATTTATTTAGAAAAATTACAGGTATCAATTTTGATACTTCAGGCATTAACGCCATAAATAAATTAGATATACCTAGGCTAAAAGTAATAGTAATGTGAACATTTGGTTTGAAAAGATTGGTATCAAAATTGAAACTCTAGGCTATTAAGGGTTAACGTCATTTTCTCAAAATAAAGTCTGTACGGCGGCAAATATATTTACATTTTTAAATAATTTAGACTTAAGAATTTGTAAGAAATATTTTTATTATAAAATATAATTATTTGAATACCATTTTCACTGAGAAAATACATTTTTACCAAAATTGATAGTTACGAGGCATAAACATAGAGCGACGATATGTACATACATAAAATATAATCTACAATAATGTACCTTTCCAATGGTATTGTAATCTTTGAAATAGGTTTCGTAGTTGTAGAAGTTACTTTGAAGTTACAAAATTCGCACTCTCTTTATAGCATATATAAATAATATACATTGTATAGAATAGAATTAAATAGAATAGAATAAAATAGAATAATAACAAAATTGATTTTAGACAGTAGCAGTACATAACTTTAGCGCGTTAAGGCATGTAATATACGACAGTGGGCAAATAACTTGATAAGAAATTTTCATTGATCCTATAATAATTAAATTTATATTTAACACGACTAATTGTATAAATGCTTATAATGCGCCGCTCTATCACTCGAAACCTACTGAATTGTTTTTTATAAAATTTTACAGTAATGTAGTATATATTTAGTACAGTACTTTATATTTTTAAGATGCCACGTGGGCCAAGCGGCGCGCGATTGCTAGTATAATACACATGTATTTTTATTCAGTCGGCTACTTTATCCAAGTTCAGTGAAAATAAACACAAAGTATTACCTCTTAGGTTCTAAAGTATGTTGGTCTATATATTTTCGTTTTTCATTAAAAATATTGTAACAATTTTGATGAGGTAGGTTCTTAAATGTAGTATGATACCATCGATAATTTCGGTTTTTTATAACTAATATTAACTATTTCTCACATTATTTTATGTCTAGATTTATTGGAAGATATTTCTTACGCAATATAAAGTATTCAAAATCTTTTTAATTTACACAATTCAAATCATTACAAAGATAACGACTACCATAATAATTATCTTTTTTAATATCTTCTATCTATTTTAATTGTGTACTTGTTACTATCTTCAGACGTTCTCTTTATTAATTTTTTTTCAAAAGAATTCAACTAAAAACGCCCGAAAAGAACAAAAGATTTAATATAAACCACAAAACCACCAGAAGGGATTTAATATTCTGCTATATCAAGAAAATCAATAGCATATTTTCGCAGTCAGCCGGGTTCGGAGTCTCGTTAAAACAATGCGACCTGAGCTCTAAAGAAGTTCAAGGTGAGAGTGAAATTGTTTTTTTTTCTTTTTTACTTCAGACACAAGACGATGGTAAAAATAAGTTAAGACTTACAAAAAGATTTGAAAAGTAAAATACGTTAACTTGAATGACATACTAATTTATTACAGTTATTTTGATTTAAAAACCAAAATGCTGAATTGATTTTGATGAAAATTCTATGGGACCAATCTGAATGTATACCGTTTCAAATAAAAGAATACTTTTCAATATCGCTTAATAAATGATGGATGGATATTCTGAAGTAATTTGTTATCTCAGAAAAAAAACATACTTTACGAATTGAGAACCGCCTCTTTCTTAGTCGGTTAAAAACGGGTCGAAAGACGACACCGGCTCGTATAACAACCTCTTTGCTCCCTATAATACATCCACAGCTCTAGTTATGCGAATTTCATCGCGCGGCGTAACCATTGTCATGTAAATCTGATTTGGAAAGAAATGCAAAGTTTGCGAGAACGGATGAATATTTCAAATTATGAGTCGTCTGTGCGCTCATTGTGAGGAATATTGTCCAATTTGTCACATACTCGAGTTTTCTTTATGAACCTGTTTATGGCTGATACCGTGTGCATTTCATAATTCATGTTCCTTCATTTTGTTTATACGCTGCAGTTATAAAAAGTTTATTTGATAGCTTTTATATTACACTAGCAGTTGCTCGCGGCTTCGCCCGCGTATATTTTGGAATTTCAGCTAAATAAATTGTTACTGCTCCAGGATTTAATACCTCCTAGCTTCACTGTAACGGATGATTTTGAAATTCTGGGTACGTATATTTAGTTATTCTCACTAAGTAATGTTTGTGCTAAATAAACGGATAATCGGCAAAACAAATACATTTTCTCCATATAAACTATACAACCCCCTTGCACCCCAGTGTGAAATAATATTACCCCGTTTTCTATTTTACATTTCATTACTATCACCCAGAAGTATGTGTATTAAGTTTTAAGTTCATACGACCACGGAATAAGATGTTGCATAAAACCGGTTTTACCCCTTTCCACCCTCTTAGGGGTCAATAATCAAAAAATCCTTTCTTAGTGGGTGCCTACAACAAAAAGTCACCTACTGTCAAAATTTTGAGTTCGTAGCCCCAGCGGTTTAGGTTCTACGTTGATGAATCAGTCAGGACAAGTGATTTTATATGTATAGATTAATAACTTACGGTTTCACGCGCGTTTATGGTTACTGATTCGCTCCTATGAGTCGTAGCGTGATGTAATACAGCCTATAGCCGTCCTCAATAAATAAATTATCAAACACGAAACGAACGAACCAGTAGTGCTTGAGATTAGCGCGTTCAAATAAACAAACAAATTCTTCAGTTTTATAATCAGTGCCTAGAAGTTTATTTTTAGTTTAAATCTGACTATAACGACCGTAGAAAAAATTATCGAGGGCTATATTTTTTTCTATAATTTAATATATTCGTAAATTTATTAAATAGAGTTTACGTTTACGTTACTAGACGTTTTAGACATTTAAATAATGCATTGCAAAGTATGACTGACTAAAATAAGAAAGAATGTTATATAACTTATACGAAAATACTTCGTTAAAGTGCTTAAAAATAAAACTATAACTTAATTATGTATTTTAAAATCGTGTTTATAATTAGTCATTTATAATTTATTAATTGCTCATTAACCATGAAGTAGATTGTATTTCTATACACAAAGACTAAGCGAGCAAAGTCGTAAAACACTATAGCTTGTAAATATGTATATGATTATATTTAAGGGAAAACAAGCTATGACACCGCAATTCCGAGACATATTGCGGGATGGGAATAGAATTATCGAAATCAAATCGTTAAAATATATTCATATTTCATAGGAAGTTTTTATATTTATATATAAAAGTTCGTTATAAATCATATGATTTTTATTAGTTTTTAAAAGTGCATTGAATATTTAGTTTTTATTCAGCACAGAAATCATATTTGTAAAGGTTTTGTTGTGAAGCAATAAAGTGCTCCTTTTCAAGCTTTTCATTACACATTTCTTATAAGCGCACAATGTTTTATATGAAATTTATCTTTTTAATATTTATTATACATCATGTATTTATTCTATATGAGTACGTTTCAATAAAAAGTGAATAATTTCTCCATCGATAAATTCCATGCAACAATTTTATTAAAACATTAAATCAGTCAAGATTTATAAATTAAATTAAATTCATTCATTAACGAGTTAAAGCGTATTGCAATATATTATCGACAATGTTACGCAGCACTAATAAAATGGCGTCGTAGGCCGTCAGGCGAGGGGTGTTTTAAGTTTTCCTCCAAACACCAGCCAAAAATCTTTACAAATGCAAGTGAGAGGCAATGATCTGATACTAGGGGTTGGAGGGAGACGGACATACTGCATTCGACTTAGCTCAGCGGTAGATATAAGAGGTTCGTACTTCAGCCGGTGGTTAAAAGTACCCTAACTTAGCTACGGACTCAAGTGGAGTTGGAAAACAAATAAGTATCTCGTCTGAATGTAACGTTGCTTTTATAAAAGAGGTGTTGCTGGGCACATATTTAAAGTACACACACTTAAGATATTCAGTTAGCTGTTTTACAGTTTTTTATACTTTCATTTGAAAATGCATTTTGTAATTACTTTTTAATTCAATGTGATTTTGATGGAATCTGTTCTTGTCGCAACTAAAAAACTTTTAACACGATCATTCTATTATAAGTCATAATGATAATTATGAAAACTGTACGAAAAAATATTTACTAGAAAATTTAATTTACACATTAGGTTATTTAGAGGTTGATTGAAATTCTCTGAAAATATCTGTAATTATGTTGAATTTATTAACAGAATTATAATTAACCAAGTATGAGTCGATTGTCAATAATACGTGCGGAACCCTCGGTTAGCGAATTTGAACCGTTGTAGCAGTTTTGTGATTGTACTCGTAAAATAAAAATTCATATAGTACGAATGCTTGTCCCGCTTATACCTTAAAACTTTTAATTTCGACGTTCATCTTAAACCTACAAAGGATATTCGTAAGGCAAGAATTACACTTGTAATATTTATTCTCGTAATTGATATAAAAAAACTCTTCTGTAATTTGCGTGTTATAATTACCTAAGTAGCCATTTGTAACTCGTGGGTGTCAATAAATATGTCGCTAATAGTAAATTAAATTCAGGTGTATTAGTAATGATAAGCAATTTATATAAATTACTTGTATGACCGAGCTTTGTATGAATACGAATTACATGCTGATAAAATATTAATACAATATATTCAAAACATTGATAAAACGATGTTTTCTTAAAATTAAATCAAACTAGATCGATTACGATATTACATTTTACGCCCCCGAAACCGACATACTAAATTTCATGAAAATTTTCGGAGCCCTTTCCGAGAGTCAGATTATATATACATATACAACATATGTATATACAACATATACGATTTCTCATTCACTTCTTACATTGAATTGATAATAGAATTACTCATTTGCATTGTATTACATTTTATGAATGTCTATGAGTAAAACTTACAAGTGTAAATCTCGCCTACAGAACGAAGCGAGAATTATGAGTTATTTAGTACGTCATCGAACAAAAACGAGTAAGAGCACAATAAATATCGGAATGTAAGGAAAGCAAAAAGATTCTTTTAATTGAATCCCCTCGGAGAGTTTGTTGAAAAATTCCTATAAATGAATGGCGGGAAAACGAAATAAAGAGAGGATTCGAATGAGATTTTTTTTTCACTCGATATCTAAATAATGTGTTTAAACAACATTTTAGTTATACAATTTCCTGTTATTAATATTTCGCTAATTGCTCCTTTATTACATTCCTTTGTTTGTTTCGAGATACAATCGGCTTTTATTAAAATAAAGTATTTTTGATCTTAATGAAATGTTTATTTAATTTGTTCTACATTATCTGTCTATGCGTGCCCACGCTGTCGTTTCTTAAAAGGTTTATTTCTTAATAAAAAAATATTGATTAAATATCTCAAAATAAAAGTTCTGTTTTAAAATATGTCTTTACTTGAGTAATTATCTAATGACTCTTCCAGAATTAACATAATATTGTAGTATTGTTATTTTAAGTCTTTATATATTATATAGAATTGTTGTTTGTTAAAATTTATACAATCATAGGCATAGAACAATGAAGTTCCTGTAGGTGGCGCGTCGTATCGGCCAAAAAGAAAAATAAGTTTAAAATTGTTGTCCAGCATAACAAAATTTATACTAACACGAGCGAAGTAGCGAGCAAAAGTGATTATATACAAAATTTTCCCGAAGACGAATTTATGCGTCGATATATTTATATTAATTTTTTGTTTAGCGGATCTTCCACCGTTATTTTATTAGAATGATGCTATATTTAAAGCTTTTATTACAATATACCTAATATTAAAATTAAAGCTTAAAATACGTTATAGGACGCAACTTATAGTCGCGACTGATGGACGTCACGTTATAATCAGCACATCATGTCGGACATTGTGATCGGACGTGTCGCGCTCGCACGAGACAGACTCTTGTTGAACGTCCGAACACTTAGGCTATGTGCGTGACTTACTGCTAACGGTTTGAAAATGTCCAACCAACGTAGTGTCCGGATTGAGTAGCATGTTATATGACTTTAGCTATATATCTACATTCCGAACTGGCGGTAGCTTTTCATTTATTCAAATATTTATATTTTGTTTTGACGATTCAACAGTGCTTCTAAAAGTGTACTTGAATAAAGTTAAGATTTTGATTTAACAGGTCCACATTGTTTAACAATGTTTAATAACACTGTAACATTTAACAAGAAGGTATACTTTTGAAGATCTTCGAAATTTCTTTAAAGGTTTGTTTCGCGATTATTCTAAAGCGACTTGATCGATTTGATTAGTTCATATTTATTTGAAAGGATATACTCATTGGTCCCATAGAATTAGATGATGAAAATTATTTCCTTTTTTTCGTTTTTATCTTATGTATTACTCGAAAATGGCTGGAACGATTTCATTAATTCTTTTGTTTGTTGTTACTTTCAAATTATTCTCATAGAATTTTTATAAAAATCGTTTCAGTATATTTATTCCAGTTATTTTTTCAAATCAAAATAACTAGAATAAATATGTCATCCAAATAAAGGAAACTACGTATTTTTCTTTAATTTATTTAAATATTACTAACATCCACAAAATTTCCACACTAATGAATATGTGATTTTTTTGTTTTGTTATATAGTCAGGTCGCAGTATTACTTATCAGGGGGCTATTTATGTAGAAATCAAGTAACATTTCTGATTTTTGCCAACTAAAAGAAGCGTTTTAATATAAAAAATTGAGGGATTCTTGATCCCACCGATCAATTTTAATCATGTTTTCTCTAATCCACGTGACATTGGCGAAATAATATGTGTCGAATTAGTACAATTATACCTAAGAATTGTATTGAATTATAAATTTGATATTAAGTGTTAGCCGCCACTAGGTATGCCAACACGCCCAAATCACGTCTGATAATATTCATGCTTAAACCTGTTAGTTACTACCACTAGTTACGCCCAAATCACGTCTGATAATATTCATGCTTAAACCTGAAGTTTTCATGTTAAATATAAATTAGAAGCTATTTAATAATGAAATACTTATTTTAATAAACGTACCTGCCGCCAACGAGTAAATAATTCCCATCTCGTAACAATAATCTGAAGAAATCTGTGTGTGTTTCGTTTCCAAGGAATTTGTGCGTGTCATCAACCCCTGGAAGAAGAAAAACATGATATTAGTAATGATTTCTAAGTATTTGAAAGTGGCACCTGCTCCTTTATGATTTGTATATTAGCTGGCAATTATACTAGTAATTTACTCTCGTAATTGATATAGAACAACCTTGTTTCGTAGTAAGAGATACGTTGAAAGTAGTAAGTAGTTAAGTAAAGTAGGAAGTAGTTACGAAATCTGTGAATGTCGAATTCGTAAGGCAAAAATTACACTTATAAATTTTGCTCTCTGACTTTTCTAAAGATTTACATAAGTTATATCTATATAAATTTACTGTTAAGTGCCTTTTTTGACATTCATAGCATTCGTAACTAGTTACGTATCTGTTACTAAGTTACAGAGCTGTTTTATATCGCTCGAGATTAAAAGTTACAAATGTAATTCTTGTGTAAGAGTATATTATATAAGTGAGTCGTCGGCTTATTATTATTTTAATTGCCGTATTACGAATCATTTTTAACCTTTGACGCAAAAAAATATTCATTATGTATATATTTAGATTATTAGTCTAACGCGTGTATCAGTGTATGTACTGGGTATGTCTGTAGTATCAAAATCCATAATCTATATGTTATAGATCGATTTAATGCTGTTTTTCTCTGTTTAAAAGCTGATCTAATCGTGATGATGAGATGAGAAAAACCTCTTCTTCTTTATTCTTGACTTCAATGATATTAAAATCATGTCGTTGAACTGATGTTGTAATATCTTCTAGAATCAGCAGGATACCCAACTCCTCACCAACTTACAGTAAATGTATCGTGTTGACCAAGCACCAGTGCTTTTTGAAATGCTCTCATAGCATTGGTTGCCAGGAAGTTTTATGAATTTTCAGTTTTATTTTATTTGCTACATTTGGATAGTTAACTTCGAAATATTTTAAAACATATTTTGGAAACAGCCGACAAATGAGAAGGCGGAACACCTGAAGTTATTTGATCACGCCGTCCACGATAAATATTTGCAGCACTATGGCCACAGATGCGTTGCTGGGTTAAAAGGATGCAAATGGTGATGATGGGAATATGAAGTCATGAAAAGAATAAGTATGAGGAGTGCAGGCCTCCAGCACTCTCGCTCGGTAAAAATATAGTACTGACCCGGTATTTGATGTAGCACTAGACTTTACCACAATAGAGATGTAGCCCACGGCTTAACTTTATATTTCGGCACCTCTCGTTAATGTTCGGTTTTCATAGTGCGGTCAGTTCGCCCTCGACACCACTCTGCTACACTACAGCCGTATTATGAGTACCTTCTGTTGTTCTCGTTTTAAGACTTGCCTACAGTTTGCCAAGTTGGTTAACGTTTATTGTTACTGCGGTACTTGGTTATGATTCGTTGCCCATAACTTTTAACCTATAGCCTAATCTTGCTGAAAACTGGTTGTTCTTGCTACTCATACATTCAAACATATTAATAAATGGACGCTGATAAGCAATACTATTTCAAGCTACCCGGATTTTATTTAGAAAAAATATACTTATTTAATTTATATGAATTGAAAAGTTTTGAGTTTTTAATGTAAAATATGCGGCGAATTATCAAAATATATACATATTTCCGAATTTGATTTTTTGTGGGTTGGATACTAATAAGCTGTAATGAGTATCCAAATATTATTAGCATCCAAATAATCTCATGAATTTTAAATAATAGAACCTATTGATATGATAGGCGGTATTTACTAGGTATTATATAAAATAAAACTTTATTGAGTATCTTTTCGACACTCAATACAGTAACGAGTGTCTATTTAGAGTACCCTTTTTTCGAGTATAAAAGGTAGGCGTATAAATTTGTACTAATTACTTTTACTAATTATTTTTCATATTTTTTAAATGATTCATCAATAAATCAACTTTTAAATACAATTCCGAAAATCCTATAGATATTAATGAATACAATCTTATTTTCAGAAACAAATTGTAAATATCATAATAAAGTCACATTGAAATTGTTTCACGTTAAATTGCAAATAAAATAATACGTGAACTCAAAGGTTAAATATAATATTTTCGATCAGATTTCCAGTATTCACATACACCTGATACCAATTATGTTAAAAGCAACGTAAAAGTTTCGATTTTATCTCATTAGTATACTGTTACGATATTCTATAAAGCCGGGAAGAAATTTGCATTTCCATTAGTCGGGGAACAATTTATCGTGAGAGTTTAAAGGTATAATGTGACTTCTACGGTATATTTAGGATAATGACATAACATTTTAGTTAGATAAACTAGTATTTTGACAACCTCTACACGCGTCTGGTACAGATAATTTTTATTTGTTTTTTTTTTTTTAATTTTTCGTGCTTAAGGAATTCAAATTCGATTTTTTTTTGTTATTAAAAATATGTAGGCCCGTTTGTGTCTACATATAATACTGTAATTCGTGTGTCTTTGTGTGTATTATTATTTGTTGATTCATATTTTCGATTATTATTTGTAAGTTTCATTTTTATGTAAATGTTTGTAAATTTATGTCATTGTTTTATTATATGGAGGATAATGAGTTTTAATTTACACATATTTGAATGTTGCATTCGATGGCTATATAATAAATATCGTTTAGATTAAAATTAAATTATTTAGATTGATTTTGTTAAATTAATCACACATGAATAGCTTCGTGGAATTGAATTGTTTGTTACAAAGATTGCCAATGTAATTGTTTTCAGCTGCATATTTCCAATTATAATTGAAATTTAAATTTATCATGGTCTGTTTATTAAATACAACAACTAGAATTTTAGTATACAATATTAGGATAGAACATTAAATTTGTTAACGATAAAATAGTGCGAGATTAATACTCTAAATGTTAGTTTTTTGTTTCAAGACGTTTCATTACATCGTGTTAATATTAAAATTTAAAAAGGGTATAAATAAGCAATAATAGTGCGTTTTCTTTATTTATAATATGCTTTCATTATATGTTTTAAGTGGTTAAAAAATGAGATTTTTTTAATATTGAATTTATAATTATTAAACATATTTAAATTTTACATACACATACGTTTTAAGCAACTATTTTATTATTAGATGATATAGCGTAGATAATAATAATATTTTATATTTTTTTATTGGAATAAGTACGTAATATATTTTTTCAAAAAAAAATAATAAAAAAAAATAATCTTTCATTTTCTCGATTCTATTGTCTAAGATTAAAGTGACGTTTCAGCTGAATTTATATTAGATATTTTTCAAAGTAACCAACCAAATGGATAAGTTAAGCTCATTTTACAGTACCGATCGATGTAAAGATAAAACTGTTCAGTTGTGCATGAAACGATATTCATAAAAAACCTACTTCGATCATTGTTTGCAAGATATAAAACGCGCAGTGAGAGTAAGACGACAAGGAAAGTGTTCTGGCACGTGCGATAAAATCTGAGATTACTCAAAGGGTCTTTTTATGTGTATAGATAGGTTCGAGTTTTTCACAATGCTATTGCCAGTTAAGCTACCAATCTATTCGTTGGTGAGCTACGAGTGCGCTCGTTTGAGATACTTATCGGAGAATTATATGAGTCGATTACAATTTATCTATTGTCAATTATATTTGAGAAATATTTTGATATATGTATTTTATATGTTGAATGTGGCACTAATGAGTATTCATAAAAAATTGTTTTTTTTTTTACGCTCTTGATCTTAATATCGATCCCAAATCTTTAGAATATTTCGCGGATGGAGACTTCTCACAGTTTTATTATAGCACAGAAAGAAATCTGTATCTCAAATTGATACGTTTGCCTCTAATGAATGGAATATGTCTATATATTTTAAGCGTTTTTGTAATTATTATAGAACTATGATGTACACGAAACAATTGTTAATAAAATATCGATCTTAAGAAAATGTGATGCATCATTTGTATAATGTTTTCAAAATGTATCATTATTTTACATTTTGCTTTAGTCTTTAAAGTAGACAAATTTTATTATAATTTTTGTTACATCATGACCATTTTATTTTCGTGACACAAATACTCGCGAACGTCTGAGCAGTACAATATGATGTCCACATTTGTGACCCATATCTTGAGTTTTTTTTTCTGTGACAAGATGGCACCCGCGCCTTGTTTAAGAGCTTTACGTCATATGGTTCACTGCTCTCGTGGACTACTTTTGTAATTTACGTTACATTTTTATTTTCATAAAATACTGTCTACAATTTGTCATTTCTTAAGATACTTTGCCATATGAATGATTATTACTATTAAGTTGTTTACAAACAGGAACTTTATAATTTACTAAATAGTTAAATTGATTAATTTAATCTGTTAATGTATGAATACTGTATTTTATTTAAAATAATCTTTATATTTTGTAACTAAGAAAAGAGACCCTTCCTTCGAAGAATCACTGTTTTTTCAAGTCTGTTTTCTCGAGAAGGCTTTCAGCGAGGAAATAGGTCAAGGCGCAAATTTTCTCGCCCTGCGGCTTCGCGAGTTATCGTCGACCATCGACTTCTCTCGGATATCTCTAACATCTGGGCCACAAAGTTTTACGTTCAACTAAATTGCATCAGTAGAACTGCTTTTATGTCATGTCAACGTTTTAATGCCAAAGAATGTATTATTTTATTTTAATTTACGATGGTTTTTTAAAGTTTTTATAATTTATATGTATTATTGATTATTGATTCATTCCAACTTAAAATGAATCCATAAATATCATATTTATCTCATTACAGACATCGACGAATCCATTTTTATAAAAGTTACATTTAAGGAGCAAACTGCAAATGTTTTATAATTCCGCACATTACAGGACTAACTAAATATTAAAGTTTCGAATTCTATAATGCATATATTTATTCAGAGGTAAGTAAATGTCATTATTCTTAAGAGGCTACGTAAAAAGATTTATTTAAAAAATACCTAGTTTTCTTTAGGGCGGGAATGCAAAATATGAAATGACAGAATAAAGTGGGGTCGCTAAATCGACCTCAGGGGGTACATTAAAAAATCTAATTACCGTGAAATAATTAAAACGGGTCGAACGCAGCTAGGTGTGTGAGGTGAGGCTTTTTGTTGCAGTATTATGATATAGAGCCAGCAAAGACATTGGTACATTAAGTTATATTTTTTATATTCTAAAATTAAAACAAAAATATATAATTTTTAAATATCAAATAAAAAAAATATATGTGCATAGTTCAATGCTTTTTAATATCATTTCCTATGTCTGGATTAACACGAAATAATTATGTACTTTTTAATAATCTTTATTCAGTTACATAACACAAACAAATAATATTTTATTTTGATTAATTATTATAAATTTAATAAGTTAAGAGTCGTTAGCATATATAAATATCATAACTGCTTTCAGATGCATATATTTTTTTAATTTAAGCGTATAATAATGTGAACGCATTTTTACTTTTTTTTTCAAAGTGTAGCAGAAGTGATAATCTGTGGAAAAACGAAATTACAATAAAAAATCCACTAATTTATCGCATCTTTGGCTCACAAGTTTCCAGTCAGTCTACGAAAAAGGTTTTACGAAAACTCTTTCCATCTTATAAGTAATAAACAAAATAAATAAATATGTGAAGGATTTTAATTATAATTATAATAAACACTAGTAAGATACAGTAAAAAATATTATTTATTAAGGTAAAGAAATATTTACTACTACTAATACTGCACTTCGGCCAGGATTTTCATTCGGAATGTGATGTCCTAAAGCAGTTTGGTGACGTTAACGTTGACAATGGGCAGTACAAGCTAGCTCCTTCGCCAAGAAAGTGGGAACGTCATCCAGATTGGTCATATTTAGCAAGTTGATGATGTTCTGGATTCTCCAATACATTTCTTCTGCGTGACGGCATTTTCTCTTTCTGACGATCTTTCTGTCAAGCGTTTGAAAAGCTCTTTGCTTCTGCTGATCTAGCGATGTCGTCTTTCTTGAAATCAATTTGCAGTTATCAATATGCCAATCATCCATAGTACCGATGGCATGTTGTGTAAATGCCAACAATTCGTTGGCTGTGAGTTGTTGAGAACTCATAGTTAACGGACGAGCATCTGCAATCGCTGCATAATACACGTTTTCAGAATTCGCACAGTGAAACACGAGAAAATGTTACGCCCACATATTTTTTATACAGAACAAGTGTTTATTGAATATCAGACTTGATTGATTTACAATTATAGAATAAATTATTTCAATTATAACGCTATCTAAATCTCGATAAGATAAAACGGAACTTGAACTTTATTTATGTTGACTTTAGCTTATTGCTTTCATTAAAGAATCTGTAATTAAATTACGTTAACATTATTCTCAGACTTCTCAAGAAAAACGTTAACTTCAGAATATTATTTACAATTTTTTTAATCATGAGAATGGATCTTAATGTATAAGGATGTGGAGAATTTTGCGAGTATCGGGAAAAAGAAATATATGTACATATGTATATTTTTCAGTGTCTGTTGTATAATAAACTGTTGCCTGGCGAATTTTTCCTTAACAGTAATTATTATTATTTAAACAAATCATAAGTAAATAATTTAATAACAAAGCATTTCATATAATTCTAAAATGATAGCTCTGTAAAGTATAACCAATTATAAAATGAAAACATTTAATCTTCAATGGAAGAGAAAGTCATTATTGTCTCGTCGTAATTAATTAATTAATAAAATCCATAAATAATAAACGTATTACGTTCGACGTGAACTAAGCGAAACTAGTTAAAAAGGACATTATTCATGTTCATAAAGCGGGTAGAATTAGCCTGTCCTACCGCGAACGAGCTACGAGATGTTGCTACCCAGTTTTGATACGTTACAACGTAAGCTTAACTTAACCTTCAGTGACCTAGTGCGGTGGGATGTTTCGTAGAATCCAGTAATTCTTCATAATATTACGAGTGTTGAAGTTATAATATTACGGTAATATTTGTATTTAATTTTATTATTAATGTATTCATACCCTTTTAGAGATTTTTAATTTCTGAAATACTTAAGTCTATCTTAAGTATTTTAACGTTTTCAATTCATAATTCGAATGGACTCTGTAATTTCTTAAAGAAACGAAAATTTGTTTTTTTTTTTTTTTTTTTTTTTAATTTGAAATTGTTGTTAAAATTCAGTAGTATGCTATTTAAAATAATATAATAAAACTATCATAAGTATGTCATTCAAGTAAATGAACGCGTATTTTGGTTTAGAAATTGGTTTCTTTTTATTAAAAAGTCTTAGTATACTATGTATTGTAAGTATTTTATAATATTTTAATGCAAACGAACACATACATTTTATTAAAAAACGTACTTTAAGTTTAACTGTTACTTAGTAAAATTTAAAACTGATCTTTTTACCCGACTGCGCGCCGCAAGGGAGTGTAATGTGTTAGACCAAACGCTTGGGCCGATTTTGATAATGACGCAAATGTCATAAAAGTGTAATAATTTGGAAAAATTAAAATGGCCGATTTTGGACGCCATGATGTGAAAAAGAAAAAAAATTAAATTCGAACTGTGTTAAATGAGGTATCGTTAAATAGGTATATAAAAATTTAAAATAAAATTAGGTTTTTCACATCATTTTTAATGTGAACTACCGTTAAGAATCTATAACGATTTAAAGTTGGTTAGTAACAATTCGATGCTGATAAGCAATAATGTGTCAACCCACAAAAAGTCAAATTTTGAGGTATTGATGTATTTTGATACTGCATCACCTATTTAACATTATTCAAAAAAAATTCAAGTCATCTAAACTAAATAAGTATAAAAAAAGTTTCTTAACTAAATGTTTCGAAATTCAGGTGCGTTCCGTATTTTGCAATTTATAAAATAATCTCAAATATTTAAAAACTTATTATTAGATAACATATTAAATAAATCTATCTGCTTATGATTCAATATACATTTTATCAAAATAGAAAAGAAAAGATGAATATATATGTCTTCAAACAAACTTATTAAGAATAGGTTACACATCTTTAGACGCCATTTTCTCAAAATGTAGTTCGTGTGGCTTGACACAGTATTGCTTATCAGCGTCCAATTCTCTGTGGTCTTATAACGCAGTTGGATTTTTGTTTTTTCATTTTATAACTTGTCGATATTACTCTATAAGTTAATACTATGAAATAACTTACTTTAATATTCGTATTAACGATCTCGAACAGAGGGCCAGGGAAAGAAACTTGGAGATTCAGTGTGTTCCAGAAAATAGAAACGAAAATTTAAATACAGTCATTAAACAATTGGGCAATATTATTGGTTCAGAAATCCCCGAAGATAAAATATTAAGTTGTTCTAGAGTAGCTAAAGCTAATCGCCAAAGTCCGCGGCCACGATCTATCGTGGTTCAGTTTAGCTCAATTAATGTTCGAGACAGCTTCCTAGCATCTGTTATCAAATTTAACAAAACGCATCCAAATGAAAAATTGAACACATCGCATTTAGGTATCGGGGGAATCAAGAAACCTATTTATGTTATGGAACATTTATCGCCTACAAACAAAGCTCTACATGCGGCCTCAAGAATCAAGGCAAAGGAAAAGGGCTATAGATACGTATGGATAAGGAACGGGCGTATATTTGTTCGGAAAAATGACAGTTCAGATTTTAAAATAGTTAAGGACATGGAGTTTTTGGACACGTTAAAGTGATGTCGGTAATTTTCTGAAAGTGTTGTCATGATTTTGGTATTTTTATTGTTAAAATTCTCAGCTTTGAATATATTTTACCAGAATGTTCGTGGCTTGAAAACTAAGACCCATGAAGTATACCGTAATATTTCTGGTAATAAGTACGACATAATTGTGTTGACTGAAACGTGGTTAAACTCCTCAATATTAAACAGTGAGTTGTTTGATAACAGATATAATGTTTACAGAAGAGACAGAAGCTCTTGCAAACTCAGCAATAAAACGGATGGTGGAGGAGTCCTTATCGGTATTAATAAAAATCTAATATCTTGTAGAAAACATGAATGGGAAAGCGATATTGAGGATATTTGGATCACGTTAAAAATTCCAAATTTCAAAGGTGTCAAATCATTAGTCCTATGCGCTGCGTACCTTCCACCACCCGTTAAAAAACCGATTCTTGAACACTTTCTTAATAATTGTAATCACGTAGCCGAGCAGCATGACATGTACACTTGTATTGTGGGTGACTTTAATTTGAGTTGTATTGACTGGAATATGTTCCAAAATTCATTATTTAAGTCCAACCCTCCTGCTGCGCAGTTATTATTAGATTTTGTATCTGAAAATGGTTTACAGCAATTTAATACCATCATTAATAATAAAAATAAAATCCTAGACCTTGTACTTTCTAACTTTCCTAAATGCTACGTGGAACTGTCTAATAATTCTGTTTGTAATATTGATTCGCTGCATCCTCCCTTAGATATTCGCATCCCTAGTATTGAATATGATACACTTAAAAGTAACACGACTAAAAAATATTGCTTCTTTAAAGCTGATTTTGATTCTATCGTTAAATCATTAGATGAATTAGATTGGTATAAGGTACTGGAGGCCTGTTCCGACGTCAATAAAATGATATGCCTTCTATACGATACTTTACAAAACTTAATTTCTAAATTTGTCCCACTAAAAAATGTTAAAAAAGATAGTTATCCCAACTGGATTAGTCAAAGTTTAAAAAAGAGACTTAAAGAAAAACACAAACTATTAGATCGCGTAAAAAAATATAAGAACCCAATGGATGATTTATCACTCAAGTTAATCAGTAAACGCTGTAGAAAATTATCTCAAGACGCATATAATAACCATAATAATAACATTGAGATTCAGATCCAAAAAAACCCTAAAATGTTTTGGTCCTTCCTTAAAAGTAAGAGAAACAACAGAAGCTCTTACCCTTCATCAATGAGTGACGGCACGACCACAACTAATGTTGGAGAAGGAATTTGCAACTTATTTTCTAGTTATTTTAGCAAACTTTACAAGCCGACGAATAATGTCACACGTCTAACCCAAGAATATACCTCAAAACATCTTCTTCCAATGACAGGTATCAGCGACAACTTCACATTTCCAGAAATCACCCTTGAAACTATTTTTAATAAACTAGCTAGCTTAGACATCTCAAAAGGCCCTGGCCCTGACAACATACCGCCTATCCTGATTAGGAATTGTGCTTCCAGCTTGGCCCTTCCGCTGTACATAATTGTTAACACTTCTTTGCGAACTGGAATTTTTCCGACTGCATGGAAACATGCCAGGATTGTACCTATTCATAAAGATGGCATAGATTCCTTAGTGCAAAATTATAGACCAATATCTATGTTATCCACGTTCGCCAAGATTTTTGAATCCTTAGTATGTCCTTATATAAAAGTGTATATGAAACGTTTCATATCAGAGTATCAGCATGGTTTTGTTACGGGCAGGTCTTGTAGTACGAATTTAGTGAACTTCACTGAATATCTAAGTGAAGCTATTGATTCTCAACAACAGGTCGATGCTATTTACACAGATTTCCAGAAGGCATTTGACAAAGTACCTCACAGCATTCTACTACAGAAACTAGAGCATTATGGTTTTTCTGGAGTATCGCTGCAATGGTTTTCTTCATACCTAAGTGACCGAAGTTTTTGCGTTGCAGTTAATGGTTACACATCAAACAAACACATGATAACAACAGGCGTTCCCCAAGGTTCCCATTTAGGGCCAATACTATTTAATATCTTTATTAATGATATCGTAACCTGTTTTAAATACTCCATACCGTCCCTTTATGCTGATGACCTGAAGTTCTCAAAAATTATTCATTCGATTGACGACTCAGTCCTCTTACAAATGGACATTAATCGAATAGTCGAATGGGTTAAGACTAATGGCATGTCACTTAATATAAAAAAATGTTCGCACATAAAATTCACACGCAAACATAACATTTTGCCGACTCAATATTACCTTCAACACGAAAAATTAACGGAAGTAACCCATATAAACGATCTTGGCGTTGTTTTAGATCAGAAATTAACATATATCTTGCATATTGATCATGTCGTTAACAAAAGTACAAAAATGCTTGGCTTTGTTTTAAGGAATGGTAAAATTTTCAAACACGTAAAGACCAAAATTCTTTTGTATAACAGCCTTGTACGTAGCAATTTGGAATACTGCAGTATGGTCTGGCGACCTCATTATGCTACCCATCAGCTGAGGCTAGAACGTATACAGAGGCGTTTCCTATGGCACTTAGTATACACAGAGGGTATTGCTAAACAAATTTCGTCTTACGCAAAGAGAATCGAATATTTTAACATGATGACCTTAGAAAACAGAAGAACCTTATTAGACCTAATATTCTTATATAAAATCTTTAGAAACAAACTTGACTGTCCCCATTTACTATCCAAATTTAACTTTAGAGCACCATCCAGATACCCTCGTATCCCAGTAAAACCTCTCTCCGCACCACGGCGGAAAACAGTTTCTGGTAATCACTCAGCAGTTGCTCGAATGTCCAAATTGCTCAATGACTTCAGCGATTCAATAGATTTAAACATTGTAAGCCTCCCAAAGTTCCGATATCTAGTTATAGACAGAATTAAAAACGTCTAATTCTTTATTGATGTCCAAATCTCAATTTTTTAAGTTAATCAAAATTTTACGTTATAATAATCTAATTTTTTATTTTTTTTTACTCGATTTATGGAACAATATTATTTAATTCTATAACTTGTTAGATGATAAATGATGAATTGTACCATTATAACTGAATGATAATTTATTTTAATTGTTTTCGTTACCAATGCATGCCATAATATAATTTAATTTAAAGATATTATAAATTTTTATTGTTGTATTTTATGGTTAGACTAAGTATTGACTAGATTATTTTTGAATACTGTTAACCCATTATTAAATTGATGATAATGTAATCTAAATAACAAATTTATTTTAAGTTTTAAATTGTAAGAAATCATTTTATATTAATTGTTATGATTGTAATATTATTAATTTTTCCTATCATGTGATCATTTTTTACATTTTTGTCAAATTAGAACCACTTAAACAGGATGTATATATTAATCGTACATGTCGTGTTTGCTTTAATATAGTTGTACATTTAGAAAGTAATTAGTATGTAAATTAATATATTGTGTCATCAAAATGTAACAACTGCTAGCGAACCTAATAAATAAATAAAAATAAAATAAAATATTTATGAAACAAAAAATAATATTAAAAATAATATCGATGTTTAACATCTCAAACTTATCACATCAAATCAAACGAGTTCAAAAGAAAAGAACCATATTACTGAACGATTCGAAGTTATTTTTTATGAAAATCCATATTCACGATCAAGAAGCGGCAAAGTTTGGTCTTAATTTATGCGTTTTCATACTGATCGAATCGATAAAGCAATTTTTCTTGACGGCCGCGATAATGCGTGTACGAGATTACATCGGGTCAATGTTCAGCACTGTTGTAGTAAAATACAGATGCAGTAGCTTTTTACTCCTTTATTTATATCTAAAGAAAAAAATATGATGAACTAGTTATGCCCTGCGCTTTTACCCGTGTTGATTTGAGGAAAAATTATATTTATATAATGTTTACATTCCCTACATGAATCGGATATTGTTCAGTTCAGTTCTGTTTTCGTGTAACTCTCTTCTTTATTTATTAATATAAATATTTTTAATTAATAAATAACGAAGAGAGTTACACGAAAACAAACTTTTTATTTAATATTTTTTTTTATAAAAGTAGCCTAAATTGCTCTTTATAACATTATTTTATTTATGCGTGAAAGTTCGGTCAAAATTGGTTCAGTCCTTTCAGAGATTAGCCGGAACAAACAGACAGATTAACAAAAATTTAAAAATTGTGTGTTTTATGTAAATACCGAAAAAAGTATATATGTCATATGTATTTAGTTAAAAGCTGTTAATTTGAAATTACAAACGGATATACTTCAATTTTATTTATTTGTATACATATCAATCTTTACATCATCACTATAATTACTTCAAATATAATATATTAGTTTAAAAAAAAAATTGCAGAACAGTTTATTAAAAATATAGTTTAAATAAAATAATCAATGATAACGTCTCTCACAACTTATTTGTAAAAGATAACAATATTCGAATTAGTAACAACTCTATACATTCTAAAAAAATTGACTATTTATAAATAAGTGTACTGTAACGTATCTCTTACAATCCCAGCAAAAATATCACTTATCATTAGCCACGTATTTCGTCCAATATTGTACAAAGAATTGTAGAAATGGCCGAAGAAACATTCTACTATCAATCTTCATTATCTACAACGAGTGTAACAGTCACGGCCGCAAATGGTAAACGAAATAGATGGATACAGTGGTCTAGAAAATCTGTTTGTCACTAACAAAAGAATAGCATCAATGAAGTAAAATAGGTTGGATACGTCGAGAATAACTATGTAGTTTTGGATATCGCCCTAATTGTAAAATATTTACGATAATTTCAGTAGCGAACCTAATTTTAATATGATTTGCAATATTTTATGATATGAATTAGATGAACAAAAATTATCTGTATATAAGAATCAGTTTATAGTAAACTCTCGTGATATTGAAGTATCATTAAATTTGGTGCCCAATGTGCGACTTAATGGGCTTAACGTTATTAAAATTATTTGGTATCATACCAAGTACTGGTATCCGTAAAATTTCTATTTTTGGGTTCTTAATGTAAGAATTATGAGACCGCGAGAATATTTTTAATATATAAATATAAGTGTATTAAGGACTATGTTATGAAAATTATAATTATATCGAAATTACGTTTAAAAGCAGAATATATAATATTTTATAGAAATGTACCAAAAAACATCTGGCGCCCAATGTGGGGCAAAGGTATTTTATTTCAGACAGATACGTAAGCTATTGATATAAACTTTAAAGCATAACTTCGTAATGGAAGCTTCTCTTGGTTAATTAGTAAAGACTACAATCCAAGTGGGCTCAAGTTCCTATCTCGATTATTTGCTTTCTTGACTGAAGACGCTGTAGTTGCTTTAATTTGGAGCGAATGCCGTCTGTTTCCACAAAATACGGTTTTAATTCATAATTGTATATCATTATCTTATATTTTATGTAATTTCTGTGAACTAGGTTGGATTTTTATTTTAAGTAGACTAAAATAATAATTTAAATTCTTTATTGGACTCCCAAGAATTTTTATATTGATAAACATTTTTGTCTTATTGTTTTCAATATATCAAAATAATATCGGTTAATAAAATAAAAATTTAGTTGATAGAATTGTAACATTGTTTTAGATTCAAATTGTATTTGTGATTTTTGCTATTACTTTTTTGTTTCGTCCTATTTATTTATTCCCTTTCGTGTTGTTTCGTTTGAAAAATTGTATCCGTCATTGAGTTGGAAAAAATGTCGCTTTACGATATCCATGTTCATTCAGTTAACCGTCTATGTGAACTGACTGTAAGTTTGTATAAAAAAGTCTAATCTAAGTTTTATACATGTAATCTATTATATATATCAATAATATGATCCTGATTTTAGCGCACAAAAATAATTTTTGGATATAAATATCTACATGTTTAAAATTGGAATTTTTTTTCAAGTGTCAAAAAAAATGTATAGCCAAAAATAAATTTTGGAGAGCTCTCTAAAAGTACTGAATCAATTTAATTATTGAAAAACTTGTAGTATTGATTTAAATGTTTTACATGTACATTTTTGCGATTTCGATTATTTACGCTAGAAGTTTTGGACCGCAATAACTCCTAAATAAAAATAAAAAAAAATCCAAAATGACAATTGTACATAAAGTTCATTCAACACATATACATTTATGGGTTTTCACTAATTTTCAATATTTCCAAAAAATATGCGTATCTAATTTTTTTTCAAATTTTTGGATTCGAATATGAAGTGAAAGTTTGTTTCTAGAAAAACTAACTAAAAATGTACATATTTGTTTTCATAAAATCTATCTGTGGTGTTGATTGGTTGATCCGCTAATAAATTTTAAAGGATCACCCGCCAAATTGGGCAGTCCTTGGGAACGTACAGTACGCTACGAGTGATGGATAAACAAATTTATTTTTTACATCAATCAATCAGTCTTTAAAAGTGGAGGCTAAATATGTAAAATTATCGCTATCAAATCATGCTACATTTTAACAATTATTTTCTGATTTTTGTATGAAGAACCCTCCTTCAATTGTTAAAATATTTTGATGTCTACATAAATAGTTCCCTGGTTGTAAGTAAAGCGGGAGAAACGGCAAGGCAGAGCTAGTGCATGTAATTTCAAGCTGGAATATTCAATTTTAAACATTCTCGTCTTTTACGCTACTATTAATTATAATTATTTAATAATTAATACGGAGAGATTAAACGTTTCAAAGGAAAAAGCTCAAAGGGAACAGCGTCCCAGTTTTCGTGGTATGTTCAGTTTTTTTTTGTATTAATTTTTTCCTCGTGATAACCTTTGTATCGTGCAATATGTGTGCGTTATTAAAAATTCATAATATGTTAGTTGTGTTGTTTTTGTCGTACCTACCGAGAATTTGAAAAACAATTTTAGTCATTACTTTATTAATCCAGCTGCTATGTTTTTAAGAATATATATATGTGCTACTTTGGTGTATATATTTATGTAAAGTTTCATCAAAATCTGTTTAGTAGTTTTTGCGTGAAAGAGAAACAAACATCAATCCATCCGTACAGAGTTTCTCATTTACAATAGTAATAGGATTTTTATTCCTGCTATTCATATGATAGTTATGATATATACTTGAATAAAATCTTATTTTTATAAAAGTATCTATAATGGAATGATAATTCAAAAAATTGTAGTAAATGATTTATACGTCTTTAAGCTGTGGTTATTAAATTTTTTTTTGTCCTTGATCACTTTCAAAATTATACTGTTTTCGGTGGACCAAAGAAATTTTTTTATATCCTCTTTTTGGGGAGGGAAAAAAGAGTAAATACAATTTTTTTCACGTTATTTATAAAAATCCTATGAAAACTAGTAGTATAGTATAGTAGCTCATTGGAGGTGTTTTAGTGGATATAAATATCTATAAAAAATGCTAAAAATCTGAAATTTGATAAATTTTGAATCTAAGAAATATAATTTGAAAGCTTTAAATGCTTTTGATTAAAGTCTCAATAAGACCGTTAGTCATTAAAATAATGCTGTCAAAAATCACTGAAAAATTTGAATTTTTTTTACTACATTGATTTCAGTGGTGTATCTGTCATTTTTGTTCTTTACTATCAAAATCAGATATTGTTTTTGGACCCCCACTTAATACTTTTGCGTCCCAATTGTTCATTCACTCCAACGTATACCCCCGTCAAGTCTTCTATGTACCACTGGGGTTCCACTTTGGGAATCACTGCTTTAAAGAATCAAGTACGTATATTAAAAACACACACACACATGAAAGTAGAAAACGTATAATACAACAATAACGTTTATTTGGAAGTATTTCTAAGTTTGTTTTAACTTCTTATATCATTAATCCTAAAAAAAATAGCAACCCGAGTATGAAACTGTCGTACGAACGACGTAACAACCTGTGCCTTAGTTACAAGACGTCGGTAGGACAATTTTTCCTCTTCGTTAACTGTAATGGCTTGAAGATTTCTTTGTGTCTTACGTTCCGAGTTTGTAGAGATTTTATTTTAACAAATAAAATGTGAATATGTTTTTAGTGTTTTTAAAAAATATATATTTTAAGTGAAATGTATCTATTGTACTTGTGCAATTAGTTCGGTATTTTTTTATTTGACTGATATTAGGTTAAGCTTTACCAAAACTACCATTAGTTTTGGTAAAGCTTAACCATAGCCAAAGGACTACAGCTGGTAAACGTTATATACCTTCTACTACCATTTACCCCTTTCTAATTATATAAACCCAGTAAAGCATTTGCTCCATGTTCTTATGACAATAATTTAGAATCAGTATTATTATGATTTATAAGTTATATTGCACGCATAGTATTAAAAGGACCGAATTAAAATGTCTCTGAAACGAGTTAGCTAAACTGTATAGCAATCTCGTTTAGTTGCTTATTAGTCTGTGGTTCATAATCTAAGATTAAAAAAAGGTTTTTCTATCGACATCTTGTGACACCAAAGAAACGAGTGAAGTCGCAAGTACAAAACATTATTGAAATTTTCCAAAAAAATTTGATTTTGTGATTTTTTGGATTCGTGCGATATAAATGTAACAAGACAACATCCTTTTAGTAATTTTTGCATGAAGGAGGAACAAACATCCATGACCATCAATCCTCAATTTTCGCATTTATTATAGCAGTAGGACTGTAACTGGATTTTTAAAGGTTATAAATTTAGTCGGCGGCCGTAAAATATTCGCATTGCATTAACGTGGATATATAACTCCATTCTAGTGGTAAACGTATTATTACCAACGTTCCATTACGTCGGACATTGTTTAAATCACCTTGTTTTCATTAATTTTATGAGTCATTTAATTAGATTCACAAGTTACATTCACGTTTTCTAATTTAAAAACCCAAACGCGTGTGCCCTTATATATTGCCTCGCTTCCGAAGAATTACCGAAATACAAAGGCAGAGTGGGTAACAACGGTTTTACGTACGAGGTGGGCATTGTCACAGGACATTTTGTACTCCTCGTTAACTCTAATGGCCGCGGCCATCTCGCTCAACGACTCTCGTATCTTATCAGCGTTTCTTTTCACACAATACCTGGAATTTGTTGGCGAAATTTTTGGCTTGTTATGCTGTTTAATTCGACGCTTTCGTGAATGTATCGCGTTGTACGGAGGCGGAATGTGGTTTGGACATAAGTGAACATACATACATGATGTACTTCTAAGAATTTTGATCGATTTAAAACAAAGCTCTCAATTCGTTGTGTATGTTTTTTTAAATGTTTATTACTTTAGAACTCCGTTATTTAGTTATCGATTTCCAAGATTCTAAAACATATATTTGCAGATTGATCACATAGAACCTAATTCAACTGGATATGAAATTAAATGAACGAAATTGCGTATTTTGGTTTTGAAATTAGTTTCCTTTTTTAAAAACGTATTATGCTAATTGGAATTACGAATTTTTTGACTAGACGAACTAGACTTCAGAAAGCTCTTAAACAGTTTAGGACCCGATTTGCAAGGGAAATTATTTTGTAATGCAAAATATAACGCAACACCCTCTTGTGGTGAATTTATCGCTCCCGTTAATAACCTACGCTTGCCAAAGATTATGTTTAAAATCAATAATTTATGCTAATGTTATAAAACTGAAGAGTTGTTTGTTTGAACGCGCTAATCTCAGGAACCACTGGTTCGAATTGAAAAAATATTTTTGTATTAGATAGTTTATTTATTGAGGAAGGCTATATTACATCACGCTATGAGTCATAGGCTAAAAGCAGTAACCATAAACGCGAGTGATACCGTGAGGAGCAGCTAGTATTTTATAACTATAGCTGACATATTACATTCATACTATTTGACGTTAAAAATTTGTACCCATTTCCAAATTGACTTATTACGTCTTACTGACGTCCTTAATTATATGCTGATACTATGTCAAACCACAGGGACTTAATTTTAAGAAAAAGGCGTCTAAAGATGTCAATGTTAATAATTTTTTTTGAAGAATATATATACATTTTTTTCTTTTCTATTTTGATGAAAGGACTATTGAAAAGAGATTGGTATAATTTAAGTTTTATCTTATAATATGTTTATCAAGTATATTAGATTCGAAACATTAAATTAAGAAAGCCGGACCCCATAAGCCACCTTTCCCATTTATGTACGTTCATGACTTCAAGTACAATAGTTAAAGGAAATATTTAAGCTGTGGTTACAGATTAAAAATATGAACAATAAAGTGGTTGAACTTGCATAAAACCACTATAAACTAAGAAAGTTTCGCTAAGCATGTAACTTCGTCAACTTTGTTATCCCTATAACTTACGCCTGGAGTTAAACTAACTATACGTAAATATATTAAGCGACGGTCGCACTCGCCGTTATGGCGCTTCAGTTGGGTTGGATATCGGTTTTATTGTTACTAATAATATTTATTTTTTACAATTTTCTTATTTCATTTAAATAAAATTAACCAATTTTCAATATCCTTAATACAAATGTCAAAAATGATGCATTCGCTGAATTCAAAAATAGAAGGAGGTTCTCATTTCGTTGTGCAGTTTTATTTTGTAACGCAAAATTGGGCTGTTAGAGTATTTTCGAATCGCCAAGCCGAAATGACCTCGTGGTTAGAACACGTTGATTTCAACCGATGATAGCGAGTTCAAACTCCAGCTAAATCAAGTTTTCAGGTGCTAAATTAATGTTTAAACTCAACTCGAGCACGGCGTGAAGGAAAACATCGTAAGGTGGCATGCGTGTGCCAGGAGAAATTCTGACACATGTAAATTCTCCAACTTTCTCCAAGTGGAGCAGCGTAGTGCATTAAGCTCTTAAGCCTTCTTTTCAATAGGAGAGTTGGCCTTAGCCCAGCAGTGGGACACTTACAGGCTGTTACTTTAGTTACTTTAATTTTGATTCGTCAAGTTACATATCATTATTTTTAGATTTTTATAAAGCTACCACCAGTTCGGAATGTAGTCTCTATCGAGAAGAACTTGAATTGTTTTATTGAATATTCTCCGATTACTCAAAGCCGGCTTGACCGAGTTGGTTTAGTCTTTTTTTTATTTTAAAGGGTTTAGATTTACCTTTATCCCTGTAGGATTTTCATCAAAATCGGTTTAACTGTTTGGTTTTAAAAACAAAATATCGTTTATTTTTATAAGTATGTCATCCAAGTTAATGGAATTACGTAGCTTTTGTAGCCTTTTTTTTTGGTTTTGTTAATTCTACTAAGTTTCTAATTACGGACTTATATTTTGTACTTAAATGACTATTAGGAATGTATTATATTAATCAATTTTATAAATTTGATATTCTCATTGATATTATAGATAGTATACAAAGTTCTAGTTTATTTATAACAAATTATAATTATTCTATTAAACATCAAACTGTATTGATAAGGTACGTTCGTATTTAAATGATTTGTCAGTCAAATAAATCAGGTAATCCTACTAACAAAAATTATTATTTCATAGATAAATATAACCGACTTCAAATCGCTGTGTTTGTTAATAAGCTGTGTTCTCTTCATCCTTTAATTTTCAATCATTAGAATATTAAGTTATGCTAGTGGTTTTTTTTCTAATTAAAAATCGGCAATACATCTGTATATATCCAAAAAATCAGTCTAATTGTGAACCTTTCGAGGTTAAAAATGATATCTATAGCTATTTATATTTCTGCTATAGAATATATATAAGATGAATAACAGAGAGCAATGTCTTATAATCTTTAATATAATTTTATTTGGGAGTATTCTTTGAAGTTCTACCTATCTGAAATAAGGAAGATGATCTGAAATACAAACAGAATCCACTCTTCAAGATAAATTCATCCTATATATTAAAAGGTTTTTTTTACAAAAGAAGCATCGACGAGTCCTGATGAAATTACGAAAACAGATCTCTTGATCGCAAATAGCTTACATATTATGTTGTGAAAAGCTTGTAAGGAGTTTTTATTTAAAATGATTTCCTTTTAATTTTCTTGTTTAGACGTAAATATACTTGTAAAAGGAATTATGATTTGGAGGGTTATTGTGCAACGTTATCGTTCTCGCAACAACAACATTTTTACAGCTGATTAGTTTCATTTTAAACATCGACTTTAGAATTATATTTTTTAAACTTTCGCGATTTATACTATTCATATTTAATATAACGGGTCTTATCGCGATAACTAGTGGTAGTAATACCTTTCAGTCAGCTCGTGACCACGACGGATGCAACTTCGTCGAAACAATGACTTCGACGAAAAAATATGAATCGACTTTAAAAATCAACCGATATAATGTATCTCGTTGCGATAGATTTAGCTAATCGTTATAAGCTTGATGTTTATAGATATATATTTTAATTATTTAAAAATAGTTTGTACACGCGACTTTATCTGCGTAAAAGTTTTCAATCTCTGTATCATGTATTTTATTTTTGACGTAAAAAAGTTTTCTGTTCATTACTTTAGAAATGTTGCACCTATTTAGCTGATTATTTTTTGTTATATTTGTTATTAGATGCTGATGACTTTTTGTGGGTTGAAAAATTATTGCTTATTGGCATCCAATTAATGAAAAAAAAAAAGAAAAATCGTACGGAAGTGTGAACAATATAGATTGAAGAATCTCCATATAAAAAGATAAATACACTTAGATACGTTTCAAATAACCCTCACCATCGCAATACAAATATTTTTGTCATCGAATCGTACTTTCCCAATCTTTTGACATAAAATATAATACCAAAGCACTTAGGAGCTCCTTAAGCGGCAAAATTGTGAACGGGACAGGATTATGCAGGTAAGTAAGGTGGGACTGATTTAATTTCCCTTGCACCGCTGCACCCCACCTCTTTACCCCATTTCCTTCTCAAAGTGCGCTAAATTTGTAAAAATTGCAAAGGAAACTTTTCCGCACCGCTGGAAAAATAGTTTTATTCTCAAATACCTTTATTTTGTCACGTGTTTTTAAGCGGATTGTTATTTACGAAAACGA
The DNA here is from genome assembly GCA_037950945.1 of Hypolimnas misippus. NCBI lineage: Eukaryota > Metazoa > Arthropoda > Insecta > Lepidoptera > Nymphalidae > Hypolimnas > Hypolimnas misippus. The sequence continues at coordinate 8,649,558 of JBBEEQ010000011.1, read as the reverse complement.
AGTCTGTGATATCATAATTGTTGGGATTTTAAATTTTTAATTATATTTTTAACACTATGACCTGTTAACTTTGTATTACCTACAAATAGTTGGACAAAATGTGGTCAAAACTTAATACAAAATTTTCATCTCCATTAAATGCAACACACTTTTTTATGAAACGGACATACATTATTTATCATACTAGTAGAAGAAGATGTCGTGAGAAAACCTGCACGTTTTCGTAGAGTTTTCCTTATTAGGAACCCGTTATACGTTTTAATTACGAGACATTAATAGAAAATCTTAATGACGCATGTAAATAAAAATATAATCAATATACCATATAAAGAAGAAAATATAATTTTTATATGTAAATTGTTTCTTAAGGTGTTAAGGTCGTCGCTCATTTACACGTCTCGTCTTCTGCACGTCTGAAAATGAACTTTCAAAAACAAGCTTAAAATCCTTCTATTTAGGTACATTTTATAATGACGTCTCACGTCAACCGTTTGTTTATGAAATTTAATTTTTTGCCGAGCGGAAGCCGAGACGTGTAAATGGGCGACGACCTTAAGTGCTTTAATGCATCAAACACTTCCTTTATAAGTGAAGGTCGATGCACACTGAAGTGCGTTGACGGACGATCTGAGAGGTGCAGTGTAGCAGGTATTGTATTACGATGCAAAATGGCGTTTTTTTTTAGCTGACTTGTCATTTTGTAGGCTGCGATTATCGTGTATATTGGTAGATATGTTAAGTGTCCTTGATGAATTTTAAGTGATCAGCATATCCTTACTTAATATAATGATGAGTCGTATCGTTAAATATGTGTATAAATACCGCACTTAACTTTCTTACTTAGAAACTTACTACTAACTTAACTTTTTTACTTGAAACGATAGTTGACGAGTCTTAACACTTTGCGTGATGGGAAAAACATGTTACGATTTGCATTGCGTTGGTCTTTCTTTTGTTTTGTTGATTATTTGTAGACACTGAGCATAAGTAAATATAAATTTTTTATCCATTTATTGAAAATTAATGAGGTAAAAGATCCAAATCCAAAATGAAACGGATACGGATATCCGGCATATCACTACTTAATATTATAAATGCGAAACGAATCCTGTCTCCTGTGTTACGAAATCACGCCTAAACTACTGCACTGATTTTATTGAAATGTGGTACATGGATAGTCTAGAGCCTGAAAAAGGACATAGGCTACTTTGTAATGAAAAAAGAGCTGTAATGGGTTGAAATAGGGTTTGAACTTCATTTTGAACGCTAGTAGCTTGAAACTTATTTCGTGATTTTCTAGTTTTTAAATCGCTTCTGTCAAATTCTAAAGATTACGCGGGTGAAGTCGCGAGCAACTGCTTTTTTTTATATTTCCAACAGGTTTTGTTTTCGCGGTTTCGCTCTTGTTTATGTAGATTTTGTCAATCAGTTTGGATTATCAATAAACTGATTAAATATTATTTTCTATGCCTATTTTTATATCCTTTTATATACCCCTGCCAATGGATTTGCAAAAATTTATGATGATCAACTAAACAGTTGTTGAGACGTGACATCGTAACAAATGAACTCATATTCCCATTTATTGATTTTAAGTAACCACCAAATGAAAAGAAACATGAAGTAAGAAAGGAATGGGGGGGGGGGGGGGGGGGTGGAGACTTCCAGCTCTCATGCTCACCGTTCGAAACGCCGATCTTTTATGAGAGTGAGATACCAGCCCATACATGAGCTTCAGTCAGTGGAATACAGCTAGACTACCTCAATCGAATTATTAGATGCGATATGTTTTACATTAACTTACACCTACTTCGAACTTCATTTTTACAGCGATTTCAATTTAATTTAGTTCCTACTTCAGATATAGGAACTTTTGTTTTGATTTTACCCAAAGGGTCTATGAAAAATAAACGCAAGTCGGCAGACGAATTCCGTCTTTTAGGTAGACTTGAACGTTCCAAATGTTTATAGAATAGCTATTTATTATTTTCAAAATCATAGACCTTGAACCACATATTACACGAAACTATATTTTAGCTACTAACTAAACTACTACGTTTCACCCAGATTTTAATACTAAGCGTGTATGTATACAAGAGTTGACAGTTGCGGTCACCGCGCCATCCCGCCCTGCGTTCAGTGTGCATTGACCCTTTGGTCGCTGTGCACCGCGAATTCCTAAGGAACCCCACAAGGTCGGTTTCTAACCGCACCACGCCGCATGGACTGCGATCAGTGCGAAGAGCTTTTTATACTAGCATTGTGCAAAAAACTATGTGTACTATATTATTTTATTTGTAAGTTGCCACTGACTTTTCTCCCTTTTTAGTTTTCAGTTTGAGTTTTTAGTTTGTATTTTTACGGATACCACTAAAAACCAGCGTTGAAGTTGGTCTTCGGCCTTAACATAAGCTTGGTGGGTTCTCCATTTCGCAAAATATTTTTTTTGTTCAGTTAATAAAACGTTTTTTCTTCTTTCTTCTTTCTTGCTCTTCTGTTTCATTTAGTTATTGAAAATATGAGTATAATGCAGTTGAATATATATACTTTTAATAATATATTTGACCTGACGAATTCTCCGAAAGGAGGCTCTAAGATGTGCTACACTTTTAAAAGAAAAGCGTTTCGAACATGAATACCTTATATAAATGTAGCAGCCTTATTGCCAAGATTCGTTCTCCAATATGCAACACATCCAAATATCTGCAGTGGAGTGGTACACAAATACATACATATTTACCAGCCGGAAGCAAGGATGCTTCGTGGACAGATATCGATGTGTTTCAACCCGACTCCACGATTAATCTTGTACACCAACTCTACCTTTGTTAGCTTTCCGATGCCATTATAGATTCAACTAAATGGCACAGTTAAATTGATATCGATGTGGCTCAGAATCGATTCGGGAATTTGTGGAGTGCTTCGGTAAGATTTCTCGTTCCTTAAGGGAGTAATCATTATTAGTGTTTAATGTTTATGTGTACTAAATTTTCGTTATTCCTGTAAATCTGAAAAGTACGTTTTTACAGGCCAGTCTATACTGATCTTTTAACCCTCAACCCAAATAGATGTTAGAATTTTGACGTGTGTATCTGTATGTTTGTGGCATAGTAGCTCTTTAAGGAATACACTATTTTTAATGCGTTTTTTTATTTTGAAAGCGGAATTAATCGAGATGGTTCTTAGCTATAATTATGGAGGTTTGTTTAGACGGTTGACGGTTATCAGTGCTTTTCTAGTTATTGAAAGGATCTGATTGAGACTATTAACTGTTGCTACATTTAATAGTCTAATAGTTTTGAAATTTATTTTACTGTGAATGATGTAAAAATACAAAAATTATATAGCACGCTGATTTGATGCTGCAGTATCAGAATAAAGAATTCCTCACCAACTTACAGTGGAATTTCGACGTTGGGGTTCGTTGAAATGTTCTGCATTACATAGTCGAGATTTTTTTTAGTTTTTAATTTTATATTATAAACTTTATTGAAATATTGATGTGAAAATAATAATATATTAAAAAATCATTTTTAATCGGTGTTACTATTTAGAGTAACGTTATTTCTAAATTGATGATGGCTCAATCATTTAGCTGATTGATTCTAGTCGTCTGTTAAATATCTGAGATTTTTACAAAGTATAGACTATGTAAAAATATTAGATTATCTATGAGATGTTTAGATAGTTTTACACGCGAACACACCATTTGCATTGTTTACTTTAGAAAGATAATAATAATTTCAAACGTAAGTAAAGTAACATGAAGAATAAAACGTTCACTTTCAAAGATATAATCATTAATTCACTACCCAACATTTGCGCACATTAGAAATTTCGTTTCTTTACTTTCTCATTATGATTTATTTTTTCAACAACAATTCATAAATTCGTATACAAATAATTTTCGTAACAAAGGTTAACATTTAGATATTATTTTTTTCTTAAAAGACGACGTCGTAAATATAATCAACGGTGAATCTAGAGAGCTTTCTATAGGCTGACCTGAAAACCCTGGATATAAGAAATCTTGATATTTATTTACATAATATTTTCTTCTAAATTTTTTAAAAATGTTTTTTTAATAAAAATATATTTTGATAGCAATCACTTAAACGAGGTCCTAATGTTTATTTAAATCATAAATATATACTATATACTTCTATATACGTATGTATCTCGATTTTATTAAATTCAAGTATAATTGATGAAAAATTCGTCGAACCGTGACTTCATACGTCACTAGATAAATGGCTTTTAAAATTTAACATTTTCGATATTTTACAAAATGTCCCGATACCGTGATTTACGATACAGTACGAGAAATCTGATGCGAATTCAAGGAACCTATGGTTTATATGAAATAGTTTTGATTTAATTTCAGTTTTTTACTATTTTATAATTTGTAAAAACATTTATCTCGATTTGTAGGTATTGCTTGGCTCCTATTAGTTATAGCGGGATGTATTATAGCCTAAAGCGTCCCTCAATAAACGATATTAACGCAAAAATAATTATTCAAATCGTATTAGTAGTTTCATAGATTGCTTTCTACATATTACAACAAATTTTAGCTCCTTATAATATTTTAAGTATATACATATCAGTATAGACTAGCTGCTCCTCGTGGTTTCACTCGCGCTTATGGTTATTGCTTGGCTGGTATGAATATAGCCGGATGTAATATAGCCTAAAACGTCAAACGCTATTTAATGCACAAATATTTTTTCAAATCGATTGCTCATAGATTTCTCCCTTCATATAAACTTACAAATGAATATTACTGCTTTATAATATTAGTATAAGATCCTTTTAGGTATTCATTACAGGGTCGTTTAGAATTCGCGCAAGTTTTTCCGCGGTTCGTAAAAAATAGCCGAAAAAAATATATATACATTGCAGCTGTGGCTGTTTATTTCTTGTTACAGAATTTTCACTGAACCAATTTCCCACCGAGAAAACTGCCATTAAATATATATAGCCCAACAAATAAAAGCGGAGTTAATTTAAAGTATGTATACATCTATTTCTTTCGGATAACACAATCGATATTCATATTATACATACGAAAATAACTGTGTATGTTTCTGGCTGTTAGTTTGTGTGTTTATTTTTTACATTCTGACCCCTACACCGCGAAACCAATTTGGATGACTCAGTATAAATATAGATTGTAGCTTGGAGAAAGATATACTTTTGTTGCGATAATAAACGTGTTCGTAAACGAAATCTCGGGAACCAATTAGTAAAGTATAAGTTAGGAGGGCAAGTTCCCAGTAATAATTGACTAAACTGGAAAGATATTAGAAAATTCCGACTCAAAATAACTTCTCACTAACATACGAATTCAGTACGCTTAAATGGAGATATTTCACTTTGGAAGCAAAAACATCGAAAATAAAAAAAAAAACCTAGCACGAGAACGCAATAAGTCTGAAAGGCAAACTTTTGAATCGCTAGGTTTAAAACTTAAAGACTCAATCTCTTTGAGTGGGGTTTAAATTTGTTTCAAAGGAGAATGCGTTTTAAGATACTGTATCGAATGGTACAAAGTGGTTTGTGGGGTGGCGAGGGGAGAGCGGGAGGGGGGGAGGAGGGGGTGAGAGGACAAGAGCTGTCATTTGCAAGGACTTCAGACGCAGCGAAGTTACACAAGTTGTCACCAGGCTTTATTTAGGTTTTATTCTTATTTTACTCCTCACTTGCGTTCAGGTTTTGACGACGCTGATAATTAATTTTTATATTCTTTTGTTATTAATTAATTTTAAATCGATTTCTTTGTTCAGCTTAACGTTTGAAGAGATTGTACGTTCTTATAGAACAGTAAGTTTTTGATTCGGATCAAGACTTTTGCTGGAAAAGTTTAAAGTATGACATCACGAATTGTTAACCATTATTTATTAAGCAAATGAGTAATATTAAAATCTAATGGCTAAAAATCAAATATCTTAAAAACACGGCATCCGCGTTAGAGGCAGTGTTTTAAGATATGGTTTGATTCTCATTAAATTCTAGCTGATCCTAGCGGTTTCAGTCGCGTTTATGCTTACTGCTTCGCTCCTATGCACTGTAGCGTGATGTAATATAGCCCATAACCTACCTCAATAAACGAGCTAACCAACGGAAGAAGAATTTTTCAAATCGGTGTAGTAATTTTGGAGTCTATTCAATGCAAACAAACAAACAATCAAATCCTCTTTATAATATGAGTACAGATAAATGTGTAAAAAATTTTAATCATTAAATAAATAACGAATTTATACAATATAGTAAGGACTATTCGTATTTTAAAAACAATAAGTGAAATATAGACAAGATGGGTTAGCGCAAGTTTTGGTCACCGGCGTCTCTATAATTAATACTATCGAGTATCCTACAACGGAAGTGCAAAATGGCGGAGTGGGCAACATGGATGCGCTTCCGGTCGGTCGCCGGGGGACAATTAATCTTGTGTACTTATTTTGCTCTTAGCAATGAGGACTGTTACAGTGTCGAAACTTCGGCTTATATTTATACAGAACTATTAATGCGGGTTTTTGTATCTTTTTGCTTGTTTTTGTGAAAATTGTTTGTCTTTGTTTATTGACAGCGACTGTGAAAGTTTCCTGTTTATTATTTTAGTTTGATAGATATATTATTAAGTATACATAAAATATTTTTTCATAAAATACGTATTGCTCAGTCGTGACGTGAGGTTGGTGTGATTTACGAGGATCTTAAAAATATACTTTGAAATATGATCTTACTTTAAAAAGCGAAAACATCAAATTGAATGTAAAATTTAAAATATTCAAGCATATTTCTGTTAGTGGAAATATCGAATATCGTAAAAGACATATGATAATGTTCAACATAATATGTGTATTCCCTCGAGTAGTATACTGTTACGGCGATAAAATTAATATAATGTTCTTTATGTTGTGTGTTTAGGAGTCGTTATTTTGCTAAATACGCTTTCGTTGTTTAAATTATGGTTGTATGCAAATGGCTTGTTTATTATCGCAATATTCAAAAACTGGCTTTTTAGAAGGTGAACAAAAAAGTTATACTTTTTTATGAACTCGTTCAGCACAAGGACGATAAAGCCAGAACCATACAATCGGGTTTGACTTACAGCGCGACTGACGCAATTTATGCCATATCTTTTTTATTTATTGGAGAAAGCATTTATGCATACCGCAAGAGGCATATTCTAAGACTGGTCAAGAATATATGGACACTGATTAGCAATAATGTGTCAACCCATAAAAAGTCACATTCGGAGATATTGGTGTATGCTAAGAATGCATCATGTATTTAATATCATTAAAAATATAAGTAGGTCATCTATTCTACATAAGTTCTGAAATAAATTACTCAACTTAATGTTTTGAATTTTAAGTGTGTTCCATATTTTGCAATTTAAACAATAACCTTATATACTCGGAAAACTTATTATTAGATAAAACTTTCTATTTTAGCAATCTGCTTTTAATTGATTATATTTTTTATCAAAATAGAAAAAAATGGATATAAACGCTTTCAAACAAATTTATTAAGAAAAGGTTTGACATCTTTAGACGCCATTTTCTCAAAATACAATGGACAGTATTGCTTATCAGCGTTCATACATATATAACAAATTATCACCAGTAAGTCGCGCATGTGAACATGAGTGAGAACGGCCGACTGCAATGTTCGATACGACGCGAACTCATTAATGGCCAAAACACCTAAGCACGATGACGTATTGTGGCACATTACGACGTCGTGAAATGTTACGATGACATCGAGAAATCTACGTCGAGCATCGTAAACAACAAAATTTAAATAAAGCTACCGACTTCAACAGCAAAGTAGTAATTACGTTTACTTGGATGATAAATTTATACCAGTTATTTTAATTTAAAAATCAAACCACTAAACTGATTTTGGTAATATATCTATGGAGCCAATTTAAAAGCATATCCTTTTGAATATACATATAATAATAAAAATCCGATATCATGATGGAGTTATGCTTGAACATACATAAAAAATATAAATATCCGAATGATAACCTCCTCCTTTTTGAAGTCGCTTAAAAATCATGTCGCGATGTCGCTACGTGGTACGATAACAAATTTTAAATTTTAAAATCAACCAAAAAATCATAATTCTTGCTTTGTGACTTTGTTTTGCATTCAATAAATATTATACTTTATTTAAGTACGCTTTTAAAGAATTTTTGATTATCACTTGATAAATTAGTATTTTAGGTATCAAGCCTATAATTCGTTACAAGCTTAAGTCTCGTTAAAGGAATAAAAAATTTTTTTTGATGTACATATATTATGAAAAGTTGATGAATTATTCATATTCAACATTGTCGCAGTGAATTGTGTAATAATTAATGAATTGACGAATACTCGAATACGGCGCAATAAAATGTATTTTTAATGTATCAAAATTTTAAAAAATATATACAAAAATTACACTAACAAAGCTTATTATGAACGAATAAAGGAAATCGTCGAATCTCCCCAATTCCTATATATCCTTCGATCTCATTCACGTAATAACATCATTAATTCGTTTCGGCTTCGGAGAAATTTTCATTCCAGTCGGGAGTTATTGACGTATTTGTACCTATATCCAATTAAATACTTGATTTCGATTGGAAACGTCATGTAACTGTAAACTGTAATGTGTTTGGAAATTGAATTTTGAAGTTATAATATTGTTTTAGTTTGAATTTTGTCCGTGATGTATTGTGTTTAGTTTTTTTTTGTGTTATTGTAAAAAGTAGAAGCTTAAAATATGAAAGATGAAAATAATATAGCTTGTGTTTTTTTATTATATAATATATATTATTATATTATACATATATCATATACAGCATTGTTATTATTAAATTTTTAGAGCATTTACAAGCCGTTTTCAATAAAGTGATTTCGCTTACTGGTAAAAATTTGATACAAACGTTTGATACTAATAATTTCGAAATTCTCCTGCGAGCATGTATCCCAAACCACAAATGGGTAATTGAAACTGGCCATAAGGGATTTATATATGATAACTAAATTGTCCCTTAATTCAAGTATCATTAAAAGTGATAAAACACACCCGAACTAAAACTATTATACATTACAGGTGAGCTCCAGATGTTTCTAGAAAACTCATCAAAATTGAGTTGAGCAAAGTTAGGAAATAAATGAATGTTTCGACATCGCTCAAAGCGAGGTAAGGTTAACTCTGTTCATCATAAGCCGGGCTCAGTTTGTTATTAGTGATCTTTGATTCCTTGCCCAGAGGCTTGAATATAAACCAATCTGACCAGTGTTATGGCTTTACCAGGAATACAGTTGTTAAAAAACTTATTAATACATTGCTGTTTTGCTAAAACACTGAAAAATATTTTAAATATATTAATTTATATACAATACACATATATAATAGAGCTTTAGATCTTATTATCTTTACGTATTCATTTACATATACTAGTGGTCGCCTAGCGTTTAAGATTCGACAGTTCTTTAAATTATGTTTTTGATCTAAGTAACAAATGTACTTTCATATGCATTTAGTTAAAAGCTGTTAATTCAAAATTACAAAGAGACACTTCAGTTTTATTTATTTATATAAATAGTCGATCGGTAAAAAGAAAAATTTTGTTTGCTGTTAGTCTTACTGGCTTTAACAGCGTCACAGTCGGGGACCGAGTGATAGTAGAGACTCAGCCATCATAATTATTATGATCACTGTGACATTTATTTTAAGTGTTGTTGTCTGTATTTTTTTTTTGTTTGGACCTTTAGGTTGTAACGTACCTTTTCGTGTAATTTTACACATCACGCTTAATTTAAAGTAGGTATATTAGTTGTAAATCTCCGTGTGATATTGCAAAATAAAAACAAGACATTTTGTTTTTGATTATTTGACATTTGTATTAATAATAATGTTAACTAATGTTAATAAATAATTGTTTTCGTTAAAATATAACCGATTTTAAACAGAATTGTTGTTCTATAAATCATCACATTCTGCTATATTATATATTAAAAACGTTCTAAATTAAAAAAAGTATTCATTTAAATACAGAAAACCGCATCCAAATGTGACCAGGAGGTTTTAGGAAAATCGCAGACATACAAATTACAATACGAGTCGAATACAGTCGATTAAAAACACCTGAAATTAATTTAACAAGATAAATATATTCATTAAAAAATATCATATACGGACACGCCTACATTTTTATAACATTCTAGCTGCCCCTCACGATTTCACTCGTGTTTATGGTTCCTAAGCTCCTGTGAGTCATAACGTGATGTAATATGGATGCTGATAAGCAATAATGTGTCAACCCACAAAAAGTCCAATTCGAAGATATTGATGTATTTTGATACTGCATTACTAATATAACATTTTTAAAAACATTGGAGTCATATAAACTAAGTAAGCACGGAAAAACGTTTCTTAATTAATTGCTTTGAATTTCAAGTGCATTTCATAATTTTCAATTTATACAATAATCTCAAATATTTGAAAAACTTTCTATTAGATAATATGTTCAATATATCAATCTGATTTTAATTCATTTACCATTTATCAAAAAATAAATGAAAAGATGGATATCTTCAAACATTTTTATCAAGAATAGGTTTAACATCTTCAGACGCCATTTTCTCAAAATAAAGTCCGTGTGGCTTGACACAGTATTGCTTATCAGCGTCTATATAGTCTATAATCTTCCTTGATAAACAGGCTATCTTACGCAAATCTTTTTTTGAAGTCGTATTAGTAGTTTCAGATTTACAAACAAATTTTACGTTTTTATAATATTAGTATGCATAAATGAATCAAAATTGACGTAAAAGAACATTTAAACTCGAGACATACAATTGTTTGTCTCGAGTGAGGTTTATTAGACAGGTACATTATCCGTGAACACTTTGGAGCTCCAGTGCTTCTAATTTCTCGCATAAGTTCTGAGACACTGCTCCGAGGGTATTTCCAAGGATTGAGGAGTTGTCACATTAAAATTCTCCGTATGTAAATGTGTGTCTAGTTTCTAAAATTGCTGAAAGACTAAATGTGTCTTGAATTTTCGTTGAAGTGTATAATTATTGTGTTATTAGTTTTAATGTGGGTTTATGTTTTATGAGAGACTTTTGTAGCGTAATGGCGGTAAGGATATTGTTACATTTTAGTCGACTTTGATGTGATAAAGTAATGCTTTTATCCCAAATTTATTTTATTAAAAATTCTTCTTTCGCATAACACTTAACGGCCCCGTTAGGATTTGACGATCCTGTGTCGGGGGTCCGGAAACACACCCAGACCACGATAAACATCGTGAGCGGGGATCGAAGCCGCGACTGTTAGCGCTTAAGTCAGTGACCACTGTGCCAACCTGTCTCTCTTTTAGGTAGCAATTGGGTCATTATAACATATATTTTATAACATATATACTTGTCTTTGTATATTGTGTGTAATTTTAAAGTGTGTGTGAGTTGCACATAATACATGCTTAATGTTTACGAGCGTATCAGATTGTACTCGGTATAAATATTTAGATAAACGAGATTTTATTTCAACATTAAATACCAGCTGTTGTATACATTTTAGTCTTTATTCTCTTATCGGGTTATAATTTTGTTAATTGCAGGTAAAGCCTGACTAATGGTAGATGTACTATGTACACTAATATTATAAAGCTGAAGATTATGTTTGTTTGTTGGGTGAATGCACCAATCGCAGGAAGTACTAGTTAATTTTTTTTTGTGGCTGATTAGTTCGTGTATCGTGGATGGCTATAGGCCATATAACATCACGCTACGAGCATCATTGAAAAATGTTGCAAAATCAAGATTACTTTTAAGAGCTTCTGTTTTATAAATTTAGTTTCAAAATAAAAAAATAAATAAAAGCCAGGATTGGTTAAGTCTCTAATTTTTCTCGTGAAAATGAAAAATCACACCACACACAGGGCTCGCTAGATCGCGTTAATTTAGAAAGCTCGCAGGTAAGTAATGGGAATATCATTATTCGCAGCTGCCGCCGATTTTAATTTCCTGCATGCGAACCGTTGCAGACGACGATTTATTTGCTTAAATAAATATTAAACTTCAACGACTTGCAAGAAACATTCCCGGGAATTCAGCGTTTTATACCCGCGTTTCGTTAAAAAGTACTAAGAAGTACTTTTATATTGTGTATTTTTACTTATATTTATATACTAGCTGACGGTTTTTCTCGCGATTATGGTTACTTCTTCTATCCTAAGAGTAGTAATGTGATGTAATATAGCCTATAAGATTATATCTGTATTATTATTAATATTAGCAATCTATATAATTATAAATTTGTTAAAAATGATTTGTATTGATTTCTATTTGTTTTCATATTTGATTTTTTTTAAAGATTTTTTTTTGTGTCATTAAAAAGTGTATTTTTTATATAATAGGAACAGTAGTTGACAGATTTTTCTAGATCAAAACGTGAGTTTACTAAGATTTTGAATTAGACTGTTTTTAAATTAAAAAATATATATAAATAGATAGTATACTCGTATATGTCGCCTTCACATTTGACGATAGAGTCAAAACACATGACCACAATTTTCAAGACGCGACGTTGCGATGTCGCGTCCTGGAACGTTCTGACGTCATTAAACGACACAACGCCACGTCTTAAAAATCTACGACGTGCATAATATAATATCAAATAGCAACGTTGCATTGTGCTATAAAATCCATTAAAAATTAAAAACAAAAATTACTATACGATTATTATGTTATGATTTTTTGCAATGCACGTCCACGTCGTAGGTTTTCACATCATGATATCGGAACGTGTGTATAGATTTTGGCTTTAAACCAGTGCTATCATTTTAGCGTAAATTTAAATTTAGGAGGGGTCTTACGCAGAGCTATCGCTATCACAACGCGATACATTTTGACAGTCTGTTTCTTTCTAGCACAAAATTCCGAAATCAAATATCACGTTTTGATAGCGGTACGGTAATTAGCCCGCAAGTCTTGTGCGTGGATAATATACATTAAAAGTCGCTCAGAGATGCCCTTTTTAATAATAAACGTATTCTGTAGTTCAATATTTACATAACACACTTTTAAATATTCGAATGCCTCCGAAACATATGGCTACGCTTTTGAAATTGAAACAATAACTACGTAGCTGTGTATATACAAAGCTGTATGTATATAAAAAAAATTCTGTTTGAAAAAAAAGCATTTATTTTTTGTGTCGTCGTAACAATTTTCATCTGAACATTCCAAATGGAATTCACCATTCTTTTCGTCGATTTAGTTTTCTGTTGTGTCTTTTCACTTAAACGTGTTAATACGACACAGATTGTAACTGTAAATCGTCTTTCTGTTAAATCTGCGAGTTAGTTTAAGAAGTCAACACAACAACTGGCGTACAAAATCATACATTGGCGTACAGAAAACAATGACTTTATTAATATTTAACAAACAGCCAATATAAGCTTACGTAAACCTATTCCATTAAAAATTGGAAAAAAGTCAAATGTGCTCCACACACATCGCGCGAGCTCAGTCAATGTTGACCGATTTTCGAGATTTTTCACATTTTTCCCGAAAACGCCGGCTATTGTACATGTGACACGAATTTCGGCTCAATCGCTCCAGTTGTTTTTAGGTTACGCTCTGGATATACCTTTGATTGGCGGATATATAAAACGGTATAGAAAATAGTTCTTTAGATTTATTTGTAGAACAGGTAGACTTGAGAATGTCTCGACATTACTATGTCAAGCCACAGTCGTTTTAAGATAATGGCGTCTAAAGATGTCAAACCTATTTTTAATTAATTTTTGTTTGAAGACGTATGTATATATCCATCTCTTTTCTATTTTGATAAAATGTATATTGAATTAAAAGTACCAGTTATACATATATATATCTAATACCTAATATTTTCAAAAAAGGAGGGGGTTCGTTTCGTAATATATTTTTTTTTAATGTTTAAAAAACTCAGAACTTCACCATTTCCTAAAGATTTTTATTTAGCGATAATATTTAGTTACCTTTTTAAAGGATTAAAAAAAAGAGAAGGTTCTTAATTAATCGGAGGTATTTTTATGTATGTTCACCGATTATCAAAAACGGCTTGACCGATTTGGATTTTTTTTTGTACTTAATAAGTAATACTTTCAGTTTAGTCCCATACAATTTTATTAAAACCGGTTTAGTAGTTTCGAGATTGTGTTGTTGTTTGTATCTATGTTCAAATATATACTAATATATAAAGCTGAAGAGTTTGTTTGTTTGTTTGTTTGATTGTTTGCTTGAACGCGCTAATCTCAGGAACTACTGGTCCGATTTGAAAAATTCTTGTAGTGTTAGATAGCCCATTTATAGAGGAAGGCTGTAGGCTATATATTATCACGTTAAGGCAAAAAGGGGCGGAGCACCAATGAAGAATGTTTCAAAATCAGGGGATATTTTCCTATTGAGAGAGTTTAAGCTGCGTGCGCTGCGTAAACGGTTAAAATTTCGCAAAAATCATGTATGACAGAATTGTTCCCCTTACAAAGTTCTAAAAAAAAGTCCACGACAGCATATGTCTAACGTTTAAGGTTAGCTCACTATAATCTTTTTTATACTAACCAAATTAGTTCTAAAATAATGCATTATTAGCCCAAAGTAACTATTCTACGCGGACGAAGTCGCGGACGGAAGCTAGTATTTATATATAAATAATTTTGATAGTTTTAAAAATGGATATTATTTATGTATGTTAACAAAAAGTAATACATTCAACGATAATTATAATGTGTATTATAATCATAAACCTAATTCATGATTATATTTTTCGTGTTGCGTATAAACAGGAATTTTTACCGACTTACTTGACAATAAGTCAAGTTACAATTTGACTCACTTCAATATTTGTATAAATTGTTGCGTATATTGATGTATAAGTGACATTACTGTAGTCTTATCAAAATCTGTTCATTAGTTTTTGCGGGAAAGAGTAACAAATATTCATTCTCTATTCCAAACACACGTATTTAAATAGAAGTGGGATAGTAGAACGTATTATACTACTCCCACAGATACAATACATGTAAATGTTATTATAAAGCTTTCAGAAGATAATTGAAATATTACAAACAATCTGTTTCCAAATATAAAATATTCAGCTATTTTCCTTCGAGCCAGTACATGTTTGATGCCAAGAAATAGGCAATAAGTTAATGTAAGTTGTGGATATCGGGCGGAGACAACGCCAAGAGAATTCAGGGAAACAAGATGTTATCTTACGTTTCAATATTCGAAAATTTATTCAATTTTTCTCGGTAAGGCAATTTAAACGAGTTTCGAGATCTTGGAATTTATTATAATTGAAACAAATATTGTTGACAATAACTGACTTATATGTTATTATGCATTTAATTGTGATCTGAAAAAGTCAGTATTAATTATTGGTTATTAAAATAATTAAGTTATAGTTGAAAAAAAATGGTAAGCAAGCTAAAACTCAAATACGTCTGTTGTTAAAATTTCGTCACATTTAAAGGTATCAACGTAAGGCGAGAAATACACCTATCAGTATTTCTCTTAGACTTTCATAAAGATTTACATAAGTAGTTTGTTATTACTTTACACCTGAAAGAATTTACTATCAGTGCCTTATTTTCACAGAATCACAGCTTTCATAAGGCCGCCTATAGGTAATTGTTACCAGGTTACAGAGTTGTTTTAAATCACTTACGAGATTAAAATTTACAAATTTATGTTTCGCTTACCAAAAAAATTTATTTATGAATTTATTAACCATAAGTACGAGTTCGTTCGCGCGACTTTGCCATCGTAAAATTATTTTGAATTTTAAATGATTTCTTGGAGAAATTATAGGGTTACAAACAAAATAAGCCTTTATCCTTCTCCAAGGTCCAATCTACATTTATATATACTAAACTTTATCAAAATAATATTACTACGCAAGAATTAGTGATAGTCTGTAAAAAATAGCTTTTCCTTTTAAAATAGGAGGAAAAATTAGTTATCGCCTATAGACTGTAACTAATTCTTCCTCCTAAGCATTTTCTAAGTATATTTCATATCTTCTAACAAAAATAAACAGCTCCTACTTAGTTCTAGACAGCAATAAAGTACAGAAAACAAACTTAAGATATTCAAATAATAATTATAATTTCTGTTATTAAAGTCCCTTCGAAGTCCGAGTTCAATATTGGCGGTCTGTGTTCTGTAGTTGATTTGCGAGTTACTATTTTTAATTTCCCTTAGGGCTGAAATGAGTTCGGTATCATCCCATTTATTAGTTTTGGGTCCCATTTAACATCTGATGGACATCGAATATATATGACTCAGTATATCGATCATATATTAATACTTAAGTATGTTGCAAAACCTTTTTTTTACTTAATAAGACTTTTTTTAAAAGATGAATCGACATCAAAAGCAAACACGTAATACTGTTTACTTGTATGACATATTTATTTCAGTTAATTTTTAAACCAAACTGCTAAACTGATTTTGATGAAAATTATATGGGACCAACCTGAATGTATACCTCTATCGAAGAAAAAATAATTACTCGAAACGAAAACAATTTGTCTAAACGGTCCACTTGTTTTATAAAGTTTAGCAAATATAAATGGAATTGTAAATCAATTTATGACATAAATGGGTAGAATCTGTCACATATTTTTTTAAGTGGATTACAATCTACAATGATATTACAGACTTACATACAAAAATTAGCAGTTAAGTTGGAAACCTTCTTTGTATATAAAATCGGTCAAAAATTATATTCACGTATTATATTTGTGGAGATGTGATATCTTTATGATTGAAATTAGTTTTATTTGCTGAAATACGATATACAGTTGGATCTGTAAACCATACTACTTGAGACTTGCACAAGTACCTGGGCTATTAATATCCTTCTTCATTACAGCCGCTTTCAAACAAAAAGATTAGGGAGCTACGATACAGGTACAGATACACATACACAAACAAACTTATAACACCCATTTTTTAAGTCAGGGTATAAAAATATGTTGAGATATCGCTCAGCAGTCAAAAACGAGAGCCATTTTTCGTGCTGCCAACGTAGATAAAAATAGTTCGATCTACGTGTTGTGATTGGAATTTAAATTCCCAATGAATACTCGTTAAGGGGAATTTAAATTGGTTTGATGTTAAAAATATTGCATTTTAACATACTGTTGTTATATATTATTCAGGGAGACCAGATTAATTCGGTGTTCGTGTTTTTTTTTTTCCAGCGTATCCATATATTAAATCTTTCACCTGAATTGTATTTGTACATTTAACATTTGTGTAAATGTAGAGTATTTTAACGATAGTGCCATACATATATGGACGCAGATAATAGAGACATTATTTTGAGAAAATGTCTAAATATGTTAAATCTATCGTCAATAAATTTGTTTGAAGAAGGATATCTTTTCTTTTCTATTTTGATAAGATGTATAATAATTTAAAGGCAGATTGGTATAATAAAATGTTTTATCTAATAATAAATTTTTCAAATATATATTGCAAAATATTCAGCACACTTCAATATTCAAAATTAATATTCGTTTTTCCGTACTTATTTAGCTTAGACAACATGAAAAATTTGTTGCTTTATCTCTGTGTATTTCTGGATTAATCTGTCTCTGTAATCGATTTTGAAACGAAAATTCATGTAATTCAACGTGTGATAGCCTACATTGACGATTAAGGTTTGAGCAGAGGTGAAACGATTTTCGGTGTACTTTTTTCCATCTTAATAAAACTTTTAGAACTGTATCAACACAACGCCTATAAGGGACTAAAAGTACCGCATGTAAAACTCTTCCGAATATCAGCTTTATTTTAGAATGAATCGATTATTTAATTCCTCTGCGGACAAAAGTGAGGTAGCTTGACTAACTACAGCTCGTATACAGGCTGGCTCTACCAGGGTAACTCACTCTCACAAAAAATTAGCATGTAGAAGCTAACATAGCTGTGTTTCGTACGGTGAGTGAGAGTTGGAAGCCTAAGCCACTATTCTATAATATATAATTCCACTATTCTTTCTCCTTTATCCTATTTCATTTTATCTCTCTTTAATTTAAATTGGCAACGCATTTGCTGTAAATGTCCATGAGAGGCGGTGATCTTTTAATATCAGGTGTCTCATCAACTCGTTTGTCAATTATTGTTATATTTAAAAAAGGAATAAATAAAGATTTAAAATCCTTTTGATCCTAATATTAGAAAAACACGGCCACAAAAATATGAAGTAAGCTAAATAACAGTCACCTTTAAAATTAAATCCGAAAAACAAAAATTCAGACTCACTACAAGATATTTAACAAATGAATTTACATAATACTATACGGATCAACGATCATTATCTAAGTGGCGGGTTCCCTGAGCGGAAACTAATCCTGTACGAGTACAGACGCGCATAATGAGTTTTGTTGGCCGTAGAAACAATTAGGAACTTTTGTGATTTAATTTATGCATAATACTCTGTTACATGTCGATAATATATTAACTATGTAACATCGATTAAAATTAACGTATAGTTGATTTTAATCGATGTTCTCTTTGTCATAATAAACGTAGAAGTAATAGTACCTGGATGACCGAACTTTGCTTAGTATAAAGGTAGTAAATGGATTTCTAAAAATGAAAACTAGCTAAATCGATTTATCCTCTGTTTACTAAATTTAATGAAAAAATTTTAATTCGTTTCCGACATTCACACTATAATACGTGTAAATATACAAGAATTGTTTAAAGGTTGAACGTCATGAATATAATATATAAAACACTTAACCGCTAATATCTTTTAAATTAACTTTTAGTTATATTTTGGCTTTAGTGGTAAGTAATTTTTCAATGTACAACAATAAAACTTTGATATTAAAACTTTTTAAATTGCGCAACTAATAATGGTTAATATAAAATAAACTAGAAAAGTTTGCGCGGGCAAGTTTTAAGAAACATTATTTTTTTATAACAAATCAACAATCTACAAAATAATATCTTTGACAACAATCTACAAAATAATATCTTTGAGTTTAGACAAATAATTGACGTAAAATTTGGACGATGTTGCCTAGCAACCTAGCGTATCTTTGGGCCAACAGGACAAATGACCGAACCATATAAAATTGGGTATAGATTTTTAACGTCAAATAGTACAATAGTGTCATATCTATAATTTTAAATGCTAAATGTTAAATTAACAGACAATGAAATCGAATAATGATTTAGTCCTTTACTATCATCACCTGTGAATTCTATTATAATAAAGAAATCTAATAAAAATGCTTTAGGCTATATATTAGTCGGAATACAGGGGTTGTTCAAGTGAACGCTCGATACTTCGGCGGTGTAGTACCGATATGGCGGGCGCTTGCCAAATGATAGCTCATTCGGGTCAATGTGGCGATGGTATCGCACTTGGTACCATATGAGCGCCATTGATACTCAGATACATAGATTACTTACAGTTTATTCGTACTTGTACATAATCTAGAAAGTTTATGTGTTTGTTATGATGGTATATTATATTTATATTCAATACATACATATATCGTCAGTGAAATTCTAACACCGGGTAAGTCATTAGCAGATTTACATATTAAGGGGAGCGAAAAAATTGGATAATTTTTCATAGACATAGGGTCCTATCTATCAAAATATACTTTATTTAAGTAGGCTTTTAAAAGTACTTTCAAATGGTCAAAACAATCAAAAAGTACTTCAATTAAGGATAATCTACAATTCGAAACTAACACCGTTTCGGAATATAGATTTTACCGAGAAGAACCAGAAAAAATCGGTAGGTACTCTTTTAAAATTCTCTTATAAGTATATACATGTAAAAATGTATCTATATAACATTTGAAAAATATAAATAATAAGTAAAGGAAAATACTAACAACGACAATTTAATTTTCCAATATAATGTGTTCCTCAATTCTTAACTGTTTCTAATAACGATAATATTTGTTTTTTTTTTCTTATAGTATGGCGTGTATCCGCGCTATTTATGCGCAAAATATTCTGCCATTGTCACGTATGTGGGAGAAAACACAAAGGAGTTCACACATATTTTGAAAGAAGTCTTTTATCTTTTTAGAAATAAAAAATTCTCACTTGGTTGTCAAATATTTATAGGTCATTTATAGCTGTAATATAAGATCCGGTCTCTTTAGTTTGTTTTTTGGAATACAAAACAGTTCTGTTTCAAAAAAAAAAGTAAGTTGCATTTAATGTAGACGAAAATTTTCGAAGACGAGCATTCAGTTTTGACCACATTTTACTCAAATATACGTAGTTCATCTAGTTTTTAATAAATAATATCTCCACAAAATCTCGTATAACAGATATCGAATGAAAATTTTCAAGACTTTTCGTGTAAAGAAGTGTTAAACCATTGAAAGGAATGCAGAAGAACGTCTACAAATAGAAAATCGATCCCGCGACCCGGCGACTTGCCGATAAAAAGAACCGGACTACCTGTAGAGGTGCTCTGATTGTGATAACGTTTATAATAAAACTTGTGATTTGAATTTAAATCTAATATTATAAAGATGTACAATTTTTTTGTATGAAATAATGAATTTATCGTCAGTGAAGTTATTGGTTGTCCATCATTTGGCTTAAAGACGGTTCCATTTTTAAAATTCTTATATATTTACTAGATTACCCGATAATCTTTGTATCACCTACATATCGTAAAATGTTGTTAATACTTATTTCAAATTTTTTTATCTACAACAAATGCAACAAATAATTGTTATGTCAACAAAAAGACCAAAGAGTTCAGACCTTATACTACAGCTAAACAGACAAATTTCTGAACGCACCTATAAATACTTGACAACTAAGTAAAAAAACAGTTAATATAGAAAAAATAAATTGGCGTTTTTTAGTATTTTCCTTTACGTATTATTTATGTTTTTACTGTTTTAACCTTCTAAACTTATATAAATATTTCAAGATCAAAACTAGTCAAATCGGACAAGTCATTCTCGAGTTTTAGCGAGTCAAAAGAATGACATTTCGTTTTATGTATAGACGTTGATAAGCAATACTGTTTCGGGCCACACGGACTTTATTTTGAGAAAATAGCGTCTAAACATAAACCACTTATACTTGAAATATGTTTGAAAAGTTTTATCTAATAATAAGTTTTTCTAATCATTTTATATTGCAAAATATAGACTACTCATCAATATTCGAAACATTAAATTAAGGAACGTTTTTCCATACTTATTCAGTTTAAATGACTTTGAAATTTTTTAATATTTTAATTTATATATTTTAATTATTGTCAAATACGTTTGACTTTTGGTGGGTTGACACATTATTGCTTTTCACCATCCATATGTAGATGTATGTTGCCGTTTCACAAAACATAATTGCTAAGAGTCTTGTTAAATAGGAATTTAGATTTTCCGTGTAATACGTTTTTATGGTCAATTTTTCGTAGTAATCAAAAATATCCAAATAAATGGAAGGGGTGGGGGATAAGAGGAAACGGAAGTGGTGCCATAAATCCGCTGTTCGAGTCCGCCTAGCGCGCTTCCGGGAGGAAAATGTGCCCAATATCGCCATTAATGTTTTTTTTTCCATATCTAAAGTATGACACATGTATTAAAACGCGGTGTCGATTTTATGGTGTTTGGTATCATCGTAAAATGTATTGTTCATCCAAAAAAAATTATCGAATAAAAATATTGTTATTTATTATTATTATACATTTCCTGATTTTGAGAGAAGAATTTAGATTCCGAACCGGCGACATATATAAGATCTATTCAGATATTTTTTAATTTTTTTATTTTGACAATTATGCTCGTGAAAGTCTACTTGAATTAAGTTTATTTTGATATATTTTTTTATTTCAATATTTATTTGCCCCACATATCACTTTTCCGTACGATTTTTCAAACATATTCTTTTATTAAAAAAGGTAAATAACTGCCTGCAGCCTATTGTCAGTTCTGAAGTACAAATAATTCCCAAAAAACCCAAATAAAAATTACATTGAACCGACCGTTACCAAATATTTATACCAATTTATTTTAACCAAATATTATAGAAACGATAGCCACTTTCACGAATACAACAATCTATTCTTTTTTGTTTGTGGTAAGTTTTTCTTAACTTTAAAATTGGTCATATGGTTTCTTTCAGCAGACTCTAGAACTTATAGTCGCAGAGTTTTCCCTACTGATCCACACGAATAAATACGTCATTAAAATTAGGTTTTTTTTTTTTAAATATTTTCAGATAATAAGTAATTTTATTAATCCTATAAAAGACTACAAAAAACATTGTGTTTTTTTGTCGAATTATAGTTTTTACTTGCTCACAGTAATTTGTCATAACTTTACAATGAGCGATACGACTGTGTCAAACTAACGCGTCTCCTTAGTTCAGCATCTTAACCGTTTGATATCATTCGAACGAAGATTGATTCGGCCCGTTGTGACGTCATCCATCACTCGAAACGCAAACACGTCTCTACGCCAACAATGGCAATACTGTCAATGTACGCTCTACGTAGAGAAAGTGCCGAGAGATTTACTACGGACGCAAGGGTTGAATTAAAAGTCTAATTAAATCTAATACCTTTAAACGAGCAATTCTTGTATGGGCTTCAACGATTTTCATGTTCACCATGGATAAATCAATCTAGCAAGTTTAATTTTTAGATAACGTCGTTTAACCGTGTTTTCAGGCAAAGAAAAATTTCTACTCATTTTTTTTATTTACTTCTAAATCTAAACATAATTTCCAAAACACACGATTAACTAAAAAAAATTACGGACAAAGCTCGGCTATCCAGGCACCTTAGAATTTATTGCAACATTTCGATACATTTTTTTTGTTTAGATGCATCGATTACTTTTACTATAATCTTAACGCTATTAATGCGAATGTTTTAGAGATGGAGAATGGAGACGTTTGTGGCTTTTTCAAGCAAAAATGACTGAGCAGATTTTGATGAAACTTTACACTATATAGCTTATGCACATGTATAATACATAGGTTTTTATCAATGTAGCACGTGGGCGGGCGGAGGATAGTAATCATATAAGATAAAAAAACTTTTTTAAATAAAGGTTTTGAAGACATATGGATGCTGATAAGCAATAATGTGTCAACCCACAAAAAGTCAAATTTGGAAAAATTGATGTATTTTGATACTGCACCACCTATTTAACATTATTCAAAAAAATTCAAGTCATCCAAACTAAATAAGTATAGAAAAAAGTTTCTTAAATCAATGCTTCGAATTTCAAGTGCGTTCCATATTTTGCAATTTATAAAATAATTTCAAACATTTAAAAACTTATTACTAGATAACATATTAAAAAAATCTATCTGCTTTTTATTCATTATACATTTTATCAAAATAGAAAAGAAAAGATGATATACGTCTTCAAACAAATTTATTAAGAATCGGTTTGACATCTTTAGACGCCATTTTCTCAAAACGAAGTCCGTGTGGCTTAACACAGTATTGCTTATCAGCGTCCATATAATACATACAATATAGATATACAAAAAATTAAAGTTGATTTTTTATTTAAATATTTTTGGTTATAAAATAGAATTGTGTAATCATTTTAACTTTGTAATAACAATTTGAAGTTGAAATAATTTTCAAAGTCAATTTAGTTTTGTTTACATTTATTAAATTAACAAAATTGAATATAAAGTTTGATTAATTATATTTGTGGGTTGTAATATTTGTAGATAATTACGTGCGATTTTTGATATGAATTACGCAGATCTAAAAATCAATTAAAGCAATTCTGTTTAAAAAATCGTTTATATAAACATTTGTTAATGTATTACTATATTCGATATTAGAAGGCTGCGTATAATGGTTTTCGTTACCAAAGAAATGAGGTCGATATGATATTAAGTAATTTTATACAAAGGTTTCGAAAATAGAAGGGTCCAGATACAACGATAGTTTGTTACTAATGGAAAGAACAAAAGCTTTTCCACGGGCCCGCTGTGGAGCGTCAAAGGCGTGTGAACAAAATACGCTAAAACATGTGAGCCATTATGCGTTTGAACGTTAAATTTTACTAGCTTGCCTTCATAATTAACGACCATGAATAATTTACATCGATGTACTTTTTATGCAGAGCGACCGTACCGTCGAATGTGTAAAATTGTTGAGAGTTTTGAGAGTGATCGAATTCTCTGTTTAATTTGTGTATAAAATTAAAATTTTAACACATTTTGATGGTGTATGAAATATAGTTTATATTTGAAATATGGGAAATTTTTTACTTTAAGTTTTATAAACGTATTTGAAATTGAGCTTTATACGTGTGGCAACGAAAAATATTAAAATTATTATAAGCAATACATTTATTATTTGGTTGATCAAAACGTTAACTTTAAATGCGTTTTTGCGTTGATTTTAATTTGTACTGGGTATAATAATTTTTGTTTTATTGTTATCGTAGAATAAGTGAAATTAGAATGTTTTATCTTAAGTAATATTATAGAAAAATAAAAGAGAATAATTATATAAGTACACTAATTAATAAAACATTTATTTTTAAATAAGAATCACAAAAAAATAAAACTAAATTACACGGCCCTTAATAATACGTAATAAATTACGACTTTACCGCAGGATATAACACTCGCGCCAGTACTGTCCAGATTACACGATACTTCATACCCCAGAGCCGCTGTAGGGTTTGTATCTGTAATTCCCATCTCTTGGTACAAAGCTACGTTGATTACGCCGGTTGCCGTGGGCGACGCAGCCCGTCTGTATGCGGCCTAATGCTGCCTTTTTATTTAGCGATCGATGACAGATTGAAGGGGGGCCTTTAAAGTAACGAGTGGTTTGCGGCAAATGAGCAGTTGTAGCTAGACTATAGACTATAATTTGTACTGTTCGTGGCCGTTTAGATTATTTTGTAGGCGTTGTAATACTCGGGAACGTGTAATGATGCCCTTATGTTTTTAGGGTTCCGTCAAGGGTGTAAATGGGACCCTATTGTAAAGACTACGCCTATCCATCCGCCTGGCCTTCCGTTAAAGTCATATCACGATACCGAATATTACTATGGTATGTATCCCGCCAAACGTAATCTACACTAATTTTGTAGAGGTAAAATTTGTTTGTAAGTTTGTATATAAATGGTGATCCCTAAAACTGGTACGATTAAAATTTTGCGTTAGATAGACCGTTTATTGTCGAAGGCGATATCACACTTCGACTCACATTAGCGAAACAATAACCTCAAACGCATGTTAAACCACGAGGGGAGCTAGTAGTAAGTAAATAAAAATTATTTAGAGATTAGGTCAACAAAAAATAATTATAGTAGGTCCAAAAGATACTGTTTAGTTTACCTTCTTATGTTTTGTATAGAACAGAACACTACCAGCCCGCACCGGCTTCTTACAACATTAAAGGTATCAACTATTAAAATTTCAACTTTGTAATTTTAGCGGTTTAGGCTCTGCGTTGATGAATCAGTCAAACAGTCAGTTGGGATACGTAATTATATATGTATGTATAACAAGTGCGTTCAAACACCAAGCTTGGTGTGAGTCGGATATGTCGGAGTAACTGGTACGGAACCCTCATTGTGCGAGCCTGATTGACTTTACCAGTTTCATTCATATCGACAGTAGTCTACGTAAAATTGCTGCTGATTTGTTAAATTTTAAACACCTTTGAAAAAGACTATGTTCGTATTATGTATACCTATTCATTAGCTTTTTTATTAATCGTCATTCAAACTTCATTTTAATATCAGACGGACATCTGGTAATATTACAAAAGTCTTTGCGTCGATGGAATAAAGACCACGAGTCACTTTTAAGTTACTGCGTTGTCATAACGTCTTTGTTTAGGAATATTAATGAATAAAACGATACGCTTGTCGTAATTGTTCAGGGAACTCTAGTTCGGCTTTAATTTAGTTTTGAAGGATGGTTTTGTAAGATATCTTTTTGATATTTGTACAAAAGAGTGTTGGAAGTCTAATCCCCTCCCCTATTCTTTTCCTTGCTTCTTATTACCCCTTCATTCCTTATTTTTTATGGTTACGCATTTATGGCTTCTCTGGTGCTTTCATTCGCTATGGGCGGCGATGATAACTTAACATCAGGTGACCATCTTGCACAAAGACTAACTATATATTGAAGAGGAAGGTTTATATATAATATACATATTGTATCTACTACAAAGCGGAGAATTTTAAAGATTTGTAATTTGATGTCGTAACTAAAAGCCATTAACCAAAGAATTGAATTGAATGTAATGTCGTAAAAACTACGTGCGGTTCCGGATTTTTGTTGCTGTTTTTTTAATTTAATAGCGGGCAAACGTAAATATAAAAATGTTGGGGACTGGAAAATGTTTTATGTTGTGCCAATGTTAACTTACACGCATTATTTAGACCTTAATTATATATTCCATTTGTATTTCTATTTGAATATATCTTAGTGTCTTTGTGTTTTAAAACGGACGCATATTAGAACAAAAACGCGTACTAACTACTTAGACTGGTTTTCTTAGAGAAATTGAGATATACAAATATCTATAACTATATATAAACTTCAATGAAAAATAACAGTAGTAGGACAATATACAAAGATGGATTTATTCAAGTACATATATAAGAAAGTGTTAAGTAAGTAATAGCTACTTACTTTACGTATTTGATGAAAATTTTGTAATGGATGGATTTTGATTAAATAAATATCATTTTCCTCTTCCCTTCCTCTATATAGATTTATAAACGACATCTTGTTTGTTTCAAAACTCGGAGGAAGTATGACATTGTTATCGTAATTCGATAAAATCTCGAGTTAAATAAGGATTCATGAATAATACAAAAAGCCGCGGCCAGTGACTAGTTTCATAATCAGTCTTAATGTAAATTACACGCTGTCCTAATTGAGTTATTATAGTATTGGCCTGATGATCCTCGCATTACGTAATGCAAATTAAGATGCGTTTGAATCATGTTAATGCAACTTAGTGATAAAGCAGTTCTCAAGATTATACATTAGTGATTTAACTATGTTCGTTAATTAAAATGAATATTGAAGATCTTTTAAAAGTAATATTTTTTATTGTTCTGAGCATCTATTACTAAGTTTTGAAGTACTGTAATAAAAAAAAAAATTCAAAAAGTGTACATATTTTTAAATAATTTACATAAAAACATCAACAATAATTAATGATTGATTAATCATTTAATTTATAATACTAGATTATTTGGTAGGTTGCATGTAAATAATGCGGGGTAAACTGATTCGCGTTATAATATGACATGACGTCGCGCATACCGCGTAAATAATAAATTAAATTCTGGTACACGACAGAACTGCGTGCTTTTGTGTTCGATTCTCTGACGAATGATTTTTGTACGTGAATTGGATGTTGATCATGTAAATTTTTACGTCAGTTTTTTATAAACATTGATTTTACTTGAATATTAAATTTGACTATAAAATTGCATGTGACGAATATATAAAACTGAAAGATACTGTATTTTGTCTATGATTCGTCGTTAATTATTTACTATTATATTATATCGTTTTCTACGTGACACTGGCGAAATAACATGTGTCTAATTGGCACAACTAAAAGCCATTAATCAAAGAATTGAATTGAATTATATCGTCAGTACGCACCCTCCCTCTCTCTAGAATAGATAACTCGACTTTGCACACAAAAAAAAAACATATTCCCAATTACATGTAAACCAGACACTAGAACCCCAGTGATAACATTCCATTGCATTTTACAAATTAAAAAAAATCAAACCGATATGTAAAAGTAAAGTAACAGCCTGTTACCCACCCACTGCTGGGCAAAGGCCTCCTCTCCTATTAAGGAGAAGGTGTAGAGCTTAATCCACCACGCTGCTCCACTGCGGGGCGGATATACATGTGTCAGAATTTCTCCCGGTACATGCAAGTTTCCTCACGGTGTTTTCCTTCACCTTTGAGATGAATTTTAACACAAATTTAGCACTTGAAAAATTAGTGGTGCTAGCCAGGGTTTGAACCCGCGATCATCGGTTGAGATCGACGTGTTCTAACCACTTGGCCATCTCGGCTCTTAACCGATATGTAATGATAATGAATGTTTGTAAGTGACAAACACACAGTACACATTGTAGCCTCGCGTTGTAACGGTTTTAAATAAAATTTGGAACAGAAACAGCTTATTCAATGGATTAACACACATTATGTCTATTATCTCGCAACTAAAATCGCGAAGCGCATAATATGCTTTTTTACTTTTAAAATAAATGACTGTATAACGTAAATTTTACAATAGCATCTACGTATTAGATTCTCTTCACTCGAATTTCTACCATATAAAACGTTACCAACTGAAATGTTAGTTAGGTATACACGAAAAGTCCGAAAATACCTAAGGGTAGGTATTATAGTGTAGCGACACTTTACAAGCTGCATACAAGTATTGGCACTCAGGCCGCTTGCGTACCGCAGGCGATGCGCTTAGGGCATTTGCACACGGGATTAAGCTGCGTTTAGGGTAAGTGCGCTCGATACGCTGATGCGTTCGTTTCACGTACAATTTGCCTAAGGGTATAAGATGAAGTAATGAATAAGAGAACTTAATACCATTTGAAATGTGACTGTTTACAAATAATAAAGTATCTATTTTAAAACTTTTTAAAAGAGTAATTATCGTTCCTTTTCGGTTCTTCTTGGTAGATTCTATATTTCAAATCGGTGGTAAATTCATCATTTTTTTTGTTTCTGCATAGACGTGCTTTTAAAAAGATACTTCAATAAAGCATAATTTGTATTTGATTTTGATACGAAACGATTGATAACTTTGAATTATTTTGTTTAAATTTAATTTGGTTTTTAATTTTCTGGCCTCTTTCTTGTTAAAACCTCAGTACTCGTATCTTGATTGTATTTTTAAATTCACTTACAGGTAAATAAACTGATATATATATTTTTAATTTTAATAACGATTTTTAAATAGGATTTGATAAAGCGGTTTTTCAGAAGTTAAAATTCGAGTTATATACTTCCCTTACATTATAACATTAACAATATAAGAGGAAAACACAAAATTATGTTACAAAAACAAAATCGTTATATTTAACGAAATACGATATTTGATTTCTAAGAGCTTAGCAAACGTTACTCTAGACGTTGACTTAAGAAAATAATTTCGTTTGAACGAAAACGTAGCGTTCGTATAGCTCTTGTGTTAACACCTTTAAGCTGCTTATATTACATGGAATTGTCTTGTCTGCTTGTATCTGTGCCATCTAATGGACGAAATAGCCTCTGGGTTTTGCATTTGTACATTTTTAACAAAAACTATTAACATTTTTGTTTAAAAACAAAATAATAATCATTTGTTTGTTCGTACTAATATTGGGACGTTGTGTGATTTGATAGATATGGGTTTTCTTCCAAAAACCTAATACTAAAGAAGTATAGGTATAGGTTCAATGATCTCAAAATCTTTTGGGGTTGTGCAAAATGTAACCTATCTGTCTTATATTTGTTAAGTTCATATATACATAGGTTAGCTGTTATTACTATACACCGACATGATGGGCGAGTAATTAAGTATTATTTTAGATTTTTATAAGGGGCATAACAATTTAAATAGGTAGTACCATCGTTTATGCCGATGAAAAATTAGAAAAAAAAAATCTTACATTAAAAAAAAAACAACCTAAGATAGCCCATTGCCGTCAATAAAAATAATATCATATAGACTTTAACATACATATATATCTGATGTACTTCGTGTAAACACATCGTTCACGACAAGCCATTATTCACAAACCAGCCAAACGATTAACAATTAACCGTGTAACATATAATAAAGATTTAAGTCCGTCCGATTACAAAACCGCACACCGTACCTATTTACTCATTCACAAAGGCAGAATTTTCGCTGTATCATCCAGACGGGCGATAATACTATGCGTCTACCCGCATTTGTAATGCATGGCCTATCTGATGCAACTTCAAGCATTAGACTTGCAGATATTTTGTCGCCGGCGGAACTAACTTCTGAAATATGGTCGGTGAAGTCTTATTTATTACTTCAAGGTTTAGCTGTTAGCCAGTAATGTAGCTTATGGGTGGTTGCCAACAATTTCGGTTAGGCTGCGCTTATGCGGCATTAGGTAACGAACATAGCCCGTAGGCGCTGGCTTAACCATATTTTAAGTGTTGCTTGATGCTAATTTGTATTCCGATTAGCTTATTATTTTGTTGTTGATTTTTTTTTTAATAAACATATTTTTTTTTCACTAAAGATTGTCTGAAAGAGATTGCTTTTAGCAATAAAACCTTCTTTGCAAACTTCTTGTTAAATGTTGTTATTTATTTTATCTATCTATCAATTTTATATTTTATTTTTTTAAGATATGTTTTGTATGCTGCAAAGATTTTTGTGTTCATATTTACTTTTCTTTTTTATTCTATAAAATGTATTAAGTGTTTTTTTTTTTAATTTTTTACTGAAGCGACAGTGGAAGTAGTGTGCGACCGACATTTTTGGTATTAGAAAGAAACAGAGAGACTGAGAGACAAGGTAAATGTATATTTGAATACGACGAGGACTTGTTTCTCTATATTCGATTACTATACAGAATGATTCATTCAAATGGCTCGATAGGGAGAAATCTGAAATTATAGAAAGAACCATTTTTGTAAACAACGGATTTTTTATTTTAATAAACAAGCTAGTACACAGAATAATAAATAGCCTACCGGTTGTCCCACGCCATCTCACGCTTTTTAATACCGAGATGTTTAAAATGATATGAATAGTAGTATATTTTTCCAATATTAAAAAGAAATCGTATGTTATAATTGAAACTCATGCATTATTCATTCATATTTTATAGTATCAGCGAGAATGACATTTAAAAGTCGAAACTGGAATACATTTTTCGAATAATAAAATAACTTTAAAATGAAATATGCCAGGGATTACTGTTTTCACGTAGATTATTGTGGCAAAAAACATATACGTTAAATATAACGTACTCATGGTAAAACAAGCGTCAAAAAACAATATATTCATTCGATTTTGATTCTTGCTACATTCAACTTAAGAGTCGCAATACGACGTAATGATATCGCGTAATATACGTTCATAACATCGGTTATTTTGCTTAATGGACGAAAAAAGCTATTCGCTGATCGTCGCCGCAAAATATAAATCACGACACCAAACAAAAGACTTGGTAAACGAATACTTTTTCAATTAAAACGGGCCTTTTAATTAAACGAATGCTTAAGCCAGGGTTCAATGGGCCAGCATTACCTAATGCCGATTGACACTTTTACAGCGGTGTGAACGGTGCAAAAATTTTATTAACCAATTCAAAGTGGCTTAAAATGGTATCTGCGTGAAATGGCCCGGATCGGTAATTTAGTGGGGTACTTTTAACGTTTATTTTTCAATACAGGTGTTTGTATAAAGCGGGAAACGTTTAAATGTTATACTGTGAGTCTAGCTCAAGCGTGCTGACTACAGCTCGTATACGGGCAGTACTACACTCTCACGGAAAATTGGCGTGAAGTAATTAATATAGCTGTGTTCCGTACGGTGAATGAGAGAGCTGATGGCTTAAGGGATTACTCCCCCTATTGCTTTTCTTACTTATTATTCTCTTTTTAATCTGACAACACATTTGTGGCACTTTAGGTGCTGCAATTGTCGACTTGTTTATCCATTAATTTAAAAAAAAAAAAAACTTAATATGAGTACATCATCAGCTGTTTCATTTTCGGATTTTGGATGATTAAAAATACATTTTAATGTTAAATTAGAAGATAATATTTTAGTAGGTTAGTTTTAATTACGAAGAAAAAGTGTTATAGCTAGGAAATATAACTGTTTTAATAATTATAAATTTGCTTCAATAAATAACATTTTGGGAGGTGGCGAATATATTTCGGTAGTCCTCAAATGTGTTAAAAAACATAAATAAACGCGCCAATTTTAGCGTACCGCCACATTTTTTGATGGGCGGCCATTTTGGTAAAATTGTTAAAACGATTGCCTCATTTCAGTCCGACAGCCACTCGAAATTAACGAACTCTTAAAAATCCCTCGAAAACTGTTCACATTTGCAGTGCAACGCATTAATAATAATTGTTTATTGCGGGCGGTGACGTGATTGGAATATTTGCCGCGTTTTAACAATCAGATGACGTTTGGAATTATGCAACTTATTATAAACTCATACGATTTTTCATTTCAACTTTAAAATTATTATCTATGGTTATCCAAATTTATCTTATACCTTATCATTAACATTTAAATTAATATTATATTTTTAAAAATTGGCCTATTTTTCATGTTATTTTTTTTCAGAAATCAAATAGGAAATGTATTTGCTAATTTATGTAAATATAACGAATACAGAAAATATGCTAACCGTGGCAAATTATAGTATTTTCGAAACGTCTGGATTAAGTATTCAACCCTATTTCGTAACCAATTATATGGAAAAAACTTCTCTTTTGTGCGTGGTTCCGTTTTGAATGAAGGCGACTCGCCTCTGTAAGCATAGAAAGCGCGCTAGCAATTTGTCAGTCTAACCTTTTGCTTGAATCGAAGCGCTTGAGGCGTTTGCAGACGGCGTGCGCATGCGCGGTATTTAATGTCCCTCACTCCAGACGCCTACAGGAATGGTTTAATAGGACGTGTATGGTGTCCATGTGGTCGTGTTCAATGTGCATGTGTGCGTGCCGAAACAGCCTTTGTCATATTGGCATGAATGAGAGAGAGGCACGATCAATATTTTGAGGTCCGCAAGCCAAGGGACTTATGAAATTTTTAGTAGTTTCATAATGTGTGCCTGTATCGGGTAATTAAATCTGCGTTACGGCTCGTCGGGCTAGTTTATGTTCTTGTGAAAATTTTCAGGGTTAAATTTTACGAGAAGTAACAGTATTCATATTTTAATGTTATAATCGTAAATTATTTTAATAATTTCTAAAATTTAGACTGTCGGTGAAGGCTTTATCGTTGAGAGTCGGTTTATGTTGCGATTATAAATTTATTTTTATTATGCTTTGTTGTGGCAACATTATTATTGTTTTGTTTTTTTGTTGAATTATTAAACTTAAACTGTCAACACTTTATTTTGTGGCAATTAAAATTTTTTTGTCCTATTCTTACCATATATTAATAATTTTATATATTTATATATTTAATTTTATTATTTGTGAATTTATTATTAAATATTTAACATTAAAATAAGATTTGTTAGAAATATTTATTTCTTCTTAATATCATCAACAAATGTAGATACAAAAGTATACTAAATATAATATCGTTATGAACATTTGAAAATTTATAAAGAAACTAAGTAAGTCTCTTTGCGGAGAGACAGTACTTGTTTTATTCCGTTCCGTTCTTTGAAGCACTCTGAAACACTAGCGTAATTTGACTCCATACCCTTTTGAGTTATCTCCATTTGGAAATAACGAAATAAAAAATCTTGACGTTACTCTGTATTTCCAATATTGTAATAATTTTAAATTTCGAATGTGCGTACCACTTTTTTTAAATGACGACGTTCGTGATGCCAGTCCTTGATGTTGCTCGAGGAAGTACTCAAAATTACGACAATCTAACATTATAATACACATTTATCTAAATCAATTCTACATGTACATTTAAATGCAACTGGCGCTTCTTTTTTAATGAAAAAAAAATGGGGGCAAATAATTAGAACGGTGCAAGCAAATGACAGAGAGCACTACGACACAACGAACAAAGCGAGATAAGAGAGCTAAAGCTGGGTACACACGTAGTAGTGAACACATTTTTAACTGGCAACATTTTGTACTGCTTCAAGTTGCTTTGTTTTGAGCCATCACCTAGTTTACATGATACGTAAATGTAAAATTTACCTTTCCAACACATTTTCAATGCTGTCCACTACAATGCGTGTACCCAACTTATTAAAAAAATAAAAGTAGATATAGTTACAAATAACATGGAACGAGTAAGGCAAAAATAATATAAAGTTTTTAAGGACAAAGTGCAAGTGACTTGAAATGTTCAAGAATTAAAAAAAAATAACCGCAAATTAAAGGACAGAATAAAGAAAAGAAAATATGAATTCAATTTCGATGATTCCTTCTGTTTTCGGAGTATTGAGCTAAGCTCGAGATTAATTAAAATCAGTTAATTTAGGCTTCGAAGGATCGGATTTCATTTATCTGTCGCCGATCAGGCATTTAAAATTTTCATTGAAAAATCAACGCTAATATTTTAACAATAAGGTACAATATTCGTTTGACACATTTTTTTATTAACAATTCCATTACAATATATTTTAACGATGGTCTAAATGAAATCCAACCTAATTACTTACACCCAAAGACTCAATTTTCAGCCAATTGAGAACTGAAAATAAATAACTTTTGAAATCAATTCATACAACAAACATTCCTATAGCTTAATAGTACCTTAGAGTCCTTCGCCAAGTGGCAAGACTCACCTGAAACTGAAGAAATTCTATTTATTTATATTGAAACACATAACATTTAGTCTTAAACATTAAAATCTAGAGTCTGTTATATAAACTAACCAGTACATATTCAGTTTTGATCTACATAGCTTATCGTAATTACTACCATTTTTATTGTCTACAGAGATCTATAAAATTAACTGCTTAATATAATACTATTCAAATTTAAGAATTATCTAATTGTTTTAATCATCTATAACACATTACATTTTAGAGTTCATAATAACAGACAGACATGTAATATTGTAAGCATATAAAACGCACAAGTAGATTACTGAATGGTTTACGAAATGTTTTAATATATTACTAACAATTAATTTAAAATAAACAAATTATCTTTCGATTTTCGTTATCATAAATACAAATTAACCAGTTCACAGTCTATTATTAAAAACTGTTCTAGACTACTGAAAGGTTCACCATCTTATAAAGATAAAAGATGAGAATAAAAATCAAATGTTTAAGAAAAATAAAGAATCATTGTTTTCCTTCAAATCCATTTCAATTGAAAGTTGATGGGGCCAATAAGTTAACAAATAATTCAGCGATGTTTTTGATTCATTGCTACTCGTGTGAATCACCAACATCAGAAGGGTGACATTGTGTTGGGAAAAAAGATATATTCAATGATGTTTGTAAGTATTTATATTGAGTTTTATTTGATTATGAGGAAAAGGATTATTTACCTATACGTCATTATATTTAGAATACATCATTACTATTAAGTATTTTAAACACTGTTTAATCTACAGTCATTAATTCGTTATATTTATACTCTTAAACGAAACTTGTTTCGGAATAACCGACAATTATTTCGTTTCATTAGTGAGATTATCACGATAAAGACGAATAAAAATGTTTTTGTTTTTCTTTACTAAAATATAAAGCGTATAGAGTATATCTAAAATTGATATGAAAGATAAAATTGAGAAATCAGAATTTAATAAAAATTAAATGGTCCTATTTTTCAACAAGGTTAAGATACGTATTACAATATCATTTCGTATATTTGAACGTGGAAACGAGGTCGCGAGCAATAGCTAGTCACCCTATATAAGATTTCTTCCCCTATTTATCACCCTCTATGCAAATAGTCGGCGTGATGGATATTGCGAAGGGCTCAGTTTAGCGATGTGTCGAAATTAATGTTTTTTCGACGCCAAGTGGTATGAGTTTCTGACGGAAATCTAGCTATTTTTCATCGAGATGATGTTGGTATTACGTATACGTGTTCTGTTGAAATATTTCTTGAATATGATATTTTTAATATCAATTCGTTATTTTTACACTTTTAAGCTAAAGTTTTGGAATAGACTTTAATAGTGAAATTATCAAAATGAAGACAAATAAAAGAAGGGATTTTTTTTCTTTACTTATTGTCTTAATGATAAAATGAACTGATTAGTGTATTTGGGTATTAAAATTATAAAGAAAAACGTTATATTTAATCAAAAAAATTCGAAGTTCTCTAAGAAATATGAGCGAATTTCAAAACCTTGAGATGGTAGACAATCATCTCAATGTTATTAAGACAGCAATTTAATCGCCATAAATGATGTTGAATTAATCAGAATAAATTGGCAATCATCGTACTACTCGTAAATGTTTCTTATTCTTTTATATAGAAAAAGTATAATTCTTTTAATAATTGATACATTAAGGTTCCTTCGTCGTATTGGACCAATGACCAAATTGACAAAAGTTTTTTTGCTTATATTAAAGGCAACCGTAAAATATAATTTTATGTTTTTAATCTCTCAAGTGCAAATAAATCATCTCGAACTATTTATTCCAGTTATATTATAAAAAATAAATAAAAAAAATGAATATTTAAATCGATTGATAAAAAATTACCTAGAACTTTCAGTCGACTTGAGCCGTGTTTGTCAAAATTAACAGTATTAGTACATTTTAGAAACTGTGCATTTATTATGTTTTCTGAATTGATCAGTGTAATGTGTTTTGGCAATAACGGGATTTGTCTTTACCATTAAATTTGCCGTATTCCACTGGGCAGTTGAGTAATCAACCGGTGCAGAATTAATCGGGACTATTGATTCTGGATTAATTAGAACCGTGGGTTGGCAATCATCACAAGCTAATCTGCTGCGGTCTGGATATGACCCGAATCGTGCCACTTTATTGTTCGAGTGTCTTCCTTCTGAGTTTTTGAATTCTATTATTTCTCTTTATTTAGTTATTCTAGTGACAAACAACCAGTAATACCACTTCTGGATATCAAATACAGAAAATTACTCAAAACATAATTAAATTCTTTTCAATGTATTTTTAAATGTGTTTTTATTGCTAAATTATAAGCAAGTTTAAAAAATATATAAAGAAAACAATAGAAAAGACAGCGCAAAAGAAACTAACGAAGAATAATCCTGATTTTCTGTTTAAACATTTAAAACAATAAATTCTGACGCATAGTAAAAACTACACATGACAACATGACCGCATTCGAAGTTTTTATCGCGTTAAGAATAAGGATTATATTTCTGGAAAAACGGTTTTATTTCTGAGGTCCACGGTACATCTCGCTTGTCTTGTCCATTAATTACGACTCTTGGTACCACACTTTTCTTTTTATCATCGTCTCCACGTTTACGCGAGCAATTTATTTTATTCTGCTGACTTCGCTGAATTTTACTCACAGATTGGGAATGATAAACAACAGGAAAGTTAATGTGCAGAAGTGCATTTATAATAAAAAAAATCTAAGTTTGTTACGTCAAATTAAATGTAACAGCTTCTATTATAGGTGATAATTGGACGCTGATAAGCAATACTGTGTCACGCTACGAGGACTACATTTTTAAGAAAATGGCGTCTAAAGATGAAGACCTATTCTTGATAAATTTGTTTAAAAGCGTATATATCCATCTATTCTTTTCTATTTTGATATAAAGTATAATGAATCAAATGATTAGTATAATGAAAAGTTTCATCCAATAATAAGTTTTTATAATACATGTAATTATTTAATATCGCAAAATATGGACCACGCTTCAATATTTGAAACATTCAATTAAGGAGCTTTTTTTTTAATTTTTTTGAATATTGTTTAACATATGACTCATTATCAGAATACAGAAATTGACTTTTTGTGAGTTAGCACATTATTGCTTATCAGCGTTCAATTAAAAATGAAACGACATTACTGGTGAAGTTGCAATATGTTCACAAATTAGTAATGTTTATCTTTCTAAGTAAACTATTTATTATATCAACACCTCTGCTCAACACATTCTGACGGTCAAAGATAAACAGCGTGTCAGAACTGAATGAGAAGCATTCGTGTCTACTGGCTTGAATGCGTTCAGCGCCAGAGTTCACACTTGATTGGTTTTGACAAGAAGCAATGACAATTGATTTGTAGCAGCTCAGAGCATCACCCTTTTAGTTTTTATTAATTGTACGTAACGATTCCGATGTTACAAAAGGGTTTCTATCGAATCAATCAATGAATACTCGATTCGTTTTAATTGTATGCAATCGAGCCAATCTTTCTTTCTTACTCATAAATGACAATTAATATCTTTTTACTCGTTTCACATGAATAAAAATTTGTTTGTTTCATTCTAAAACGTTTATTTATTATTACTTTTTTGTACGATAAAATGTGTGGTTTCTTCTATTTACGAAGAAAGACAATGAGTTTAAAATATTTGTATTTCACTAGTGTCACTGGACGCATTGTAGCCAGTAAATGCAACTCGATTCATTTCACTCGATTGATTTTGTCATACGCCAAAAGCAATTGATTATGTTGGCAACACTGTCAAACCATCTGTCCGGTTATTGTTGTATGACGTCATATCACTGTATCGTTGCCAAAGTTTATGTTATGAAAGCATCTGTTTGAAAATACTATATCGACAAAGTTATTTACTTTGTACTAAACTATATTAGTGGAAAATTCTGTTGTATGTAATAAATTAGGTTTGTTCTCTTAAATCATTCCTTGATTTTTTTTACTTTTAATACTGAAGGTTAGGTTCTAAAAGATAAAACAATTAATACTATAATATTAGTAAGATAACCGTTCTACAAACACAGTCCACATTTCGATTTATTAGCATCTAATCCTCGGATATCCAATGCAAATATATTCATCAGAGCTAATGCACAGAAAGTGATCATCTGTCATGGCGGCGGATAAATCAGACCGGATTAAACCGGTTTAGGGTGATGATTGGAAGAAAACGATAAGCTCGTAAATAATTTTCACCAGATGGAGTTTAAAAATTGCAATGTTACTAACGAAGTAATAGTTTTATAATTTTAATGATTTTTTTTTGGTCAAATTTTTATACAAAATGTTAATAATGAAAATATGTTTTATTTCTTTATGTTGGATAAACTTTTTTTTGTTTTGATACTATAAAAAAATCGATATCAAAATTATACATTAATAGAAATGTGGATATTTTATTTTGTGGATACTCAGTATGACGACATTTTCGCTCGTTAGCGAGATATAAATTATGATTAACAATCACATTTATTGTATTCATCGTCGGAACGGAAGGTATTACGAATTAAATTTGTATCGAGTTCAAGTGTAATAAAAAACATAAATTGCTCTTAAGTGGTCGTTACGACTTTTACACTCTTATTTAGTTGTGAGAGCGTCGAAACGTAGTGTATCATTAAGAGATAATAAAATGTAAAGAGAACTTGATGAAAATACAAATTTTATTCGGATAGGCTTTCAACCGAGTGTTTATAAAAACACTAAGGAATTTAGATTAGGCGTCAAGATCGTGATTATCTAAAGTCAAAGCCATTAAGTTAAAATATTCGTCTGTTAGAACGTTAAATATTTCAACAATCAGTCGTTTAAAGTGTGGAAGCTAACTTCCATCGGGCAATTAACGACATTTGCAATTCAGAGTTCGCCATCGTTAGCGACAAAAAATTACCAGACAAAAAAATTAAGAAGCAAAGAGTAAACATAAACGAACTGGCAACTAAGATAGCCTTAAATTTCCTGCGTAAAGAATGGAATTTAAAAAGTTCGCAAAAAGGTATTACTCGAAACGTGACTTTAAAGATGGAACCATTCAGTTAAATTTTAAGCGCATCGCCTAATTACGTTTATTCTTTACTTAGAGCTCCTTATTCAGATTTCGTGGAAACTTTAGTGTTGTTTTATTCTTTTCGAAGGGTTTTTATGAATAATTTAAAACTTTTAACTCGGCTTCAATCCTTTTCAAACAAGGGCTGCAGACGTACCTGGAACAAGCAAAGAAAATACGTTATAGATCGTGAAATCGAAGGATATTCCCCGGTGCAATAGGTCTGCGGAATACGCTAGATCAAACAATACTTTCATACTAAAAGATCTCTATACCTGGAAGCGTATTATATGATATTTGCAGTATTCTAGACAATCTTATTCTACAGGAAGTTGATATATAGAAAATCACAGCAAAGAAGATAAATAGCATTTATTGATAAGAAAAAACAAATATTAGATTTATGACAAATTATATAAACAATTGAAAAAATGCTCTACGTTTATTACGTGTTAGTTATAAAATGGATAGCTGCCAATTTTTTCACTAAGCCTTCCATTTATGGAATATAGGTCAACCTATTAGACTTATGGGCTTGAAAATTGTTTTTTTTTTTTAATTCCTGGCTCTAAGCCCATGTTTTCTAGTGCAGATAGATTTTAGATCTGTATCGCTTTTTTGATGAGGATTAATATTTCTTGTAAACTGCAGACGTTTTTAGATCGAAATAAACTTATATATGAATAATTTTGAATTTATTTATATAGTTGTAATTTACTTCATTTCTGTCTGATTAAAATATGTTATTGCGCGGGTTTCCACCCTTTGATCGAGTCACTATTAAAAGCAATGTTAAAATTTAAAAAATGAAATGAATATTCATGTACCTCAAAGAATAATTTAAAAAATCACCATTACGTTTACACCGGACTGCTATGGCCACCACTCCCCCGTAATTACTAGTGTTGAAAATTTTTAAACTTTGTTACACAAATTTGAATCTAAATACACAAAAATAGAGGTCATTATTTCTTCTAAATTACAAAGTTTCGACTGCTTTTCGGATACACGGTGACGTTGAAATATATACTCTATATCTTTACATTAGTAGCGTAATTACCTCGCATAAATACCGATGACATTTGACTTAGAATTCAAATATGAACATTAGCGGATTAAAAGCTCTGCAGTCCGGTATTAATAGACGAATGTCGTGATGTAAATAAATATAAAGGGGCCATGTTTTTAATTCGCACATCTGTCGCCTTTGCGGTACAAAAAAGTGGGGTTATTACCCCCTTAATAAGGTCAGCCGGGAATGGTTTTGAATTGCCGTGAAGTCGGGCTATTATAGCGGCTCGTTGTGTGATGCCCTTTCAAAACAAATTTATTTTAATGAGAAGTGACCTGTTCAAATTAAATTAGATTTATTGATTGTTATTATGTTTCAATAGTCAAAGGGTGATAAAGTGTTATTGAAGTATATTTGAATACAACATTATACAATTTTAAAATAAGTTTTAAATGGATTAAGCAGTTTTTAAGTTTAAATGTTTATGTATTTTTATTTGATTTTAAAATTAAATAAACGATTGTGTTTTTAAAGAAACAGTAATTGTATTTTTTCAATAAAATATTGGACAATTATTATATAGTTATATACGTGATCATTGCTATATTCAATCCATAGTAAGTTAATTCTTTTTTTTTAATTTTAAGTTTGAAAAAATTGTAGTGTAGAATAAGTGTTCTGTCTGTAGGATTTATTACATAATTATTTGCATTTTATTTATTATTAAATCATTTTTATTTATACAATGTCCAGATAAATAAATATTCACTGGCAAAATTATTTTCAACCTACTTCATAAAAGGAGGAGGTTCTCAATTCTTAGTGTTTTTTCCTCCGTGATTTCTTAATTGATTTTGATAATATTTTGTTTGAAACGTGAGTTACAGTTTCCGAAATTAAATTTTAAATTCCGCCTTTAATTAATTAAAATAACTAGAATAAATACTTAATCCAAGTAAATGTATTTTATTTTAGACGTCTGTTTCGTTTTTTAAAAGTCGCGTATAATAAATTGAAGTAAGAAATATTCACCGGCAATAACATTTTTGAATCTGTCATAGTTCATTACCGTTGGTTTCATCGAACTGCCAACCGCACGGCGCGGTTATCGTCCGTAACCGGTTACAGCTGGATATTACTAGTCATTACCGGAGTTTGTCAAGTGAGATGAAGTTTAGACTAACGTTTATTATTATTACACGTTATTGAACGTAGTTTCATAAAGTCGTAGTTATAAGGATTTTATTATCTGTGGAAATAAATATTTGGTTCGATAGTGAGTACGTTTGCTGATAATTTAAAATGCGTACGTTATTTATCAATGTATATAAGAATTAAATTATTCTTTTAAAAACATTTTAAATGGTTGCGATTATCTTTAATTGGTTTCGGCGACTTCTTTTGAATAGATATTTAAATAAACTATTTCACCTTTATGTTTTATTATCGCGATAAAAAGTAGCCCATATGCTTCTCCAAGAACGAATCTATCTCTGTATCAAAATTCATTTAAATTGTTGGACTTAGGCGTGTAAATATAATCAAGAGAGACAGACGAACATTACTTACTCATTTATAACATTAGTCTGGAAGTATGAATGGTCATATAAAGTGTATTAACTAACATTCATTTTAAAATAGCGAGTTTTAAAATAAAATTATAACCATATTTATTCTATAAAAAATCGTGTCCACGAAAGGCAAATATAGAATTTGTTCAATTCCCGCCTTGAAAAAGGACTGCAATGCGCCGGGCGCCGACACTAATTCAATAGCAACACCACACAGTCGGTACGTCTCTAAAAATAGAGTTTTCTACATTTTCTTGATTTCACGACCGTTTCATATCAGTGTGATGCAATTAACCGTTGATCCTTCATGTGGATAAGCTTTTGTTCTGCCTTTTCTAACGGTAATCGAGTCGTCTCGTTTGTCCGTGCAATGTTTAATGAAATCAAAACGTACGGCGAATCTAAGCGTAAATTCGTCACTTTACAATGTTGATTTGAGTTCTTTTATTTTATTTTAAGAGTGACTGTTAGTCGTATAAGTTAGGTTCACATGGTTGTTACACGATTTGATTTTCCAATGTTACAGTTTTTCTGATCTTAGGATGAAATATCAATCATAACTATTTTATTAATATATAAATGAGTGCATTTACAGCGATTTTTAACTGACATAAAAAAGAACTTCTCAATTCCTAGTGCATTTTTTCTTGTCATTTATTAACTGACTTTAAAATATGTATTTATTTGAAAGAGTATACTCTCAGATTGGTCCCACAGTTTTCATTTAAATCGGTTCATATTTTTTAAATCAATTTAAATAGAATAACTTTTCCAAAGAAACGAAATTGCGTGATTTGGTTTTGAAGTCGGTTCTTTAAAGTCTTACTGCCTTTAAATTTAAACATACATCAAAGGCGTGTCTATAAAACTCCGTACTACAAATCCGAATGTAAGGACAGTTTTAAGTTGAACACGGTTTAGACAGTTTAACTATGTATTAAACATATACTAAAGTGTCTTTAACAGACGTCTTAAATATATTTTAACTAATAAAGTAACGTGCGACATTTTATTAATAAGTGTTTCATGATTTTACTCGTATTAGAGCAACTTAGACAAGATTTTAAGCAATGTTTCATTTTGAAACACTCTTTAGCTAGACACGTGTTGAACATAGTTTTGTTTCATCTTTGTAGTAAAGCAGTTAGTCTCTATGTCGATAAGCATGAAATATTGTTAAGTTTTAATAAAATACATTCAGTAGTTTTTTTACGTAAATGAATAACAAACATCCATTCATACAAAGTTTCGCGTTTATAATATTTGTATGTATATATATTTTTTGCGCCATCCCGTGTTATTATTAACATTATATTATTGATATTTGTTTATTTTACCCGCTTCAAATTTCTAAAATAAAGCCGTTTTATACGGTAAAATATAGTATTGTGTTTTCAACACCTGTGAATGAATAATTAATTGAATATTTCTCGCGTTGGACTATTGTTTTTATTTTATTATTGTACTTTAATAAAGGTATTTTTCAAAATAAAAATCTATTTCTAAAACTACAACACCTACGTGTCAATATGATTTTATCAATCACGCTTAATCGTTATTTTAAAAAAATAATATTGCTGTAAAATAAATTTATTTTGTGCAAACCAAATATTTATTACGTAATTAAATTAATCTCATTATTTAACTTTTTTTAAATAATATAATTATACAAATTTGCTTTATATTAATCCATTAAGCTCTTTGTCGAATGTTTAATATTAATACTTATTTCAAATATATTTTAACATTGAAAATAATTTTTGAATCGACGTAAGAAATTCATTAATAAATTGGAGTGAATTAATTATTAATATTTAACCAAATAATACGTAACACGTATCGATGTAGAAACAACTGATTTGTGATCGTTTTTCAAGGCTTATC
Source organism: Hypolimnas misippus (assembly GCA_037950945.1). Classification (NCBI taxonomy): domain Eukaryota; kingdom Metazoa; phylum Arthropoda; class Insecta; order Lepidoptera; family Nymphalidae; genus Hypolimnas; species Hypolimnas misippus. The sequence goes on along the minus strand of JBBEEQ010000011.1, from coordinate 8,605,443 downwards.
TATATAAATAAATAAAATTTAAGTGTGCGTAATATTAAAATAACAGCCTTTAACTAAATATATACGAAAGTATACACGGTACTTACTCGTACATCAAAACACAATTTTTAACTTCTTTTCGGCTTATCTCTGAACGGCTGGACCAGTTTTGAGAGGATTCAATAGCTAATGTTATAAGGAGTAACTAAGGTTACTTTTATTTAAAAATATATATTTATTTAAAAAATAAATAAACAAAAATATATACACAAAAACAAATTTGAAATCAATGAAAGAGTGAACAATATCACATTTAAGCAGGGAAGGTAAATATTATATAAATATAATTCCTTAAAATTAACGCGAGTGACATCGCGGGGCATAGCTAGTCATATAAAAATGTTTTTCAAATCCACGCCAGATTAAGTTATATAGATGGAAAAAGTTAGAAAAAATATACGAATTGGATTTTCTACTATTGGAGGCTGGCTTTACAATTCCTGGTATAAAAATACGCAAACAAAACTTGATTTAATACAATACAAGTCGGTTTTAGTGTATATATAGTAAAAGTATGAATTGTTTATTTCACTTAGCGGGTACAAATATACATGTACATAGCTATAATTTTTCATAAAAGCTTTCGGAACGAACTTCTAATGCAAAATGCGTTATTTCGGTTACTTGAATGATAAACTAATTCTAGTTATTTTGATTTTAAATTAAACAATTTAACCGATTTTGATGAAAATTCTATGGGACTAATCTGAAAGTAACATTTTCTCCTTTGAAACAAAAAATAATTAACTAAATCAGACAAGCTGTTTTCGAAAAATCGTAATACATAAATAAAAAGTCTCCAACGAATTGAGAACTTCCTTTTTATGGAAGTCGGTTAAAAACAAAATCAAAACGAAACGACTAAACTGCGCAAAAGTATGTTGTTCGAAAAGTTTCGTTATCCAACAAGACACGAGCTCCTATTGATCAAATATGGTTTCCATCCAAATTGGGAAATTCAGAATTGTCAACTTCGGTTTTGGCGTTGTAAGTGTTTATATAAAAAGTAACTGTTATTTAAAGCTTTTAAACCGACTTCAAAAAAAGAAGGAGGTTTCCAATTTCTAGCTCTTAATAACTATGTTATTTCTTAACCGACTTTGTATTCTGTTTTTTATTTGAAAAGATTTAGTTATTTCGTTGAAAAATAAGAAACGTATTTTGCTGAAATTAAATCGGTTTCTTTCTTTTTAATGTCTTATTATTCATTATCGTATTAGATATACATAGATTACTTCGCTTGCTTCAAGTTAAATTTCTCCATATAAATTTTGAAAAGTTAAGAAAATCTGCATTTAAAGATTCACAGGAAAACTCTACAGTTCGGAAATCGAATCAGAAAATTTTTCAACGCCTTCGTTTTGATGGCTCTATTGTTAAAATTAAAACTTACATCAAAAATTAGAAATGCCTAAGCTACAAAACTGAACCGAATGGATTTATAATACGAAAAATCTTGCGTTCATTCGAAGTTCTCGATTGTAAGAGAGAAAATATGAATTGACGTAACAATATCTTATAGTTAGGTGTGTACACAATAGAGTGCCTGTTATTGTACATAACAGAGGGCAAATAGGCTGATATTTGTACAAAATACTCCCTAACACATTCAGAGAGATGTAATACTTAGTACAAATAATGGAATAATATTATTATATTAGAGCTTGGCATTAACGGTACTGGTACGAGTTATGTAGCTGTTCACGTGAGCCTTATTTATGTGGTAAGTTAATTTTTGGTGAAATTGATTGTGCATTTTAATGACACTTCCATAGAGTATCGTCGGTTAGATATACGGAGTCAGGATTAGAGCATTTTTGGGCTAATACTTTTTCTAGATGTTTGTCATAGTTAGTAAAAGTAAATACAAAAAACTAAACCCCTAACCGTTATACTTAGTGAGATGTAGGTGTAACAACCACTAATATTATTTTTTTTTTCTCCAAAACTATTAAGATAATTTAATGAAATTTACAGAAACGTTGATATAATCTAATCGATGTACTTAATATATATTTGTTTTTTCAGATTTAAGAGTTGTTACCTTTTATCTTACTAAATATAAGGGTTAGAGGTTTAATTTATTGATATTTACAGTTAATTAGCTGCAGATAATGTCGCTGGTTTGCAAGAATATCGTAGTAATTCAAAATTCTAAAAATTTAACTAAGTATGTCAAAAGACCATAAATATTTGATGTTTTATCACGAAAAGAGTTGCGATCATGAATTTTCTTTATATCAATAGAGTTATAACATTAAGGGATCGTTTAAATTATGCAGCTATGCACCAACACATTCACAAAGAAATTTAAAAACCCCATTCCCTACAATTCGTCATTTATAGTTGTATCGATATTCTTGAAAAGCAGCGATGTGTGTAGAAGCGTAATTAGCTATGACAAACATATAGGAATAATATCGGCCCAAAAAGGCTTTGGACCCGATTTCATGTACTTACTCTACTATATTCTTTAAGTAATGACTATAAATATGTTAAATTTTAGAATTTTTCTATCTGTTTATCCGTATTTTGTGTTATGGTATTATAAAATGTATTATATTTTTAAGTAGTAGATAATTATAGCCAGTTTTTATCGACTTCTTAAGGAGGAGGTTCTTAATTCGCTAAGCATTTTATTTTTGTACGTTACGCTGTTAGTATCTTCACCGATTTTGAAACGATTTAAATGTTTCTTTTTATTGCTTCTTTAATGAATAAGTTTTGCTTCTAAAATATGATACTCAGCAATATCCGAGGTAATCATCAGAGAGCGAGTCTTCTCAACGGATGCAAGGAAATTGCTTGTAATTAATGCAATCTTAGTAAATAGTGCGGATTTCAATAAGAACGACACTTAAATGATTTGATTGAAGTATAATTTATTTCTTTTACAGGAAAAATACCTTTTGGTTTTCGTTTTGTTTTTGTATGAATTATAATTTAAAGCCACTTAAATAAATAAAAATTAAACTTTATTTCTCGAAATGTATTTAAAGTCAATTATAATATTATGACGTTGTATTCATGTTCGATATTAAGTGGAAATGTTGTTAAATGTAGTATTTATAAAATATTCAATTATTAAAATAAAATTTTAATAATAGGAAATTATGATTTAGTTCTAAATGTTATGTATTTAAGTCATCGATAAGTGAAGAAAAATATATTAGAATTCTTCTCTCCTTCTCTATGTAATTTATAAGTGTGCAAAGTGTGTGCAAAAATGTCATACTCGTATACGTATATCCGCGCAATTTTCGTAAAAAAGCGTACAAAGTTTTTACATCGCGTATTAATTTATAGATTATTCTATCAATACGTAGTGTAGTTGAGTAAATTTAATGCAATAGTTTAGTTAAGTGTAGCAATAATAGGGTATAGAAATTACAAGCATCTAACTCAGTTAGATCATCGTTAATAACCCTGTACTAACAGAAACGATTAATCAGCTCACCTTTACTTAAAGTACTGAAATCAATTGTTCATACGTTAGTTAGGAAAACGGAAATTTCATTGCAATTTACACCAGCCGTCCCGTACATTATATACATTCTTGACTCAGAGTAAATGGGGCATAGCTGGCATTAGACAAATTGGCCGAGCGCCAGACCTCCTATGGCGTGAACCATACTATGTCAGTATTGCATATAGCGTCATTATACGATTCATTTTTCATACTTTTTGCGTGGAATCATTTTTTTTTCATCAATATTTTTTCGAGAGTTTTTAGTAAAAAAAGGAATCGATATCAAAAGCAAAACACGTAATATTGTTTACTTAAATAATATACTTCATTCAGTTATTTTGACCCGATTTTGAAGAAAGTTCTGTGTCACTAATGAGAGTGTACATATACACTATCCTTTCATACAAAAAAAAAACAAATCAGTCAAGCCGAATATTTGGGAAGCATATATAAAAAAATACCCGACCTACTGAAAAAACATCCTCCTTTTTTCTAAGTCGGTTAAAAACAGTCATTTAGTAAGCTCTTGTGAATATTTTTTCGATTCTATATTAAATTTACGGCTTGCCTGTTTTAATGAGCGTTGACTGTTGTCGCGACTAATTGTTAGTGAGCAAATAATTAATTGCAATATCGTTGCAATTAAAAGCCAATTGATTATAATTAGTATACATAGGTATATAATATTAACCATGACATTTTTTGGATTTTTTGAAATCAAAATCAAAAGAACGTGAAAAAGCATGAGTCTCAAGAAAATAATAACTTATATTTGAATCTATAAAATCCCGATGACTTTATCTTAATATCGAATAAAAATATCAAACAGAAATATGTATTTGGATGCTGATAAGCAATAATATGTTAACCCACACAAAGTGATATTCGGAGATATTGGTGTATTTTGATACTGCATCACCTATTTAACATTATTCAATAAAAAATTATTATTATATTATAATCTAAATAAGTACAGAAAAAAGTTACTTAATTAATTGTTTCGAATTTCCAGGTCGTTCCTTATTTCGTAATTTATACAATAATCTTATACATTTAAAAACTTTTTATTAGATAATATAATAGATATATCAACCTGCTTTTAATTTATTATATATATAAAAAAAAAAGAAAATAAAATATGGATAAATACTTATTTTAACAAACTAATTAAGAATAGGTTTTTCATCTTTAGACGCCATTTTCTCAAAATGAAGTTCGTGTGGCTTGACACAGTATTTCTTATCAGCGTCCATTTAATTGTTCTCATTAATTAAAAAAAGAAATTAATTTGGCATGTCGGTGTAAGTGTCGGTAAAGACTGTTATTATTTTCGCAGCGTCCGTTTCCTGCCAAGTTGAGGTGCATCCCGTGCCAAATGCTTGGCAGACTTGCAGTAATTGTGCTGCAACGAATAATTATACGAGTAAATGTGTGGTCAAAGGACATTTACTAGAGCTGAATTGACGCTGAAGAATGTTAGTAGTTTTTATAGTAAGATATTTTTGCTATTTTTATCACAATTTAGGAATAGTAAGTTAATTGTGTTTAAATGAAAGCTATTTTTTTAGTACTTTATTTATCTAATCGCTGTGTTGTATTTTAGCCAAAAATTTCTTAATTTTTTTTATACTTACTAAGTGTTTTTTGTTGACGGTGTTATTTGTAGTTTCATCATGTACAAGCAGTTGCGGCAGCCGCAAAGCTTCGCCCGCGTAGGTTTTGAAATTTGATTGAATTTTTTCAATTTTATGTCCTTTACCCAAAGGTTGTCTGGAAGAGATCGCTGTTTTAGCGATAAGACCGCCTTTTGTACATTCTTTATTTTTTTTCTATATTCTGTATCTATTGTGTTTCTTTTTTTGTTTTGGTGTACAATAAAGAATATTTGTATTGTATTGTATTGAAGCGAATTTTCTTCGTACAAACTTTACAACCTTGAACTTTAATGGGAGAATATTGATACATTTTGTATTTCAAGATTCATTATTGTCATACAGAATGATGTGTATTAAGTTTTATGTTAATACGGCCACGGTATGAGATTTTTAATACAAACATATTTACCCTTTTTCACCCTATTAGAGGTAGACTATTGAAAGACCTAAAATTTTAAATTTTTAGCCTCAGTATTTTAGGCTTTGCGTTGATAAATTAATAAGTCAATCATTCAGAACAAGTGATTTTATATGTATAGATAGATCGATAAAGTATAAACGTAACTAAGTTTTATTTTTTTGATATATGTGTAATAGTACTTATTTACACACTTTTCAAAATGTAAAGATAAAGATTAAAATTGTGTCTTTACATCGATCATCAATTGAGTGTATAAATTGAATTTATCTATAACGGCTTTTTAAAAGTGTATCCGACTGTAAGATATAATTAAGAAGCTGTTTACACTGTACGCTTCCGGACCGTTATTTTTTTTAATTCTTGACAGACAATTAGTAACTCGCTTTAAAATGATCCTGAAAAATGTTTGAAACGTCGGGACGATAAACATTAGCGTAGCATTTTTTCCTTTTTAACGCTGCAAGAGCCGCTACGACAAAAACACTGTTATGGTTTACGTCGAAATATGAAATACGTCACCAAAATTTTATTTAAATTGTTACTGCTTATGTCAAAGGGTATTTAATTCATCCTAATTTTTCAACGTATACATTTAAACTTATTGAAAGAAATGTCCATAAATACATTATACATCTATACACAACGCCTATAATATAAACAGGATATTTATTATGTACTAATAATTATTTAGTTAACATTGATCTATATTGCAAATTAAATCATTACATATGGATGATAAGCAATTCTGCGTCAAGCCACACGGACTTCATTTTGAGAAAATGGCGTCTAAAGATGTCAAACCTATTCTTAATAAATTTGTTTGATGACGTATATATTTACCATTTCTTTTATTTTTTAATAAAAGGTATAATTAATAAAAGCGGATTGATATATTTATTATATTATCTAATAAAAAGTTTTTCAAATATTTGATATTTATCGCATAAATTGCAGAATATGGAACGCATTTGAAATTCGAAACAATTAATTAATAGACTTTTTTCCGTATTTATTTAGTTTATATGACTTCAAATTTTTTTGAATAATGTTAAATAGGTGATGCATTATTAAGATACATCAATATCTCTGAAGTTGACTTTTTGTGGATTGACACATTATTGTTTATCAGCATCCATATATTCACGTGCTCTGATTTTTGTATTTGCGTTGTTTAATTGTAGCCATTACGGCTTACGCGTAAGGAGCTAAAATTGCTTGCGTGTATGTTAATGTTGCACTGTATACGGCCGTCATTAATATTAATGCAAATCCGTGCCGAGAATCCTAATGACCCCATGGTTACTGTTTACACGTCTTATTCTTCTTGAATTTCCCTACATGTTATTAGCTTTAAGATAAGAGGTAACTTTAGTGCTGTTACGTAACATAAATTGAATATAATATCCAATTATATTCGTAATGGCCCGCGCAAACAACGGATTTTGCGGAGGACTTAAGTAACCGAGAAAAATTGTATAATTGGTACTTTTAGCCTTCATATACATTATTCGATGCAGCTTTAAACGATCTATTTCGACGAAATTTGAAAGTTTTCCGTAACGTAATTTTCAAATCGCAAAATAAAAATAATAAATTTAGCGCTAAAATTATCCATTAACTAAAAAAACTTATCACCTATGATTAATTTTAGACCGGATTTTATCTAAGATCTGTAGAATCCTTCTTAAAATAAATATACTTAATTCGACTGTGAACGCTTTTATAGATTATAAATTGTTATCAGCATTTCGATGGTTTAAATAAATATCGAATGATTCATATCGAAATAATTTCCAACGAATCAAGTAATACAAAATTCATAGATATAAATCACAATTTCAATCAACGGTTTTCGCTACCTTTCAAGCGGCGAGCGGTAGATGTAATCAGCCTTTTTGAGATTTCGCGGAAATTACGACAGACAGATTAATGTCTGAGCTAATAGATTCAGCCGCATTGTCACTTGAAGGGATTTTTATACAGGTTTTAAGGGATTATGAAAAGTTTTTCTCAACTTTGTTTGAGTATGCGGTGCGGAGGTATTAGGGAAAATATCAGAATTTACAAAATTAAATAATCCGATTTATTGGATACGTTATGATGGATAGACTCGATGTCTTTTGTCATTAAATTTTTTACAAAATTATTTGTTGGTAGCGCGAGAATTACACTTGTAAGTTTTACTTTCATAATTGATATAAAACAACTTTTTACTGTAACAATTACCTAGGTGACCTTATCAAAGCTGTGAGCATTAAAAACAAGGCACTGATAGTTAATTCTTTCATTCTTGGTGTAAAGCATTTAAGATTTTGTATACATTTAACTTTTAGTCCAGGAGGTAAAGGAATAAGTAATAAATAAGTGCCGCCCAGAATTTTTATAGTTACAAGCAATATTAACGGGATTTCTTAGTAGCAGTAGGACACCCTTTCAAGCTGGGAGAAGCGAAAATTTTGGTACCGTACGTTTCTATTAATGAAAATATGATCAAATTTATCTCCTACACTAAAATTAGACAAAAATAAAAAATCTTAAATATTTCCGAAAATAATTAAAAAGAAAAAATTTAGATAGATTTTTGAAAATATATATGTACATTGTTGGTTTTTTTCTAGAAACCAACTTTTACGCTCATATCGGTATCCAAAAATTTGAGAAACATTTTAGCTACATATATTTTTGAAAATATTGTAATTATGAGAAAACCCGAAATACATGTGTATTTTTGACTAAACTTTATGTACAATTGTCGATTTTGATTTTTTTTTATTTAGGAGTTATTGCGATCCAAAACTTCTAGCGTAAATGATCAAAATCGCAAAAATGTACATGTAAACAATTGAAAATCAATATAAACTACAAGTTTTTGAGTAATTATATTGATCCAGTACTTTTAGAGAGCTCCCCAAAATTTAATTTTGGTTATAATTTTTTTTTTGACAGATGGAAAAAAAAATCCAATTTTGTACATGTAGAAATTTTGACCCCAAACAACACTATATGCTTATTACTCCTAGCGCCATTCCCGTTCTTTATATTCGTATACAAAAATTTTTTGTGGGCTGTGTGCCAAATTCAGGATCATCACGTGAAAATGTCAAATCAATCATCAAACAATTATTAATTCTTATTTGAATCAGCAAAGCAGCCATTATAGTTTAAAATATATTAAATTATTCTTTTACATGAACAGTACAAATAAATAATAAAAGTAGATAATTTTTGCAATAAAAATAGATTGGATTTTGATAATATACGTAGGCTTTTTTTTGCCGCGCAAAAAGAAAAAAACTTTAAGGAATATCTCTTCAGAAGTAAGTAAGAAATTCTATAGAAAAATAATAAGCTTAAATGTTTATGTGTTCTTCAAGTATATAATGTATTTTTACAGGTTTTACGATTTGGTTTCCAGTTTCTCAAATTGATGTCATAGAAGGAGGCAGTTAAAACATTATGGCCGGCTATATCGGCTTAAGAGACGTAATAAAAAGTTCCAGAAAGTTCTTTATTTGAATGATTGTGTGCGCTTACGACGATTTGGAGTAAGGGATGTAGAATTGTAAATTACGATTAAAATATTATTTTATTGTATTATATTAAAAACGTATAGGTTATATACAATTTATCTATATTTTTTACAATTTAAGATCTGTTGGTAATTTTGAAAATTTTTAAAAGTATGATAAAGGACATTGTAAAGAGGGTGGCATACTAACATTTATTCCTCATAACCTAATTTATTTATTTTTACAATTTCAACTTTACTTCTTCTAAAAGATAACAAAAAAAAACCTGTCGGGTTTCCCGAGCATAGTTGAATTTTTCTGCAAATTTTGCAATGCAGTTGCTGATATGTTTTCTTTTTAACAAATTCGTTAGGTCTCCCTGTTTCAGATTTCTTTCTACTGATCCATCTTCATGTGTACAAAATTTATTCAATTTTGTCGTTTTTACTTACTAGCTATCCTTTGCGGTTTCACTCGCGTTTCTGGTTACTGCTTCGCTCCTATGAGTCATTGCGTGATGTTAGCCCATAGCCTTCCTCAAAAAATAAACTATCCAACACAAAAACAATTTTTCAAATCGACCAGTAGTAACTAAAATTAGCGCGTTCACACAAACAAACAAACACTTCAGCTTTATAAAATTAGTATAGATATACGCTAAATTAAAAAAAAATCCGATATAGTATATTTTCTAAAATAAATTTAATAGATGTAAAAATTCACTAAACGCTTATTTCGCTTAATATTCTCCGATATTCTTTCAAGTTTTCAAGGTAGGGTTATTCCATTATATCAAGAACATTTGCTGACCTTCACCATGCTAAAGGTTAATATTACACTTCATATTTTAAATTATTTCTATATAGAATAGAGCCATAAAAACCTAATCTCGTTACGAGTAGTATTATATCTATGATATTCAATTAATATATTATTATAGCGAGTAACTATGTAATGGTTAAATAAATGGTATGTAAATGGCTTGACGATGTATTGCTTAGCACCGTCCAGTTGTAGCCCGTGAAACAGGCCTTTAGTTTTGTTATTTACTTCAATTCACATAATTATTACTGTACTACCATATTTTTTGGGTATGTTCCGAGCTAGTGGTCAATGCTGATGACATCTCAGATAGCTATTTTAGCCAACGATGAGGTACGCGATGTTAAAATTACGCATTAGTCCATTCGCTGTCGAATCAAGGTATAAATACCGACCACTACCAATAACCGACAAGGTATAAATACAGACCAATACTGGATTCAAATTTCAAATTCGAAATATACTTTATCCAGAGCACTTCCGAATAGTCAAGTTACAGGTCTATTGTTTTAGATTTTTATGAAGCTACCACCGGTTCACAATGTGGATTATATTTCTGAATATGCCAATTGAACGCTGAGAAGTAATATTGTGTCAAGCCACACGGACTTCATTTTGAGAAAATGGCGTCTAAAGATGTCAAACCTATTCTTAATCAATTTGTTTAAAGTCGTATGTATCCATTTTTCTTTTTTATTTCGATAAAAGGTATAATGAATTTAAAGCGGATTGATATATTTAATGTGTTATCTATTAATAAGTTTTTCAAATATTTGAGATTATTGTGTAAATTGCTAAATATGGAACCCACATGAAATTCGAGATATTAAATTAGGAAACTTTTTTCAGTATTTATTCAGTTTAGATAACTTGAAAATATTTTTGATAATGTTAAATAGGTGACGCATTATCAAAATACAACAAAATCTCCAAATTTGACTTTTTGTGGGTTGACACATTGTAGCTTATCAGCATCCAATTTTATAGTTATATTTATATTAGTCGTGGATAGGCAAATATTTAAATATTTATAATTTCGTAAATTCAAAAATGGAATGACAGTGTTACTTTAGTTAAAATAGTTATTATTCATAAAATTATCAGATTCGTTTTAGAAGTTTGCTTGAATTTGTAGATTGTTTGAAAATATCGATTTTATTGAAGAGTATATTCGATTTCGACAATCGAGTCCTGCGGTTGAAAATAAAAATCGGACGTCTGTTATCTAACTCGTCAGTCCTGTCCGCTTTTTAACGCCCTTGTATCGAATAAAAATATTCATAAATATGCATCAAACGCCTGCAGCTATAGAGAGAGCAACAATAAACTGTTGTATAGTGTCTAACACTTGTTTATATAGTCGTTATTTTATTCACTTATTAATAAAAAGATAATTAAACGTTGCATTGAAAGAATGTATTTAGGTATAAATGTTCATATTAATCAAAATGTAATAAGCGCTTTCAGTTTTAAGCTGTTAATTCTATGAACTGCGTAGGTGTAACGCTACGCTAATTATGCTGCGCTACGATCAACTACAAACTTTGTAGCACATACTCGTAGACAGCGCTACGATGCTACGTCTTTACGTCTTATTTAAGTAACGTTTATTTCTTCTAGCTTTTTCGCTGTTATTTTTACAGATAATATGAATCGCTAAACAATAAACTAAAATTGACGCTATAATTCGAAAGTATAAGTTAAATCGATAGAGTACTGGTATAATTTTCACAGCGTCTTCATCCATATAGAGTCTTAAGGATCGATTTAGAGTTCCTATCCAGTATCACAACGTCGTTTAAGATAACCCAACAATGCGCTGCGGAACCATTTATTCGATAGTGTTGCTATACAAAGGTTGCCACGCTTTCAGTGTTTATGATAGTCTGTGAAAGAGTACCCATCAGAGAGCGTAACTTTCTTATATATTTTTAACATAGTCCTCCTTTATACACAAGGAGTTATTATTTTATAATCTACATTTTTTTAAATATACTAGACGATTGACTTGAATGTATTTTATTGTTAGGTAAAGATTTTGAAAATAAACGGTTCAGTATTATCAGCTTATGATGGTTATGGTTTCGACTTGACATTTTGCGTTACCAATTTTGTTTAAAGTGATTCATAGGATATTTGAGCATATATTAAGTTTGTTATCGGTCGACGTTTAATCAAAAGATTAAGTATTTATAGTCTATATTAAAACTGATTAACATAACATAATTCGGTACACCGTATCGCCATTAAAGCTTGCTAGCTCATGGCAAAGAGGCATAAATCTCAATCATAATTTGTGTGCGTCAGGCGTGGGCCAGCGGACCAATGATTGATGGGCCCTGCCCGCGCGCTCATTCCAAATTCAAACTGGCCAACCAGAGCGTGGTCGACTTGCAAAATGGCCGACAATCAATTTGCGCGCGAAATTTATTAAAAATCTATTAGCTCGACTCTAGTTTTTTGGAATCGTGACATTCAATTTATTGTTATTTGATGACAAAAGTGAAAATAACGGCCAGTATTGTAAGTTAAGTTTTATGTTCATTTGCACATTTAAACCGACTTCCAAAAATGAAGGAGGTTCTTAATTCGTTTTGTTAACCGATTTGTTTAATTATTTTTGTTTGAAAGGGAATTTTCATCAAAATCGGTTTAGTACTTTCGATCCAAAATCAAAATAACTGGAATAAATGTTATTACAAAAAAAGAAATCACGTATTTTACTTATGCTATTGGTTTTCCATTTTCAAAAAGTCTTGTTACATACATATCGTTTTAGCGACAAAGAATACATAACTTAAAGAAATCATGTAATCTGAAACGAAACATAATACAAACAAGAAAAATATTATTTGTAGTCTACGGAATAAAAACAATTCGTAAGCTAATATATTCTAGTGTTGCGATGTAGGTCGCGTACTGCCTCGAGGGGTAAAGTTCGCGAATATATTACTTTTTGACGTACAGTAGCGCTCACAAATGTTAAAATGTTCACTTTGTCAAGCCACGTTAGCAATTAAATGCATTTTTTTTTCATACTCACATAGTTATGATCTCTTTTTTAATGTGCATTACTGGTAGTGGTATAATTAAAACACTTTTTAATTTTGTTCTTAAAAAGTTACAACAGTTGAAAATTATCATCAATTTAAAATTGTTGTTTTATAACTAGACGTGTCTCGCGGTCGTACTTGTCATTTATCTTTACTAATATTACAAATGCGATAGTAACTCTGTCTGTGTGTTACGTAATTACGCCTAAACTACTGAACCGGTTTGAATATTGAATTTTGTAGAGAAATAATCTAGAGCTTGAGAATGGACGTAGGCTATTTTTAATGTAACTATGATTAGCAGATGCATCATCCATATTAATATTACAAATGAGTGTGCTGTGTTTGTCCGTCCGTTTGCTTGTTAAGCGTTGAATCCGTGAACCGAATTTAATAAATTTTGGTATAGATATAGATTAGAACTGGGCTACGTTGTGTTGGGAAAATAAAACGTCAAAGAGGGTGAAAGAGGGGATGAAAGTTTTAAAGGAGACAAAGCGGGGACCAACTAGTAGTCTATAAGTTTTTACGTTTCAAACGTCGTCTCCAATAAAAGGATAACCGTTTTTTTTTATCGGTCAGAGAGTTCGATTGGTATGTTTATACAAAATAGAACCCAGTGGTCGAAATTCGATCTTAATGTGACCACAGATAATATATTCTACATTTTACCATAGACTTTTAACGATAAACCATAGGGTATATTTACGTGTGTGTGTCAAATACAAGGTATGTGTAATAAATTTTTAAGTGTTTTTTTATGCATAATTAAAAAAAAATTAGCATTCGGCTCTTCTTTTCTATCTAAACTATGTGTGCAAAATTTTATACTCCTCCGTTCGCGCAATTTTCGTAAAAAGGGGTGCAAACTTTATGCTTCACGTATTAATAAATAGGTGAAAAACTTTGTAAATTGACATATACATAAATGTAGATATACAAATTTTCATTATTATGAATTGACTTTTAAAGTTCTTGATTCGAATTTTTTTATGTGTGTTATCTCATAATTCCATCGTTTTGGTTTCAATTTTTTTTAATTTTATTTTCAGGGTATACGTTAAGTTAGATCCTTATAATCAGTTTAGTAATTTTCTTAACTATAATAAAAGTATTCGTAATATTCGTATTTTTCTTTTAAAATCAATATTTTTAGGAAGTCTTAGTTATTTTGTACGTTTTCATTTCGTATCGACCTTTGTTTAACGCCCAAACAGCGTTACTAACTTTGGCAATTTTAACGTTTCTGACCACTACACAGGGTCGCTCAACAAATGTTGCTTACGCCGTGTGAATTGGATATTGCTCGGAATGTTTGATCAAAGTTGAACCAAAACTGTATATTAATAGCTCAGTGGCCCGACTTCGACACCTTCGTGCACAACTTCGCTGGAACTAATCTTCGAGTCAGATATTACGAATATTCAATTCCAGTTAGCTATTTGTTTAAATGTTCGTTACAGTAAATTGTTCTATATATCATTTTACGTGGTAAATTTAGCTTTTTTGTGTGAAATTACTAATGGAATTTAGGTGGAAATAGAAATATTTATTAACATTATGAAGTAACCTCTCAAACAGCGGTAAAACAAAGCAATGTTTGCAATATCAAAAGATTTACAAATGTGTTGCCAGATTTTTAATAAATTAATGAAATAATGAAGGGTATACCGTTTTATTTTTATTCTTCGTTAGCTGCATTACGTAAAAGAAGATTATGTGATATTTCGGAATATAAGCTAGTTCCGTTTCGAGTTTACTTAAATAAATTGCGTGATTACGCTTTAAAGAATTAACAAAACACACGCAGTCAATTACAAACATTCACACACATACCATCAATTTGATAGATCATCATAATCCAAAAACAAACAAAACAAGAATTTTTCATTAAACTCCATTTAAAAAGTATTCACGTATTGCGTGAACTTCTTTACGTGAAATTAAATGCATTTCTCGAGTGTGAATAGATAGTAATTGCATTTTATTTTACTAAAAGCAACAAAGTAACAATGGATTAATGTCACACTGAAATTCCGTGCAAAGAGACGAGAAAGAACTCTCTTAACAAAAGAGATTAGAACGCAATCCCGCCTTTAAAAATAAAACTATATTTTTTCATCTGAACGATTTTTCACTCAAGAATTAACGGGTTTGTCGAAATATTGGCTTGAATATGACGATAGTGATACGTAATAAGTGTACTATTCAAGTAATAACGAAATTACATTACTTGGATGCTAATAAGTGGTGGCAATAATGTGTTAACTTACAAAAAGTGGAGTTCGGAGATACTGATGTATTCTGATTAGGCGTCATGTACATATGTAACATTAAAAAAAAAAAATTCAAGTCATTTAAACTAAATAAGTGCAGAAAAAAGTTTCTTAATAGAATGTTTTGAAAAAATCTTTTTGTGTTGGATAGAGTATTTATTGAAGTAGGATATTTGTTATATTACCTCATGCTAGGATTACGAGCGAAGCAGTAACCATAGACGCGAGAGAAAACGCGAGAAGAAACTAGTTAATAAATAACCGTATAAGTAAAAATTTCTAAACACATTCTTAAGAGACTATCACACTCTCAAAGGATCAATCAACGTCAACACTTTATGTAAGATCAACATTAAACATATTAAAACATAATATTTTATTAACACCATTTAAATATAAAGGAAGCCCTAATATAAAATATCATACATAAAAACAAGAAGCGTAACTTCCATCAGCCATAAAGCAACGACGCGTCACCCTTTTAATCCTATAAAATTTATGTTTCAGATGAGGCTTCGAAACGCATTATTATTTAAAGGAGGATCTGTCTCCGGACTAGCCTGTCGTTGCTATGAACAATCTATTAATAAATTAAACCGGTTCCTTTGGGATCCTACGCCGACGCGACCGGTTTACGAAATGGTAAACTATTGACAGATTAATGGCTAATATTCTGTGTTAAATTTTTGATAATAATAGAAGCGAAGAGACCTATAATGTTATTCTATAGAATAATGATTTATTTTTACGGGGTAATTTAATAAAATAATACCTCTTTCATTGAGGTACCTCTTTAAAATAAACTTTTATTAGTAAATAATTTATTATTTAGTATTAACAGTCGGATATGCTGAGGACTAGCAATAGTAAATTGACAAGTCTTTTATTTTTGCATATATATATATATATATATATATTACAGAAATATATATCTAGATTGCAAAAAATATCGTAGTGACCAAATATATTTGACACTAGCTTGGTGCCCGAAACTTTGTTACGAAAAATTAAAAAGAAGAAAATTTCTAAAAAAATTAGCCTTAATTACTTTTTATAACATAATGTACCTGCTAGTAAAAGGAAAATATCGTCAAAATCGGTCCAGGATTTTCAAAAAATTACGTAAAATAATTTTTTAAAATAGAAATTGAAAAATGTTACATTCTCAATACAACTTTCCATTTTCTTTCTCACTACCTTAAGTTTTTCGCAAGAAAAAGTATGTCCATCTTCAGGGTTTTAATTAAATTTATACAATAAATCATCAAAATTGGTTCAGCGGTATAATCCTAAAAACTACACAAACAGACAGATGTACTTTTACATTTATACATATTAGCATGGAAGTATTATGGCAATCAGTGGTTCAAAAGAGCATTCGTTTTCTCGTTCAGTTTTTCAAATTAAGCTGGATTATGCCTTGTCGAAGCTGTCCATTTTATCTTAATGCGGATTATAAGAATATTTCACTTAGAGTTTCCATTGAGTTATGCACCATTGATGTATGTAATTTATTATCACAAGTTCTGAGAAAAAACGTAAATCCTTAGGCTTACACTTGTAAGTTTTGTTTACAAATATTTATAATATTTACATAAGTTGTTTATTTATACAAGACAAGATAAAGAGATATGTTTCATTTACATGTAAACGAATTTCCTTTTAGTGCCTTATTTTTGACACTTACAACTTTTGTAAGGTTATTTTATAACATTTACGAGATTAAAAATTACAAGGATAATTAATGCCTTAAAAATGTATTCTTATAGAGCATATTTTAACAGCTGCTAGGCGCGCAACTTTGTCCACTAGAACTATGGAATTTGAATATGAAAATAGTTTTTTGACTAAACGCTAGTAACGCTTTAACTTTTAGAGATAAAACTATCCTAAATCTGTGTATAGTGACTAGCATACGGAGTTTCACTGAAATATGTCATAAAAACAGGCACACGATAATTAAAAGGAAGCTTTCTCCATATTACTTGTAATTAATATATTTCTTTTGGGGCCCTATACGAGTTTTGTGTCATAGACGTGCATATGTGTAAATAGAAAGATATAAACACAATAATAGTAAAAAATAACAATCGAGTTTTTTGCCGGTTCTTGTCGGTAGAATCTATCGTTATCGGTGGTAGCTTCAATAATTTATTTATTTTTTGTTTCTATTCTGACGATTCAAATCGGTTTTAAAATCAAAATAACTGGAATAAATTTGTCATTCAAGTTAATGAAATTTTTTATTTTGCTTATTAAGTCATTTAATTTTAAGTTTTGTTATATATTTGATTAACTTAAAACTATAAGATCCTGGATTATATTAAATATTGTTAAGTAATAAACGTAGACATTCTTGAAAGGAAGTTTATTTATAAAGGAAATAATTAATTTAGACAAATAATATGGACCTATTCGCTTTTAAGTGGAAAAGATCGGTAGATTTAATTTATCATAAAATTGAGTAACTGACAGGTACAGGATTAAGGAAATGTTCGCGATCATGAAAGAATTTATCCGGCGAAAGTGATAAGCAGTAGCGGAGTTGAAAGGTATCATTTATCATTTCGTAACATGCAAACGATTTATTGCGCTTTCATTTAATAATTTCAATTATTAGTACCTTTAAAAGATAAGGCTTTATGGATGAATCAACCCCTCTTTACCCTTCTCTTAATATAATTCGCCCAATCGAGTATCAAAGTAAAATAAACTATTCAAACAGCCTTTCTACTCATAATTGATTTGTCCATTTTAATTGTAATCATTCAAATTGCGAAACATGTTGGCGTAATAATTGCAAATTCAATACCATTGGCGATTTCCGATTATCGATTCTCGATTGGTGAGTTCTAATTAGGCTACTTTTTTTAGGATTTTAATACATATCGCCTCTTTGCTTCAATATTCGTTTATCGTGTTAATATGACTTTAGTAACTTTTTACCAAAGGCCGGCAACGTACCTGCGACTTTTCTGATGTCACAGATGTTCATTGTCGTAGTAATCATTTAACATTTCAATTGTTACAAGTTTGACCGCTACGAGTGTCTGTCAGTGGCACCGTAGCTCCTAAACGGGTGAACCGATTTGAATGCAATTTTCTTATTTGAAAAAGAGCTTTTCTACCGATGGTTCTTGTATATGTTCTACCAATAAATATGTCCAGCCATTTCAAGATTGTGAGCTATTTTCTCTACTTATTTTATACATAAAATTTTACTTATTACACTCATGAAGTAAAGAGGCGATATGTACAAAAGCGCCAAGATTTGTTTTCCGCACATCGTTTATTAATTACGCATATTCGTTTCACGGGGCTAACGAGACGGTAAATTTTGAAAAACACCCGACCCCGACGAAGGTCCGACAGATACGGTTGGCAACAATTACGTAACTACTAATACAATACTCTATAATTAGAGGCATAAGATCCAAATTACGAAAAACGTATACCATGGAGGTGGGGTACAATTAAAAAGCGGAATGTAAGCCGGGGATTAACTGACCTAGAAATAATGAGGCGAATCGCTGAATAATAAGGTAATGTTGCATATTTTACTTTTATACTTTGTTTTGTGAAACAATAAAGATTTTTTCTTTAATCAACGCGTTTCGTGAATGAAGATTGTTACTGTTCTATTGAGGGAAGTTTAATTAAAAACCTGTTCGAATAATATAAATTAACTTTGGAATAATAGTCAAATGCCTCCGAACTTGTATTATTTATGTTAAAAAGTAATATTATATAAAAATGTTTATATTATTGTTTTAATAACTACAGCAATAACATCAAAGTAATACAGAGAGAGTCTTAGTACTGTACAACAATATTAGAAGCGTTGTCGCTTTAAGACAATCTTTGGTACAAAACATATTAACCTCATTTTGAAGGAATGCGTCAAGTTTCATTATCTATAAAATAAAATAAAATAAAGTTTACATCATTTAGAATTCAAGAACGGCTGGATTAATTATTATGAAGTTTGATTTATTGGATTTGTCTCAATTTCGAATAACTAATAAAAATTTGAAAAATTCACAAAAAAGTTACGAAAAAAAAATATTTTCTATTTAATGGCTTATAAGTTAACGAAACATTTATTGATTCTGATATGTAAAACTCATTTATATTTAATATAACGGATCTTATCGCGGTAACTAATGATAGTAATACCTTTTTATTGCCCGATGTTACGACGAAGTTGCATTCGTAGTGGTGACTTTGCTCAATAAAAAAGGTATTACTACCACTAGTTATCGCGATAAGATCCGTTATATTGAATATGAATCGTATAAATCGCGAAGTTTAAAATATATGTAGTATATAATGTAAAACTCAGCATTAAGTGAAAACATAAATAAGTATTTTTATTATCAAATCAAAAAGGGTGATTTTTCTGGAGGGCAAGCAAGGGTTATTTAATGTCATAAAAATTACTTTACTACATTTTTAGGTTTTTCGTAGACTGTGAGCTTTTGTTTTGTTTTGGACCTTAACAAGTCCCAAATGTGAGCAAATAACAATCTCTTTACTTTACATAATTTATTTCTTACTTTATACCACTAAAATAAGTAAGCTTTTAAATAAAACTAGACAATTGAAACAATACCATTTGACCAGATCTTTCCATAGAAGCAAAAGAACAAAAACAAATGAAATCCCGTGTCCAGACAGCATTCAGATGTTATCACTGCACTAACTAACCGAAGTTATCCTAGAGCGGGCCAAATAAAAGAACTATATAAGGAGTTAGAACTACTCGACTTGGGTTTTGTTAACTTTACAGTTAGCGTTCATTCAGAGCTACGTAGTGACTATTGGCTACAAATGGTTACTTTAAAACTACCGTGAACAAGAATTATGTCGCTATTGAAATAGCTCTTTCAAAAATTGTTATAAGGTTAATTTGTATGATACAGAATTTAAATGAGATAGTGGTTAATTTAATAACTTTTTATCAAAGCAGGTTAATATATAGAAGAGTAATGATTTGATTGTTTATAATTGAACGAGTATTGTAATAAATTGTATTTATTGAATTCATTTTTAAATTTTAATTGATTTTATAGATATTTGGCGAAAGTTTGGAGGGTAGGGATTAATATTTCTTTAATGAATCTTCTTCACATTTCAATTACACATAGCACTACACAATCATAATCTGTGCTCAAAATAAAAAATATGTTTTTATTTTGACAATGTATTTGATTTAATTTTTTACAAGTAAAGTGCCTACGAAAATTACAAAACAAAATGTTAAAACGTGCGTGGTTTTATAAAAGAGTTTTGAACTAAGTTAGATGGCAAATTTTGAAAGAGAAACAATAAAATGTTAGTTACAAAATTTAATGTAACATTGAATATTAGTAAATTTTTTTTCTAATATTATATGTTTCTTTGTATTTACTTAGGAGGACGGATCAAGTAGTTCTTATTATCTCTCCTCTGAAGCCCATCTATATCAAAGTTACCTCCATCAGATATCGTCATTATAAACCTATCAAGTATCTAAGTTATGTTAATTACGTTAACATATGTTTCAACTCATCAACTCTGTAGATATGAAAATAAACTTAGCACAGCAAAGTGGAACAGCCCTAAAAACTCGGTTTAAGTGTCACTCCAGGCTGTTCTGAAGCCGGCTAACTTTCTACAATAAGAAAACCGATAGAGTAACAAGTCGGAAAATTCTCTGCTCGTTTTAACCGCAGCGTCTGGAATCAGGTTGGAGATATCGAGACGAAATTTTCTAGTTTGTTACTTTAGAATGACACCGCTCGAAGATTGGATTATATATTAAGTATCATCTCGATTTTTATTCGGTTTCATGAATAGATCGTTTCGTTTAAGTTATTAAACGATTTGCTAGGATGGGTACAGCTCGTGAAATATTCAGCGAAATGATCTAGAAAGTAAAAGTAAATGTAATTGCTACATTTATACTATTGAGAATACTTATTGTAGTTATCGATGAAGAAATAATTTGTTTTGTAATATTATCTGCCAGTATTCATTCACGTATGAGGATTGAAATGAAATGAATTTTTATAAATATATATAATAGTAATATTATTACTTCAATAATTATCATCATTTCATTAATTAATATATACATATCAAGATCTTTTAAATACTTAACTGATAAAATATAATTTGGAATAACCGTTACGACATAACATACGTAATTTATTTAGTTTATATAAGTATATATATGGTTTATATAAATTATTTACTATAATAACCAAAGTACATGCCGTCACAGGTGCGGGGATATTGAGTTTAGTGTATTAGTGTCAGACACGATATTATGCAAATCAGTGTACGAGCTGGCAAGTTTTGGAAATTTGGTTTAATGTCATCCGACACTATTAAACTTGTGTAACATACTAAAGTAGGTACATCTTGTTATGTTGATAATATTAATATAGTGTTCACCCAATGATCGAAAGTGGTTCATAATCAGTATTGAAATTAAAAGAAAATATTTAACCGTTTTGTATTTTAAAGCATTTTGCTACATATATAAAAAATGAACCCTTATCAAATTTTTTTATTAAGCTTCTGGTAAAATAATTTATCAAAAGTGACTAAATAAAAAAGGCATGAATTAACAAGCAAATAAGAAGAGAAAAGATAATGGGCTGTTTTAATTTGTCTATCTACATTTATATTATAAAGCTGAATAGTTTGTTTGTTTGTTTGAACGCGCTAATCTCAGGAATTACTGGTTCGAATGGAAAAATTCTTTTTGTGTTAGATAGTTTATTTATTGAATGAGGAAGGGTATAGGCTATATTATATCACGCTTCGACTCAGGAGAAAAGCTGTAACAGGGGGCAGCTAGTTTGTAATATACACAGATCCATATTGTATATACTATTTACATATTACCAATAAACACAAATCGTTTGAAAATATCAACTAAGATTAAATTAGGAAAAAAACTTTATTTTCTATGTCTATAATGAATCGATTAACGTAACTATAAAAAGATTTTTTATCTGTAAAAGTCGTATGACAGATGGTATAATTATTTTCTCCTTTGTGTTAAAGTGTAAACAGGCTTGTACGATAAAATACCTTGGCTTTTCTAAAAATTAAAAGTGTAATTCAGCAACGTAATTTGCGCTTTATTGTTTTATTATTTATTTTGAACTATTGTAAGATAATACGTTTCCTTAAATATTTTCATTTTAACATAATTACCGTTATTACGTATAGAATTTAATTACTTTTAAAGTATTAATCATTACTTGTTTTATAAAATCGAAACAATCTTAGTTATATGTATTCATATTTTTCATTATAATACAAAAAAATATATGAACATTTTATTTTTAAACTTGAAATATTAAGTCTTTTATTGTGTATCGATTCACAGATAACGTAACATTTAATTTAGAATATTGTAAGTATTCCGCAAGTGACAGCTGGCCCCCCATCAATTATGGTATCATGCAATACTACAATTACGAGGATAATCCGTCAATCGACGGTAACCACACACTTGAAGGGGACTCGAAACGCTTCACAGAAAACTTTAGATGGAATATTTGATTACAAAGTATGATAAGTTTTGCATGATATTAGATTTAGCATTTTTAAAAGTAATTTATTATTTATCAGCTGCAACTCGCAACTTTGTTTGCGTCGAATATTTACATTAAGTAGCTTAGTTTTACGAGTAATAATGGATTTTTCATAGAAATTTTCATTTCCTTTTTCTCCCTCTACTAGTTTTTTTTCGCGACCAAAAATGGTTTAAGTAATTCTCCTAAGTCCTATTTAAAACTAAAAATCAAAATTTTTGCGGTTTATATTTCAACTTGAAAAACACACATAAAGACAGATAGAGGGACAGGGTTTCACATTTATATTATTAGGATTAGCTGCACCTAAAAGTAACATTAAAATAGAATTAAAAAAATTGATAATTTCTGATATTACCGTGTTCAATCAAACAAACTCTTCATCGATATAATATTACTATAAAAAAAAAATTGATATAATTTATTAAAAAAAATATCGGTAAATATTTTTACGTCCAATCTTTTTTCTGAACAAAAAGGGTTCGTTAGTAGTTCATACCTCACAAATAAAAGCGAAAAATAATATTACAGATAAAAGAAAAAAATATATACATCATAAAGTATCGCAAAAAAGATAATCCTTATCAAATTACGCGCCAAATGTATCCAGAGCGACCGCCGCCATTTTATATTCAATTGCTATCACAAAATGGCGCGCGTTATTGATATGTGACAAATAAAGCAATAACATCGCAGTACATTAGAGGGTTTCAGACATAATCTTGACCGATAAGGAGAGCGCACGGCCGCCATTACATTTATTGTTAAGCTGCAGGGGGCGATATAAAGTGAACAAGTGACAGGATTGCCTAAATGCATTAAACATGTATATAAAGTACCTATGTATGCTTTTGTTTTGTATTGGAGATATAGATAAAATGACGTGGATATAAACATACGTTTGTTTAACATTATGATATGTGAAATAATTTTATAATGTAAAATAAAATGGTAAAAATTTAAAAACAAAATCCTTTAAAAGTAGACAAAAAAACATCTTGAATTTGCCGGACCGATTTTGGTAAAACATTTCTAAAAACCATCGCTAGAAAACCCTCTTTCAAATAAAAATAGGCATTCAAATCAGTTCACCCGTTTAGGTGCTACGGTGCCATAGACAGACACACATAGCGGTCAAACTTATTACACTTATTAATATTATTCATATTTTTGCACCGGAGGTTAAAAAGAGTGACTCTTATTATGGAGTTGCTTGCTGGTTCTCTTCAGAAAAACCACATTCCCAACAATTGACAGCTTAACATTATTCATGCTGATAAGCAATAATGTGTCAACCCACAAAAAGTCAAGGCTTGACATAGTATAGCGTATCAGCGTCCATATGGACGCTGATAAGCAATACTGTGTTAACCCACACAGACTTCATTTTGAGAAAATGGCGTTTGAAGATGTCAAAGCTATTCTTAATAAATTTGTTTGAAGATGTATATATTCATCTCTTCTCTTTCTATTTTGATAAAATGTATAATGAATTAAAAGCAGATAGATTTGTTTAATGTGTTATATAATAATAAGTTTTTAAATATTTGAGATTATTTTATAAATTTCAAAATATGGAACGCATCCGAAATTCGAAACATTGAATTAAGAAACTTTATTCCATACTTATTCAGTTTAGATGACTTGATTTTTTTTTGAATAATGTTAAATAGATGATGTAGTATCAAAATACATCAATATCTCCAAATTTAACTTTTTGTGGGTTGACACATTATTGCTTATCAGCATCCATATATGAAACACTATTCGAGACTTGGCGATTCCAAATTTTGTAAAAATGTGTATTTAAATCTATTCATAAAGTGTTACAATGTATTTCGTAGTAATGTTCTAATAACTTTTATTGTATATATTATTGCAGTACAGATTATAACAAGCCACTAGATTTGAATATCGATCTAAATACAAAGGGAATGTCGTATGCCTCAGTATACATCAATGCGAGGCTTATCCAAGCATAACTAGCCCTTGTGGTGGCTATTAAGCTAATTTGTAAAGGGAATAGTGACGTGTATGGTAATTTATTATAATACTTGCTTTTCAATTTTGATATTTATTTTATTTTGTATTTAGAACGAATTGGTGAGCTAACAATTTAATTTGCTTATTCTTTAAATTACATAACATAAGATGGTGATTTTGACCATAAATTGTACTAGATTATAAGTGATTTTTATTTTTATCCGTAAATATGAATAAAAAAGGTTTTTAGCGTTATATTTAGAATTCATTGATTACCGAGAATTAGTTTATTTCTTATATCAAGGAGGAACAATAATTCAAAACGAAGTAAATTTTTTTTGCAAAATTTTATGGCGAAATTTAGTTCAACGTATTAGGTCTTTCACTACTCACTTTGCGCTGAAGATTTTAATATTGTAACCAAGATCACGTACCTGAAAAATAAAAAGAATTTTATTCTTATATTATATTTCTCTTCAATATCATAAATGTATTTTACCGGCTAACAGTCTGCTTAAAAATATTATTAACTAGCTTCGCCAGTATTAATGAAGGTTTCGTTTAAATAAAACGCATATAAACTTATTATATAGCCTATTACCATCTTGAATAATGTACGATTTAAGTAGTACAATAATTTTTAACAGGTTAACTGGTTCCGGACTTCGTCGCTATAACTATATTATAATAGTCAAAATAAAAATAAAAAAAATACTTTATACAAGTAGGCTTTTAAAAGCACTTTTGAATCGACAAAACAAATAAAAAGTACTTAAATTAAGGAAAAGCTACCACCGATTCGGAATGTAGATTCTACCGAGAAGAACAGGCAAGAAACTCGATAGGTACTCTTTTAAAATTGTATTATTAAGTATGTACATTTAAAAATTACAAATGTGTATATTAAACATGCATAATTATTAATAATAGTATATAGATTTGATAATTACATTAGCAAATAATTAAATTTGTAAAATATATAATTAATTGATATTCTTATACTATATGAATATACTCTAAAACTATATGATATCGCAAAGAAATGTAAAAATAGTTTTACAATTTAAGGCAGTTGTACTGTTTTATTTAAAAACAAAAAATCTCTCAATACGAAGACATCTGATAACCAATCAAAACAAAAAAAAAACAAACAAAACTCGAAATAGCGAATAATAACACATAAGTCCGCAATACGGTAACGAAAAATATCCAATTCGGTTCCATCTTAGAAATTTACGACAAAAACACGCAGCACCGAGATTGCAAGCGCCGCGGGCTCGTAAAGTAAATCAAAAATTAATTTTATGTGTCTCTCATTCTTATGATGTTCTTGTTCAGACTCTTAGAGAGTTGAGTGGTTTTACTTCGTAATATCAATCTGACGAATCACGTAAAAGTGTAGCTGGAGGAATCTTTAAGCACTCGTGTTTAATATCGTGAATTAGGGTAGTTATCGTTGAAAATTATTTGGTAGACATGTTCTTATAAGTGGTTATTTCTAGAATATCTTGATTATTTAATATCAATCTAGATTTTAAAAAAAGCTTGAAATAGTTGGCAAACGAGCGGCCGGACACGAGATATAAAGTGATCACCGCCGCTCGTGGACATTTGCAGTACCAGAGGAGCCACATATACGTTGCCAATTTTATCTATACAAATATTATAAAGCTGAAGAGTTTGTTTGTTTGTTTGAACGCGCTAAACTCAGACACTGGTTCGAATCAAAAATATTCTTGTGTTAGATAGTTTATTTATTGAGAAATACTATAGGATATATTTCATCACGCTATGACTCATGGGAGCGAAGCAGTAACCATACACGGGAGTAAAACCGCAAGAGACAGCTAGTATTGAATAAAGGATGATTGGCATCAGGAAGTGAGGAAACTCTCTGACTCACCGTACAAAATGGCGCTATATTGTTACTTTACGCCGATCTTCTGCGAGAGTAAAGTACTGCCCTGGATGAGCCAGCCCGTATACAAGCTTTAGTCAAAGGGTTAAAGGTAGCTTCTACCTCAATAAAAATAAATAAATACAATAAATAAACGCATCACACTTAACGGCTCGCATTAAGATCTCATGGCCTTGTGTCGGGGGTCCGGAAACACACACAACACTAACACAGACACCCAGATCACGAAAAACATCCGTATGGCCAATACAGACTTTTTGCCGTAAGCGGAGATCGAACACGCGACCGCGGACCACTGCACCAATCCGTTTGCCAAATTATTTTATTAACGTACATATATATGATGAATTCCAGAAAAATTATGTATCATAAACGGACATAGCCTCATTGTAGTTTACTATACGGATAGATATAAAACACTATTATCTTTCAGACTCGAATCATTTCAAGTTTTCAAACAAAAGCCAACTCAGTTGCAGGTAAAATTCATTTCTTTGCCAACTCGCCTAGTTCTTTGAATTATCTTAATTAACGATAGCACACTCGAATTAATCGCTATTTTAAGTTTGACGGATAAAATCTTCCTCGTGTTGGAAATTCTTTGAAACTATTTGATGAAAGTTTTCGAACGAAGAATGTTCTGATTGAAACGTTCTTGGATCGATGATTATAATATTAATTCATAATATATTAATTAATGTATAGTTATGGGCTGAGGCTGAGTTCACATGAGATTGTACAGCACGTTTTTGACATATACGAAATAAAACACAATCGGCTGAATGTTCATGCATTCGTGTATAAAATAATAGTCGCCATTTTCTTTACTATAAATGCCTTAACGTTCAATCGACTAGCTTGAGAACTCCGGATAGAATTTTCATTAAATACGGTTTAGATTTTACAATCGAAATGTCAGGAATAATTATGTTATGTTATTTTAATAAACGTTTCTTTTTTTATTTTTATAAAATAAAATCATGTTTATTACATTCAAAGTATTATTACACAAATGGTGCCATACATATAAACAGTCATGTTAATGTTCCAACTTATTTCGTAATATAATTTTAGGAAAGCAAAAATGCATAAATATAAGACCTACTCATAATCTATATATAGGTATATAAATAAACCATTATTTTCCTCGGTCACGCCATAACTTTGGAACGACTTTACAGACTTTGTTTATCTTTTTGTTAAAGTTTTCTAATACTTCGTAGAAGGTTCTTACGGAAAAATTTAATGAAGTTGCGCAGAAAATTAGAAAATAAAAACTTAACGACTATATAAATTTTTCTAACCAACCTCAACCGTTTGACGTAACAGTCGTTTGACAGTTCACTCGAAGTACAGTTCGTTCGTTGCAAACATCGATTACCAGCTGCATATATGGACGCTGATAAGCAATACTGTGTCAAGCCACACGGACTTCGTTTTGAGAAAATTGCGTCTAAAGATGTCAAACCTATTCATAATAAATTGTTTGAAGACGTATATATAATAATAATAAGTTTTTAAATATTTAAGATTATTTTATAAATTGCAAAATATGGAACGCACCTGAAATTCGAAGCATCGAGTTAAGAATCTTTTTTTCATCCTTATTTCGTTTAGATGACTTGAAATTATTTTGAATAATGTTAAATAGGTGACGTAGTATCAAAACACATCAATATCTCCAAATTTGACTTTTTGTGGCTTGAAACATTATTGCTTATCAGCATCCATATAGGTTAATTACTTATATATTATTTATTCCAATTCGAATTGTATATAAGGCAGCGTCCGTCGGGGAAACTAGTTATTTATAAGATTTGTGATCTTAGCGGAGATTCAAACCGACTAGCGAAGGAAATTCCTAGAAACACTATCTCTAATGTAAAAGTTTCGGACTCGCCTCGAGGACATGTCAAAAGTTGTCGACTTTTTGATGTGTGCAACGATCCGATCGCACGTTATGAAGGCTCAGAAAGAAAATACGTTTATTTCAGTTATTTCATTTCGTATTTTATGTATTAAAGATTTACCAACTGACTTCAAAACATGAGTAGGTTTTTTAATTGTACTTCATATGTAAACGGATTTGGAAAATTATTTTTTTATTTGGAAGGGCATAGTTGGGCATAGTTTTATATTAGTATCATGGAATTTTCATCGAAAGCGATTTTATAGTTTGAATTAAAACAACTGAAAAAGTAATGTCATATAACAA
This sequence comes from Hypolimnas misippus, assembly GCA_037950945.1. NCBI lineage: Eukaryota > Metazoa > Arthropoda > Insecta > Lepidoptera > Nymphalidae > Hypolimnas > Hypolimnas misippus. The sequence continues at coordinate 8,576,491 of JBBEEQ010000011.1, read as the reverse complement.
TATAGTTTCGTATTTTGCATTTCTAAGTTTAAAAAAAGTAATTATGTATTTTTAACTATCTATATTGACTGCAACGATCATAAATACTATGTTTGTAATAAAAATTAAGGAGCTTGATAATATATTTTAATTTCTTTTTTAATTGTATTATTAGGAGTTGTTTATTGTCAATTTTGTCAGTAAATATAAGTAGATAATTCAATATACCCTAGTAAAACATACGTACCTACATACATAGTAAATATTACGTAAATAATGTTCACCATAAAAAATATCAACTTTATAAAATAGTATGTGAAATTAAAATCTTTATCCATCGATTCGCCGAGTTTTGAACAAAAATCCCTGTATCTGCGTAACGTTATACCCGTTAGCAATGGGTCGTGAACAACGTAAAGTTTAGAACTCGACCGGCCGTTATTAAACCTAGCGTAAAGGGTACGCGCATTTTGTATTACGAGTGCGGGACAAACACACAGGACGCTACGGGTAGCTGGTGGAGAGTATTTTTTAGTTTTTTAAATGATCATATCCATATTTTATTGTTTCTGTGTTTCTATTTTTTATATTATTTACGAGTTTAAAAAACTAAATTACTTACAAAAGCAAAATACGTAATTTAGTTTTATTGGAAGACACACTTATGTCAGTTACCTATTTCGATTTTAAAATCAAATAACTGAACCGATTTTAGTGTTTATGTGATTACAGTCTGAAAGCATATCGTTTAAAAAAATTAAGAAATGTCGGAGTTATGAGGTAACATAGTACATTAAAAAATAAAACTAGCTAACCCAGCGACCTTCGCCTCTGAATCGAAAAATGTTGTCCAAAATCCATTTTCCAATACTATACTATATATGTAATACACACACACTACAATACGACTGCGAATAAATGTAATTATTCACAAGTACTCGTACAAAAGAAAATTATGCGTTTATATAAATTAATGATGAAATAATAATAAAATAATATCTTTTTTAATCTCGGTAATCTTTATGTTAATGTTAATCCTATTAAGTTTTAACTCCATTTATCTTATTTCGTTTCGTTGGAAAAACCGCAAGTCAAGTACTAAAAACTAAACGTAAAAACTAACTTTACAAGAAACTTTTCTTGTTTCACTTACTTATTACGTCTCTTAGACATTCTAAAAACGCAAAATCTGTGTCGACTTTATTTTAATTTACTCATTTAACGAATTCACGAAACTGAAACTTTCGAACGAATTAGAGTTAACTTTAAAATAGTGAAAATTTTTAGTTTAAATAATCTTCGTGAGGGATTTGTCGTTCTTTATCTTAAGTCGCTAGCGCAGAATTAGGGAGGTCTTAACCTAATTTAAGCCCTTAGGATTACACATAGATTAGGGTACACGATAAACACGGAGTGTATGCGATATTATCGTATTTTAGGAACAAAATTATAATGAAAAAGCCATTTATTCGATAACAAAGGAACGTGATACTAGTGATGTATGTACATTACGAGTACAATATTTATTACAGTGCCAAATTAAGAAAAAAAAAAACGATTACTAAACACGAATACTCTAAAAGAAAAATTGTTTTGTATGGTTTTGTAATATTACGAATAATAAGTAAAAAAATATCTCAACGTTATAACAAAATTATCAACCGTTGTGTAGAAACATTAAAGTAAAAAAAAATGCTAATCTAAACACACGAACACATTGATTTTGAACGACTCCTTATATCGTAACGTTCAAAGTTAGGGTTCGTTTAAAAATTTAAAACCGGATTCGCGTCACTGCGGCCTGAAAAGCAGGAAATGCATTTGCAAATTAGATTTTCAACCCTCCGGCGCCGTTATCATGTCTTCGACCTTGCCTTTTAACCCCCGGTCACACGCGGAGATTTCGACTCCCTTTGTCTATGTCATTTGATTTTCTATTTGCAAAACGTTTTCAGTTTACTCACTGATTACATTTGGCTGCGCATGGGATGACCCTTTTCACAGAGGTCGCGTGTGTTGTTACTGTTCAACACGTTCAAAGAAATATGAAATGAAAAAAGGACAAAACAAATGAAGAATATCTTTATAATTTATTCTAATTATGCAATCAAAATTACTTATTGTTATACATATAACACGAGCTAGACATTCATGTCCATAGCTTAATAAAGAATTAAGTGACTTAATAAAGACTTAAGTGATTTTAGATTATTTTCTATGGATTCAAAACCATAAATACCTTTTATTAATGAGAAAAGAACGCTGTATTACTTGTTATTGATAGAAAAAAAAAACATGGAAATACGCAATCAGTGGTCTCAAAGCGTCAACCATTCCATCTACATTTACAGAAAAAATACACAGAGAAAGCATCCCATAAAGAAGTGCAGTTTAGAGGCATCCCGTGTTTTTCAATCCCATAGCCCTCTCTCCCCCAGCAATAAAGAACTATAGTCTATAATATGCCCAAAGACAATCCCAATGTGCCAATGTTGGCGCGACAACCGTTTCCTTATTTTCATTGGCTTAAGGGACACAAACAATATGTTGGAAGTTGGCGATTGGATGTTTGTCAATGGACAAAAAACGTCAGAAAATCGGTGCGGTTTCAAATGGTGGTTTCGTTCACACTCGATTTGGTACGTAAATTGCAGTCCGCCTCTGGGTTTACACGAGTCAGATACAGATTTTGCAAATAATACATTCTAATCTTGTGAGGGTTTTCAAATAAATTCGTATATCCATCAATATTTTTACTAATAACGGTAAAAAAATCCTCAAAACTATCGACTTCAGTGAATCCTGATCGAATGGGAGATGTAACGCTGAAAGGATTCGATAATTTGTAAGGATTTAGTTAAATCCAAAATGGGCGGACAGGAGTCCAGTGGACATGTATTTATCTTCATCCCGTGTACCCTTTGGAGGGTGAACAAATTGAATAAAATGGTTAAATCGTCCGCTGGTGCTTGCCTTTCCGATACTTTGTACTTATTTTTCAACGTTAAAAATATAAAGCAAAAAATGTATATAATTTAAGTTACCCATTAAGTTATTAAGGTTTATGTTTCATACATCGATGGTAAACGCGGTTGAAATCATTACAAGTGCTCAGTTTATGACGTAGCAATATTTTCCCTCGTAATGGCGCAGCACAACCGAATCGTCTGCTTCTGTTTATAACACTCTAACGGTTCGCTGCGCCGAAACTAATGATAATGTAATTAGCCCCGTCTGATCCTAATGGGATTAAAATTTGCTACAGTTACATTCCATAAAAGACCTACGTCTGTTATGAGAGGAGTTAAGTGATATGAGGTATCCCGGCCTGTATCAGTCCATTGTTCAAATTGTGGGGGAAATGGAAAAAAGAAATAGCGGTAACATAAGGTAATGAACACAGCGAGGTTTAATACATAGTCTAGACTATATAACATGGAGTCGAGCCTGACTTTTCTTTTCTTGCTTGTATGGTGTAAAAACGCTGTGATCAAAGATTGTTTCTCCGTAATAGAATAATAGGCTTTGTTCCTTGTATCAACTGTCGTATTTACTTTATATTTCAATATCCAACAGGCTAATTATGCGAACCTATCAGTGACACAATACATTTTTATAGTTGATTTTTTTCGTGTAAGTACAAAAATCAGAAACCGATTATTAGAATATATCATTTTGATGATAGCGATAGATCACAGTTAATAGCCGGCATTTTTTTTTTAAATTAAGGTCAAATTTTTTATGTTGGCAATCTTGTGCCAAGCTATTGCTTCATATTTATACATTTTACATTGTCTGTCCTATCTTATTCGACATTGATATTCATATTTTTGAGACACTAGAATAAAATAACGCAAAGAGAAAAATCTCTTGTATAAATATTATTCATAAAAACAGAAACAACAAAAAAGACCTATTCTATTTAATATTTCTTGAAATTAATGTAAAAACAATATAAAAAAAATCCACTTACCTATGAGTTTTTAGACGAATTTATAACATATCATAAACAAGAATTCGCTATGAAACAAAAGTATTGTGAAAGTTAAAATATTATGCCTACATCAACGTTTCAGGCCTATGAAAATTCACCTCAGCATCATCTCTAAGCGTAAGAGGCGTGAAATGAGATGCTATAATTGCTTCATATTTACGAAGCGAGCGAGGTGGAAAAATTGGCCAATTACTTCGGAAAACTTGCGCGGGTCACGTTCCATGTATTTAATTAGATAAGTGCTGAATTTCTATTTGCGTTTTGTTTTCATTACGCAGTGGAAAATTTCACGTGAACGATTTTTTTTTATGGATGGAATATGCTCCATATTAATATATAGATATTTTGCATGTTTTGGTTTTGGGAATTCTGTTTTTTTTTTATTTGTATATATATTGATATTAAAAAATGTTCCAACTTTAGAATACATTAATACTGCCTATACATTGTAATATATTAAATGAATAAATGCATCACTTTTAACGGCTACTATTAGGATCTCATGATTCTGGTACGGAACACAATATAAACACTCAGACCACGATAAACGTCCTTATGACCAATACAAATATTTGCCGTGAGAGGCGATCGAACCCGCGACTGTTGATGTTTTCCACGACCATGAAGTGACAACTATGCCAACGGGTCTGTCTAATACTATTGTGTTTCCTTCTAAATAATTATATTAATGTAAAAAAAAAAGAAATTTCGTAACTCCGTTGCTTTTTATTTAGTATTTCAAGTTATTAAGTAAAACAGTTCTTATAACAACAAACAATTTTATTAATATATATAACAATTCTTTTTATATTTGTAAAACATTTTGCAATAAAAATAAACGTACAATTATGAAACCTTAAAAATTAACACACATTACATATTTTAAGTTTACAAATCGAAAGAAGTGTTTTAATAGAACAAAATTAAAAAAAAAAACATCTTCAATTAAAGACCATCAAACTTTATCGAAAATTATCATTCAAAAATAACATTTAATTACGTATTTGACGAAATTAAAAAAAAAAAATTAAACATCACTAATTAAAAAATGTTATCGATAAAATTGTCTCAAGCCTTAATCAGCGAGTAGAGTTTAGTGACCTGACAAGTCGGCTTATCCATATAAATGAAGTGGCCATGTTAACGAAGGGTGTCTGGGGATAAGATTGGAAGGAATCAGCAGTAAACGCAGGGGTAACTGCACCCAATCTGTTGGAATGGACCATTGATTTATAGTTGCAATATAGTCCACCAGAAGAAGTGCTAAGGATTCGGAATCTTGAATTTGTGAGGCGGAATATTGAGATTCTGGTATGATATTAAAGATTTTGCTTTGTGATCGGAAACTTGGTTATTTAAATTTGCAGTTGATAAATTTGTCAAAAACTTTAAATTTATCTACATATGTTCTAAACGATTTAGCCGACTAGTGAGTTATTGGGTCCTAATCATAAGTGTATCATGCAATTATAAATACTTAATTAATTTATTTTATTTACGTTTTGAATAAGCCTTTGTTGATAGTAATTATAATATAAAGATGTTTGTATTTTGGTCATATTATTTGCATTTTATATACCCTTACTTAAAAAAGTAACTTCGCTGTTTATATTAATTTATTTCACATAATTATTTATTCTTACAATAGCGAAAAAGTAAATTTATGATTAAGAATATTATTAAACTATTCCGTCGATATAGCGAAAAAAATATTACCGCACTATTTAATTCCAGCGAAATAATTTGATAAACAAAACAATAATGTTATTGGATGCATTGTTTGCTGGAATTACTCCGAAACAACAATAGGTTTCCTATAAAATATTTAATGAAAGTGTTGTTACAGTTCATCGTAATTACAACAATTATTTTAGCGAAAACAATTTACGTATAAAAAATTAATAAACACCCCGAACGCCAAACCGTGAATTTGCAAAATCATATTTTCATAGTAATTATTAATACAAATCACGTTCAGTTAAGCACGGCGATTATGAATGGCCGTAATAAGTTTTATAATTACCGTGAAGCGTAATTTATTTGCCAGTTATAAATATTCGGGCGCACACGTCGTCATATCTGGCGCACCTCAATACCGCGCTTATAATAATGAAATATTGTGCGATCGACATCGACAAAAACAATTTGTCGGACAACGCTGTCGGAATGTCGATAATTAAACAAACCTGCAGCCAGCTATTTCAGTCGCACCGCTCGACGGATCCATACATTCAGTTTTTGTTTTACTTTTTAATTCGAACGAGCTATGAATCTATTCGTCGATATAAATAACTGCGGAGTGGGGTTCATCGATATCGATGAAAATCAGTGACAATAAATTCACGATATCTATAGGTCGTAAAGATGACGAGAACAAGAGAACGGTCCTATGGTTTATCGATAAAAAATAAATGGAACACCCAGCACCGACGTGATATGTTGGGATTAAGAAGCGAACATCAATAAGTAGCTTTCAAAATTCCGCGCACACCGGTAGGCGAGAGGCGCAGGAAAAAATTGAAAGGAGACTCAAATATGTCGTCAGAATATTAAATGGTGAAATACTGAATAATGCAGCGGGCGCCTTGCGAATGATATAACTGTGATCATTGTTGAAGTTATTTGCAAACCATTAGAGTTGATAACCATCCACTGGCATTCGAATAACGCACGGAAATTTCATTATCCTGTCTTATCATACTTACTGCATAAGATTTAATATTTGTGTTAATAAAAGCATAAACAGTAACGATGATAATGCTTGTTAATTGAAATTTCTAACATAAAGGTCAAATTCAGTATATTTAACAGTGTGAATATTATTAAAAATAATACGTACAAAGGCGTAATAAAAAAATAATTCAAGCTTTTAATGATAGTGATGAAAAACTAATTGAACCGCTTGTATCAGACTACTGTTGTATTAATTATCAATTTTAATACATCCCGGAACCTTCTAACAATAGTAGTTCAAACAAAAAGATTCGAGAAATAGTAAAAAAATATTACAATATTATGCGCTAGCTAGGCTTCACGGATTCGCTTACATCGAGCCGCACTTATGTATGTATGTGTTGTATATTTATTACTTCGATCCTATAGATTCTGACATATCATATCATAATATATGCAACAAGGGGTGGAACGGGGGCGACATTAAGGGTTTGTAAGTACAAAATATACAAAACTAAACTAATTTTTATCCGTTTAGAGCTAGCCTTCTTTAGTTTTTACAAAATAATGTAAAGCTATTATTAGTAATACTTTTATATATTTAAGTAAGTATTTTTTTTCAATGAACTCGTTCGTTACAAACTTATCAAACGTATATATACAGATGAACTAAAATAACATTGCCCACCGTTTTCAACTAGTAGTCCAATATTATATTGATTTTGCAGGGAAAGTACACAAAAACAGAGCAAGGATAATCTCGGATAAGCATGCCGAAAACCGAAGGATACCTCTAAGCTATCTAATACCCTTAAACTTAGACATTCAATCCACTTAATGTACAAAAGAGTTGGTATATTTTTAAACCGTTTTCTGTTTCAACAGATTAAAACGAAGCATACTCCAGTATGGCGTCTTTAATTAAAAATTTCACATGAATTTAACGAGATTAAAACGAGCTTAGATTCCTAGTTTGATAAGTTTTTTTTTCATCAAATTCCGAGCGAATGTAGTTTGCTTTATCAGATTTTTGTAGAGGCTTTAAGGCTTGTCTGAAATTTCTATTTAAAAATTCTACAAAATAATGAAAGAAAAAGTATTTGAAATAGTCTTAGGCGTATAAGAAATAGAAAAAGAAAATAAGAAAATTTAATAGCAAGAAGCTAAATTTGTAAAATGTAAGCTGCGGTTATGGTTAGTAGTGATAAAAATCTTTATATGTATATATCGTTAGCATTTATATTGCTGTTGTGGAAAATTTTTAATGAATGAGATTATGAATTTAAAAGAAACCCCCGACAATCTTTTCAAAAATATTATTTCAACGAACACAATATATGCTGTAAGTTGGTGAGAAATTGTTTATCCTGCTAATTCTAGATGATGCATTTTGCAGCATCAGGTCAAGGTTACGCAACCATGTTAATATCATTCACAGTATTGTAAACTTATTCGATTAGATCAGTAGAACTTATTCAGATTCTTTTAATTAGAAAAGAGCTAATAATCTTCAAACGTCTGAACATAAATTACGAGTATGAAAACACTTACATTGCACAAGATTTAGAATAAAAGAACCGTATCAACATTAGTCCATTCATTAGGGAAGCACGATGCAGACACAGATAAAGACACACGTCAAACTAATAACACCCATCTTTTTAGGTTAGGTGTTAAGAATAAATACATGAGAAAACATATCAAGTTACTATATGCACGCTGATAAGCAGTACTGAGTCGACTCACACAGACTTTTGAGAAAATGGCGTCTAAAGACGTCAAACCTATTCTTAATAAATTTGTTTGATGACGTATATATCCGTCTTTTCTTTTTAATTTGGATAAAAATTATAATGAATTAAAAGCAGATTGATATATTTAATGTGCTAATAGGTTTTCAAATATTTGAGATTATTTTATAATTAGCAAAATATTGAACTCACTTGAAATTCGATACATTAAATTAAGAAACTTTTTTCCTTACTCATATAGCTTAGATGACTTGAATTTTTTTAAATAATGTTAAATAGGTGATGCAGTATCAAAATACATCAATATCTTCGAATTTGACTTTTTTTGGGTTGACATATTATTGCTTAATAGCATCCATATATTAAAGTAATAAATAACTTAAATAGTTATACTACGTAATACAATAAATTCTTAACCCGGTGCATTATTCGAATTAAACCATACTCATTCAATGTTGCAAGCGTGTAAAATGCTTTCAATAAACCTTGAGAGTGAATACAGAAGTATAATAGCGCTCAAGGGTGTTTACTGCCTCCACTTACTATCTCTAATGGGCCATGTGCACTTTATTGTCTAAAATTGCATTTCCCGGATGAAAATTCCATTCCTTTTTTTTGTCTTTACGACGAAACGGTGCTAAAAATTCATGGGACTTTACTTACGCACACTAAATTGTAAGCGAGAATTGGTGTATTCAGTTACAAGGAAGGAAATGTATAGACATTCTATATGCGTTGATAAAGGTAAGATAAAATTTGAAGGGGGTCTCTACGCAGAATAAATCATATCGACCATCTTGTTTTCTACAATTGAAAAACAACTTATTATAAATTCGCAGCCTTTAGAAGATATTTGAATTAAATGAAATAAAACTCCATTGTAGAAAACCCCACAAAATATCATTTTTGTGATTATTTACGTTATAAGCTACTGCTTAAAACATATTTCAGACAAACGATTTTACATGCATTGAAATGTCTACATTTAAAAATTCGAGTTCGGAGATAGTTCTACCAATAAATGTATGTAGAAAATCAATATTGGAAATGAGGGTCATTAAAATGTCGTCTCCATATCACAATGTACCATACGACCCATTAATTTCACTTACCATTATACGAAGGATTTCCTTAGGCTGTTCACATTACATTGACTTTTTACACGGCGACGCACCCCTAAATTATAACAGCGACAGGGTCTGAGTGTGTGAAAATTATTGCATTAAATTGCTTTGTATTTATGATTTTCAAATGACTTTAAAAAAGAGGAGGTTCTTAATTCGTAGCGATATTTTTTTAATATTTGTTTTTTAAAGATTATTTTTATTTGCAACTATATAGATTTATAATCTAATATATAGATTTTTTTCAAAATCGGTTCAGTAGTTTGGCATTTAATCATAATATGGATGCAAAACTCCTCACCAATTGACAACAGAAGTATTGTTTTTGGGCTCGTTGATAGGGTCTCGATGAAAATATATTATGAATATATAGGGTTTATTTTTTAATTTTCAAATTTTCTGATGATTCCATATGATGCTGCAGAATCAGGCCTACGTTGTGAAACTAAGTTATTTTAATATCATTCATAGTATAGTAAATTTAAAGCGCATTAGACCAAAAGAAGTCGCTCAGATTTTTTCAACAATCATCAAATCTTCATAAATTATAGCTGACATCCATCCCGATTACGTCAGCTTTCAAACAAAGAACCACATCAAAATCGGGAGCTACGACGCTACACAGATAATCACGTCAATCATACCATCATATAATCAACACCTTTTTCAATCAGAGGTTATAAATAAGTTTAATTAAAAATAAATTCCCGTAAATATTCCTATATTGAATCAAAATATACACAACTTTACGGTTCGATGCTACATTTTGGTATAAACAAGTCATATGCGAAACGTCTTGTTAGTTTCAGTCTATGATCACGTTCTCGCACACTTATTTACGAAGCTGGCACGATACCAAGCAACCAAGCTATATATCACTGTTACGTATTAGCCTAATATTTTAAAGCCTTTATAAGCTAGCTACTGAACGTGGCTCCGTCCGGGTAAAATATTGCTGTATCTCTTAGCTTCGACTTTATCGTTCAACGATGTATGGGAATGTTTTTCATTTGAAATTTTGTGTATATTATTGAAGACGAGTGAAAATGTTTATGATGTAAAATGAGATGAATGTTTCAATTTAAATAATACTTCTAATATTTTGTATTTTCGTAATAAAAAATGAATGGGAAGGAGTAAATATCACTACTCGTTTATTTAAACGCAGTCTTTAGTATAATAATTAATTTATTTTTATATCCAATAATTAATTGACCTTTGCTAGAACTTATAAAAGACATTGTGTCGTACAAGACTTAAAAGAGGAACCAACTTCAAAAGTAAAAACTTGATTTTGTTGATTAGTCATACATATTCCAGCTGTTTTAATTTTAAGACCAAGCTAATAAAAAAACGAATAAACAACAAGTAACTCGAACCGTATTTCGCTAATCGAAAAACACTCCTTTCACACCTCCTTTTTTGAAGTCAGATAATTAAAAATTATTCTCGATATTTTCTATGGAACACATAAATTAAAGAAAAAATTTAAGGGTTAAATATATTATCAGGTCACGACCGACTGTCCACACTAATCTGTCCTGTAATTAGACACACGTATGATTTAATTCAAACCATTTGATATCTTGAAATAAATATTATATAATTATAATTAAATTGTATCGGATAGTCGAACGGTTCTTTTGTCGAACAAAGGAAAAACATAAATATAAAAACATACTAGCTACAAAATGATTGAAAATTGTTTTCTTTTTAATTTTCATTACAAATTTCTTGTTAAGTTGGCGTGGAACACGATCTAAAATTTTTGGCGTGTTCTTGAGGTTAACGTCATAACTTAACGTTCCTATTGCTTGAGCCAAATTTATGTCCCAATAAATTTTTTAACTTAACTTTTTGGCAAGTACACCGCGAACGAATCTGCTTTATATTAAAAGGCAGAATACTGCAGATGAATATTTTTATTCGAATAAAAATATAAAGATATAATTAGTAAGTTGTACGTTTACGTGAATGCTCTTAATTAAGTATAATACTACACTCCTCCACATAAAAGTATGTGTTGACAAGAATAATGTCTTACGAACCAACCATCGAATAAATTGTAATGGTCATCATAAAACAGTAACATTTATAGATTTCTTTTGGGGATACTACCTCTCCTCCACCTCTCCAGTAACGTTAGCCGCATCGGAAAGGATATTACAGCCCATAAATTGTTATTATACGCGTCGATAGTACATTAAGCTTCATCGATCCTCCACGAGCAAATTGGCCGACTTATTTCGCATTTTCCATCATAATACCGTAACATCGACTGTGAGAGGACGCTTATAGCAATTTATTCGACGTCGATGGGCACAAACAGTGTCCTTCTAATCGACATTTTAGATTTACGAGCCGGTAAAGCGAAGGATTAAAAAGGGCAACGGGATGTACGTGTATATATTTAGATCCATACGGTATCCGCCGTGAATATAAGACCGTAAATGAAGCGGAATTCAGAGGCTTACGTCATTCGAATCTCCGCGTTTGTCATTATTAAAGGAAACATTTCCCGAGGAAAACGTTCTCTGCGTCGCAATCGTAGCAATTTTATATATTAACAGATTAATCTTCGTCAGTACGTAGTACTTTTCTTCGAGCAAATATTTTTAGCTCGATGTACGACGAGCGGGCCCTTTTAATTATCCACATTCCGGGTGGACAAATTGTCCGCTGGCTTTCGGGCCCGGATATTAATTTCGATACATTGTCCCTACCCGGCTGGAACGACGGCTATTATTTTCGGCCCACAAGACACGATTTAAACGCTTCTATCAACGACTAAAATTTATAATGATTATAATCGGGAATCGGAAAACGCTCGAATGGGCGAAGTCTGATCTTGTGATATCTAACAATTATATTATATTCTCAAACAAAAATAAGTACAGAAACCATCATTATGTTTTAACTAAATCAGCTTAAGGAGGAAGTAAATAAATTACGTGTTATTTACTAGGTAAATAAAAAGCAATCGTATGGAGGTAAAAGACGATGGGGCGTAAAATTTAACTTCAAATGCTTTCGCTTAGATATGTTTTAGATAAAGATTATTTATACAGTGTCTTATTTTACAAATCCAATTTCCGCGTGAATACACGGGCTGGTTGTAAATAACGCAGACAAAGCTTTGCAAGAATCGCGTACCGTTCGATACATTATGCAGACCACGCTTCGTTGCGCCGAGCAATGAGCTCTGTAAATATACCGGGCACATCTGAAACGACGTTTTTCCACTTTCCAACAATTTTTTCCACTGACTTTACACACTTCTCAAACTTTAGAGAGGCTAAACCGGCTTAGTAACTTGATTTCTGTTTAATCTCGATATGGAACAATGAACGTTTAGATTAAATCGCTCTTCAAAAGACCAAACATCTAAGTCGTTAATAATAAACCAAATTCTTTTTGTATTTATATACGATAGTTATATGTTTTCTATCATTAGTTTTGAAGAAACCCTGCGTTGACTTCGTAACAAACACTTCTCCCCCATGATAAAACGATGTTTTTTTAGATTGTACAAAAAAATTATGCTCGCAGCTAAGGCGTAAGACATAACGTTATTAGCTGTATCATCTGAAATATACGAATGAAGCCTTATCGTCACAGTTGGAAGGCACTATTTCATGTACTTTTGTTCTCCGTCACTTTTTTGGCCCGTCTCTGGGGCGTAGAGGAAAAGTCGTGATTTACAGACGACAAAAATGTTATTTTCGTTACAGGCTGTGTGAACGTTGGTTGTGGGCTTGCGTGACATATTTTTCTAGTGTCGAGGATGACAAATGGGAAGATAAATCACGACGAAAGCCAGCTTTTATTTTAAAAGTTTTACTTCTACGTATGTTTTAGGAGTTATTTCATATCTAGCAGTTTTATCGACTGTTTAATATTTGACGTTTGACCACAAATCTATATCGATTCAAAAATATTATATTTACGAGAATTTCTATTGAATCTTTGATGATAACGTAACTGTAAGTCGATAAGTACTAACTATTACATGGAGTAAAGCAATCAATATGTCACAATTTTTTGTCGGTAGATTCAGTGAACGATAAAGTTTATCACTGACGGGAGTATAAAATGATAAAGGAGGGATTTGTTGTAAGCGCTCATTTCCGCCGGCGTCGAGTTCGTTATATTCGGTTTTGCACCCCTGACGAGTCTGCCATCGTCGATTCACAATGGAAATTTATAGCAAACAATGATATGTACTATGAACTTTTTGAAATAAATATTTAAGTCATCATAAATATACATACGATCTTTTTGGGTGATTTACATAATTTTAATGTCAGCGTCAAATTCGCGCATTAAATCAAATAATCGTGAAATGCAAATAAATGAAATCGACTTAAAATATATAAAGTTGTTATTTATTTTATTTTAATAGCTATATAATAACAATCACGACAATATTTGATTAAGAACCAGTTTTAGAATTCACGAAGAAGATATGTACAGAAATTCTTATCAACGCGGTATGCTTACTGTGTTTTTTAGTGTTGGTTCGAAGCCATTAGCTATATGGGATACTCATATGCAAGATGGATACATAACAAGGTTTTTAGACCAAGATATTAAGTCTATGGTTTTAGAGATAGGCGGAACTAACGTAAGTACAACATACATAACCTGCCCTAAAGGCAACATGGTTTTAGGTATAACTATGCCCTTTTTAGTTATGATTGTAAAGAATTTGAAGAAATACTTTTCATTCGAAGTGACTATACTTGATGAAACTCTCACTCGAAGAAGGTTTCGTGTATCGAATTTCCAGAGCAGCACTCAAATATTACCTCTCTGCACAGTAATGCCTATTGGTCTTTCTGAAGGATGGAATCAAATTCAATTTAATTTAGCAGAATTTACTCGTCGAGCTTATAAGAAACAATTTGTCGAAGTACAAAAGCTTAAAATTAATGCTAATATTCGACTTAGAAGAATTTATTTTACCGAACGTCTTATACCAGAGGATCAATTGCCACCTGAATATAAATTATATTTTCCTTTAACATCTAAAGCTGCTAAAGATAAAACGATTGTTCAAGAAAGTGTACTTAATAAAGAAAATGTAAAACCATCTACTTCACAACCGTTAAAAGAGCATAGTACTGTACCGAGTCATGAAAGCTTAAGACATAAAGCTAGTGCAGGAAAAATTTCTAAGACTTCTATACATTCAATTAAAAAAATATCTTCACACGAATCACGAAAAGAGTCTAAAACTATAACTACAGTTGTTGAAGAAGAAACAGTTGATATAAACGCAGAAGATGAAAAAATGACGGAGGAACCGCTGGACAAAGTAGAGAGTGTAGATAATAAAGAAATCACTGATAAAGAGATTGAAAACGAAGAGGAGGCTGTACTTTCTCAAGGGCAACAAGTTTAAAAAATGATTCAAAGATATTTATTATAGATTTGTCGTTTGTCTTCTGTTGGTGAATTTTTCTTAATTGTAAAAAGAAGATTATAATTTAATTAAAGAGTTTTATTTTAATAAACATTTAAACGTTTTCTTTCATTTTATTTACTTTTACTTGTTTAATAGATGCACTTACAATAATGCATATATTTTATTAATTTTTGTAATTATAACTTTTTTACTTTATCTTACTGGCTTGTTGCGAGTATTAGTAACGTCAATGGCAAATCACACAATAATGAATGTCATTAACGTTTTATTTTAATCTGTCAATAGATTGTTAAAAATTATTAAATAAATGCAATAGACAATGTTTAAAAATACGTATCAAAGTGGACTTTTATCAATATTTTACAGCTGTGGTTCAAATCCACTAGCAATATGGGACATGGAAGTACAAAATGGCCATATAAAGCGACTTACTGATAATGAAGTAAACTCTATAGTTCTAGAAATAGTGAGCACGAATGTCGCCACGACTTTTATTACGTGCCCTAAGAAAAACCAGGTGTTGGGTATCAAGCTTCCTTTCCTCGTGATGATAGTAAAAAATTTAAAAAGGTATTTTTCTTTTGAAATAACCATTATAGATGATAAAAATATGCGGAGACGATTTAGGATTTCAAATTTTCAGTCAACGACAAAAATTAAACCTTTCTGTACCAGTATGCCGATTGGATTATCCGGTGGTTGGAATCAAATACAATTTAATTTAGCTGATTTTACGAGACGTGCATATGGGACGCAGTTTATAGAAACTCTTCGAGTACAGGTGCACGCTAATGCACGTTTACGACGAATATATTTTAGTGAACGACTTTATACTGAAGAGGAATTGCCACAAGACTACAAGCTATATTTACCTTTAGAAAAAAAATCTAATAAAGGAAAACAGGAGAAGAAAGAAGAGCAGGTCACTAAAAAGCGTCCTTCTCGACCTCCTGTGGAAGAAGTACCTCAAACAGTAGTTGCTTCAGAGTTACCTGTTGCTGTTGAAAGTAAAGTAAGTAAGGCAAGTGCAGCTGTTGTGACACAAGTAGCTGCTGAGCCTGACGAAGAAAAAGGAGTAGTTATGGAAGAAAAAGAAGTAAGCAAAAGAAGTAGTTCTGACAATCCTGTAGAGATTGTTCCAGAAAGAGAGATCATAGAAGTTTCTTCCAAGGAAGGCGAAGAAGAACCCGTAATCAACGAACTAATTGATGAACCAGTAACAGATATTGAACCAAAAGAAGAAATACCTGCGGTAGAATAAACATTTTTTTTTAGAGTTTTTAAATACTTATTTTATTTTTAATGCCTATTTGCATATTATATGTAATTTTAAATATAAAATATTGTTACGGTTGTTTTGGAGTTTACTTTTAAATTTTGTTAAAAGATTTACCCAACTTTGTCTATGGGGCGATATTGTTGAAACACCATACACTCGCATACCTGAAAAAAAATAGAATAAACAATTATTATTCGTAATATAAATAGAAGTAAATGTTCATAATTAGATAAAATGAATATTAAAATAGAGAACAATCTAGGTTATCATGTAATCTTAGAAATTGCTTCTTTTAAACAAGGTCTTATTCACACGATATGCAGTAAGAATATTAGAATTTCTACCAAGAGGCTCATTCGAAAATCACGGTCTCTATGTACCTTTTTTATTACACTGAATAAGTAAGCCGGAGTATCTTTAAATATGTAAACAAAATGCTCCTTTCCGACCTCACTCCTGTATAGGTTTACCTTCAATAATAATAAATGTTTTTAACAACTATGGAACTATGATAAAAGGCAACGTGGGCAAAGCTTCCTTTAATGTTAGAAATTGAAGCTGTCTTCGAACACAAGAGATTCTTTTATGAATTTTTCCTCCTACCTTTCTATGTAATAATAAGCATTTCATGTAAAATTTAATTATGAAAAAGTTTTATTTGTTACTTCCCTTTCATATTTTTGTTTAACTTTGAAGTTTTATCTTTGATAAAATATTATGATAAAATAAAATGTTTCAAATTGTTTTGAAATGCGTTTTACACGTCATTAGCTGCTGCGGCTTCGCACGAATGTACTAATGAAGACTTCCTTCTTTACCCGACAGCGGGACGCAAGGGTATTTATCAGCCAATGTGTGTATATATGTGAGTTTGCGGCAACAGTTGGAACAAACGTGTTTGCCGTTTTTATTCAATGACACATCGCTTGATTCGTCATCACGGCGCAAGTGTCAAAGAAACCATAAAAATTTAGAAAAATCAAAATGGCCGATTTTGGAAGTTAAAATGTGAAAAAGAAAAAAATGAAATTCGATGAACTATGTCAAGTGGGGTATCGTTGAATATGAAAAAAATATTTATAGATTTCTCGTTTCGTTATTTAATCAGAATGACCGTTTAGGAGTAGATCCTATCGACTTAAAGTTGGTTATTAACGATTCTCACGAACGAACTACAGATGATCTTGTAATGCAGTCGGGTTTATGACTATAAATTACTTGTTTTATAAATATTTTATAATTTACAATTTATTTAATTTTTGAATAATAAAACTCTTGAGATCATCATGGACTCAGATGCTAAACCAAATCAATGAATGCGCTACTATTTTTGTTATTTATGTAAATCGATACCTCCCACGTAAGTTATTGTAAGCGACAAAATTGCCGTTAGCGTTTTTACTGAATACTACACGAATTTGCATTGCTTAACGCATTCAAAGTGAAAAAATACCAAAAATCTTTTTTTTTTCAAGGAAAGTTACAACAAAATACGCCTGAAAAAAGGCGTATTTTGTTGTAACTTTCAAACTAAAACGGATTAAAAGTGCTCTACTGTAAAATTGTAATTTTGGGGTTACAACAAATTACGTGGGAGGTATCGAAATAATCTTTTACAAAATTATATATCTATTGTTAGAGTTCAAGTACGCCTTAACTTAAAATGGATCGGCGTAGATTATTGTATGAATCTCAATATACAAAATATTTTAGTTTAAACAAAAACAAAGTTATTCACGGAATTGTTACTAAGTTAAATTTTCATTTGAAATGTGCATTTTCAGTCTGAAACATTATTATGATGTATCCAAAACCGCATATATCTTTTAACGTATTCCCTCAGCATAAACGCTAGTAATAAGTTACAGAAGCGTGGCGAGCTATAAATCACATAGCAATGTGAATTTATTGCGGGGTTAAAGATACAAGCGAGTAGCGTGAAACATATTAAAACCTAATTCACTTTACCAAATTAGTGGTACGAAATTTATTTTTAACGATTAATTTCACCGTTCATTCTAATTCAAAATGAAAATTCAAATATTTTTTTTTGATATTATAATTAACTAGCTATCCCTTGCGGTGTCACTCGTGTTTATGGTTACTGCTTCGCTCCTAATTTGTGTAATATAATATAGCCTATAGCCTTCCTCAATAAATAAACTTTCTAACACCAACAGGAATTTTTCAGTTCGAACCAGTAGTTCCAGAGATTAGCGCGTTCGAATAAACAAACAAACAAACTCTTCTGCTTTATAAAATTATTATAGATGTATCCTTTTTTTGTTAGTGAAGGTAATAAACTTCTAAAAGTACCTTTAGAATTATGTATTTGTATTTACTATATTTGGTTATTGTATACATATTTTTCTCAATTTATCCGTAAAACGATGATCATTATTAACCTTTAATGGTAAGGCAAATTAAAGTTTGAAGTTCATATATTATATATAAGTAAAGCCAGCCGTTAAAGTTATGGGTTTTATTATTATTCGTTCAACAACAGGTGAAACGATAAAATGACGAATTATATGTAACGCTAATATTTAATAGTACGTAAAATGTCAAATAATAATTTTTCAATTACAATACAAAATAAAAACGATCCGCCGCAACGTCAAGACATAGAGCGCAACACTTAACGAACTATAACAGCATTTCAGTCTGCCTTCCTGGCGCTACGTAATATTAAATCTTTAATTTAACACCATAATATTAGACGACAACTAAACTTATTATATTCAAATTACAGAAAGTAATTTACAATTAACTTTTCTTTATGTATGAAAAATTACGGTTATATAGATGGAGCAAAATTCATTTACTATTCTCATCCTAGGAATCACAGGGTTACGTTTTATCGCCTACCTTAATAAATAGGCTTTATTATGCAAAATAATTCCCAGTTGCATTCATTTTTATACCTTGCTCAGAAGAGTCATTAGATGTTTAATATTAATTACGTAAGTACGTACGTTTTACATTTTCACTCGATTATTTAATATCAATTCAAAATTATCGACTACTATACAATGCGACATGTTATTCTAAAATCTAACCCAAGACATAATTGTTAATTCAATTAAAGTTACACAAGTCAATTATTAGTCAACCACGAGCAGTGCTAAAACAATTTGCCGTTAGACGTGTCCTTACAGCCTAGTCAGCTCACGGCGCCTAATTTTTGAAGTTGTAAAATTTACGACAAAGGGAGCATAATCCATCTGAAGTACGGCCAAGGTGAACGTGCCCAGCCTCGGCAATGAGGTAACGTCGGCAGAAATATTATTCTGGATAAATATATTGAATATTAGTATGTTTTTTGGTATTTCTTGGAATTTCGTGAAAAACTGATAAAACTAAGCAAGTTTTTCTTATGTACGTCGATTGTTTAACTTCGAAAATTCGGAACGTTAATTTAAAAATGATATATATTTCATTATAATATCACATTATAAACATTTTAGTTAAAAATGATTATTGCTTTTTGCATTTCTACACAATTATTTAATTAATAGGTCAATTATTATTACTATGACTAATATGAGTGGCACATTCATGTTGGTTTTAAATTCTCGAAAGAAAGTCTGTAAGAATAGGAATATTTTACTAAATAGATCATAATCTGAGACAATGAGAACATAGAGCGAATTTAAGTGTATTCTAATTAGTCTTTATTCTCTTTGTCTTACTGGTATCGTAACGACCTCTTTGACTATTGAGGTGGAGGGGAGGTTACGGAGTTTGGTTTACACTGCAACTTTTCTGTAAATTTACAGATATATATCAGAATCTTTTACCCCGCAATACTTTATTCACGATGTTTTCCAAAAACACGAAACGATAAAGATTGTGTTGTTAATACTCATAAACTAAATTGGGTTAGCTCGTATTAGAATTTATAAACTATTAATATTACTACGTGTTGAAAAAAATCACAAGGTTCAATTCTTTTTTGGGTCCATCTCGACTTATGGATAGGTATAACTAAGACTTAAAAAAAAATAAACAAACTTTAAAATCAAAATACGCTATTTCGTTTGCTTGGATGACATACTAACTTCAAGTATTTTAATTGAAAAATCAAATTACTTCGCCTTTTTAAATTAAATTCTATAGAACCAAACTGAATAACTTTTAAAATGAAAAACTATTTTTAAAATAGGATAAGAAATGACGGAGTTCTGAGGTAAGAAACATCAAAAAACATACGCTATTGAAAACTCCCTCTTTTTTTGAAACCGGTTACAATTATAGATAAAACACAGAGATAACTGAATATTAATAAAAGTCTGAATCAGATATAAGCTCAGCAAGACCGTACCGACCAACGTTATTATTTCGGTCGACGAAAAACGAAATACTTTTTTTCGTCGCTTTACATAGAAAGTTATGAACACGCGTCAGAACGTTATGACTAATGACAGACTTCCATGCTTATTGCTGAGTAAAAATCATTATTTATTTACGACGTGAATAAAAACATTAAATAATAAAGATGCTTTCTCGTGGAAACGAAATCATTTTCATAATAAATGCGAATGAAAATAGAAATACCGGAGATGTTCTTAAACCCAAGATTTAGATTATTGTAGAAAAATATTGTATTTACCTAAAAAGGAACGTTAGGACTCTTAACGAGATTACTATTTTTTTACCTTTTCGTACATTCGCCTTGACAGTGATTAATTTATGTGAACAAGGCTTTCCAATAATTACTTTAGTCTATCAGTGATATGTGTACCAATTAACTAATTGTAACCATAATCTAAACTCAGAAGTAATTAAGAGGAGAGTGCTGTTCATACACTAGCTGAACCCAAGATTTCTAGAGCAAATATTTGTTATGGAAAATATTTTATTATTTTCTAGAGGATTATAAATATTTACTTATGTGAAAATAACTCTGTCTATCTGTGAATTTATTTGTTATATTTTTACGCGTGGACCGTTGAACCAATTTTAATTGAGTTGGTATACATTGGTAAAGGATTTTTTTGGACTTTTGACAATCCCTACTTATATTATAAATGCGAAAGTAACTCTGTCTGTTACGCTTTCCCCCTTAAACCTCTCGCCCGATTTTGATGAAATTTGGCACAGACAATCTTTAGACCCCGAGAAAGGACATAGTCTTTTATTGCGAAAAGCGAAAAAAGCGAAAGATCACTCACTCAGCCACCACGAAATCTTAAAAACTACAAGTGCTAGTAGTTTTAAATTTTGCATGAGGATTCTTTTTAGAATGTAACAATAAAAATGGGGGTTAACAACACAATTATATCGTAACATTTTGACAGTTAATTTCAAATTTTTGTACTAAAACGAAACAAATAAAATTGTATTGCGTAAGCTCACCATAAAGCTCCGCATTACTCTTACAGCTGCAACGCAAATAAAAAACACTACAAACAGGTTTATTAAATATGAGACCAATCTCAGTGAAGGTTAAGTATTATAAATCTATTTTAATATGAAAGTATAAAGATAATAAGCAGTTTAAAACATGTTGACTGCGAGGCACATAAAATATCCTTAACGCTGACCGAGATAAGTAGACCGGGAAAATTAATTCTCAGTCTCTTAACAGATTTATATGCTGTCTCTACCGCAACACTTACCCAAATTAAAGGAGCCAAGTACTTGTGGATGCAGATTCAATTACAGCTCCAAACTGTGTGTAGTCTCAGAAAGTATCGCTTAAAGTACAGATATTTTGAAGAAAATTGTCGGTACGAAAAACTAGCGGCGACTTTCCTTTACAGCGAGTTTCTTATATATATTTTATGACTAACTAGTATTCCGTAACTTCGTCCGCTTGGAATTCGGTTATATCGCGGTTTCGTTTATATCGCATTCTCATAGATATCGTGCATTTTTTCAGGGTTAAACGTTGAGTATGTCCTTTCAAAGGATGTAAACTACACACCCTGTAAAGTTTTATCGCAATCAGTCAAGTCGTTTTTGAATTTATTCATTATAATATGATTCGCGTTAATGTAGTTTTTTTTACCGGAAGTCTTAAGCTTATTTTTCTCCCTCTACCGTAAGACACGTGCACACATACTGGAAGTTAAATGTACTATGTCTATAATCATTGCAAAAGTGCGAACAATAACTTAACAAAGTTTTATTTCAATTGGACGAACGAATGACAACGTATACGATACAAACAACTATTGAATTTTATATATATGTATCTTGTTCCGCGTAAGTGTGTTGGTCTGAATACGAGGCGAATCCAAGCTTACGCATGGTACATTCGACTAACCAAGCTTAATGATCTAAGGTAAACAAGAATTAAAACAATAAACTTATTGAATATTCTCATCCGTTAAAATATGTATAATTTATTATATCTTTACTTGACTTATTTAGTAAATAAACACATCCAGAAACGAAAATCACGAATTTTCTAATAATTACACTCGTTCAGTATTTATGTTTCCAACTATACGGGAAATACATCCGATATAAATTGCACTAAAATTGCTATTAATAAATTATTTAAACCAATTAATTTTACGTATATAATTATACAAGAAGCATTTAGTAATTAAAATTAAAGAAATGTCTTAACGACTGTCCTGGTGCCTAATTTTGAATTCTGCGCAGCGTAATGCGCATAGTTCAGAACGACACTTACGTGAAACGAGGCATACCGGATTCAAATTTCAACGTACAAATATCTTAGAATACTGTCCAACATATAACTGTTAGAGGTTTCCACAAAAGGTTGGATCCAATTTTACCGCCAACGCTTTTTATTGCCGTGTTTTGGTACGAGTGGGTAGGATGGGTAACACAATATATTACAGACACGAGGCATTTAACGACTCAGATAATCGTATCTAAATAGTGTAATAAGACTTCAATAGTGCTAATCATATTGGACTGGTTCTGACATCGCAGGTAATGTCTTATGTCTTATCGAATGTTTATGAGTAGTGGTCAATTAGCAACAGAATGATTATTTATATGGCAATGATAAGATCTGATATCTATACTTATAATAAAGCTGTAGAGAGGTCAATTCTGTACATGAAATATATTTTCAAAATAACTATCAGGGGGTGATTAGTGATCGATACTGATGCCAAAAAGGCAATCAGTAAAATTTTTGTCTGTCTGTCTGTCTGTCTGTCTGTCTGTCTGTCTGTCTGTATGTATGTTCCTTATAGAAACAAAAACTACTGGACGGATTTTAACGAAACTTAGTACAATTATTCTTCATGCTCCTGGGCAGGTTATAATATACTTTTCATCACGTTACAATCAATAGGAGCAGAGTAATAAAGGGAAAACGGGAGACTTTACTCCAATTTTTAAGCTTCCGTCGCCTATGCAGCCTTAATGGTTAAAGTTACATAGAAATCGTGTATGACGGAAATATTCTACATAAAATTTCCTAAAAAATATCCCACAACAGCATATGTCTATCTTTTATGGTTGACTCACAATAACACGTGTAACTCCTGATAGGTTAGCAGTTCGGAGAATTCTGATTATATTTGTTTACTCTTACGTTTATAATACTCTCACTCATCACTAATTTATAAAAAGTTAACATTATTACCTATAAAATAAAAAAAAATCATAGAAATCAAGTATTGTGGATTGACATATTATCTTCTTCTTCTTCTATACTTATAATAAAGCTGTAGAGAGGTCAATTCTGTACATGAAATATATTTTCAAAATAACTATCAGGGGGTGATTAGTGATCGATACTGATGCCAAAAAGGCAATCAGTAAAATTTTTGTCTGTCTGTCTGTCTGTCTGTCTGTATGTATGTTCCTTATAGAAACAAAAACTACTGGACGGATTTTAACGAAACTTAGTACAATTATTCTTCATGCTCCTGGGCAGGTTATAGTATACTTTTCATCACGTTACAATCAATAGGAGCAGAGTAATAAAGGGAAAACGGGAGACTTTACTCCAATTTTTAAGCTTCCGTCGCCTATGCAGCCTTAATGGTTAAAGTTACATAGAAATCGTGTATGACGGAAATATTCTACATAAAATTTCCTAAAAAATATCCCCCAACAGCATATGTCTATCTTTTATGGTTGACTCACAATAACACGTGTAACTCCTGATAGGTTAGCAGTTCGGAGAATTCTGATTATATTTGTTTACTCTTACGTTTATAATACTCTCACTCATCACTAATTTATAAAAAGTTAACATTATTACCTATAAAATAAAAAAAAATCATAGAAATCAAGTATTGTGGATTGACATATTATCTTCTTCTTCTATCTATACTTATAATAAAGCTGTAGAGAGGTCAATTCTGTACATGAAATATATTTTCAAAATAACTATCAGGGGGTGATTAGTGATCGATACTGATGCCAAAAAGGCAATCAGTAAAATTTTTGTCTGTCTGTCTGTCTGTCTGTCTGTCTGTATGTATGTTCCTTATAGAAACAAAAACTACTGGACGGATTTTAACGAAACTTAGTACAGTTATTCTTCATGCTCCTGGGCAGGTTATAGTATACTTTTCATCACGTTACAATCAATAGGAGCAGAGTAATAAAGGGAAAACGGGAGACTTTACTCCAATTTTTAAGCTTCCGTCGCCTATGCAGCCTTAATGGTTAAAGTTACATAGAAATCGTGTATGACGGAAATATTCTACATAAAATTTCCTAAAAAATATCCCACAACAGCATATGTCTATCTTTTATGGTTGACTCACAATAACACGTGTAACTCCTGATAGGTTAGCAGTTCGGAGAATTCTGATTATATTTGTTTACTCTTACGTTTATAATACTCTCACTCATCACTAATTTATAAAAAGTTAACATTATTACCTATAAAATAAAAAAAAATCATAGAAATCAAGTATTGTGGATTGACATATTATCTTCTTCTTCTTCTATACTTATAATAAAGCTGTAGAGAGGTCAATTCTGTACATGAAATATATTTTCAAAATAACTATCAGGGGGTGATTAGTGATCGATACTGATGCCAAAAAGGCAATCAGTAAAATTTTTGTCTGTCTGTCTGTCTGTCTGTCTGTATGTATGTTCCTTATAGAAACAAAAACTACTGGACGGATTTTAACGAAACTTAGTACAATTATTCTTCATGCTCCTGGGCAGGTTATAGTATACTTTTCATCACGTTACAATCAATAGGAGCAGAGTAATAAAGGGAAAACGGGAGACTTTACTCCAATTTTTAAGCTTCCGTCGCCTATGCAGCCTTAATGGTTAAAGTTACATAGAAATCGTGTATGACGGAAATATTCTACATAAAATTTCCTAAAAAATATCCCACAACAGCATATGTCTATCTTTTATGGTTGACTCACAATAACACGTGTAACTCCTGATAGGTTAGCAGTTCGGAGAATTCTGATTATATTTGTTTACTCTTACGTTTATAATACTCTCACTCATCACTAATTTATAAAAAGTTAACATTATTACCTATAAAATAAAAAAAAATCATAGAAATCAAGTATTGTGGATTGACATATTATCTTCTTCTTCTTCTATACTTATAATAAAGCTGTAGAGAGGTCAATTCTGTACATGAAATATATTTTCAAAATAACTATCAGGGGGTGATTAGTGATCGATACTGATGCCAAAAAGGCAATCAGTAAAATTTTTGTCAGTAAAAATAAAAAAAAATCATAGAAATCAAGTATTGTGGATTGACATATTATATTTCCCTATTAAATTACGATAGTTAATCTGTCTGTCACATCAAAATCACTGAACCCTGAGGAAGGACATACGCTACTTTTTTTCGAAAAACGACGAAAACGCGGACGAAGTCGCAGGCAAAAGCTAGTCGATCATATATTATTTGGATGCTCTAATGATAAGCAATAATGTGTCAACCCACGAAAATTGATTTTGGTAATATTGATCTATTTTTAATGTTGTTTCATGTATTTAACATTATTCAAAACATTTCAAGTCATCTTAACTAATTTAGTATGGAAAAAAGTTTCGTAATTTAATATTTCTTTATTATATTTTTATTGTTTTCAAACATTTTTTTAAGAATCAGTTTGACATCTTTCGACGCCATTTTCTCAAAATGTCGTCTAAATAGCAATACTATGTCGAGTCCGTGTGGCTAGACATATTACGTATTTCTATTGGGCGTTAGTAAATGTCACCACAGTCCTAAATAAAGTATGGTAATTACGTTAAACTATCACATATCCCATACCCTTTGATTTGTATGTATAAATTAATAAAACGGAATAAATTTTCAACCATAAATTTAAGTTAATTCAAAAAGTCTTTGTCTAAATCCTATGTGACATTATAAGGATAGCCACGGGCAGTCACTGGGCTTATATAAAATCATAAACAACACTATCTTTACGGTACATAAAGCGGGTCACTTTTACGTGCCCGGCCTGCTCGTATTTTAGCCTGTGAATCTACGCCGCTGTCGTGCTCAGATACGGGCATATTGGTTATTTACTGAACAAAAATACATTAGATAATTTTATAACTTGCAACACCGAAAAAAAGATATCAACGGATATTATTTTTTCTAGAATTTATACGTAATAGTGTTGAGAGTTTTTTTATATTGTATGCGATATTATCTAGTAAATAAATGTGTTCTATAAAATTTAATTTGTTTGATCCTTTTTTTATTTCAATATTATTATTCTAAGTTCTAAGTTTCTAATAAATAAGTTCTAAAAAAGTTTCTACTTTCTGAATTTGGTAACAACTGAAAAAAAAAACAGTAAAAAACTAATTATTGAATCCTTTTGTAATATTTTTCGGGAAAAATAAAGTTTATTTATTTTATTTATATTATAATATGGTATTGTATCGCCTTGTACAACGTTATGGTACAAGTACGATTCTGATGATATTTCTAAAGTGTTATAAAACTACACGTAACCTTAAACTTTCACCTAGTTTCATTCAACCGCGTTATTACTAGAAGGTTTAATAGGTTGTCACGATATCGTAACGATATTTTGTCTTAACCTTTCAAAATATCGTTTTGATTAAAAAACTATAAGTAGTATAACTTGTATACCAAAAATATAAGATGATATATTAAATGTTGCTAATTAAATAGTATATTGTAACGTTTCTGATTACTGAATAACAATTTACTTAAATATTTGTACAAATCCAAATATTAGTATATTTTTGAAAACGAAGGGCTTCTTAGTAATGTGAATATTACAGGCTATTGAGCCTGAATGGATTGCCATTCAGCGATTTTTTCTAAGTCCTTAACATGCAAGTTTTAGAGTTTTGGAGCGGAAAATAGGAATATTGTTAATAGTACCAATACTTTGCATTTTTTATAAAAAATGTTATTAACATTTTTTGTCGTCGCGATTTAGTGTAAACCGGTTTTAAAAGGTGACACAAAATATACATTCTGAACAAGATTAAGTAGAGACGTAATAATTGTTTGATAACATAGCTTCGTTGCGATATGTGTCGGCGCGGTTAATAACGACTCATGACAAAATGATGGAACACGTTATAAATTCATTTAAAATGTACCCCTACAATTTGAATAAATTATAAACGTACGTTCATATTCATTTTATATGACGAAACACAACGGGTAATTCAATTTTAACACATTCTGTTATAAAATTATATAGATCGTCAGATTTTAATACAACTAGCAATTAATGAAAACGATTAATTAAACATTTGTATTCAATTTCTATGTTGATTTTCTAAAAACATATTTGTTTTCATTTCAAATATTTTTATCAATTAAAACAGATTAATGGTAAATATTTACTATTTTCTTTGCTAATAAAACATGCGATCATCAATTGACTTGTCGACCGGCTACTCATAATTGGCACAATTAAAAGCCGCAAATCAAAGAATTGAATTGAAGATACTCCCGTCCGTCATATGTTGGCGTAACGTCGTCCAAAGTGGTCAATATCCTGGGTGTCAATATCCACTAACTTATAATCTATATATCATCATCATGATCATTATTTCAGCCGTAGGATATCCACTGCTGAACATAGGCCACCCCTAAAGATCTCCATATATATATGTAAATCAAAACTAACTGGCTGAATATTCACTGTTTAATCGATAAACATAGAGCCTAAATCGCTTAAGGTTTAGAAACATAAAATTTTGCACAAACGTTGTAAATGCCGACGTAAGTCCTTAAATGTCGTAAGTGTGCCCAAACAAAGGATTTTTGAAAATTCATTCCCTAAAGGGTTAAAAGAGGACTAAATCTTTGTTAGATATTAAATTCTTATGTACATATACTGACTTTATAACTGTCTTTCATATAAGAATCGAACTATTAAGTAATTGAACAAAATTGTGGATAAGGTCGTTATCACACTAGATGACTTGTGTCATTACTATACTCAGTGTAAGAGTAGAGAACGTTCGTATCTTTTATTTAATGTGTAAGAAGTCTAACATAAATGTGTGCCTACGTATTACCTTTTATTAATGTAAGCAAAAATCACTGTCCATAATGGCACTTAGAAACAAGTCGATATTCGATATGCTACATTGTCAATTAATACATTATTATATGTTCTGTCGCAGTAGTCGCCATTCTAACATCGCACTGTAATATCGTCGTAACAATTAAATATTATAAATTATATTACAATACATATATCTATACCCAATTGCCTTTCATTACATCATCCACAAAACAAAAAAGGCAAATTGGTGACCCCGACGTGATTCAGTCAGTTTATATGAAATTATAAGTGATTATAAAATGACCAGTGAAAATAGAACACCACCAGCCAGCACAGCATCCGAATTAGCAACAGTCACAGTGTCATCAAGAATCCCTGAGTTTTGGTGCGATCAAGCTCGCTTATGGTTTGTGCAATGTGAAGCCATATTAACACCTCAAAAACTAAGCGACGAAGCGAAGTTCAACTTAGTCGTCACGAAGCTGGGAAAAGACGTAATACAACAAGTCAGCGACATTCTACTTCAGCAACCCCAAACGAAGAAATATGACACGCTAAAATCGAGATTATTAGCAGTGTACGAAGAATCAGAAAATCGTCAACTCCAAAAACTTTTGAGTGAAATCGACCTTGGCGATGAGAAACCATCTCAACTTTTGAGACGCATGCGAGATTTAGCCAGGGGAAAAATTCCCGACGAAACGCTGAGTATCATGTGGCAAGGTCATTTGCCAGCCGCAGTACGCTCCGTCCTTGCCGTCACTGATGTAAAAGATTTGGAAAATTTGGCTACTATTGCAGACAAAATTATGGAAAATACAAGGCCTATTCAAATAGCGGAGGTTAGTAGTAAACCGTCGACGTCAGCTGATAACCTTTCCGTGTTGCAAGCACAAGTGGCTCAGTTATCTTTACAAGTGATGGAATTGCAGAACATTCAAAGATTTCAACACAAAAAACGAAATTATAATATTCATAATCGCTACCGACCAAAATCCCGTGGCCGTAATATGATACGACGTAAGTCACGAAGCGCCGATGATCTTTGCTATTATCATGCGCGATTTCGCCATAGAGCTAACAAATGTACAGAGCCGTGCGCATGGAATAAACAAAATACCCAGAACACGGAAAACTAAATAAGGTGCAGTCAGTGGCGGATGTCTGCACCCTTTTACCATGCCACCGCCTTTGCGTGACCGACTTAAACAGTGGTCTACGTTTTTTGGTGGACACGGGAGCCAACGTTTCTGTTTTGCCAGCCGTTAAAAAACCCTACAGACACAGTGATAGTGACAGTTATAGACTTTATGCCGCGAATGGGAGTGAAATACGAACATATGGAACTAAGCGCTTAGAGTTAAATTTAAAATTAAGAAGACCTCATGCTTGGGATTTTATACTCGCCGACGTAAAACAGCCTATCCTTGGTGCCGATTTTTTAAATCACCACAAACTCTTAGTGGATGTAAATGGTCGAAAACTTATCGATTCTGTTACGAGTCTAAACGTTATTGGGTTTATGGTAAATTCCAAACAAGACTCTATCAAAACAATACAGGTCACTAACCCATGCTACGATTTATTGTCAGCTTATCCCGATATAACAAAACCTATGTGTTACAAAAATGTGCCAAAACATAACGTTATGCACCACATCGAGACTACTGGACCCCCTGTCTTCGCCCGCGCTCGACCTCTTTCCGCCGACAAATATATGAGAGTTAAGAAAGAATTTGAATTCATGCAAGAAATAGGCATATGTCGACCTTCGAAGAGTTGTTGGGCCAGTCCACTTCACGTGGTTGCTAAAAAGAACGGTGAAATACGACCCTGCGGCGATTATCGCAGTCTTAATGCCATCACCAAGCCAGATAGATACCCGATTCCGCGTATTCATGACTTTACATACTTACTGGCTGGAAAGATAATATTTTCCCGAATTGATTTACATCGTGCATACCACTTTATTCCGATGGCGCCGGACGACATTGAAAAAACAGCAATAATAACTCCATTTGGCCTGTTCGAATTCCCACGGATGACTTTTGGCTTAAGAAACGCAGCCCAAACTTTTCAGCGCTTTATGAACCATGTTGTTTTTGAAGGTCTGGATTTTGTATTTAATTACATCGATGATAGCATTATTTTTTCAAACTCGGAATCGGAACATCGAATGCACTTAGAGACCGTTTTCAAACGTCTTAATCAATACGGCGTTACAATCAACTTAGCTAAGTGCGATTTTGGAAAAGCGAAAGTAGACTTTTTGGGATACCACGTATCCGAAGAGGGCATACGACCTTTGAGTAATAGAGTGAAGGCCATTACAGACTATCCCAAGCCAAAAACAGTATCACAATTGCGCCGCTTTATGGGAATGATTAACTTTTACAGAAGTCATTTACCTAAAGCCGCTAAATACCATGCAATTTTGAATGCATATTTACATAATACAAAACGTAACGATAGAACCCCAATCACATGGAGCAAAGACGCTGAAGAGGCATTTGAATTGTGTAAAAATAATTTAAAAGAGGCCGTTTTGCTGTCGCATCCTGTTTCCGGAGCACCTTTAGCTATTATGACTGACGCATCCAACACGTGCGCAGGCGCTGTTCTTCAACAAAAAATTGGCCAAAAATGGAAACCGCTATCCTTCTTTTCCTGCAAATTTAGCGAAGCTCAGCAACGTTATAGTGCTTACGACCGGGAGCTACTATCTATATACATGGCTGTAAAACATTTTAAATACATGATTGAAGGTCAACAAGTGACCGTATTTACGGATCATAAGCCGCTCGTGTACGCCTTACACAAAAAAGCTACGAGTGGCACCGATACACCTAGACGCCTACGACACCTGGATTTCATAAGTCAGTTTTGTAAATCAATAGAGTACATTCAAGGCTCGCAAAATATCGTGGCGGATACCTTATCAAGAATCGAACAGATAGACATGCCTTCACCAATCGACTATACAGAAATATCCAAGGCTCAACAAAACGACGAAGAATTAAAATACTTGCTGAAATCAAAAAATTTAAATTTTAAAGCCATCGTATATCCAAATTGCAATGAACCGATATATTGCGAAATATCAAAAGAGTGCGCGCGCCCTTACCTACCGCATGACTATCGTATTACAGCCTTTAAAGCGATTCACGGAATTAGTCACAGTGGCACGCGCGCCACTAGAAAAATGATAACAAATAGATATTTTTGGAAATCTATGAATTCGGACATTAACGAGTGGACAAGAGCTTGCGTTAATTGCCAAAAATCGAAAATTCAACGCCATACAATAGCTCCACTCAGCTCTTTTCCATCTTGTAGCCGTTTTGAACATCTACACATGGACATTATCGGTCCATTAACATATTGTCAAGGATATAGATACATACTGACTATGATAGACAGAGCGACTGGGTGGCCTGAGGTAAAATGTTTAAAGGACATCACCGCAGAAAGCGTCGCACGCGCATTATATACTCAATGGATTACGAGATTCGGTTGTCCCTCCAAAATTACCACAGACCAAGGCCGCCAATTTGAATCAAATATTTTCTGTAAATTGGCAAAATATATGGGTATATCAAAAATTCGCACTACAGCTTACCATCCACAAGCCAACGGTATGATAGAAAGGTGGCATAGAACGCTAAAGACAGCACTGATGTCACGTGGAAATACCGAAAATTGGGTAAAGGAGCTACCAACCGTTTTATTAGGCCTCAGAGCAAGCTTACGAGACGATACAGGCATTTCTGCCGCGGAAATGGTTTACGGCACTACTCTAAAATTACCAGGAGATTTTTTTGAGCCGTCAAAGCAAGCATCTCCGAATGACGAAACATTATTGCAAGATCTGCGTATGCATATTCGTAACCTCGCCGCCGTACCGAAGCGACCGCACAGACAAGGAAATATATTTCTACACCCAGCCTTATCATCATGTACGCATGTATTTGTACGCTGCGACCATGTCACGAAACCCCTAACAACCCCATATTTTGGGCCTCATAAAGTCATTGAGAGAGGAGATAAATATTTTAAAATTATGATCTCCGATAATATAAAAACAATCTCAATCGATCGATTAAAACCTGCATTTCTAATGCACAATAACTCAGAAATACAATACGCTCCATCAAATAAGGCCGAAGAATTCATAACAAATTCCAAAGTGCATAGCGGCAGCAGAGAAGGCCACGATAACAATAACAACCAGATTCGAACCCGATACGGGCGACTCATCAAACCTACAGTGCGATTTATGTCTGCGTAAAAAAAACTTCTTATAATTATTCATACTGTCATCGGACGACAACTAATTCGCTACGATTTCGTGTAACATCAAGATGGGAAAACCACAAAGCAAAGAAGAAATTATCATTGCCCAAAACGGGCAGGCAAATCAGGCGAACACAAGCCTACTGCATGAGATTACGCATGATAAATTAAACCTTATAGTCATGCTTATCATCACGGCTGTCATCACTGTCACCTGTTTAATATGTTGGAGATACTGCAAACAAAAGTACACTAAGTACCTGAGAAGAGAAATCCAGGGGTTGCGCGCTAGCCGTAGAGATCGCGACCCGCATCATCCACCTCACTCAGTGCCAACATACTCCGTGGCGTAAAAAGTGAACTCGTGTTGTGCAATTAATAAATATGAATAAATAAATGTGCTAAAAATAGTGAAGTTACAATATAACTGTAATATACAAATTTTATTTTTGACGATTGAAAAATATTTTTGTTTTATATAAGTGTAATTAATTAATTAAATTTAAAGTAATTAAATTTTGCATTATATTTTGTTAATTTGTTTACTTTTATAATAATATGTCATAATATGTTATTATTATTATTATTATTTTTTTTTTTTTTTTAAAGGAAGGGAAGTGTTGTGCCTACGTATTACCTTTTATTAATGTAAGCAAAAATCACTGTCCATAATGGCACTTAGAAACAAGTCGATATTCGATATGCTACATTGTCAATTAATACATTATTATATGTTCTGTCGCAGTAGTCGCCATTCTAACATCGCACTGTAATATCGTCGTAACAATTAAATATTATAAATTATATTACAATACATATATCTATACCCAATTGCCTTTCATTACATCATCCACAAGACAAAAGGCAAAAATGCAACTGTGTTTTGTCAAGCAGTCGTGTAATAGAGTGAACGGCACCGACTATAATAAGCTACGACATGTCTCATATAACAGAGACGCTTCGTTAAATTACGCCGTTATGCTATTGTTTCCTTTGTCGTATTTACTGAAAAACGAACGTTAATTTGTAATTGTTTTAAACAATTTTTAATGAAAATATCCTTTACTTGCAAGGAAAGGTTGGTAAAAGAAATGAACATTTTATATCACTTTAGTTTATGACTTGCTTATTTTTTTTTTAAATTGTTTAGATAGCTGTTTTTTTTTTAATATAAATATAACTGGCAAACAATCGGACAGGATGTCATAAGTTTTCTTAATATGTATTTGAAAATCGAATCACGAACTTTTTTTATAGAAATTTTATTATAAATTTATTTTAATCTGTTAATCGATTTAATATAGTCGTAATTTTTCATACAAGACAATGTACCAATAAACGCTTTGACTATAGAATCCCAGAAAATGTACAACCGATTTTTGTTATTTAATTTTAAATAAAAGCGAATAAGAGTATATTTGTAAAATACTCCAGTCTTTTCAAACAAAAATTGGCACTTGCCAATTTGATAACAAAAAGAGTCCGCGAACAATTTTTGCATTGTTTTCTTTTTTTTTCTTTTGTCGGATTTTTTTTTCTGAATGTGAAACCAACAGTTTTTTTGCATTGTTTATCTGTCATTCGATTATTTTCTTTGAAATATTTTGTTGATTTTGATACTAATTGTGATCATTTTTATAGTCGCGTTTAAGTTAACTTTTTATACATAGGATGCTCCTGTATGAACATTCCTTGCAAATAAATGCATTATATATTTACTATATGTATACATATGTATGTGTAATAAATATTCGTATATGGTTTATTGGTATTAGCATCTTAACATTGTAAATACATATGTACGCTTAGCCTATTATACACGAGAGTAAATACATGAACATAGGAAATTGACTCAGAATATTAACTACTGAACTGTAATTAATTTCCAAGGACTTTGACACTCGAATAAAATCAAAAAAAGTGTTCTTCAATATATAATAAATAAGAATTAAAAAAGAGAAACCGACCTTAAAATCAACTTTACGTGAATGACACATTTTTAAAACCAAATTATTTAATCTATTGTGATGATAATTCTATGGGACCTATCTAAAATTTGTTAATAATTTACTAAGTTATGACGCAGGTAATAAATATTAAAGAAACATACACTACAAATAGAGAACTCCTCCTTTTTTCATAGATTATAGAAACGACTAATTTTAATAAACGACTAGTTTTAAAACATAAGACGTTCTCTATAAAAATACCAGTAATTTAAATTATGAAAAAATAAATGGCGAAAATTTAAAATATATAATACCCGACTTTAATCACCCTCTACAAAAAAAAAACAACTTAAATATTAATTATAATACAAAAAGTAAAATATACAAGTCTTTCAATAAAGCAGGAAAAGGTGGGTCCGGTGACACGAAACTTTTCATATTAAAATTAAAAAAGTCTACACGGGTGAGGCACGTACGGATGAATATTCATAGGGTGCTGGAGATACTATCGCTTAATAAACACCCCGTGTACTAACAACGTGCTGCTGCCTTGGACGGCAAAAAGCTTAAAAACTTCACGTATCATCCTAACCTCGAAACACGTAGATAGTTAACCTTTTAAAAGAAATAAAATGTTAATACAAATTGTAAGTTTTAGTACTTTTTTAAGGTAAGATATCGTTTGAACGTAAAATATAGAGCTATTCTGTAAGTGAAATTCGAAACGTGTTGAATTCGAAAGCTTTTTTATGTTATTTATAACATTCGCCAAGGAAACATTAATAAGTAATTTTAATTATATTTTATACTCAAGTTGTATATATTATTTTATTTTACAAATAAATATTAAGAAAAATTAAAAACAGTATTAAGACTTTCCAGTCATTAACGACAATTAAATCGAAATATCTTAGCTGGTATTATAAATAAAAAAAATAAAAAAAGCCACTGTACATATTTTTGAAAAAGTGCGTAGGTTGAAATTAATAAGACTAAGTAAATACCTGTATTACAAACTTAAATAAAAGAGAAATTTATCAATATCAGATATAAATCTGGCAAATATTTTCCATTCATTATATTAATATTTTCCGAAACATCGAGAGATGTGTTTTAATATATACATGTGGTAATGAGCAGGGCATTTATGTGTGTGTCGCTATTAGAACACGATATATTTTGACAGTTTATTTTTGATTTTGGTACTCAGACGAATCAAAGCAACTGTCAAAATTGAAAGCGGTTAAAAACCCTCCTGAAGCAGATAAGCAGCGGATAAATTATATCTTACTAAATACATAATATTATCGAACAGCAGAATGTACAAC
This sequence comes from Hypolimnas misippus, assembly GCA_037950945.1. NCBI lineage: Eukaryota > Metazoa > Arthropoda > Insecta > Lepidoptera > Nymphalidae > Hypolimnas > Hypolimnas misippus. The sequence goes on along the minus strand of JBBEEQ010000011.1, from coordinate 8,540,244 downwards.
GCGTTATGCTTTTAGTTAATAACAAGCAAACGAGTGAGCAAACAATATCAGCGGCTGACAGTTTAATTTCGCGAGTGAATTGTTCTGTTTGAGCGCCGTCGACTCCGATCGGTCACGCGGGGTTAATGGACCGGTGACGTTTAACCAAATTATACGCGGGTTAATCCAGGGTTTTATTGTGATGGAATTTAAAAGGATTCTAAATTATAGACTGGTTGTTTTTTTTTTGTTTTGTTAATTAGAGTTTGTGTATTGTATTGATTTACAACCTTTTTGCCGCATGAATAATCTGTATCTAAATTAGTGTCGCTCCAAGGATTGGTCAGTGTGCTTTGTTTAGGGTTGTGACTTTTTTGTAATTTATGTGGATTTGATATTAATATTATGTACATTCTCGTGAATGTACATAATATTTAAGCTAACATTGGATTATTTCAGATTTTTTTACCATTATTAGATATTTTCTAAATGTACCCGAATGTATTGAATTATGTCGTAACTGTAGAACCAAAACTTTTCATCACTTTTTACGAAAACTACGCGAACGGAGGAGTATAAAATTAAACTATAGTTTACATAGAGTAGGAGTGCAGAATGCTAATACATATATTTTGTTTACTAATGCATAAAAAATCGTTAAATTAATAAAAGAAAAATATTACACACACTACCATTTATTTGACAAACACACATATAACTGTAGAGTATTGTTTATAGTCTGTGGTCAAATTGATAATAGATAATCTGTCAAATATAATTTAATTATGGTCAAATTTCATATTAAAACCATAATACTAGATCAACAAATTAAAACCATGTAGATGATTTAGTAAAATCTGAAATGAGTAGGTTACTTTGATGTAAAAATCTATATAAAAATAATCATATCATATGGACACTGATAGGCAATATTGTGTCAAGCCACACGAACACTGTCAGAATGTTGTATGTAATAGTTTAACGTAATTACCATACTTTATTCAGGACTGTAGTGACATTAACTTTTGCCCCTTCTGATAAGCATGTTAAGTCACTCCGACTTCATTTTGAGAAAATGGCGACTAAAGATGTCAAACCTATTCGTAATAAATATGTTTGAAGAAGTACGAGTATATATCTATTTTTTTTATATATTTTGATAAAAAATATGATGAATTAAATGCAGATTGGTATAGTAAAGAGTTATATCTAATAATAAGTTTTTCAAATATATGATATTATTACATATTCCAAAATACGGAACACTTCAATATTCTAATACATTAAGAAACTTTCTTCCGTAATTATTTCGTTTAGCTGACTTGAAATTTTATTGAATAATGTTAAACACGTGATGCATTCTGAACATCAATATCTCTAAATTTAACTTTTTCTTAGTTGAAACATTATTGCTTATCAGCATCCATATATCGTAATCAAAATAGAATACAATAAATCAAATTTAAAATTACAGTAACAAAACATCGTACATATAGTCAAATTAAATTTTGTTTAACAAACTAGTTAAAGTAAGTTTTGCATGGTAAACAAGTAACATTGGTCTGGTAAAAACAGGTATAAATCACGAGCCCACCGACCCAGACTAATTAGGGTTTAATTTACGTGAAGAGGGCAGCACTGACCTGAATCACTGCTTACATATGTCTACATACTAAAGGAATTTGATGAAATTATGAATATTGATAATAATAAAGGTTTTTCGTTAATGAACAAAAATGATTAAATTTTGTGTCTTAATTAAAAATGTTTATATATTCTACTGTTTATTACTACTATTATAAATGCAAGTTTGTGAGGATGGATGTATAGATAAGAAGATGTTTGTTCCTTTTTCATAAAAACTACAAAAGAGATTTTGATGTAACTTTACATAAAAATAGCTGAGACATCAGAATAATATATAGGCTATTCCTTATTAACATACCAAGCGACGTCGCCAGCGGAAGCTAGTGTAACAATAGTTAAGGTGGGGACTCTTAGATGTATGATGAAATAGATGTTTATAAATAATTCATTTTTTATTCCCGACGATAAAAGATACCATTTTGACCCAAACTACAAACTACATCCATATATCTTCTTTATATATATTATATACTCAAACTTGCCTCAAGTTGGCAAATGGATTGAAAATATTTAAAAAAAGGTGTACCTTACCTTTATATGGATAAAAAAATCAATTTATTTGGCTATTTAGTGTATGTTTTATTATAATTTTTCTTATAATTAACAGTTCTTGATTTGTTTTACAGTTAAGCCTCGGTACAATTTTATTACACGTTAAATTATGCCGTTAAATTATTTTGTTTAAATTAAACCAGACTATAAACATCTGAACCGTCTAGCACAAGCAGTCGAAACCTATTTGTAAGGATTACGGAAAATTACAATTTATTAAATATAAAATAAATTGAAACATTAAATCTAAAGGTAACCGTCAATCTTAGTCATATTTCAAAAGTCAAGTTGACGATAATTGAAAAAGTTAACACTTTACACTTACATCGGGATCAGAAAAGGCAAATTATTAAACCAATTAAAAGTTTTCAACATTAACTGAATCAACGCACAACAAAATTTCCAGCGAAGTTACTCCCTTCACCGAGATTTTATTTCATTCGATATATTTAAAACATAAACTTAAGCCTACAAATTTTTTCGGTATCGCAACCGAAGCCAGCCGTTCTGTTATTTCCCCTCTTTCAGTATTCTATTAAGAATACACAAAGGTACATTTTACAACCTTTTTATGAATTTTTCAAAAAAATATGTTTCTAAATATACGTATCCGAATACGGGTATAGCTTAGATTACTTGTATTATTGCAGCTAGTGAAGGCAAAGACGGGATAAAAAATTCAATACATAGCCGCCATCTTGCCATTTGAATGTGAATCTTATTATCTGAACGTGTAAGTGGCGAATCGCTAAGTAGGAACATCCAACTCATTTTCCGCTAGCATTGAATATTCCGCCGTGTTTGAAGGAAAAACAAAGTGTTAAATTGCGTGGGGAGTCACCTTTGAGTTGGTCGACTCGGTGGGGTAGTTTGAGTCTTTGGTGTCTAGTTTTAGAGTTGTTTTTTGTTTGGAGTGGCGGATGAGACCGGTAGGAAACTCTTCCTGTTATAGGAGACAAGTAGAGAGAATGTGGGTCAAGTGGCAACCTACAGAAGTGCGCTGCGTGAGTCCGCCACTATATTCTTGTTTGGGTTGGACCTGAATTTTGAAAAGAACTTTGCAATGGACATGAAAAATAATAATGTAAATTTAGTACGAATTTTAGAAGGAAGGATTTTTAATTGTGTTGTTTGAATACCATATTTAAATGCTGTATTCATTTCTGCCAGACGTTATTGTGAATAAAACGTTACTTAAGTGGTGTTTTTGTCAGGTATTGTACCTAATATATTATTAGAAATTTGAGACAATACTACATTATTTTTGTGACGAAATGTTTAAATATTTAATTCTAGTACAATTATTTGAATATTAAAAAAATTGCCGCTTGAAATATTTAGCTTTTGTTTATAAAGCAATATAACGAATAGTTTGTAAGTTATTTTTAAATGTGAAATGACAAATTCGTTACAGAGCGGTTTTGCATTAACAACGATCATAATCTCGAACATTTGTAGTACATATTTGCAATGCAAAATAGAAACAACTCCAACAATATTAAACGGATACGAAACTAAGGAATTATGAGGTGTACTTGAAAGGCTTTTGATATTGTACAGAGTTTAGATCACAAGCACGCCCGAATGTAAGTTTAAGACCAAAAAGTAACGATTTATATGAACGTCAAGTGTCATATGTGTAGAGAATCATAAAGGCGCTCCCTCATCGGCGATGTAACAAAATAAAGTCCGAATTATTTCAATGTAACGTAAAACGTTGCGATTTGAATGTTCTCTATAACAATAATCACGTAAACGAGAATGTAACAAGTTTGTTTAATTCATGTCTAAAATTGTACATGAATTTCATGTGTCATTTCATAAATTTCGAATTTTCTGTAGACCTTTGTTAGCTAGGAAAACCTAGACAGTGTTGATTTTACTTCGTTACTGTGTTACAAAGTCGCGCATTTTTGCTCTTTACGACTTTTGTCATAGAGAATCAGACCTTGATACAGCGAGCTGAGGCACCCGATCAGCAAATGCTGTAACTCACCATGACTGTTGTAACGTATTACATCACATAGATACAAGTCAGCCAGTAGGTGCCTTTAGATTTGATTTAGAGTATTCTGTTACAATACTGCCCCACTGACTAACAAGCATTCGTCTGTAATGTAACAATCTAAATGCTTAAAGATTTGCCTGCAGATGAATTGATTGTTTTTCCTAATGCATAAAAGCAGTCATACTGCTTGGTGCTCGTTGTAACACTGGAGTTACAAATTGAATCATTACAAACTGGAATGCTCAGTTCTTCTCACTCACTGATGTAATGTTTGAATCTGAACTGTTACATTACAATTATATCAATGCAGGAGCACCTTAAATCAAATTTAGTTGTCTATTTTTTTCGCTAAGAACACTGTTAAGGTATTTATAGATGGGTATAAATATTTATCTACGCTAAAGTTATACCAAACTGTTAGTTAACTTTTTGCTTTTTCTTTGCGCTATTTCATTTTTTAAACGAAGTAAAAGCTACGTTACAAATGTGGCAAAAATCTTTTTATTTATTGTATTTATCTAGATAACGTTAGCCAATTATTTAAAATCTAAGGCGACATTTTTTTTCTCTTAACTAGGATTAATTTTAAAATATCTCATATAACAATAAGCTTTATTCCGAGCGAAAATGTATTTTGAAATCTTAATAAGTGTAAACGAAAACGCTTATAATGCAGTAATAATTGGACATCATTACGAGTACAAGGATGTTTGAACATTAAATGTGCCTAGTTATAAAGAGTATTTGAAATATACTTTTAATGAGTCTTTTTAACTTTGTAACTTACTATTCCTAAAGTGACCGAAAAAATAGTACGATTTCAAAGATATATAAATTACATTTCTAAGCGTTTGTGTTGACTCTGTATATATAAATATTACGTGGACAGAAGAGTTTGAAATTTCGCATATAATTTATACAGAGAAGGAGAGAGATATCCTAATTTTTTTTTTTTCATTATGCATAGAAAATGAATTTTTCTAAATCAATACAATTACACACACTACACACACATATATACTCTTTTGTTTATTGTTAGTCTGTGGTGAAATTGAGAATAGATTATCTGTGGGCAATCTTGATATCGGTTGAATTTTAAAATTTAATGAGCTACGGTCGAATTCCGACTGCTTGGCAACCACTAGTAATAATAAATTGGACATCATTACAAGGATCTCTCAACATTATCCCTAGATATAGAGAACTTGATACGTTGTTAAACTTTGTGAAAATATATCCCCAAAAATAAACGAAGTCTCTGCATTACTTTACGTGATAAAGGATTTTCTATAGCGATGCACAAAGTATTTTCAAAATGCAAACTAATTTTCTCACAGAAAAGATTCTTTATATAGGCGGGATAATGAAATGTTAAACACTCATTTTGAATTCCGTTTTACGTAAGATTCATTAAAATTTTCTTTTTGATAACGCGATAGTCTCAGGAAGTTTATCAAATAAAACATTTTTTTTTTAATTTTTATATACGTTGTATAAAATGCGTAAATATTTTTTGACTTTGTTTACGTCAACGTGTTATTATATTAAATGTAATATGTATATTTTACGTGAAAAACCTTTTATGTTTTGGTATTATGTTTACCTGGGATATTGCTAGATGCGTTTTATTAATATCCATTTTAATAAATATCGCGTTACACTTTTACCAGTAATTTTTTTTTTGCGCACAAACAAGACTAAAAGAAAAAACAGGATTAAAAGATTTTTGTTTATATAATTTACATAACGTAAGGAAACGTTGTGTGCTTATATTTAAGACTAGCAGATGCTCGCGGCTATGCCCGCGTATATTTTGGAACCTTTCCAGGATTTATTACCCCCTAGCGTCATTTCAAGGGATGATTTTAAAATTCTGGGATATTTAATTATTCTGCCTAAGTAATGTTTGTGTAGAATTTAAGGATAATCGGTATAAAAATACATTTCTCAATACAAACTTTACTACCCCCTTGCACCCCAGTGTGGTATAATAGTACCCCGTTTTCTATTTTATATTTCGTTACTATCACCCAGAAGTATGTGTATTAAGTTTTAAGTTAATACGACCACGGAATAAGATTTTGCATACAAATGTTTTTACCCCTTTTCACCCTCTTAGGAGTGAATAATCGAAAAACCCTTTCTTAGTGGATGCCTACAACCTAAAAGCCACTTACTGCCAAAGTTTCAAGTTCGTAGCCCCAGTGGTTTAGGCTCTGCGTTGATGAATCAGTCAGGACAAGTGATTTTATATATATAGATAATAGGAGTGGATAACAAAGTATTTTTTTCAGATTCGAAGAGTTAAAATTCAAGTTCAAGAATACGTGTCCACAGTGTTCACTTATTTGCTTTATGTTTTTTTTTTTTTATATTTTAGAATCGATGTAGGGTTTCCTTATTAGAAATCAATTAATATTAAGGCTGTTCTTCGAAATGCATTCCGGCAGTCTTAATGGCTGTAGTTAGTCTCAAGTCTGTCGAAATTATATGAGATTTCTAATCCACTTCCAAAAATCTTCTCAATTCGTCAGGTACTTTTATATTTATGTTCGCTGATTACTCTACTTCAGTATAAATAACACTAGTCTGTAAATTGGACTGTATCAGAAGACAAGTCACAACTTATATGTTGTGTAGCCATACAAACGTATTCTCGGTCTAAATTGGCAACATTAAAAGCAAAAAGCTTCGTTGAAATATGAAATTTTGCACATTACTTTTGAAGGGTTAAAAGGCCATAAATAAGAGGGTATCTTGCGATCTCACCGCCTTAATCACGCCGTTTATCTTTAAACGCTACATTAACTATGAGAGCTTCTTGAAATATTCTCTTCACTGATATTAAGATTCATTAAACTTCTAGTTCGGGGCACTTATCAGGTCTTCCGCGGAAAACTCGGGTGACCTTTGGACCCATGTCATGTTCACAAGTAAGTTTTCTGTTTAAATTTAATTTTAAACTGAAAAATTACTTTGTAAACAATCTTGAATCCGGCTCTACGTTTAAAACTTAGTTAAATGAGTTAAGACTCCCAAAAAGGTAATTGGCAAATGTATTGTAATGAATTATATTGTATTAGTGGGTAATACAATATTTTAATCATTAACATATTTAATAACAATACGTATATTATTTTCTATATTTTCATGTACTAATATTTTTGTGAATGTAAGTAAGTATTGTAACAGTCTCAAGTGCTTACAACTACATTACTTGATACCTAAATGTTTTATGTTTTCTCATTAAGTGAAATGTTAAATTTCTTTTCAGCAATAATTATTTAACTATTGTACTTCGGTAAATAATAATTTAATACAAGATATATATATATTTATATAATTATATACGTGTTCTATTAATTTATAATATTGTTCCCAATATAATTAGCAACGCCACCCCATCCATCAAATTTTACACATCGGATAAATGCATAATAATATATAAATATAATTTCCATAATATATATTATATAAATCTACTATAGAACACCTGCACTTATTTCGCTAATTCGTTTTTAATCGTTCGCATTAACATCACAAGGTTTGTATCAAAGAAAATGTTTGAAAAATCATATTGAAAAGCTAGTAAGTCTTAATAAATACAACTATGCGAAGCCGGAGCGGTCAACTAGTTTCGAACATAAATAAAAATTGAAATATCATTAAGCGAAATTATTTAAATTACTCGTAATAAATGTATAAAATTTCTATTCAACTCCAGTATTGTAAGATCATTTACATTCGTTACATTTTAATTAAGGGCAAAAAATGGCACAGACGTGGAATAACAACCCGGCGATCCTTTGTCAAACTGTTTGTCAAGATTAATACTTTAAAGCGGGCTCCGGAATCGAAAAAAAAACTGACATTCAAAACGATCCTTTCGGAAAGCGATCGGAATGTTTCGGCGAGCACGTTTTGGTTCACTTCATTAAATTTAACCTAAAAGTTCATCGCGCTGATTTCATATTCAATTTACCGCTTACCGGGACCGCCATAAATTTTTTATGGGCACATAAAAAGCTACTTTCTGATGGTAGATCCTTTTTTTCTATCGCATGGTTACAAAACGTGGAACGTGGCAGTATTAAGGTGTCTGTCGCAACATGACATTTTTAATGTTATAATTTTACCATTTTTACATAAAAAACTGAGTTACGTAGTATTTAAAAGACGTAGCAAATTGCAGTTATTACAATGTTATATTAAAAACTTCTTTTATTATTTATATATGAATATCTAACTGTATCTCATCAGATAAACTGGTGGGCGCAGTGGTCTATACTACTACACTGTTACTTTTTTTCAGTCTACTGATACCAATAGGCCTCTCTTGAGACATGGAATCAAAAAATATCAAAATATACTTTATTCAAGTAGGCTCTTACGAGCACTTTTGAATCGTCAAAAAACAAAAATAAATTACATCAATAGTGAAGCTACCACCGGTTCCGAACGTAGATGCTACCGAGATGAACTGGCAAGAAACTCGGTAGTTACTCTTTTAAAATTTGTAATTACAAATTGATTATTTATCCTGTACGAAATTCAGCATATACTAAGCCCACACATTTTTATCGTCAACGTTATCTTGTATAGAGTAATATGCTTTAGCTATTAGATAATTTTTAATATATGATTTAAATCTATTCATCGAAAACTGCAATCATTTCTCTCATCATTTTATTATAAAAACGAATACCTTGCCCCAGAAAGGAAACATTTACTTTGTGCAGTCGAAAACATGGTGTTATAAGTTAATCTTTCTTTCTCGTGTTAATATTAATGTTAATAACTATTTCTTTCAAAAGAATGTATAGTTCCCGAATCTGAAGTTTTCGCATATAGGCAGTGACACGACGATCTTTCAACTCTGTCCCACTCTGTGGCTAGAGAGAGCCCTACCAGAAGACTTTATACACCAATTTATATTAACACTGTATTGTTGTTTAAATCGCTCAGCTTTCATGTATTTTTGAGTAATGTTTGGGTGAATGAGTCTGTTACCGTATTTTAAATGTTCACTAGTTGATAATTATCAATTAATTTATTTATAAAAGTTAGTGCCATAACTTCTTTACTATAAAACTCCTACATACAAACTCCTGATTGGTCAAAACCAACCAGAACCAACCACAGTTGTTATACGATCCATTTGTTTATTTCCTTGACTAATAAAATAAGAGTGAGCATAGCGAAGAACAATTAATTTTGTTACTACCACTATGCTATTTAACTTTATGTGTTCGTAATGTAAATAAGACTAGAAAGTCATAACGTACTGAGTAATACCATTATATAATGCACTTTTTCAGGCATCGCAGCTTGCCATTAAACTTAATGAAGAGTCGTGTAGTATTTTACGGCGTTATATAAGTTTTATTGCTCTTTCTATAAGAGGTTCAATCCACGTTGCCGGGCAGAAAAAGCGCGCTCATTACCGCCTTCCGGGGTAACGCCCCTTCTTGAATATTACAAAACAATATAACTGTTAGACTATGTACGTTTATTTCCTATTTTTTCGTATTATTATAATTTTATACGTTTTATTTATACAAGAGTATGCCACTTCTTAGTTAGTTCAAAATATAGTGTTAAATAAAGAGCTATTTGTGAGTCAATCAGGGCCTGATTTATCGTTAATTAAAAAAAAAAACTAAAGTCAGGATCATGTATTTTGGTCAAATGGTTTATAACGTTAAAAGAGTCTCTGGAAATTTACGTTTTAAGGAGGAAAATATGACAGAATTGAACTCTTTATGGATCTACAAACGAAGAACTTCGTACATTGCAGTAACAGTCTCTAGTAACAGTTAGTATAAGTACAAGTTAAACGTTAAAAATGAAAAATATTAGCACGTGCTTATATTTTTAATCAATACCAGTGTATTCGTTAAGCGAGCCTGGTACCCGAGCGGAAGCAGAGGGACGACTCAGCGCTGGCGGTTAATTGCGCGAAAAGTGAAGCCCTTCGCTTCAAATATCGAACGGATTTTAAGGGTCCTTTAGAACGTTAAAATTATGCATGCTTCTATATCAGACAGATTAGTGTAGGGTTCTGTGAAAGTCTGGCTCGTTGAGAAGATTTACCTTTTTTTGACAAGCATTGTGTTGAGACATTTTATTCTTTAAGGGTCATAGGTTCTACGGTAAGATGATCATTGTCAATGTAAGCTTCCGTACCGATAATATAAACGTTTCTATACTTTATATAGTTACAAAATGGCTTTTATTGTATGTAAATCTAATGATCTGGATTCTATTGTTAACGATCATTAGTGTAATCGAAATTTTATAGTTATTAAAATTCACGAATTAATATGCACGTCAAAGCCAAAATGGAATTAATGTTCGATATTCATATTACTGTGAAAGTAGTCATAGTAATGTCAGTATATTAAATTTTCATATTTAGAATAACTTTAGCTTCGGTTAAAGACTGAAAATTAAAGATTCAAAGAATTTATAAAATAATTTTCAAAGTTAAATAAATGTAAACAATTTATCACATCATAGAAGTTTTGATGATTTTTTTCTATCTATTAAACATTTTTTTAATTGTACAGATGAAAGATTAAAAACTCTTTCGAAAACTCACCATTGAGGTTGATTTATTAACATACGAAGGAAAGATAATTACGTCAAAGTCAAAATCGAAACCATTAAGTACATAATGTTAATTAAACGGACGGAGTATTCAGCGGCGGGCAACTAATTAAAATAATACCGGCCGATTGACTGTTTATTTACTTTTAATTATGATATTTATGAGTGCTGGTATAAGTCTAGAGGAGAGAATCGATAACATATAATTTTCACGTACAAGGTCTTTTTGTTATTACCACGGTAGTATATAATTATATTTAATGGTACCTAAGTTTAGAACAGTAACATATCTATAAGTATATGTGGACGCTGATAAGCAATACTATGTCAACCCACAGGGAGTTAATTTTGAGAAAATGACTTATAATGTCAAATCTATTCTTAATCAATTTATTTGGAGAAGTATCTTTTCTTTTTAAATTTGATAAAATGAATAATGTTTTCAAAAGCAGAGTGGTATATTAAAATATTTTATTTAATAATACGTTTTGCGAATATATGAGATTATTGCATATTGCAAAATATTGATCTCATTTTTTTTCAGGGCTTATTTAGTTTAGATGACATGTAATTTTTTTGATTAATGTTATTTACATGACGCATTATCAGAATATATCAATATCTCCAAATTTAACTTTTTGTGGGGTGACACGTTATTGCTTATCAACATCCACGTATGTGCGTTATATACAAAACCGTCGCGATTTTTGATTGATCCGATTTGAAAAATTCCTTTTGTGTTAGATAGCCCGTTTATTGAGAAATATACCATACCATACCAAAACTTCTTATCGCCTCATAAGATGTTTGTATTATCTTTACGTTATCCTGGTTTTCTATTACCTGTTCATTTTAAGTAATTATTATTAATTTGACAGGAATTAGACTTACAAGTTTTACTCTCATATTTTCATAAAGCTTGGAGAAGGATGTTTGTCATTGCTTTATACCCGAAAGAATTTACTCTCAGTGCCTTATTTTTTACAATCACAGCCTTCGTAAGGTTACCCGGGTATTAACTAGTTACATGTCAGGTAAAACTTACAAGTGTTATTTTGATCTTCAAGTGTTATGTATACTAACATTATAAAGCCAAAGAGTTTGTTTGTTTGAATGCGTTAATCTCAGGAAGTACATTATTTTTGTTTTAGATAGTTTATCTATTGAGTAAGGCTATAGGCTATATTACAGCACGCTACGGTTCATAAGAGCGAAGCGGTCAACATAAACGCGAGTGAAAGATACATAAACACGTATAAAAGCGCGAGGGGTTAGCTGCCCCCGCGCTTTTATAAAATTACGGTCGTCTATTATAAAATTACGTTCTTTAAAAAAGTTATTTGTATATACTTATTTAAAAATAAAAATCCAATATTATGATATGAAATTATTAATTAATTGTACTAAATTATATTCGTATAATTATTCCAAAGCAAAAAATGATCTAAACTGATGATGCACAATATCTAAATTTCATTTGAGAATAATGACTTTACAAACTGACTAATGCTTGATTTGCAAGCGACTGAATGAGTCCGTCATTTTATTTGAATCAACTTTAGTCATGGAAATAGTTATTTTTCACAAACTCGCTGCTAAAATCGCGAAACAAAATCCTTGAAATCCTAAAATCCTTTATATGTATTCTAATTTCTATGTTTGGATTTTTATTTCTCGTTAATAAATAATTGGTATATACCTATTATCCTCTACATATATATACAATGAGCATTGATCACGTTTCTTGTGAAATGGATTATTTCGCACACGTAAGACTTGTAACTCAAGATGCTTGACTCATCGCCGCCATATGTGAGCAAAAGTATCAAGTGCCGATTCGTAGTATTCAGTTAATAACGTAGCGTTTCGCTGCGATTGTACTCAAAAGCGGTTAATGTTTTTTGACGATATTATTATATTTTATTAAATTTTTAATTATTCCAGAGGGACATTATTACTAAGCCTCTCCTACCCGTCCCTCTGTCCGTCTGTTCGTCTTTTCGTCTGTCTGTCCTTCTGTCCGTCTGTCTACATATCCGTCTGCTCGTCTGCTTGCCTGTCTGCCTGTCCACTTGTCCGTCTGTTCCCCTGTCCGTCTTTCTGCCTGTCCGTCTATCAAACTCAAACTCAAAATATGCCTTAATAAAATAGGCCTTTACAAGCTCTTTCGAATTCGTCTGTCCGTCTGCCCGTCTTTTCGTCAAAGGACTATATCACACGAACCGTAATAGATAGAGAGTGGATGCATTCACAGTATTTATTACTTTTGTCATTGTAATTATTATGTCTTTACAGACTTTAATTCTGTGGTTTGAACTTTCATTTTAACTCTTAAACAATTAATTTAAATTGTATTAGGTACAACTACAGCAACTCTTAACAAAGGAAAAACTTTACATACATGTGTATCGGATACATTTACTCTTATTAAATATTCTCATATAGAAACATCTCAATGACAACAATTGCGGACCGAAAATTTCGAACACCTGTATCCAGCAGTCGGGAATTTTTCAATAAATCAAAGTGTGAGATGCAATGAAATATTTAATTGTAAGCTTCGTTTTAAATTTTATTCAACCGTATATCATATGATATGGTAAACGTAAAAATATATGTTATAGGTAATAACATAATGTTATGTAATAAAATATTTAAAACTTGATCGCTATTAAAATATGAAATTGTGACATATTGATGCCGATATGCAATAATGTGTCAAGCCACAAAAAATGAATTCGGAGTTATTAATATATTCTGATAATACGTCACGCATTGAACATTATAAAAAAAAAATTAAGTCGCCGAAATAAAATCTTAAGTCACAGTCATAAATAAGTACGAAAAAAAAAAATCTTTAATTTGACGTTTCGAATTTCAAGTGTGTTACATAATATTTTTCGCTATGCAATAATCTCATATATTTTAAAAGCTTCGGTATACCTCTTATACAAATAAAAAAGAAATATATACTTCAAAAAATTTATCAAAAATAGGTTTGACGTCTTTAGACGACATTTTCTTAGAATAAAGTCCGTGTGGCTTGACACAGTATTGCTTATCAGCGCCCAGCTAAGAGCATTATTTTGCAATAAAATGATACAAACGTGTGACAATAACGCCTATGTTTGACATTTAGCGGGACAATATAATTTATAATAAATAAAAACCACGAATGTATTTCATTTATAAGAGTACTAGCTTTTGCTCGCGGCTGTGCTTGCGTTAATATTAATATTAAAACATACTATTCTGTCTGTTCAGTATGATATGTGCGTACAGGAATTAAATTGTACTATTATATATTTTAAACTTTCACGATTTATACTATTCATATTTAATATAACGGGTCTTATCGCGATAACTAATGGTAGTAATGGACGTTTCGACGAAGTTACATTCGTCGTGGTCACGAGCTGATGTCGGACAATAAAAAGGTATTACTACCATTAGTTATCGCGATAAGACCCGTTATATTAAATATAAATTGTACTATGTCTCTAAGCTCGCTAACAATACGTTGACATACTTATCGTAATCGGATAAAAGTAAAAATAAAATGTAAACGTCTCACTGCTGGGCAAAGTCATTCTCTCTTATTTAGGAGAAGGTTTAGAAGCTCTATCCACCAAACTATTCCAGTGCTTTTTAGTCACTAGGCCGCGAGAGTGTTCTTAGTACCTGTGAAAACTCTCTAGGCGAGAATAGCTCGCATTAGCGGGTTAACCGTCGGAGAGTCACGGTAGCATGCGTAAGTAATCCCGTGACGCCCAATGAAGACGACGAGGGTTCCGCTGGGTTTTAGTGTGTAGTCTGTCATACTATGTCGTGGCGTGGTATGCATTCCACCCAAATCCCTGGGTGGGATGCATAAAGCATTTCCCAGCCACAAAAAAAGCTATAACAGTGCGGATTGGATATGCACGTGTCAAAATTACTCCTGGTACTTGCAGCATTCCTAAAGGTGTTTTCCTTCACCGCTGAGCTAGAGAATTTAGCTCTTAAAAACTCAGCGGTGCTAGCCGGAATTCGCACCCGCGATCATCGGTTGAGATCGACGTGTTCTAACCACTAGGCCATTTCGGTTCGAACAAACTGAGATTTATTTTTATACATATAAAAGATTCATATTCTAAATGGATTCAAAGTATGAATTTAACGAGTTAACTCGTATAGAATATTGATAGCGGATTCAATCGTCTACATGTATGGAGTTGCATTTGGCACAGCTGCGTTCCAACGCCATAAAAAGAGCCGCCAAATTGCCCTGAATATAAATCACTCGCTCGTCACGTCAATAAACTGATTTTAAATGTACGTATTTTGTATTTAATATCGATGTTTTGATAAATTTGTGGTGTGGTTAAGTGCTTAATCATTAATGGTTGAAATTCGTTTTCGTTTGGATTCCTGTTTGAGATGTAAAAGTCTGTGATAATAATAAAAAATCAGTATTAAAATACAGTTTTGTAAATATTTTTAGTAGGTTTAATTGATCGATAAAGTGTTCATTATTATAATAGATAAAGAAATATGAAAACAATGCAAATAAACAATACTTTTATTATACACAAAACCATCTTACAACTTCAAAAAATCACACTAAAATCACTTTCGAACGTTAACGTAATTTGAAATAGTTACCTTAATTTACTCAAAGAATAAAATGTAATATCATTAAAAGACAGATAACAAAAGGAGACAGACAGTGCAATTTCATTGGAATGGAACATCAAAAGTAGGAAAGATATTATAAAAGTGTAATACAAAAAATCCGAGTTTTAATAGAAGGCTCGAACTAAGTTTTATCTTTGTAATCCGGCCACAAGGCAAGTTTCACGAGTAAACGAGTTAACTTAAACGATTTCCTTGCGCTTCGTAAAAAAAAACCAGAAGTAATGGCACTCGCCTGAAACTTCCTTAGTCTCTGCGAGAGATAGATAGATGTTAACACATTTTAATGGAATCTGAATACAATGATATTTTATAATACATATGGATAAATAAAATTAAAGTATCTTCTTGTAATTTCAAATTAACGGGATTTCACTAAATGCATATGAAAGTATACATGGGACTTACATCTACACATTCATTTTTGTCTGTCTGTCTGTCCGTCTGTTTGTCCTGACTAATCTCTACAACGGCTGGACCGATTTTGACGCGACTTTTACTAGCAGATAGCTCATGCTATAAGGAGTCACTTAGGTTTACTATTATTTTAGAAAATTTACTTAATTCAATTATTTAAAAAAATATCAACTTTTTTTAGAGGTACCGCAGACTGCCTTGCTTCGCATGAGACATGCCAAGCATGTAAGCACTCTCCAGTTGAAGGCATTTCGCAGAAGCAGACCGACCGTCAGGGTGCCATGGCGATGAGGGCATCACTGGGTTTTAGTGGGTAGTCTGGTGCGTCTATTACTGTCAGGAGTCCCACATACCCGCCTGAATTCTCGGACAGGACGCATAAATGCATTTCTTAGTGTTAAAAAAAGACATGCCAAGCACCCTGTCTAACGAAGTCGCATGCGCAGCTAGTCATAAATATGTTACCTTCATACTGTTTGATTTAATTCTTTGGTTAATGGCTTTTAATTAGCTAGTTAGACACATATTATTTCGTCAACGTTAAGTGAAATGTAGAACATATTATGAAGTTTGATCGGTGGGGTCGAGAATCCATATATTGACTAGATGGTCCGAAGATCTCGCCTGTCATACTCACTTGCTAGCTGGTAGGTAATGTCGTCCAAAGTGATGAGAATGCTGGGTTCCAAAACCTAGTTTATAACATAGGTATAGTTATATACCTAATAATATTGTTTGAATAAAGAAAAATATATAAATATCATTATCATAAAACAATGTACTGTATGTATTCTCAATATCATTAGCATCACTATTATCATCATCACCATCATCATAATAATCTTAGTCATAAGATTTCCAAAAGGACAGGTCGTGGCGGGCCGGCATAAGTAAAGCCTCTTCTCCTCCCGTGGTTGCCTTAAGAATCGTAAGAACTACAAGGAAAATGGTCAGCAGCATCCTTTGAACTGATCCCGAACATCATCCATACCTCACCAACCCGTCTGCCAATTGTGGCAGGTAGTGCCAATATCCCCTATTGATTTTATGTATTCTATTACAATATTATTAGTTAAGATACCCCACAAATACAATACTTGGTAAAATGTGACTGAAAAGGATATTGATCTGAAGCTATCCTGTGAATATTTTTATTCGTGACATCAAAATTTATGTGTTGTAATAAATGTTATAGACCAATATAAAGGGTATAATAAAAATCTAGTAATGTTATACTGTACCATAAAACAAAACTAATATTAGGTTTAGTTATATAGTTTTTTAATAAATTTGCAGTGCAATAAAATGTCGACGTGTTAATCCAGGATATGAGCTATCTCGATGTCAAATTTCTCTAAAATCTATCTATTTATCTGTTCAACTATTAACACCGTAAGCCGGTTAAAAACTATACACTTATTAGCATTCAAATTTAATAAAAATAATATAACTAACCTTACCCGGCATGCGTTCAATGCCACCTAATATACTATAGGAATATTTTTCAGACCAGGAGCTCTTGTAGGCGTACTCGGTACACTACTCGTTTCGTCACAATTCAATTGTTTCGGAACGCTTAGAGTACAAACATACAAGCATTGACTTTTATTTATGTAAATCAGCTAACCCGGTTGACTTCGTACCGCCTCAAAATTAATAAATGTTTTATTTATCTTAACTATTAGCTATTCCATGGAAAATAATCCGATATTTTAATAATTATTCTGTTATATGGAGTGGAAAAATAACATCAAATCAAATATCATATATTTTAAACTTTCGCGATTTACACTATTCATATTTAATCTAACTAATGGTAGTAATACCTTTTTATTGCCCGACGTTTCGACGAAGTTACATTCGTCGTGGTCACGAGCTGACTAGCAGTCATTAGTTATCGCGATAAGACCCGTTATATTAAATATGAAATCAATATCATAAAAATCGATCCAACCCATCGTATACGTAATTTGGATAATATACTTATTCTAATTATTTCGATCTGAAAGTATACCCTGTCAATTGAAAAAAGAATTTTTGAAATCAGTTAAGAAATGACAGAGTTCTAAGGTAACAAACAAAAAAAAACACATCATACGAATTGAAAACCTTCTTCTGTTTGTAGTCGCTTGATGATTAATATCGCGCGAAAAGTCAAATTCCCCGTATAACAAGTAATTACAAATATACAAGGGATTAATTCCACGCTACACTTAAATCTTATTAAATGACACCCTTAAATATTAAAGCCGAAGCCATTGTCGAGTGTACTCTAATTGCAGGCTCTCGTTAATTAGTGTCTAAGACGCAAGCGTGACTGACGCCAGTGTCAGCTCCCCATGTAGGGGCACCGTGTTGGCAGAAAATCTTAGTATTAATTTATCTCGAAAATTAATACTTGGATCTTTAATTTTATTTATTCAATTCAATTCTTTGGTTAATGGATTTTAGTTGTGCCAATTAGACACATGTTATTTCGCCAATGTCACGTGGAATGGAGAAGACACGATGGAGATTGATCGGTGGGGTCAAGAATCCAACCTTAACTAAATTTTGAAAACACCCTAAAATAGTGTGAATTTCATTATTAGTCCTTAACCTAGAACAACACAAAAATAGATATAAATATTATACATACTAGTATAAAAATACAGGTAATAATTTTTTTTATACTCGCGGCTTCGTTCGTTAATGTAGATTTTGTTACGCCGGACGACCGTCTGAAACTCACTTTTCTCACGGGTACGACATTCGCGCCCTCTACTCTAAGTTAATAGTATTGTACTTATAAACTTCGTGCAAGTGTACACAACTTGACAAGATTATATCGTAATCGAAAGAACGGTATAGCATTAAGATATGAACGTACAAATAAAGATAATTTATATATATTAGATTAACTCTTTCATAACATTATGTCATAACGTTTATATCCATTGAACTTTTTACAGTAACAGAAACTACAATCGAACTGTAGTTCCTAAGAATTTTGCATTCATTCAAACGTATACATTGATTTAAATTACAAGCTAGAACTTAATTAGTAGCCTACAACTAAATAACCTATATCTTGGAAATATTTAAGTATGAATACATACAAATTTCTCGCGCGATATTCTTGGTTAGTGTAAGCGTTGACAAATATATCATGAACTAGTTGCCCCTCGTGGTTATACTCAAGTTTACCTCGAAGTTATTAACTATAACAATCTTCAAAAACATGTTACTAAACGTAAAAAGAATTATTTAAACCAGATCATTAATTTCAGAGATCAACCCCCTACATACAAACTTACAAAAAGACAAAATTTACCTCTTTATAATATTGGTATAGATTACTTGGTTTCATATCATCTAAAATTGGAAATTGCCGTACAAAATTACGTTAATTCGTTGGAGACTCTTTTTAATGTATATTCCGCGATTCTTTTTATGTTCATTAATTTTTGTATGATAACATAATTATGAATTTTACCCATATTTTAACGAACTATCATTTAAATTTAATTTATTTACTTGATGGATATTGAGGCTTGACGTTGACGCGAAATTAAAATATAATTACTGGATGGAATATTGTGTGGGACTTAGTTAACCTTTAATTTTGTTATCAACGCTAAAGCTATTATCAAGTGTATTCTAATTGCAAGCTACTGTTATTTAATTATTGGTTCAAACGAAAACATGTATGAGAATAATATCAAGGTCGTAAAGACGTTTATAAAGTTAAATAAATCTACATCGTTTATGACAAATGGAATACATGTTAATGACGTGGAATAAAGTTCTGGTAAAGGTATTAAAAAAACGAACAAAAATATTATTAATATCATTAAAAATGAGGACACATCTTATAACATTTTCAATTCAATTCAATTCTTTAGTTAATAGCTATAACATTTTCAATTAATTAAATAAAAATAGTGACTGAGAAGTCGGCAAAATGTTAACAAAAAGTAGTAGAACTCTGAGAAAACGCCAAAAAAGTTACAAACATAAATAGGTCAGTAGATGATAAGCAAATGTTAAAAAATATTGCTAGTACATAATACCTTTGATATTCTTAACAATTATTTTTATATATAAATTTAAAAATGAATAGAAAGTTATGTGAAATCAGAATACTAAAGATAATATACTCACTTGCTTTCTCAGAAGTATTCTGCTTCGATATTATTTAGTTACGGGAATCTATTGCGCTGCACATAAATTTTATAAATATATATCATGGCAAGATATTAGATATATTTCCTGGATTTATTTACATTTTGAACTCTTAATTTTTATTCTGTCTAGTATATTTTCTTTACCCAAAAATTTTTGTTCGGATTTTATATTATTTTCGTAGAGGTATTTTAAAACAACGCATGTGTTGTATTTCGAAGTTTAGCTTTTTAAGTGCTTTCAAATAATTCTTAGAGATCTTTTTTTTCTACTTATTACGCTTTTCTTATTTTTAACCAACCTCCAAAAAAAATCTTAATTTTTTGGGGACTTTTATGTATGCTTAACCGGTGTGAATGATTTTGAAATACTTCAAAATGTTGTAGAAAAAAGTTTTTGTTAATTTCATAATTAAGTAACTGTTTAAATAGTACACGGTATTAGGTTAATAACATCAACAATAACATCCTTCTTAGTTATAAATTTATCAGTAATTACACTTTAAAAACCCATTAAAAAAAGTTTTTAAAAAAGCGAAACAAAGAAATAAATTGTTTTCAGCCATTACGTAACTATAGCAAATTTAAATAATTGACAGGCAATGGCGATGTGGCCACTAGTAAACACGGTAAACCTTTGTCACGTACACGCCGTGTGTGGAGTTGAGCTAATTGTTTTAAGTTGACGTTACACGTTGCGCTGTTTTATACTTCTACATGCCAATAAAGGTATTATGAAGATATTTTTTTAATGGAAACTTTATTAGTTTGTGTTGTACTAATGATGGTTCAATTCTATGTGTTAGTGTACACTGTTTGTTTCCCAAATAAAATAAAATATATGTTACAGGCTTTTTAAATAAAGGGTAACTGAATTCAAAAACAAAATAAGTGATTTCGTTTACTGTAATACTTATTTCAGGTTATAAGTCCAAAATGAACGAAATTAAAATATTTTTTACGCTATGCTAATTTTTGTTATTTAGAAAAAATATAAGCTGTTGATAGACACTTTGGCGCAGTGGTCACTGTAACTGACTCAAATGCTAACGGTCGCGAGTTCGATCCCCTCTCACGGCAAATGCCTGTATTGGCCAGGCAGTTTGTCGTGGTCTGGGTGTTTGTGTTAGTGTTGTGAGTGTTTCCGGACCCCCAACACAAGGTCACGCGATCTTAATGAGGGCCGTTGAGTGTGATGCGCTTATTTATTTATTGTCATTGCCATTCGTTAAATACACTAGGTATAAGTAAGTCATATATTAAGAAGGGAACGGGGGGGGGGGGGGGGGGGTGTTCCGGACCCCCTAAACGTTATATACGTCTATGAAAGTACTGTTGTCGAAAGCCTGCGGTACATGGGAAGATAATGTGATGATAAAATGACCTGTTCTGCTTTTTTTACTTCGTTCTTAATATTGACGTATACAATAGGTGTTACCTGAAACAAAAAAAAAAAAACTTTATTAGTAAAAATGTACAATAATCCTACTTTTAGCAATTAAAATAAAATCGGAAACATTAGTCATTAAGTGAAATTAATTACGTAACGTAGTCCAATATCCCCGCAATTAGGTAAAACTTTAAGCAAATCAGACGAATTTAAAAACATTGTTAATGAATGAAAATTTTAAACTACATTTGAATTTTAGATTACACTATTGAGTTATTTTAGAATACGAATGAAGAATTCATATTCAATATTTTACAAAAACGTTTTTCTTGTGCAGAAATAAATTTTAAACACAAACCACTTGGTACCCGCAATTTTGTCTGCATAGACTAATTATGTTAAATGTTGATTCCTTATTCAAACCTTCAATCCCTATTATAATACCAAGTTCACTTTCGTAACAAAAATAGCTTAGTTCCCTAAATTATAAAATATATCTAAACTAAAATTCACCAAAATATGTTCAGTGGTTTAGGCCTGAGGACGTAATAAACAGAATTACTTTTACGTTTATAAAATAAGTATGGAATATAAAAAAAAAGTTAAAAAAAAAAACGAAACTCAAAGTCCCAACCACTGTAGTAATATTCGCATAATTCTCGGTCGAAACTCACTCGAAACTTATTTGTCTGCCAGCAAACATGTTTGTTTCCTCTGCTTTGATATAATCTTAATGGCGGTTGCTTTACCTGTCCCGTCAGCGAATAAACTTAGCAGACAGTTTATGACAGTTTCACATCGGGAGAAGTTTGGGCGAACTTTAATTCACTGTTAGTTTATTGCGCGTTAACAAACCTGCGGTGTTGGTTCTTTGTACCTAAATTTAGGGTAATGCTACGTTACTTAATTGTGCTACAAAGCTTTGTTTCGCCTTAATGTACATTTAGTTTTGATATATCTTACTATGAATTAGCAAGCTTGTTATACATGTGTAAAAACGAAAACTGTATTATTTAAGAAATGTATTCTAGCAACAAAGTATTGATTTTGTATTTTTTTTTCTACCAAAACGTAGTAGTTAGTTATTTATCATCGTTTTGTTAAATAAGGCTTTATACAGTTTATAAAACTGTATAAATCGAAGTGAATATATTCTCCACGCCATTGGAAACCGGTAAGGCAGCAGCGGTCACAGAATAGACAATTCATTTTCAATTATCTCAGCATCATGCCGTACGACGTTACTGACAAATGGTCTTTGCACTTTGAATTACAACCAATAAATCCTCGGTAACGCTTATTGGGTTTCACGGCTCCGTTCGTTATTTTACTGACCCCCGGCTATACGTCTTGACCAGGGGAGAAACTATTTGCGCTTTGTTTGTTGCCATAATTTTACGAGAATTGAGTGTAAACAAGTCCAATGGTACTTCAATATTTCAAAGCTATGCGATTATTAGACGAGAATAACAGTTATACAATTTTCTCTCAGATTTTCATAAATATTTACATAAGTTATTTGTCATTGTTTTTACACTTGAAACAATTTAATGTCAGTGCTTTATTTTTGACATTTACAGCTTTCGTAACTATTTACGAAGTATCTGTTACTGGGTTACAAAGTTGTTTTTTATTAATTACGAAAGTTAAACGTCCAAACGTAATTCTCGTCTTAAGCGAAGTAGATTTTAAACATGATAATAATTTTCAGCTTAGTTTTTATTTATAAAAATTAAAAATAGACTTTGACGATAAATTAAAGATTTAGGTACATTTATTATGTTTAATATACTAATGTACACATTGACGATACATAATAAAAATTACTTTTTTTAATAATATTTTAGTAGCATACTGTGCATAGTTAGAATAATAAAACACATGGTGCATAAAACATTTAAAAATCTAAACTTTTGTATACAAAATATTTGATTAATGTCCGACACTCGTTCGGACATTCAAATTTAGTAGTTTTATTGTATTTTTTAAGAGTCACATCTGTTGTAGCTGAATTTCAGTACATTGTTTAGAATAAAATTTATTGTCTGTGCTATTTAAAAAATATCACACCGATTCGGAGTTTTGTTCTATTTTTATCAAGTACAATAAAGTGCTTTATTCATTTCAGTTGAAGTACTCTTAAATAATATCATATACGGAATGAGAATTAAGAAACCAGAGCGCAAAATTTCTTAGATTAAGTTCGGATCAAAACCTCACTTAATTATAGAAGTTGCAGCAATACATTTAAAGGTGTATTTTACGAAACATTCAGAGAACAGCATTGAAAAGGCAAACGCAATTAGCAGTCTTAAATATAAAACGATAAGGCTGTTTTTGGCTTGTAATTTAACAATAACTTTTGAGGTGACCAACGAACGCATATTTCACTGGGCCCCTGTTTACTGTTTCTAACTAAACAATGTTCGTTATAATAATTACTCTACTTAGATATGAAATGGGGGTTCCGTATTGGAGGAAAACGGTGAAAATGGTGTCCAATAACTTGCTCGGTAATTGGATTATAGTGGGTCGAAGGCATAAATTTCGGTGCCTAATGGCAGATTGGTTGGTAATAGAAAGAATCAGATATAGAAAACAATGCTGTTTCCGCTAATCTTATAATTATTTTATATAATAATACTCGTGATTCATCACACAGAACAAGAAATAAACTTGTGAACAAAAATTAAAAAAAAATAAATGCGGAAATCGTTTACGAGCCGAAGAGGACTGTAGTTAGACTCTACCTCAAATGAACAATTTACCACGTGGACGAATCAAAGGGAACTAGTCTGTCCTATCCATACTAATATTGTAAATGTGAAACTAGCTTTTCTGTCCATCTGTTGATTGGTTGCGTTGTTTCGCGAATACCACTGAATCTTGATGAGATTATAATTTTTTCCATTCGAATTGCTAATCGTGTCAGCAATCACACAGCTTTTTAATCGAAGTCCTCCCCAATTAAATCAATCAACGCCCCCCAAGTGAGGCGCGCGTGGTTGGAACACCATGTATTAGATGAATAATACTAACTAACGATAAAGGTAAACACAGATCCGTCACGATAGTCACAAATCTTCCGGAATTTATTTTAGAACTACATAGTAAGTTCTTGTTTTGCTATTTCAGTGCAAAGGGCGTCCTTTACATAACAACTCAGACTCAAGGGCGACAATGATTTAGCAGTTCAAGGAATTTCGTTTTGGCCTACATAAGCTTATGTAACGTAGAATATTGGAAACTACTCAAACTGGGACTTTATGTAATAGTCTCATGTCGTGCAAAAACTTGTATAACAATGAGCGAGGAACTAAATATTACTGAC
Organism: Hypolimnas misippus; assembly: GCA_037950945.1. Taxonomy (NCBI): domain Eukaryota; kingdom Metazoa; phylum Arthropoda; class Insecta; order Lepidoptera; family Nymphalidae; genus Hypolimnas; species Hypolimnas misippus. Next base: position 8,515,474 of record JBBEEQ010000011.1, on the reverse strand, counting down.
ATAACAAAAGTTTTTTTTTTTTAAATAAAATATAATAACTCAACCGCCAGAACTAAATTAAACAAAAAATAAGAAGTACATACTAATCTAAATAACCATAATCGAACCAATATTTAAGGATATGACTATACTACTATACTATCATTATATCTATACTATCATTCGATATTGTTAAATTTTCTCTAGATAATTTATGAGTATCCTACATTTTTTATATTGTAAAATATTTTCATTTTTAAATGATTAAAAGAACGTATTAAATGTACAATTATCAAATGTTAAAAACTTTATTTGTTTACCGTTCTGGTACCATATCTGCCTATCAATATTAGAGTTCATATCAATATAGCAAGAACTTGCATGTATGCTTCATCATATACTGTCCTTAAAAGTATTTTATTATAAGTAGTATAGTCTTCCCCCTACTAACTAAAGAACTACTTAAATAGCATAATTTCAATAATTTCATACTGAAATTACATACAACAATACAATATGTATGTAATAATGTACATATGTATATACAATAGTATAACCAGTAACATAATCCTTTTACTGAAATACTAATAATATCTTAAGACAGTGGCACAGTGGTCACTGCAACTCACTCAAGTGCTAACGGTCGCTTGTTCGATCACCTCTCAAGGCAAATGTCTGTATTGGCCGTACGGATGTCTGTCTTGGTCTGGGTGTTTGCGTTAGTGTTGTGAGTGTCCGGACCCCCGACACAAGGTCACGTGATCTTAATGGGGGCCGTTGAGTGTGATGCGTTTATTTATTTTATTTATCTTAAGCTTTTCAGATGTATTAACCACGACAGCTCGTGACCATGACAGGTGCAACTATGTCCATATATGTTCATCATGACTAGGTCCGTTTCCTAAACTATAAAATTTATATTTTATTTAATAAATTTAAATGTTTAAAATTTTGCTCTAAAAATAAGTCGTATCCATTACTGCATCGGTACAGCGTTTATTACATTGTAACAAGATTCTCTCGGAATAACATTGTCCAGTCCTTTCAAAACGACGCTCGAGTTAACGCGAACAAATACAGTATTCAAGGAATGTACGTATTTGTTTTCGAATCACGTAGCCGCGGGGTGGGGGAGGTAAACAGCGCCAGGGGGGATAACGGGCGAAAAATTGCGTACCAATGGAGACTGAATTAGTATAACACTGTAAATGAGAGAGGTGCCGCCGCTTCTGAGATTTCGGACTCCCTTGTGTGTCTTCGAAGTGGTAACGGTTATTGCACACGCTTCGTGGTTAACAATTTGATAGATTTCCGCTAGCATCTCTATTACTATGATTAGATGCATCAATGGTAATTTTATGGCTAACACCAAATACCGCTTAATTTTTACGTGACTCATTTCAAAATATGTTTTTTGCTAAGACATCAAGTTAAAAATTCTTAAAAATCAGAAAATTGTTGCGCCGTGTAAAATTTCTCCCCCGCCGTAATTAAGTTAAATGTGAATACGGAAATTTTCTGAAACAACACCTGCATATTTTAGAATCATTTGTGCCATAAACGCATACTTCCCTATGTTAATTTTCCAGTAATTTTATGCTCGTAGAGTACACGAAAAACACAAAGACGTGCATAGCCGAAATGCTAAAGTTTCTCTTAAAGAACCGCTAGGGGACGCTAACAATGCGCCGCCATGTTTGATTTCTGAAGAACAAAGGAGGCGGTACAATGGCCGACCGACGCGCTACAAGTACCCAGTCACATGCAACTTTCTGTATAGTCTTTGGCGTGTAAAGTTACATATTCGGAATGCCGATGTTTGAAACTGACGGCCACACGCGAAGTCATCTGCGTCTATTTTAATACTTTTCACCCGACTCCGCGACGAAGGAGGGTAATGTGTTTATCAGCCTAAGTACGTGGGCTTGTAACTTTGTGGCACTAATTAAACCAAACCCATGAGCCGATTTTGATTAATGATGATGTTTGTTTCATAATAAGGGCGTGAATGTCAATTTATTACAATTTGGAAATACAAAATGGCCGATTATGGACTCGATAACGTAAAAAATAAAAAAAGAAATAGAAATCGACAAACTAACAAGTGAGGTATCGTTGAACAAATATTTACAAATCATTTTTAGGTTTACCATATCGTTTTTCAATCAGAATTACCGTTTAGGATCTAACGATTTACTAACGATTCTCAGTCTCACTTATAGGATTTTAGACAGAATCGATATTGATATGGTACTGCTGACAGCAAATGGTCTTGTTACGCAATCGGGTTTTTTAATCTTTTAAAACATTTATCTTGTTAATCGAGAAGTTTGTAAATTGTTCGCTGTTACGAATATTTTTTATACGTTATTGAAATATTGTTACAATATGTAAATCTTTTGCATAAACGCAATGTTTTATTAAAACAAACACATTGTAAATATTCCGCTGTCCAACAATAGAATCGTCTACTTTAAATAGGAAACAAAATGGGGTTCTCAAATCGGCTAATTATTTTTTAAGTGTTGTTTATGTTTATATATAGTCATTTTTGGATCCATTAAAATGACTATTTTTCATTCATTGAATAATAACTTTGAAAGTTGTAGAGTTAAGAAAAAAAAATCATTCGTTATAACAATCGGTATTTTATTGAAAAAAAAAAAACACTATATAAAGGAGAAAGACTGGTGTCTAATCTCCGATTAAGCCATAATAAAACTATTTTGTTGTTGAGTTTCTTAAGAAACGTACGAGTTTTTCATGATATCTCTAATTACATACCGAGATTGATAATTTCGAAAATAATTTAACCATAGGAAAACCGTAGAGATATACTTATTTGAATTTGAACCTATGATATTTAGTTAACACCAAAATGTCCTATCTACTGGGCCATCTAAGCTCTCTTATGATTTATTGCTTAGCATAAATTGATCATTATTACATACATATTTGTTTAGGAAATCGGACTATTTTGCTATAGTATAATACCCCGTATGTCTTAATGGTCAAAGGTCATATTTTAATAAGCTTACATAGGAGACACCATGCATTCCTAATTCAATATTACTTGTCATATTGATAATGGATATGGGGTCACAAGGGATTACAAATTTGATAGTGTATACTTAATTTGATGTAATATAATATATAGATTAATATTTCACCTATTTCACTTAACAGGATTAAATTAAATTAGAATGGTGTCTGTATTTCTGTTTATTAGATCACTAGCTGCCCTTGACGTAATGTAATATAGCCTATAAACTTTCTCAATAGACAGGCTATCAAACGCAAAAATAAGTTTTAAAATGGGACCACTAGTTTCAGTAATTACCCCCTACATACTAACTTACAAACAAATTTTACCTCTTCATAATGTTAGAATAGAGATTAAACTATATTGGAACGAAAGCACTAAAAGCTTAGAGTAAAGTGTGTGTGTGTAAAGAGCCGAGATGCCCTAGTGGTTAGAACACGTCGATCTCAACCGATGATCGTGGGTTCAAACCCCGGCTAGCATCGCTGATTTTTCAAGTGCTAAATTAGTGTTTAAATTTATCTCGAGCTCGGCGGTGAAGGAAAACATCGTGAGGAAACCTGCATGTATCGGGAGAAATTCTGAGACATGTATATCCGCCAACCCGCAGTTGAGCAGCGTGGTGGATTAAGCTGTAAACCTTCTCATTAATAGGAGCGGAGGCCTCTGTCTAGCAGTGGGATATTTACAGGCTGTTACTTTACTTTTTTTTACTTTTAAACTGTGTACCTGTGTGTTTGTTTGCATCGTATACGTTATCATACGGTTTATCTGATTGTGTTAAAATTTTGTCAATTTATTGTTTGCACATACACAAAGGTTAAAGTAGGTGCTCGTGATTTCCTGCACAGGATTATTTACCCTATTTATTATTATTATTATTATTTTAGTCCTATTTCAAATTATGTATGCCTATGTTCTTTCTTAGTATGTACCAAATTTAATGTAAATCGGTTCAATAAATAAGTGTGAATACGTAACAGACAGACAGAGTTACTTTCGCATTTATAATATAAGTAACGATGGAACAATTGAATTTAATCATTTCTTATAATGAAAAATTATGTTAAAAAAATTCGTTCCGAGTTTTGTTATCAAATAAACGAACATAGACTATTTGTACAATATATAATCCATTTATGTTTTTGTACAAATCGCCAGTAGGTAGACGGGTAGTCGATAGAAGAAAAGAATATCCTTTCCAATCATTAAGGTAGTGGACCAATATGTACTTTACTTTCGTACTTGCTACATTATATAATTTATTTCAACTGACGTTACAAAGAAAGATGTTCTTAATTCGTAGTTTATGTTTTTTTATGCTTTTTACCTCAGATATTCATCATTTCTTAATCAATTTTGGAAATCATATTTTATTCAAAAGGGTATACTTTCAATACAACAATAGTTCCACAGGGACAATAGTCCCTTATATTTTTTATCAAAATCAGTTCATTCGTTTGGTTTAAAATCAAAATAACCGATATAAGTGTGCGGTGCACGTATACGAAACTGCGTATTTTTCTTTTGAAGTCGGTTGCTTTTTTTACCCGACTGCTCGATGCAAGGGAGAGTAATGTGTTTATCAATCTATGTATGTATGCGGGTTGTAGCTTAGTGGCAATATTTATACCAAACGCGTGGGCTAATTTGATAATTCACACTTCGGTTGATTTGTCATAACAGTGCGAATGACATAAGAAGTATAATAATTTGAAAAAATCAAAATAGCCGTTTTTAGACGCTGCTAAATATTAAATTAATATAATTAATTAATATAATAAAAAATCGGTCCTAGTTCCTTGACAACGTTCTATCATATATTATACTATTTTATATTTTGTTCTATTAACATTTTTAATTATAAATCAAAAGAGTTTATTCGAAGTAGTTCGCAATAGACGCTATAATGTGAAAAAGAAAAAGATTTAATTGATGAACTGTGTCTAGTGGGGTATCATTGAATTGGTATTAAAAATCATATTAGGTTTATTATATTATTTTTCAATCAGAACTACCGTTTATAATATATAACGATTTAAAGTTGATTAACAACGATTCCCTATGATCTTGCTACGCAGTTTAGTTTTTGATGTTTTCAATTAATTAATTATTTAAACTCTTAATTATGTATCATATCACATGTAAACTATAATAACGACAATACACCCCAAATGGCCATTAAGAGTGAAATATGGATAATTTGTCTTATCAAGTTGGAATATGAGATTCATTGGAGCATACAATTTAATCCCGACATTGCTCGGGGCGTGTAATTGTATTCATGATCTGCTGTCCCTTACGCTTGCAGGACTCAATGGTTTTAATGACCCTCGCCGTAGGAAATGACGCAGCGCCTAACATGATTTCAGAATTAATTTCGGACTTAATCTTGATTGTTTTATTATTGTAATCCGTTAGAGTTTTATTTTGACTCGATACGATTATTTTAATGAAAATGTATGATGTGTTATGTGTGCGCAATTATGATATAAACAGGTCGCCGCAAAAACAATTCAGTAAGTATTTCTAGAGATTAACGTGTTTAAACACACAAACAAAATTTTATCAGTTTTATATATCAGTGTAGATAGAATCTAAATATGTGGAATTTATTGTAAATTAATCAAAAATATTCTATAACAGCGACCCTCCTCGACCTCGCACGGAATACCTTCCTAGTATGTAACAAAATTTTAAAAATTATATGTTTCTAGTCTATGTTCATCCGGGATCATTCAAGTAATCAGAAATCATTCAAGTAGTTTCGGAGCCAATGCAAACAAAGAAATAATCAAATCTTTCCCTTTTTCCTAATATTAGTGTAGATTACAATTGGACGCTGATAAGCAATACTGTGTCAAGCTTCTTTTTGAAAAAATGGCGTCTAAAGATGTCAAGCCTATTCTGGATAAATTTGTTTGCAGAAGAATATATCCATCTTTTCTTTTCTATTTTGATAAAAGGTGGAATAAATTAAAAGGAGATTGATATATTTAATATATTATTTACTAAAAATCTTTGAAACATTTGAGATTATTGTATAAATTGCAAAATATGGAACGCACTTGAAATTCGAAACGTTTAATTAAGAAACTTTTTTCCGTACATATTTAGTTTATACGACTTTAAATTTTTTTGAATAATATTAAATAAGTGAAGCAGTATCAAAATACATCAATATCTCCGAATTTGACTTTTTGTGGGTTGACACGTTATTGGTTATCAGCATCCCAATATAAGTTTAATGAATTATTGCCATAATTATTTCAACAACGCTTAAACGGTAGTTGGAAACTTGTTACAGCTATTTACCTTGAAATTGCTCTCATGTGATAAGTAAAATCAATTAACAAATATGAAATACTATCTGTTTCTCGCGGTTTTGCGTATATTTATCGTTATGATTTCGTATCCTCTTAAGTGAGGTAGACCTTAGCTGTAGCTTGACTGACTACAGCCTGTATACAGCAGGGGCAGGGATCTAGCCCTCGAAAATGGTTGTAGGCACATCCACCCATGATTAGTAAAATAAAAAAAAATCAATCTGTATGATGTATATATTCAGGATTGACAGTTGAAAATATTATTAAATTATTGCCAAAATTGGATCCGAATGATAAACGCACGATATTTTTTCTTTTTTATGTCTGTTACGTCATTAGGGTTGTGAGCGTGCCCAACGTACTCACAACTGTGGATCCGTCCTTGGAAACAGGCTGGCTCGATCAGGCTTCACTCTCACACCTTTACAGAAGATAATTATAAAGTAGGTGCGTTTCGTAAAGTAAGTGAGAGAGATAGAAGCCTAGCTCCCTCCAGCATTCTCTTCCTTACTTCCTATTCAATTTCATCCCTTAATCCTTTTGAAGCTGTAATCACATTAGAAGATCGTTGATGTTGCAATATTCCCTGGGCGGTGGTCACTTAATATCAGATGTCTCCCCATCTCATTTGCCATCTATTTTCATATAAAATATGATAAAATTGCATATGAATAATCCCCAACTACCTAATATAACCCCAATAAGACCATTTCAACGAGTTCTAACACTTCTGTTGTAAGGTGTAAGTGGGGAGTTCTGTATCCTGCTGATTCCAGATGATAATATGGCAGGTCATGTTTACGCAACTGTTATTTTAGCATCATTGAAGACACAGTATAGTAAATTTCGAGTCCATTAGACAAATAGAAATTGCTTAGATCCATTCACCGATTAGTAAAGAGCTGATAACTTTCAAATTTATAAACTTCATAAATTGTGGCAAAGAATCATCTTTATTACAAATTTCAAACAAAAAAAAACTGCATTAAAATTTGTTCATTCGTTAGGGAGCTACGATGCCACAGAAAGACATACAGATACACACGTCAAACTTATAACGGCCCTATTTCCGGTCGGGAATTCAAAATAAACCAGAAGTCCCCCCCTCTCGCCCCTGGATTCCCTGCTGGGTATGCTCGTAGATATAGATCGTCTATATTAAAATTGAATTTGTCGAACATAATTCTCTAACAATGACTTAATTAGATAGTCATATTAGTTAGAGGATATAGTTATTCAATTAATTATGAAGTTACATAGTCAATGAATGAATCGCTGTATACCATTTTCCAATAATCGCTTTTGATATTTCATTGGTTCTGATAATGATGAATTCAATTTGATTTATGATTATTTTAATACAACTTTTATCGATATTTAGACGATAATATTAATAGAATACGGATTTACTTTTAATTGGATATTAACTTACCAATTAAAATGCTTAAAACCTTATTATACACAGATTAAATGAATATTATTATACATATGAAATTAATGAAATAAACTACAAAAAACACGAAATTCTCTAAATACCAAACGAATTACGCTAAGCCTTACTGAATTATGGCTTATAAAGTTTGTATGTTTTGTGTATAGTTTATTTTCATAACTAATTTTATCCGACCGAAATTGAAATGATGATCTATCTAAAGCAAAAGCAAAGATTTTTGCTGGATAGCAATCTTTATTGTATATAATTGTAATCCTTATTGTTAGGTGAGAATTACATATGTACTCTCGAATTAGTCTCGAGAGGCGATGTAAAACAACCCTGTACCTGAGTAAATGATACATCGTAAATAGTTACGAAATGTCAAAAATAAGGCACCGACGGTAAAGTCTTTCAGATGTAAAGCACTGAGAAATAATTAATCTTTATGAAAGTGTGAAAGCAAAACTTTGAAGTGTAGTTCTCACCTTTATCTATAAATATAATGTCCTGACTGATTGTCTAACTGCCTGACTGACTGATTGTCTGACTGCCTGACTGACTGATGCAAATAGAAGCCTAAACAGCTAAAGCTACAAACTTGAAATGTTGGCAGTTTTTACCTTTGACGTTATAAGCATTTAGTAAGAAAGAATTTTTGGAAATTTTACCCCTAAGAGGATAAAAGGGTTGAACTTTTGTATGAAACTCCGTAATATTCAAAGAAGAAATACGAAATAAGAAGAAATTTTACATGGTTACCTACTTCTGCTTATAAATAATTGCATATGTACAATTTTACCCCTAAGCGAGTGAATAGGTGGTTGTAAATCTAAATGTAAGCCGTACGGAGTCGGTGCGAACCTCTAGTATATAATAATATTTACAAATTTTACGCAATACTCAAGTAAATATTATTTAAAACTATAAACTTATCCCCAATAACTTCGTAGGTACGCTAGGACATCCTAAACTATTCTCCGGGTCGCCAGGGACCGTCGTAAGCTGGCACGAACGGAGCTACAGAAATTATTCATAGCCGTAGTGAATTGGTTCATCCCCGTACTAGATACGAACAGAGCCATTTATTGAAGATTTTAGGCATGAAATGATTTGTACAATTTAGTGGATATTCGATTATAATTCGTCTATTATTGACAGGTATGCAAGAAATAATAATTGATAGATGATATAAGAAGGACTGCGATTTAAATCTATTTAAATCGGTAGTCGAGTTATCTATCATGATTAGTCATTACTGACTGTTGTACTTGAAAAAAAATTTGCGAGAAAACCTGCTTTCGAGAACATATATAGAGCTAGTATTTGTATAAAAACGAGAAATATTTCAGTTCATTATTATATATATTTCAAAATAATGAAATTCATTTATCGAAATCCAATTCAGTACTAATTTGATTAACAAATTAGATTTTGGCGAAGGTACAAAGGGAATTTAGCCAAGGATAATTCAAAATTTTCTTAATAAACAATTTTGTCTCCTAAATTTAAACCACGTTTTATACTATAAATGCTGTCAACCGTAGCAAATTAATGTTCCTTCTCTGAAATCTGTCAATACTTTAGTTCTAGTTTTTTGTTTAAACAACGAATCAAAAATTGCAACAAACTAGCCAGCATGACTGCCTATTTTTTGTCAATGTTTGTTATTAGTTTTAATTCTTAAAATATTACTTCAATAATATCAATTTATATTTTGTATCTCTCTTCACATTTCATCAATTTATCTGAATTCTAGCCACTAAAGCCCTTGAGATTTATGAATTATTTAAACTTAATCGGATAAACTATTCAGTCTAAAACATATGTCGTCCTCAGTAAAGATTTATTAGGGTTGTAGCTATTTTATTAGAGGTCTCGATACTATGTTGAGAGAGATCCTTGACCCCTAAATAAAACAAATGAAATTATGCTGATTGATCTAACGGTCATTTGAATAATGGTACAGATATTATCTGACTTTAATTTACTAGATTACGTAACTTGTAGTAACAAACCCATATTAATTTTGTAAATCAACAATATTATAAATATGAAAGTAATTCTGTTTGTTTAAGTAAAAAGTCAAGCAAGAGCCTGTGCCACTGCTGGGCAAATGCCTCCTCTCCTATTAAAAAGAAGGAACAGGGCTCAATGAAGCACGCTGCTCAACTGCGTGGAGAATATACATGGGTCAGAATTTCTCCTGGCACATGCTCATGATGTTGTCCTTTATCGCCGTGCACGAGATAAATTTAAACACAAATTTTCGCACTTGAAAAACTCAGTGGTGCTAGTCGACGTATTCTAACCACAAGGTCATCTCGGCTCAAGTTCATCATAAGTATCTTTTTAAGTAGAATTCCTACCCAATGTAACTTTTTAGTATAAGGCTTATCGGTAGTTCACTACCACAGTTGCATCGTAAATAGTTACACATCTGGCGCACTACGTTACTACATTATGTAACAAGTAAATTAGGTCAGTATAATTAGTCCACTTGATAGTCAATCACGCGTGACATTTATACACTATCTATTAATTCTATGATTTTAATGAACATTTCAATTTATGACCGCTGTGATTAGGACTACGTAGCGAATGTATAATTTAAATTCTCGAATCACAAAATCTGTTTGGTGTTATTTGAAACTGTGATACAAAGGAAAGAAAGATTGGTCTTAAATGTTATTTATTTCCATATTGAAATAAGCATTTTATTGTTTTTCTTTAACGGCAAATATTTTCCTCGATGACCACTTTAATGTAGTGGTACTATTGCCGAATGTTGTTTGCTGCTCAGGGCAGACATTTGTATTTGTATAAATATTTAATTCTAGGTCTGGGTGTTTGCCCTTATGGGTTTCTCCATGATAATAATCGATACCCATAGTAGGTAGATTATTCTAGATAAATAGTTACTGAATTGCCCTGGGCTTGTCGGGACGTAAAAGGAACTGCTAGATTATTATATAAAACAATAAACAAGACATACAATAGATAGACGTAGGAACTATAGTAACTAAACTTCTTTTTACATTATCCAAACAAAGGGAAGAATAAAACAAACAATCTTATTATCAGCACGAGGTAAAGATGCGACTTACGTAATACCGACGCCATTCGTCAAGATAAGGAAGAAACAGGTATTCTGATAAGAGATCCCATAAACGCAAGATTTGCAACGGAGGTATTTGAGGTAGACTTAACATTTTTTTTAGTCTGTACTTATAGCCATATTAATTTTCTTACTTTTTACAATTGTTTTATAATTTCGTGTTTTTCGACGTTTACAAAAAATAAACGGTTATAAAACTTTTTTGTTCAAAGATTGTTTATAAGATGACTCTTTGTAGTTAGTACCTCTGTGCAGATTGCACAATAAACAAGAATAAATAAATTCACGATGTATTTTTATTGAAAGCATTAAGATTTAATAGTTTAACACTATAACACTTTTTAGGTTAAATGACTTTGTTAATTATATTTCTAAGCTAAATATTTTCCCTAAAAGGGAGAAAATAAAATAAATAAAGGGGTTGATCAGTTTTAATTAAAGAAAAACAATAGAACATTTACAGTATATTAATTTGGTCATTTTCACAGGAAGGGTTCCTTGTTTTTGCCTTTTTGTTCATTTGTCCTCTTCATTTAATTTGTCATCGATATCCTTTAGAGAAAAATCCGTTTGACCGGTTGACACCTTTGGGGTTAAATTATTTTTTTGACATGGGCCATCTTTTGTTAACATCTGACGTAAAAAAAGAGTATTTGAAGTTAAAAACCTGTACCAATTTACAATTTTGACAAGGTCATCAGTTGACAATTCAATTCTTTGGTTAATGGCTTTTAATTGTGCCAATTAGATACATGTTATTTCGCCGATGTCACGTGGAATGGAGAAAACACGTCGTCAATTGACTTGTTAGCCCAAGAATATTCTCGTCTGTCATACTACTACATAGTCGCTAACTGGTACTAGGCAACTTCATCCAACATGGTCATTATAATATATCTATATTTATTTAATAAATAATCATTGGTTATCTGTCTAAGACATAAGGGTGTATGGTTCTATTTGAAGGCTAATTTAATTGATAGTTTATAGTCGTGGTTAATTAAAATCGGTTTGTTTTTTTCATAGTTGGATGGTGATTATAATTTGAATCTTAATAGTGTTCGGTAAACAAAATTTATTTCTTGAATTAAATATTACTTCTATTATACAACTTTGATGAAGTTCATTTTAGTATCTTAAAACTTCATAGCAATTCCCTGGTCCAATTCCATTTAAAGGCACTTCACTATTACACTATTTTCATCATATTAAAACTTCTGATATTAATATTTAATTAACCTTTTACAAATTAAAAATAAAGGTTTATAGTTATTTCAATTATGAGAGTAACCAATTAATAAATAATAAATGTGATTAAATCTAACTTAAGATCAGTTTAATATATTATTCTATATCTTTTCTTATAGCTGAGAATCAGAATCGTAAATTTCAATAGATCTTGATTTGAAGATAGCATTAATTTATTTAAGTGCTTATTACTTAATGTTAACATCTTTATTGGCAATTATTATACATTTTTATAACGCTAATAGCTAAAAACATATTATTCTATACAATGAAATAAAATTCATAACTTAAATACAATACATTATAATATAAACAAATAATCTTTAAAAATATTACTATAAACATAGTGTTTACTCTTTACTATATATATGACGGCGACAGCGATGGCTGAGCGATAGTAGCGTCTTCGTCTACGTTCGGTGGTACGGGGCCAAACACGATTTTGTATAAAAACTAAACTGGATGTAGGTATAACCAAAAATACTAGGTAGGTAAACCGACATTTTCGATTTGGAAATGTAGACTGGTCGATTTCTCAATCGTAAGTGTGCTTGATACAGTACCCCACTATCCAACAAGACTATGTCCACCTGACTCACAACAATGTCACTGCGTTTACCCGTTACTATTAAATCAATTCAGCGACTTCTAATAAAAATTATTGTTGTTCCACGACATATATAAATATACGTATGCACTATACAGTCAGTAACGAAGTATAGCAACGTAGTAATATTTTAGAAAAAGATTGCGTAATATCGGTACATTTACAAGTTATTTTCTATATTACCAACAATTAATATATCCACTGTATTTATATTTAATATATCAATAACAGGTAAAGCTTATTTGTGATACGTAGGTATCAAAGCCTAGTCGGCTACTTCAAATGCTTTGTAATCACAATGTGTATATTTTAAGTGCTCTTTTAAGCTCACTTGTAACCTATGTTGTTGGATTTAATAATAATACCTGCTTTTACCTATCCAGCTATGTAACAGGAGAAATAGTTTTTTTTAAGTAGCCAACGTTAAAAATAATTTTTAAATATTTTACTACATTTGTCAAATGTGCGTGAAACAATTTTTTTTTTTCTGAAAATATTTTTTCCAAGCACAAAACGTAATGGGTATCTAAAGAGGAGCGTTTGAAAATAGTAATCGAAAGATTCATAACGACTATATCATAAACAGTTTATTCGATACGGATATCATAATGGATAAAGTTTTATATTAAGAGCTTCAATAATTCTCTACCATGTCGTATATATTCACTATTGAAGCAAATATAATACAAGTAACAAACATGAGAAAACATAATTCAATAACGGAGCAAATAATGGAGAGCAAAGGTTAGTTCCCGTCACATTCAGTGGACAAAAGTAAACATCTCCAAAACAAATTATTGCTTCATATGTTATACTGGCATTCTGGTTTTCGTTTCTATGGAGAATGTCAAGGTCGGAAAAGATTAATATATTGAATTCATATAATGTTAGTTGTGTTATATTATTGTTAGACGGTATTACACTTGTAAGTTTTCCTCTCAGGTTTATCTAAGTTGTTTTTCATTGATTTACACTTAAACGAATTTACCGTCCGTGCCTTTATTTTTGAGTCAGCTTTCGTAAGTCTATTTGGGTAACCGTTTCCAGGTTACAAAGTTATCATATATTAATTAGTAGAGAAAGATAGTTTTTAGGTTCTGTGTTACATATTTCATTATTAACATACAGAAATATTTTATTATACTATTAAGAAATATCTGTACTAAGTTGTAGGCAAATATAACTTCGGAATAAGATTTTACATACACACGTTTTACCCATTTTCACCTATTTAAAAGGTGATTTTTTATAAAATATATTACTTATACGTATGTCCTCCAAACTTCAAGTCTCTAAGATCAGCGGTTGAAGCTTTGTGGTTGATCCGGAAGTCAGTCAGGACAAAGCATTTTATATATAGAGATTTAAGTAATAAATCCTAAAAATATATATAAAGCGTTATTATTCATTTATAAGAAAATGTTTGTTATTTCTTTCTTATTATATTCGCCGGAAGCCAATTAGTCCAATTACAATTATTTTCTATTACAATTGATCAAGCGAATATAGACAGGAAAATTCTTGTCCGTAATTAGGAAAGAAATAAAAAAAAACTTACAAAAACATTTGGTTTTGTATCACATTTACCTAAGGTTACTTCGAAAATAAAGAAATTTTGGATATCATAAAGTTACTCAGTACAGTTTTTAAAAGATTCTACTAACTTTATTTTTTGTACCCCTCTGGGTACATCCGTATGTATATATAACTACAAAAAAATGTTACAATTAAAAAAAATATATATTTTTTTATTATGCGTCTAAAAATCAAACAGAGGGTTAAAATCTTTAAGCACTACGAGTTAGGGTAAATACGTCTAGACCTAAACCAAACCCTATTTCACTAAAAGGTTTACAAGTTCATTTCGCTGTTACAACCCCCAACAATTAGGTACTAATCGATAATTCGGATATTCGCATCACGTAGTAGTAAATTGGCTACCGAAATTCATGTCCCGTGCATCGGCATAACATGTGGGAAATGCGTATGAATACATTACCAGTTTCATCGAAAAAGATCGAGTGAAAATTCGATTTTATAGTAATTTCTTTTCAACGAATAACGATTCCGGGTTGATGGCGGCTACGACTCGAATGGATTTCGTTACGTCGTCATCTTACGAGTGCGTTATTGCTACAGATTTATTTTTAGTGGGATATTTTTTATTTCGTCTTATCTTATTTATTTTTATTTTAAGAGCATGTGTTAGTACTTTACAGTTCTTTTGGTATTTCTGTTGAATCTGTATGGGTATTATTTTATTGCTTGCGTAGAGATCTTTACAACTGATTTCTGGGTTTTTAAACCTGTTTTCAAAAAAGGAGGAGGTTCTTAATTCGGAGTGGGATATTTATTTATGCATTTATTTAAATTTTTTCAACCAATGTCAAAAAAAAGGTCAATTACAATCAAAGGTGAGTAATGTATTTTTTAATATTTGTTAGCGCAGAACTACATTATTTCTTAACTGATTTTAAAAAGTCCTTTTAAATAGGCCCATCAAATTTTTATTTAAATCACTTCAGTAATTTGGTTGACTAGTATAATTACGTTATGCACGCAACAAAACGCTCTTTTTTTTGCTTTTGCAGTCGGCTACTTTTTAGTCTTAGTTATGGGTTATCTGTTAAAACGATTATTTATTTAAATCATATGTATTTTATTTTATGAGTTATTGTTTATTTTTGTGTGGTGTATGTCTTCAGATCTCTATTACAAGACTTTACTCTAGTATGGGTCGTTGAATATAAAGTGTTTAGTATATTTGGATGCTGATAAGCAATAATGTGTCAACCGACAAAAAGTTAAATTCGGACATATTGATGTATTTTGAAAATGCGTACGCGCGCCTAAATAAGTACGAAAAAGGTTTCTTAATTGAAGATCTCGAATTTCAAGTGCGTTCCATATTTTGCAATTTATACAATAGTCTCAGATATTTAAAAAACTTATTATTAGATAACACATTAAATGTATATCTGTTTTTTATTTATATACCTTTTATTAAAAATAGAAAAGAGAAGATAGATATATACGTCTTCACACAAATTGATTAAGAAAAGGTATGACATCTTTAGACGCCATTTTCTCAGAATGAAGTCCGTGTGGCTTGACACAGTATTGCTTATTAGCATCCATTTGTGAATCGTAATAGTGCGTCTGCACGATTAAAGTATTCTTTAAAGAAAAAATATATCTAAAAAAAAATAATTATCAAGATTTTTATATACTGTATATATATATCTTATTTGTGAATGAATTTTTATTAAAAATTATTTTCAGAAATAAATTCAATAAAGATTTTAATACTAAAAGATAGAATAGAATGTAATTCAATACGATGAAAAACGTTAAAATAATTTTCATTTTTCGCATTTTTATATTTTTCTTTAATGAAATAACAAAATGGCGCTAACAATGGATAAAATATATTTTTCAAACAAAACTAATTATTGTCTTATCCTTTATTTTCTAATACGCAGAAGTTGCTTGACATTTCTCTAGACGTAACCTTAGTTATTTTCTGACTAATTATCTTGTAAAAGAAATATTTATTTCTTTTCTATCCTAAGAGAATCATTTATTTATTAAGTATTCTTTTTTCATCATTAGTCGCAGATAACAAACGAATTGGAAAGCTTTTTAATTATCTTATATCTGTGTGTCCGTTTGTGGCATTGTAGCTCCTTAATAAAGAGAAACATATAGATAATATATAAAGATCTGTTTTGACGTTTAAAGGATATTTTCTAGTTATAGAGGCGATCTGAATCTCGCAAATATGTATCTCGCAAGTCTCAATATATGAGTATCAGTCAAATTTGATGCGTTTATGTGAAATAGTTTTTGATTTATGAGTGCGTCAAAAGTGGCTCCAAATGTTCCGTATAACACACGGTGAGGCTCACCAGTTCTGTCTCTTGAACTTGGCTTATTTCTGAAACGGCTAGATCGATTTTGACTGGACTTTCACTCACAGATACCTAATGTTATAAATAGTAACTTAGGCTCCTTTTTGAATTTTGTTTATTTTATCGCAGTCGAAGTCTCGAGTACTAGCAAGTTATTACAACATTATTCTAAATATTGTACCAATTATGTCCACTGTCTATTAGCTAACATTCGATACCATAATACAGTGACTCGATTATATTGTATCGTTATTAAATACACTGGAATCCAAGCGTGCTTATTCTGGGTGCACATATTACTCTGAGCTTCCATTACTGTCAGCTGGCGGTTGGTAATTCTGTAATAGAAACCACGGTACCGATTCTCTTGATTACCGATTCGATCTTGATCATCGAACGTGAAGTGGAGGTTATTGATATTGACTATGAATGTAATAAATATTATGGTATTGTTGTTATAGAGCTGTGTTTTTAGTTAAAATGTAGTTATTTTTTGTAAGTAATAAAAGTAAAGTAACGGCTAATGCCTCCTCTCCTATTAAGGAGAAGGTTTAGAGCTTAATCCACCACGCTGCTCCACTGCGGGTTGGCAGATCTACATGTGCCAGAATTTCTCCCGATACATGCAGGTTTCTTCACGATGTTTTCCTTCACCGCTGAGCTCGAGACGAATTTAAACACAAATTTAGCACTTGAAAATTCAGCGGTGCTAGCCGGGATTTGAATCCGCGATCACGTTAAGATCGACGTATCCTAACCACTTGTAAGTTATAATTGCTTTCAAATATGCAGGTATATGCTTTAACTACGTGTCCCTTGTAGTCACATTCGCGTTTATGGTTACTGCTTTCGCTCCTATCAGTCGTAGCGTTATGTAATACAGTCTTCCTCAATAAATTAACTGTCTAATACAAAAATAGCTTTTCAATTCGAACTAGTAGTTCCTAAGATAAGCGCGTTCAAACAAACAAACTTTTCAGTTTTATAATATAGATGTAGGTATATGTTGTAATTTTCTGTGTTTTGAATATTATAATAAGCAAAGGAGAAAACTGTTTTATATATTTAAATTTTATATATAATTAAAAAATTTTATATTATTCAATTTGTAACGTATAAAAATATTTCTTTTAAATTAGTTTAACAAGTAATTTTAAAAAGTTTTAATGTTTAATATTCATTTAATATAGTCGTACCTAATTAAAAAAAATAAACGAATATACGATTTCATAAGTTTTCAGCTACAAGGCATTAAAATCTTCACTGAACTTTGGTTTAAGCTCGATACAATTATCGTTAAAGCCATCCAACGTCAATGTTTGATAACTCAATTATTAAACAAAGCGAATTCTCTGTAGCGGGGAAACTCGGGTGAGATGCATATATTGCTGACAGATGGCGGTAGCTAATTCTATAACGGAAACAATACAGAATCGCTTTTACTAGCTTATTAGATTGTATGGTAATGAAGGACAGAATAAAAGGATTGTTTTGAAATGCTTATATAAATATTTGTTTCAATTAACTGCCCTTTGCGGTTTGTGTTTAGTGCTTCGCTCCTATGAGTCGTAGCGTGATGTAATATAGCCGTTAAACTTCCTCAATAAACGGGATAACTAACGTTAAAATACTTCTTTAATCGGTTTGGTAGTTTCAGACCGGATTGAATAGTCAATGCAAACAAACAAACAATCCCCTTCATAATATTATTGTAAAAGATGTCCTCGGTAGAAAAAAATAACTAGTTAAAACCACCGTACATAGAGGCATTAGTACTGAAATCATGTTTTTTGGTATATTTTTCGATAATAAGTACTATTACTAACTTATATGTAGGCGAATGTTTATAACTTACTTTTAATTGAGTTTTGTTTGGAGGAGGCTTTTTTGTCATAAAAAATAACTAAAATGTTGCTTAATCACAAAATTACTTTGTAATATGTAATATGAATGCGTTACATATTATTCAAAATTATTCTACCGAGTCTTATTTTATTACTCTTATCTACAGTCGTAAATAATATTTGAAATCACAATTTATAGAACTGATATAAACGTCGAGAACAGCGTCAAATAGGATCGAGTAAAACAATAAATTAATTCCTTTCGATAATTTAAATTGTTCATATTAATTGTGCGTTCAATATGCATTTGTAAAGGCGCGTGCACACCTGCGCGCGTGAACAAAGCGTGCGGGTCGCGTGCATCTTAGAAAAATAGTATGTATGACACATTTTGTTTGCGACTGGTTAGCGAGCAATACGCGTGCAAGTTACATTTTACATTTTATCCTTTCGCGCATACGCACAGTACGATTCGCGTTTGATTTAGGAAAATAGTGACGACAAATAGTGACGACACGTCAAAAACTTGTTCGCGAATACATCGCGAGCACGCTGTGTCCTTCTGATATTCAACTATAGACTCAGTAGTTCACAATGCACGCGCGTTGATTACGATTTGTCCAAAGCCATTAGAGGCGCGTAGCCTGCACGCTAACCACGTGCGTCGTGCACGATAATACTCAAACTTTACTTACTTAATACGTCTTTTTATTACAGAAATAAACGCTTATATTTCATACAATTGTTTTTTATATATTCTTGTTTATTTAGATGTTTAGATAATCGATCAAATATTGTATTTAGTTAAGATTCATGTTTTCTCTCTATAATTTTCCTACGTTTAGGACGTTTTCAGTGTGTAGATTAATAAACAAACTAGAAGGCTAATTATGAAAAATTATTGCTATTAAATCATCAATTGAACAGATATAATGGTAGAATATAATAGTTTATCGTAATTATCTTCCCGATCGCGTGTTCTAAAGTCATCAAAAAATCACACGAAGCGTATCATTTAATCATCAAGCAAAAATTACAATTTAAAAAATCAGTGGTGAATTTATTGGACGGAAATGAGATAGACGGGTGTCTTTTGTATGAAAATCAATATATTGCGGTGAACGATCGCTTACGTTATTTTTTATATTAAGTCATTTTTATGTTATTCATTATTTAACAATTTTTCCTTTGAAACATGATAATATATTTAGAAAAATTTAATATATAAAAAAATTGTTTTTTCGTATTTTGCGCTGTTATACCGTTTATCTCTTCTTTATAATTGGGATGAAACTTAGCTAATCTAATCGCTTGCATTAACAAGAAGTTTATATAGATGAGTACAGTTAATTCACAAAAGGTGGCACGCGTATTATAACGGTCAGACAGAAAAATAGTTGAAATAAAACTATTTTAAACGGATTTAAATCGCGTATATTAATTATTTTTATCGTCCCGACGTTTCGAGCACTTTGCAGCGTTCGTGGTCACGGGTAGACTAAGGTGACATTTGTCTATTTGAGGTTTAAGAAAAATATAATTTACAATAAAAAAATATAATTTCTCTTTCTTTTTATTTTTAATAGAATTATTTGTATCAATAGTATTAATTATAGTTAAATTAAATATTATGTCAGTTATTTCAATAAATATTCTTCTATATTTACAACTAATAATAATAAGAAAAATTATTTTAGACTGTCGTTGATATAATTTTTAAAGCAACAAAATTAAATAACATCATAGTTTTTGTGTCCCAACAAAGTTACATACCTTAATGTAAACAGTTTAAACATCAAATAAAGCTACAACATACAGACCCATCCTGTCTCATATTCTCCTATATTATTACACTTATAATTTTCAAATAATCTATTTCTTGAGTCTCACTTAAAAATTATGAATATACCTACTATAAAGGTCACATTGGTGGAGTTAATTTTATATTATTGTACAAATTATCATAGAAATGTATTTTTTGAGTATATCTTATCTATACTCATTTTATAAAGTAGTTAAATTTGTTTGTACGTTTGTATATGGGGAGGTAATCTCTGAAGCTACTGATCACATTGAAAAAAAGGTTATAGGCTATATTACATCATGTTATGACTCATAGGAACGAAACAGTAACCATAAACACGAGTGAAATCGCGAGAAGCAGTTAGTAACTAAAATAACTCCTTAGGTTGATTAATGTAGGTTGTTTTTACTTAAACGTTTATTGTAATATCAATTAAGACATATTTCTTTAAAATGTTGCTGTACCAGCGTAGCAAGACAAAACGAGAAAATAAACACTTTAAAAAGATATTTTTTTAAATGTTGCCAACGCTCGCAAGAATAATTAAAAACAATCCCAAACAATTTGTACAAAGATAAAAGTATATGTAACAAATATGCACAAACCGCAAATTTTTCAAACTCATATTTATAAATACATTACGAAACAATATAGCATACAGTTAGTCAAAATTCAATATTCAAATACAAACTAAGTTAGGCGTATAAAATAAAACTACCCTAACCGAGAATAAAACTACACAACACACACGCAAAGACGAAAACACTCGCGCTTAAAGTGCCCAAGAATAAGGTAACGGTGAATTCACACACAAAATCTCATTTCTTACACGCTCCATGCAGTTTTATACCATTCCAGCATCCCGTCGTAGGTGTTAAGCGGGGATAAACAGGATCAGTTGTATAAGATTTAGCGAAATAGTGGCTGTCGGGGGATGCCGGCTGGAGTGGCACATTCCGTTTTTCAACTTGATAATTTCATTTTCGAAATGGAAATAGGATTGGGGATAGACATGCACTTTAAAGAACGCTGTTAACCGAATTGATTCAATTCGAGTGTTTGCTTAGAAAATTGAAACTGTAATGTAATTAATGTTACATAGAAATGCAAATATTGTTAGTTTGATTGTGTGTTGAAACAAATATTTAATATTGGAATATGTTATTGTAAATAATAATAAATATTATCATAATAATGCTTTGTTAAGTGTGAATTACTAGAAACATTGTATATGAAATTAAAAATAGTTTTACGTAAATAATTAAAATAAACTAGGTTTCAAATTATTAGCTATGAAAGCATTAAGATCGTAAGGTAATTAACTAAGCTGTAACCAAATAAACTGGTAAGTTTCAATCCAATAACGTTTATCCACAGATAAACATAAGAATATAAAAAACTTAACGCAATGCAACTTAAGAAATGCAGAAAACCCTTAACTATTCTTAGTTTAATAGTCGTATAACAAAACAACAAAGCGAAGCATGTCACCAGTATTTAATAACGTCCCTATGTCAGGCCATGTGTAGGTATTACACAAATAATAGCTGACATTACGATTAATAAGTAGCGGCCTTACAGACCTTACATTCGGTCTTGGTAGGCCGCAATAATGCACGTCCCATTTGTCAGGATAAAGTGGCTACAGAGAAAAACTGTTCTCACTGTAATATATTTCACCAAACTTGTTTGTTTCAGCCGCGAACGTTTTGCCAATGAATTAGACATAGTTTGAAGTTATTGCTAGTTCTCGAAAGTTCTGCAGCGAGTCGATAATCAAATGTTTGTCGTTTCAACGATTGTTCGTTGCTTTGTTGCTAACAGGACCTCTTTTGAAGTGATTGTAGTTTTATTTGCAAGACAATGCAGCATAAGTTGATGAATTTTGGCACACGGAATACCGACTACGATGACGGACGATTATGCAACCAGTTAGCGACTGGATGTATAGGGACTATCTTTGGGCCAATAGACAATGGACGAGCTTGTCAAAGTTGGAAATGGATACAGATTTTTAGTATCAAATAGTTATAGTTATATAATCTAATTGTTGCTAAATATAACGTAGAGAAATAAAAAGAATATTAAATAATACTAATGCCACAATTTGATAGTTTCGTTCGTGTCATTCATAATATTTTATTCATTTTTGTACGTACAATAGATTAAACGTTATGAAAAATATAGTTTTAACGAAAAATATTTTAACAATGCAATGTAATGCTCCGTTTTAACAGTTGAGTAAATTTTTAAATAAAGCGAAATTGGAACGCGAAACAACAGTTTATGGCTGTAAAAGGAAAACTATGAAGGCTAGTTTTTTAGGCAAAACTGTCAGCGACATTTGGTGAAATTTATGCCTATGTTGTTCCGAAGTTAGCCGTCCGCCGCGGTGCCGCTTGCATGCGAGCGAATTCACCAACAGTTTTAAAACTATTATTTGATGGCACGTAAAAAGGTTCGAGTTTTGTCAGGCTGAATTTTTTTTTTAATTTTGTTAAATATTTTTTTACGTATGTATGCAAATCGCTCTTTGGTTTTCAGTAATCATTTCGCGTATCACAAGTCTTGAATTTTTAAAGAATATAGTACGAAATGGTCTTAAAAAGACTTTAATTAATATAATAATAATTAAGACCTTTTTTTAAAAAAAGAAACGGACTTCAAAAGCAAAATACGCAATTTACTTGGAGACACTGTTATATAAGTTATTTCGATTTTTTAACCAAATTTTTATGAGCCCCATCTGGAAGTATATCCTTTCATACAAAAAATAATTTTCAAAATCGGTTTAAAAATGACTTAGGTATAAGATAACAAACATAAAAAAATACGGCACGAATTAATAACCTCCTTCTTTTTTAAGTCAGTTGAAAAGTGAACCCTAAGTATATAATATAAAGTATTTAAACATTCAAACAAATAAGATAAACGAGAAAATAAAATCTTATTACTCCAACGTACTTATTTACATTATTATTTAATTACAGACGTAATTCTATTGATTGTAAGCTGTTTATAGCCATGAAGTATCTTGAAATGGCTTCATAAAAGCTTAGATCACACGCTAAGCACATAGTCCAATTCAAATATATTACTAAGGCTTCACTCAGCGTATAAATCGTAAAAGTAGTTTCAAAAGTATTTATAAAAAAATAAAACTTTACAAATTTAATGTAAAAGAAATTACATTAAATTTATAAATTTTAGAATGATAATAATTAATGACGTAATATTTGAAATCTATGTAAGATTTTTAAAGAGGACACCTTTTTGTATTTGAAGAAATATTTGATTAAATATTTAAAATTAATAGTGCACAATATAAGCTATATTATCCCTAGTTGTATATACCTAAGACTAAACGTCATTATATTTTTTATATAAACATATATTAATACGCGAAGCAAAAAATTAGTACCACTTTTTACGAAAATTGCGCAGATAGAGGAGTATAAAATTATGCATAATTATATTTTTAATTATGCATATACTTCATCATGAATTAAATCAATAAACAAAACATTACACACTTTTTATAAAGACTGAATAGATTATCTGTGGTCAATCTTGAAATCGGTTGAAAATTTAATGAACTACGGTCGAATTCCGACAGCTAGGTGACCACTAGTATACACAATCACAAGACCTGCGATCCACAGATAAAAACGAGTTATTCGAGAATTCTTTTTAAAAATATCGCGCCAGCTTTAAATGCATCTTTAACGAGAATTTCAGCATTAAATCGATAAACCTTTTAGTTATTATTCCCACCCCTTGAGCATTATACGTGATATGCATTTCGATATCGTATTCCGGAATTTAATTTCCGTAGCACATAATTTGTGGTCAATTTTATTGACACGTCACGTTCAATGATTAATTGTAAACCGCATTTATTTATAATGTAGTAATACTGCAGCTATTGTTTTGTTCCTATCTCTCTATGGCGTAAATAATTGAAATATGTTTAATTGATGTAAATAATGGCCATTTGGCGGTTGCTTATACTGTTTGCGCTGTTAAATTTAATTTTATTACCATATGGTTGGAATTTTAAATGTAAAACTATTATAATACTAAGTAACTCGTCTAAATTTCATACGCGTTAAACTACGAGTCACCGTAACTCCTTTTGGGGGTAAATTTCCGTAACAAACGCTCTTAGCTAGCTTTTATATTTTAAAAGGAATATGTCTCTATCCCATATAAATTATGTTGCTCTTAGGCGAGAGTTACACTTATAAGTTTTGCTCTCAGACTGTCATAAAGATTTATATAAGCTGTTTGTCATTGCTTTAACACCTGAAAGAATTTACTGCCAATGCCTTATTTTTAAGCGACTTCAAAAAAAGGAGTCTTCTTAATTTGACCGTATATATATATTTTTTTATGTTTGTTCGCCGATTACGCCGCCGTTTGTGGACCGATTTTCAAAATTTTTTTTTGTTTGAAAGGGTATACTTTCGAGGTGGTCCCATTGCCTTCAGGTCAGGATCTGATGACGGGATCCTGGAGAAATTGAGGGAACTCCTCAAATATTATAGACACACCTATACCGATTTAGGTATTTTTGATAGTAACTTATGTATTTACCTTCAGAAAATCACTTTTGGTGAAGTGAAACTGATGATGAAGACCACAGATGGCCACCAAAACTACTCAATAACAATGACTTCATAATGTTGTAGAAAACATTTATTTTATGCCTTTTAGTTTATTTGTATCTCTTAAGTTCGTTTTTGAAGTTGGTTTAATTTTTTGAAAAAAAATTTTTGTTGTTCACAGCTTTCGTAACTGCTACGACGTATCTTTTACTAGATTACAGTATGGTTTTGTATCGCTCTCGAGAGTTACACTTACAAATGTAATTCTAGCCATACAGTTCCAGAGATTTAGTAATCAGTGTCAATGACTAGTTTTTCTACTATATATATTATAATTTACATACACTAAAATATTAATTGAAACAAAAAAAAGCACGAAAACGTCACACTGATGAACTGGTAAAAAATATTAACAGAAAAACCGCCTTATTCAGCTCTCTGAATACATTTCACTTCAGTTACATTGAAATTCCAACAGCAACCCCAATTTTTTAAATTCATCCATAATTTTTCATGAGTGTTACTATGAAATTTAAATGTGAAACATTACAGGTAATTCATTTATGGTTCGGTTAACTTTATTATATTTCGACACGATAAAAAGCCTTCGATACAACATTATTAATACCTACCCATTATTATGAGAATATAAAACAAAAATAATAAACGAATGAAGTATTTAACACCAACATTAAAAATAAGAGCAGTTTGTACATTTTTATGAATTTAATATTTTTCAGCATTATTTTTATATTATTTTTTATTATCTGTATATTCGTGTCATAATCTATGCTATCTATACTTATATAATAAACAAAGAGCACATATTGTGTGGGCGAAGTAAGCATCGGAACCACTGAAAGTATCTAAAAAAGGTACATTATTTTGTGCATATTTTATATATTTCAGTGGCTACAAAGATGTATGTATGTTTACGTATTATTATAAAACAAATACACAACAACTAATTAACAATAAAAAGACATAGTAATTGTAGAAAAACATACGAAAATTAATCCAATAAAACCAGTTTGAACTATTTCATTTTTCTTAATAACAATTACCGCTAACAACGATATCTTTACTTGTAACTCGATGAATGATAGTCTGGGCAATTGAAAATTTTCAATTTAGTTATGAGGTGGCTGGCCGTCGGCATTCTAAAACGTCCAGACAATTTTATTATTACAGCTCTCTCTGAATGGATAAAAGGTTGAGGCCTTCTGGGCACGAGACTGCCCCCCGACCAGCTGGCAGGTTGCCAACCTCCTACACTCGACAACCCTAGCGCAAGCATTCAATAACCTTTCGCAACAACAGCTTTTACTGTACGAAAAATAAAGGCCAAAATGCAGCAAAATTACTTATATTCAGTCCACTGTACAGCTTACAAATCGGCGTCCATTTCGTTTGCGCGCATCAATCCTTAAAAACGACGCCCTAAGGACTAAATTCAAAGAGCCAAAGAAAAAACACGCAAAATTCAAATATGTTGACGCCATTGTGTTTCCAATAGGTTCTATATCAATAAAGTTGAATGCCTTATATATACGTAGCCCGCAAGTCCCTATTTCGGGGCCAGTACATTATATTGCACGTATGTCTCAATGTGTGGCCCCACTTTGTATACTTTCAGGTCAAAATACGTAAGTGAATCTTGTTTGCATTTATTTACCATATTTACGAATTGAAAAGGATTCCCCACTTAGGTCTATTCCCTTTATTTTGATTAGATTCAACAAGTCATGCTCTTTGATTTAAACATTTATACGATACGGAACACATTTACTGATCGCGTACCGATTTTGTATTTAGGTTAATTAGAATATTCGAATTTCACTCGTATAAAGTGCAATCTGTGTTTTTAGAGAGCGGGCAAAAAAATGTTGAGTTTTAAATGTAGATACGAATGTCGGAATTTTAATGTAGAAATAGTAATGAAAAGAAATTTAAAATTCGTGTATTTTTTCGTATATATTTAAACATTGAAATATCTTTTAGTTATTTAAGGCTATAGAAAGTAACTAAATAGTTAAAAAATCTAATAATAAGGCTTATGTTATTCACGATTGAAATTATTTTTACTTCTATTATAATTATGTAAAAATAAAATGATTATCAAAGGTACAAAATTTAATATAAACTTTTTTATATTTTTACACGAAAAATGTAGATCAACATTTTTAAAAGCGGCAATTAATAGTCCAGTTAATTTTATTACGCTTTCAACCAACGATTGAAAACTAAAAATTCTAAATTGGTTATAGATTACTTACTTACATTCTTATGATAAAAGTTAGAATTCCAATATGAATACCAAAATCACATAATATACAGCTAATAATGGGTTCAAAATCAAGCGGCAAATTCGCAATTTCTATAAAGATTTCAAAACTTAATAATATCAAACTATATCCTCACAAAAAACGATCATTTAAAAAAGTACCGAAATCGCGACTACAGACTAAAAACTCTATTTTCACGAGAACGCAAAGGCCACAAATATAAAAGGCACACCAAAAATTCGGGTGTTTGGTTGCAAGGACAGGTTTAATAATGACGTGGAATTGTTATCGGAAAAACAAACAAACGATTTTATTTCAAAGAGTATTGTGGATAAAACTATGTATAACCAACCAATGAAAATAAAGGACCCTGTATGCTTTATGATCTACAGACGACATGATTTAAATTAATTAGAATCGATAAAAAGCTTATGATAATACAGCCGTGTAGCCAATGCAGATTTGTATGAGCAGAGATCGAACCCACGACCGGTTGCGCTTCAGTCAGTTACACTGCGCCAACTTATCGTCAACTCACCTCCTTAAACTGTCAAAATGTGACGTGTACGATATATATATATATATATATATATATATATATATATATATATATATATATATAGGCTATTACATCACGCTACGACTCATCATATATATATATATATATATATATATATATATATATATATATATATGATGAGTCGTAGCGTGATGTAATAGCCTATAGCATTCCTCAATAAATAAACTTTTTAACACAAAAGTAATTTTTCAATTAGTTTCGAACCAGTAATTCCTGAAATAAGCGCGTTCAAACAAACAAAACAAAATCTTCAGCTTTATAATATAATTACAGATAAATTTCGTAATCATTATTGATTTACTTATAGCAACTATATATTTTTTATCATTTGAAATAAAAACAGCAGTAAATATAGAAAAACTTTTTAACGACTTTTCGTCGTCTCAAGCGCTAGACATCTTTCGACACATATAAGTATGAAACTGATATAAATAACAATGGAAACGAAATCAAAACCGACTGCAACAGTCAGCTCATCTCCAAACAAAAACCAAATCAAAATGAACTGTACGATTCACGTAATAAAGAACAATTGAATGGCGCTTTTAAACCCAGATGCGCCGATAGCAAAGGTGAACGTCGAACGGTTGAATCGATGTCAAACAATAAAGAAAAACGAACTCTATTCCTCAGTGTCAAGGTTTAATTTATGTTGAGATTTAGGGACCGGAGGAATAACCCTAGGACACAAGGCTGCCCTTGGCATTACGCCAGAATATTTGTACAGATATGGGCATGTCTGGCTGTAGTTTTATGGCTTTTAGATAAATTATGTTGCCGAAAACGTAAACCGCAATTCTTAATGGATCTTTAAATGTCGGGGCATTCACTTTAATATACACTTACACTTAAGGGTTCGTTACGTTTTATTTTTGAATAAAAATGTATATGATTGGTTTATGTTCTTTGTGTGTTGAGTTTATTTAAACCGTTCTTAAGTTATACGCACTTGAGACGGCTTGTTCAAAAATACGTCAAAGCTTTTGATTATTTGGATAATAATAGAAATTTGTATTGAAATACTATTTTAATTTAATGAAACTTCTATAATCCTTGCGACTTTAAATAGAATAATATCTTATGTAAATATAATTGTAACATAATCCTATTGCTTAGTTTACGATACATCTATGTATGTAAAATCAAACGTTATATTCAATAATTTTATGAATGTTATTTTATCTTAAAGTCATATAAATTAATTAGTCCATATATAATTCGCACTAATTAATGATAGTTACGAATAATGGAACAATAAAAACATCTTTAAACACACACGTTTTCAAATGCAGTAAACATGCTTCCACGCCCTCACGGCGCTTTAATAAAACAAAATGTGAATATTTTTCTTCTCTTTCACATTTCCATACATTCAGTAAATTAACAACCTCCTCAACGAACAATGGGACTCGATTGTGAGCAGTGAGTTTATTTGAATTCATAGTTTTCATATGACGTTCCTACGTTTTATATTCGCCGTGTTATTTTAGAAAACAGAACGTTTCAAGGCACCTGCTCGTGAGATAGTTCAGACGTAAAATAACAGTACAAAAACTACTTTTTACGTTTCGTAAAAATATAATATTATATATGCGTGTGTATTGAATCTGAATATATTCAGAAATTTTATTTATTCAAAGAATAAAAACATATGTAGACGTTGTTTGAAAGCGGTAATATTTTGTATGATTAATAAACGATTAAATAATACCCATTATATTATTTGTATCAATAATCAAAGATATTTACATGCGGTGAATTATGAATGTAATAATACTATATTCAAGAATAGTGTGGACGATTATAGATCAGTTATTACTGCGTGCTTGTATTGTATTTGGAATAATGGTATAGAACAGTATTCCATTAATTTTTCCTCAGTGACACAGCACATTTTTCCGTGAACAATTAATTAGTCGTTAAATTATTACAAAGCAAATGTGATTTAAGTTACAACTGCCACAAAAGACTTAAATTATAATTCAACTATTCGATCTGAAGAAACGAAAGAAAAGATAGTCTAACTTTAAAGAGAATATAAAAGTAAAACGGACACTTAATATATTGTGACTCGCTTCAATTACAAGAAGAACTGTGACGATCTTACAATGGTCGAACAGTGAAATGCGACTTATTGTTGAAAGGTACAATAGGCCCGACCCCGGGAACAATACAGCCTATTATTCGAACGAAAGAAAATAAGGTATTTTCATTAATGAAGTTAAAGTTTAATTGCGTTCAGCAAAATGATCTTTTCCGAGACGACCCCGCGGTTACCGCGTTCAAATATACTTGAGT
Organism: Hypolimnas misippus; assembly: GCA_037950945.1. NCBI lineage: Eukaryota > Metazoa > Arthropoda > Insecta > Lepidoptera > Nymphalidae > Hypolimnas > Hypolimnas misippus. The sequence continues at coordinate 8,485,392 of JBBEEQ010000011.1, read as the reverse complement.
ACCGTTAGCAAAAAACGTCTGCTTATATGTAAAATATTTCTAAAATAAAACTAATTAATTACAAAATTCCATTAGTCTTGTATAAATTGGGATAATGTTCGTGATTGTTTTTAGAATTTAGTGACAGTCAGTTTGGTTCAGTTTTGGTCCTTAAAATAGCAAAAAGATTTACGCACTGTTTTATGGTAAGAAGAAAAAAATATCTCACATTTCGCCCGAAACTTTATCCGCGTAAAACTCGGTTATATCACACTGTCACAGGTACTGTGCATTTTTTCGGAACTAAAAATAGCCTATATCATTTCAAAGGATATAAACTACATCCCTGTAAAATTTTATCTCAATCGGTCTAGTAGATTTTTTTAGTTTATTTATTAAAAACAAACCTATTCTCTTTATAATATTAGTATAGATGTTTACAATAAAAAAATGTATATATTTAAGGTTTATTTATATTTCATTGTCTTGAAAATGTACTTGTTGCATAACATAAAATAATGTATTTGCATATTTCAAAAATAAATATAATAATTTACCTTTATTTTCTGTCTGTACGGAGTCAGTCGCTTATCAACGCGTAGGCCTCAGGCGTAATTACATTGGGAAGTCAATTGCGGGTTGTGGCTGTGTACTCTTAATGTATAGCAGGTTCGATTCGTAGCAATGTATAAATTCATATATTAAAAATAACATCATACTTAAAGAATAATACCTAAAATTGCCTTTAACTTTTTTCAACGAGAAAAAAAAAGTTGGAATCGTATATATAAAAAAATGTTTATTTGAAGTTTCAATATTTGATATAAACAGATATTCTATTCGCATTTCACTTTACATTTTTTGATAAATATATCAATGTAATTATATGAGAATGAGATCCCTCAAAATTGCCATAATAGGCGTCAATTTTTCACAAGAGGGTTCGGGATGATAAATTCAATAAATGATAATAATATACGTCTTTGAGATGCTATTACCAGCAGATGCTTCATAATAATGCAGATAACCGACTACGAATGATGTTTTCAATTATCAACTGACTTCAAAAAAGGAGGAGATTCTTCTGTTTTTACCTCAGAACTGCGTTATTTATAAACATGGCATACATTCTGTTTGGTTCCATTGTTTTTTATCAAAATCGATTTTGTAGGTTGTTTTTTAAATCGAAATATAAATAACCAGAATATGTAATTTAAAAAAATTCTATATTTTGCTTTTAAATGCGGTCCCTTTTTTACAGGCCTTAGTTATGTTATACTTGACTTTTTGAGATGAACATCAAGCGAACATATTCATATTTTAATACTAAAATATGAAAGTAACTATGTCCGTCAGTTTGTTGTGTTTTCACGCCTAAATTGCTGAACCAATTTTAATGAATTTTGATAGTGATATAGATTGGACTAATTGTTGAACGTAGTCTACTTTTTGTCGCAAAAATAAACCTACAAGGAAATCAAATGTTATACGCAGAAAGTAGCGCGAATATCTCAACACTTTGCGATAAGTTGTATAAAACATTCTTAAATAAATAGAAATTGCGTCTATGTAGTAGATGTTACTTCGCAAAAAAGACTTACTTTTTGAAAATAGTATTCCAATATTGGTATTCTTAAGCAGTGTGTTTTAAAGTTTTGTTTACATTACAAAACTAAATGAAATCGCGGTAAGTTTTACAAGAAACGTATACCAATTTAGAAGAATTCGTATTCAGCTGCGCAACTGACAATGTAACCCTCACGTCTAAAGTGGTCAATAAGTACAGTCACAAGTGTGTAACCAAACCCTCGCTGTACAAATGACTCTATTTAAGAGAATCATTCACGGTCGTCCCTCAAAACGAACAAATATTTACGAATCTAACACTCAAATGGCACGCCAAACGTTGCCACTGTGACGCCAGGGTCTCTGTGTCCCGTCTATTTACTCCCCATCCGGGGTAGGTTAAGTTACATTGGTAATAGTCGATCGTTTGCGAGGAATGTTAAAAAAGGCATCAGTATTCCGTTCGACGGCGACGGGTTAGCTTTTGATTTTCTTGTCGATGAACCGACGTTCGAAGATTAATGCGTTGATTCATATTGTTTGTGTTTTTTTTTAATATTGTGATAAAACCATTTATATTTCATAACTACATATATGTTAGTTGTTGTTATAAATTCAATTCTTTGGATAATGGCTTTTAGTTGTGCCAATTAGACACATGTTATTTCGTCAATGTCACGTGGATGCTAAAAATATGTACCCATTGCCGACTTAAACAAGGTCGTCAATTGCATTATTGATTCAAATGTTATCTCACCTGTCGAGCCTACGCAGTCGCTAGCTGGTTGCTAGACAACATCATCCAAAATGGCCAGCATTCTATGTACCAAAATTTAGCTCATAATATATCTTTATTTATATAATATTATTGGATGAAACGAAATTATATTTAGCAAGGAGGTAAAATTGAAGTAGACTTTCATTAAAAAAAGTACAAATACTATACGTATTATCTTTATTTTGGTCAAAAGTAAGTAAAAAAAAGTTCAATAAGAAAAATATACTTACCACATAATATAACTTATTTGCTCAAAACTCTAAGAATCTTTTCACCCTGCAACTTTCTGGAAATCTACCGCGAAGTTTCTAAAGCAAAGTCTAACTCACCCTTTATTTGTGCCCAAAATAAAAACAAAAACATTTTTCCTAATGGAAAAAAGAATTAATCTATTCACTAGCAGACCCTCAACCGGTTCAGTATTAAACTTTTCGTTCACTTGTTAAATCGTAAATACTAGACTTTTGAAGTTTATAACTTGAACAACAAAGTTAGTAAATCAAAAAATCATATTTCCGAAGGTTCAGTACTGGTTGAAAACGCTTAGGTGCATAGCTCAGAATCAGGTCAATTACGGTACGACGCAACGGCCTAGAATTTCTAGCTTGACTAACTTTAAGAATACTGATTTATTGGATTTAAATGTTTCATCAAAATATTAAATAATTATATATATGCAAATATATAAATATTTAATACAATAGCATGCTGTCGCTCTATCGCTCGGTTTGCTAATTATGACTACTCACTTTTAATATGGTGACTTTTCAACACAAAATTTTCAATGCTCCGTAAGAATTTTAAAAATGTACAAAACTTGTAAATACAATAAAAAAGGGCTAACGAAGCGTTTCGAATTAATGCGCTCACATAAATTCAGTAAATTAGTTATATTTATATACACAAATTAAACAAAAAAAAAAACAAATTTTAACTAAATAATATGGGTTACTAATCATAAAAGCAAAAACTTAAAGTATTAACGCAAAGATTTTCGCATACTAAATTTGTTCGCTAACGCCATCTAGTTACAAAAATAAATAAAAAAAAACCGCCTAAATTAAGATGGATACCCTGTCCGTCGCACGCCGTCTATTACCCGACCCTCTGAAACTCATCGTGTATTCGTTGTGCGAGCAAAAAGCCGTTGGCAATTCGAAAAGACAATTTCGGTGTAGAACAGTAACTATGTGACCGGTATTTATAATATATAGTTTTAGAAAAACATCGATTTAATTTAGATTAGAACGTTACTTTTCCTACGGTTGTTTAAGATACATTCATATATTGTATTGTGTTCCGTTCTGTTCTATTTTTTAGTAAATGAGAGCTACAAGAAAGAGAAAAGTAAATACATAGATATTACCACCATGAATGTCCTTCTAATATATTTCTAACAACATTTTTGTTATCCTCATAAAGTTCTTTAACAAATTCTTTATTTCAAATTAAATTCTCCGAGTTGAGCTTAACAAGATATAGTCGAAGAAAATCTTGTAACAAAAAAAATCTTGTTGTTTGATATCAGTGTAATAACAAAAAGTACTATTTGAATGAATAAATAAACGTAATCATTTAATGTAGCCTTGATATCTTTTGATATGTAAAATGGCCTCAAGGTTAGGGAAAGCTATAGAATTGGAACTCAGAAAGCGTCGTAAAAAATTTGATGGACGTAAAGTTCTAGAAAATGTAAGCGATGAATATTGAATGGATTGTAAAAATAAAGCCAGCTTTTGAGTGATTTTACGAAGGCATATTTCTTGAAATAACTCTCTAGAGTTTACTTTATTCTTTATAAAAGACGTTTTAAATTAAACAGGAATATTACTTTCTTCAGTTTCGTACCTTAATGAGTTGAAGGTGCACTAAAAATTGTTGCTTTTAAGAGAAAATATTATAACTTTTGATCATATATGGATGCTGATAAGCAACAATGTATTATCCCACAAAAAATCTTATTCAGAGATATTGATGTATTCTAATAATGCGTCATTTATTTAACATTATTCGAAAAAGTCATCAAAGGTAAAAAAATACGGAAAAAAGTTTCTAAATTTAATGTTTCTAATACTTGCTCAAAATTTTATAATAAAAAAACTTATTATTAGATAAAACTTTTTATCAATTATCAAACCAATCTCCTTTGAATGGATTATACCTTTTATCGAAATAGATATTAGATAGACGCGAAAATGGATATATACGTCTTCAAAGGAATTTGTTAAGAATAGGTTTGACATGTTTACACGCCATTTTCTCAAAATGAAGTTCGTTTGGCTCGACATAGTATTGCTTATCACCGTGCAAAGATTAAATAGATAATGATTATTAAAGGTTTGACGACATAAAGGGTCAGACCTATCCTTATATAACAGAAACCATTGCTCGAAGCACAATAATTATTTGATAACTTTCACGCGTAACTCCTGACCTGACCAGTATATTTGTTTTAGTGTAAGACGAAAATTTCACTTTCGTCGTTTGTCATTGCTTTAAACTTAACAGAGTTTACTATCAGTGCCTTATTTTTGACATTCACAGTTATTGTAAATACTTACGATGTGTCTGTTGCTAGGTTACGCAGTTGTTTTATATCAGTCACGAGAGTAAACTAAGAAATGTTATTATAGATTTAATTTGAAGATAGTTTAAAAATGGTTTGAAAAATCTAAATTTTATAAAATACCGTCTTGGTTTCGTCTTGAATTTGTCTAGACAAAAATTATGGTTCTAGACAGCACACAAGCTATAATGATATAGTCAGGAGGTCGCCCATAGTTATATGTTATGAAAGCTTATTTTTAAAACTATTTCGAAATTAAATTTTGTTATAAAAATGCAGATTTAAAGGAAAAATGTATTATGTTTTAAAAATCGCTAAAAATCAATAGTCGTGGGCAGCGCTGCGGAAAATCAAAGCGACGTCCGCGCTCCCTCGATATTGTTGAGATTAAAACTATCCCAATTTTATGTCTATGATTTATGACGTATCGCTGTATTGATAAAATTGTACCAGGTCCGTTGTTATTTCCACCATCGCTACTTTTATGTGCCATCGGTGTTTTGTACACATTTTAACCGACTTCCAAAAAAGTTGGTTCTTAATTCGTCGCCGGCTTTTTCCATGTTCTGTGTTTTATTAATCAATCGACTTGGTTAAATCTTTTTTGTTTGAAAGAGTTAGCTTTCATTTGTTCCATAGAATTTTCATTAAAATCAGCTTAGTAGTTTAGTTTAAAAGTGAAAAAAAAATCTTGAATAAGTATGTCGTATACGTAATTACGAATTTTTGTTTTGAAGTTTGACTCCTTTTTTAAAGTCCCAAAGTATACTGCTTAAAGGTTTTGTGTAACACACATCTCTTTTTATTAAATTTGCTAGGTATTTATTTTTCTACATCACGTTGATTGATATTGCACCGATTTAAATACAACCTATAAATTATTTTAATTTAAAAATTTTACTTAAGTGTAAATGCTAAAATATAGACTGCTTCATACGATAAAAATTCATGTAGAAAGCGCATAAAAAATAAAAAATCAAAAACTCAAATCATTTAAATTAAAAAGAACCTTACTTTTCAATCATCGTTCGAAATTCAAACTATACGTTACAAAAAGAAATATAACAAAACCGTTGGCGAATGCTAAAGGCCATACTAAATAACGCCATTTATAGAGCACAGATTCATAAAACGCGATACTAGCACTGTTACACCAGTAACCGTTAAAGGTAACCGTTCATATCGGAAACGACCGTCATGATTGGTGGTTTCGCCCGCATTACGACGCGAGATAAGCTAAGAAATTGCAAAGACCGCGTTACCTTTATAAAGGAACTGGTATTTTTGGTAGATAAGTTTTACGGATTTCCTTCGTTTTAAAATGATAACAATAATCGGTTGAAAATGGTATACGCGTAGCTGGTTTAGGAATAGAATAGATTTTAGGGTTAATTTTTATATTAAAATTTTCATATCGCACGATTAGTATTACAGTGACCGAACTCGAAATATGTGTGAACTGTGAAACAAGTTAGTTATGTTTGTAATTAAAATTTAGTGTCATATAATTCAATGGTTTATAATCAATGATTTAAAAAATTAAATAAGTCTAAATATATATCTATAACTCAAAGGTGACTGACTGATTGACTGACATAATGGTCTATCAACGCACAGCCCAAACCACTGGACGGGTCGGGCTGAAATTTGGCATGCAGGTAAATGTTATGACATAGGCATCCGTTAAGAAAGGATTTTGATTCATTTTCTGCCCAAGGGGATAAAATAGGGGGTGAAAGTTAAACCGGTCGGGCTGAAACTTTGCATGCATAGAGCTACTACGACGTAGACATCACAGACATCGCAGACGAAGTCGCGAGCACCAGGTAGTATTCTATAAATATTTTGTGACATCAAAATCTAAATAAACTGCCAAATTCTACGTCATCACAGACATCGCAAACAAAGTCCCGAGTACCAGCTAGCTCAAAATAATTATTTGAAGCAAACGATATCGCATGAACCAACAAATATGAAATAAACATTACAAATATATTCTGTAGGCACACAACTTTTTATATCCATGGAACAATTTTTATGTTTGACTTTAAGAGTAAATAAATATCACCCAGTTCTATAAAGGGGACAAACAAACAAATACAGGTACGAAACTGGTTAAAAAGTATGTTAAAGGATTTTACGCGAAACGTTTATACGGGTGTTCATTATTTGCGGACGCCACCCGTATACAGCCCGGATGTTGTTAATGGTAGAAAATGTTGAAAATTGGGCTATTCATTTCCCCCGCCTGACCGCAGGGAATCAGACAAATACCAGGTAACACAGGACGTTCATGGCGTCATTTGAGATCCGACAGGCGTATTTTTATCCGATACTAGCGATTCGTCACGGCTTCGCACGGGTGTAATGCAGTTTAATACATCTCCACACCATCTATAGAGCTTACATTTAGAAATTCAAGTCTCTTACTTCAAAAATATAGGACTTTCATACAAAATCCCAACCTCCGTTTTACCCCTTTAGGGAGTTTCGTAAAATATGTTCTTAGCGGATGTCTACACCTTATAACGTACTTTCCTGTCAAATTTTAAGTTATAGGTATTATAGTTTCCGAAATGTCGTGATTAATCAGTAACTGCTATTTCGCTTTTATATAGTATTATCAAGTGCTCGCGACTTCGTCTGCGATTTCCGTGAAGTCTACGTCATAGTTATGCTTGCAAAGTCTCAGCCCGATTGGTTTAAAATTGACAAAGTTTCATGAAAACTTTTATCCCCTGTTTTATACCCTTGGGGAGAATAAATCAAAATCTTTTCTTAGCGAATGCCTATGTCATAACATCTACCTGCATGCCAAATTTTAGCCCGTTCCGTCCAGTTGTTTGGGCTGTGCGTTGATAGATCACTATGTCAGTCAGTCACCTTTAAGTTATATATATTAAGACAAACATGGGACACTTCAAACTTTGTAATGAAAAATTGTTGTTAGGATACGCTCTATAAACGTTGCTGTCGACTAGAATTTATGGCCTCCAATTTTGTCCAAAAAAATAGCTTAACGTGCATTACGTTTAGGATTTTCGATGTATTTATTTTTCGAACAAAATAAACATATACTTTATATTTTGCATTTAATCTACATATTATAATTTACTAACTAACATTACTCTGGCATCTCAGTTACTGAAATTGGTAAGTCTATACTAATAATATAAAAAGGTAAATTCGCTTGTAAGATTGTATGTATTATGGGGGTAATCTTTGAAACTACTGATACGAATTGAAAATATTTTTGGATTGGATTGTCCGTTTATTAAGGAAAGTTAAAGACTATATTACATCACACTTTGACTCATAGAAGCAAAGCAGTATAAACGTGAGTGAAACTGCGAGGAGCAGCTAGTATTGCATATACTACTTTTAACTATAAATTCAGTAAACATTTCCTATTACGAGAACGATATTACATTTAATCGATACTAGTGTTCATTGAATACGTAAAATAAGTAAATAAGTGCATTTTATTTTACTTTAATATCTTCATAATATATTAAAAGCACTCTGTATAATACGCATCAAAATGCTGCAGTATTTTTAATTTAAATCTCGTTTAATGTAATTCAAATTGTCAGTTTCGTTTTAAAACAGAAAAAAATCGAGCAAATATAAAACTTAATTATTGTTCCAAGGATTTATACTTCATACCAAAAAATGCTTATTATTCTGGTCTGGTTATGACAAATTACTAATTTTAAAAGAACGATGATAAGAGAACTCTATAAACCTTACCGACCCCTAAATTCATAATCTGGATTTTGAAAGTTAGAAAATACACTGGCAAAATCAGTATGTGTAAAGAAAGTGTTAATTTGTACTCAATAACGTGCTTTCTTAATATGAATAAAGAGACATTCCAGCTATATAAGGTTGGCCCTTAAGCCAGCCTTATATAAGTCAACCACTTAGAATAGAATCGTGTTTTTATAAAACACAACGATTATTTATAATTCAGTTTTGTTAAAATTGTACTGGCCTATATCAGACTGATAATCTTTTGTGTTTCTCCTATAAAGGATAAGGTTGTGAGCTTATTTTGCCACCCAGTTCCAATGCAGATATGCGGATATGCGGATAAACATGCGCCATCATTTCTCCCGAAACATGCAGATGAATCTATAAATGCCTTCCACTTTTATGACTTGCATTATCCTTTATCATAAGGATTTTAATACATATTAATCAGACTTCTATACTTTCAATAGTAAAACGAATGAATAAAACCGTTTTCCATTGGGTTCGCCTGAAGCGAAACGTAATTAAAGAAAACACAAAGAATGCACGATTCGCATTTCCAATCACGACGAGAATCCATAAAGCTCCGTATCACCGATCGGCGTCATTACGCGACAAATTCCCTACAAAATTCTCTTCCCCGTGGAAATATTTGTGTTTTACAGCGCACCTCATTTTCACATTTATGGTGAGGATTTGATTTCCAATACTTTACGATCGCGCCGTTATTCCCTTAGGTTGTACGGCTTATGCATATTTTTTATATATTAAACGTTATTGCTTTCTGTATTCGATATTATATGTAAGCTGATGCACGCGTTTTCTTCGCTACGAGCTCCATTTCAAGTACTTTATAGTAGGATATATGGACGCTGATAAGCAAAACGATGTCAGGCCGCACGGACTTCACTTGGAGAAACTGCCGTATAAACATGTTAAACATATTCTTAACAAATTTATTTGAACAAGTACATATATACCCCTCTCTTCTTTTCTATTTTAATAAAAGGTATATTGAAACAAAAACATATTGGTATGATTAAAAGTTTTATCTAATAATTTTGTATAAATTGCAAAGTATGGAATGGACTTGAAATTCGAAACATTCAATTTAGAATCTGCTTTCCTTACTTATTTAGTTTGAATGAATAAAAGTGATGCAATATCAGAATATATTAATATCGAATTTGACTTTTATTGTGTAAACACATTATTGCTTATCAGCATTCATATATTGGGCGAATAACGCGAAGACGTTTTTAGATTCAACTTTGCTTATTGCATCAAAAACTTGAAATACACTCAGAATCTCTTTTATTTTTTTCTTACTATCAAGCATCGATCAATACATCAATTACTTAAAAGATTCATGTGAAATCAGAACGTGTATACGGTATAATATTTACGGCTTATATGTGAGTATCATTAATCTTGGCAATAAATATCAGTGTTATTCCTTCCCTATTCTTGTCTCAGTAGGCGGCTGTTATGATCCCCTTTGATGGCCGTTGTGTAGAGAGCACTTAATAAAATGCGTTTTTTTTTTCAATTTATTCCTATTTTCTGTTTCCTTGAATTTTCCTGGCGACACACGCTGTAGTGAAAAACAATGTACTGAAGTATTTATGACGAAGTCAGGAGCGTTATTACTCTCATAACCCTCGAAGAAGAATATTTTTCAATTAGTTTCTTTATACATATGAATATTTCTCCTCATCACATTGTCTTTGATGTTATTAACTTTATCTAGAGCATTTTTATTATAAATAGTAATAATAAGTGTTTTCGTAGAAATATGTAACCGACTTCAAGCAGAACTATTGTTCTATACATACATATGATCGCAACATTTGCTGTTATTTATTGAAAAGTTCCAGTGTCTATTTTTTATATAAAAAAACTTCCTAAAAAAATATTATTATAAATTTATAAGCATTAAAATAGAAAACTTCATCTAAATCGTATCAGTAGTTTTAAAAAAAGGTCACTATACATACTTACGGATCAAATACAGAAATTCCTTTTTTAAAGCCGGTCTAAAAGAGCTGCAATGAGATTTTTTTTATATTAAGTAGTATATCGATAACACCATAAATGTGACCATATTTTATCTGTAATGGAATTTTCTACTCACACGAAGTAACAATCTTAATGACATCCCAAGCCATTACAAGTTTCCAAATGACCCCGCATGAGAAACGTCTCCTCTTTATTATATTTTCAAGTTTACAGCGGAGATGGTGCGTTTTATTCCCTTTATTTAGTTCAAGACAGTGCCGACAGCTTTGCAGTGTCCCAAAGGAAATACTGCTGAGGAACTTTACAAGTCTTATTTTAAACCTGAATTAGTTTATAACGGAAAGAATAATGGGATCTTCATTGGATTATGAAATTTTAACGAGGTAAAACTGTTACTACTAAGAATACTTCAAATTGCGTTATGTTAATGAATTTCTTTATTTTTGGTTTGTTTGCTGTGTTTCCGCAGGCTTATTCGGAGTTACTGATATCACAACGCGATACATTTTGATAGTTGATTTTCATTTCGTTGTAAAACAAAGTTTAAAATGTAGGTAATTAGCCTGCTGTAGTTTTTTGTAATTGTGACAAAATTTATTTATAAAATGTCTAAAGACTAATATTATACACATTTATATGATCTAAAGATGACTGTCACAGTTAAAGGCGTTTTATTAAAAAATGTAAAAATCAACTGTCCCCTGTTTGAGTAAATTGTATTAATAATTAAAACGGATCTCATTAAATGGTATAGTTGTAACTTATAGAGCTATGATGAAGTCGGCACTGCAATAATTAGTCTTGAGCAGTAACAGTCTGTAAATATCCTACTGCTGGGCAAAGGGCTTCTCTCCTATTAAGGACAAGGTTTAGAGCCTAAATTGTGTCAAAAATTCTCCCAGCACAGGCACGTTTCTTCTCGATGTTTTCCGTCACTGCCGAGCACGAGGTGAATTTGTACACAAATTTAACACTTACGCAGCAGTGCTAGCTGGGGTTGCGATCATCGGTTAAAATCGTCATGTTCCAAACACTAGGCCATCTCGGCTCTTTTTTTTCTTAGTTTTTAAACTAGAGTATTATAACACCGGAAGTGAAGACGCGCTACAACTTATTGCGTTTCCTGCTACATTTTCATTACAGATTCCATTTTTAAATCCATGTAAAACGGCGGAAAAAACGATAATTCAGTTATGCAAGACCACTATTTTCAGTTACAACTAAAAAATACAAGTCTTGCTAACTGCTATTTAACTATTCGATTAAAAAACTCGAACGTCGAACTTCTGTACACAAAGAGCACTTCATCAAAATTTCGTTCGCGGTTAAAACTCGTTGCGAACCGTAAGCTTTTAGCGTTTACTCGTTAAAGCAACGAAAAAGCAAACTGCGGTATTTAGGTAGTGTGCAACCAAAAGTGATTCGCAGAAATTTTCAACAGCTAGAGTGCCTCGACCATAAGCCAGACAATAACTAAATAGATTCTGGTCGAATGTCACGCTAGCCGTTTTCTATTTTTGATGCGATATGGCTATTTGGAAACCTTTTAAAGGCTAAAAAGTCGCGCACAATAGGAGAGGAATGGTACTTTTTTATCCAATAGACTGAATGTTGTTGGCTGTTGATGTAATGGCGGTTTTTACAACTACGTATTAATGGAATCGAATGGAATCGAATCCGATTTCAACTAGTCCACTTTTAGAATTTAATTAGTGACAAATTAAATTGATAAGAGTTAGTTTGTAACTATAAAAGTAAAGTAAAGTAACAGCCTGTATATGTCCCACTGCTGGGCTAAAGACTCCTCTCCTATTAAGGAGAAGGTTTAGAGCTTAGTCACGCTACTCCACTGCAGGTTGGCGGATATACATGTGTCAGAATTTCTCCCGACACATGCAGGTTTCCTCACGATGTTTTCCTTCACCGCCGAAATGAATTTAAACACAGATTAAGCACTTGAAAAATCAGCGGTGCTAGCCGGGGTTTGAACCCGCGATCATCGGTAAAGATCGACGTGTTTTAACCACTAGGCCATCTCAGCTCAATCAACTATAAACCATAATAACTACGGAATCACGGCCAAAATATTTGAAATACGTTTTACCAACATCTCTTTGATCGGTAAAAAGTCTTACCGTAAAACCGTTTCCCGATAAATAAAATCTGGGGTGTGTGGCAATACATAAATTGGGAGGACTTTTGACAGCTATCCGATAAGGCAGGGTGAACCGGAGGGGAGTTATCAAGATTATAATCGGCTCGGCTTGGACAAGGGGAAGTGTCCAGTGACGTCTAGGGAGCTGCGGCCTGTAATTGTGCTTCTACTTAATTATAATTCCAGTACTCTTCGAAAAGAGTATTTCAAAGAAAGCAAGGTTTTTAAGGAACTTCTGATCAAATCCGGTGAAAATGTTGAGATGTATATTCACAACCCCTAATTTACCCGCTTAGGGGTAAAATTTTAAAATACGCCGATGTGCATGGGCATTTGTTACAGAAATAAAATTTGAAAATGACGGACTTTTATACGACTATCCTTTTCTATTCTTACTTTACGTCATTATGGCTGAAATTCCAAAAAATCCTTTCTTAGTGAATGCTTACAACATTAAAGACGTCAATTGCCTAAGTTTTAAGTTTATAGTCTTAGCGGTTTAGGTTATGCGTTGAGTAACCAGTCAGTCAATCAGTTTGTCAGGACAAATATATATGTATAAATATGCAATGCTTGACAAAATTGGCGACTAAAAGATTAAAAATCATATAATAAACAGTAAAACAAATATTATGACATCAAACATGATCAACGTACCTCTGTGAGCTTAGAGTTCATGCAAAGTCAACTAAATATATAACTTTGCAATATTTGTTGATTTTCACTGAAGATCTAACGTTAGGGTAAGAATCAAATATTATGGCTCAACGCGTAACTCACTAGGTGGTGCACTTAGGGAAAAACTTCCAAAGGGTTCCTTCGAAATGCGTTTACAGCTTTGACATTAATTTCAAATCTACTTTAAGCAACAAATTCGATAGAGTAATAATGCGTAAAATTCTGAATTAACTTATGGCACGCGTAATTCACACAAATTACTTTTCTCCGTACTATTTAATATATTCCTAGGGATTATTGAGTGAGTTAGTAACTAATTTAAACAACTAAAAATAAAAACATTTTATAAAAAATCTTTATTTATTTATCACTAAACAAACAAACAATTATTCTAATTGGAACCTTGAATTAAATCAATCCCAATCAGCTGTAGATTACAGTCTAGAGAGGATCGTAAAATACAATATGAGGCTATCCAAATACCCTCTTTTTAAATTGCTCCATTAAACCTCTATAGTATAGAAGCTAAAAATTCAAGCAAGGGTGGAAGGAATGAACAATGGTGAATAAACATTTCCTAAAATAGATGAGTGACAGGTCTTTTGTAATGCGAAATTCAACGTCGTCTAAGGGAAATTATTATTATTAATATCATAGCGCGGGTGTACTTTGTCATTTCTGTGGTCAATTTTTTATATCGTACCCTCGGTGTTGTCGCCTTTGTCAAGTTTTACATTGTATATATTATTAATACAATAAAAGCCAAGAAAAAAAAAAAAAACAAAAATACAAAGAAAATTTTCTGATTGTACTGTTCTACTAAGAACTCTTCAATTAGATCTGAACTTATCTATTAATGGCCAGGAGAGTTATTTCGGTGTACCGCTATCGCATTTCGATACATTTTGACAGTTGATTTGTATTAGCAAAGCATCAATTATCTAATTACATTGTATTATTATAGTGAAAGTGCACGCATGATTGCTCTCTTGTTTCAATAACTTGCCGATCTTCGATTTATTATTTTGAATTTCGTCATAAATTCTATACAAATTATGTCTAAATTGTAATACTAGTATCAAAAACCGTAGATAAATAGGTTATTAAAATCGTCCGTAAATCATTTTATGAGATTATATTTTATCATTTTATGATAACATTTACTTTAAAACAATTTCCTTCAAGGTCGATGTTTTCAGCATGAAATAACAAAGCAAGAAATCGCTTAGTAACACCAACCACGCATCAATTACCAAGCTTCCATAGTCAGACGATGGGTGCCTACAATACCGCCAGATTATTTGCAAATTGATTCAATTTGCCGAACACGGCTACGCTTTTAGCCCAACTTATATAAACCGAACAGCTACGTCACTCCGCACTAACGCCGCGATTCACATATTGCGTACTAATGCACTCACAAAATAATTATAAGAATTCAAAAATAATGAGTTCATAAAACTCGATGAATTAACGTCAATACTAGAGGTTTCGGACTTTAAATGTATATATTATTATAATTCTGAGACGAGTACTATCCACTAGTTACACATTTTACCTGACTAGTTAGACGGAGAGAAAAATCAGTCTCTACATCAATAATACCGATATTCACAATATATCTTGAACATGATCATTTACTAAATTTATAAAAATTTTTGTAACTAAAAACGTTTTAAAGAACCTAATTGAAATGTAAAATAGGTGATGTTAAGTGAGAAAGTCTTAGTCAAAGAATCAACGAGGTTGTAGTGACGGGGCCGGCGACAAGGCTACAGCTTTCAGTGGGCACAGTTAATGTGTGCCTTTTTCAACTTTGTTTGCAAACACAGGCGAAGTCATTACAATATTAAAAACACTATCGCTTTGGAACAGCGCCGTACCATGTCGAGATGTCAATTATGATTAATTTATACGGAGATGAGATGTTTTCTTGACTTCTTTAAAAGCGTTTCGTGTTGTTTAGACGAAATCTTCGTTTTAGCAATTGAAATGTAATATATTTTGTTTTCTTGTGTTGGAGTGTTTATTCCAAAATAAACTTAATGTACATTTAACATAACTGTTTGATTGTGTTTACCGTATGTAACTTTTTAACTTCGATTACATATTTCAGTACATTTAACTAATTTATGTCATTATAATTCCAAACAAAAAAACTATAATCAAAATCAATCAAGAATTAACAAACAACATCAGTTACATTTTTATTATAGTAGTCGTAAAAAAGAGCAGAATATTGACACAATAGATTAAGCATCGGCACAATTCGAAAACATTTTTTGTATTTATTGGCAGTAAGAATGTATAGCAATGATTCTTATTGCTGTATTATATATGAAAGGTGACTAACTTTACTTTAATATAGGAACATACAAAACAATATAACTTCGATCCCATAGTCGGCGAGGCAGCAGGATAAGGTGTGGTTAGTGGCTCTTACAGCAGCATGCACAAGATGCTTATTGGATAAGGTAACTATATATAAATTCAAAAATATAAGTTTTACTTTATGAACAAAATATATTTATAAAAATAAAAATATCCATTTTTAAATACAAGTTAAATTATATAAAACAAGTTACCGAATAATCTTTGTCTTCAAGTTTTATCATTAACAGAGATTTATCAAGAAATACCTACTGATTGATAACGTGTCAAGACCATATGACATATCACCACACTCATATTTAATTTTTGGACAGATTTTTTGGTAGCCTTTTCGACTAATTGATGCTTATATAATAAGTTTCGTAAGTGTCCCGTGGGTTAACTTTATTATATCAATAAACTAAAAGATCCTCATTTTCTGCTCTTATCTCGTGTTAATAATTTTATAATACAAAATATAAACAAGTGATATTTATGTATATATTTGAATACACTAATACATATAAATGGTAACGCTAACTAAAGCACAAATAGAATAAAATGCACTAAAAAAAAATTAAAAGATATGTTGTACGATAGCTTGAATAACTTTTTACAGTAAGAAAAGAATCCATGTCTCAAGTACTACCCCCAAATGAATGTAAAATAAACATGACATTGTGAATTTTTAATTAATAAGCCAATCGATACGGTCCCTTGAACTCATTTGACCCGTGAAATCAGTTGAAACTGCTTAATTACCACTTTCCGATACCCTGAAGAGAGTCTTCAAAAATTTCAGGCACGTTTTTATAATGATACTGTTATGAAGCCCTACTATATGACATGTTTTACTCGGTTTAATAATAATAAGTATTTGCTTATCCACTAAATAAATTTGTGACATAGAATTTTAGAAAATGACACCTAAAATTAAAAAAATACGATTATGTCCTTTAGTTTTACACAAAACTGTAATCAATAGATTATAAGTAACTTCTCCTAGCATTGGGTTTATACGAAGCATTAACCATGCCAAGATTACTGTCAATTATACTATCTAACTAAACAACTTCATGAGGCTTAGGATTCTGTACTTTAATTACTCTGGCTCAGATCATTCTTACTTAGAAGTATCTGTAGTAGACGATGAAATTAAGCTATACCCAACCAACAGTGGCTAATACGCAATTTCAAACAAAAATCTCTGTCATAAAAATGTTACTCGAGGAGTTTTTTTTTAATTAAAACGAGAATTTTTGTTAAACCAAAACAACAAAACGAATACGAGTTAATTGATTAAATATTCTACTTTAGTAGAATATTTAATTAACCGACTCGTATTCAAGCTACAAAGCGATGAATAAATAAAGTTTTCAGCGAAATAGTTATATTTATTATTGCGAAAATCGCGTACTGAATCTTTTATAAAGTTGCTGAATTACGGGAGTCAAAGTTAATCCATGTTTACAATTCCGAGTCCGGCCTGGGACCAATAGCCCAAAACTATGAAAGTCGTCATGTTGCGAGGTCAAACTTTCGTAATTATGGTTCTTACGATGCCACCCCGCTCGACATCTGTTGTCTTTATTGTATGGGTAGGTCAAATTGGCTTGATCAATGATTTAAATTTAATTCCTTTAGGTCAAAAGGATATTCATACACTAGTAACTGTTAAAACTATGTAATAAAATATCCGACAACGGTATTATTTCGTAGAGATATATTAGAAAGTTTTTACAATATGGCGGCTGCGGTACCGACTGCCATTTTAAGCTTAGTGACGTAATTTGGCTATGATGTTCGGAAGACTGACAAATACTTATGCTGTATTTTAAATTGTACATAAACATAGTCATATTTCTTACCTACTGATAATCAAATAATTTATTTTAAGACAGAATTGAATACATAAATTCTGCTCACATTCATAATACGTAGGTACATCAATTGAATGTCATCTCACTCGAAAGAATTTATTGTAAGTTACTTATTAACTGATGGCTTACGTATGATTATCTAAGTAGCTGTGAGACGGTTACAAAGATGTTTTGCATTAGTTACGAGAGTAAAACTTACAAGTGTAATTCCCACCTTAGGCTATCACTTTTTCTCCCATAAATTATTGTCATACTTACGAAACCTACCCTTTTTCCCTAAGCTTCTTTTATCCATTTTAAAATATAAAAGAAAACCATGTTTATTTACAAAAGTTGCTTGAATAAAGCAGACACATTGAATAACTTTATGACCGTCGGTGTTATTTTATGAAACTCAATAAACCTGTTAAAAGGTAAAGCGGTAAAGATTACCACAGAGACTACAGTGTATAACAATATTAGGTCGATGTACATTGCCTGTTAATAAATTATACTTATCATTTTCTTGAAAGATGGAAATCAAATAGACATTAAAAAAATACAGTAAACAATTCAGTTATTAAGCAGCCGATAAACATATATCTACACGTTGTATATAAAGCAATTGTTTTTATACATCACTCTCAAACATTTGCTTGTTTAGTTCGGTTGGCGTCGCTTTAGTCTAAACCGTTTCCAGCCGGTCACTTACGCGCCCTTCCTTTAACCTGTGTTGATTGGTTCGGTTATGTGACGCGCCCGTTACCTGTTACCTCTTCATTTTACCCATTTCAAAGGACATCGAGATTTTAGAGTGCCAACACGAGTTTTGTTGCTAGTACGGTTAACTCGATACCAGTAGTTTATCCTCCACGGATATAGACGAATAACTGTACCCCGTAGTTTCACCCGCATTTATGTGAGGAAATAAAATTAAATTGAAGATTTTAAGCCCACGACAATCTATTCATTTAGACTATTTGGTCTAATATGAATATGGAATAGATTGTCCTGGGCTATGATATTTTGATATTAATAATAATCAGTAATAATAAATATACAGTATAAAAATAAGTATATTAAATATTTAATCCATTTGACCACTAGAAATTTCTTAGATTCATTTAATATGATAAGATTCTTAAATTCATTTAATGTGATAATTAATCTTCAAACATCTGAACAGATTATTAAATTCCATCCTAGTCCCATCCCGATTACATTACGACTGATTACGTTGCCATAAACAGACATCCAGATACACTAGTCAAATTTATAACACTCATCCTTCGAGTCGGTCGAGGGCTAAAAACGTACAACTTATATTCCATATAATAACAGTTTACGCTGAGTACGCAACGACGCCCAAAATGAATAATATTTCCCGTTTTTTTTAATTTTTCATAGCGTGATGCTATATAGCCTAGAACCTTCCTCTTCTTCCAATAATTGAACTATGAACGCAAAAAGATGTTTTCAACAAACAAACTCTTCAGCTTTACAATAATAGTACCTACAGAAATGCGGACGGACGATTATATACCAAAGTTAAAAAACCGATCAAGTGTGAATGGGATTTGCACACAAAGGTTTACATCCTACAATATATATATGGATGCTGATAAGCAATAATGTGTCAACCCACAAAAAGTCAAATTCGGAGATATTGATGTATTTTGATACTGCATAACCTATTTAACGTTATTTAAAAAAAATCAAGTCATAAAAACAAAAGAAGTATGGAAAAAAGTTTCTCAATGAAATGTTTCGATTTCCAAGTGCGTTCTCTATTTTGCAATTTATACAATAATCTTAAATATTTGATAAACCTTTTACTACATAATGTATTAAATATATCAATCTGCTTATAACTCATTATACTTTTTATCAAAAAATAAATGAAAAGATGGATATATACTTCTTTAAACATATTTGTTAAGAATCGGTTTGACATCTTTAGACGCCATTTTTTCAAAAGTAAGTGCGTGTGGCTTGACAGTATTGCTTATCAGCGTCCATATAATAAAAAGGTTGTTGTTATCAAGTGGAAAAGCATGGCTATATCTTATTACAAATATTGAAAAATAATGCCATGGACAATGAATTATCATTTACTTCTGGATTAAAAAAAAAATAAACACAACATCTATTGTCTATCGAATACAAATCAATGTGTCAAATCGTTTAAAAAATTTGTATATCTATTATAATATGTCATGCATGCAACGCATTTCCGCACGGTATATCACGCGGTGCCCTCACATGTGGGCATTCGTTTCACGCACCAATGGGGCCCAGTTTTGAAACCAGTTCGAACCGATTACAACTGGACATATAAAGGGCCGCTCCAATTGAATAAACAAGCGATGTTTGTCTCGTCAACTCATAAAAACGCACAAATTATAGAATTTTACTATGTTTTTATTGCAAAAAAAACTATTAGATATGGACGCTGATGCAATACTGTGTCCAGCCACACGGACTTCATTTTGAGAAAATGGCGTGTAAAGATGTTCGTTATAAATTTGTTTAAGGAGTTATATATCCATCTTTTCTTTTTTATTTCGATAAGTGGTATCATAAAAAGATTTATCTAATAATAATGTTTCAAGTATATGGCATTATTATATAAATTGCAAAATATGAAACACACTTGAAATTCCAAACAATAAATTAAGAAACTTTTTTGGTAATTATTTTGTTTAGATAACTTAATTTTTTAATAACGTTAAATATGTGATTAATTATCAGAATACATCAATATCTTCGAATTGGATTTTTGTGGGTTGACACATTATTGCTTATCAATGTCTATAAAATAAAATAATTTCGTTTCATCTGTATTAATATGGATGCTACGTTTGATTCTTGCATTTGTAAGGCTTACTTAGATAACGATCATAAGGAATTCGGAAAAGCCATAGAAGTACGGCTTGTAGATTCTTTCGTTATATTCTAAATGATATATTTTTTACTTTTATATATTAAATTTTACGTAATTAGACATATTATTAAAATAGTCAAAATGAATGTGTTATAATAATGAAGTGAATGAAGCTAAAAGTATTTCAATATTAAAAAAAATGCTATCATCTAAACAGTTAAATAAATCTAAAATATATAACTCAAAGGTGACTGACTGACATAGTGATCTAACAACGCACAGCCAAACCACTGGACAGATCGGGCTGAAATTGCAATAGCAAAAATAACATATAGGTAGATGTTATGACGTAGGCATCAGTTAAGAAAGGATTTTGAATAATTCTACCCCCAAGGGTATAAAATAGAGGATGAAAGTTTGTATGAAACTTTGTCAATTTTAAACTGATTGACAAGGCTAAGACTTTGAATGCATAAAGCTACTATGACGTAGGCATCAGACATCGCAGACGAAGTCGCGAGCATCAGCTAGTATAATATAAATATGAATGTTACAAAAGAACGAAAATAAACATTGTGTAAAGTCAAAGGTATTATTCTATACGAAATTTTGCGTATTTTCTTTTTTACGCATTTACGTAGGGTTTACAGGTATTCATCGCGGTCTGGGCGAGTTTCCGGACCCTCATCATCTTGTATCCTGCTGTGGGCGGTATAATTTCACCACTGACCTTGTCTATTTGTTGCCACTGACTGTCGCTCGGGACTTTTCCCGGTTATTAAAATAACTGGCCTTGCTGTTTTACTCGCGTTTGTGTTTACCACTCCTCGAGTTGACGTAACGTCAATAACATTTCATATTAAACAAGTTATCGAATGGACAAAAAAAAATTAAAACGATGATGATTTTGATATACGCGTGTTTTAAACAAACTTTTCTTGGCGTCTATATATCGTAACGAGCAAAAACGCGCGACTTTATAAGGCAGTAACGTAGCGAGATCGTCACTCCCCGCGTTTTTCTACCTGTCAGAGACATAGAGAGATGTTCGGAAGACTGACAAATACTTATGCTGTATTTTAAATTGTACATAAACATAGTCATATTTCTTACCTACTGATAATCAAATAATTTATTTTAAGACAGAATTGAATACATAAATTCTGCTCACATTCATAATACGTAGGTACATCAATTGAATGTCATCTCACTCGAAAGAATTTATTGTAAGTTACTTATTAACTGATGGCTTACGTATGATTATCTAAGTAGCTGTGAGACGGTTACAAAGATGTTTTGCATTAGTTACGAGAGTAAAACTTACAAGTGTAATTCCCACCTTAGGCTATCACTTTTTCTCCCATAAATTATTGTCATACTTACGAAACCTACCCTTTTTCCCTAAGCTTCTTTTATCCATTTTAAAATATAAAAGAAAACCATGTTTATTTACAAAAGTTGCTTGAATAAAGCAGACACATTGAATAACTTTATGACCGTCGGTGTTATTTTATGAAACTCAATAAACCTGTTAAAAGGTAAAGCGGTAAAGATTACCACAGAGACTACAGTGTATAACAATATTAGGTCGATGTACATTGCCTGTTAATAAATTATACTTATCATTTTCTTGAAAGATGGAAATCAAATAGACATTAAAAAAATACAGTAAACAATTCAGTTATTAAGCAGCCGATAAACATATATCTACACGTTGTATATAAAGCAATTGTTTTTATACATCACTCTCAAACATTTGCTTGTTTAGTTCGGTTGGCGTCGCTTTAGTCTAAACCGTTTCCAGCCGGTCACTTACGCGCCCTTCCTTTAACCTGTGTTGATTGGTTCGGTTATGTGACGCGCCCGTTACCTGTTACCTCTTCATTTTACCCATTTCAAAGGACATCGAGATTTTAGAGTGCCAACACGAGTTTTGTTGCTAGTACGGTTAACTCGATACCAGTAGTTTATCCTCCACGGATATAGACGAATAACTGTACCCCGTAGTTTCACCCGCATTTATGTGAGGAAATAAAATTAAATTGAAGATTTTAAGCCCACGACAATCTATTCATTTAGACTATTTGGTCTAATATGAATATGGAATAGATTGTCCTGGGCTATGATATTTTGATATTAATAATAATCAGTAATAATAAATATACAGTATAAAAATAAGTATATTAAATATTTAATCCATTTGACCACTAGAAATTTCTTAGATTCATTTAATATGATAAGATTCTTAAATTCATTTAATGTGATAATTAATCTTCAAACATCTGAACAGATTATTAAATTCCATCCTAGTCCCATCCCGATTACATTACGACTGATTACGTTGCCATAAACAGACATCCAGATACACTAGTCAAATTTATAACACTCATCCTTCGAGTCGGTCGAGGGCTAAAAACGTACAACTTATATTCCATATAATAACAGTTTACGCTGAGTACGCAACGACGCCCAAAATGAATAATATTTCCCGTTTTTTTTAATTTTTCATAGCGTGATGCTATATAGCCTAGAACCTTCCTCTTCTTCCAATAATTGAACTATGAACGCAAAAAGATGTTTTCAACAAACAAACTCTTCAGCTTTACAATAATAGTACCTACAGAAATGCGGACGGACGATTATATACCAAAGTTAAAAAACCGATCAAGTGTGAATGGGATTTGCACACAAAGGTTTACATCCTACAATATATATATGGATGCTGATAAGCAATAATGTGTCAACCCACAAAAAGTCAAATTCGGAGATATTGATGTATTTTGATACTGCATAACCTATTTAACGTTATTTAAAAAAAATCAAGTCATAAAAACAAAAGAAGTATGGAAAAAAGTTTCTCAATGAAATGTTTCGATTTCCAAGTGCGTTCTCTATTTTGCAATTTATACAATAATCTTAAATATTTGATAAACCTTTTACTACATAATGTATTAAATATATCAATCTGCTTATAACTCATTATACTTTTTATCAAAAAATAAATGAAAAGATGGATATATACTTCTTTAAACATATTTGTTAAGAATCGGTTTGACATCTTTAGACGCCATTTTTTCAAAAGTAAGTGCGTGTGGCTTGACAGTATTGCTTATCAGCGTCCATATAATAAAAAGGTTGTTGTTATCAAGTGGAAAAGCATGGCTATATCTTATTACAAATATTGAAAAATAATGCCATGGACAATGAATTATCATTTACTTCTGGATTAAAAAAAAAATAAACACAACATCTATTGTCTATCGAATACAAATCAATGTGTCAAATCGTTTAAAAAATTTGTATATCTATTATAATATGTCATGCATGCAACGCATTTCCGCACGGTATATCACGCGGTGCCCTCACATGTGGGCATTCGTTTCACGCACCAATGGGGCCCAGTTTTGAAACCAGTTCGAACCGATTACAACTGGACATATAAAGGGCCGCTCCAATTGAATAAACAAGCGATGTTTGTCTCGTCAACTCATAAAAACGCACAAATTATAGAATTTTACTATGTTTTTATTGCAAAAAAAACTATTAGATATGGACGCTGATGCAATACTGTGTCCAGCCACACGGACTTCATTTTGAGAAAATGGCGTGTAAAGATGTTCGTTATAAATTTGTTTAAGGAGTTATATATCCATCTTTTCTTTTTTATTTCGATAAGTGGTATCATAAAAAGATTTATCTAATAATAATGTTTCAAGTATATGGCATTATTATATAAATTGCAAAATATGAAACACACTTGAAATTCCAAACAATAAATTAAGAAACTTTTTTGGTAATTATTTTGTTTAGATAACTTAATTTTTTAATAACGTTAAATATGTGATTAATTATCAGAATACATCAATATCTTCGAATTGGATTTTTGTGGGTTGACACATTATTGCTTATCAATGTCTATAAAATAAAATAATTTCGTTTCATCTGTATTAATATGGATGCTACGTTTGATTCTTGCATTTGTAAGGCTTACTTAGATAACGATCATAAGGAATTCGGAAAAGCCATAGAAGTACGGCTTGTAGATTCTTTCGTTATATTCTAAATGATATATTTTTTACTTTTATATATTAAATTTTACGTAATTAGACATATTATTAAAATAGTCAAAATGAATGTGTTATAATAATGAAGTGAATGAAGCTAAAAGTATTTCAATATTAAAAAAAATGCTATCATCTAAACAGTTAAATAAATCTAAAATATATAACTCAAAGGTGACTGACTGACATAGTGATCTAACAACGCACAGCCAAACCACTGGACAGATCGGGCTGAAATTGCAATAGCAAAAATAACATATAGGTAGATGTTATGACGTAGGCATCAGTTAAGAAAGGATTTTGAATAATTCTACCCCCAAGGGTATAAAATAGAGGATGAAAGTTTGTATGAAACTTTGTCAATTTTAAACTGATTGACAAGGCTAAGACTTTGAATGCATAAAGCTACTATGACGTAGGCATCAGACATCGCAGACGAAGTCGCGAGCATCAGCTAGTATAATATAAATATGAATGTTACAAAAGAACGAAAATAAACATTGTGTAAAGTCAAAGGTATTATTCTATACGAAATTTTGCGTATTTTCTTTTTTACGCATTTACGTAGGGTTTACAGGTATTCATCGCGGTCTGGGCGAGTTTCCGGACCCTCATCATCTTGTATCCTGCTGTGGGCGGTATAATTTCACCACTGACCTTGTCTATTTGTTGCCACTGACTGTCGCTCGGGACTTTTCCCGGTTATTAAAATAACTGGCCTTGCTGTTTTACTCGCGTTTGTGTTTACCACTCCTCGAGTTGACGTAACGTCAATAACATTTCATATTAAACAAGTTATCGAATGGACAAAAAAAAATTAAAACGATGATGATTTTGATATACGCGTGTTTTAAACAAACTTTTCTTGGCGTCTATATATCGTAACGAGCAAAAACGCGCGACTTTATAAGGCAGTAACGTAGCGAGATCGTCACTCCCCGCGTTTTTCTACCTGTCAGAGACATAGAGAGATGTTCGGAAGACTGACAAATACTTATGCTGTATTTTAAATTGTACATAAACATAGTCATATTTCTTACCTACTGATAATCAAATAATTTATTTTAAGACAGAATTGAATACATAAATTCTGCTCACATTCATAATACGTAGGTACATCAATTGAATGTCATCTCACTCGAAAGAATTTATTGTAAGTTACTTATTAACTGATGGCTTACGTATGATTATCTAAGTAGCTGTGAGACGGTTACAAAGATGTTTTGCATTAGTTACGAGAGTAAAACTTACAAGTGTAATTCCCACCTTAGGCTATCACTTTTTCTCCCATAAATTATTGTCATACTTACGAAACCTACCCTTTTTCCCTAAGCTTCTTTTATCCATTTTAAAATATAAAAGAAAACCATGTTTATTTACAAAAGTTGCTTGAATAAAGCAGACACATTGAATAACTTTATGACCGTCGGTGTTATTTTATGAAACTCAATAAACCTGTTAAAAGGTAAAGCGGTAAAGATTACCACAGAGACTACAGTGTATAACAATATTAGGTCGATGTACATTGCCTGTTAATAAATTATACTTATCATTTTCTTGAAAGATGGAAATCAAATAGACATTAAAAAAATACAGTAAACAATTCAGTTATTAAGCAGCCGATAAACATATATCTACACGTTGTATATAAAGCAATTGTTTTTATACATCACTCTCAAACATTTGCTTGTTTAGTTCGGTTGGCGTCGCTTTAGTCTAAACCGTTTCCAGCCGGTCACTTACGCGCCCTTCCTTTAACCTGTGTTGATTGGTTCGGTTATGTGACGCGCCCGTTACCTGTTACCTCTTCATTTTACCCATTTCAAAGGACATCGAGATTTTAGAGTGCCAACACGAGTTTTGTTGCTAGTACGGTTAACTCGATACCAGTAGTTTATCCTCCACGGATATAGACGAATAACTGTACCCCGTAGTTTCACCCGCATTTATGTGAGGAAATAAAATTAAATTGAAGATTTTAAGCCCACGACAATCTATTCATTTAGACTATTTGGTCTAATATGAATATGGAATAGATTGTCCTGGGCTATGATATTTTGATATTAATAATAATCAGTAATAATAAATATACAGTATAAAAATAAGTATATTAAATATTTAATCCATTTGACCACTAGAAATTTCTTAGATTCATTTAATATGATAAGATTCTTAAATTCATTTAATGTGATAATTAATCTTCAAACATCTGAACAGATTATTAAATTCCATCCTAGTCCCATCCCGATTACATTACGACTGATTACGTTGCCATAAACAGACATCCAGATACACTAGTCAAATTTATAACACTCATCCTTCGAGTCGGTCGAGGGCTAAAAACGTACAACTTATATTCCATATAATAACAGTTTACGCTGAGTACGCAACGACGCCCAAAATGAATAATATTTCCCGTTTTTTTTAATTTTTCATAGCGTGATGCTATATAGCCTAGAACCTTCCTCTTCTTCCAATAATTGAACTATGAACGCAAAAAGATGTTTTCAACAAACAAACTCTTCAGCTTTACAATAATAGTACCTACAGAAATGCGGACGGACGATTATATACCAAAGTTAAAAAACCGATCAAGTGTGAATGGGATTTGCACACAAAGGTTTACATCCTACAATATATATATGGATGCTGATAAGCAATAATGTGTCAACCCACAAAAAGTCAAATTCGGAGATATTGATGTATTTTGATACTGCATAACCTATTTAACGTTATTTAAAAAAAATCAAGTC
This sequence comes from Hypolimnas misippus, assembly GCA_037950945.1. NCBI lineage: Eukaryota > Metazoa > Arthropoda > Insecta > Lepidoptera > Nymphalidae > Hypolimnas > Hypolimnas misippus. Next base: position 8,457,971 of record JBBEEQ010000011.1, on the reverse strand, counting down.
ATAAAAACAAAAGAAGTATGGAAAAAAGTTTCTCAATGAAATGTTTCGATTTCCAAGTGCGTTCTCTATTTTGCAATTTATACAATAATCTTAAATATTTGATAAACCTTTTACTACATAATGTATTAAATATATCAATCTGCTTATAACTCATTATACTTTTTATCAAAAAATAAATGAAAAGATGGATATATACTTCTTTAAACATATTTGTTAAGAATCGGTTTGACATCTTTAGACGCCATTTTTTCAAAAGTAAGTGCGTGTGGCTTGACAGTATTGCTTATCAGCGTCCATATAATAAAAAGGTTGTTGTTATCAAGTGGAAAAGCATGGCTATATCTTATTACAAATATTGAAAAATAATGCCATGGACAATGAATTATCATTTACTTCTGGATTAAAAAAAAAATAAACACAACATCTATTGTCTATCGAATACAAATCAATGTGTCAAATCGTTTAAAAAATTTGTATATCTATTATAATATGTCATGCATGCAACGCATTTCCGCACGGTATATCACGCGGTGCCCTCACATGTGGGCATTCGTTTCACGCACCAATGGGGCCCAGTTTTGAAACCAGTTCGAACCGATTACAACTGGACATATAAAGGGCCGCTCCAATTGAATAAACAAGCGATGTTTGTCTCGTCAACTCATAAAAACGCACAAATTATAGAATTTTACTATGTTTTTATTGCAAAAAAAACTATTAGATATGGACGCTGATGCAATACTGTGTCCAGCCACACGGACTTCATTTTGAGAAAATGGCGTGTAAAGATGTTCGTTATAAATTTGTTTAAGGAGTTATATATCCATCTTTTCTTTTTTATTTCGATAAGTGGTATCATAAAAAGATTTATCTAATAATAATGTTTCAAGTATATGGCATTATTATATAAATTGCAAAATATGAAACACACTTGAAATTCCAAACAATAAATTAAGAAACTTTTTTGGTAATTATTTTGTTTAGATAACTTAATTTTTTAATAACGTTAAATATGTGATTAATTATCAGAATACATCAATATCTTCGAATTGGATTTTTGTGGGTTGACACATTATTGCTTATCAATGTCTATAAAATAAAATAATTTCGTTTCATCTGTATTAATATGGATGCTACGTTTGATTCTTGCATTTGTAAGGCTTACTTAGATAACGATCATAAGGAATTCGGAAAAGCCATAGAAGTACGGCTTGTAGATTCTTTCGTTATATTCTAAATGATATATTTTTTACTTTTATATATTAAATTTTACGTAATTAGACATATTATTAAAATAGTCAAAATGAATGTGTTATAATAATGAAGTGAATGAAGCTAAAAGTATTTCAATATTAAAAAAAATGCTATCATCTAAACAGTTAAATAAATCTAAAATATATAACTCAAAGGTGACTGACTGACATAGTGATCTAACAACGCACAGCCAAACCACTGGACAGATCGGGCTGAAATTGCAATAGCAAAAATAACATATAGGTAGATGTTATGACGTAGGCATCAGTTAAGAAAGGATTTTGAATAATTCTACCCCCAAGGGTATAAAATAGAGGATGAAAGTTTGTATGAAACTTTGTCAATTTTAAACTGATTGACAAGGCTAAGACTTTGAATGCATAAAGCTACTATGACGTAGGCATCAGACATCGCAGACGAAGTCGCGAGCATCAGCTAGTATAATATAAATATGAATGTTACAAAAGAACGAAAATAAACATTGTGTAAAGTCAAAGGTATTATTCTATACGAAATTTTGCGTATTTTCTTTTTTACGCATTTACGTAGGGTTTACAGGTATTCATCGCGGTCTGGGCGAGTTTCCGGACCCTCATCATCTTGTATCCTGCTGTGGGCGGTATAATTTCACCACTGACCTTGTCTATTTGTTGCCACTGACTGTCGCTCGGGACTTTTCCCGGTTATTAAAATAACTGGCCTTGCTGTTTTACTCGCGTTTGTGTTTACCACTCCTCGAGTTGACGTAACGTCAATAACATTTCATATTAAACAAGTTATCGAATGGACAAAAAAAAATTAAAACGATGATGATTTTGATATACGCGTGTTTTAAACAAACTTTTCTTGGCGTCTATATATCGTAACGAGCAAAAACGCGCGACTTTATAAGGCAGTAACGTAGCGAGATCGTCACTCCCCGCGTTTTTCTACCTGTCAGAGACATAGAGAGATGTTCGGAAGACTGACAAATACTTATGCTGTATTTTAAATTGTACATAAACATAGTCATATTTCTTACCTACTGATAATCAAATAATTTATTTTAAGACAGAATTGAATACATAAATTCTGCTCACATTCATAATACGTAGGTACATCAATTGAATGTCATCTCACTCGAAAGAATTTATTGTAAGTTACTTATTAACTGATGGCTTACGTATGATTATCTAAGTAGCTGTGAGACGGTTACAAAGATGTTTTGCATTAGTTACGAGAGTAAAACTTACAAGTGTAATTCCCACCTTAGGCTATCACTTTTTCTCCCATAAATTATTGTCATACTTACGAAACCTACCCTTTTTCCCTAAGCTTCTTTTATCCATTTTAAAATATAAAAGAAAACCATGTTTATTTACAAAAGTTGCTTGAATAAAGCAGACACATTGAATAACTTTATGACCGTCGGTGTTATTTTATGAAACTCAATAAACCTGTTAAAAGGTAAAGCGGTAAAGATTACCACAGAGACTACAGTGTATAACAATATTAGGTCGATGTACATTGCCTGTTAATAAATTATACTTATCATTTTCTTGAAAGATGGAAATCAAATAGACATTAAAAAAATACAGTAAACAATTCAGTTATTAAGCAGCCGATAAACATATATCTACACGTTGTATATAAAGCAATTGTTTTTATACATCACTCTCAAACATTTGCTTGTTTAGTTCGGTTGGCGTCGCTTTAGTCTAAACCGTTTCCAGCCGGTCACTTACGCGCCCTTCCTTTAACCTGTGTTGATTGGTTCGGTTATGTGACGCGCCCGTTACCTGTTACCTCTTCATTTTACCCATTTCAAAGGACATCGAGATTTTAGAGTGCCAACACGAGTTTTGTTGCTAGTACGGTTAACTCGATACCAGTAGTTTATCCTCCACGGATATAGACGAATAACTGTACCCCGTAGTTTCACCCGCATTTATGTGAGGAAATAAAATTAAATTGAAGATTTTAAGCCCACGACAATCTATTCATTTAGACTATTTGGTCTAATATGAATATGGAATAGATTGTCCTGGGCTATGATATTTTGATATTAATAATAATCAGTAATAATAAATATACAGTATAAAAATAAGTATATTAAATATTTAATCCATTTGACCACTAGAAATTTCTTAGATTCATTTAATATGATAAGATTCTTAAATTCATTTAATGTGATAATTAATCTTCAAACATCTGAACAGATTATTAAATTCCATCCTAGTCCCATCCCGATTACATTACGACTGATTACGTTGCCATAAACAGACATCCAGATACACTAGTCAAATTTATAACACTCATCCTTCGAGTCGGTCGAGGGCTAAAAACGTACAACTTATATTCCATATAATAACAGTTTACGCTGAGTACGCAACGACGCCCAAAATGAATAATATTTCCCGTTTTTTTTAATTTTTCATAGCGTGATGCTATATAGCCTAGAACCTTCCTCTTCTTCCAATAATTGAACTATGAACGCAAAAAGATGTTTTCAACAAACAAACTCTTCAGCTTTACAATAATAGTACCTACAGAAATGCGGACGGACGATTATATACCAAAGTTAAAAAACCGATCAAGTGTGAATGGGATTTGCACACAAAGGTTTACATCCTACAATATATATATGGATGCTGATAAGCAATAATGTGTCAACCCACAAAAAGTCAAATTCGGAGATATTGATGTATTTTGATACTGCATAACCTATTTAACGTTATTTAAAAAAAATCAAGTCATAAAAACAAAAGAAGTATGGAAAAAAGTTTCTCAATGAAATGTTTCGATTTCCAAGTGCGTTCTCTATTTTGCAATTTATACAATAATCTTAAATATTTGATAAACCTTTTACTACATAATGTATTAAATATATCAATCTGCTTATAACTCATTATACTTTTTATCAAAAAATAAATGAAAAGATGGATATATACTTCTTTAAACATATTTGTTAAGAATCGGTTTGACATCTTTAGACGCCATTTTTTCAAAAGTAAGTGCGTGTGGCTTGACAGTATTGCTTATCAGCGTCCATATAATAAAAAGGTTGTTGTTATCAAGTGGAAAAGCATGGCTATATCTTATTACAAATATTGAAAAATAATGCCATGGACAATGAATTATCATTTACTTCTGGATTAAAAAAAAAATAAACACAACATCTATTGTCTATCGAATACAAATCAATGTGTCAAATCGTTTAAAAAATTTGTATATCTATTATAATATGTCATGCATGCAACGCATTTCCGCACGGTATATCACGCGGTGCCCTCACATGTGGGCATTCGTTTCACGCACCAATGGGGCCCAGTTTTGAAACCAGTTCGAACCGATTACAACTGGACATATAAAGGGCCGCTCCAATTGAATAAACAAGCGATGTTTGTCTCGTCAACTCATAAAAACGCACAAATTATAGAATTTTACTATGTTTTTATTGCAAAAAAAACTATTAGATATGGACGCTGATGCAATACTGTGTCCAGCCACACGGACTTCATTTTGAGAAAATGGCGTGTAAAGATGTTCGTTATAAATTTGTTTAAGGAGTTATATATCCATCTTTTCTTTTTTATTTCGATAAGTGGTATCATAAAAAGATTTATCTAATAATAATGTTTCAAGTATATGGCATTATTATATAAATTGCAAAATATGAAACACACTTGAAATTCCAAACAATAAATTAAGAAACTTTTTTGGTAATTATTTTGTTTAGATAACTTAATTTTTTAATAACGTTAAATATGTGATTAATTATCAGAATACATCAATATCTTCGAATTGGATTTTTGTGGGTTGACACATTATTGCTTATCAATGTCTATAAAATAAAATAATTTCGTTTCATCTGTATTAATATGGATGCTACGTTTGATTCTTGCATTTGTAAGGCTTACTTAGATAACGATCATAAGGAATTCGGAAAAGCCATAGAAGTACGGCTTGTAGATTCTTTCGTTATATTCTAAATGATATATTTTTTACTTTTATATATTAAATTTTACGTAATTAGACATATTATTAAAATAGTCAAAATGAATGTGTTATAATAATGAAGTGAATGAAGCTAAAAGTATTTCAATATTAAAAAAAATGCTATCATCTAAACAGTTAAATAAATCTAAAATATATAACTCAAAGGTGACTGACTGACATAGTGATCTAACAACGCACAGCCAAACCACTGGACAGATCGGGCTGAAATTGCAATAGCAAAAATAACATATAGGTAGATGTTATGACGTAGGCATCAGTTAAGAAAGGATTTTGAATAATTCTACCCCCAAGGGTATAAAATAGAGGATGAAAGTTTGTATGAAACTTTGTCAATTTTAAACTGATTGACAAGGCTAAGACTTTGAATGCATAAAGCTACTATGACGTAGGCATCAGACATCGCAGACGAAGTCGCGAGCATCAGCTAGTATAATATAAATATGAATGTTACAAAAGAACGAAAATAAACATTGTGTAAAGTCAAAGGTATTATTCTATACGAAATTTTGCGTATTTTCTTTTTTACGCATTTACGTAGGGTTTACAGGTATTCATCGCGGTCTGGGCGAGTTTCCGGACCCTCATCATCTTGTATCCTGCTGTGGGCGGTATAATTTCACCACTGACCTTGTCTATTTGTTGCCACTGACTGTCGCTCGGGACTTTTCCCGGTTATTAAAATAACTGGCCTTGCTGTTTTACTCGCGTTTGTGTTTACCACTCCTCGAGTTGACGTAACGTCAATAACATTTCATATTAAACAAGTTATCGAATGGACAAAAAAAAATTAAAACGATGATGATTTTGATATACGCGTGTTTTAAACAAACTTTTCTTGGCGTCTATATATCGTAACGAGCAAAAACGCGCGACTTTATAAGGCAGTAACGTAGCGAGATCGTCACTCCCCGCGTTTTTCTACCTGTCAGAGACATAGAGAGAACTCGAAATTCATGAAAAAGTCATATACATAAAATATAAAAGTCATATACAGTTTTAGGCACATAATTTAATTCAATTTCAATATATTTGCGTTTACGTGATAATTGCTATAGATAATCAGGTACAAGTTTTATTTTATTATACTATGAATTATTGTATTATTGCTATTACTATTAATTATTGAATTGTTAATGACCAGAAGCTTATTTGTCTTTTTTAGTCAAAAATACATAGAAACTTTTTAATTAGTTAAAAACACATAATAATAAACAATAATAATCAATGAGAATAATCTTTGACGAATCTCAGATGTGACGGAGGTGTGTTAAGTATATTAACTTAACACACGTCCGTCACATCTGAGCATATTTAAGGAGCGCGCGCTTTTTTTTTAATGTTACTATGTCACAACACACAACAGTTTCTGCCTTCTCGTCATAAAACCTTAAGATTGAGAAAATAAAAAATATTTTAAATATAATTTATGATATTCGACGTCTATTTAATGGAATATTTAGAATAATTAATCGGTATGTCATGACATGCAAAAGCGGAACAAGACATGAGGAACAAAGTTTGATTACACAAGTAAAACGAACGATTCAATTAGAAAATGCATCAAAATAAACCGCCTACTGCTTTCCAAACCCAACCCTATAGGGTCCCACCCTAAGGGAGCGGTCATTGAACCCTCACCCGGCTCTCGTGTTTCGTTCATTAGAAATTCCTCTATCTGTCCCTTTTATTCATATGAAATGTACTCTTATAAATAAATAATAATAAAATTTCTCTCTGTTGTCTTAATTGTTATACGATATTTTAAAATGATTAAAATACATTTTTTTTTCCAGTTGATGATTGGGTTTCACTTTGTTTTTTTTTTTGTTTTCGGATAAATTCGACCATTGTTTTTGAACAATATTTCATTTTCTGCAATAGTCATTAGTTGATAAGTACACGATATGTATTTATGTCACTTTTAAATTATTTATAACCATATTAACTCAGCATATACAAAACTAAGCTAATCATGACCATGAAACCAATGCTCATTTAATCGAAGGAAAAATACAGTGAAATTTATGTTAACATTTTCATAATTCTACTTAATCGTGACTGTTTTACGATCATAGGAGTAATACCTAGCTTCATTTTTATGACCGTGTCGCTTGTTCGACTCCCCTGTGCGAACGTTGTTTATGTTAAGATATAAACATGTTTGTAACGTTTATCTATGTTCGTACAATTAGATTACAAATAAGAGCTCCACTGAGCTGTAGTCCACAGACTATAATTCGTGGGATAACTCAACGGGTCAGTACTTCACTTTCACAGAAGAACAGCTAATATAGTTGCATTTTGTACCGTGAGTGAGAGAGTCGTAAGCGTAACTTAACCCATATCTTTTCTTACATCCTTTTCCCATACATCTTTTACTCCTTTTTAGGCCGGTAACGCATATATGGATGCTGATAAGCAATAATGTGTCAACCCACAAAAAGTCAAATTCGGAGATATTGATGTACTTTGATACTGCATCACCTATTTAACATTATAAAAAAAATTGAAGTCATATAAACTTAATAAATACGGAAAAAAGTTTCTTAATTAATTGCTTCAAATTTTAAGTGCGTTCCATATTTTGCAATTTATACAATAACCTCAAATATTTGAAAAACTTTTTATTAGATAATATATTAAATATATTAGTCTGAATTTAATTCATTATACCTTTTATCAAAAAATAATGGAAAAGATGGATATATACTTCTTCAAACAAATTTGTTAAAAATGGGTTTGACATCTTTAGACGCCATTTTCTCAAAATGAAGTCCGTGTGGCTTGACACAGTATTGCTTATCAGCGTCCATATGGCTCCTTTGGTTAGGGCGACGGTAATCACATAATATCAGATGTCTTGCCTGTGTTTGTTATATAGATACTTTCTTGTGGGAACGTTTCTTAAAATTTAAAAGATTTTTGAACAACATTTTTACTCGAATACCGTAGAAGGGTTGAGTTTTTCGAGCGTATATACGCGCTCACTTTACAGCCTAAAGCGTTTGAGAATTTCAACATATGGGGTATCATTAAATTCGTCTGTGGTGTGACATAGCGTTTAAATGTCTGACTATCTCAGAAGAAGGGTGTAGGAATGATTTTCGATTGTATGTCTAATCCTTATGCACTTTTAGTTTGTTTTAAGTTGTACATGTACATTATTCTTAATTGGACATAATATTTATATTTTTTTCTCATTTGAATTTTTAAATATTTTACAATACTCAAATCTTGTTCTGTAGAGTTCACCTGTAAACTAAATTCATATAACATTATTTAGATGAAATAATAAGTTATTTCTTTGTATTAATAGGAACCTATATTTATAATCTTATAACCTTAATTTAAAATTACAACTATGTGTAAGTAAATAGTATTTATATAAAATCAATTTGTATATTTGTTATAATATAAACATTCTAAATTACTTTACACAAACATCGACTTTCCAACTTTGGAAGTCGGATATAAAACAAAAATATTTCCATAAAATTAAACAATGTATATAAATCTATTTACTCCGAGCAAGAATGTAAAGTGAAAACAGGACGTCTCTGAGACTTACAGCACGTTCTACTCCTTAGAGCGGAAAATTAAAACCACTGAGCTGTCACTGACCGGCCAGAATCTGCAGTATCATGGAACTATTATCTTTTAAGTGCTGCGAAATATTTATTGTTTTATTTTCATGATTCAACTTTATTTAATACTGGCGACCCATCTCACGTGGGTAAAATGTCGGGCTGATGGCTTATTACACAGAGCTATTGCTATGTCTATATATTACATTGTGGTACTAAATCGCAAAAAATTAAATGTACCCCACAGCGTGCATAATTGGGTAATAATTCGGAACTACTATGTAAATGCAGAATATAAACTATTGCTATTAACTTATACTGTGATAATATTATAATATTTCTAAAAAAAGGCTCGTGAACAACCATTAAAAATATTTAATTGTAGGATAACCCACTACGTAGGTAAAATATAAATTCGAATCTTAACTTTGAATTTAGAAGAGTATTATAATAAAAACTTATTTAAATTTAGAACATATTAAATAGAAGTCGAGTCAGAGCATAAACAAATTAATGATATTGGAAGCCAACTGACTAAAAAGAACATTAATTATAACTGACAATTTAAGAGTACATGTACGATAACAAATAGCGAACTTTCCACTTACCTTCTAGTATTTTTCATTGACTGCGTTAATCATTAATGAGCTCAATTAAAACAGCACATACCTGAAACAAAACAAATGACAGCTGAGAGAACAAACAAGGCTTGTATAAATTACGCATTAATTTATTATGCAAAACGTTAAGGTTTTATATGTTGTAGATTTTTTAAATTAGTATATCGACTTAATTGGACGCTATAATGTGTCAACTCGTAAAAAGTCAAATTCGGAGATATTTATGTATTCTGATAATTCATTACATATTTAACATTATTCAAATCATTTAAATGAAATAAGTACGGAAAATAGTGTCTTAATTTAATGATTAAACTATTGAAGAGTGTTATATTTTTGGACATATTCAAGAACATCATATATCTGAAAAACTTATTTTTAATAATAATAAACGCATCACACTCAACGGCCCCCATTAAGATCTCATGACCTTGTGTTGGGGGTCCGTAAACACTCACAACACTAACACAAACACCCAGACCACGACAAACATCTGTATGACCAATACAGACGTTTGCCGTGAGCGGGGATCGAACCCGCGACCGTTGGCGCTTCAGTCAGTTGTAGTGACCACTACGCCAACCTGTCTGTGGTTTTATAGAGTTTTTATCAATATGTTGTAAGGAGGTGCGATTAGTAAACTGACTGTAATATAAACGCGCGAGCTGGCTGATGACACTTTTAAAATAGATGACAATTCGTGGAACGGGCATTCATTATTATAAGAAAGCATTGAGAATATGTTATACAACTACAATATTGTAACTTCCAGTAAATAATTAAATATTAAGATTATTTGAATAGCATTTTTCAGCCATCCTTTCAGTATATATACTTTAAATATATGGTATAAGTAAACGAAATTGCGTATTTTGATTTTGAACTCAGTTGCTTTTTTAAGTCTTATTTTTATACCAACGTTATAACAGATATAAGAAACGCGTTAAATAAGATCCCACATTTAGCAATGTAATGAATATTTAATATATATGGACAAGGCACCTACTAATAAGGTACTAAAAAAATCGATTACCTTCATTAAAATATCAGAACTAATAACGTTTTAGAATATTTTAATATCTAGAAAAGTTTAAAAAGCATTCAATTTTAACCAATGTGTATGATAAAGCATGTTCGCATTTAAATAAGCCCAGGTCTAAAAAGACATTTCTTAAGAATTGTAAATTGAGAGCTTAAATCGACACCAGTCTGTATATATCCACTTTAGCTTAATTTATAACAGCAATGTGCCACTTGTATAAAATATTTTGTACAAAGATAACATCTTTACATTTGAAAAGACCATCAATAGCAAAATAATGACGACCGAATCCTTTAAAATCCCAAACGATAATAAAAAAGAACTCATATTTTTCTAGACTTAAAACGAAAAACATCCAAAAGAGCGGCAGGGGTGCCAACACTCGTACGAATCCGTATGAATGAATAAAAAATACCTTCCACAAAGGGCGTACGGGTCAAAAGGGAGATACCTCTGACACTAATAAAGTCTCTCCACCGATCCCAACGTTTCAAATTAAAAAGTAATGCGGTTTCATCAATTGCAAAGGAGTTTTTCGTGTATTGTTATTTCGTTGATGACGGCGGGCTTCGTTTTAACCTTTTTTTTTTAATATATTTAACAATAGATACATGTCAGAATTTTCACTCTTGAAGAAAGTATACGATCGCTAGACAGATTCGTGACAAAAATAACTTTATTTTAATCACTTAATTGTAAAACAAATAATAGAATTTTTAAAATTATTTAAAAGGCTAAAATAAAAATAAAGACTTCAGTTGCGAAAAATATAAGAACTACGAAAATTTGTAGGAAGATATTATTTTACTGAAATCTAAAACATTTTACTATTAAATTCGACACCATACCCTCAAAGGAACGTCTAAACGTAATCGCGGCTCTTACGAACATTTAGCTCAGAAAACTCAGCGGCCTCAACCGCTTGTTACATTCTATCGCGGAAAAATCTCATACCAAAATCTTGGGAACGCAACGTTTTCTACCGTTTTATTTTAAAATCAATTTTATGTTAAGAACCTTATGACAGGTTCACGTAGCGTTTCGTTTCCAACGGCAGCGAGTGACTCGCGTGCAATAGAATTTACCAGTGAACGCAGATGTGGCTTTCAAAGATGCCGGATTCTTACTTGTACTTGACTTATATTTTGTAGGAATTTATTAGTTTGATATAGTAGTTTTAAGTTTTATTTGATAGAAAGTATACTTGAGATGATATAAAAAAATCATCATTTTCATCTATGTACAAGAACTATCTTACAAAATACGTTTCTTTATTACATTTAAAAAATGTTTATTAAACTTTACTGACATTTTATAAACAAAAAATGCATTGTGTTCGTTATTTACATGAGTGGTTGACTTAAGTCAAACATTTTGTAAAATACACAAAGGTTTACCAACGCCAAATACAAAACAATTACAACAACGTACATCATGCAGACAACATCACAAAGAAAATCTGGAATTTGTCCAAATTTTCTCGACGTACTCGATTTTGCGTTTTATTTATCCAAGAATCGCGATATACACTCCAACGTAACACAATCTTGAAGTAAGCTCATTAGTTTAAACTCTAGAGATAGGAAACAGCGTTATCTTCCACAGTTCGTTACCCTATCTTGAAGCCACTTTACAAGCTTAATAAAGAAGTGAATTATGCTTAAATGTATCACTAAAACAAATTAGGACGAACTTCCCAACTATTCTGCAAGAGGGGCAAGAAAATACAACGCTTTCTTAACAACTTTAAAAAATATTTTCTTCATCCTAGAGTTCCACGTAAATTATAAACAAAGGATTTTTTTGATGCAATGAAATCATCAGATTATTCTAGTCATAGAAGTTGTAAAGCAATTGAGATATAAAACAATTTTATTGTCTATATACTATAAAGGCAAAATAGCAGTTTGTTTCTGATTTTTGTACTAAAACGCCTTCTGTAACTGTCAACATATATATATAGCTATATTTTTATAGCGACTGTTTATTAGCCCCCTGTTCAATACCTTTTTCTCCACTCAAAAGTTATCAGTTGTATTTTTATTAACGAGTTTTGTATTATCAATGAAAAAAATGGAAACAGTTATTTACTTTTACAGTCAAATTCACTATATAATGTCAAATTTTCAATAATAATTATGGTAAAATGTCGACAGATGGACGAACACTAGTTCATAATAAATATTCTTTCGAGTGTGTTACAAATAAACGTTTATATAGGCTTCCGAAACGAAATTTTTTAGATCAATACACGTACGCTATGGGTTGTTTTTTTTTTTTTTGTTAATACTGGTGATAACTAGGTTATTCCATGCGTCTATAACGGAGTTTTTTTAAAGTAATAGGTTAAAAACTAAAATGGAAATAGGCTATATTTTACTGTTGTATGTTCCGTCAGTATGGTTTAAATGATTATAATTTTATAGTAAAATACAAGGCAATAAATACCTGAAAGTAAATTATACAATCTAAAAATATATTTACAAAACGCAATTAAGTTTTATCAAAAGAAATTTTTTATCGAAATTTCAAAACATAATCAACTGGAAACTTAATCATGATCTTCATAAAGATCAGAGGTATTGAATAGAATACCACAACCTTCTTCAAACAGAAATAATAGGAGTAGATAACGACAGTGCTCGCCCATTACCCAATTGAGTAAGCGAGGAATCCTCTCTTTTGTCCAAGTTTATCTCTCTCTGAAATATGATCTGCGGACAAGCCCTGATTGTCGCGACCCATTCAATTTCGGGAAAAACTCTTCGACCTTCATTAAATAAAGGATATCAATATACTACATTCGCCTCATTGTTGGAGCTCCCGAAATGTCCGAACTTGGTACGACCTTTGGAATTATGACAAATATTTGTACCCGGAACTTGCCAATATGGTTTCTCGATAATAATTGTTCCTCGGTGCGGATTTCGGTGTATTGTTCGATATCGGTTCGCAAGTTTTACGTAAACGGGAGGTACATCAAATTTTAATCGTTTGTATGAGAATGTTATATAAATTGCCTTATTGTTCAAATAATAATACAATTGTTTTATGACTATTATTTAGCATATACGAAAATTATTTTGACTAAAGTAGCTACTATACATATTTTATTCATAATATTGATTTTATATTTTAAGTAACTCATAATTTACCATTAACTATTTTAGATTCAGTTATTCCTTATTTATTACAATCAATATAAAAGTACAAGTATATATAACAAACAGGCTGAAAGTGCAGAAATTCTTGCGAGCATTGCTGACGCAGAAGGCTTATGAATGAAATTCCGTCCAAACTATGCGTTGATTGAGGCCTAATTGCAATTCCCTGGGAGGCCTCGATTGCGGCGTAAGAGAGTCCAGAGCTCGTAACAGCTCCCCGCTGTCAGATATTGGATTTTGAAGAAGTTTAACTGACGTTTTATGCTATGTTATCTTTAATTCTAACTGTGCATACCTTTAAATAATTCATTAAAGGGTTAAGTGTAAAGAAAGATCAGTAAATGTCTCTTAACTTATTTAATAAAAAGAACTACGAGTGTGTACATTTAGCGTATAACAATCGTCGTATATCACAATACTAAATATTATAGGTAGAATAACAGTGTTTATTAAGTAAAAATAAACTAAAACTGGATACAAAAATATTGTATTTATTCGCTATTGATAATAATGCTCACAAAAATACATATGACATTAACAGGACACCGGTTGACTTTACCAATATTAGCTCTAACTACAAATTGTTATCAGCCCACTAAATAACCATATATCTAGTACAAAATATTACAAACAATATACATATTAATTACATCATAAATCAAAGATTAGCCGAAACCAAATGAATTCTTTACATTCGAATTCGACTCGAGCGTTTCAGGAAGGTTCGCGATATAATGTTCAACAGTTCCGGCGTTCTGGCGATTAATGCCCAAGCAAAGACGGTAACGATGAATAACAGTACCATAACAATGGCATTTCAGCTCGTATATTACGCATAAACTATTAAATTTGGCAATGGAAGAAAGGATATAACGAAATACACGGATAACCCTAACGATAGATCCCATCATTGGGTTGCCTTATAAATTATAAAGGATTAATAAAATTAATCTGAAATTATAAGTTCGTTATATTTAGTTTCAATGAAAACAGTACAAATGAAGAGTACTATGTTTTCATTATTTTATCTAGAGCACCTATAAAGAAATATATGGTTTATGTTAATAAATATTTAATATCATTTAAATTATAGCGTTGCAATACGATCGGCAGTTTATTAGAAAAACTGATATAGCTAATTAATATCATTGCTATCCAAAAAATCTACATTTTGAGAGTTAATTGAGGCGCTTTATTACAAAAATTAAAAATCAATTGCTAAAATATAACGTTATGTGGTAGTAAAAACATAATTACTCTGCTGATTGCATGTGACGTTGCCTTTAAATACTTTACTAAAATACGTATTCATTGATTAGAAAACGAATTAGACAGTTTTATTTGCCATCAAACGTTAAAGAAATTAAAACGATCAAAGGCAGATGCTTAACACAGCAGGAATCGTTTAAATCAATGACGGATAGGTCAAATTAAAAGGAACGTAGTTAGTTATCAGACATCGCGTGTTACTATAATGAAGGTTGGACCAGTGAAAGGCACTTTCGTGCAATGGTGCGCGATTTAATGAAAAGCTAAGTTAAATACTTGATTAAAGTAGTCGAGTTGAAAGGATACGTTATGATACGGAATTTATACGATTGAGATAGTTAATGCTGGAAAGAAATTGGGTTAATTGCAGGTTGGAAAATTGGCATTGAATTGTTAAACATTTTATTCTTCTCTCATTTTTCCCGGCATATTGCCAGATACTTCATATACTTTAAACATATTCCTTTCTAAGAGCTCGACAAGCTTTCGAACTACAAACGATTAAAAATATTATGATACGTGATCCGATATTCGCTAGAAGTTTTGCATACTCCAAATATTAGCAGAAATTCCTTTACGAGAAAACGAACCTGTTGAATTCACGGTCAACACTCCATATACATACACTAGGTAGTCAGACACGTTCCTGTTACCATATGCGGTACTGATTGGTAGTAATTGTAAGTACCTTCTGAACAAACAATTGAGGATTCGTCTCCGCTCAAGACGAATATTGGTACATGCATGTATTTGTGATGGTCAAGGTGTTTGAGCTTGCATGGGTCACGTGTATCCTAGTGGGAACTATTGAGTTTATAAAGGTATTTGCTTAATATGTATTATTATACTTTAATAGAATGACTTTATATTATATTTACTTGGGGCGCGTTGAAATTTGACCTACTATACAGAGACAAGAGCCATTATTAATAATTAGGAGCAAGTATGAATAGCTATGCCGTGTCAACAATATACAAGCTAGCTTTATTAAAAATAAAAAAAATAATAATAATAAAAAGTCTAAAATAATTCTAAAACAAAAAGAAGGTGTTCACAGATGTTTTCAGGCAATAAAAATGATATACGGAAAAAGTTTTAATATTTATTTAAATGAAAAAGTAAAATAGAGAAAAATTAATTCCGTATTAATTGTTGTTTTAAACAATTTAGCATTTAAATTACCTACGAATAGATCGAATATGGAAATGACATTTTTCCTCGAAAAATCGTTATCGGATATTTTTTGCAATGAGTAACAGATTTTAAAATAGGAACATCATCCAATGCAAATGAAAATCGGATTTCGTTGTCAACTCCAGGCGTTTTAAATCGATTTAAGATTTAAAAATAAGTGCCATATAATATATTATTCACAATAAGTTATGGTGCATAGAATTTCGCACCGTCTCACCCGCTGAATAATTGACGAGACGCAGACGTAAGTAAGCAAACAGAATCAAAAATTTAATCTAATTCGCCTTCGAGCTTCGTTAGTCATGCAGCCCTTTACTGTTTCCGCTTAATAGATGTTCGTGAAGTATCAACCAGTCAAGTACTGGAAAGTAATGTTTGAATCTTTTATGTGTTGTATTTTAGAATAGACTCGATGACGTCCTTGATTTCGTATACAGTCTTTGTTGACTGGTCTTTTTGTTTGTTTTTTTTTTGTATTTTACGAGTAAAACTTTTTAAGCTCTGTATTAAACTAACTTCCTCGTGGTTTCTCTTACTTTTATGGTTACTAATTCTCACCTTTCGGTCGTAGGGTGATTGATGTAAGACAGCCTATAACATTTCTAAATAAATGGGCGATTCATTATAAAATGAATTTTTCAAATCTAATAAGTAGTTTAAGAGATTACTCCTCACATACAAACTTAAAAACATATAAATAAAAAATTAAATTATTTTGTTCGTTAGTTTCCTAAATTATTTGTCACTAAAGCGCTACGCATACGTAGACAGTAAAAGTTTTACAAACTTTCAATGTCAAATTTATTTATGACTAAACTAAAAAACCAAGTTTCAAGCTTCTACGATCATATTCATAAAAAACTTTCATCCCCTATTTTAACCATAAATTTTTCGCATTCAAAAGTATATCTTGTGTCAGGTTTTAAACTATCACCGCACCAAATTTCATTTCAATTGATTCAATAGTTTAGACGTAATTGCGTAACTCACAGAGTTAGTATCGCATTTATAATATTAAGTAAGGATTTAAAAAAGCGTCACTTACCAAGCAATTGCTTCTGTTGAGGCATGAGCCTAATTAGTACTATAATGTGATACCTACTCAACATGTTAATTTGGTTGAAAAACACTGTTTACACGTACCTACTTACACGCTTTGATGGGTTCTTAAAGGAGCGAAAGATGCTCAAACGTCTATAAAATAAACGTTTACCGCAAAATTTCAAACCGCCGTGGATCAAACCGGAATGTTTGTCTTTGATGTTATTTAAGAAATTATGTATTTTAAAGAAATATTCAAGAAATTACGTTTTTAATTTTAAAAGTAATTTTCACGACAAAACTCAAACTCAAAATATACTTTATTCAAATGGGCTTTTAAAGCACTTTTAAATCGTCAAGTTACATGTCATATTTTTCTATAGATTTTTATAAAGCTACCACGACTACAAACTATAAAGTAAAAGATGTAGTCAGATTCATATGAAATGAAAATTAAGAATTATATTTTATTACTAGATAAGTTACATTCGTACTAGTTGACGTTAAAAATCTGTACCCATATCAAACTTTGTCAAGCTTGTCAATTCTCTTGTTAACCTAAAAATACTCTCGCCTTCCATACTAAATCACTGGTTGCTAGGCAACGTCATTCAAAGTGAACAACGTTTTGAGGACCAAAATAATATATTACATATCTATAAACCACCTAATGCTGATAAGCAATAGTGCGTCAATCTATAAAAAGACCAATATGGAGATATTGATGTATTCTCATAATGTGTCATATATTAAACATAATTAAAAAAAAATCAAGTCATCTAAACTAAATAAGTACGGAAAAATGGTTCCTTAATTAATCTATTAAATATTGAATTACATATGTTCTATATTTAACATTATACAATAATCTCATAGATTTGAAAAATTTATTATTAGACCAAACTGCTTTTCATTCATTGTATTTTTTTATCAAAATAGAAGAGAAAAGATGGATAGATATTTCTTAAACAAATTTATTTAAGATAGGTTTGACATTTTTAGACGCGATTTTCTGAAAATGAAGACCGTATGGCTTAACACAGTATTGCTTATCAGCGTCCATATAATAACATTCCGTATTAATTTTCTAGTGACGTAATACATAGAATATGACAGTTAAAATTTATACTAATTAATTAATGTCATCATAATCGTAATTGGTTTCAGCTTAAGGGTATTAAATTTAAATTAAAATATAGAAGATAATTCCAATACGATTTTACCCCGCGGAGTCAAAGAGTTCTCTGTATCAAAAATCCTTTTATAGAAGTTATTGCGAATCTATTGTCCTCAAAACCATTACGAAGCTTTCCAAATGAACAAAGACTCGATGTTATCACGAAACGAATCCTATTTAAAATTATAATAATCTTAAATCTATCCAATTATAATAAAGTCAGAAACCATTGATCCTTTAACTTATATGACCTTTAAGTCCCTTTCCGAGTAACTAATTACACTATTTCATGTAATATCGCTCGGTTGAAACATTAGGTAGAAATGTCACAAGTTCTTGATATATTGGCGTTTTCGGGTCGGAGATTGCTTTGTGTTGAAATTCGGTAAGTCGCTTGCGAAAATGTTGTTCGCATGTTCACCACGCACGTCTTCCACTTCAGATTGTAACATGAACTTTTGCTCGGCCCAGTACCATTTAATATCTGCTATGTAAATATAGACTACGTAAACTAAATAAGGCGAGAATTATATTTGTAAGTTTTACTCACGAGAGCAATGTAAAATAACTCTGTAACTTAGTAACAGACATGTCGTATGTAGTTAAAGTTGTGAATGTTAAAAATAAGGCACTGACAGATAATACTTTCAGGTGTAAAGCTATGAGAAATAACTTATGGTTATCTTTATGATAGTCTACGAGCAAAACTTATAAGTGTAAAACTTGCGTAATATTTATTAATTAACCGATTAACGTAAAGGTGGTACTGATGTTTCAAGAATGTTTTTTGTGCGTGTGGAGGCTATGTTTGGTAGTTGAATTTAATGATTATTTTTCTACAGAATACTAGATACCTCGAGAGAGGACATCCAATAGTAAAGGAGTTTAGAGAACTCATTTAATGATGATGGCATTAAATGATGATTTTGAAAATTATTGTAAACAGTAGATACGTATTTTGACTTTTTGAACATCGACAATAGAGTACCTAAAGTTTAAAAAAAACAATTTGTCGCACTTAAAGCGGGAGTAGCAGTGAAGCATTTGTTAAGTTATGGAAATATATATGTAAGTCGACATTAGATTCGTATATCCCAAGAACCAAAGCCTAACGTCATCAGAAACTTAATATAGAGGCCGCAGCTGTAATTTTTTGTTTATCTTCAAAATATACTACCCCGTAGTAAAATTTTAGTCATATTTTAATAATTCATTTTTGCATATTCTCTCAGCTACTAATTAATTAGTACTTTGTTTTAAGAATGATATTTCATCAAGCTACTGGCTGGATATTTAAAATTTTAAATTAATTATAAAGTAAAATATAACAAGACTTTAAAAGAAACGGGAACCGACTTCAAAAATAAAATACGTAATTTGGTTTACTTAAGTGACATACATAAGTTACTTGATATTAGACCCAAATTACTGGACTGATTTTGATGAAAATGGAACTATGCAACCAATCTTAGTAATAAGTATATATGTATATAGTAAGTAAAAAGTATAGTAAGTATAAGTATGTAGTAAGTAATATATAGGGTATTATAATACGCTTTCAAATAAAAAGAGAATTATCCAAATCGGTCAAGCCTTTCGAGTAATCGGTGAACATACACAAAAAAAATTACCAACGAATAAAGAACCTCCTCCTTTTTTTTAATCGGTTAAAAAAAATTAAAACAATAAAATTAAGACTGCATTTCCGACATTAATGCAGCTATCACGGACGACCACGAAATAAATTATCAAAGTTACAAAACTTTATACATTTGATAAAAGATAAATTTCCCTACAGAGCCACAAACTTATCTCGCGATTCACCTGCCCTACTTTCTAAAAGACAAAACATGTGTTAAGTGGTTTCAGACGTCTCTCCCAACTTTGTAACTCCTCACCCCTTTGAAAAAGCACCGCCAGTATGTGGGACAATATGACGTGGAGTTGAAAAAATATGGTCGTTGTTTTTACTGCTTTTAGTTGTAATCAACTTTACTATTAAGGCGACGTGTACTGTACCTACTGAATGTTTTAACTTCGTTGTTTAATTTGAATTAATTTTATGAATAATGTTTATTTTGACGTTGGTAAACTACTGACTAATATTTAATGTGTTCACACATTGGAGGTATGTACCGAAGAGCGAGAGAGGAAACGTATCTGAATTTTAATCTGACTCTGTGGTCACAATGGCACTTATGTCACAGACTATACAGTTACTTGACAGCCCATAAACTTAGGCCAACAGAGCTTTATTATAAAAAAAACTATTATTGATGGATTAATACGATTAATTATGTGACATACAAACAAGGTAAACTAAAACAACGATTAAATACAAATGACACATCTAACATAACAAAATTAATGTTAGTTTTTTCGAATCTCATTTGTCATACCTTTTGTTCTATTGCGATGGCCAGCTATGGTTTGCATTGACATGGAAGTTATAGGCGTAGTGCAATTAACTTACAATAAATGACGCGAGTGTTGTTCCCGCTAAACAGATTTACGCGGATAGTGGACTATCTTATACTAATTGTTTCGATTTTTAAAACCAAAATATCGAACCGATCTTGACAAAAATTAGGATCAATCTAAAAGTATACCCTTTTAAATTAACAAAGTTATGTTAAATTCTATTAAGAAATGATGGAGCTCTGAGGAAATAAACATTAAAAAAACATACACTACAATTTGAGTACCTCCTGCTCTATAAAGTCGGTTTCAAAACATTATCATTAACGAGAAGCCGCGAGTTAAAACTAGTAACATATAAATAAACGCATGTTAATCCAGGATACAAACTATATCCATTCCAAAATTGTCTCAAATCCCTTGAGCCCTGTGATCACGAAGTTATAAACATACACACTCACGATCTCTCGTATATCACACACTAGGTATTTTGATTTGATAACCAAAAAATTAACGTAAACAATTGGATGCTGATAAGCAATAATGTGTCAACCCACTAAAAGTCAAATTCTGTGATATTGATGTATTCAATCAGTGTATATTTTGGGCGCTGGATTTATCCTTGCAGCTATTTTAAGATTATCACCCTGGCCGATGTACCGCTGAATCTGAATTGGCAAAATTCTAAGAATACGGAAGAGAAAACATCGAACAAGAAGGGAAGGAAGATGTATTTACATGACGTGTCGCTATATTATCGATCTCATTTGTTTCTAATAAATAAATAGCTTTTACATTTCAAATTATTTAAACTAAATAAATATGGAAAAAGTTTCTTAGTTTAATGTTTCGAATTTTAAGTGCGTTCCTTATTTTGCAATTTATACCATTATCTCATATATTTGAAAAACTTAGTATTAAATAAAAGTTTTTATTCAATCAATCTGTTTTTAATTCCTTTATTTTTTATCAAAATAGAAAAAGAAATGGATATATACTTCTTCAAACTAATTTATTAAAAATAGGTTTGACATCTTTTGAAGTCATTTTCTTAAAAATAAGTCCGTGTGGTTTGACACAGTATATGTAGATATTAATGTTGTAATCGAAATAAACGCCGGTAGGTTTAACGTTTCAAATTAAACACTACAAAACTCTCAATTCTATAAATATCTCCGCTATATTGAGTAACGGACATCTGCTTCTCGACATTAATATAAAATTAATTGCGTCAACGAAGTGGAATTAAGGATTCTGCATCTTCGAAACAAGTTTACTTCAGTCGTCAAAGTGTTTTAGAAAACATAAGTTTGTCTTTTGATACGGTGCTCTTGGAAAATTCATAAACCTTTTTTTACCTTTACGATAATGAGGATGATTATAAACGCGGGAAAAGATTGGTTTTACGTATTTTCACAAACCACACTTATATAAATTTTAAGCAGTACGTTATATACGGATATTCATCGTTTTTCTTATAATCGATTGCAAATCGTTTCTATACTATAGATACGCATAATAACCATTCAGAAATCATTTGTCTAATTATTGTCAAAGCTCCCTAACTTTCAGAATGGCATACTTTGATAACGCTAGGTTTCGAAAATAAACTCGTAAAGTAAGTTTTTTTTTAATTTCATTGAAAACATATTCCCTCGCGATTTTACTAGTGCTTAACATAGGACTTTTATTAAAAACTTCGAACTCCCGTTTACCCCTTTAGGGGCCGAATTTTTCTAAAATCCCGTCTCAGTAAGCACTTACGTCCTCAAAATTTTACATGGGGGTTCCATGCAAAATTTGAAACTCCTAGCGCTTGTAGTTTCTTAGATTTCGTGATGAGTGAGTGAGTGACTTATCGTTTTGATATATATAGACTTAAAAAAAAACAAGCGCCTTCAAAAGCAAAATACGTTTACTTGGACAACACACTTTTACTATTTACTTTGATTTTAAAATTACTAAACCGATTTTTATGCAATTTGAATATGACACCAATCCAAAGAATGTTTTTTTAAACAAAAAATTCAAAATCGGTTAGTAAAAAAGTAACGAGATAACAAATATTTAAAAAATAATCGATACAAATTCAAAAACTCCTTCTTTTTTAAAATTGGCTGATAAAATAAAAATCTTCTCAAAACCGAAAAGTATTACTGAGAACTAGATTAGGTTTTTTCGGTGTTATTATCGAAGTCCTAAGCCGTATGTCCTACTTTCTTCGAATCCTCTTAACAAATCCATTTGGTTTTATCCAACTTATTCTGACCACAACACTAAATGTCATTTGGTCGACTTTATCATAATAAATCCATTTTCTTTCAGTATTTGCCATGAAATCGAATATCAAACGCGAGGGAAAAGATAGAAAAGCTAAAATACTAGTGCAGTGCAGAGAATTCACTAAGCTTTGTATAGTTTTTTTACAATTTGTATATAGAGTATTATCACTGATAATGGAGGTTCTCAATTTGGCTAAAATTTTGACTTACATTTAATAAATAGATAAATAAACATCACAACGACCCAATTAGGATCACATGATCCTGTTCCGTAAATAACGCTTAAAAGTTTTGCAGTCAGACTTTCATAAGGACTTACATAAGTTATTTCTCATTGGTTACCTGATAGAACTTACTTTCAGTGCCTTATTTTTAAAATTCACAGGTTTCATAATTATTTACGAACTTGAGAACGAGACTTGTTTTATATCGTTTTCGAGAGAAAAAAATCACAAATATAATTCTCACCTAATAACGATTATATGATAATAATATAGAAAAACCTAACAATTTTTATTATTATAAACTATTCATAGTATTAAATAACGATTAAGAATTCAATTCCTATTCATGACAAATACGTGTATAGATCATAAATTATTTTATTCATTTACTTAGCTTTCTAATTATATTTTGTTATATTCATGGGAATTTCGAGGAATGTTGGAGAAGGTAATCTAACTATAAGTTAATAAATAAATTGATTCGCTTGTAAATAAATTCTCAGACAGTTGACCAACTCTATTTATAGTATTATTCATTTACCGAAGCGTCCCGAAATTAACTTCAATTAAAAACAATTGACAGAAATGTGTCGCTTTAATATTAAATAGTGTCTCTATACAATACGAAAATATCTTGATAATTGCTTTGCAGTTTACACTAAATATAGCATATATTAAATATGTGTACACTAAAAATATGTGTACACTAAAAATATGTGTACACTAAAAAGGAAACATTTGATTATTTGTCTGTTTGCGTTAAATGGGCTTCGAAAATACTAGACCGACTTGAAAAATGATTTTTATGTTCGTTACCCCGTTTATTGAGGAAAGTCTATATTACATCACGCTACGGCTCATAAGAGTGAAGCAGTAACCCTAAACGCGAGTGAAACCACTAGGGGCAGCTAGTAATATATAAAAATTATTGTTAATTGGACGTATCGTATGCACTGCACTACAATTCATCCGGTTTTGATAAAACACTGACTCTGTATTAATTTTTTGTAGTTTTTTTTTTAGGTATCTAAAAGACTAATTTAAAAATTGACGATTCAAAAGGGCTTTGTAAGCTTACTTTTTATTTGACTGTTGTTGTTTATACTATAAATGCATTGTACATTTTTAACGTTAAATAACTTTTAATATTTAAAAATTGATGTTTATTTGTTAATTAAGTTTATAGTTAATATCTTATGCATAAAACATTGAAATGGACTTAATCCAAGTATCAAAATAAGAAATACAACCCAGCAAAGATGTCAACACGCCATTGAATTTTCACCTTAGCGCCACACACGAGCAAACAAAATTCAAATAAATAACAACAGTTGCACAGATGCAAAATACTGCTCATTTCTTCCTTTTCACTCGCCGCACGTTTTTCATAAAATTCTTTCTCCCGACATTTCGTTTCAAAACATCGCAGTGGCCAGGGGATCTCAAGTCGGATTTAGAGATTAGGCACGTCGAATGCATCTGTACCTCGACTTACTCGGTTCCGCCCAGTTTGTGGATTCGGCAGGAAGCTGTTTTTTTGCCAGTTTTATGTGTTTCTTCTTTGTGGCTTGCTATTTATTTTGTATTTTAAAAAGGATCTGCTTGAAACTTTGTTCATTACTTTAATGAACTACACTAGTCTAGGAATATTACTAAGTAAGATTTTTAAAACAAATGAATAATGAAACATTAAGCCTTAAAATATTGCTTAAAACTTAATGATATATGGAAGATTAGAAGTACTGAAAAAAAGGTAGCCGTGAA
The DNA here is from genome assembly GCA_037950945.1 of Hypolimnas misippus. Classification (NCBI taxonomy): domain Eukaryota; kingdom Metazoa; phylum Arthropoda; class Insecta; order Lepidoptera; family Nymphalidae; genus Hypolimnas; species Hypolimnas misippus. The sequence goes on along the minus strand of JBBEEQ010000011.1, from coordinate 8,432,939 downwards.
TAAATGTATGCTTTAATGTATGAATTTATTTTAGACTGTCTTATATATGTAACTATTTATTTAAAAAAAAAACTTTCTTTATTTTTTGTTTTATTACATCAGATCATCTTTCTGTAACTGGGAAGAAACTAAGTAATTTATAATAAAAAAATTATACATTTTATTTTACAAATCTTTAAAAAGTGACATATTTAATTTAAAAGTATCTTACTTTAACGTTTCTGTTTCAATATTTCTAAAGGGTGACCTACATAAACCGAATTCTAGAGAGATGCTGCAAATGGACAACATTCATGTTTAAAATGGTCTCCATTTAAAACTTCGCTTCAAACAGCCTGTGAAATATCACAATACAAACCGAGAAAGAGAAAGTAACTGAGCAGCAGAAATGCACAATAATTAACGAAAGTCAAATTGCAACGCAAAACATTATTCATTGCAGCGTAATTTCTGAACGGGGACGGTTAAAATTCAAAGTCAAAACGCCACGAACAATACCACCGAAAGCGTAAAACCAACCGCGACTTTTGAAAAGAACCAGCGAACCATGCGAATTTACGGGAAACTCCCGGACAAAACCAGCTATGTCCTGGAGAGACAAATTCCCGCTTACACGTCGAATAATAACTGCCGACGACAATTCCTGAAATTGCAGCGAATTTTATTCCGATTGTAGACGTCGAAGAATCTCGGATGTTCTATTATGATTACGAGATCCTGTGCTTTAGATTACGGAGATTGTTTGTCCACAGTTGAGGTTTTTTAATCATTTACTTGTAAGTTGTCTATGATGGTAAATGTATATAATGTGAGGTAACATCAAAACATTAACCATGCAAACATTGTATGGGCGAATTCTAATCAGCCGAGGCAGGTCTGTTTTGTTAGGCGGTGTTGTTACTGAGATAGTCGACTGTCCCGCATTAAAATTAAATTCGTGCAGCTTGTAAAGGCGGGTCAGCACTCGTTCATTATTGAGGGGAAAACGAAAAGCTGGCACTGCTTCGTCCATTGAGGTTTAAATTTTAATTCACTTAATTATTTAGCGCTGAATTTGGTATTCAAAACTCAATTCTACATCACGTAATTATGTGTTTTTTTTAAAATTATTATGGACATATTTATATATCTATAAACTATAATCGTTACGTATTTTAGAATGGAAAGATACTAAAATTATGATAATTTAAATATTTTATCGATTTTTAATTAAAAATTTATACCTGCTATCAATTACTTAGCCAGACACTATTAAAAACGCAGCGTACATCTGTAGGTTTAATGCAAGTGCAAGTTAGTAAGAACGATCTTACTTTTATCGCTTTTAATTTGAAACGTTGCCAGAAAAATAAGAAGCTCAGACAAGAAGAAGTGGTATTGGCGACGACTGTGCGGCTTAACTTAGCTCTTGCACGGCCACGGCCCGAATTACTTCAAATGGCGCCCGACGTGGGACTTTATAAAAGTAAGCAAATTGTGGTAGAATGCCTAGAAATTGCGAATTCCACGAGTCCCAACGAGTTTTTCGGCCGAGACCCATCTCGCAATTTACTTACCTTTATACTTGCATACATTATTTAAAAGAGTAGCTGTACCAAAATATTCCTTAAAAGAGTTTTTCGCTGAAAGAAATTTGTAATTTAAACGAATGTTTCGTACTTTGCTACTCCAAATATGTTTTTAAAAATAAGTTAATATTTTTAATATCTATTCCAAAAATTACTTTAAATACATCATATCATAGTAAAGAAACTTTATACAAACTCTTACATTCTTGAAAACATATATCAAGAAGCAAAAAATAAATCAAAACAAACGAACCATTAACACAACAATTTCAAGCGACTTTTGTTAAAAGAAAGTAAACCGTTAAAACTGCGATATTTTAGCTCGCAGAACGAAATTTCATCTATAATTTTAACAAATTTCCTGCCCAATGCCGCATTAGCTACGTACATTTTGCGACGGAGCAATCTGGGTCGTGATTACGGACCGAAAAAACGCTAAGAGGCTCCCTTCTGCGACGTTACATCTTAATGTAGCCACAATATACATAATGGCAAGATATTTAGACCACGAGTGCTTCTGACTGCTATACATCAAACGAAGACATTACCACAAAACGCCTGTTAGATACTGACAGCATAAAATATTCGGTACGCTGTGATATATTTGAAGGATATGGAAATTGTGTTGGCGGAATCCGAATATGTATGCCCGATGCGTTTTGGGACAAAAAATATCGAGATAACATTTTTAGATTTGTTACTTGAAAATGTCTTGTTGCCTAATAATACGTATTTTGGTGGTGAATCCAATTTTTATTCAACTATATGAAAAGCATAATAAACATTATTAAATAAACCTCAAAATTTAAAAAAACTATACGCAACTACGTAAGTTCCGTCATTCGGACTATTATTATGAATCTTGTTATTTATGGACTATCATTGACATCTCATTCAAAAAATTGATTCGAAAGCTTATGCGCTTCTGTGGAACATATAAATAAACATACATACATACATAGACTGCCAAAATCATTACCCTTTCTTTGGCTTCGACGTAGTCGGGTAAAGAACAGTAACAATAGTATATAAAATAGATTATTTAAGTGAAACGTAAAGATATTTGTAGTACTAAGGTAATGCTAAGTGATACAAAGATTTTCTTACGATTTTTCTTTCTTATCTTTAATAACTCAACTATTTATCATAAAGTTTTATATTTTAACCTACTCAATTGAAACACTTTGTATATACCTACTTATACTTTTTTTGGTTTATTTATATCATTGACTTTTTCATAAATTTTCCAGATTAAAATGAACTAAAGTAATGCAACAGTCGTGGGCAACAAAGAGATATTTCGATACAATAAAACATCTCCACACATATAGGGTGTGTCAAGCACTACACGAGTCACACCCTCCGAGGCCCTCCTAATGAAGGACTCGAGGATCAGACGGGAAGACGACACTTTGTCTCGGAGTTTTTTACTGCCACTACATATGTACTCTATGTATGAATAATTTAGCACTGTCTCCTCCTTTGTTTTGGATCAGCTGTGACTAAAAAGTTCATTGCGGATTCTTGTAGCTGAAATTCTTTGAAGATAATTTTGTTACGAGAAATTTAAAGTATTCAAATATAATAAATTTCCATTAATGAAATACAATTGATTGACAATATTTTTATCTGTCTGTGTCTGTTTATTATATTGACAGAAGCAACATTAAGACCATATTTTTGGAAAGCTAGCATGGGCTAGCCTAGGATAGCCTAAAGTCCACAAAAGTTTAACTAATCCAATGAACATCTATCATCTATACCTTCATCTAGAACTTAAATCGCTACATGTAATTTAATAGCGAAGTTTCAAATTAATTTTCAGCCAGCCAGCCTTCACGCGCAAACTCAAATTCTGTAACGTCCTAAATTATGAATATCGTCCCGCTTTATTTATTGCAAGGTCATTATTATTATCCACGAGATGGTTCCGCAACTTCGTCTGCGTAAAACTTTTATCCCGTTCTATGTAGAACCTCCGAGTCTTTAACGATCGAGCTTAACTAGGACCAACCTCTCCTAGGAGCCTCGGTTATTCGATGCTTGGCAAAGTCCTGGCTAGCCTTGGCCCAGTACTTTATACCAAGCTTAGCTATCAGACCTGGCTTAAAGAGCATTGGCGCAATTTGCGCTGACGCAGGACATATCGGTATTTACTACAAAAATATTCCTTTTATTTTTACATCACAAGCTAGACTATCAACTTTTACATTACACTGCATTTTTTATCCTGGGGTAGAGCCTAGCGGTAGCCTACTGACTTCAGCTCGAGTACCTCACTTATGTAGAAGATTGGCGTGAAGTAGTCAATCAGCTGCGTTTCGTGCAGTGAGTGGAAAGCCGAAAACTTAACTTTCACCCTCATTCCTTTCCTTGCTTCCTATTCCCTGCCATCACTTTTTAAGCTGTCATTTGTGGCTCGGCTTGGTGCTAGACATGGCTGCGAAGATTACCATTACAAGTCTCGCTTGCTCGTTTAGCAACTATTTTTAATAAAAAAAAGTCTATGTCCTCCAAAATCCAAGCTTTTAGGTAAAATTCGTCAAATTTGTTCAACGAGACTCACAGACAGAGTTACTTTCGCATTTATAATGTTAATATAAATTTATTACACACTACACTCAACTATATTTCGTCCATGGCTTCGCTCTTGTGGAACTACGTTCTATATATTGCTGTTATATGATTTCACATCTCAATTACGTAGTAAATTGAGCAGCGATATTCGTCATCAATTAAATTATTATATATTCGAATTGCGATGCCGTTACTGCGAAACATACACATTTATCAAGCACTAAATTATACCCGCGGCTTCACACGTGTCGGTTTCAAGTATAACTTGGGTGTATGTCATGGAATATAAAACATATAAACATATATAGCCAATGTCTTTCTGACATATTGTAGATTTCTATCAGTTATATATTTAAAAATTGAACCTTATCAACAAAAAATCAAGTTTTACCTCTTTATAATATTTTATACTTAACGGAACTCTAATATATGTAAATCAATGTTTGTTTGTTCGTATTGTATCCACTGTCAACTTTGCCAATACACTTGTGAAAGGTTATAAGTATAGTACACTTTACTTACAGCAGATAACGCGTGCCGTAGTAGGCATAAAAAAAATACGTTTCAGACGATCATCCGACATAACAACCTCGCGAGTGACACCATGACCAAATGCTAGTGTAGTCTCTTAATTTAGATAAAACAACTCTGTAACCTGGTAACATTAACGTAGGTCACCTTACAGGAAAGCTGAGTCTCAAAAATTAGGGCACTGACACTAAATTATTTCAGGTGAAAAGCAATGAAAAACATCTCATCTTAGTCTTTATGGAAGTCTGAGAGCAATACTTATGAGTATAATTGTCGCCTTATATTTATTCATGTTAAAGTGATATTAGTAACGGATTAAGTTTTCAAAGATCAACCTTCTCATCGTTTGAATTACAGTCACGGGTGTACGAACTGCAATTACCATAGCTAGGAGTTAGATAAGCTTAGTGCAATTTCCGCGCTGAGGAGTAAATGGATAGGGAACGTCATTTCCGGGCTAAGATCATTAATGTTTTAACATTTACTTATCAACCAATATCTTCTTTGGTAAGAATTACACTTACAAGTTTTGCTCAACCACTTTCATAAACATTTACATAAGTGATTCCTTATTTCTTTACACATAAAAGAATTTACTGTCAGTGGCTTGTTTTTGACATTCAGGGAGTTCATAAAAACTTACGACGTATCGGTTTCTAAGTTACAGAGTTGTTTTATATTGCTCTCGACGGTAAATATTACTCATGTAATTCTCACTATATAATATTTTAATTACTAGGGTAAATATATAGTAGTGAGATATATACAATATTATTTGTATGAATATATTGTACGTAAATTATCTTATCTATATACTTAACTGTCTTAAATTTATTATATTCATTTTTGCAACGACACAAAGATTATACGCATCTTTAAATACCTCAATTTTCCAGCTCAAATTCTATGAAAAAGTATTTAGTATTAACATAAACTAGTCGGCATTTAAAGTAAGCCTGGCTAAGCCAGAACACAGCTGGCAAGAGTCCATATCCTGGCGCATACGTTGCTATATAAGTTTGAATTACACATGCATTCCACTTAGTGTATGTACATGTAAGCTAAAATAATTGTTTGTAAAATATACCGGACTTCAATCAGAACTGTTGTTGTATACACCGACATACGATTGCAGTAATCTCTGGTCACTTATCGTTAGTTATTGAGGGATTTCCGAATATTTCCGAATATCTTAATAATATCTTAATATAGTAGATTATAAAACCTTCTTTGAAACGTTTAAACGCCGAAGACCCCATCCAAATTTAAATTCACTATACTGTCAATGATATCAAAATAATATAATTACGTAACCTTGACATAATTCTGCATCATATAGAATCATCTAGAATCACCAGGATACACAACTCCTTACCAATTTATAGCAGAAATATCGTGTTGGGGCTCGTTGAAATTATCTTAATTAATAAATTGTCGATGTTTTTTTTTAATTTTCAATTTCAGATTTTATTATGTTTTTAATATAGATGTAATAAATCACTTCACTTTCAATACTAAAGCACTAAATATTTATTTAAGGAAAAATTCAAGTCATTCATCTTTATAGTATTTTACGACCAGTCGTTTGTTACTGTAGTCAAAATGATTAAAAAATAACGAAGACCCGGCGAGTATATAAGTTTTAACTTTTGTATAAAATACTTCCCCATATTCTCCGACTTGGATCCCTCGAGACAGCGTTAATTAAAGGTGACGTTAAGTACTAAGACTGTTTACTCCCATAACGATTACCATCAAAGAATTAATTAAGTAACCTTGAAGACAACTGATTGCAACATGGAACTTTATTAAGATAAACATAAAACGAACTAAAATTTTAAACATAATATTTAAAAAATAAAAAGAGTATTAATTTTTTAGTAAATTATCAAAATATTTTGTTTCATAGAATTAAGACAAATTGATACAAGGTATTAATGTTTAAAATTAATAATAAAATAATTTCAGATATCTACGTTTTCATTTATATCGCCACCAACTTAATAATATGTAAATAATCAATCGGAGTAAAATTTTTTAGAAAAATTTAGAAAGAGGTACGTCTGATGCATCAGTGTGAAAACCAATTTCTCCTTATTATGGTAAGTCTCTCTGTCATCGTTTTGTAGCTCAAAGAATATGTATTTCTTTCGCTGTTATAACAAGAAATAATAAAAAAAGTCATGTGCGATGTCGGCCTCGTATATACAGCTATTTATTGCATACTTCTATAGAAGTAGTTAAGTGTGATGCGTTTATTTATTTATAATTATTATTAGTATTAGTAATGTATATATTATTCTTCGAAATACTTTCATTCAACTCGCACTTGACTGGTCTTCTATGTTGACCTTATTGTAAAAAAAGAGATAAGACTCTCAATTTTTAAAAAAATATAAAAAAAGCAGAAATACTATAAGAATTTTAAGCCACAACGAGACAACTACATAGCCGCTACGTCACAGCCAAAATCCTGAACACGACGAATTATTTTTCATTGTTCAACAACTATGTATCAAAATCATGCTAAAGTAACATTAGCGTTAAGTTGCGAAGCAATCGACCTCATTCATTAGTAACAGCCATCGATCAAATCGCTGTAACCGTTCTGAAAGTTATGTAACTTGCCACAAGTAGCGCACTGTCGCATTGAAAACGTTATGCAAATTAACGCAATTGCAGTTAAAGTACGTTATAAAACCGTTTTATTGTGATTATAAATTGTTACTTTCGCACCTGTTAACGTCGGGTCATTACTTTTAACGCTATATAAGCAATGCATAAGGCGGTTTTAAAATGAAACTGTTGTTACTCGAAATTGTTTTATAATTATAAGACATTCTATTTAATATTTGCAATGTGTCTCTCTTTTATTTAAGGTTTATAAAAACATAAACATGATTCATTTTAACAGATAGATTTGACTGAAGCGCTAAAGGTCGCAGGTTCGATCCCGCTCACGGCAAACGTCTGTATTGGTCATTCGGATGTTTGTCGTGGTCTGGGTCTTTGTATTTGTGTTGTGTGTGTTTCCGAACACCTGACACAAAATGTATGTTTATTTATGTATTTATTTTTATCAGTTTGTATAGTAATGGACACAAAAAATAACATAAAAGGAAAAGCGAAAAATTCGCTTATTAATTATAACGTTTAAGTAACGTAACGAAATTATAACGTTTAAGTAAACAAATATTTGTTTAGCTAAATACGTACATTGATTTGTACCAATAAAAAAGTATTAAAAAAAAATCGTATTACGTCTGTTAACATACAACACACAACGCAGGTTATTTCAAATATTTTCCAACGCATTCCAAAAAAAAAAAATATTTTATAAAGCGCATCCCTTACGATGTGCACGTAATAAATTCATTTACCCGTGCGCCGTGCATAGTTGAGCGAAATTAAGCGGGTGCAATAAAGATTTGCTCGTAAAACTATTCGGGCGAAGCGAACAATTCGGATTAAGCCTAGCTCGGGTATTGCAGCCCGGATGCCTGGAGATAAAGGAACTATATGGACAAACAGAACCTGAATGGGACATTTTATTATCCAATGAACTTTCGGATCTTTCGCTTATGTGTATGGGCATTGTAAACATGTTCTGGGAATTTTAAGTAGGTTTTTAAGTTGATTTTAAAACTTTGTGTGTTTAGTTGAAATACTAACAATACTTTTTAAAAAGTATAATCGAATTTAAATTAGTGAATTTCGTTTGTTACTTGAATGACATATTATTTCAGTTATTTTAAAACCAAGCTGCTGAATCGATTTTGATGAAAACTATTTGGAAGTACATATACGCTTTCAAATAAAATTATTACTTTGAACAAACGCATTTTATTTATAAACGCATCACACTCAACGGCCCCCATTAAGATCTCGTGACCTTGTGTCGGTGGTCCGGAAACATACACAACACAAACACAAACACCCAGACCACGACAAACATCCGTATGGCCAATACAGACATTTGCCGTGAGCGGGGATCGAACCCGCGACCGTTAGCGCTACATTTAGTTGCAGTGACCACTGCGCCAACGTGTCTATCAAATAATCAAATCGGCCAAGTCCCCGATAAATTGAGAACCTCCTAATATTTTGGAAATTGGATAAAAAGACAGATACCGCTTATTAAAAATACTGTAAGTGTCTTAAAAACCTTTGTTGGGGTATCTATACTAATATTATAAAGAATGAAAATGTGTTTGGTAGTTTGTTTATAAGGGTTAATTTCTGAAAATATATATATCTAAAAATAATCCGATTAGATTTTTTTTTTGCGTTGGATAGCCCGTTTAATGGATAAGGTTACAGTTAAAAGGTTACAGGCTATATTACATCACGCTACGACTTACAGGAGCGAAATAGTAACCATAAACGCGAGTAAAACCGTGAGGGACAGCTAGTCTATACATATAAAAAAATTCTAACGAGTCGCTGTCTGTATATGGAAGATGGCACAAAACACTTTTCTTCGACATTTATAATGAAAATTGTGGAGCAATGTCGTGACTGAAATAGTATCTGCTTATAATTACAACCAGAAATTTCTCAAATTCAAAGTAAAAAAGCTCTTTTCTTGAGAGGCACCGCAGACTACAGCGTTGCTTTGCATGAGACATGCCAAGCATTCTATAATCCACGCGAACGAAGTCACGGCCACAGCTAGTTAATAATAAAACTTTATCTATTCTATTCTTTTCGTTCGGCTGTTAAAATTGTAACATTACGCGGAACCTTTATAATTTTATCAAATGCGATATCAATATTTTCCTCGAGATTCTCAGAATAAAACATTCCGATCGCGAACTTGCAGAGTTGCAACAAGAAGGCACCATATGGCAAGTCGCCAACCTTGCACCTAAGCGGAGTCGAACACCCTTAAAATTGTCTACCGTTTCGCTATATTTGCCAAAACTGTTCAAGTATTCAATTCTATATAATTTATTATTACAACGCTGTGTACTCCTTATCTAAAAAAACTGGTCAAGTGCGAGTAGGACTCGCGCACCGAGGGTTCCGTACAAACTTATAGAAATCTATATAAGACTAACCCATCTAAGCCATTTGTGGTCTTCATCATCAGTTCCAACATAAGTTACTATCAAAAATACCTAAATCGGTATACGCTTGCCTATAATATTTGAGGAGTTCCCTCAATTTCTCCAGGATCCCATCATCTGATCCTGACCTGAAGACAATGGAACCACTTTGGAAGTATACCTTTTCAAACAAAAAAAAAATTGAAAATCGGTACCCAAATGGCGGCGTAATCGGCGAACAAACATTAAAAAAAATTAAATACAAGGTCGAATTGAAAACACTCCTTTTTAGAAGTCGCTTAAATATAATCAAATATTATGTAAATATGGATCACGTCCCAAAAACTATTTTGAAACTACTTAGGAGCACTCTAATTTAAAACGATCATTGATGCAATCCATGGAAACACAAAATTTTATTTTAAGTACTAATACACCTTATACTTTCAAAAAAAAAAGTTATAGCGCGATTCAGGATACACCTAGCGCCATCTCTTGACAATTTCAATGAACTAACTTCAACAAAGTCAACACTTTGACATTAACAACATAATTATATTATATTTTATTCTCGTTTTATTTTTATTTATATTCTACTACACTCCACTACCCCTGCACTACGTTCGTAAAATATTTAGATTTACATTATCGATCAAAATATATATTAGTGTTGCCAAGACGAAAATAAGTAGTCCTTAATTCGAACAAAACTAATTGTTTATTTATAAATAACTAATTATATTACTAATAACCAGAAGACTTATATGTGTAGATAAATAAGTAAATTAAATAACTCGATCTGTTTGAATTTAATTTTAAAATTTTCGTACTAAGTCAATTCGAGTACTTAAATCAAATCGCGTGAAGCTCTTATATTGAATGTTAATTACGTAATGACGTTATAAATCGACGATAAAACTTTTAAATGAAAAGTTTATTTTATAATTTTTAGCGCGTTTAAATAATAATTAAAATTAAAATTTTTATTAATCGAGCAGAATTATATCACAGTTAATGTCATAATGTTGTAATATATAGATTGCATTGCGTTGTTTATAAAGGTTTGCTGCTTTTTAATGTTTTCGGATTGATACAATTTTCTTCTCAGTGTTTGTAAAATTGTTTTTTTGACCATGGTCAACTTTTATGTTAATTTGTTACAAGTACATATAATTTTAATTCTAAGATTAATATATTTTCCGCTTGATCAATTTACAACTTGATACATTTACGCGTTCCTGAGAAAAAGGTTGAAAGACAGACGTACAGACTGACAGACACACGAACAGAAATCTACAGTTTTCGGATTTTTTCCTTTATGTATACTAAAGGACCTTGCTCGTGGCCAAATTTCATAATGCTTGGTCAATGGGAAGTACCCTATAGGTTTTGATTCCCTTGCGAAAACGTTAAAAACGCTATCATACTTAAAATATGTGATATAAATGACCGTATCTTTTGATTGCGTTCACTTAGAAGTTCGATTTTTTCACAGCTCTTAGTAATTACAACTTTGAGTACTTGACATTGATAAAAATTTGTTACCTTCACGCGTTTCTGAGAAAAAGGTTGAAAGACAAACTTACAAACAGACAAACATACATACAAAAATTTACAGTTTTCAGATTTTTTCCTTTATTTGTACCATAAGATCTTACTTCTTGCCAAATTTCATCGTGCTAGGTCAATGGGAAGTACCCTATAGGTTTTGATTTCCTTGCGAAAACGCTAAAATGGTCAAAATATACGACATATTTTCCATTATCTTTTGATTGCGTTGACTTAGAACTTTATTATATATTTTCACGGCCGCATGTCATCGTAGACTTGAGTATATGATATTAATTTCAACATGATACGTCTATGCATTTCTGAGAAAAAAGGGTTGACATCCCGACAGACAGACAGACAGACAGACAGACAGACAGACAGACAGACAGACGGACAAGAAAGTGATCCTATAAGGGTTCCGTTTTTCCTTTTAAGGTACGGAACCCTAAAAACAACGAAATCGAAAAAAAACTTACACGAATGTATGTATTTGTACGTTTCATGAATATTGAGTCGGTTAATATTTAAAAACAAGATGTCTTAAAGATCAACGCTCTGTATTGGAAAAATGAAAGAACTGTCTATCAATTACGAAATTCTTCGATAAGTCTTCAAAACGTATATATTTAGAATTAAAAGAAATTAACAGAATATTAAAATTAATATAAAATTATGAAATATTTTTTGTAGCCGCTACTAATAGCAATATAGCACCATAATCAGACCCTGGACACGAATTTAACGTGTCTAAATTACGACGGGATTATATCATATAGTTGAAGAATTATTATGGCCACAAAGTTCCATCGTTAATTCTTGAAAACGATAACTATAGAAGCATGCAGCATTTTGTTGACACTCAAAATATCTATTACTTAACTAGCGGTAATTTTTGACAATTACCACTTAGTTCTATGTGCCATATTTTTATATTGTCATCAAGGTTATAATATACCTTTCATAAACATCCGTTTGAAAGACCTAATTCAAAATTGAATTGCCGTATTTGACCTGCCTATACTGACGAGTGAAATTAAATAAGTCTGTAAAAATGCGAAATTGATCATATCACGTTCACTCAAATAATAAACATAAAATTGATGCTGATAAGCAATAATGTGTCAACCCACAAAAATTCCAATTCAGAGATATTGATGTATTCTGATAATGCATCTCGTATTAATAATATCGCATTAATAATTTTAATACTGTTATTAAAAATTTTTTCAAGTCATCTGAAGTAAATAAGCACGGAAAAATTTAATCTTTAAATTTCTTAATCTAATGTTTACAATATTGAAGCGGGTTACATATTTTGGATTATACAATAATGTCATATAATAAAACTTATTATTATATAAAACTTTTCACTATCCCATCTGATATTAATTCATTATAATTTTCATCAAAATAGAAAAGAAATGGTGGATATATACGTCTTCAAACATATCTTAAAAATAGGTTCGACATCTTTAGACACCATTTCCTCAAAATGAAGATCGTGTGGCTTGACACAATACTGCTTACCAGCGTCCAAATGTAATAGTTTAAATGGATTTCTTTAAAGCCTTAATCGCATAAAATTCGATTATAACTGTAATTGGATATTGAACCTAAATCAGCGGAATATCGCATTTCTACATCTAATGAAATGGAATTGCTTTACTGGAGATCACTTGCTACTTTTTTTTAAGCAAATGATAATTGTTAGTACATATTATGATTCCAATATACAAAAAATAATCTTCAATAAATAAGATTGACAATAACTAATTCGCAACTTATTTAGTTCGATGTGGAATGAAAAATGTTGTTATTACAATAAATATATATATTATTATGAAAAGAAAGCGAAATTTTTAATTGTTTCAATATTAAATTCAAACATGTATCGACTAGAATAATGCTAACTTCATAATAAGACTAGCTGCCCCTCGCGGTGTCCCTCGCGTTTATAGTAGCTTCTTCACTCCTGTGACTCGTAGCGTAATGTATGTCTTCCTCGAGAAGCGGGCTATCCAACACAAGGATATTTTTTTTAATCAGATCAGTAGTTTAGAGGTTACACTCTACATACACACTTATAAATAAATTTAACTCTTTATAATATTATAGATAGTATAAAAATAGTGTACTGTCGCGAAATTTTTTTGTACACTAAACTTTCTGTAAAGAAACATATTCACTATTACCAACTTTCCACAAATAAATTAAAAACCATTTACATTCAGTCGAAAAAATAAATCTTCTACAAAAGGAAATCGAAACATAGTAACTGCGTTATCGAAAAACCGCTATGACGAGTGTTCTCCATAATTTGACACCAGAGGGAGTTCACGAATCGAAATATTTAATCCTGGAGCGGAAAACTTATCAGTTATAGAAAGGAAATGGATAATTTCAACTCGTTCCGATGACTCAGATCTGGCGTAACAAACTTTAGACGTTCCCGTGGCTTCGCCCGCATTATCCGACATCGTTCGCTGGATTCAATTATTGTCAGATGCTGTTGTTTTGTTTCGATTTTTGTACAAAACATTTCTGTTTTATTTTACGTTTTCCTCTCTTTTTATTCAATGTACTTCAATAACTATTACAGTTTCTTATTACTTATCAAGTACGGTTTAAAACACAGACTGGTTTTGATAGGAAAAGACAACAAAGGTGCATTTTTGAATAACCATCAACAATATTTTTCACTATTCATTTAAGGTTATTATTAACGTTACAGATGAAATTGTATTAAAGGAACGATACGACTGACATTTAATTTTATCGCTAAAAACGAGCTTTTTAAATGAAATGAAACGAGATTAAAAAAAAATGTAATAAACTTTTTCATTAATAAATACATGAAATTAAATAATAATAATAAAAGACCTTTAAAAGTATGTAATATAATCAATTTATTTTATACATATTTCAATTATAATCTAATTTCACTTACAGAACCAAAATTAAATAGCACTCGTAACTTAATTTGTACAGTAACATATACAAAAATTTAACTAAACTTATTTTCAAAAGATATTTCATTAAACCATTATCATTGGAATCGAATAAAAATAATCTCATTTCGTATTCACGATCCGCGGTCTTTTAATTTTAATAAAATTCATTACAATCGTGTTAAACGCTAGGTAGCAATAAGAATAATTGGATTAAGAAGGTCCGGCGTAATGGAGTCCCATTCCGAAGGTTAGCGAAATAATTCAGAAATAATATCTAATACTTTACCCCCGTATTTAGTTTATGTTCATCTACAATAACTGTTCCGAATAATAGCCCTTTGTTTTAATTGAAGACCCTTATTTTGAAGGACTTGTAGGCAGTAACATCGTCGTATTATCTTCTTGAATGTGGATAATTATATAATTATAGGTCTCTTTACAGTGTTGTATAGGTACAAAGGAATGTACTTAAGTATTATATAATTCAAATCGCATGTTATTTTATTGTACCTTCTATATACCAAATATTAAAACGAAAGATTTCTTTTTGTAAAAATATTAAAAAAAAAAGTAATCTAGTATACAAATACAAAAAATCAAATTTGCAACGACATTTAAAAATATATTTTGATATTCTAGAAAATATAGGATAAAAATGTCGAGCGTTAATCTCGCGTATACTCGAAAATGGCTTGATTGGTGTAAATAATTTTTGATCGCCTTAACACAGGGTTTGGGTGAAACAAAAATTTTAAAATCCAAAGAAATCGAAAAAATCAATATTAGTAATTATGTATATATGCCACACTATATCATGTTATATAGTAAAAGGCCGTTCATCGGATTATCTAGCAACTAGAATTAAGTCAGAAACCTAAATAGCAGGTCACTTAAAGTGAAATTTTAGTGCGTCTTCAGCGGTAGTTTTAATAATTCACGCCGGCCAGGCGGTGTGGAATAACTCTCAAAGCGTTATCCGAAGCAAGTTAAGTGAAAAACTGACGTAAAACCAAGTAAAGTTGCTAACTTATTATAATATGCATGTATATTTCTTAAATATTGGACATTCAGTCACTAAAACAAGTATAAATGCAACTTATTTTTATATTTGTATTAGCGGCTTTCGCAGTTTTAATAATAATAATAAAGCCTTTTTTATTACCTATAAACTAGCATAATTACAAAATATTTTGTTTTTAACCTAGTGTTAGTAATTGATTATAGTGTTAATTATTATTTATTTTTTTTAACACATATATAAAGTTTAGATATTGTTACAGAAACCCCTTGCTAGGGTATAGGCCTCCTCCAATTTCATCAATTTTTCCCTGTCCTGTGCTACTCTCATCCAGTCATTTCCCACCAACACTGTTATATCAACAACCCATCGTTTTTGTGGTCTTTCTACGTTTCTCTTTCCTAGTGGACCGGTTCATTTAGTGCTCTTAAAAGTCCACCGCTGGTCGGTGTGTCTCGCAGTTTTACTCGCGCTTCATTCGGTTAAATTACTCACGTGGTTGAAACTTGGACTTTCATTCAAACTACCAACCCCCCGTTTTACCATCTTGGGGGTCGAATTTGGCAAAATTCTATCTTAGTGAGTACCTACTTCTTAAAAAGAACCCCCATGTAAAGTTTGAAACTCCTAGAACTTGTAGTTTCTGACATTTCGTGAGGAGTGGGTGAGTGACGTTTCGTTTTTATATATATAAATAGATTTGAACTATCTTTAGAAATCATGATTTTTGTAGTAACAATCAGTTAATTGCTGCAAATCAAATTTTATGACCATAGATACGTTACGTTTATAATATTTGACGTTAACATGTCTCCGTTTTCAACTTTCATATCCTCGTCAATTGTCTTGTTGGCCCAAAGATACTCTAACTTGTCATACTCTTTCGCTAGCTGATTGCCTACCAACGACCAAAATGGGCTACATTCTTGGTAACAAAATAGTTCATATATGTATATAGTTAAATAATACTATTACTGCAACAAATAAAAGGTAATAAAAACAACTAAAATGTGATAAATTTAATTTCTAGTTTCTTGCCGGTTCTTCTCGGTAAAATCTACATTCTGGTGGTAACTTCATTATTGATGTAATTTTCTTTTATGTACTGACGATTTAATAGTACTCGTGAGAGCCTACTTTAATAAAGTATATTCGGATTTTAATTTTGAGTGAACATAATTACTTTATAAGCAATATATTGTAAACATACGTAATTTCTGAGCCAATAAGACTATTGATGACCTTGGCAAAGTTGGAAAAGAGTACAGATTTGTGACGCTACAGATAATAATAATATAAACGAAATGTGTATATCAATAGCTATAAAATATATTTGCTGAGTACCGAATTAACATAAGGTAAGGCTTTGAACGGCCAATCAGCTCACAGTTCAATGGACTATACGTATCACGTAGACCATAGTCTCAAGATCACACGTGTGTCAATAAACAGGACATTGCTTTGATATTATGGTACCTTAAAGTCACCTTAAATATATGCCAATTTCGACAAATCGGAATATTGAATATGATTTAAATCCAAAGACAACATTTGTTATAGCTTCACAGTTATAAGGAGAATGGTATAATGAGCTTAGTACACCAGACTGCTGCACCAGGTTAGCGGATATACATGTGTTAGAATTTCTTCCGAACCATACAGGTTTCCAAACCAATAGACATATTTACAAATAGTTTCCATTTCCATTATCAACCTATTCTCCACTGTTTGTCATCGACTTCTTTAAGTGCACGCTGAGTAATCCTTGTTCAATCGTCAATAGTTACTCGCAATACATACGAGTACATACCATATCCGTAGTATATGCCCGTTACATACCGAAATCTCCCAAATATACTTCGCCTATAAAACCCTGTTATATCTACGTTGAAACGCGATAAACGTAAACCGGTGTTGCTTGAGCAAATCCACGCTAATCACATTATGCATAAGCCAAATCGTCGATACACATGATCCCGCCCAGGCATTAACTGTTCACCCAATAGTATCCAAAGGTTTACATAATCGTGCTAAACGAAGCGTTAGTTCAAACAGTTTCACTTGCTCGTATATTTGTTAAGGTTTACGGCGGCTACGAACTAATGTTTGTGTGTTTTATAACTTATGTACATCAAAAACGGGTAAATTAGGATTTGTGAAATTTACAAGTACATTCTGCTTACATTTTCATTGAGGTAGAGCCTAGCTGTAGTCTAATGACTACGTACACAGACTGACTCGATTAGGGCCATACCTCACTCTTACTAATTTATATACATATATAAAATCACTTGTCTTGACTAATTCATCATGTCTCGGCGCGCCTAAGCCGCTGAGGCTACGAACTTGAAATTTTGGCAGTATGTGACTTTATGTTGCAGGCA
The DNA here is from genome assembly GCA_037950945.1 of Hypolimnas misippus. Lineage (NCBI taxonomy): Eukaryota > Metazoa > Arthropoda > Insecta > Lepidoptera > Nymphalidae > Hypolimnas > Hypolimnas misippus. Next base: position 8,415,311 of record JBBEEQ010000011.1, on the reverse strand, counting down.
TCCCCTAAGAAAGGGTTTTTTGATTATCCACCCCTAAGAGGGTGAAAAGGGGTAAAAACGATTGTATGCAATCTTATTCCGTGGTCGTATTAACTTAAAACTTAATACACATACTTCTGGGTGATAGTAATGAAATATAAAATAGAAAACGGGGTTTACGTTTCGTACGGTGATTAAGGAAACCTAACCGGCACGTTGGCGCAGTAGTCACTGCAACTGACTGAAGCGCTAACGGTCGCGGGTTCGATTCTCGCTCACGGCAAACGTCTGTATTGGCCATACGTATGTTTCTCATGGTCTAGGTGGTTGTGTTAGTGTTGTGTGTGTTTCCGGACCCCCGACACAAGACCACGAGGTCTTAATGGGGGTCTTTGAGTGTGATGTGTTTATTTATTATTTATTAAGCCGGAATTCTAATAACTACCCCATTCCTTTTCTTACCTCCTATTCCCTTTTATCAAACTCAAAGTCAAAAACTCAAATTCAAAATATACTCTATCAAATTACTTTATATTCAAATGGGCTTTTAAAGCCCTTTCGAATCGTCAAGTTACATGTCATATTTTTATTTTTGATTTTTATAAAGCTACCACCGGTTCGAAATGTAGTCTCTACCGAGAAGAACTGGCAAGAAACTCAATAGTAACTCATTTAAAATCATTTATACATAATTTTTTTTTATCACATTTTAATTATGTTATCCGGATAGAAAATCAAAGCGTATCAAATCTACGCCTCTTTGTCATCAAAATTTTCTTGTATAGTATAATATGCTTTATTTATTATAGATTTTTTAATGTAGTCTTTAAACTTATTAAGTGGCAAATGTAAAACTTTTTCACTTATTCTTTATTAAGTTAACGCATTAGTGTCTTCTCTGGTGCTGAACGTGTTTACAGAGAAGTAAAAACTCATTTTTGATCAACCGATCCAATTTCTATACAGCAATACATAAAGATGAAGTATTTATATGAACACACTTATGTATACACTCGTATATACCTAATTATAATATTTGTCAAGAATGTTCTATGTAGATATGAAATATTTCAATATCGCGACAAAATTAATTGATACGCGATTTTGAAGATCAATTTCGCTCTATTTATGAATATCAAGTAAATATCACAAAATTTATATTTTCATTAAGAAAATACACTTTAAATGATTATGTAACTAATAAAAAAACGGTCCTATTTTAGCACAGGTCACCTAGCCTCATATGTGATGAGGGTACAATATTTAATAATTAGAATTAGCTATAAGTTCTTAGCACTAAGTTAAAATATAAATTTTATATTCGATCAAGTAAATATCACATATTTAATAATTTCATTAAGAAATTACACTTTAAATGATTATGTAACTAATAAAAACCGGTCCTATTTTAGCACAGGTCACCTAGCCTCATATCGTTGGTTAGGGTAAAATATTTAATAATTAGAATTAGCTATAAGTTCTTAGAACTAAGTTAAAATATATATTGATATTCGATCAAGTAAATATCACAAATTTAATATTTTCATTAAGAAATTACACTTTTAAATGATTATGTAACTAATAAAAATCAATTCGCTCAATTTCGCTCTATTTACTTTTATAATACATATATATATACAGGTCTTTAGTATTTAACTAGCTACGCCTCCAGTTACAGTCGCGTTAAAGTACACACCTGTGCAAGGTTAGATAAGGTTACTGATCCACTTTGCTCCCCCGATCATAGCTTGACGTTATGTAGCTTTTAACCTTACAATATACCAGCTATCGAACGCAAGAATTTTAATAATAAAACTCGTAGTATATTGATAATATTTTATTATAGTACATCGATATAGTGGTAGTATTACATATATTATATTAAGGCTTATTTCCATCTATACAATTCAAAATCAAAATCAAAATATGCTTTATTCAAGCAGGCTTTTACAAGCACTTTTGAATCGTCAATACAAAAACAAAACACTCATTAATTAATTAATATACCACCGGTTCGGAATGCAGATTCTACCGGGAAGAACCGGCAAGAAACTCGATAGTAACTCTTTTTAAAGGTTTTACGATGGGTACATACATTTATGAGTTACAAATATTTTAAATACCCTGTGTGAATCCAGCTTATACTAAATCCAAGCATTTTTATCATCTATATAATCTTGAACAGAATAATATGCTTTAGCTACTAAGGATTTTTTAATATGTACTATTACTAGCAGCTTCCCGTGGTTTCACTCGCGCTTAACATAGAACTTTCATACAAACTCCCAATCCCCGTTTCACCCTTCATATTCAAAAAAATCCCGTCTTAGTGAGCACCTGCGTCCGAAAAAGCCCATACTAAATTTGAAACTCGTAGCACTTGTAGTTTCTGAGATTGCGTGATGAGTGAGTGAATGACCTTTCGCTTTTATATACATATACATAATACAAAGTCTTTACACCATTTATCACTCATACACAAATGGGCAATTTTCTATGATCATTAATTTGTTGGATTTGCTCCCGTATAAAAGAATCTATTAAATCTATTAAAACATCGGAAAGATTGTCAAAAAAAGTTATGAAGAAAATTTTCTATAGAATAGGCTAACGCAATATTTTTCAATTCTGAGGTGGTGAGAAGTTCACCGGGTTAATTAGTCTATACTAATATTATAAAGCTGAAGAGTTTGTTTGTTTGTTTCAACGCGCTAATCTCAGGAACTACTGGTTAGAATTGAAAAAAAAAATCTATTAGATAGTTTATGTAATGAGGAAAGCTATAGGCTATATTATATCACGCTACTAGGGTGAGTGAAATAGCAAGGTACAGCTAATCAATTATTGATTTGAAAATTCAGTATTTGTTATATATTTTAACTACGTTCTAAGAACTTATAGCTAATTCTACTTATTAAATATTGTACCCTCACCACATATGAGGCTAGGTGACCTGTGCTAAAATAGGACCGTTTTTTATTAGTTACATAATAATTTAAAATGTATTTTCTTAATGAAAATATAAATTTTGTGATATTTACTTGATATTCGTAAATAGAGCGAAATTGATCTTCAAAATCGCGTATCAATTAATTTTGTCGCGATATTGAAATATTTCATATCTACATAGAACATTCTGGATAAATATTATAATTAGGTATATACGAGTATATACATAAGTGTGTGTCGTTATGTATTGTTGTATAGAAATTGGATCGGTTGATCAAAAATGACTTTTTACTTCTCTGTACGATGTGAATCAGGTATTGTATACGAGAAAAATTTCATTTTCAGTTTTCAACGAAAAATGCCTAAATAGTCGCCGTTAAAAGAACTGAAAATTCTCACAAAACGCTGAATATCGTACAGCGAGTTTTCCCACATACAAATGTATAGTTCAAACTAACATAAGCTTGTTGAAACCTTCAATGTATTTTTATATGCTTACGCGAAACATTTACTTTTTATATTATGCAATAATATTATCAAATACAGAGACGTAACTATACCATCTGAGGCCCGTGGCAAATTCTTTGAATGGGATCTTTCGGCGAAAATCGTCACATTATAACTTAATTTTAATGAACCGCTTAAGTTAGTTACTTTCTCAAAACTATTAATAATCTTGTGTTAAATATCAGATCAGTTTTATTATCAAGAGGTAGGTCATAGGTTAACATATTTATAATGAAATGACAATTTACTTTCAATAAGATTTTTATTAATAAAATTATTTTGAGCCGGGGCCCTCTCGGATCAGGGGCTCGTGGCTTTTTGCCAGCCCTGCCACCCTATAGTGACGAATGATCATATATATATGGTAGTAGCAATTAAAAAAATATATATTATAGATTTTTATTTATTTATTTCGTTATAGTTTTATTAAGCTTATCCGTAACGTATCTGAATATTGTTTATTGAAAGTAGTTATTTTTTTTTCTGTCCGTTTTAACTCTTCAATAACACATACCATATTACAAACCCGCTACCCCTCGTGATTTCACTCGCGCTTATGGTTATTACTTCGTTCCGACGAGTAGTAGCGTGATATAATATAGCCTAAAACCTTCCTCACTAAATAGCACATTTAACGCTGTAAAAACTTGAAATCGGATCAGTAACTTCATGTAGGATACATGTAAACAAATTTTACCTCTTTGTAATATTAATAATATTATAAGTAAATAAGTTATAAATATATATCTAAATATAAGTATAAATTAGTAGTAAACAATAGAACGTAAAAAAAGCCTGAACATTAAGTATTTAAACAATAAATTAACAAATGTCATTTTTATATAATTTAAATTTAAAGTATCCAGATGGCTAGAAAGCCCTTATTATATATTCCCGAATATCTTAATAAGTACAAGTAGCAAAAATCCGTAAGTTAACAAAGTGTCGCAGATTCAGTCTCGTCTATTATTCACCTCGGCTAGGAAGTGGCGGAAAGTGGTAAACTAGATAAGTTTTATAAAGGACCAAGTTAGATGAATCTTGACTGCATAATGATGCAGATTAAAACTTGGCGATTGTGATTTTTTTTAACGCTTTATGATCAAAATTATAATGTGCCCTTCCACTGACAAGTATTCCATTTGTTCTTCTACATTTATGATTATGTTCTCAAAAATATTTATCGTGATCATGTAAATAATAAAAATATATAGAAATAATTCGCTTATCTTCGTTTGGTTTACGTTTGTTAGCGTCATTCAAAATATTAAGGTATGACATTAGGTTAAAAATATATATTTGGCACTTTGTTTACATATAAAAGCAATATTATACGTTGTCTTAGATTTTCGCGATTATTATTCATTGAAATAAAACTATTTTAAACGGATTTAAATCGCGTATAATTATTTTTATCATCCCGACGTTTCGAGCACTTTGCAGCGTTCGTGGTCACGGGTAGACTAAGGTGACATTTGTCTATTTGAGACTTTATAAAATATTATTGCAACCGGAACGTTATTCAAGATATCAAAACCTCAAATAGACAAACGTCACCATAGTCTACCCGTGACCACGAACGCTGCAAAGTGCTCGAAACGTCGGGATGATAAAAATAATTATACGCGATTTAAATCCGTTTAAAATAGTTTTATTTCAATATTATACGATTTAATTTCACTGTCATTTCGTAATTTGAACGCGTCATTGAAACGAAAAATAAACGATATTATAATATAATATTAATATCTCGTGTTAAGACTAAACTTATACGACCTTTTATCTAAACCTGTTCAGAACTAAGATTAATAATTTTATACATTCATGCGCAAGATAGTTCTGTCTAAGTTTCCGACTACTAGGGAGTTAATCTACAGTTTGGTTCCTTTCAAACTGACTAAGCCAAAACGTTTGGCAGTTTAGCTTTATAAGCTAATTGTCGACATCTGTTATTTAATATTCGGTACAAGTTTATTATACCTTTGACTTTGTGGGCGTTCAATCTCGAATAAGTTTTATTGAATTATTAGTAACATTTAATTTAGTGAAGCAAAAAGTATATTTTTTTTAACGTAAACATTGTCATGTGAAGTTTTTTGAATATTAATTTTGTTGTTTGATAACATAAGTATAAAGATAATATTTTCTTAAACTGTTTTTGCAGCCCTTTATTATTTTAAACAAACGTCATGCAAACCAAGGGACGAATCACTTCAAAGGGGATGTTTCAAAAATCATTTCTTCTTTCTAGGTCACATACTTTGGAAAAATGCTTTTATACACTATGGGTGTGTACCGAAATACCTACAATCCAGAATTCTGGAAGATTATAACGCAAAGCTATTGCATTGCTTTACATTTTGACAGTTTATTTGTTTCATTTTAGTACAAAAATCAGAAATTAACTGTCAAAATGTGATTTTACTTTTTTTACAACGCGAACGCGTTGCGATAGCATTATCTCAGTCAGTCTTGAAGTCATTTTACATAGACGTATCGTACTAGTAAACCTGTATGAAGAAAAATGTAATTTCGAGATGTCATTAGCTTTTCTAATGGTCTAGATAAGGGATTCTATTTCGGAGCACACAACACAGTTGTATTAAATAGGTATGTTTTAAGTATTTATAGATACTTAATCTAAAGAATGAAGTAAACAACGCTTAGTAAATATTTTATAATTAAAAAAAAGGTTGAGTTAATCCTTTTCTTTATCACATTTACACAGATTAATAATATTTAATTTATCTATATTGAAAGTTCTTATCATAACGCATGGTACAATAGATTGGTTAGAAACCTTGAAAGGACTTAACAAGTCACAAGACACGTCAACAGTCCAAATTACTACCAAGTCTAAACTTGTCACGACCTAACTAGACTCAGTCATTAAACTTGACTCAACTTAGATGTTAAGAGGATTCTCTCGTACAGAAAATTCGATACAACGAGAAACATAGCTATGAAGTATATAATTATTTATATATATAAGTTGAAGACGCAATATCCTGGCAATATTAGTTGGGAGTGAATGTACGTTTTAAAACCACCATTGTTAACTTGTAGAGAAATAGTTATTACAGAAAATTAAAGTTTTTCCAAGATACAGTGTTTACTTAGTGAAGCATACAAGAACATAGTATTTCCTTAAAACGTAAATTAAATGTTTATTTATCATTACGGTGTCTATGCGAAATTATACAGTTTTTTCGCTTTAATTTAACTGTTAATTTTGACTTACACGTTGTTGAACTTTATTGACGACAAAAATGAAATGAATGAAATCAAATAAAAAAGAAAACTCTTACAAATTAATCTGATATACTTATAATAAAAGAATTATAAAAAATATATATAAAGACGTGTTGGAGAATATCAAAAATGGTGGTGGTAAAATAAATAAAAGGGCGTTTCTGGTAAATTAATCGTAATTGTTTACAGAACATGAATATATTTTCTTTACGAATGCGTAATACGAAATGCTTCTGACCCTGGATTTACTTAAAGGTGACCCAGTGAACAAGGCAACAAATTTTGGTCACTTTTGTTATCTTTTCCGGCAGTCTAAGTGTTAGCGGGAAAAAGAAATTATTATTTAGTCAGCTTTTAGTAAATATAGAAGTAAATAGTAAAACATTTTGTAATTTTCAAAAATATAAAATTGAAAAAGAGTCACAAATATACTTTAAGATGTCATAAAAAATTGAGTTTTTATATAATTTATTTTATATACAATTTCAAATAAATAAAATAAATAATTCATTCTATGCTAAAATATAACCATATTAAATCTATATGTATACTAATATAGTAATGCTGAAGTGTGTTTGTTTTTGTTGAATGCACTAATCTCAAGAACTACTAGTTTTAATCAAAAATCTTTTTCTCTGGGATAATCCATTTATCTAGGAAGGCATATATAACATCACGCTATGAGAAATAGGAGCTAAGAATCAGTAAAAATTGTTGCAAAAACGATAAAAATGATTCCTTTTGAAAGCTTCACTGAGCAACACTACGCTACTGGATATAGTATGGAATATATTTAGTGAGAGACGAATGCTACCGCTGACCTTATCCGCAGTATCGGACCGGAGAAAGAAGACGTCGCAATGCGAATCTTCTCCCTCCGCCGTAGTCCGAGAGGAATAGATAGGCTTGTCACTAGGCGAAGAGAGTGTTTTCGGTACCTGTAATCATTCTCCAGAGGGAGGTGGCCCGCTTTAGCAGGCTGACCGTCGTGGCGCCACGGTACCATGCGTCAGCGATTCCGTGGCGCCCAACGAGGACAAAGAAGGTACCACTGGGTTTTAGCGGGTAGTTTGATGCACTATTTCGCAGCAGGAATCCCAGATACCCATTCAACTCTCTAGACGGGAGGCATAAATGCACTCCCCAGCGAAAAAAATGAAATATATTTAGTACGGTTTTTTTTTAAATCTGTTTATTTTATTTAGAGGGTTTATTCTATTAAGTAGAATATGCCACCCCCATAGTAGCTATTACAAAAAATTACATTCTACGTTTACAACCTTTTTGAACCATATTGTATAGCATCTTAGCCTCAACTGAATTAGGTGAGGCTAAGATACGGTTACAAGATGCAAAATCAAAACAATATGGTAAAGCAGCTCCAATTTGCTTCCTCTCTGCTTCCTTCCGTACACATTCCAACAATATGTGATATACATCTTCTATAGTTCCGCACTCGCTACAGTTAGGAGATGGAACCTTCTTCATGAGGAAAGCAAAACTATTCAGAGGGATGTGTCCGGATCGAAGCCTCAATGAAGTTAATACGTCACTCCTGCTCATATTGGAATTGTCAAACCAAGATTTCTGCAATAGACATGGTTGGTTTTTCCTTAAATTAACGCGAACGAAACTTGTTACAGCTAATCGTTTATAAATTCCGCTAACCAACCCGCCCGCAGTCGCACCCCTCGTTCAGAATGACCACAGCACTTAGCGAATTAAGCATGTCACAAGTTAATGGTTAATGCAGACAAGGGTAAGGGCGCATTAGGGTAAATTAACCATGTCTGTTCTGACCAAGACAGTTAGATAGAAGTATCTAAAATAATTACTGGATTAAAACTAAACTGCTCCTAGATTACGTAAAACGAATTGAGCTATTCTAAATTTTGAACTACATAATTAACTGGGAAATAACTCGACGTTAATGGCGGTACGAATTGTCGTGATAAATTAATATTATCTAGATCTGCTTTAACGTTTTGGTTTGAGTTACCACATTATCAAGTTACTAAGTTACGCAGTAAGTATACCAATATTATAAATATTTCAAAACATTAAGAAGTTTCGAAAATAAAACTCGCACAGATAATATATAGCTATTACACCCAAATGAAATAATAAAGATATAAGAAAATACCTTTAATTTTTTTTTTGATTATGCATTAAAACACATTAAATTAATATAAAACATTACACATACACACACACTCACGCATATGTACTCTTTTGTTTATTGTTAATGTGAGTGGTCGAATTGAAAAAGATTATAGATAAATATTTTTTGCCTATACTGAATGTCATTTGACAATAGAACCTTGATAATGTTTTAAAATTAAATTTAATTTTTATCAGATTTCGAACACTAGCCGATCACTAGTGATAAAAAAAATATATCGTCATATAAGAATATATATATACGCAAGAAATAAATAACGTAGGTTTTATTAATTAAAATAATCGAAGTAAATACAGAATCTCATTCGAAACAGATCTCGGAAGGGCTAAATAAGCCGGAATGTTTCTCTAGAGACATGACACTTGCATTAGAGGCTTTGGTCCACAGGGCTCCAGCGTCCATTCAAATGGGATTTACGGCGGAGATGCTTAATACTGCGAGCACTATTCACCGATTACTGTTACATGAAGAACTATTACGTAATTTCGTGTTACATAACAGTGCATTGTAATAAAAGTGTTCCTTTTTCAACCAACTGACAAAAAAGGTGGTGCTTAATTAGTTTTTTCTTATTCTTTTAAATAAAATAAACGGATATTAATTTTTGTACACTTATAGTAGTCTAAATCATTAAAAAAATATACATTTACTATCAAAGATAATCACCAATTAAATGAAATCGTTTCTTATATAACATAGGGTTAAAAATTCATGACTACTGAATATTCTGCGACAATAATATCCCATTTAACCCAGATCACTGATTGTTCGCTGCCACGCTAGCGGTTTCCACATACTCTGCGTATATATATACATATGTACATATATGGAATCAGTACATAGCAATTTCGTTGAGTAACGTAAAAATTTCACGAGTTCATGCTCCATTTTTCATTGGTGTAACACATGGGGACAAATTTTGTAATTACAGAATATATTTCTATAATTACATAATTTTGGATTAAATGTAATTATAACTTTTCTTTATAGAGTAAGATAAAATTATAAAGTAATCTTTACTAATATTATGAAGCTGAGAAAAAATATTTTTGTGTTAGATAGTTTATTTATTGAGGAAAGTTATAGGCTATATTACATGACCTCACAAATTATAGGAGCGAAGCAGCCATACACAAGCCAACCATAAACGCGAATGAAACCGGAAGGGACAGCTAGTAATATATACATATGTATACGCAATTGTGGCATAATTAATTTACTTAAAACGAAAAAAAAAACAAAACAAAATTTAATTTTAAAGCTCTAAAAGTGTAAAAACAATGAAATATTCAATTTAATATAAAGTTTAAAACGAAATATGTATATATATGCATAATTATTAGTATTTCAAATATGAACGCAAGATAAAATTAAAAATTTCTTTCACTTTAAACATTTCAAACAACACAACGACAAATAAACCATTGTGAGAAATTGAAAACTTATGAAACCGCGACCTTTTTAAGATCTTTTGTTTTCGCCATCATTTGTGTAAATAGAAGAATGGTACTATTTTTAGTTTAAGGCAACAATAAGTATCAAAATGACGTGCCCGTAAATAAAAAATTGTAGGGCACGAGAGTTTGAGGTCATGACAATTTATGAATTCATTCGCATTTAGTTCAAATTAAATGAAAAATACTGGGGCAATATTTAATGAAATAAAGACCGGTTGGGTGCAATAAGATTCCTTACTTCATATTATACATGCGAGTGTAATTCTGTCTTTGTGTAACGCAATCAGGACTAAACTACTGATCCAATTTATACAAAATTTGGTACAGAGATTATCTAGAGCCTGAGAGTGGGCTTAGGCTACTTTATAATGTGAAACAAGGCTGTAAAATTTAGGCATTTATTTATTATTTCCTATTTCAATAGAAAATAAAATTTTGTATAGAAATAATAGTAGAAGCTTTAAACTTATTCTTTAGGCGTTTGATTAGATATTTATCTATACATAAATAAATAAAAACGACAATCAAATACTGTAAAAATTTTTCCAAACTCTACGCAGGCGAAGCCGCGAGCAATAGCTAGTACTTTAAAATGTTTAGTAATAATGTTATGAGCGTCGTTCATTTATTTTAAAAATCATATAAAATTGTGACGCAAAAATTCAATTTAAATATTATTTCCCGAACGTACATATAAACAATAATATGATAGAGAATAATAAAACACAAACTAACTTATTAACTTAATATCCTTGTCACACATATTTCTATGTTATTAATTGTAAACACTTTTACGGTATACGTATGTACATATGTACATTTCTATCAATTATGTCCATGTTAGTAATAAGAAATCCAACACAGAAACCAATATACGATATCTAAATGTATATAAACTTTTATTCAAAGATAGAAGTTTGGCAACAATGACCTACGATCTGGCGTTCTTTGGCCCATAAAATACTTATGGTAACAAAATAAATGCTTTCGTCTAGTCGCACCGGCGTCAGAGGGTTCATAAATCACATATGTACAAGAAACTGCGTCAGATTAAGAGATTGTAGGAAAGTTTGAGGGTAAACAGGAAAATCCATTAAAGTGAGCCCATCAAAGAAATGCTTGTAATCCGTTTGGTTAAACAGAATGTTAAACTCGTAGCGTCAACGCTATCGCTATCGTGAAAATCCTTCGAGGTAATGAACTTTGATACTTGTTTGCTTAACGTCGAAGATCCAGCAATGACTTCAAACGTTTGAGATTCAATAATCCTTTTTTACGTTACGGAAATTGAATTCATTACGAATATGAGGCACCCATCAGTATGGAAACCTTTTTGGTAATTTTTGTAAAGGATGCCGGGTGTGGGGTATATTGTCTTGTGTATTTTTTTTACGATGGTGCTTCAAGCATGCGTTTTTATGTAATGGAAGGGATGGTGGTTTAAGCATGATGTGCGTCACCCTTAGGATTATAATCTCGCTGGGAATATTTCAAAGATTTTTTTTTTCGTTGCAAACTCGCAGCTCGCTAATGCAAAGGGGCACTTTGAGCTGTTACCCTTTGTTTGAATAAAAGTCTTTTTCGAACGTACTCTTTGAAAAACAAACTTGCCGCAAATATTAGCTACGAAAATTTTATAAACTACAATAAAAATACGAATAAAAAAGAAATATATAAGTAACAATTATAACACACGAAAAACCAAATTTGCTGTTTTTTTTTTTTAAGTTAAGGGGCTAATTTATAAATCTATAGCAATTAAAACATGTCGCATTTTGATGGTTAAAGAAGGCGTTTTAGTATAAACATCCAGAGTAATTACGTTAAACTATTGCTACAACAAAATGCTACTTTCTTTTCCATTATCTGATAAAGCCAATTTTGTTTACCTTGTAAATTTAGTTCTTAAGAATAAAAAGTAAAACAGTCCATCTTTTAAATAGAGTGATGAATTTATATTCTTGTATATAATGACGAGGGTGACAGTTAATGATAAAACCCTCTATAATTTATAAAGAATAAAAAAATAAAATGCTATTCTTATATTATTATTAATGCATTTCTTCACAACTTTAAAGAATATTTATCTTTATTCTCGAGTGCCTCGTATAAACAAGGGAATTTTATTTAATACAATGAATTCATAAGATTACTTAGTATAGTGAGATACATTGTAGATAAATTTAGACGTAAAACAATCGTCTATTTTCTTTAAAAGCAAAACATTAGTTGATTTCTGATTTTTGTACCAAAACGCCTTGTGTAACTATCGAATGTAACAAGTTATGTTATAGGAACAGTTTTAAACAATTGTAACTCAGAAACGAATCGTAATTAAAAAAAATAATTAACAAGCAACGATAATTAAAATCAAATTACACATAAACAAATACAAATCGATAGGCCAACTTCACCAAATCCAATCGAACGTAACATAAAAACAATTTGGTTTCAAACAAATTCGACAACTCGTTACAACTCGCCGCATTAACTGAGTTAGAGTTTCAACAGCCGCGGAAAAAAAAATATAAAAAAAAGGTGCTTTATTGCGTTTTTCCGTGAAATATATATGGCAATGGAGCGGAACTTTTGATTTGTGTAATAGCAATCTAACTTTTATTTGAACAGAACAAAAGATTATATTTTTAATCTTTATTTATGTAATTTATCTGTGTTTTTCGAATATACACGATTATTTCAAACATATTCCGTTTTATTATAATAAATTAATAATATATCATTAAGACTCAAAAAAAGCAACCGATTTCAAAAGCAAAACACGTAATTTCGTTTACTAGGATGACATATTGTTACCGTAAAGCTACACTGAATTTAAAAAAAAAACGTGGGTATTAAGGGTTTATAAAAACCATGTAAACGTAACAGATGGATACACAAATCCTTTTTCAACAGACTTCAAAAAGGAGAATTTTCTCAATTTATAGCGTATGTTGAAAACATTTGAATTTTTGTTACCTCAGAACTCCGTCATTTCATAACTGATTTTAAAATATATTTTTATTCGAAAATATACACTTTTAGATTGATCCCATAGATTTTTTATCAAAATCGGTTACATCGTTTGGTTTTTAAGTCAGTTATTTTAATTTCAAACGACTGACCCGATTTTAATGAATGTCAATAAATTCCTAGTAATGACCTAGAAGACATAGCTACATCAATTTATGTATTTTTTTAATATTATGACTTTATTTTTATATATTTATTCTCGCAAGTTCATTTCCCATACGATTAATCAATAATTTCTTCCATAGAAACCTGTAGTGATAATGACAAACACAACAACAAAAGAATTCGTTAATAAGTGCAGCCATACTAAAGCAATATGCTTACATAGATTCGGCTATTCATTTCTTTTATATAGGAGATCTTAAAAATTTAACGAGATTAAAATATCATAAGATAACATTTAAAGTATACAGATATAACTAGATGAATATAATACTGAAGGATTATTATCCACTTATCTCTGAAGAAAATATAATGCTGCTAAAGGATAAATTCAAGTAGGTATACTAGCTGCGAAAGATAGGAGCCATGTATAATCTGAGCGCAAATAATCGGATAATCCCGTGTTGGTACTTTGAATCTTAAGGTATTTATGTATCTTCTTATTGTTATGATTTTGATATAAATGGGTAACAATATATATTATACAGATATTAAGAGCTTAGCTGTTATTTTTCATTGCTTTTATTACTAGCTTGTATCTGAAATTGGTGGACAGATTTTGACGAGACTAACTGCCAGATGTCTGATGTTATAAAGTGTAACATAAACTATAGTCTATCTTTTTTTACTTTTCATTATTTGGTAACAATACCCCAAACAAAATCACAAAATTTTGAACATTTTTTTTATTGTACTTTTCGGATTATAAAAATGATTCAGTTAAATAATTCAATCGTTAATTTCTTATCTTATTTTTGGCTATAAATACGCCATATTTATCTTTTAAATAGGTCAAGTAAAGAAAAATAGACTATACTTGTATTTTAGGAAAAAAAGTCGCGTACAAAGTCGCGGGCAACAGCTAGTCCAGACAATTAATATCTAATGTGTCATTAAGAAAAACCACCAATCTATTCTAATATATTAATTATTATTGAGTAAATAATAACACTCATGATCACATCTTTCACTAGCTGTTCCTTGCGGTTTCACACGCGTTTATGGGTACTGCTTCGCTCCTATGAGTCGTAGTGTAATGTAATATAGCCTATAATCTTCCTCAAGAAATAAATCTAACCCAAAAAGAATTTTTCAATTCGAACCAGGAGTTCCTAGATCAGCACGTTCAAACAAACAAACTCTTCAGCTTTATAATTTTAGTATAGATTCATATTATTACTTACGTTAAAATAATTTTATAAGTAACAAAACATTTATCGAACGTCCTAAATCCTAACCAAACAGTGAAATTCTATAAATAAAAATTTTCATAAAGCGTGCAAACATCACGTCCTTTAATATTTCGCAAGATATTCAAATAATGTAGGAAAGGAAACGAAATCAATAACAACGCGAGGCCATTCTAACATTTGTATAAACAAAGTTACGTCCCGGGGGTAATCACAATATGGCAAACTAGTTCCCACTCGCGTCTTACCCTTCAGTAAGTTACAGGTCAATTTTCTTGTTAAACATTCTACAGCGAATCTCTAATTTCATTGTGGCTTCGTTCAATTCTCAGGGCTACCCTAGGATCCTATTAGAGAATTTCTTTAAGTTTCAATCATTGAAGTGGTTATCTATTTTGGTTTGAGTGAAAAAAAATTCTGAATAAACAAATTTGTATTGTTAGAAATTCTAATATATATCATGTGATTGTTTTTTTATAAAGCATTGTTTAGAACGAGTACTTTAATAATGTTTATAATTTTTAACAGTTATTGATAAAACCGCGTTTTATTGAATCAATTATTAGATATTGTAGATAAAAATTGTTTACGAATATACTCGTATATCGCGAATTTACTGCATAATCATTATAAATATTTAAAAAACCCATTTTGACGTGTATTTTAAATTAATTTGTTTTTTAAACATCGACAATAATTACTAAACGGTATCAAAGTTTATATACAAATAAAATAAAAACATTATAATTTCAATATTAAGATAGAAACACATTCAACACACGAAAATCTCTCGGTTAAATAAATTCAGCAACGAGCGTTCAACATCCTTCAATCTATTCCAGCGTATCACAGAAAATGTGTAAAGAAGAAAACAGTTTCCACCGTAAATTTCACTTTAAAACTGTTTCAAACTTCTAATATCGAAATGCACTTTATCTATGAGAGCCTTTCACGCCTCAGGCGAGGGCGCACATCAAAGATGTCTTCACCTACATGAAATTTTACTGCGGTTTAACTTATATCTATAGACTCCACTGAATATTATTCTTTAATAGCTATAGTGTACGATACATATTCGTCTGACGGTGTTAATAGTTATATCATTTTTGTTTTGCAGTTTTCTCGATGCTTCCGAGGGCGACGTTTTGCGTTTAAAGCAAGCGAAGGCATAATAAAGCCAATAAGATTACCCTTTTATCTGTGACGCTATTTCAGCACACGCCTGACGTTTCGCACAGAATGGGATTCAAGTAATTTATTTACCATTTAGACACGTTTGTGTTAATTACACACGAAATAATGGCTGTGGCGTTTGCGCTTTCTAATTGCTTTGTTAGCTTTATTTGTACGTGATATTTTGTAGGAACGGGAGACAAAGCGAATGAGAAAAATTAAATGTTTTCCTTGTTGATTTTTGCGTTATTTATATTTTTACTAATTCGTTCACTTCAAGAACACTAGAGGACTGAATTAATTTTATTTTGTACATTCGTTATTTTTAATAGGTCAATTATGTGCCGGTAATGGTGTGTTTTATGATTTTTTTTTACATCTTACAAAGATCACAATAAACACAGCTTCTGAAATCTCAGCTTTTTTTAACAAATGCTAACGACACTAACACCTAAGTGTGTAATAATGATGAAATAACTAGGTAGCAGTCTAACTTAAAAGTTGAATGCCCAATTTGTTTTATAAAATACAAACTAAAAATCAAACCTCGAAAACGCAACGCTTCTTCATACCCACCTGAAACAATACAAATAAAATTGATTAATATATTTGTGTTTGATTGAACGTGACTGAAACGTTTAGATTAATTTTAATCATATACATTTATTATCTGTTTATAATAACAATAAAACCACGGATGAGATTCACAGAGTATTTTTAGGGTTCCGTACCTTAAAAGGAAAAACGGAACCCTTATAGGATCACTTTGTTGTCCGTCTGTCTGTCTGTCTGTCTGTCTGTCTGTCTGTCTGTCTGTCTGTCTGTCGGGATGTCAACCCTTTTTTCTCAGAAATGCATAGACGTATCATGTTGAAATTAATATCATATACTCAAGTCTACGATGACATGCGGCCGTGAAAATATTAAAGTTCTAAGTCAACGCAATCAAAAGATAATGGAAAATATGTCGTATATTTTGAACATTTTAGCGTTTTCGCAAGGGAATCAAAACCTATAGGGTACTTCCCATTGACCTAGCACGATGAAATTTGGCAAGAAGTAAGATCTTATGGTACGAATAAAGGAAAAAATCTGAAAACTGTAAATTTTTGTATGTATGTTTGTCAGTTTGTAAGTTTGTCTTTCAACCTTTTTCTCAGAAACGCGTGAAGGTAACAAATTTTTATCAACGTCAAGTACTCAGAGTTGTAATTACTAAGAGCTGTGAAAAAATCAAACTTCTAAGTTAACGCAATCAAAAGATACGGTCATTTATATCACATATTTTAAGTATGATAGCGTTTTTAACGTTTTCGCAAGGGAATCAAAACCTATAGGGTACTTCCCATTGACCAAGCATTATGAAATTTTTCCAGGAGCAAGGTCCTTTAGTATACATAAAGGAAAAAATCCGAAAACTGTAAATTTCTGTTCGTGTGTCTGTCAGTCTGTACGTCTGTCTTTCAACCTTTTTCTCAGGAACGCGTAAATGTATCAAGTTGTAAATTGATCAAGCGGAAAATATATTAATCTTAGAATTAAAATTATATGTACTTGTAACAAATTAACATAGAAGTTGACCATGGTCAAAAAAACAATTTTACAAACACTGAGAAGAAATTTGTATCAATACGAAAACATTAAAAAGCAGCAAACCTTTATAAACAACGCAATGCAATCTATATATCGCAGCTAACAAAATGATAGCGCGATGCAGCGTACAGCTAATGCCATCTATTACAACATTATGACATTAACTGTGATATAATTCTGCTCGATTAATAAAAATTTTTATTTTAATTATTATTTAAACGCGCTAAAAATTATAAAATAAACTTTTCATTTAAAAGTTTTTTCGTCGATTTATAACGTCATTACGTAATTAACATTCAATATAAGAGCTTCACGCGATTTGATTTAAGTACTCGTATTGACTTAGTACGAAAATTTTAAAATTAAATTCAAACAGATCGAGTTATTTAATTTACTTATTTATCTACACATATAAGTCTTCTGGTTATTAGTAATATAATTAGTTATTTATAAATAAACAATTAGTTTTGTTCGAATTAAGGACTAATTATTTTCGTCTTGGCAACACTAATATATATTTCTATATTTTGATTGATAATGTAAATCTAAATATTTTACGAACGTAGTGCAGGGGTAGTGGAGTGTAGTAGAATATAAATAAAAATAAAACGAGAATAAAATATAATATAATTATGTTGTTAATGTCAGTCAACAAGTTAGTTCATTGAAACTGTCAAGAGATGGCGCTAGGTGTATCCTGAATCACGCTATAACTTTTTTTTTTGAAAGTATAAGGTGTATTAGTATTTAAAATAAAATTTTGTGTTTCCATGGATTGCATCCATGATCGTGTTTTAAATTAAAGTGCTCCTAAGTAGTTTCAAAATAATTTTTGGGACGTGGTCCATATTTACATAATATTTGATTATATTTAAGCGACTTCTAAAAAGGAGTGTTTTCTTGTATTTAATTTTTTTTTTATGTTTGTTCGCCGATTACGCCGCCATTTGGGTACCGATTTTCAAATTTTTTTTTTTGTTTGAAAAGGTATACTTCCAAGGTGGTCCCATTGTCTTCAGGTCAGGATCAGATGATGGGATCCTGGAGAAATTGAGGGAACTCCTCAAATATTATAGGCAAGCGTATACCGATTTAGGTATTTTTGATAGTAACTTATGTTGGAACTGATGATGAAGATCACAAATGGCGTAGATGGGTTAGTCTTATATAGATTTCTATAAGTTTGTACGGAACCCTCGGTGCGCGAGTCCTACTCGCACTTGACCAGTTATTTTTTAATAACAATGAACCTTTGTTTATTTTAAGTACAAAGAAAATAACCCTTTCAATTTGCACAATCGACATAACAGTAATGTAAAACTGTCTGTCGAAACAAAATAAATAAAACAAGACAATTTGGAAAAAGAATGTCGAATGACGTTTTACTCACTTAAATAATCAGAAAGGACAAAAATACGGTGCAATTGTCAAACGAAAGCTGATATAGTGCTTCGCGAAAGGTCATCAAGTATGCAACAAACAGAAAATTAACCTAACAAGAAGCCTGTACGACACATTATAATTTCATAAAACTAGGCGAGTGTGGCTCTATTTGGAATACGATACAAAGAACTGACATGGTTTCAGCTTATTTGAATTACTTTCGAGCAATGATATTTGGATAAGCAATAATGTGTAACCCACAAAAGGCTAAATTCGGAGATAGTAATGTCTTCTGATAACGCGTCACGTATTTAACAATATTCATACAAATTTAAACTTAACTAAACTAAATAAGTACGGAAAAAAAAGTTCCTTAATTTAATGTTTCGAATATTAAAGTGTGTTTCATAGTTAGTAATATAAAATAATCTTATGTATTAGGAAAACTTATTATTAGATAAAACTTTTCATTATACCGATCTGTACTTAATTTATTATACTTCTTATTAAAATGGAAAAGAGAAGATGGATATATACTTCTACCAACAAATTTATTAAAAATAGGTTTGACATCTTTAGATGCCATTTTCTCGAATCGAAGTAAGTGTGACTTGATATAGTATTGATACAACTACCACTTACCAATCCACCACTTACCAATCTACTGTTATTAAATTTCATGTCATATCTGTTACGTTCAAAATATTTGACGTAAAAAATCTGTTTCTATTTCTAATTAAAGAAAATGGAATCTTGACACCACCAATCAATCTCCATCGTATTTTCTCCATTCCACGTGACATTGGCGAAATAACATGTGTCTAATTGGCACAACTAAAAGCCATTAACCAAAGAATTGAATTGAAGATACTCTCGCTTGTCATACTCAGTTGCTAACACTTTGCTTGGCAACGTCGTCCAAAGTGGTCAGCATTCTGGATACAAAAATTCATGACCTTATAACGTCATAGTCATATAATATAATTGCAAAGAAATTATATATTTTCAGCTTATTTAAATAACTTTTATACAAAAATATGTCCTACCTAAAACAATATGGACTGAGCGGTCTGTTGTTTTAGGCAACTGACATAAGTCAGATAATATTTATTTGTTTCGCAATGTCACAAATCAAGTTTAGTTTGAATTAAGTTTATTTTTGTTATCTGTAATTTTTTAGTTAAAAGAAAATATAAATATTTTTTTTTGTAACTCAGAATATGACATCAGTATTCTGTATAATTATTATAATAATCACGAAATTTTGTCGTTTCAGAAATTCCTTTATACAGCTAGGGTGGTTTTTAGCAAATTTTGATGACTTCATTAGGAATACTGTAGAAGAATCTATTTACCAGAAAACAGTTCACAAACGACGAAGGCTAAACACCAACTACGAATTAGTCTTAACGCTTATAATTTTGAAATGATTTACAAATTTATAAAACAAAACTTATTAATGAAGGCTGCGTTAATTACAGGTTTTTAAGTGCAAGTATTACAATCGACCAAAACGTTTAAATTGTCGTTTTATGTGATAATAACTGTTAATTAAAAACCCATTCTAAAAAACTAAAACCAGTCTAACAACAAGATATAAATTTAGATAAAAGTATTGAAGAAAGATTTCGTTAACATTATGCATCACATCTTTGCTAAGTAAATGGTTAATGTTTGCTCAATAAAAACCAATTCTAATAAAAAAGAAGGATTTCATTTAGATTACATACTGTTCTTCAAGAATCATTCAAGTAATAGCATCACTAGTAACAATATCTAACAACTAAAGTAAAGTATAACAGCCTGTATATATCCCAGTGCTGGGCAATGTTTCCTTCACTGCCGAGTTCGAGATGAAGTTAAACACAATTTAGCATTTGAAAACTCAGCGGTGGTAGCCGGGGTTTGAACTCACGACCATTGTTTGAGATCGACGTGTTCTAACCATTAGGCCATCTCGGCTCAATATCTAACGAGGCGTAACGTATATTATCGATCATGAATATTCCCATTTCTCACGCCAGTAGGCACTACAGCGTAGTATATTGTAAGAACATCACGCTTCAGTTGAAATGGACACAGTGGATTATTGCAAAATGACCTAAAACTGTTTTGTATATCAATCAGTACTAACACTATTCAAAACATAGTAGGATTTTTTTTCTTAAAATATATTTACTGACCGTAATATGTGATATAATACATATTACGGTCAGTAAATCCTGTTTATTTATTTTATATACTGAGGTAAAACTTATCTGTAGTCCACTGATCACATGTATGGGCTAGCTGGACTGAGGCAGTACATCTCTTTCACGGATGATCACGAGTGAGCCAATATAGCTACATTGTGCATGGTGAGTGAGAAATCCGATAGATTCCTCTCCCCATTTCTTTCCTTACTTCCTTTTCCTTCATCCCTATTTCTGTTTAAGCTATCCACGCATTTGTAGCTTCTATGTTGTTGAAAATTTTCATGAGGGTCACTTAACATCAGATGTCCAGCTTGCTCGTTTGTCAGTTATTTTTATTAAAATAAATAAATAAAAATAATTAATATTTTTATTAATAGTTTTTGCTATTAACTAGGTCGCTACGCAATTATTTTACTACAGATTTAAATTGAAAAACGATAAATGAAATATATATACATATATATGTATATATATACATAGGAAGCTCCAATAAAGACTGTATTTCACCTGAATTTTAAAATACTTACTACATATTAAGGAGTTTTTATCCCGAGTTACGCCAATTTTAATTTTCAACGCCAATTACCGTATATATCTGAACTCAAAAGATGTAAAATTAGCATTACCATATAAAAATTTGGTTATATTTTATTTTAAAATACATTTGCAGTAGAGACATTTAAACGTAGATATTTTTTCTTTATAAACGTAAAATGTATTACTTAATTTACAGACCAAAAATAACAAGTTGAGTTTCTCGAGTAATTCGAGTAACATCTAGGCTCACTAGTTTAAATGTTAATTTAATTTCCACAATGGCCGTGTCTAAATGCCAGAGGACTGGCAAAAAATGTACTCAGCTAGATCTCGTAATTTCACTAATTAACTCCCAGAGTCACGTACAAATTAAGATGGCGAAGAAGTATTCGAGAATACGAGCAAATGGACTAACGCCCTAAACGCTCATTTGAATAAAAATGGAAATTTGATGATGTCTTTACCGTCTCAGAAGATTATTCCTAAAACAATCGTTATATAATTTAACATACCGAAAATCTTCAATTTCGTTATATTAAATGGTACATTATGTAAATCTATATGCGTGAGACGATAATTTTCATGGCGCCGGGTTGCTATCTTTTCGAGATTTAGCAAATCGTTTTATTTTTAGATATAATCAGTTTCATATTAATTCTAGATTTTAAGACTTTAAAAACTTAATAATATAATGTCTATATCTATATATAATGTTAAACATAGATCTATATTAATAAATAAAATTGAATTGTCTGTTTGTAATTTCAACTAAACAGCGCTTAAGTGAATGCATACATGATACATAGGTACATCAAAAACAGATTTCTTTTAAATTTTGTCTGTTTGTTCCGGCTTATCTTTGAAACGCCTGAACCAATTCTTGGACTTTCACTCAAATATAGTTAATGCTATAAGCCTACAATTCATAGGCTTAGGCTACTTTTATTATAAAAAATGATTTTATTTAGGAAATTAAAAAAATCACGAAACCAAAATTTAAACCAATGAAATAGTGAATATTAGATTCAAGTCGGGAAGAAAAACATTGTATAGATATAATTTTTCCGCAAACTATCGCGGATGAAACCGCGAGATACAGCTAGTTTTATTATAAATATAGAATAAACTTATTATTTATAACTATTTATCGTTACTCCATTATAATACACTAGCTTCCGCCCGCGACTTCGTCCGCGTGGAATAGTTACTTTGGGCTACTAATGGATTATTTAAGAATAAATTTGGTTAGCATAAAAAGGTTATAGTGAACTAACCTTAAAAGATAGACATATGTTTTTTTTAGAACTTTTAAAAGGGAACAATTTTGGCGCAGTGGTCACTGCAACCGACTCAAGCGCTAACGGTCGCGGGTTCGATCCCCGCTCACGGCAAATGTCTGTATTGGCCATACGGATGTTTGTCGTGGTCTGGGTGTTTGTGTTAGTGTTGTGAGTGTTTCCGGACCCCTGACACAAGGTCACGCGATCTTAATGGGGGCCGTTGAGTGTGATGCGTTTATTTATTTAATTATTTATTTATACCTTCATGATTTTTGCGAAACTTTAACCGTTTACGCTGCGCACGCAGCGTAAGCTCTCTCAATAAGAAAATATCTCTCGATTTTGAAACATTCTTCATTGGTGCTCCGCTCCTATTCGTCTTAGCGTGATAATATATAGCCTATAGCCTTCCTCGATAAATGGACTATCTAACACTGAAAGAATTTTTCAAATCGGACCAGAAGTTCCTGAGATTAGCGCGTTCAAGCAAACAAACAAACTCTTCAGCTTTATATATTATCAACCTACTTGAAACATTCCTTATGCTTCAAAGAAAGTAGATTCATTTTGTTTATTATCTACTATTAATAATATACAAGAAGCAATTGCCATAAAAAGTATTTTGTACACCAATGTAGAACTAATCCTATCTAATAGAACCTCGCGTGAGCAATGGCGGCACGTTAGCTGTCAACCGACGAACGTATTCTACGTTCCAGGGCGCACCGTTTGTGTTATTATTATAAATAATACAGCTATTTCAGTGATAAAACTACTAAAACCTTTAAATTGATGTTATATTAACTCTAAAATATGACCACAATAAATATTAATAGTGTTTCAATAATTAATTATTGGTATCTGGATCCGCTATACGGCAAAATGAAGCCCTTGTTTTCAGTGGCAGAACGGAATTGCCAAGAGCAATATTGTAAGAAATTTAGAAAGATTAGGTACTCTTCAAAATACGAATACGTTAACAGCTATGTTATCTAAAGTATATCTCTGGTGTTTTCAATTGCACTGACCCCATTAACTTTAAATAGAATTTCAAAAGGGTAAACGAGCAGACCGTTCCACCTGATGGAAAATTACTATTGTCTTCCATAAATAATAATTTGGAAATTTTCAAGCGTCAAGTGTAGACACCATTGCGCCAAAGGCCGGCAACGTACCCGCAACGTCCCTAATGTTGCAGATGTCCATGAGCGATAGTGACCACTTAACATTAGGTACTATTTGCTCGTTTGCCCATATTTTGTATAAATAAAAATAATAAAAAACCTTGTACTCACTCGTGTATTCGTTGTAGTAACAATTTTCTACTATACATTCAATACGAGTATATAAAAACCTTTAAATTCAACATATCTGACTTTTGAAGACATTTATGTACGTCGCTTACTAATGCTTCAACTCTACCACATAATGACGAGTAATTTATAGCTTATTACACAGATGAAATGTGTTTCTCAAGTTTAATATCAGTAATGAAGGCGCAATGCAGTGCCGTCACCCGTCACGCGCTTGTTTAATATCAAATTCGTACTTCGCTCCACGAATTATAATATGATAATGACGCAGATGCATAACAGACTGAGCTTGTAATCGATTTGTCTAAGATAAACTAAATTTAGGAATCTATTGCTATTATAAACTAGCTTCCGGTTACGGCTTCGCCCGCACGGTAGGTTGATAAAACTAGTTATTTTGATGTACATATAAGCTAAGCTATATTCGTGTTAATTTTCATGAACAACGTGACGGAGGAACTAGTTATATAGGATTTCACAATATTAAAACTAATCCGTTATATATTTTACAAAAAAAACTTTGATTCAAAAGCATTTACTAGGAAATTAATTTAAAGTCTTTATTGGTTACATTAAATAGTTTCATGTCTATGCGCACGTCAAATACTAAATAATGCTGATTTTAAATTGCGTTTTTTTATTCTTGATTTCGCGCTCTACAATACAAAGTTATAGACAAACGTATGTATCGTTATTTATATATTAGTATCTATTACACTAAAAACTAAAGAATTATACACTCCTGAAATAAAAATCGTATATCAATCTTTAAATACTCCGTAGTCCAAAGGGATGTTAAATAAACCCGCACGTTCTTCATAAAGAAAATTCGCACTTTGCACAGCCTAATAAATATTAACATTATTACCGAAAGCGGAGCTTAGTAGTATTCGCTAGAGATGTACGAATAGAATTGGACCAAGTTTTACATTTTTGATCACGCCCCAGTTCTGTCGAGGGCTTTTTGTGTAGTGCCTGTGGCGGTAACAGGCTGCGGCATGTCCCCAATATTGGTACAAGACACGTTCCGTTCTGACATGTTTCGAGACGACTGCCAATGTTGCTGCGAATGAAAAATACTCTGAGCATGATTACGATTCTGACAAGAAGTAGGTTTTGAAAGAATGAATACGGTGACATGTTTTTATCTATAGTAATATTTATTACAAAAAGGTAAAATTGTATGTAAGTGTGTGTCGGGTGTGATCTCCGGCGATACTGGTCCAATTCTAAATATTCTAAAAGAAAAAGAATGAAATCTTAAAAGGCAGTTAATTAATCTCCATTATGTCAATTGATACATCCTTTTGATTATACTTTTTAAAAATATATACTAAGCTTAAATTAACATAGTAATTTGTAATATAAGAGCTGAAGTAAGCCAACGTGTCCCTATAAGTATGCTTCCGCTGTTTTTTCGTCCGTTCGTCTGTCTGTCAGCGGGCTGTATCTCATGAACCGAAATAAGCATTCCATTGTGTATTTTTACTACAACTATAACACAAACGATAAAATCAAGTGCGAACCGACAAATAAATTTTTACAAATTGTTATAGCGTCTCTGTCTTTTACTAAGTACTTAGAAAGGTCATTCCTTTTTTTTTAATAAATCTAAAAACGTTTAAAAATATCAATCTTTTTTATTAATTGCTATTTTTATAAAACGATGGAGAATAATCTATAAAGGATTAATATTCTCTAATAAGCATTGAAATATAATGCCTATATTCTGGTATTTTCCTAAGGAGCATGTTTTAATAGAAACGATTATACCTATATTCTTGGAAGCAAGTAACCTAAATATATTCTATTTATTAATATTATTTCATATTCGTCTATCATAAATTCATACTGGAACTATTTTAATATTATTAATAATGTGTATATTGTTACTATTGTGTTTCTCCAATATTTCCCATAGAGTACATTTTAAACTAGGTGTTAGGTGTAAGCGAAAAAAAAAAGAATAGCAGTTATGAGTTTTCATTTCTAGACTTCTTTATATATACAAAAGATTTTTGATTCTGACTCACTAAAAACGTTAAAAAGTACAGCACATTTAAAGAGTTATAAGTCGTTTTCATTTTATCACCAATGTAGACTTTTATATCATAGTGATATTTTCTGTTATTCCATCTCATACATCTATGGACAATCTAGTAACTATAAGTATAAAATTCAACGAATCAGCGTCCGACGTCGCATCATGACATCTTGAAACATCGCGAAACGATGCGCCGTCGCAGTGTTCCATGTTACGACGTCGTGAAACGATACAAGGATTATGAGAATCTATGACAAGCCTAGTAGTAGAGTAGATGGTATGATCTTTCATTTAAAATCAAAGAATAATATAATTCCACGATGCGATGTCGGAACATTTTACGGCGCCGTAACATGCTCCGATGCGACATCGCAAGATATGAATGTAGTTTAATCGCAAGACAATCACTAAATTTAACACGAGTACGTAGAGCATTTACCTTTTATATAAATGCTGATGTAATATTTTTCTTGCCTTTACCCTATATTTCATTTTACATAATCTCGAAGAAAACGTTCAGTAAGTCAGAAGGACACATCGGCCCTAAACGGAATTATTACGTATCGCTACATTTCTCCATTACACAAGCGAGTTACAAGTATAGCGATAGAATAACAACTCCAAGTGTCAAGATTCCATTTACATTCACAAGCTAATGTTTTATGGGGTTTGTGGGACGGGTTACGACGTACTATGGTTTACGACACGCACTGTATCTATGGCATATGAGATGGCCTTTGTGAACATAGGTATTTTGTTAAATGTATATCACATTGTTTGTGTAACTAGTGTAGTGTACAAAGCAAATTGTATGCCAATTTATTTTGCCTTTCTGTTTGACAAACGCAGACATCACACAATTGTATTCGTTGAATGTTTCGACGTGGGAAATGAAATATATTCAAAATTTTTACTAAGTAGGTCTTGGTCTTTCGATTTTGTTTTTGAAAAGTATCATCAAGATAAGATAAAAACCATTAAGGACCTATTTAATCATTGAAATAAAACTATTTTAAACGACTAGTGACTAGACTGTGTCTACCCGTGACCACGAACGCTGCAAAGTGCTCGAAACGTCGGGATGATAAAATAATTAATATACGCGATTTTAATCCGTTTAAAATAGTTTTATTTCAATGAATAATAATCGCGAAAATCTAAGACAACGAGACCTATTTATTGTTATCATAAACATTAACCATTTTATAGACGAACTTTTACAGTAAAACCTCGTGGTTTTTCTTGCGTTATTTTTTATTTTACCCACGTCGTAATCTTTATGGTTACTGTCGCGGATCGCAACATGATTATATATCCTACTCAATAATCAGCTATCTTAAGCAAAACACAAATTCAATTCAACTTGTAGTTTTTGATATTTTTAAACAAACCTCCAGTTAAATTTACATTTTTATGATAGATATATACCTAACCCAATAAACGAGCAAGTGAATCCCCTGAAAGGCTGATACTAATGATCACCGCCGCCCATGAACACTTCACCTGCATCATCAAATCTAGAAATGCGTTGCTGTGTTAAAAGACAATAACGAATAAAGGGCCATAGAAAGTAATGGAAACCTTAGGCATGAGGAGAGTGTGTAGAATTCCGGTTTTCTCACTCGCTGTACGAAACATAGCTATACAAACTACTTTTGGTCAAATTTCTAAAAATGTAGTATTTTCCTAAACGAGCACGTATACGAACTATCATCAGTGAGCTACATCTATCACAATAAATATATAATATTCAAATGCCTATTATAATATTATTATGGCAACATTATAATGGTACAAATTGTAACGCTTCGAAATCATCACAAGTTTTGCTTAGTTCCCGACGTAATTTGCCAGCGACAGCGCCGTTACCAGCTTATTGACTTTAGAGATGTCATAGCTATGCACAATTTAGCTGAGAAACTATATCGATAACCGAGGCTCCATATTGGAAGCTGCATATTAAACCCCAGCCTAATCAATACAGAAATATTTTAACTTTTATGTTTGAATCTGTACATAATATATAATATTACATTTGAAGATTAAAATAACACTTGTAAGCTTTACTCTCGTAATTGATATAAAACAAACAGTAACTTGGTAACACTTAGCAAGGTAATTTTACGAATGCTGAGATTCTTAAAAATAAGACACAGACAGTAAACTCTTTCAGGTGTAAAACAACACGTCCATTAACCAAAGAATTGAATTGATTATAAGCAATGACACTTACTTAAATCTTTATGAAAATCTCGCAGCAAAACTTATAAGTGTAATTCTTTTTTATTTTTTAAAACGTAAGGATACACACATCTTAATCAGTTTAGGCGATAATGGTAAATGAAGTGACACACATACATTTACGAACACTTAAAAGGTAACACTCCTTTTTTGTGCAGTATATAATTATGTAACCATTCTATTAGAAATAACTAATGCTTAAAAAAATAAATCGACCTTATAAAAAAAATTAGGCAATTTCGTTTACTTTGACGACACACTTATACCAGTTATTTATATTTTAAAAGCAAATTACTAAAACTATTTCCATGAAATTTCAATGACTCCAATCTGAAAGCATATCCTTTTACACAAAAAAAAAATCAAAATCGATTAATACAAGATGGATGTATGAGGTAACAAACATAAAAAACTCCTTTTATAAAGTCGGTTAAAACAACAAAAACATTAAAACGTGTTGTATTAGTAAAAAAATATTTTTAAACTCGATTCCGAAAATAATATCAAATCGAATTTGAATATAATTCTGTCTATCAATACAATATGGCGACTGGGTGCTGTCAAAACGCACAGAAGATAAATGTTGGATATAACTTGACGTGCGTCAGGATGATTTGTGATCAAGGCGATATGCGAGCAACTATGCAAGTTCAGAATATGCATGTGTACAATAATCACGTATTTAAGCTGAAACATAAACACGACACGATTAATATATGAGTTGACAATTATAAATTAATATTACGTGTAGAATTGTTCATGTTAAATTTCGGTGGTGAATCAATGCAAAATTGTTCGAATTACAAAAACAATAAAACAATGTTAATTTAATTAAAAACTTTAGATGACACAACATTTTAATATGAAACTGATATAATTTTAAAAAACGTTTTTATTTATCTTTATCACGACAATGCGATCGACTAAAGATTTTTTTTTGATATTTTAAATAAAATCTTTATAAATAAAAATCCATTGAATGTATATAAAAGCATCACTTTAGAAGTCTACCCATTTGATTTTTTGTATTATTTGTAATTTTCAGGACAAGGTTTGTTTAAAGAAAATGTTTCAAAAATTATATGGAGAGTAAAAAATGGGTTTAAATTAAAATATCTCCATATAAAAAGTGAATAAATTTTAATTAGATCACCTATGCAAATATGAGGAAAGCAGCTAGTTAAATATAATGTTGTACGTGATACAAATACTAAATTAAATCAAGAAAAAACAGCCCCAAAACATATCTATACAAAATTAAAACAAAAAACCTTATAACATTAAGAGAAAAAAATCCCTAACCGCCATTACGAACCAGCGAACCTAACGAGAGAAAACCCTCTATTAAAAATACAAATACAAAAAGAAACAGAACCGTATCGATTTGACCACATCTCAGAATGTCTTGTCGACCCGGCATATGTGGATAAAAACGTGTGATCGCAGGTGACGTCGCTTGAGTGACCTGTGACGGGATTACAGCAATAAGCCGCTCAGGACGTCGCTTCAAAGCGAGGACTTACGGACATCTTACTGGGTTTTATGAACCCTGTGTCCCTTATAATATACACATTTATGGTCGGCTGGAGTAATGACTAATGTAAGGATTTAGGATACATGGTAATAAGGTCTTAAAGTAATTCTGTATTCTGCATACATTTTGCCAAATATTACTTAAGACAAAGTTGTTTCGGAATGAATATCTACATTATTATGACGTTTAGCAAAGTTGCTTTTGTTTAGCAAGAACATTATATTAACAGTTATAGCATATATGACTTGAAGTGAACAACAAATTTATCTTAATTATCAAAGTATTCAGAATGAAACTGTTGACATAAATAAAAACATGCAAAACACAAATCCATTAACTAACTTGACTAAAAAATATTACAACTTGTCTTGCCAAGGAGAGAAAAAAAAATAAAATCAAAGCACCTCGTAATATTTCATGCATCGCTCTGAAAGGTTCACTTAAGGCATTATTAATGGCTCCTATAAAACGACTTCTGTTACACAAATGACTTCAGGGCCTCGCCATCATATTGAGGTTAATACTAAATAAAAGACACGGAAGAAATGGCCGAAGAGTCTCGAGGGAACAAAGTTGAGTGTTTACCACAAGTTAGTTATGATCTGTTTACTACTTAGGAATATATTACGCGATTAGTGTAATGGAACATTGAAATATAGACAACTTAACCATTAGGCTTAGAGAGTTTCAATATCTGTTTAGGTATATGCAATAGGCATTCATAAAAAATGTTGGAAGATTGACTAGTTTTGAAATAGTTGTTGGATCATTTGTGTGGATTCTATAAAGATTTTTTTATTAGCTGTTATAGGCAGCTTATACACTAAAACATTTCTTGAATACTATGTATTTAAATAATGAAAACCTTATCTATATCGGATGTATAATTGTTAAGAAAATCGCAGGAAAACAAATCGCAAGGAAACAAACAAATATATGTGGCTCACGTACATAATCTCCTTTTTTTTAGCCGCTTAAAAATTCAATCATTTATTTACGCAAATCAATCTACCTTCGTATCAAAACAAAGATCACAATCGAAATGATAATCAATAGCGAAAGAAACAGAACACTAGTTGGCAACCGTATCAGTAATCCCTGACAGCGAGGCGTACGTGGTCCTCAAGGGAAATACATCTGATTGCACTCATTCACTATTCCACTTGCCGGTGGAAACGAGTGCATTTCTGATTCACCTGCTGTATATTTTTCCTCACGATTGGATATGACTGAACATTTTCTTATTGTAAAAATTGGTGCATTTGTTATTTATGGCAACCATAACTGCAGTCACCGATCTATTGTTGTAGATAACACAATAGAACATAAAACTTTGACTAAAAATATTTAGTAAAGAAACTTGCAATAAATAGACAAGGAGTAAAAATGAAATTGTAGTGCGGAGATAAATATTTTTAAAGTCAAAATGGTTTGAGAGCATAGAAATAAACAGAATTATATTTTAATTATTATTGAACAAGGAGACATAGTATTTTTTAATAATAAAAAGGGTGCTAACGAGCGTTTAGTTCCACCTGATAGTAAATGGTGCTATCAAACATGGACATCTGAAACTTCAGGGAAGATGCGGGTGCGTTGCCGGCCTTTGGTGGATAGGTTTATAGACTAGACGATTGAAAACCTCTAAATTATAGTAGATCATTCCACAGCCTACGCGAGAAAAAGGATCATAAAGCCCGAACATTTGATGAAATCCGACGTCCAAGTGTCTATCCTGAGACGAAGGGTGCGATGAAAATTTTCAGGTCAAACCAATTACGAATGACTCAGTTTCATCTATAAAATAATTTAAACTAAATAACTAAATAAGTGCACATTATCTAAAACCCTTACATTACCTCCGTCATACTACATATATTACAGAGCATTGCACATAAAAGCAATCCCGTCTAATATATTTCAGTATTACCTTGGTATACTCGCACACTACAGTGAAACTAGTCGTTAATATTAAACAATGGCAATGGAGCGTGGTATGGAAACCGGAGCATCCTTAGAGACTTTGGCAATAAAATATCGATCACGTTTCAATTACCGTGATTACAGCCAGCCAATAATTACGTTACATTCAGTATTCTAGAGCACGCGGTCATAATTAACATGTACGTTACTGCAGCTGTAATTCCACAGTGCGATGGTAAATGGGAAGATTTGTCACACGAGTTTGTCCCCATTGGTGTTGCTAGAGTTTAATTCTGGGATCTTACTTGACTAAAATTTACTAATTTTATATACATATATTTAGGTTACCGACTATTATGAATCGATTGTGCACATGGTTTTGTCTCTACTTTGAATTTTTTTTTTATTCAAAAATCTGGAGTGTTACTCGGTATCGCAATAGGGTACTCACAATGTGCCTTAATAATAAATAAATAATTTTTCAAATCGTAATAATCTGTCATTCGAAAAAACGAAATATACAAGCAAATGCTAGTAATAATAAATAATCCTTCGCATTATTTCCATTATTTTAGTAATAAACATTTTTTTTACTTACGATTCAATTAATAATTTTCGAGCAACCCCAATTTCCACTTTTGCAATTTCTACCACTCAAACTAATGAAATTATAATTTCCCGATCTGTAATCCCGGTTCACTAATAATATTCATATTAAATAACTATTTCTGCTACGTATTTGAAACTGTACTATGTATTTGTAATAGGAAATGACTGCTCATTATACAATCAAACAATAAGCCAAGCCTATGAATGAATAACACAAATAGACTAAACGTTTCGCAGTAAATGTTTCTCGCTAACTGGTTATTATGTACTGGTTTAACAAGACAAATCAGTTTATACATTTGCATATATAATATATATGTAATACATATGATTTAAGATATAATAGTTAACTGGTTGCAGCGCGTAACTCTCTCGTTTTAAAAGTATTTATTTCTATGTTTTTTTTTTCTTACATTAAATGCTTAATATTAATTTTTAATGCCTTTAAGCTATATTTTTTTTAATTTTATGAACTTCAAAATTAGTAATTTTGTTTACTTGAATGACATACCTACTTTTTTCAGTTATTTTGATTTTAAAACAAAGTACTGAACTGATTTTGATGGAAATTCTGTGGGACCAGTGTGAAAGTATACCCTTTCGAACAAAAAATATTTACTTCAATTTAACCAAATAGGTCAAGCCGTTTTCGAGTAATCGTTGAACATACCTACAAAAAATTCCCGATGAATGGAGAAACTCCTTTTTTGGAAGTCAGTTAAAAGAACAAGATTCATTAGTTTATATAATAAATACGTTCCTTTTTTTTTAATAAATTTATCGTTAAACTTCCTCTTTGAATGTACCTTAATTATTATAGTTTAATAAAATATATAAAAAGTGACATAAATTCGATCCCAGCTACAACTATTTACTCGATTGATTTTCCTTTATAAGGTATATTACGTAGTGTCCTCAACACGCAAGGACCAGGAACCGTGACGGTGGAACTTGCACAACAGAAGTAGATATTAACGCGCTGCGCATACGCACCGGCACATACGCACGCCACCGCCGAAATGATCCGCAACACCGCTGTAAGTTAGCTTCTTTACTTTAACACGTGGACTATTTTATTTTATATATTTTAAAGATAAATTTCATAACAATAAATAATTTCGTGTGTATAAAAATATAGTAGACCTACTGCTATATACAGAGTGTCAGCTGGGCATTTTACAGCAGAAGTATCGATATTTAAAAATAAAAAACTTATTCTTTTTTCTATTACAAAAAAACTTTCATTTAATATCGATTCTGTCTAAAATATGCTCAGTTGACATACTGCATAAATGATTATTTAGGAACAAAACAATAGAGTTCTTCATCACTTAATGTATGTGTGGATTTGGAGTTTAGTGTGCACAGTAAATTAATAAAAAATCCTTTGAGTACGGAAATACTTAAAAAAATGACTTGTTATTATATTATTTAAATAAGTATGTGTACTTTCAGCGTAAATGCCATTCAATTTAATCGTTATATATGTCATATTTATGCGATTACATAATAAAAAAATGTTTATTAAATACTATTGTGTTTTCGTGAATTAATGTTAAATCATGTGTATTTTTTAATTTGTACTAGTTAGATAGATAATATTAAAGATGTAAATTTATAATTCCAGTTAATTTGGGCCGCAGTAGTCGCCAGCCTTTGCTTGGCAACTCCCGTGCCGGACCCGGATCCCATCCACAGAACTCAGTGAGTACTATTATAATATCTAATTATTAATTATATGTGTCCTAAGTATCGAATAGTATCCATGTTTAGAACGAGGCGAATATGTAATATTAAAAAAAAAACGTTTGCCTAGAAATATTACAAAAAAAAAAGATTTTACTCCTACGATTGTTGTGTCACTCATACGATAAGACTAATTTAACGTCACCTCATAATAATAAATTATGTTAGTCTATAAACTTACTTAGAAGGAAAAGCGTATGAAACAAATATAAATAATTATATATTCTCGAAAAATAGTACGTACTTTCTGCAACTGCCAGATATACAATAGTCTCTAAATACTAGTAAAATCAGAATAGTGATTGCAATAAAAAAACGAACCTAAACCACGTCCAAATTCAAATTTATGCTTAAATAGTACTTGTAAAATCAACTGAAAATGATGTGCAATAAGGAATATTCCCTCGATCTCTCTCTCCTTCCCAATTTTAACTTAATCACAAGGTAAAAAGCTGCCCCTCGCGGTTATACTCGCGTTTAATGTTACTGCTTCGCTCCTGATTCGTAGCGTCTTGTATTGTTTAATAAACGGGCTATCTAATGCAAAAATATTATTTTAATCGGATCATCATCAGTGGTTTCAAAATAGGGGTACATACAAACTTCATACATGTTTATAATATTAGTATATATAAAATAATAACAACGAAATAGACATCGATATTTTTAATTCAACCGATAAAGGTTGAAACGGTGATGCAAAATTTGTATAAAAAAATCAAAAATGACGACAGCGAGACTGCGACCTAAAATTAGTCTTATAAAATGAAATGAATTTTAATTCAAGTAAATACCTATAGTCTATTTTTGTTTACTTTTTTTAATTAGCAGACAAAATGGCTTGTTTCTAAACATACATAAGAAAGATGAGAAATTGTCGACCGAATGATTGAACTGAATCATTTTTAGGGTTCCGTACCTTAAAAGGAAAAACGGAACCCTTATAGGATCACTTTGTTGTCCGTCTGTCTGTCTGTCTGTCTGTCTGTCTGTCTGTCTGTCTGTCTGTCTGTCTGTCTGTCTGTCTGTCTGTCTGTCTGTCGGGATGTCAACCCTTTTTTCTCAGAAATGCATGAACGTATCATGTTGAAATTAATATCATATACTCAAGTCTACGATGACATGCGGCCGTGAAAATATTAAAGTTCTAAGTCAACGCAATCAAAAGATAATGGAAAATATGTCGTATATTTTGACCATTTTAGCGTTTTCGCAAGGGAATCAAAACCTATAGGGTACTTCCCATTGACCTATCACGATGAAATTTGGCAAGAAGTAAGATCTTATGGTACAAATAAAGGAAAAAATCTGAAAACTGTAAATTTTTGTATGTATGTTTGTCTGTTTGTAAGTTTGTCTTTCAACCTTTTTTTCAGAAACGCGTGAAGGTAACAAATTTTTATCAACGTCAAGTACTCAGAGTTATAATTACTAAGAGCTGTGAAAAAATCAAACTTCTGAGTTAACGCAATCAAAAGATACGGTCATTTATATCACATTTTTTAAGTATGATAGCGTTTTTAACGTTTTCGCAAGGGAATCAAAACCTATAGGGTACTTCCCATTGACCAAGCATTATGAAATTTGGCCAGGAGCAAGGTCCTTTAGTATACATAAAGGAAAAAATCCGAAAACTGTAAATTTCTGTTCGTGTGTCTGTCAGTCTGTACGTCTGTCTTTCAACCTTTTTCTCAGGAACGCGTAAATGTATCAAGTTGTAAATTGATCAAGCGGAAAATATATTAATCTTAGAATTAAAATTATATGTAATTGTAACAAATTAACATAGAAGTTGACCATGGTCAAAAAAACAATTTTACAAACACTGAGAAGAAATTTGTATCAATACGAAAACATTAAAAAGCAGCAAACTTTTATAAACAACGCAATGCAATCTATATATCGCAGCTAACAAAATGATAGCGCGATGCAGCGTACAGCTAATGCCATCTATTACAACATTATGACATTAACTGTGATATAATTCTGCTCGATTAATAAATTTTTTTATTTTAATTATTATTTAAACGCGCTAAAAATTATAAAATAAACTTTTCATTTAAAAGTTTTATCGTCGATTTATAACGTCATTACGTAATTAACATTCAATATAAGAGCTTCACGCGATTTGATTTAAGTACTCGTATTGACTTAGTACGAAAATTTTAAAATTAAATTCAAACAGATCGAGTTATTTAATTTACTTATTTATCTACACATATAAGTCTTCTGGTTATTAGTAATATAATTAGTTATTTATAAATAAACAATTAGTTTTGTTCGAATTAAGGACTAATTATTTTCGTCTTGGCAACACTAATATATATTTCGATATTTTGATTGATAATGTAAATCTAAATATTTTACGAACGTAGTGCAGGGGTAGTGGAGTGTAGTAGAATATAAATAAAAATAAAACGAGAATAAAATATAATATAATTATGTTGTTAATGTCAAAGTCAACAAGTTAGTTCATTGAAATTGTCAAGAGATGGCGCTAGGTGTATCCTGAATCGCGCTATAACTTTTTTTTTTGAAAGTATAAGGTGTATGAGTACTTATAATAAAATTTTGTGTTTCCATGGATTGCATCCATGATCGTGTTTTAAATTAAAATGCTCCTAAGTAGTTTCAAAATAGTTTTTGGGACGTGATCCATATTTACATAATATTTGATTATATTTAAGCGACTTCTAAAAAGGAGTGTTTTCAATTCGACCTTGTATTTATTTTTTTTTTATGTTTGTTCGCCGATTACGCCGCCATTTGGGTACCGATTTTCAATTTTTTTTTGTTTGAAAAGGTATACTTCCAAGGTGGTCCCATTATCTTCAGGTCAGGATCAGATGATGGGATCCTGGAGAAATTGAGGGAACTCCTCAAATATTATAGGCAAGCGTATACC
Source organism: Hypolimnas misippus (assembly GCA_037950945.1). Classification (NCBI taxonomy): domain Eukaryota; kingdom Metazoa; phylum Arthropoda; class Insecta; order Lepidoptera; family Nymphalidae; genus Hypolimnas; species Hypolimnas misippus. The sequence goes on along the minus strand of JBBEEQ010000011.1, from coordinate 8,378,127 downwards.
GATTTAGGTATTTTTGATAGTAACTTATGTTGGAACTGATGATGAAGACCACAAATGGCGTAGATGGGTTAGTCTTATATAGATTTCTATAAGTTTGTACGGAACCCTCGGTGCGCGAGTCCTACTCGCACTTGACCAGTTATTTTAATTAGCAGACAAAATGGCTTGTTTCTAACCATACATAAGAGTTAAAGATGAGAAATTGTCGACCGAATGATTGAACTGAATCATTTTTATAATTAAATATTATCATAAAAAATAATGTTCGAAAATTCGTGATTACTGTTCAGGGTATTGTTAGCAAATAGGACAAGTAAATAAAAATATACTATAAATAATACTCATTTCAATTAAATGTAAAAAAACGTTTAGGGATTTGAGAAAGCTCTCTGTCGTTACATCGGATAAACCGAATAATTATTCAACAAATAATGAATTTGAAATGAAGCAAAAGCATAAACTTTATTTAAATTCATTCCACTTCGATTTCTAAGAAACACAATTATTTTAATTTAAAAGAACAAAAGTACTTTATAGTTGTTTTAATGAAATAAAACATACCGTTCATTATCCAATGTAAATTGAAAATTATTTTTCCTGCTTGAATTATATTAAACTTTATTGATTTTGATCATAAATTTCATGAATTTAACGAAAGCGCGACGTCGACGACGACTTCTTCGACGTGAGTGAAATCGCGAGGGAAAGCTATTATTCTTATAAAATAAACTATGATAATGATCTTAACTTATTGAGCTCAAAAACCCAGTGGATTGAAATCCAGTTTCTTTCATTTTAGTTCCACTAACCATTTTAACACCTTACGGTTTTAATTGAAAAACCCGGGTTTAAATATTCTACTGTAGCCCTATTCTATTCAATTAGATTTTCTCGAATTAACGTTATATATTCACCTCAAAATTTAAGAAAAATTCTTTTCAAAAACTAAAGTGGTAAAAGTAATTTTCAAAAATCACTCAAAAACCTGTCTACTTTGATATTTCGACCTTTATTTTTTTCTTTGTAAAATAAAAAAAATGTTATATTAATCAAACATAAATAAGTCTCCTTTCGTTTCTTGCAGTGTAAGGATTCACGTTCCATATGAAGTCCATACCGTACATCACCATCATGTCGAAAAAGTTCCGATTATAAAAGAAGTGCCCATCGTCAAGGAAGTACCAGTATTCCACGAAGTGCCGGTGGTTAAAACAGTGCCAATAATCAACACTGTCCATGTACCACTCATTAAAACTGTTGCTGTAGAGAAACCAGTTCTCATACCCTACAAGGAACACTTAGGATTTTATCACTGAAGAGCAAATTTTGCCTAATTCCATAGCAAAATTTGTAAAACTTTTAGCCTTCTTCGGCACGTTATTTAGGGAAAACTCAAAGATCCATGTTAACCTCGATATTACTAGATTTATCTTCGATCGGTAATATCGAAGACGAAGCAATATTTCTCCAATTTTTAAAGCAAGAACATAAGCGAACTATTATGGAGGAACAAACTTTAGAAGACTGATCTCTTGTACCTTGATTAACTCTAATGTTTTTATTTTTTTATAAATAAATATTAATAATGTCTTGTTGTTGATGATTTTCATTAAACTATTTAAATACACCCAAAAAACTTCAATTTTTAAAATATAACAAGATTAGTTTTAATGTAAAATATATGAATTTATTATTATTAAAATTAATGAAAAAAAAAACCACCAAAACTTTCAAGTAATACAAAAAAAAATAATTATTAAAATTGCTCTTCATAAAAATCGTTTAAATATATTACCATAGAAAATTTCAAGCATAAGAGAAAAAGTTTCGAACATTACAGCCATTCTAGAAGTGTGCTATAAAAGTTTGATTAGTAAAATTCATAAAGGAAACTACCATCGGGTAATAAAAGCAAAATTTTCCACCTGTCGGCCATTAGCACAAGACTAGTTAACAAAACTGAAACTCAACGACCATAAAACGAATATAATAACTAGCTGTTAATAAAATTAATACATTTATTGGAGCCCCTTAAATCTAATTACTTTGTTAATGGTGATAGTTGATGAAACACTGGTAATTGGTTAATACAGTTTTGGGGTTTTCGTGGAAAATTTACTGTGGTGATTCGTTTTTGTTAAATACAACTTTAATAAACATTAACTGTTCTTGTAATGCAGGACAGAATAATTACGCCAACATTAACCTGTTATAAACAATAGAGAGAAACTAAAAAATAAAATATAATAAAAAATGTACTTACGAGTATGTATTAAGCTTAATGTGATTAATGATCATAATGATATCTTTAGTTCATTGACCTGCATTGAAAATAAAGTTAACTATCACATATATTACGAAAATGAAATTAGTACCCTTAAATTTTAAAACGATTTTATATTATTGTTAACAGAACGTATTAATATGTTATTAGAGACAATATATACAAGCAAAATACTTCCTCAAATTCCCGAACTCGCAGACAACAAAAACGAAATCCGTTGAAACCAAATAAGCCCAAACCCATGAAACAACCTTAACAAAGAAAAATCAATAGGTCATCCTCAGAGACATACACACGTACGATGAAAACAATTTGTCCACTGACGCATGGCATGGTGCAGCACTTCAAAAGTGGCAACACAGCACGTCCCCTGGGAAGCACTCGTCACGCGCCGACTGCCAGAGGTGCGATTATTTATTCAGTAACTAATACTTACACTTGACACACATCACGTTTCTTATAGCCCACCTTTCGATCGACGTGACAGCGGCAAATATATAAAGGATGTAGAGGCACGTATTTTGTACCGGGAAAATTATATCTGCTTATAGGTCAACGGTGTTCGAGTTTCATACCGAAAAGGTTACACAGGTATGTTTAATCTTTTCTGGAACTATTGTTTTTTTTTTTTTTATTTGATTCAAATAATCATAAATGAAAACCTATGAAATTTACAAATCTTAAAAAGTCTAAGGCAAGAATTATACCTGTAAATTTTTCTCTCGTAACTGATATAAAACAATTCTGTAACCTGATTACTGATAGTAAGTTCTTTCAAGTGTAAACGCAATGATAAACAATTTACGTGAATCTTATGTAATTCCGCGAGCAAAACTTTTTCGTTAAGCTTAAAATTTTTCATTTTTTTGTTTAAGCTGCAACTTGATTATCTCACAAAAGCAATTAATTGCAGTACCTATAACAATATAACAATAACACCGTGACAAACTTTGCAAGCAATTATTTAATAAAAAATATTGTTCCCTATCGGTACGAACCAGATGACACCAGTTGAAACCCTTATTAAGTTTTCAAATAGATGGCTATTAGTCCCCATATTTACATTACAATTTAGCAGCGACTCACAAAATAGCATTGCATTTTCGTTAACAGCCAAAACATCAGTGTGAAAGTAGTTTGCACGTAATAGCGAGGCTCATTGTTTGCGCGCGTTATCGCAATTTGCAGCGGGCGGCGATCGGCATGTCGGCCTTTGTGTTCTTGTCAAACCCGAAAGCCATTTATTTTGCACCCATTCGATATTTAAAAATGAAACATGCTCTTTACTCATTACGCTGTACTTTTACCTTTCCGTAATGTATTCATTTTCTGCAGTATTTCGCAAAAATACCGACGCATTTTTCGATAATGCCTTTGATCTTACTCACCTGTTCATTTCGTTGAAACACGGAGAGAAACTACTGATTTTATGGCTATAGTGTAACGATTATATTGAAAAAATATACTTTATTAAATAAATTTTCCGAGCACTTTTAAATCATCAAAACAAACAGTGATTATACATTATACAGATTTACTAAATACAAAGCTACAACTTCTTCTTCTCCTTAATATAACTGATATGAAAATGATTACTGATTTCTAAAAATCATCAACTTACATGTTTATATTTCCTCTCGACATGAACATTCAAAAATTATTTGAACTTGAAACGTTCAAATTATTTTTGAATGCTTAATGCAGAAGTAAAAAAATGGCAAGTTCTAATGAGTAAAACATTTTTGAATAACAAAAGATAAGCGATACGAAACAACACTATAAAAGCTTTTCGTAGCTGTGTAATGCTTTGTTTATATTTCCTCTCGACATGAACATTCAAAAATTATTTGAACTTGAAACGTTCAAATTATTTTTGAATGCTTAATGCAGAAGTAAAAAAATGGCAAGTTCTAATGAGTAAAACATTTTTGAATAACAAAAGATAAGCGATACGAAACAACACTATAAAAGCTTTTCGTAGCTGTGTAATGCTTTGTTTACACAGTCTATCATTTCTGCGGCCCGGTATCAGTCTGTTGGTCCATTGTTCTCTTGTCACTATTTGAATATCGTTATATTTAGTGATGTTCTGCAACTTCAAGTTATTTTTCTAATTTTAAAATTAAAATACTAGGAGACTAATTATGAGAAACCATCGGGGTCAGAATATGCCACATTTTCAGTTAGAATCAGATGTCAAATGCAGCATGTAATAATTATAAATATAAATACGATTCTTAGGCTAGAATTACATTTGTAAGTTTTACTCTCGATATCTAAGCGATCAAATCAAATCAAATCAAAATATGCTTTATTCAAGTAGGCTTTTACAAGCAATTTTGAATCGTCAATACAAAAACAAAAGAAAACTAAACACTAATTAATTAATTAATTAATTTACCACCGGTTCAGAATGTAGATTCTACCGAGAAGAACCGGCAAGAAACTCGATAGTTACTCTTTTTAAAAGTTTTACGATGGGTACATACATTTATGAGTTACAAATATTTTAAATACCCTGTGTGAATCCAGCTTATACTAAATCCAAGCATGTTTATCATCTATATAATCTTGAACAGAATAATATGCTTTAGCTACTAAGGATTTTTAATATGTACTTTAAATTTCTTTTTTGTAAACTGTAACATATAATATATATAAGTATATAAAACAACTCTGTAACCTAGCAACAGAAACAACGTAAGTAATTGAATTATTAGATTTTAAACGTCGTAAGTTATTAAATTAAATTCTTTGAGTAGTAGCTATTAGTTGTGCCAATTATGCACATGTTATTTCGCAAATGTCGCGTGGATAAAACATGATGGAGATTGTTTGGTATGGTCGAGAATCCAACTGTAATTAAATTTGGAAAACACCCTAAAATAGTGAGAATTTATTATAAATCCTTATTACCTAAAACAACAAAAATAATATAACACAGACAGTGACAGACGCGTTGGCGCAATGGTCACTGCAACTGACTGAAGCACTAACGGTCGCGGGTTCGATCCCCGCTCACGGCAAACGTGTGTATTGGCCATACAGATGTTTGTCGTGGTCTGGGTGTTTGTGTTAGTGTTGTGTGTTTCCGGACCCCCGACACAAGGTCATGAGATCTTAATGGGGGCCGTTGAGTGTGATGCGTTATTTATTTATTTATTTAACTAAAACATATATGTATATATTATTATAGAAATACTAATAATTTAATATACACAATCACACGTTTTATTAACAAACTAAAATTATTACATTTACTTTATTTACACAAAATGGAACACATTGACGACGTAAGTAGTTGGGAAAACTCGTCGTCAGCCAATCGCAGTCCACTGCTGGACATAGGCCTCCCCAAGTTTACGCCAAACATCCCGATCCTCCGCAACCCTCATCCAGCCAACTTGGGAAAACTAAGTGCTGTCAAAATAAGGCATTGACAGTAAATTCTTTCAGATGTAATGAGAAATAATTTATGTTAATCTTCATGAAAGTGAGAGCAAAACTTATAAGTATAATTCTAGCCTTATAGATATAACAAATTGTCGAAGTCTCTTTTATTTCAAAATGTAATACACACATTTAGACATTTGTATAAAAAACCTTTGTAAAGGTTAAAGTAAAACAAAATCGCTTCAGGTATACAGTAAATACATATATACTTCTTCTGCAATCTAGAAACCGAAAACCGCGATCACTTACCTCTATACAAGGTAGTATAAAGACACATACGACTAATTGGTGCAATGACTGCAACTGGCTCCAGCACTAACTTCGATATCCGCTCATGACCAATATTTGTATAGACTATTCGGATGTTTGCCTTCGCCAGAGTGTTAGTTTGTGTTGTATTCTCAAAGCCCCAATATATTCCAGTATAAGCTATCAAGGCATGAGTGAAATCGAATGACATGAACGATATTATATAATTGAAGATACTGGAGGTCGCCTATCGGTCGAAATTCGATCATAATTCACTTAAATTATAAGTTTGAACATTATCAAGGTTCTATTGTCAAAGACTTGACATTAAGTAAAGACAAACAATATTAAACTATAATCTATTCCGAATTTCATATATTATATGCATGTGTAGGTGTGCTAGTATGTGTAATGTATTTTTTATGCATAAATAAAAAAAATGTTAGCATTTTACACTTCTTCTCTGTATAAGTTTACGAAATTTTATACATCTCCGGCCGCATATATTCGTAAAAAATTACAAAGATTTTGCTTTACGTATTATTATAGTTATATGTTATTAAGCTCATGTATTTTGGTAACTAGAATGCAGACTTTGGACGACGTTATAAAGCAAGTAGCAACCAGTTAATGACTGATAATGACAGGCGAGAGTATCTTTCGGCCAACGAGATAATTGACGAGCTTATCAAAGTCGGAAATGAATACTGATTTTTAAAGTCAAATAGTATATAACGGTACATATCTATAGATATAAAATATAATTGAATGACATGCATTTAATTCGAAATAAGAATTTCCATACGAATTAATTCGCAAACGGTTAATTTTCACTCAATTAATTCTTTTGTCGATTGAGATACTTGTTACTGCTAATTATCTCGCCCATGAATAAACCTTTGACAACTCGGATAACGTCACGGTTTTAAAATTGAGATGGCAAATTAAAAGCCAATTCGTGAAACGATCGTACGGAACAATGGGGCGGGTACAAATAATTAAATTTATCACTCTGCTTGAATGTGTTTAATGAGCTTATGCGTATATCGCGCTGTTATCAGCGATGATGTTTATCCACGTTATTAACGACAATTTTACTATAAGTTATAATATATGATAGTAATAATACTATTAAACGGTCCTATTATCTATACCAATATATACAATTGAGGAGTTGGTTTGTTTTAATGCGTTATTTCCACGACTATTAGTCACATTAAAATAGTCATTTGAATAAAAACAAGAAAGTTAAAACAAGACGGTGATCTACAGAAAGGAGCAATAACTCGTATCTACGGCCTCGCATGGTATACGTATTAAAACTTACTACTTTCTACGTACTAATATTTGAACTCAAGATTTCGTTAACTTAAGATCTCGATTTTTTTAAACATTATCTTTTGACAATTAATCACACACCAATTGCCCTTCTGAAATAATGCACTTACATGCATTCGACGCTTGATTTTTATTTTTAATGATTGAACAGCAAAACGATTACAGTGAAATTTGTCAAATAGTCCCTAGATATGTCAGAAAACTTTCTTAATAATAATGACAATGGGATCTGCATGCTTATGTATGAAAATAACTTTTACTGTGATTTTTAAACCTCTTTAATTGAGAAATGATTTCTTGATTTTAATTCACTCAATAATTCAGTAGCCTATATAAGTGAGAAAATGTAAGGTTTGGAAATGTCACAACACAGTTTCACAAATATTTGAACTATAATTATATTATATAACCTTCCTTAGCTCTATATAACAACTGGTATAAAACTCACCTATTTAGGAAACTGAGTAAATGAAATACCCTTTTATGAGTGATAAAAAATCTTTCGTCCCTTAAGATTCCAGTTTGCAAGTTTCACTGTATTTAAATTCGATTTACAATCTATCAAAATATCGTGTAACCAAAAAACAAACCTTTAAGTCGAATAAAGAACATCCATTATGGAAATTGGATTAAAAATATAAATTACCTCGTCAACTTAAAACTATTCCGGACTTTCTTACTGACCCAAAAATGTATGGCATACTAATTTATGAAGTAACATTTATACTATAATTACACACAAAGTATGCTAATGCTTGTTTATTAATATTCGAGTACCGTAAGAAGCAAGAGCTAAATTATTAATGGTGAGAAAGCATGCAACGTGTGTTGAACAGCGTTACTTTATAGAATGTTTCTAATTAAATCTACACTAAATAGACGAAATGTATGTGTTTTTTGAGCTACCTAGTAAGGACCTACATATCTATTGAGAATAATAATAACAATGAGGTCTGCATGCTTATGTAAAGATAAGCTAGGCTAAATAATATCACGCTATAACGAAAATATCTGAGTAGAAATTACAATCTGCAGGGGTAGATTCTAACCGTTGCTCACTGAATACAGCCTGTACACGGGCTGGCACGAGCAGGGAAAATGGTACTCATACAGAAATTCGGCGTGAAGTAGCAAATATAGCTATTTCTTACTGTTAATAAATAAATAACGCATCACACTCAACGGCCCCCATTAAGATCTCATGACCTTGTGTCGGAGGTCCTGAAACACTCACAACACTAACACAAACACCCAGACCACGACAAACATCTGTATGTCTAACACACACGTTTGCCGTGAGCAGGGATCAAACCCGCGACTGTTAGGGCTTTAGTCAGTTGCAGTGACCATTGCGCCAACGCGTCTCTCAACTGTTAATCTTGTCCAATTCCTTAAATCCTATTTCTCTTCATGTCTCGTTCCATTGTAAGGTGGTAATATATTTCATATTTAACGCTATCGATATTAAACAAGTAATTAATTAAAAAAATAAAAACCCTATTACGTAACAAGACTATAGAAAATCGATCCTAATCAATTTTAAATCGTTGTGGATTCTAAACGGTAGTTCTGATTGAAAAATGATACCTTAAATGATTTTTAACAAAGTTCGTTGATTTTCACTTTTTTTTTTTCACATTATGGCGTCCAAAGCGGCCATTTTGATTTCTATTTTATATTTCTATGACATTCGCGTTATTATGTTATCATATTCGCGTAGTCGGATAAAAAACATTTCCGGGTAAAACCGCATTATTATCTGGGTAAAACTACTGTACACACATTACTAATAAGTACTAATAAATGTAGAATTATATCGAATTAATGTTTGTAAAGTTTAATAAATATTTCATTCAATATGAGTTACAAATTAGTAGAATTTGTATTCCAATATCAGTTAATTTTAATGCCTTTGCATCCTTTACAAAAGCCTTTTACGTTCATAATAAGCGATAATGTGGCAATCAGCTCATCGCTGTGTTATGTTTAAAATTATAATGAAGTTATATACGATTTTGTAAAATATATTTCTGTTTTACTTATCTTTGACATTATTAAATCAGATCATACGATTTTGTGTGTGTTATTGTGAATTAATCACCCTGAATTTTATTTTATTCTATAAAATAAGACGTCAAGTCGCGAAAGAGTATCGGCGTATTTATTATTTACAGGTGCTGGTATAAGCGTTTTGAATAAATAACAAAGTGTAAAATTCTTTTAAGTTTCCCTTCTTCCGCGGACTTTCATGGTATTTAGACGTCTTTTCTGTGTTAATTAATATTAAAATCTAAATAAATTAAAATTGATATATTTTGCTAAAGTACCAGGACTGCATAAGTGTTATAACGCGTTACTACGATCATATTTGTATGGAACATCGTATTGTATTGTTCCGCGGAGGGCCTAATAGCTGCGACACAGTTTAATAACTAATGCAGTTATTATGGTCACATTTGTCCTACTATTGTAATTTTTACTTGTTCCTAATAAAATATATATATATATTTTTTATTTATTTTAAATGTGTTCTCTTACCGGGAATGCAACGATATAATTTAAGAATCTAAGATTTCCTTTCGAGCATTACGTTACATTACTGACTCATTGGCTGACGAGCATTCTCCTATAATTTATCAATCTCAAAAAGCAGTCAACAGTTGAATCAGTTGTTTTTAAAATGATATCGTGTTGATGATGTTACACATTGTATCACGGATGTTATATATTATCATATATATTATCATTACAGATTGTTATGCTCAATTGTCCTCACTCACTACAGTAATTCCCGAACCTAAACTATTACAATATTAATCAATATTCCCGGTGCAGGAACATTTTAAATATTTAATCACAAAAAAATTTAACATATTCTTGGTATTATTCAATATATCAATCAAGCTCTAAATTAATACAAAAAATAAAATAAGGATTATTTTTTACAAAACATTGTAGACCTCATCTAAGCCACTGCATCTGGGTAAAGTTCCCAAAATACTGGCAGCATTACCCCGTTGAATAACCAAGCTGATCCTTTGACCGAGGTAGCTGCCAGCTCTTGGGTCCCCAGTTGACTCCCAAAGCTTTGAGAGGTCTTTAAAGAGAACGAGCGTCTAGGCCTCACGGACCAAGAGAATTTTAAATTGAATTAAAATTCTTGAAAAATTCGAATTAATACTTACGTTTCAAGGATAACGAACTTAATAACATCGCGGATGATTATGAATCTAAACGCCACATATTTATTTTAAACCGTGTTAATTTTAAATACTTTTTAATTCTAAAATATAAGGCGATGAACAGAGACAACACGAGAAATAATGGAAATTTACGTAGCATTTAAGGCATCATTAGATTAAAAAATTCAAAATTCATGAAACCGTTCAGCTTTAGGCGATAACAAAAATATGGAGCAAATGCACACGACTCCAAACTCTATCATAGCAAAGACTCATATTCCACTAAAAATCAATTGACAGTTGCAAATTTCATCAGAACGCTATTAGTATCTAACTCTAAACAAATATCTCAATCAGTAATGGTATAGGAAATAGCTACAGCGGAGTTTGCAAGGGAAATTTAACGTTTGTTCCTAGCCAGTCGTTCCTCGACAGTTTGTTTGAAGTTTGACTTCGGCCGCCGTGCCTTTGTATTGGCCGTCTTATTCGATAATCGAATACTAAGTTGTGTGTACAGTTATCCTTGTCGATACTGCAGTCGTGAGTTATGTTTGAGCCTGCTATTAGAACTAGACATTTAAGTCACGAAGTAGCTAACATGTGATATGATCCATGGGATATTCGTTAAAAACTATCGCTAGCAAAATAAGCAACATTCAGACATTTTGAATAATATTTTTTTGTGCAGAGAAAGGTCATTTAACTGTATAAATGTGGCATTATTTGATAACAGTAAAAAACGGGAAATCCACAGAACTTCTTCGTTTCAAATGTGATTATCACTGTTTTATATAAGTCTGCTAGCAACTCTATAATTCATTTCTTTTTATTCCGGTAAAAAATATGCACCAGTATTTATTTTATCTCTCAACTTATTTAACTTTGGGCTGTCAGAAGCTTTGGATCTGACTTCTGTATCAAACAACGAATTTTCTAGAATCAATATTTCGCGAAAACACCAAACACTTGCAATTTTATTATTATACTTGCTTTGCCCTGTGGTTTCACGCGTGATAATTTAAGGAAAAATTAAATTTATGTAATATTTACCTTCTATTTAAATCGGATATTGCTCACTTACTCTGTTTTCGCGTGTTTCACTTTTGTTTTTGATTAATCCTCTTTTTATTTATAAATTCAAATGAATCAAATTAAATAGTAGCCTGATTTCCTACTTATAGCAGTAACTATCTGTGAGTGAAAGCCTCATCAATTTCGTTCTAGCCGTCAAGATTGTTCTAGCCAAAACAAAGAGACAGAATTTAAAAAATTGTGATTTTTATGTTAGTTTCTATATACTTTCTTTTGCATTTTGTTAATAGCTTTTAATTTGAAACTTCAAATTAAATAAATAATAAAAAACAAACTGACAAAAATACAAACAGGCAAAAATTACAACATTGAAAAAAGTAAATTACATTCAACATTTATTATAAAATATATATGTAATTTTTATATCCTCTGATTTATGTATAACAAAGACTTTCCTAGAAATATTCTTCCGGATTCCATAAACAAAGTTAATTTATGTCTCATAATGGAGTCCACAGCACGAGCTAATTAATTGTACCAACTTATTGCATAGTCATCGTAGCTCTTTTCCCATTTGTTTCAGCTATCAGGGAAAGATCAATTAGTGAGATTAGTTGCCTCCTTTAAAGATTATGTAATTGGACGAAGATTGAGAGCTAAGGGTGAAGTGTCGAAACGTATAGTATCTTGCATTCTTGCTGTAGCCTGCGGGCGTTGGGGGAATCGCTCGAATCATTACGCTTAGCTTTCAAATGAATGTCGACGGCAAAACCCTTGGGGATTGAATACATAACATCTAACTACATATATATAATATTTTTAATATTATTATTAACACTTAATGTGAGCGTTTCGTTTACATTATTAGAAGGTTGTGTTATAGTTCACGTCTTTTGTCCAGGGATCATTTAATGAAAGTCCAATACCTTTATTCACATAAAAAACTACAACCATATCGAATTTTGTTGACGTTTTGTGATTTATTGATGTGTAGTGATAAATTATATTGATATTATTGGGGCTATTTCGATAAACTTTGTTCCCTAAGTGTAATCTTATATAAAATATGTCATGTAAACACACCCGGTTACGGGTATATCATAATATTGATTGATTTCTCGTTATATACTAAATTAAAACTCTTATTATTATTATACCGACAATGTACTATTGACTATTCGTATGAGTACCGTGCTCTTAAAACATAAGCATAGCTTGTTATTATATTCATATCTACATGTATTCACCATTCTGGAACGATCAACTAATCGCATCTTTTCCTATATTATAAAGAGGAAAGTTGATTGTTTGTTTATTTGCATTGAATAAGCTCCGAAACTATTTGAGAACATATTTTTGCGTTGATTAGCCCGTTTATTGAAGAAATTTATAAGCTATATTACATCACGCTGCGACTTATGGGAGCGGAGTGATAATCATAAACGTGAGTGAAACCGCGAGGGGCAGAATTTTAAGAATTGAGAGAAAGAGGAAAAATAAATTGATATTTATTTCTTTATCCATATACTTAACATTACAGCGCACTCAATCCTCATAATAATAATACTTGAGCGCAAATCCGTAAATGATTATTCTTCTTACTAGTCACTTAATGACTCTTATTGTTAGCTAAATGAAAATCTCTTTAATAAAATCTTTTTCTTATTTGTAATACCAGTTATTAGGGTTTGTATTTATCATTCATTATAACTGAATTAATTTGCTGAATACAAAAATAAACGGGGTATAATAGGTATCAAAATCTTGTTCGTACTTAAGTCTCCTTTAGATTATACAAAAACGACTGAATTTCAAGTTTAATTTAATTTACTGAGACTAAGAATAACTAATTTAGGCGCCATTTGGAAAAATAAGAGCTCTGTGGTAAAAAAATTGTTTATGATTTCAGTTAAGATGAAGTGACGGCAAATCTAAACATAATATTGTGAAGCTGAAAAGATTTCTTCTTTGAATTTATTTCAGAAAGTAAAAGTCCAATGTAAGGAATATTTTACTGTTACATAGTTTTATTCGGAAAGTGTATAGTTTATATGAAACTAGTTGGTCCAGGCGACTTCATCTAAACATTTTCATCCCCTAGGTCGTTTTACTTTTATGTCTATTTCCTTTTCTCATATCCAATTTATCTCCATTATAAAATTTATCGGTTTCGGGGTTTGAACGTGAAAACGTACCACTTAGATAATAAGCGTTTAGTATGAATTATTCGACTTATATAATGATCAAAGCAGCTGGTACATTCAGACAGTTGATTTCTAATTTTTGTACTAAAACGAAAAAATTCAACTGACAAAATGTATCTCATTATGATAGCGAAAACTGTCTTTAAACCTAAGAATTGAATTGAATTGTCATCGTAATCGTACGAACGGTAAAACAGCGCATAAGATACGTACAAACAAATAATAGAGCCTAACTGTAGTCCACTGACTACATTTCGTACACGGGCTGTCTCGATCGGATCAGTATCTCACTATCTAGATCGGTGTGAAGTGGCTAGTATACATAGTTATGTTTTTTCTGCTGAGAGACAACCGTACTTAGTACCTATTCTCTGTCATACCTTATTTTTTTTTAAGCTAAGAACGCATCTGTGGCGTCTCTTGTGCTGCAAATGTTCAAGGCAGTGGTGATCACTTAACTCCAAATGTCCCATCTGCTTGTTTGTTAGCTATTAAAAAATATATGAAACATTTTACAGTTACAAGAAGAAATAAACATCGTAAAACCGAAGGCCGAAAACCAAAGCGATGGTCTAATTTGGCGTATTTAACTGTTATCTCCAGAGCGATAGCGTTTTGTAGTTATTAGCGTAACAAAATTGTGGACGATTTTTCTCCTTTAAATGTATTTAGCCGATTGTATCTTTAACTAACAAAAAAATGGCGTTTTACCTCTGTAATGGCGAACGCAAACTCGACCTTGGGCTTGTAATGACGTTACAAAGGGAATAATTTATCTTTTCTTTTTGTTTATGATGGCACTACGTCTTTACAAATTGGGCGGAATATTCTATTTTCATGGTTGAATTAGTTATTATAGCTATGTTTTATGGAACTTTGTTGCTATCGAAATATAATAACTTTTCAACTGACTTCAAAAAGGAAGAGATTTTCAATTTGTAATGTGTTTTTTTAGCATTTGTTACCTCAGGACTCCGTGACTTGTTTACCAATTTTGAAAATTCTCTTTTTTATTTGATAGAGTATACTTTCAGATTAGCCCCATATCTTATTAAAATCGATTAATAGTTTTATTTTAAAATCGAATTACTTAACTAATATAAGATTAGTGTCGTTAACGCTAACGAAATTGCAATTTCAATTTGAAATTGTTTTGTTTTGTCATTATTCTGAATTATTCTGTCATTATTCCGTCATGATTTTGAAGTCGGTTACATTTTTTTATAAAACGCATAATTATAGTTAAAACCACCATTATTTAGAGCAATAAGAACACAAGTTGATTTAACGTAGATTAATTATTTATTGTTAATTTATTTGAGAAAATATAAGATATGCAATTTCTATAATGCCAGTTATATCTTGTACGAATGCATAAAAACATTCCAGCGCTAGGACCACTCACACTTCACTGCTTTTTGTCTTACTAAATTTGTATTAAATTATTATTTACCTATCAGCACAGAATTGTAAATGTTACATTATCTCCTTTATTAGAGCATTACGTAACGAAGCAGTTTCTCTACAAGTAGCCAAGAAAAGTATTCAATAGTTAATCAATTACGACCCGTAGCCAATGAAAACAAGCCACGTAAACAACACATGGCTGTCAACAAGCGCAATAGTGTATGAAGGGCGCGGCAGAGGCGTGCCTCCCTTCCGTAAAAATGAGAACAAATTGTACAATTACAAATAAAAAGTATATTACGACGTTTAGAATGATAAAGTATGGCAATCATCGTTTCATGTTTGTTAATGACGATTTCATTAATTTTATTTTTCGACCGTCTTTTAAAAAAGGAGATGTTCTGTGTTGGTAGTTAGGTACTTCAGAATTCCGTAATTTATTAACTGACTTAAAAATTATATTTTTATTAAAAAGGATATACTTTAGGTCTGTCTCATAGAATTTTCATTAAAGTCCGTAGCTTTGGTTTATAATCAAAATAAAAGGATCGCAAACGTGATGTTACCTTCCTTTATAAACGGGCTATGCAACACAATAAGATTTTTTCCAATCGCATCAATACTTTCAGTAAATACCCTCTACATACAAACTTAGAAACAAATTTTACCTCTTTATAATATTAAGTATAGATGACATGATCCGAGTATGTACTTTGTATACTAGATGTATTCTAGACACATCAAAGTCAAAGCTAAATATACCACTAATGGGAAAGGTCTCCTACTGTCAATTAGATGGTGGAAAAAGCGGTTGGAATCTTAAAACGATTTCTTTAAAAGTAAATTTAGAACCTAAAGGCTGGGCACTTGCTTGGATTGAATTTGACCTCTTGACCTTTGACTAAGTATACGCATTTTATCCGTAGGCAACCGCTAAAATAATCAACACTTATTTTAGACTTACCGATTTTCTTTCCCCACTTTTTTCAACCATTCCTCCACTTCTCTCCTATAACTTAGTTTTTAGTTTTATTTTATACAATATTAAGTACTTTAAGTATTTTCAGATAACACTTTAAATGACCATTGTGGTAGTTAGAGTCAGCTGGCGATAACTTATGCCATAACCTACTAATACAAGATCAAATGGAAAATTTAAAAAAATGACACCATGAGAGCAAAAAACCTTCAAAACCCACAATATAAGATATATTATAAACCAAATAACCAGAGATATACATCAACCAAAGAACCATTTCGATCACATGAGCTTTAAAACAGAAAAAAAATCCGCATCAAAATTAATCTATTCGCTTGGGAACTACGGTGCTATAGACAGACACATAGATACACAGAAACCGCAGAACACACGCAGATACCTACGTACGTTAATTTATTAACACCCCTTTTTTGAGTCGCCTTTTAAAACGAAACTTCTTAATTCGGTTTAAGGCAAACCTAGTTTCATTTTTTTTTTTATTTGTATGATTATACTTTTAGAATGTTTCTATAAAAATTTGAAAAAAAAACCACTTGAAAACTATTCAAACTGGAAAGCGGAACTTTTCGATGGATGACAGTAAATCTCTACCAATAGCGCAATAATGAAGACTACAATACTAATTTATAATTACTGATTACTGAATACACACTTCAACTGAGACCAATAATTATTAAGAGCCTTATTATAATTTACCGGTTCAATTAAACTTCGTTAGATTTTCGTTTAAAATTTATCATCAAACTATATTTTAAATTTTATTCCAATATACAAAGGCTGTAGATGCTTATACTTTAAAATAAAGTCATTATTTTATCGCATTCGAATCTCATTATGCACTATTCTTTAGGCATAACAAAGAACGACCTTGAACTTTTAAATTGAGGCGTATTTTAAAAATGTAATAACACAATTTCATGCCCCCGTGACGAGAAGTGCCATTGAAAGCACTAGAACAAAAACTCATGGATCCGATTTAATGAACCCCTTCTTATAGTTAAAAACAGTTATAACAATATTTTTTATTTATTATTATTATGCATTATGATTGTTATTTGATGTGAAAAAAAGAATCGCGATCGCCACGTGGATGAGTCAAGATTTTAATCGAAGTTGCGGTGTCAAATTTAAGCGGTATTTGTTTCCTACGACTAAAAAATAGGGATGTTATAAGTTTAACGTATGTGTCTGTGTATCTGTGTGTCTGACTGGCATCGTGTCTCTAACGAATTTCCCAATTTTGATTCGGTTTTTTTATTTGAAAGCTGATGTAATCAAATTGATTCTGTACAGGTTGGTACAGTGGTCAATAAACCTGACTGCAATGCTTACAATCTTGGGTTCGATCTCCACTCGTGAAAAATAATCATTATAGGCTGTAGAAATGTTTATCATGATCTGGGTTCTTGTATTTGTGTGTATTTGTTTTTAACGGAACACACACCCAAAACAAGACCAAGCTATTTTTATAGAAGACTTTTAATGTGAAGTGTTTATTTACGATTTATTATTATTACTAATTAAGTAGCGAGTACACATAGTAAGCTAAACTACATATCTCTAAATAAATTCTATTTCTACGAACTCTCATGAGTACAGTGTAGAAAATAATTAACTATGAAGCCGATTTCTTCTTCTTAAAAATCTGCGAGACGTTATTGGCTGTTGCTTTATTTTTTACGTTATATTAATTTAAAATTAAGTAACAATTTTAGTAGAGCAATCGGATTAAAACATACATGCTACTTTATTTCCGTAATCAAAAGGCCGGGCCGACCATTTACTTTTAGTGCTCCCAAAAAGAAATCATAAAAATTTTTAATTAAGTCAATTTATTTCATTTATTACATTTAACTCAAGCACGCATATATAATTAATCATGGAAACTTGCAAATTATTCATTTTAAAAATTTCAGGTCAACCTCTAGCGTTTGAGTACAAAATATTAACTAAACCAATGGCCATTATTCATTAAAATTATAACAAAATAATTACTTAAAAGTTTCATATAAACTAACGCAGGTATAAAGGATTAAATTGTTAACAATTCCACACATTTTTAATACTCGCAAAACGAAAGAAACTAAGTACATTATCAAGTTTTCTATTATTCATTTAATTTTCTATAAAAGTACTGAAAGACTATCACGATCCATTGCGTGACGTATTAAGTTCGCGGCTAAGTTAAAGTGTTACTGAAGTAATAATATTAATTAAAAGCACATTGTTCAACGAGATTTTAACCTAGACGTGATGTTATCAGGGTGACATTGTTTTATTTAAATGTATATTACATATAAATTAGTAGTCACACTGCTTAGATGACAATCAAAAGCCTATAAAGTCACGGTATAATTTCAAACAAGATGGTATTATGCTCGCGCTATACCACATGTTTAATAAATACAAAATCTCAATGAAATAAACTTTATTATACACCGAAGATACGAGAAGATTCGAAAGTTTTTTAAAAATCCCATTTGAATAAAGTATATTTTGAGTTACCGAAATTACTACTAGTAGTAACTTTATAAAAAAGCAACCGGCTGTAAAAGTAATATACGTAATCTCGTTTATTTGGCTAAAATATTTATTCCAATCATTTTAATTTCTAAAACCAACCAAAATCAAAAATCAATTTTTGATTTTAAGTTCTATGAAACAAATCTTAAACTATTTCAAAAAAAATAAGATACAGTTCAGAAATCAAGGAGTTCTAAGATAACAAATATAAAAATAAATTATAAAATGAACTTACAATTGGAATTGAAAACCTTCTTTTTCAGATAGAACTTTCTACAATAAAGAAGATAATATAAACAAGACCTTAAAATTCAATACTAATAGATTTAGAACGCGAAACACACTTAATACTGTTAAGTTATCTCTGGGGTTCTAGTTACTAGTTTATTCGTAATTATGAATATATTTCTGAGAGTAACGACGAGCAATCTATCCTATAGAGAGGGAGGGTGCGTACTGCCGATATATAATAATAACTAACTGATCAACGAGCTACCATAGACAAAATACAGTATTATTTACTTTAATGATATATTCCTAACATCCCCCTTTTTCACTACTTTCCCTACACAATTGAGACTGAGACACCTGACTACTTATATTCACTGAGAGAGAGCACTATGTTAACTGCACGACGATCCTACACGAACTGAGCCCGACCTCCTTTGTTTCAAGCTAACTATGTATTGCAATGCTGCGAACAACTTTTTTTTTTTTTTTTATGGCTCTAAAGTAAAAACAATGGACGTTTACGAATTACTTATTTATTTCCGAAACAATTATCTAACAACTCTTTGACATTACTTATGATTTTGCTCAACTTAACCTATATCCCTTTCAATGCTAATCAACTGTACATTTTTTAAAAACACATAATAATTCATCAATCAACTGAATATAAAATTTAAAGTAAAACTTAAAACTATAAAGCATGATTTTTTGCTTTTATATATCTTTTCTTTATTATTATTATTATTATTTCTTTTTTAGTGTTTTTTCTTTTAAAATAGATATTTTCTTTTTCTATTTATTTATTTATTTATTATTCTTTCTCTTTTTCATGTATACATTCTTTTCTTTTCCCTTTTTTTTTTTTTAAATCTTAAATTATTACATTATTTGCTACATATTTCTACTAAACATAATTATCATTAAAATATGTCTTATATTTTTTACTAATCTACCTGACTTGTTACATATTGATTACAATTTGTCTGGTTCTGTACCTGTACCTCCTGTCTATATTCTGATATTATAATGAAAGCAAAACGTTTCTTTTTTTTTTTAATTATATTAAATTATTTGAAATTTAAGCTTTATATTGATATGAAAGTAAATCTTGATACTCTGTGTTGTGGTCATATCCCTTATGGATTTAAATTTTTCAGGATAAACCACCTTTATACTATTCTTATTAAAAATGTATCCTAAATAAAACTAACAAACAGACCAGAATCATGAAAACGCATCTAAATGTGATAAATAAGTTGAACCTATCAATTTTGACCCTATATCATCAATGTTTTCTCATTAAAACATTTTTATTCTAATCTGGGCTTTCTATGAACCCTTCGGTTCTCCCGAACCATTATATCAAAAATGTAGCCACTCACCGACTCTGTAAGCTTCTTAACTGGTTCTATCACCTTTATTTTCACCATGCGATTCAATTCATTGCGGAGTCCCATCAGGCAACGCGAATGTGACTCTCCGTGGTGGGTCAGCACACGGAGCAGCCTCTGGTTCTATTTTAGCTGGCAGACAGGAGGTAGGATACCAAGACCTTTGAATACAGACTATTATAAATTAATTATACTTTGACATGAATCCTTAGATTCAACGCTATACATTCTTTGTAAAATATTATATTTCTCACAAGTCAGTAGACCTAGTACCGTTTCACAGTGGTTTTTTGTTATTACAATTCTCAACTTCTCGTTATACTTATTATCAAATTTACATAATATTTCACATGTACCCATAATGGGTATTCTATGACCACTGAAACCAAATATGTTTATATTTAAATTATTATTTATCATGAATTTAGATATATTTAACTTTTTAAATGTTTCAAAAGACATTACATTAATATCAGCCCCTGTGTCTAATATGCAATTAACATTTACATTATTTATTATGATATCAAATTGCCATCCCCTCATTGAGTTATTTACTATATTAATTTTACTTTTAATAATAGACTACTTTAATATAAAATTTTCACTATTATCTTGTATATTTTCAATACTATCTTGACAATTCTTTATATTGTACACATTTCTATTTTTAAAACAACATCTATAATAATGTCCAAGTTTCTTACATAACCTGCATCTTGCTTCAGCCGCTGGGCATTTGAATCCATGTTGTCTGCCACACTTTTGACACGCTGTCCTCGAATGTGTTTTGCTTACATACCTTCCTCCAGTAGTGTGCTCTCTGCTCGGGTTCCTCTCAATGTAATAATGATGATTTTTTTCTTCATTTAACCCTCTGTAGTCGTTTCTGCTTGGAGACCATATTCTTTGTTGACGCAGTTGTTGACTGGTATCCCTATTATACCTATTCACTCTTTTCCCTTTAACAATAAACACATTTTCTTCTACCTGGTCACTCTCCGACGTCGTTGAAGTGTTTCTATTGATTTTCTCTGCGTCCTGTTGTGCTAATATAGCCATTTTTGCTATTTCTATCGCCCTGTCTAGCGATATATTTGGTTCCAGAAGCAGCCTTTGCCTTATATGAGATAAATTTGTACTCATATTTGCTATAAAAACGTCTCTAACTAACGATTCCCTCAGCTCTTTAAATTCACAGTTTAGACTAAGATTTTCTAAACTTGTAATGAAGTCGTTAACACTTTCATTATCCTTTTGTTTTAGTGAAAAGAAACTATATCTAACCATCGTTAGGTTTTTTCTCGGCTCGAAGTACTTATTAAACTTTTCAATTAACTGAGACAAACTAATCTCGTCAATATTAACATTGAACGAATTAAAAATATCCACGCATTTCTCCCCCATCGAATGTAACATTAATGCAACTTTTCTTTTCTCATCTTCTTTATGTAAATTAGACGCTAATATATATAATTCGAACTGTTGAAGCCACGATTTCCATTTAACACTATCGTTTTTTGAATTTAAGCGCAACTGCGGTATCAATGTTATTGTTGACATATTTAAATTTTCGTCCGCCATCTTGTTTGTTGTGTTACACGAAGAAAAAAGTTCTCAGATTTAAAGTTATTTTTAAAATTATTATTTAAAGTACTTACGATTTTAAAAACTATTTAAATTACACATACACGCACTTCTGACACCATGTTAAGTTATCTCTGGGGTTCTAGTTACTAGTTTATTCGTAATTATGAATATATTTCTGAGAGTAACGACGAGCAATCTATCCTATAGAGAGGGAGGGTGCGTACTGCCGATATATAATAATAACTAACTGATCAACGAGCTACCATAGACAAAATACAGTATTATTTACTTTAATGATATATTCCTAACAAATACTTTTATACTCTTATATGTTAAATAGAAAGTAACATGACAAAGTCGGCTCAAATCATGTTACCTTTACAAGTCACTAAAGAATTTATCCAAACATTTTGTATAGAACAATACGGATAGATTGTCTTTAAAATATCAAGGAGAACATAATCAGCTTTGGATCGTATAGTCTTACGTGTCAAATTAAGCTATAGAGAGCAACAGACAGGACAGGGCTCAGGAGATCCGGAACTGCGCTTCACTATTGATATTACTCAGGGAAACTTGAAATTAAGTGAAGACGTTCGAATAATCGTTGTAGCTAGGTCTTCATGTTTTGTACGAGCATACATTTTAATGAGCACATAAATTGAAACTCAAACTTTTCCTTTTTCCGTTTTTAAAGATATGGCACCGCAGCCAAATTGATAACGATGATGAGAAATGATATTTATAACTGATATTGGAAATGTTGAAAATGTATTGTTACTTGTGCTCTTAGAAAACTGAAAATGTATTACTTATTTCCTTATATTATATTTTAGTTTTGAAATACGTAACTTTATGGGTCCTCACGAAGTTTTCTTCATGGGTAATCTTATACGGGTTTAATCTTAATATATATAACTTAAAAGTGACGGACTGACGTAGTGATCTATCAACGCACAGTCCAAACCACTGGACGGATCGGGCAGCAATTTGGCATGCAGGTAGATGTTATGACGTAGGCATCCGTTGAGAAAGGATTTTGATTAATTCTATCCACAAGAGGATAAAACAGGGGAAGAAAGTTTTGTATGAAACTTTGTCAATTTAAAACCGATCGGGCTGAGACTTTGCATGCATAAAGCTACCATGACGAAGGTATCACGAATCGCAGACGAAGTCGCGAGCATCAGCTAGTGTGACAATAAAAAGTCAATGTATATGATCAAGGTAGACCAATTGAGCACTTATATACACAAAAACCTAATAATCCACCGAAAGTACTAAGACCTGTAAATAATCTACATTAAACCCAGCCATACAGGGTAGCATGACAAATAATGCTCCATAACCTACGCTTCCATTTTTATAAAATCAATTGACCACACCTCGATATCGGTCAACGGTTTTCGATCGAACGTTCTAGACCGAAAACTAACACCGTTATGGTGTAAAGGCTCCGAGCTGAGCTTACATTGCAAACAATTAAGTAAACCCAGTTAACTAACTAACGAGCCAAGTAAATGTAAACTTGGTCTAATAAATAATTGGTATACAAGTGGCGATAAGTTTGAATTCAGCGGCTTCTTAGTTTCATCAAATGAGTTAAGTGTAACAGTTCGTGTATGTATTCCGCGTTTAACACGTAGATTATTATAGATGGCAAACTTTATGTTTGAGAGTCTAAGAGGATAATATTTTTCGATTGTATATATGGATGCTCATAATCAATAATGTGTCAACCCACAAAAAGTCCAATTCGAAGATAATCATGTATTAAAATAATGTGTAACGTATTAAACATTATTCAAAGAACTTTAAAATAACCTAAACAAAATAAGTACGGAAAAAAGTTTCTTAATTTATTGTTTCGATTATTATTGAAGTGTGTTACATTTTTGTAATATACAATAACGTTATATATGTATTTGAAAAGTTATTACTAGATAAATCATTTTATTATACGAATCTGGTTTTAATTTATTATTAATTTTATCAAAGAAGAAACGAAAACATTGATACATAGGTCTTCAAACACATATATTGAGAATAGGTTTGACATGCTTAGACGACATTTTCTCTTAAGTAAGTCCCTTTGGCTTGACATAGTATTACTTATTAGCGTCTGTATGTACCTATGGTGATTTGTAGTTTGTTAGTTTAGTTGCATTTTTTATTTATCCTATGCTACCTATTTATCATTGCGACTTTTATTTAATGTTATAAATCAGCTATTTTCTTACAATTATATATAGTTTTTTCTATTTAGTTTTCCACGATATAAGTCTTGCAAAAAAAACATAAAAACAACTTGAAACAATTTTAAATCAAAAGTTCGAAATGTTCCTTTCTTCCATAACAAAGGTTTCACAAAAACTCTAAATTTACATTTAAAAACAAATTGTATTAAAAAAGAAAAAGAGTAAAAAAACGAATAACTCCTTCTTGTGCTATCGTCAATCTCAAGCAGGGAACGAAGTTGGTAAATCCACGCTTCGTATAAGATTCAGATGAGCCATAGTTTCTCATAAAACAGTTTTAAGCTTGAAGAATATATGATTTAAATTTTATACTTTAGAATAACCTTGCTCGAAACAGAAAGTTTCTTAGATTGAAATTTGATTAATAGATAAAACTCTTCAAGGATTGTCGTAAATAGTAATTACGCTTTACGTCATATGCATGTCTTTAAGTAATTTAATTTGATATTTTATTAATATTTTATAAGAGTTTTCTTTGATAATTATAAAGAAAATTCTTTTCATACATCCACCGTTTAAAGTCTAAACTAAACCTTTTTTTTTCGAAATCGTTAAGACCCTCTTAACATTATGAATATTCAAATTACGATTTTAATGTTGGCGACTAACGGTAAACGAGACTCAGTAATTGTGAGGGGTGTTTTTAAAAAAAAATGTAAAACAATTGGAAACAATCCCAAATGTAAATAATACGAGTACAATATTCCAGGCGTAGAGAATAGAGAACTCTTTTAAACTGAATACCGTCAAGTGGCGTTGAGTACTTCAAAGTATAAAACTGTCTAGGGCTACTGCGCGCTGACAATAGTATTTGAAATTATTAGATATTTCAACGACACTTATGGTAACAATCAATGTTAACATTTATATTTTTAGCGCTTTACCCACCATATACCATAACCCACAGTGCATATAATGCACAATATATATACTATTCTTCTTTACTTGCCTTATTTAGCAAAGAAATATGGCGTATGTCTAGCCACACATAAAAGTTAGATAAGAAATAACGATTGAATGAGTGAACTGAATCATTTTCTATAATACAAAATTATAATGAAAAAAACGTTTGAAAATTCGTGATTTTCGTTCGGGGTATTGTTACCAAATAAGGACAAGTAAATAAAAATAGAATATAAATGATATACATATATATATATGATAGACACGTTGGCGCAGTGGTCACTGCAACTGACTGTAGCGCTAACGGTCGCGGGTTCGATCCCCGCTCACGGAAAATGTCTGTATTGGCCATACGGATGTTTGTCGTTGTCTGGGTGTTTGTGTTTGTGTTGTGTATGTTTCCGGACCCCCGACACAAGGTCACGAGATCTTAATGGGGGCCGTTGAGTGTGATGTGTTTATAAATAAAATGCGTTTGTTCAAAGTAATAATTTTATTTGCAAAATAATTTATCAGAATATCACTTTAAATGTTTTTATATTCAACAATTAGCGTTCGTTAATAAACATTATATTGTCTCATTGTCTCCATTACTGCAGAAAAGTAATCGTAATTAATGCGATTCAAGGAGGATATGTATGGATTACATGTAATTTGAGTATATTGTAAGTTTTTGTAGTAAAATTTATTAAATACTTCATCACATTATTTCGCTATTCAAATAAAAATGTATTAATATTATAACTTTAAATAAAAATTACAAAAATAAACGAATAAACGATAAAAATTATCTGTTACAAGAATAGGAGCAGATTTCATGTAAATTCCGCTTATCATTTGTAAATATTCGCATTATGTTCCCAATATAAAACCCCCGCAGACAATTTAATTCTTCGCACTTAGTGAATATCCCTAAAGACTGGCAACCCTAAGCTGGGCGGAGGCGGGCGGTGGGGTGTCAGAGCTAGCCAACGATCAGTCACTGTCAAGTTGCCGATAGCGAGAGACGTCTTGGTACTGCGTAGAATTTTATCGTTAACGATATCAATTCGCTTTTAATCGAAATTTTATTTTTCTTGATAGGCTCGCTTACTGTGACAGATACGAAATTGATATCTCGAGCGTATAAAGTTAATATTTTTATTATGATACTGAAAAAATATCGACTTGACAAGAAAATTCCTAATATATTTTGTTTAATATCGTAATACAATATTCATTGAATAAGAAAATTACATTCGAGGCTTTGGTAAATTAAGTAGATTTATTTACTCTTCTTATTTCATAAAATTTCATATTTTACGAAAAAAAATGGTCTTCATTGGGGTTCATATTTATTGGCTTTAATCTCGCTTGTCAGATACAGCTTCGCTCTTAAATTAACTGTAACGGGAGCATTTACGATAAATTAACATCGAAAGTTAATATTTTTCATGTGACTTGTGATACCTCGAGTATTGTATGTAACTAATTGTAATTAATAATAATTACACATTATTTTCGAATTGAACAACGGTTTTACATATCTTTAGTGAATGATCATCTTGTGAACTGTTTTTATCATTCAAGTTATATTTTAATGGAAAAATGAATCACGAATATTGTTTGTTCAAATCCTATTCAAATCTCGCAAGCTCCTATTTGAATCTATCGGTGCATTCTTATCGTCAGACTCGGGTCTTACTCGCATTGGAAGATCGCCCAGAATTTATTACTTCACTGATTTTTTCAATTGCTCTAAATGGTACCTACCAAGCGAGATTTATAAGGCATTCCCTCACAGAGTCACGTAATGTTCGTCCCCTTTGTCGGTGACCCGTACTCGAGATAAGTTCCTCGAAGATGTGGAAAAAAATTAAATCGCAGTTCCTTGAAGGAAGTTCCGATCATTAAAGTGTAGAACCGTGTCGATGGTGTTAATCTTAATTGTAAGAACACCGTTCTGTGTACAATTTGTACTGTATTTTTTATATTTTAGTGTCATCAAATATTAAGTTCATTCACCTTTGGTTATAATAAGTTTATTAAAATTAAATAATACTGCGGAATATTTCCCATAGTTTAGGTCCAAAATAATTAATAATATTATCACAGCAGATGTCTTGTTGTTTACAAATGTTATTAACAAAATTATTAAATACAGTAAGGTTTTTCTAGGTGCAAAGAGGATGCCTGTGAGAACAGTAAATTCTAAATTGTTGTTCAATGTAAGCAATAAGAAAGAAAAACAAATCAAAATACATCACAAGGATCATCAAAGAAATGTTAAAAGATTTTCAAAACTTCAGTTTTTATAGTCGAAATAAATGAATTGAAAGGGAATAAAACAAACAATGAAGTTTTCTTTGTAAGGAAATCAAACGTTATAAAACAAATAGAATATAAACTCTCGAACGACAAGAGCTCAGAAGCCACAAAGCACTCGTAGATGCGGGCGGCCATAGTTTTTACTAGCGAAGCGTGACTTTTTTGCTTAGCAGCCCTACTCGCATCCGGATTTTGCATCCTGCACAGAATGGACTTTGAATAAAGATGCGATCGTGTCTTTTGGATTTATATCAAAAATATTACCACTGCTTTATTTTATTTACGACACTCGTGTTCGACACTTTTTTTTTTTGTTGATTCATTATTCATAATTCAGGTTCATAATTCACAAGAAGCTTCCGGATGCTTCCTTAAGAGTGACTACGTTAATACTTTTTAATCTGCTAGATCGGATACGGTATACGAAATATCACTTCTATATTTTATTAAAAATGATATTTATCAAAATCTCCATTCACTTTTTTTTTCAGTTTACTTTCTCTTCAGTTATAATGTCGAATCCTACCCTTTCAAATAAATGTATGCTTTGGGTAAATATTTTGGTCTGATAAACGAAATGTAGACTATCAAAGTCCACGTATCGTTTATTAAACCAAAATATTTATGTATATACATATAAGATAAGATTGAACAAAAATTTAAAAGTACATCTAATCCATCGCGAAGAGAAGCGTTATTTAAAAATATTTATAAAAAATATTTTGACTAACAAACAACTCTATTGCAATAAATTACGCATCCAGAATACGGATTTGAATATACGATGTCCATATAAAATAAACAGGGTTATTGCCGGAATATTTTTAGGCAACGCCGGCGAAACCCGCGTCGTAAGCATCGGAGCATAAAGCCAGTCCTTTGGCGAACGTGACTGTCGTGATCTCGCACTATATTTCATATCTCTCTTCAAAACATCTGCTTCGATATAAGCAAAAACGGTCGTCCAAAAAGCTGTATATATTTAGCATGTTATAATTACATATAACGTAGGGATTACAGATCAACATCGTTGCATTTCACAATTAAAAAAAAATCCATGCAGCCGAACATGGAACCTTCTCCTTTTTTTAATCCATTATAAAGGGGACCAACTTTAAAAACATATTCGCAATTTCGTTTACAAAGATTTTAGATGACAAATTTATTCCTGTGATTTTGATTTTAAAATTAAACTACAAAACCGATTTTTAGGAAAATTGTTTCAACCATTATTAACCAAATCGGTCAAGTTGTTTTGAGTAATCAAAAAAAAAAAACATACATAAAATGTCCCCGACGAATAGAGAAACTCCTCTCTTGGAAGTCGGTAAAAAATAGATAAGAATCTATTCTAACATATAGACTTGAAGAATTTGTTTTTTTTTTTATTTATTTTAGGGCGGTAAACTTATATACTACCGAAATTGTTGTATTCCATTAGAGAAAATTTTACATTAAGATGCCGTTTATATAGAATGGATATACGCTATGACTCACGGGTGTGGTAGCAGTAGCCATAAATGTCAACTAATCAGGTTCGTTTCGAAATTCAACGCGAAGGAAACCGAGGCGGATTTCTATATAATATCCAATAATTACACTTGAATTTATTTGATATTCATCTTTCAGATATGGTATCTTCAACCTTATTTGTAAAAGCGTCTACTGTAATAACTATGACTTCAAAAACATAATAAGCAATTTGGTTAGCTTGGGTAACATACTTATAGACTTATACCATGATATGATTTAAAAACCGAACTAACGAACCGATTTTAAACCGGTTGGACAAATCTGAAAGAATACGTTTACGAATAAAAAATTACAGAGTTCTGAGGTAAAAAACATTTTTAAAAATACGCTACGGATTGAGTCTCTTCTTTCTATTTGATAACCAACCAAAAAAGGATAACTTTAGGTATTAGATACTCATTAATATTGTTAGTATTTCCCTATTATACTTTCTCATTTACAAACCGTCCATTAAGGATTTCAATTAAAAAATCAGAGTCCAAAACAGATTTAAAGAAGAAAATAGATTCGATATTTATTTTTATTTCTTTACTATTTCACAATCCGTGATCGCCGCCATTTGTTAGTGGACTTCAAACACGTCAGAACGCGAACAATTGAAGGGGCTTGTAGGCATCCCGCCGTATTGTCCGCAACTTGACAGAACGCTCCGTAAAAGATTTCGTGAAGGAACTCCTTTGTATCCACGTTCAATTTACCGAGTGATCCCGTCTGCAATAAATACCAAACATAACGCTAACAATTATGTACCGAAATGTTCTGAATAAAAACGCAATCGATCAAACCGAAAAGATACAATATTTTATTAACACCTAACAATTATTAAATCAACCATTGTAATCTAATGATTAAAGATACCTACATATATAAAATATAATAATTCTGAAAAAATATGTAAAGTAAATAAACGTATTAAAGATCGCATCGACAGATTAAGATACGTCTCGCAGCATCCCAACGACTTAAGACGATAAACCTCTCATTTTCTTATACGAAATCCTGCGATCCGCTTATATTCTGTATTTTGAGGGAACAGAAAAATTTAAAAAGCAAAACCGACTATATTGGATATTTGTCGAAATGGCGTACAAAGAACGGTTTGAAAACATACGTTACATAATAACATAGAACTTTTTATTCATTTATTTTTATCCTGTCTTATACTTACTTATGTATCATTTATTAAAGCATATTAAAATCAGTAAGCAATAGTAGAAACAAAATAGTTTAATTGAAATGGAAAAGACGCAGCATTATATTATCATATTAAATCTTTGCCTATCGTCACATTAAATTTTAAGTATTTTAAAATAAATTTTACTATTTTAATAATATTATATTCTACTTAATGTTTAACAAAATATTGCTTGCTCGTCCGAACTCGGATCACGTGTATGTCAGCGCGGGGGTACGCACCCGGGCGTGCAGGGCGACCAGCCCTCTGTTTACCCGATTCACAATAACTCCATTGTATGACTAACTTTTCACATTGTAGGGGGTTATTGGTATGAAACTGAGAAATACTTAGCCTTTCGCCAGCATTCGTTTATTGAACAATCCGATAGCTATAAATGTTTAATTATTATCCCTATTTAGCCTATACAAACACGAATCTAAATAAACTTGGTATATCGTTTAAATAGTGAAAATTCAAGAACAATTTACAAAAAACATTACGAATTCATCATTATCGCAACAGATTGGTATCCTAAAGGTTACCTTTGCGTCAGTCATCACTACGGCAATAATTGAGACGGTGCGAAAGGTCTCTGTCAGCCTTTATTAGCCCGCCAATATAATCTATTGGTTAGATTAACGGAGATCTCTTAGTGGGAATGGTCGAAACGATTTGCGTAAATTGAACTATTGATTGGATTTCTTCAACAGTCAGGAGAAGATCTCTGCGTTCGGGAATTAAATGATGTCTTAGCAATTGTCTTTTACAGATCTGTTAATTTATTTAATCGTATAAAAAGTTTGATGCGACATAATTTTAATAGTATCTTAATGGGTTTTTTTACGATTCGATTCACGTCCTTTATGAGTATAGTAACAATAATATATTATTTTGTCCCATTTTCACAGCTTTTTTTTTGCAAAAACTCTTTCTAACAGAACTTGTCACGAAAACGATGATTGATCAGACCTTCGAGCGAATGAATAAGAGATCGACTAATAATAACATTGTTGAAGTCCATTGTCCGATGGGTTGACCCAATTACGGTTCGCAGACACCACATTGGAGCGAAATTGTTCGATCTGTCTGCGGAAATTAAATTTTCTGAATACCCATTCGTTTGACTTGGCATCGAAAGTGAAAGTGTAACACAACCATTTCTGTTTGATCCCTGATGTATTTGACACTATTGAATAGCAAACATTTCGAATTATGGTCTTTACCGTTCTATATTCAACAATTCGACTAACAAAATTTTGGTTTTAGGTATCTTCCACTGTATAATAATAAATAAAATGATTTGTAGGACCAAAGGGTAATTTTTTGAATAAGCAAAATTTCAATATTATTTTAAATATCGCTTACAAAGATCAGAACAGCTAGATCATTGACATGGGGTTATATTTTGGTGAGTTTGCGATTGCTTTTCATTGAGAACGAGGGGATCACATTAAACTGGTGCAATAGATGGGGTGGATTTTCTCGATTCATTTGTTATTTCAGGACCGCGGAGTGATCAGTTCACAACTGGTAGGGACGTATTGTGGGCCCTCGGGCCATTGTGTTTTTTACGCTGACAGTGCGTTTTCCCGCTAAAACGTATCAAACTCTTTATGAGTACGGTATCCTTGGGATATCGGGTAAACCGTATTGAACGTGTTGATATTTTTGTAACATATATGTAAATTATGTTTACGTTTCTACCTGCTATGAATTTTAATTAATTTTTGTGTATGAGTACAATAAAAAATTAGGAAATGTAACTGTTTTGTAAAGACAGGTGCAGATAGAGTTTAAACAACTCTTTTGACATTTTATTATATAAATATTTGAGCAAAAAGGTATAATTTTTATATAACTATAACCCGACTACGTAGATAAATTTCATCACATATAATTTTGATAAAATCTATATATAGATCTATTTAAATCTCATGAGTAGTTTAGACACTACGGCGGAACATACAAACATACGTACATACACTACCAAAATTATTGCCCTTCATTATAGCTTCGCTCTAGTGTAGTAACGCTTCGCCGTAGTAGGGTAAAAAGGACAATTTCATGTCAAAACAACACAACATAACGACATTAATAGCTCGTTTCAATGCCCGATACAAGAGAGACAACACCTAACATTTAACCAGGAGACACGTGATCATATTCAAATTTGGTTATCCAAATCAGATTAATAGTATCAATTTGATTCTCACACACCAATATCGATCAATAATAGGGCATTCTCAAAGGCAATGACCCATGAGAGTACAGTAGGTATTAATAACCAGGCTCGTTCTAAGTGCATGTGCAATTGTCCTGTTAGTGGAGAATACAAACAATGCGGGACCAATCACACGGGACGGATGCTAGTAATTAAGACCGCTCGAGTCATTTGAGGGAATAGTAGCGAATGAGTAAGTCCTTTTGGAAGATAAAACAATCTTAAAGAATAGAATGTTAAAAAATACCCTTCGGTCCATAAGAAATATGCCGAGGTTTGATAAAAATATAAAAATTGCGGGTTTTTTTTTGTTTGAACGACCAAAAGAAAATTTTATCTGATTTTATTTCGGAAACTCCGTTATCGCAAAAAGGGTAAAGTGAAGGCTACGTAATTATCGATTCTGATCAAAGCACATTCTTCAATTTCAAAACTTGCTCTTGAAACTCTCGTGAAACTTCGAAATTTATTTAGGCCATATTTTGAGGTCGGACACGAAAAACTTGGGGCGAGACAATGTAACGGTTTCATTCCCTTGAATAGGATAAATGTTTTCATTAAAGTTATTGAATAGCTAGAACAAAGTTAAATAAAATTTCAACAATATGATCGATTGATTAAAATAATTTCTTTTACTTCCATATTTATTCCTGTTATTGTGATTTTAAAACCAAAGTACTGAACCGATTTTGAACGATGACTTTTTTTTTTTTTTTTGTTTACGCAGGGTAAATCTTCATAGATACCCGACTCCTGGGGGGGAGACCGGGTTATGTGAGATTGTACTCACTAAAACCCCCTGCGATGGCCGCCACAGCACGGAAAACGGAGAGGCTACGGGATCGCTTTCGCAGGCACGTCCGCGGCTTGAACGATGACTTATGGAACAAATTTGGCACTATACACACACACACACACAGTGTATACAAAATAATCAAACATAACACAACCATATCAATCAAACTTATTTTCGAATTATCAGTGAAGAAATTCCCGACGAATTTAGAACCTTTTCCTTTTTTGGAAATCGCTTAATAAATAAAAAAAATAAAATTTATCGAACAAGAATGTTTGGTGTTAACGAATGTTTAAACTCGAGCGCAGACGGCTTCTGGTTCGATTTCCGTTTAGGGGCATGTTGTTTAAATAATTGTTTCTAGATCTGG
Organism: Hypolimnas misippus; assembly: GCA_037950945.1. NCBI lineage: Eukaryota > Metazoa > Arthropoda > Insecta > Lepidoptera > Nymphalidae > Hypolimnas > Hypolimnas misippus. Next base: position 8,344,681 of record JBBEEQ010000011.1, on the reverse strand, counting down.
AGGTAATGCTTATAGGTCTACTCTATTGTCTGTTGCGAAAATGGAAGTAGGATGAACTTACTTAACTTAATAAAACTTACACATTCTACGCAGTCTTTTATAACTTAACAGTTTTATAACTCTACGACTCTACTTATTATAATAGACATCTTGAAGAGCATAAAATTACTATGAACTATAATTATTACTATGCATAAATCATTATTTTGGTGCTTCGATATCCATATAACACAGAATCGATACCCTGAGCATACACATCGATACTAGGCGAATCTGAAAAAATCAGCAGCCGTCAAACGAGGTCGAAGTTTCTAGAACGCTGCAAAATCCTAGTTCAGTCATCAGAAAAAATATTAGAGCGAAAGAAATGAGCGAGCGAGCTCCTAGTTTTATTAAACGTTTTTCCATCGTCGCTCCCATCATGTGCCAAACAGCTGCCGCGTAGGTTTTTTACCGTCAACTCTGACCCCACTCTCTACGATCATTCATGTGGGAATTGGTTTTTATATCGAACTTCTGAAGCAATTTAAAACCTAATGGCTAAGGCACACGACCTCGATTCGCTCGATCGTTTTAACTCGCCTTAAGTGGGTGCTATATTAGTGGTTGTAAATTAATTGGTTCCTATTTTTTTTTTTCGAATACCATGAAATTATTGTTTATTCTTAAAACAGTTTATTCAGAATATTTATCACGTATAAATTTGTTTTGTTTTAATATACTAAAAATAATCGAAAATGATATTTAATATTAATTATTACGTTAAATTTCTTAGCTGAAGTACATTTTGCTGACTTATTTTTATTCTTAATAAAATTGATTAAATTATTATTTCAATAATTAATAAAAATAACAGAACTTAATAAACTTATTAATGTTTACTTACATAGGTAAATTAAAGAATTTATTACAAAACGTTCACAATTCAAAGCTATTCTTCATATAAAACAACACTTAATAAAAATTAATCGCAAACACGCATCTCTTAAGTACTTTTTACGCCCTAAATCCAATTATCCCGCATAGCTTCCCGTCCTAGTTATTTATCTATATCTGGCGGTAATAAAACAGTATGATATTAGAGAAATTCATCATAGCAATACGGACCGCAATCGTGCGGCAACCGCGAAGTTACGAAGAACCCCAGGGAGGTCGTAACGGTTCCAAAGCAATTACGTATGACATGTCATAAAATGACACATTTGTAAATGTGACTGTATAACGTTGATGAAAACACAAAAACTCGCATATTCATTTATTTTGAAAACCAACTCCAATGTGTGACCAACTAAAACCAATTAATATTTTTTGAATTAAAAAGTCATTACGTTATTGCCAACATAGCAATACAATGATTGAAGTAGATATGAATATATGTAAATGCATCCAGATTAACAATAACATAAGAAGAATGTACAGTTTTTTTTATAAGACATATCATACATACTAATAAAACATGTTAAATAACTTGCTTTTATAATAAGTTTTGTTATACAATCTAGACGCACCATAAGAGAAAATTTATTAAAAAAAAAAAACACAAAAATATTTTCATTTCAATTCCCATAAAACCCACATCGTTAATATAAGCCAATTCACATATCGATGACAAAAAGCGAAACAAGCTTCTATTGAAGTGAGATGTTTCAATATTAGCTTGAACGGAATAACAAATCTTTACATTCTCTTAGCCCATTTAATTCCATCAAGTAGGAAATATCGCACCGCGTTATCACATCGAAAACTTATCAGAACTCCGAACTAATCCAATGTCACTAAGGAAGTAAGTAAGCGTAAGTCGAGTTTGTAACAGGAAACCAGTCGCAAAGTTATTCCCGTCAATGAACCCTGCATCGGTTCATTAGTTATATCGTTTAAATATATAAGGTTGAATATTTGTTGGGCGCCATATTGCATTGTCTTTTATGATTACTAACGCGAGACTTCCATTTCCTAGTTGTTTTTAAATAGTCAAAGTCATTTCATCGGATTTCATGCTTAGGTAATACAATACTTTTAAAAGTTGTTTTTATCGATTTCTCTTAAAACTGGATAAAAATTGATGTTCAAAGATTAGACGCTATTTTGAAGATATTTTTTTTTTTGCTTTTATATAAATCATGAGTATATATATTATAAACAGGTAAGTTCATTTATATGTAGGAGATAATCTCTGAAACTATTATATCGATTCTAAAGATGCTTTTGTTAATAGAAAAGTACAACATTGCTAAGGAAATAGCTTGTAACTATATTGTATACTCATATGTTATAAGTATAAGCTAATTAATTTTATTGTAACTATTGATGTATTCAACATAGACGTTGAATATTTAAATCAAACCGAAATCCACACAGATAAAACAGATGACTAAACTAAAAATAAAATGTATTATGTTATATTTTTATTTTATTTCTCTTAACATTACAATTACATTATTGCATAAAATAAGACAAACATAATAAAGTAGCATTTATACGAATTTTATTCCCCAAAATTGTAAGTATGTGTAGTTTTACATCAACTTGGATAACTAGCCTGTTTTAGTTGAGTCGTTTCTCTATAGAAAAATAAAATAACACATTTACGAAGCACTCAGCTTATATTAATCTTCTAAACCACTTAAACAAGAAAACGTAATTATTGAAATAAGCAAAACAGGAACACTTCTATTTTTGTTAAGGCGGCCATTATCGAAGACTATTTATTTTGTTTTTGTTTCAAATTCGAGCGTGAATAATTTTAAGATATTTGTCTAATGAGATGTTCCCTACTATTTCTCTGAATTTTCAGATTAATTTGTGTGACTTTAGCTTTGATGTCGCACGCTTAATATTAAAGTGAATTCAAAATTTGTGAAATTAGTTAACTAAGTAATTAAAATTTAGTTTCATATAATTTTGTGATTCACAATTTACGATTGTGAAAAAAAAACTTATTAAAACATTTTGTAACATTAAAATGAAAATAAACGGCCAAGTGCCCAAAAGTGTACATAAAGTGCAAAACGTTTTTTTGCATTCTGTGCCCAAAAATGTGAATTTTTGGATTTTGTCACTACAAAGCGTGCAATGTGTGGTTCAGGTTTTTATTAGGTACATTTAATTCTGCACTGTCACGTTTACGGAATCTAATTTATCGTATATTTTATACGTCTAAGTCTTTGTCTCTTTTATAAACATAAATCAGAAAACTCAACCTCATTTATTGTGAATCGATAAATACTTTATGTAAAGTCGAAATATATTTTTGAGTCTAATATTGAAAATCCAAGGAAGATTTCATTTAATTACATCAGAATTCTTTTATCGAATGGGATATCACATTAAAGGAATTCTGTAATAGGAGGAAAAATTATAAATTATTTTTTGACAAGAACTGATTGGACTGTACTTACTTAATACTCTGTATCAAATTATTAATATTTTGATTCGATTGATATATTAAGAAACCTTATAATCTTCATTTTATCAACCTTAATTTAACATTCTATATGTTAAAAGCGAATATTTTTATAATATGCTTGTACTAGGGGTGTCTCGTGGTTAAAACTGAACAACTGAATTTTGACACTTATCTCATTGGTTGTCGTCTATTCTGCTCTGTTCCTTTGAGTCGTAGCATTATGTTTCATTTTTACATAGTATAAAACAAAGTCGCTTTCTGCCGTCTATACACTTAGATCTTTCAAACTACGCAACGGTTTTCATTAATAAACCAAGTGAATTAAGGAAGGTTTATATTATAATACATTGATATTATAGGAGACAAAGACTGAGAATTTCAAAGATTTATAATGATCTCGCTAAAACTACACTGTACCCTTGCGAAACCGAGCGGGTCGCTTATTGTCTATATTTTTTTGTTTAAGTCAATTACCTAAAGCAAAACTTTTATTTCAAAATCGGCATTATCGAATGGGCGCCTACAAATAAATAAAATTACAAACCTTACAGCTCCATATATTTAGTATAAAAATAAAAGAAACACACTTGTGATTTCCCGAAAACGCATCTTATGAAATAAATATTGATATACAGAGATTTTTGAGGGGTGATAAATCGTCTAAATAAAAGTCATCTTGGGGAAAATTCATCACGCCCACGAACATATTAAAATCTATTTTCAGGATATTTAATAAGTTTGACATATATATATTCAGATAAATATGTACTGCGTTAATCGAGTTTCTTGCTGTTTCTTCACGATAAAATCTACATTCCGAACTGGTGGTAGCTTCCCATTAATTTAAATACTTTGTCTTTTTTTGGATTTACAATATAAAAGTATTAGTAAAAACTTATTTGAATTAAGTACATTTTGATTTTGACTCTCCGTGTGTCCGATGGGATTTGACACGTGCGAATCTCAAAAAATTACATTCCCACATTTTAATCTCGTAGTTTATTCGTTCTAATACCAGGACTTTTATACAAATATACCATTTTTATGAGCGTTACGGCAAGAATTTTAAAAATCCTTTATCTATATCATACTTTAATTACAAGGTGTGCAAATATTACTATGATGCTACACCTATGGTTTAGCCTTTGTTATCAATCAATTAGTTTTAAGAATTTCATTAACTAGACGTTCGACTTAAAAAATATTATTACCAGTCTCCGAATACGAAGCAAGTTTAATTATTTCGGCTGCAGCCGTAGACGCCTGGCTAAATATAGAAGGATCAATAATAATCGATACACCTGCAGACTCTGTTGTGGATTTAGTTCGGCGCGACAATGCGGACAATTTTAAATGTAAATATTTACGAGAATACGAAATATATAAACGTATATACGAAAAGTCCTAGACGTAGTATAAAATTTTTGAATCATTATTATTATAGAAACATTTACACAAACAATTTATCATTTTTAGAATATGGCACGATAGGAGTAAAAGGTCAAGCATGATTAATAATAAGTTAAAAGAAAAAATCTTATTTTTTCGACAAACAATTCTTAAAACAGCCCAAAAAAATATTATTTTCGTTACGTAAAGGATTAACGTTTATAAATAAATCGTCATTCAAATTATATGAATTTTATCAAGTTAAGCATACCTGCATCACCATTTTAACCAACTTTCAAACAGGAGAAATATAGAGAGCTCGATAGAGATTATTTTTATGTCCGTGCACTGATTACTCAAAAACGGCTTTAAAAATTTAGTTAATTCTTTTTAGTTTGAAAGTGTTTACTCTCGCATTGATCCCACTTAAATTATTACTCTCGCATTGATCCCATTTAAATTATGTGTAGCAGTTCTAAATAAAAATAGGTGTTCTTGAAGTCGTTTACCCTTATTTTAAAAGTCTTGTAAAAATGACAAGATAAGTATTTCAAAAATATGACAAAAAAGCGTTAGGTACTTTATAACACTAAATATTATGCTTCTCATATGTTATGTTACCCTAGTACTCGAGATCTGCAAGTGACAGCACTAACTCACAAAATGAATTATAACCTCATTTGCCGTAAACGCTGTTTTATTATACCGTATGTTACTTAATAAGCGTATAAAAATGTTTTCGTACGCCACAAATGGCAACTTTATGGCCTAAATCTTTTTTGGTAAGCTCCTATCAGTCATGTATGACATTCTAAATAGCAGTTTATTATCTAGCCCAAGCTTTGAAGATTGCTTTGAAAATATGACGTCAATAAAAACGTTTTAATACAAAGAAATGGTCATAATAAATTTATAAAAAATACTTTATGGCACACGTTCACTGACTCAACTACAGATCTTAACAAGAAAGCAAATAAAATTTTACATCCGATATTAATGAAACGCCAAAACACGAAATGAATCAATTGCTATGTTTAAAACTGCACTTGGTACTGTACATTATTTATCATCGAGCGCTGAGGTTGTTGAACCCAAGTCAAGTTCAAGAGTAGAAAGGGACTGCGTGTTTATTTTTAGGGCACTAAACATACTTAACTCTTACTCAGTATAACGTTTCCTGTTATTTTATTAGCTAAGTTGTTAGCGAAAATATGATAGAAAGATGTTGAATGTGTCGAATAGTGTGCGTTTGTACTTTAGAGCAAACAGATGGTGAGACAGATGTGGCGAAGCACATAAACATGTCTCAATAGACCAGTTTAACTTATAAATTTATCAATCCTCCAAGAGATATGAACTCATAAAATCACTTTTAACGAAATAAAAAGGATTCATTGTAGATATTTTAATAAATAAACACGTAAGTGTGGACTAATTTTCAAACACTTTTACTTATTAAATTTTCGACTTTTCGATAGTTCGAAATACGTGAAAATATTCCATACATATAATTTTAGTACCCAATAATAAGAGCTATTTAGGTCGAAATTATTACCAATAATTGTATATTCTAGCTTTACTAAAATATGCTTAACGATATAATAAACGTTATTTAATACAAACACATAATATACCATAAATATAAACATACAATTATGATTTTGCTGAAATCTGAATCCGTATTCGGAAAGATATTCCTAAATTTAGTATTAATGTCAAAAGCCATACGCACATTTAGTCATTCAATACTAGCAATAACGATTCGAAAATAAATATTAATTTAAAGAGAAATGCTTTTCAATTGAAAGCGCACGCGATAGAGTCGACCCCAGCAACGTTGGTATTGTGAGCGCTCATTGTGCGACCACCTGCCTCATTAATAGAACCAATCACCACGCCACAAAGACCTCTTGTAAAGTTACTGTAAGTACACCATCGTGGAAAAAACAGCTGCTATTAATGATGTTATTTAATTTCCTCGCTGAGAAATCAACCAAAACACAAAATCAAAAAACAAACGCGTCACGTCAAAATTTAAATACATTAACGAATACAAAACCACATAATTATGGACGAATAGGGTTAAAATTCACTAACAACTCTGGTCCAAATAAATTTTAAAACGAAGTAGGTAACTTTACAGGTAAATTTTTGATAAATACATTAACCTTGTTTTAAATTTACGGGAAAATACAAAACGGTAAACCCAAATTGCCACAGCAATATACAAACAATAAAAATAAATCGTACAACCACAGCTCTTTAGCACAAAGAACTCATCGTCACATGCCACCTGGCATCGCAGAATCGGTATAGTTCAGAGAGTTCTTAGTAGACTGGTTTTAAAGTACATTTCACTTGTATAGTACCTTGCGACGCTGACTGGCCCATTTCTTACGACCCATTGACTTTTTCCTATTCATCGGTGCATTTTCAAATGAGAAGGGCTTTGCACTACTAACAATAAGTATGTCGGAACGTGAAGTGCCAAGTCTGCGAAATGTATACAAATCTGACTGCAGGAATTTTTAAGAATTGAGTTAATCATTACACGAGTATATAATATTGTAAAATAAAAAAAATATATTTAACGGGACTAAACAATTTTATAAGTGCTAATTTTCATATTTGCAATAATTGATAAATAAAAATATTTTATAAATATTTAGTGTGGCCTTTCACATAAGTAATATATCTTACTCGAAAAAATGAGGATTACTCTTTCAAATTGTGCAACTCCACTGAGTTTTTTTTAGGTACAATAGCAAAATGTTATAGCAAAGTTGGTACAAACGATGTCCCAACGTAACAACCCCGCATCGGGCTTATTATGAGCTTCCTTTTAATCCGGATTTAAAAACTGCATCACAATGGACTAGACACACTCGCGCAGTCATCTCACAAAAAGTCTTTCCTTTGGAATGCCCGTTGAGGATTTCAACAAATATTTTCATTACTGAACCAATATTTGCGTTGTCCTCCAGTACGCGTTGAATAAAGAAGTCTGTCATCTATCACCATTATTTCATTTTTATTCCACCTTTTGTTAGATTTGAATAAAGCAACCTTCGTCCGTCAATCGATCGCTACCATTATGATCTTTTATCAAAAAGCAATATCGTCGAAAAACGTTACAGCGCATTCGAGTTACGACCAATCTTCATAACACATTTGAGAAAGTTATGAGAGTTCTCGTGAGCTAGCGCAAAGGAAATGCATTGAAGTTCAAACATCATGCATATGTTAAAAATTTTATTTGTTGAATATAAAATATGTTTTGCGTACCAATAATATACGTGTTTTACATAGTCTTTTTCGCTTTTATTCTACAATGTGATATTACGTTTCGATTGCGCGATGTAAGAAAGTTAATGCGTGCGGTTGACAAAATAAAACAAAAGACGTCTTGTATCCCACACTCAGTGAAGACAATATATATCACCGCTATAAAGTTGTCCCTCTCCCGCAAGGCGGCGCCATTCTGCTATCCCCCCCCCCCCCCCCCTCGCCCCAACCATGAATGCCGCACGCACGTGCGTGTTATGCTCTTCAACCGAGTCATTCAGAACTAGCTCGTGTAAACCTACTTATTGCACTTACTTAAGGTTTATTTCTAACATTTCAACCGCAAAAAAACCTAAACAGACAATTATTTACCATATTACATTGTGATTGAATTTACTTTGTCTTGTTGCCCAAAAGCGTTCTTATTGACGAATGTTTGAACTTTTGTCCTTTTTCGATTAGCGGTTATCGTCACCCATACGATTTTGTCGAACAATTTAACTCGAGTCGTGATACTGTTACCGTTAACTTAATAAACATTATTTTTTTTTCATAAGGATGCATTGATTCCTTTTAAACAAAAATACCGTCAAACACAATATCATTACTTTCTGTGAAATATAATTTTTTGTGCTGTATCAAATTAAGTTGGACATAGGCTCATTCCCCCACGGACAATAACGAAATGTTAATAAATTGTTCAGGAGAGCTCAATCATAAACAACATCACGTCACAGCAGTATTATGCACCCTAACCACATAACAGTTCCCTTGGGTATCGGTTCCTGACGAATGACCCAATAAATACCCATAAGGCAGAATGCGACACGTACAAAACATTCCAGGATATAAAAGCATAATCCTGTTAAGTAATTTATTTCTTCTTCAGGTAGTAAGTGAACGGTTATTTTATGAACCCACTTTAAACGTTCTATAATCCTGGTAGTTAAAGCATAAAGAAGGGTGTCGGAAACCATAATGCAACATCATAAAACGTTTGAAATTGAACCTTAGGCCGCGGCACCTGTTTAAACCTGGTACAGTCCATAAAACTTGTTTTAGAATCGTGTTCATAATATTTATTATCGTTTCCTATTATACTATGATATAACGCTGGGTTCATATAAGTTTTTTGAACGACTAAAGTAATAAATATGATTTACCAAAACAGCCTTTTTATCATGATTTTCATAGATTGAAGCTTTATTGTGGCGTAAATAAATTATTTGATAGCGACGCACTTTAAACAACTTACATAATCAAGTTATCAAATGTTACTCTAAATGTGCACTAAATTAAAGCGCAATTACTACAAATCTCAAAAAGTCAAAAGCGTGCAGGAGTAATTTGAACAATCGGACCTAGAAATCTTATACTATCGGAGAAATCTAACTTCTCGTAGCTATAAATTGCCTATGACTCACATCAAGATACACGTTGATCCTTAATGAGTCATCCCACACCGGGAGAAATTCTGTTTAACATTCACTTCAAACCCAATCCTTGTCTCGACCCACACGAGACCAGTCAGAACAATACAACATAGTGAGTTACACTATAACGATAAAGCATACGATTATGGTTCGATACACTTTCCTTTCTTCGTGCATTAGATTCTATCGTATTCGAAACAGTTTCGACACTCTTCTGTTTCCATTACAAAACTTTGACACAAATTATTACATTCTCTATAGTGTATGTGCCGAGCGATTTTAGTTCTACATTTTGTACACAATTTGCACAAATTGAACCAATTCCCTCGTGGTATACTTTGTGAATAATAACTGTATCAGTTGTCGACGGACGCAAAGTGCAGTAACATTACCCGCAAATTAGGTTAGTTAGATTGCAACCGCCATCTCCTAAGCCGTGGCAGTAATACTATTATGTACTTATTATCGTTGAGACTAGTTCACTAGATAGTTAAGACAGCTTTGCTAACATATCTTAAGCTGTAAATAAAGGCTGGTATCATATTAACATAAACATTTTAAAGTAGTTCTTGGTACGACTCAATACTTTCTATATGCTAGCTATATATGTCAAGTATATTGCCCTGGAAAGGTAAATTTTGAAGTAAGACATTTTCAATATCGCTGTACTATTATAGCGGTACTGTGTATCGCTATACTGTTCAGTTGTATACTTAACTACTAAATAAAATATTCTGTTTTCGTTAAAATTCATCTACTGTCTTCCTCCTAGCACGTACATAACCAAAACATATTTTCCATAATTTATAGGTTTAGGCTCTGTATCAATATTTTTGTCCCCTATTATTGATATCTTTAAATAAGTTCTAAATACAGATACTACTTCATGAAAATTTTATTACAATAATATATGTATGTTTTAATACACTAGTACCAAATATTTATGAAGATTCTTAGACTTTAATTTGTATAAGAAAATACATATAAAATTTCTTGTATTTTTTAATATTATTTTTCTCGCTTATTATTTTATCTAGTAATAAGATTACAAAAAATAAACATACAAAAAAAAATGTTTATCAAGTTCGAATGTCACGTAAACATGATAAATATATTCAAAATAACTTTAGCAAAATATCTCGAAATGTTGATATTAAGGCAAATATGTATGGAAATAACGATGTAATAAAGGGAAGTTTTATATCTCCGATTTCCATATAGACCTTTGATCGTGCGTATATTAAACCACATTATGCGGTCAGTGTGAACCCTCTGGTCTGAATTGGTGGATCACATTACTAGAGGTGTTGACACGAGCACTACGAGTGTCCGAACATCAAACAGAAACTATAGCGGTGTAATTAACTCGCTCCGTCATCTCTGCTTACTTCATTTCAGCTTATTGACTTTCAATTGCAATTAATTTACTTAGTTACACTGTATCATAATTGTCACTTAGGGCGTGCTTTAATGAAGAGCTTGTCAGCGGCGTTAATTTGAAAGCAATTAACAGGTACAATTAAGTAAAACGAATGTACTATATTGGGAATGGTCAGGTTTCGATTGTGAATGTGTTGCGCTTTTTTATACTTATTATTATTCATGATATACGTGACATAATAAAATTAGTCCGTTTATGTTTAACAGTAACGATAAACAATGCGAGCTCCGGATACAATAGACGGATATGCGTCCGACAATACTCATCGTCTAGACCAGTAACGTCAACAATTCCAATTGTGACTTCTATAATTAATATCAGCAGAATTACTAAAATGTGATCTAACACCAAGTAATAATAAATTCATGACTCGAATTAATATTTTTTTTAAGTAAAGTGACTGTTAACTAGAAACTTTATTTTCGCTTTCGTAAAACAAATGCTGTTAGAAAATTATTTACAAACTATTAAAATCTAGACTTTGGTTATAAGTTCTAAAACGATTGAAGACTATTTAAATACTTATAAAACAATTTATTCTGAAATAAGTCAGTGTTTCAAAATAAAAAACAGATCGAACAAAAAATTATTTTATATCACCAAAAACCACACACCCTCGGTTGATTTTAGCTCAGCAAGACAAAAGATGAATGATCCAAATATACATGCAGAAGTTAGACAAAGTTTCATCCAGTACGTTAAACATCGCATCGCTAATCCGGGCGTAACATTGCAAAACGCAGAACAAACTGCTTCGCTTTGTGCTGCACTAATGAGAGCCACGTGGCTGTCCCCCGCAATGCAGACTGCACAATAAAACAATGGCTCCATAGTTGTGCACTCCGCCTTTATTCCTCTAGGATAAACTATCGCATGACTCTGACTCGTTATTGGAGTACCACAAGGCGTAATTCTGGGGACACTACTGTTTGTTTTATACAATGGACACTGAGTGGGTTCCAGGCTCGCATTTGCTATTTCATATAACTTTCATCGTTTGTGTTATTGCTTAAAAGGTGTTTAACCAAAGCTAGTGTATGTTTATGTAAAAAGTTCACTTGATTTTTAGTCACGTGGTTTAAGCTAATTGCGTTATTATGGTAATTTTATTAATTCTAGTCCATTTTATATGCTAAGGAGGTCTAATTTTATTGATATAATGAAGTATATTCTGCTATTATAGTACTTTATTTACAACTTAATAGTTAGATCCAAACGATATATTATAGGGTTCTTTGTAATTTATCTTATCAGAATATCTGACAGACACGAAAGCTCCACTTAAATTAAACGTTATTAGTTATATTGTTTGGATAATATAAATATCAACAACATTTGATGTCATAAACACGATCCTAAAATAAGCAACATAAACAACTACTGAATGAGTTTAGCCGCGTGGAGTCAATGTCATCAAACAAAACAAAATAAACATGAACCTTTGGAGTGGTTCTACGAATATAAGCTCTCGACTGTCGTCAGGGGGTTATAAGGTCGCTTGTTAGCGTTCAGCAACATCTGACAGCGTGATGTTAACTGTCATACTAACCTAATTGCGCGAAGACCTTAGGGCGGACGTTCTCCTGCCAGGCGGCGGCGGCAGCGGCGAGCAGAGCCGCGAACAGGGCACAACGCAGCACGAGCATCGCACTAGTCACAAGTCGTCATCACTTGGAGAGCACTCGCGGCGCGCGGCTCAGCGCAACTCAACGGGCGGGGCGCGCGGTGGCCGGCGGCAGACTGACGGACGAGGGAGGCCGGGGGCTGGGGGGCGCGCCTGCGCTGCCGGCGCCCCGCGGTCTCGCATGCGTCGGGCTGCGGAGTGCGGACCTCGCACGTGACGCAGCCCTCCTCACCCCAACGCACCCTCGCCTATCCTCGACCCTGCGACGTCATAATCGTGTTAAAAAACTGCCTGCATATCCTAATGAACGCTAAACCAGCAATTAAACTCTAGAGGGGCCGCCTGCTAGGCTTTTGTTTATACTTTTCGGTAGGCATATTAAAAATTCGTTAGCGACATCTCAAGGGCGTGACGCTGCTCAACGAATCGTAAGGTTGTGATTACAACTTTGATGGTTACAATGGGGATGTAGAGCCGCTGCGTAACGGAAGATTGTATTATTTCCCCCTTCCTAAATAAAACAAACATTTTATCTTAGTTCGATTTATGCTTTTGCATGCATGCATTACTTTCAAACTTCCGAAAAAGACTTAGTTGAGACAAAAAAATAAAGTAATTAATATCGGATCGAATTAACTTAATTAATTAAATTTACAGATAAAATAATTTGCATTATCGTGAAATATTTTCTTTACTACATTTGCAAAACTTTAATTTATGAAAATTCTCGTAAAATATAGAAACTTATCTAAACTTTCAAATAAATACAATCTTGCATATGTATATATGTAGGTAAAGTCAAATAACATAATGATATGGATTACTAAATCCATTCACTGCTTCCACTATATTGAATTTATAAATCACCATCATAAAAAACTTGTACAAAGTACGCAACACATGTATAGAAAACTCTTTTCTAATTACGCACTTTATAAAATTAATCAGTCGTTACTAAATAAATGCGCAACGAAACCTATAGCGGGGTAAAAAATAATTTATTAACACAAAGTTCTAACTCTCGCGGCACGTAAAAGAGGAGCGAAACTTTATCGAAATAAAAACTTTTTTCAACAGTAGGGGTCCTTTGGTAGCATTTTCATTATTATTAATACGGTATAGTCGTTCCCTGGTAATTCCATTCATGAATTTGGAACTATGTCGAAATACACCGTCCAATGTTAGTGTACCATGGATATGCATTGTAGTGGAGCCGTGTGAAAATCAATAAAATAAACATTTATTGCGCACGACTTGGAAGCCCTCTGTGCATCTAAATTACGAAGAATTAACTTCCTCACATGCATCAAGCAAAATAAACAATCGCGTGTTAATATTGTAACTAAATATAGATTACTTGCAGTATAATACATTTTTGATAGCCTGAGTGTCCTAGAAATATTTAACATACAAAGACTGCCAAAAAATTTAAAAAAAAAAATGGGAAAAACCTACTTAATACAGCATCAACTTTAAAACAACTGGATGTAGAAGCATGATACTTGTTGGACAGACATTCCTTACAAAATTTAGAAGTTGATATTTAAGTTCATAATGAATTAGAAATGAAAAATTCCAAAGAGTACAAAATAAGTTTAATAATAAAAATAATTATTTTTTTAACTAAAATTTTATAAGTATCAGTATTAAACTTAAAAGTTTTTAGGACAATCAGTTATTTCACGTAATACTTTTACTAGAACATTAATAGGCCAATAAAAAAGTTGAGAAAATCTTTGTCTAACAGAAATTTAATAAAATTACTTAAACTTAGTCCTACTTAATTGTTTGAGAAAAAAAAAATAAAGAAACGTAGATTTATAATATTACATCTTTTGATTATTCCATTTATACAAATGAATAAATAACCGTTTTTAAATTCATTCAATAAATAAATTTATGCTGTTTTGGCTTAAGCTAACAGCAGTTTATTAAAAACTAACTTTTGCCTGGGACTTCGTCCGCGTTTTCGTCGTTTTTCGAAAAAAAGTATTTCCTTCCTCACGGTTCAATGGTTTTGATGTGACAGACAGATTAACTATCGTATTTTAGTAGGGAAATATAATATGTCAATCCACAATACTTGATTTCTATGTTTTTTTTATTAAATAGGTAATAATGTTAACTTTTTTTGTAATAATGTTAACTGATGTGACAGACAGATTAACTATCGTATTTTAGTAGGGAAATATAATATGTCAATCCACAATACTTGATTTCTATGTTTTTTTTATTAAATAGGTAATAATGTTAACTTTTTTAAATTAGGGATGAGTGAGAGTATCATAAACGTAAGAGTAAACAAATATAATCAGAATGCTCCGAACTGCTAACCTATCAGGAGTTACACGTTTTATTGTGAGTCAACCATAAAAGATAGACATATGCTGTTGCGGGATATTTCTTAGAAAATTTTATGTATTCCATTATACATGATTTCTATGTAACTTTAACCATTAAGGCTGCATACGCGAAGGAAGCTTAAAAATTGAAGTAACGCCTCCCGTTTTCCCGAAATTTCCCTTTACTACTCTGCTCCTATTGATTGTAACGTGATGAAAAGTATACTATAACCTGCTCAGGAGTATGAAGAATAATTGTACTAAGTTTCGTTAAAATCCGTCGAGTAGTTTTTGTTTCTATAAGGAACATACAGACAGACAGACAAAAATTTTACTGATTGCATTTTTGGCATCAGTATCAATCACTAATCACCCCCTGATAGTTATTTTGAAAATATATTTCATGTACAGAATTAACCTCTCTACAGATTTATTATAAGTATTGATGTAACGTTGTCTTAGATTGAAATAAAACTATTTTAAACGGATTGAAATCACGTATATTAACTATTTTTGTTATCCCGACGTTTCTAGCACTTTGAAGCGTTCGTGGTCACGGGTAGACTCGCGAGTAGTAATCGCGAAAATCTAAGATTAAGAAGATATAAATGATATTATATGGATATGATAATAATAGTTAATATACGCGTATAAAATAGTTAATAATATATGGAGATAATAAAAATAGTTAACATACGCGATTTAAATCCGTTTAAAATAGTTTTATTTCAATAAAAAATGGAATTTTAGTATAAGCTAGCCAAGCTTATTGTTCCTATATGGGCTGACCACACTTTTAAAGAAAATCTGCGTGAAGTGGCTAATAGAGTGAGAAAACCGTAAGCCTTAGCACCTTCCTCATTATTTTTCTTCCTTGTCTTTTTAAGCTCCTTCTTAAGCTGGCAAAAGAATAGCCGCAAATATCCATGGGCAGTAATGATCATGAAACATCGGCTAATTTGCCGTTTCCAGGTATTTTTATTTAAATAATACTCGAATTCACTGCAGTTTTATTATATTTTATTTAAATGTCTTGATGCACGTATTCAGAAAATTCGTACCTCGCTATTCTGCCAAACTGTAACTCCAATTATTTCAGACAAAACAACAACATTGTTGGTAATTGGGTAGTTTTTAAAATAAAAAAGTTAATTAAATAAACACAATTAACACAGCCTTGAGTTTTTTTTTCTAGTCTAACTTGCAAATATCTAAATGAAATAAAACCGAAAAAAAATAAACCGACTTACTAATGAAAATACATAATTTCGTTCGCTTTGGTGATATCCTAATTCCAGTAATATATATACAGTGATTTTGATTTGTAAAAAAAAAACATAGACTACACATTCAAAACTCCTCCCTCTTCTCTTCTTCTTTTTGAAATCGGTTGATAAAATTTTAAATACTTTTAATACGTTGAAGAAATGTGAAAATGGCGGTCAAAAAAATCAGGAAGATAGATATCATATAGGTTTGTCTTTGACATAGTAGTCGAAAGCCAGATGGGAATGAACTCCTTAGCACGTAATGTGGCAGCACACTCGACTTTTACGAGTCGCTAACCCAGCAACAATGGTTAGCTGTTATCTAAACTTATTTCTATCAGATAACTTTGAAAATCACTCGGTAAATAATTTCATTCAAATATTTTTGGCAAAGTCATTTTGTACGGCTATTTTTTCTCACTAAAATATATTTAAAATGTCATGTAATATTATATATTACCATTATTTGCCCTAAAGCATTAAAAATATATATGAAAACAAAAAAAAATCAAACTCGAATGAAACTAAGGCCAATAGTCTTACAGCAGTGGTGCTAACAAATGCATAGGCAGCTAGTTCTAACAAAATATATCATCCATTATTTTTGACCAGCATTTTCACATTTGGATCAAAATAAATAATGTCCTCTTGTAAAAGAATATACAAATGTGTTTTAATTTAAATAAAAAAAGTTTTTATAACAAGTATTACATACTTTTTCTGTAAATTAATACTAATTTGGAAGTAATTGGAGCCTTCTATACAATTAGCAGAATTTTAACATTATCAAAAAGATAATAAATAAATCAGCCAAGTGCGTATCGGGCCACGCACAATGTAGGGTTCCGTAGTTAGAATTGTCAAGATCGGTCAAGCAATCTTCGAGTACCTATTTTCGTAAAAAAGTTTACGACGAACTGGGAATTTCCTTTTTTAAGTCAGTTTATACAATATACGTACTGACAATTTTAAACTTTTTATTATTATAAAATTATTTTTAATTTCTCTTTAAGAAGAGAATAAGAGATAGGTACGTAATCCGTATCTTTTATATTATACCATAAATGCCAAAGTGAATTCGTTTGTTTGATTGTTAACTCGCTCTTTCGCTATAATGCCGTAGGTAAATATTTTATTGAGACATTGTTTTATACCTTATTTTATATTTTATTTTAATTTAAACTTATTAAATATTTATTTATTTATTCATTTAAATTCATATATTAATTTAAAATTATTAATATTTACATAATGTGAGGCTTTAAAAAGTGAAATATTTATTTTTACTTAGATCATCTATAACTCGATAACCATAAGAACCCACATAGCCGTGATAATTTTCCTTTTAAATTCATTATATGTACCACTATCGTGATTTTTTTCATATTTTTAGACGCAGCAGTTTAGTGGGTAGTGGTGGGGGACACTTGACTCTAAGAAAAATTGACACTTCAAAGCTTAATATTTCGGAAACAGTTCGTCGTTCGGAAAAATGGTTTGCCCACACCTATAACATTTTTAAAAGACCTATCTAACGATACCCCACAACATGGGATAAATGAGAATAAAAATTTTGGTCTCTCTTAACACATAGGGAAGACACCCTGAAAAAAAATATTTTTAAGATTTTATTGTACGACTTTCTCGGCGTAATTCATATGTATACTCATACCGAATTACAGCTTTCTGGTATTAAGGGTTTCGGAGCAAAGCCGCGGACAGACAGACGGACATGGCGAAACTATAAGGGTTCCGTTTTTTACTACGGAACCCTAAAAAGATGTAAATATAATAAATGAAAAAAAGAGATCTCTTCAAAAGGATAGTTAAGGTGCGTCCAAGCCAAGCGCACGAATCGTGTAATTCGCGTACATGCTACGTGCCATAAATGGTTTTAGATACGTCACTTTCTGCAGGCGAGCGCGTCTTGCGAACTACTCAGTATATACAAGCTAGCAAAAAAACACAGCGTGCACGC
Organism: Hypolimnas misippus; assembly: GCA_037950945.1. Taxonomy (NCBI): domain Eukaryota; kingdom Metazoa; phylum Arthropoda; class Insecta; order Lepidoptera; family Nymphalidae; genus Hypolimnas; species Hypolimnas misippus. Next base: position 8,326,515 of record JBBEEQ010000011.1, on the reverse strand, counting down.
AATGTGTTCGCGAACAAGAGCTTTCACTGTCTTTTGCTCGCGAACATTATATGAGACGAGCAAATACTCATTTCCCATTCTATTAAATTATTTTAGTGTAAACAGACGTAGAACATTCCTCCGTTGTTCGGACGGCGTTCACAGAAATTCTATGGAATATTTTAAGAAATCTCGCTTGCCTGATGTAAACGGCATTAGAGCGTGCAAATACTTGCTTCTTGCGTGTTCGGACGTGCTCGCTCCCAGAGAACGGTCTCTTCAAAACATTCTTGTGTCCTAGCGATTTATTCGGCTGATTTAAGCATCGCCTGTGCAAGAATTCTAGTTCTTGGTTTTCATTCTTGCTTCATGATATTTTGGTGTAAACGCCGAAAATGAGCTATCGTTTTTCAGCTTAAGCTCTTTATTCATTTAGTTTAAATTCACGCGAACCGCGCGCTTAGTGCATAAGTATAAGTTTGGTAACGCCTCTACTTAAACATAATTATAAAAAATATGTTATGAATTATTTTTATCATAATTGACTAGAGAAATATAAACTAGTCAACTGTTATAAATAAAATTATAATCAATTAAATGAGATAAGAAATAATAAATCATAATACAGTATATTGCAAGCAAACTAAAAATTATAGTGAAAAAACAAATACAATATTATTTAATGTATTATTTTATATTCAAAACTAGATCCTTGAATTTATTATAAATTAAAAACTAACATTTTTTATTGTGCATGCAAAAATAGCTGCTATAAAAATATAATAAGTTTAAAAATGTAGAGATACTAAAAAGTGTAGTTTCATTTTATAATACGTGAAATCAAGTTGTTTCATTACAAAACATAAATTCTGTCTGAAAAAAAAAAACTAAATTCCTCGAGCTCAAATATCGAAAAAAAATCTTGACACGTGTTAAGACTCTTGAGTGGTTCAAGAAAAACTCGCGCGCTGAGAAAAATAAAACATGTGAACTTTTTGAAATTACATTTTTACATTTAAATGATAAATCTATACTGATTGCGGATGCGAAAGTAAACCTGTCTGTTTTATTGTTTTGTTTACACGACCAAGCATGTTAACCACAAACCCATCCAATTATTATACGGTTCATTTTATTTGAATACTAATTGAAATTTGGAAATTTAGAGAAAGAAAAATAACATAACGTCTAAACTATTCAATTTATTAATTAAAGAGGTAAAATTTCTTGGTAAATTTTTATGTATTAATCTTTAAACCTACTGATCCAATTAGAAAAAATATTTTTATGTTGGATAGCTTGTTTATTGAGAATGTTTGAATTATAGGCTACATTACATCACGCTACGACTTATAGGAGCAAAGCAGTACCTATAAATGCTAGTATAAAAAAATGAATAATAGATGTGTTTGTGTCACTCCGAAAATGTCTGAAACGATTTTGATGAAATTTAGGCTGTCTTCAGATTAGCATTACGAGTGATCCCGTGAAGTTTAGTACCGATCGGATCAAATTAAGCTGATTTCCAAGGGCGTTAGTAATTAAAAACAAATAAAAACTTAGTATTAGTAACGTTTTATGATTTTATTTTTAGACATTTTCTTCTTACACCAACCGAAACCCACGCAAGTGAAACCGTGGGCGGAAGCAGGTAATGATATGCTTTTTCGTCGAAAATTCTATGTATTACTGAAATATAAATGAAAAAACTTCATTCACGCGAACGAAGTAGACAGAGGAGCTTAAGTTGTCTGAGGATTATTTGAAATGTTTACGTATATGTTAACTTATGGATATGCGAATTGTATGTGGCGTAAAAAATGTAAAATGTTGTATTATTAGCTAACACCTAATACTGACATGATTGTAATTTGAAATTAAAGTAAGATACTATAATAATAATCATTTAATTAACTGAATATATTTCATTAAAAAATTACATCATAATATGGATTTGTAAGGCGAGAATTACAGTAAGTTTCTCGAAATTGATATTTAAAAACAACTCTGTAACCTGGTAAAAGTTATTTACCTAAATAACTTTACGAAAGCTAAGCGTCAAAAACAAGGCACAGACAGTAAATTCTTTCAGGTGTAAAAGAAATAATAAATAATCTGTAAGCAATTCTTACAAATGTAATTCTCGTCTAATAGCTTACATTAATGTTATATATAAATATATAGGTACTGTATATATTTAATTAAAAGCTTTGGCTTGTTCCTACTTAATAAAAAAATACATTATATTTTTTTATGTAACTGATTATCTATTGAATAGGCCTTCAAGATTTGTGCCATTAAAATTTTATAAAGATCTGATGGAAGCTATCGTAGTTGAAGAACGAAACTTCTCAATCGACGCGTGCAAGTCGCCTACGATGAATGCAATCATAATAGAATACACATTTGAACAGAGATCAACGCGATATGGTGCCATTTTATTTTTTAAGTAAAAATAAAGATTATAATAATCTATTACAATTATTAAAAATACTTGAGTTTAATAATGTGATTGCATTATCCTATACAACTGTCTAAAATTTATCTGGATATGCCACGGCACCTACTTTAAGTTAATTTCACTATCTATGTTCATATCTAAATGATGAAAACGGTATAACATCGAATAAATACGAACATAACATAATATTGTAAATTTTGAAATTGTCGGGGGCAGTCTTTGTCTCTTTAGAATAAAAAAAAAATACTCAGATCCATTCAACAACTAGAAAAGGGTATCATAACTCTTTAACGAATGGAGAGTCCATTCGTTAAAGAGTTATGATGCTACAGATCGACACACAGATATACACACTTATAACATCCCTATTTTTAGTAGAGGTTGAAAAATAACAAGCAAAGTTTGATTTTTATGAATTATATTGTAAGTTTTGCCTTATAGCCGTAAAAAGTAATAAAACAATCAAAATAAAACGTTAACATTTAAAAGGAATATAATACTTATTATAAGTAAAAGCCACAAACGCTTATCAAAAGGAATTTCAGTGTTTCTTTTATAGCTTCGAACTCTAGAGATTTGCCAAAACATGTATCATTGCGTAATCGTGCCAAGGACGCCATTCAAGGTTTTGATATATTATATTTTGATAAATTATATAATACAGAGGACGATATAAGGACGCTGATAAGCAATACTGTCTCAAGCCACAAGGGCTTCATTTTGAGAAAATGGCGTCCAAAGATGTGAATACTATTCTTAACAAATATGTTTGAAGAAGTATATATCCATCTTTTCTTTTCGTTTTTGATAAAAGGTATAATGAATTAAAAGCAGATGGATATATTTAATATATTATCTAATAAAAAGTTTTTCAAATATTTAAGATAATTGTATAAATTCCAAAATATGGAACGCACTTGGAAATCGAAACAATTAATTAAGACAGATGACGCAGTATCAAAATATTTCAATATCACCGAATTTGTCTATTTGTGGGTTGACACATTATTGCTTATCAGCATCCATATATAATATTATCGTAAAATAATATCTGATTAATATGTTCGATTTATAATATTCTAAACCTTTATGCCCATGAATTAATAAGCATTGTTTTTGGACATGAAGAAACAGTTTTTTGATTATACTTAATGAAGCATTACTTTTCATGCGAAAATAAGGAATCATGCTTGACCATGGTCTAAAATATGTTCTGATTTTCCCGTAATATTATATGTTAGGTAACATGTAACCGATAGATATTTTGTATATCTAAGTGTTTATAAAAGTGCGTTAAAACACAACTATTAAGATATGATTAAGTCTCGGATAACAAGTATTCTATAATAAAAAGTTGGAAATGATTTCAATACAAAATGTATAATATTTAACTTATAAACCGTACGGTATATGGTAAATCAAAAAGATTAAACAAATTGTCAAATAGGCTTATATCGACGGCCGTTGTTTGTAGTTTTCACGGAATTCCGCAAAAAGTTCACCGCCATAAAATATTCCTTTCTATGTGAAAAGAATGGAAATAACACAAAGAGTTAATGTGACAGCACAAAGGCTCCCGGTTTACGTTTCATCGTATAACGTCGTGCTTCTTGATTTGTGGCGAAGCAATGTCTAGGGCTGATGCTTTTCACAATAATACGAGTATACTTGACACATTTTTACAACGAAAGCGGACTTGGAAACTGGAATAGTAAAGAATATCATCAACACGAAACGTCCCATTTAAGAACAAAAATAAAAAAAGTACCTTAACACGAAATGAGTCAAGTGGAAATATGCTTTTACTAAGATGTTTGTAATTATCACGTAACTCGAGTGGAATAAAAGTTTTGTACAAGATGTAGAAAATTCATTTTGATGCAACTATATACGAATGTTTTAATTTAATACTCATACCAGCGAAATGGGTCAAACTCAAGTAATTGCTGTACCAGTAAATGGCATGCTTGTCACCTGCATTTAAATACGCGTTTTGGCATATCGTTTCAATCTTTTCGCCATCGCTGCCGACTGTGGCGTGACAAAATCGATCCTATTTTGTACTTACATGCCATCATGACAATGGCATGACATGTAGTTCACCAGGCTTTTTTCTAGATTTATATTTATTTTAACGTACCCTATTTGATTTCTGATATGTACTATTTTCTAGAAAAAGTTAGGTCAATATTTTTAACTTTAAGCATTTTAAGCGATAGACCACTGAAGTAGCTTTTTTAAAATTGACCAGTGGGTAGAATTAGTTTATCTGCTCTGCCCTAAAGTCATGGATTCATTCCAGCAGACCTCTCTAAATTTTTTTCAAGGACTTAATTTGCGTTTAAAATTCATTTCGTGCTCTGTGTTAGAGCAATTATCGTGAGAAACAGGCACGTTTCAGAAGAAATATTGAAACATGTGCATACGAGAACATATACTCGTACATTTACTAGACTGCTGTGAATGGATGGATCAGACTTCAATCTTTTTACCCCAAAAGTAGGTTAAAATATAAATGTAACGAGCAAGTTGAATAAAATATACCATCTAACTTTTGATATGTATAAATAAAATCAATTTATATATTGGCTGGCCCACTGGCTTTTTTTTCTCATAGTATAGCGTGCATCCTATAAATCAATGTTAATATCATTTATATATTTGTTCTTAATGCGTTCAAAAACCATTGATCTGATTATAATACAACTTTGGTAGAGTTCTGGGGACACCCACGAGGGTATTGCACCGAATACTGGGTACAATTAGAAATATATTAAAATCAACGTTTGTTTGTTGGTATTCAATATACTGCCATATCGTTCATCATAATGCTATAAAACTTCGTCAACTTATTGTTTGCACTTGCGCGAATATATACACATACTACAGTTAACTTCCGGATCCAGGCCAGAAAGAAAACTAAGTTTTGACGGATGTTTGGCATAACAACATCTACATTAACGCGAGCATAAGCTAGAATTAAATCGTAAATAATAATAATAATTACAGAAAACCAAATCAGCAACCATATTTATACAGAAACACCGCAATGTATCGAATGCAAATAGAATCAATACGCGGTGCGTAAAAGCTTAATACCTATTTATCACAGATTATATATCAGATTATATAGTCTACATCGTCTATTTGTTTATCTGTCCGACCTTAAGGATTGGTTTTTTATCCATAGTAGTATCCGAATGATCTTTTTACACAATATATGTTAGGAGGATAACCTGAGTCGAGAAATTACATTGTCAGTTTGGCTCTGAGATTGAGACTGAAATTCACAAAAACATTTTGTCATTGGTATACAGCTGAAAGAATTTATTGTCAGCGCCTTATTATTAACACTTTCAGATTTTTTAAGGTAACCTAGGTAACTGTTACCAGGTCGGAATATTTTTATAACAACGAGAGTAACACTTACAAGTGTAATTCTTGCCTAAGAAAATATTCTTCATCATTAATACTTAGTAAGGAACCCTGCGTACACACCCTACTGTGATTCGCATTTTACCGATTTTTACTTTTTAATTTCATTACATTATATGAGAATGAAATTGCAAACCAAATTAGTGGCAGCGTCGAACAAAAAGAAACAGTTTTACGATGGCGGCGAGACCGCAATGCAAATAGGGCCGGTAGCGTGCGTGGAACTTTTGGTCTACGATTAATTGCATGTGGTCCAGTTGATGCGACCACTCATTCAGCTCGCTGTGCTTTATTCTTATCGAATTTAAACCATATCTATGGGTTATTTAAACTCATCTGCGATAGCTGTAAATAGCCTACGATTAGGAAAAGATTTCTTCTTTTATGAACTACGATTAATGAGGATTTATAGAAGAATTAGGAAATTAATACCTTATTATTCTACTGATTAATATACTTTTCCGATTTCTACAACACGTATAGGATTAAAGCCGATTTTTACATTTGCCACGAGATATATTTTAGCGCATATTAATACTTGAAAACTCAGAAGTACTCCGGTTTTGAAACTAGAACCATAGGTTGAGCTTGAGGTCTTCTGTCAGCAGGACAATCTTGTCTCTTCAATTTATGTTAAAACCAAAACTAAATGTTTAATAGTACTTATTATACAGAACCAATGCACAAATAACGCTAATACGTGTTATAAACCAAATGTACCACACGTATGGTCTATAACTAATTAGATGTGGTTTACGTTATCCAACCACTCATTACTCGATTATCGTAGTTTCCGTTGGATTAAAAAAATTCAAACAAATAAAAAACTTTTTCGAGAGTCGTTTGAAAATGGAACTGAAATTGTATAGAGTCATAAGAGTAATGCAGATATAGCATATCGTTTGACATTTGGTAATACAAATGTACGGATTTTTATGTCCAGAGTCAAAACTAAAATTTATGTGTTAAGGACTTCAAAAACAGTTTGGACGGAATCTTATGTCAAAGGTTCGAAACCAACCACGACTTCAAACACAAAGACCCAGACCACGACAAACATGCATCTGGTCAGTACAATGGTCAGTACAAATATTTATCGTGAATGGTATTGAACCCGTGATCGTTCGCCCATATGCGCGTGTTATATAAATATATATATATAAAGTACAGCCTATGACTATCTAGAATAATGTACCTTTCAAATGGCACCATAAATTTTAAAACAGTTTACTTCACACATACAAAATAAGCTATCGTTTTTGTAATAGTATACTAGATGGCGTTAGTAGTAGATTGAATCACGCTAACGTTTTGTTCACTGAGAAACTATATATAGCATTCGATGTTCTTTATGGGCCAACCGATTTTGATGAAATTTTAATTTTTTTATATCGCTGTCAACTAAGTTCATCAGCGATAATATTTAGGCACAAAATACTTATACTATTTAGTATATGATACATAAATCGAGATATATTCGTGATATAGTATAGTAGTAGTGTAAATATGTACATGTCACAAATGTAACATGTATATTCCAGTTACACTTGAAATAAAATGAAAATCTCTTTAAATAAAATAAAAGGTAAATGTTTCGTATTTTCTCATTTCACTGACGGTCAATAACCTCTTGATACCCATGTCAATGTACTGTAATATCAACTTAACTTTGTAGATATTCGCAATGTTAAATACTCCAGACAAACGATGTTAATATTATATATACTATACGTATATAACTATCTACGCCTTACTATTGTAGCTTTGCGTTAAATTTTGACACTTATAATATTGGGTGACTTTTCTCGATACTGCTTCTAAACACAGTACGCTGTTTAATAGTCTACTAGCTTTGCACACGGCTTCGCTTGTGGTAATATAATTGGTTTTAGAATAATAATAATATTTACATAAAATAAAGCCTACGAACAACTCGAATAATGTATTTTTCAAATGTTGTCAAAAATTTTAAAACAGATTTAGTAGTTCGGCGTTTACTTCGCATATACAAAATTTACTCACTCTCTTTACAATATTAATATATATAACGTTCATTAATAAATAATTACCTAACACCAAAACGATTTTTAATTGGATATACTCATACACATATTTTCTGGCAGTAGCGCGTTAAAACAAACAAACAAACTCTTTAAATTGTCTATAGTCCTCTTCATTATGGGACTGTCTAACGCCAAAAGAATTTTTCTAATCGGATACATAGTTTCGGACCAACGCTTTCAAACAAACCTTTCTACGTTATATATCAGCGTAGATTCCAAAAGAACGAATTTTATGCAAAAGTATTTGTGTAAATAGCTAAAAATGCTTTTAACGTGTCACTCCAGGCGTTGTCAATTTCAGCTCTTAAAATAATGCTCCTTTTAAAATAGGACCTTACTAGCTGTGAATTTAGAATAAAATTGAACTATTATTCGAAAAAAAGACGTGGTGGTTTTATTATAATTATTTAAGAGAGCTATTTAAGAAAAACTTTAGATATTTAATATATAATAGAAAAGTTTAAAAAGCTAAACTATTTTCGTTTTTTTTTTATTTCGCACACATACATATAACGAACCTCCTTGGTTTCTAATACACAACCTGCATATTATAATAAAGAGTAAAAAAGAAGTTAAAGATAAAATTAAAAATTTATAAGAATAAATTTTTTATTTAAAAAAAATCGCTTTTATAAATAAATAAAAATTAAGCAAATATATCTGTACCAATTCCCAAAGATCCAAGAGATACCATTCAAATCCCAATTATTTTGGCTGCTATTGAAACTATAAATAAAAATTACCCATTTTTTTATAAATTATTTCGTTCAGTTTTATATATTTTTATTCTTCATCATCAGTTCCACTACTAGCAAATGTACGATTTTCAATTAAAATACCTAAATCCGTGTAGGTATGCTTATAATATTTGAAGATGACCTAATAATAATGGAACCAACTAAACATTTAACATAAATTGAATACAATTAAATTGATACACAAAAAAATTGCCAGTTTTGCATTCAAAATAGTCGCTAATGTCGTATTATCCTTACCGGAGATTAGTTTTATGCCCGTAGTAAACACCGCAAACGGTTTTGCTACTATTTACTATGTAAATTAGAACTTAGCCATTCTAAACGCTTACTTTACTGTTTTTTATTAATAGAGTTCTTGTAACTAAAACTAAAGTAATAAAGGAAAAATATGTTATTGTGCATCTCAACTATGTATCAAAATAAGTTATAAAACAAAGTGACATGTGAAATGTTTTATTAGACTGGATGATATGTGTCATTAAAAGAAGCACATTCTTTTTATATGTATGTTACAATGTTTTTAAATAATGATTAACAAAGTGGACGTATTATGTAGCTTAAGTTTCATAATACGGTATTTAATCTGGATGCACCATTAGAGATAATTTTACTAATAATTTCATATTCAAAAACGAAAGGCCATATAAAAAGTACATCTTCAGCAATAAGATATATTTATTCATTAATAAAGTGAAGTAAATCTTTATTTACAATACACTGAAAATGTAAACAGTTTTAAATATTTAAATTAAATGAATATCTTATATTTTCTTATCGTTAATCAACGATATGCAAATGTACTTGTTCTGTTAAAAAAATCGATATCAACGTAAAAAATCTCAACATTTTAACATTTATATAATAATATCTTTGCTTTTCAAAATTATTTACTTAACGATATTTAAACATCCTTTCGCTTTAATTATATATATTATAGTTGCTATTTATTTATTAAAAAAAAATATAAAAGTAATACAATGGTCTTATTCTTATATATCATATATTTTTGTAGGAACACGGATACTTAAAATAGGAATGAATCTGTTTATACACAGGTTCATTCCTATTAATATTAAATCTCGAGCTACATAATTCTTATCGTTTCGATTATGAGAGACATAGTAGATAATAAAGAACATTTTATGCTAAAAAATTTGAGGAATGCTGAATTTTTGCATGAACCTTTATTATATGCTTCTAAACAAAATCCCAAAAAGTCCCCATCCACCCGAGCGCCGTTAAATGTTATTCGGGGTCAAAAGTCAAGAACTACTGTTTTCGTAAATATCTTGTAAGAAAAATGAAGGTTCATAACAAAATTCAACCTGCCTCTAATTTTTTGGAAAGATGGTTATTTTTCCTTTTTTATTTCGTGTATCAACAGCACGAGATTTTCATGGGTATCAAGAAAGGATAGTCAATAAGTGCTCGCCGTAAGTCTTTAACGTTTAAAGTAATAAACAACAGTATCGCTATTTTTTATTAATATTTCCCGCGATTGTAGAGTATATTCCCGCGATTGTAAATAATTTAAATCTATTGAAATTGAGTGATGTCGTAAAGGATGGACAGCACTCAATTTTTTTTGTAAACAACGCTAGTATTTTCAAGATGTGTTCCGATAGCTGCAGTAAATCGTGTAGAATAGAGGTATAATGGAGCGAATGCAGCTAGTCCTGTGAAAAAGAAACGGGAGCCAATCAATCTACATTTACAATCATATGAGTATCGATCCCGACGTATAGATGGCACAAAACTTCTTGATATTAGCTTTCTTGGGACTAAATTTTACAATGGAAGAGTTTTCTTTTCTCTTTCATGTGTACAAATCTTTATTCGAATATTATACGGGTTCTTTTAACACTTATTTGTTGTTATAAGTCTTATAAATAAGAATATTTTATAATCATATTTTTATGTTTACTGAAAATATTGTTATTATTGACTGTTGTTTATTTATCTTTAGTAACTATATCCGATTTTAATGCAGAATTTGGTTTTGAATTTATCTAACGTTTATTCACATTACTATAAACAGATGAAAACCGTTACAGTTAATGGGACAGTCAAATATCCGCATAAAAACGCCAATACTTCGAGTAAATTTGGCGTGCTGCCAAAAAACGTTACGAAATTGAAACAAATCCATTAAGTTCGGGTTATAACGTCAAAAATATTTTATCGCAGTGCAGAGATCGTCAATCGAATCGTTACAGTGAATAGTTTAGAATGACTCCATTCGATATATGTGTAGGGTGACTTTCATATTCGATGATACGATTTTGTATATTCTCTGGTCTGTCCCTCGCTGTTGTATAAATTTGTATAAATTCCATTTTGTTAGCGTATAAATCAATTATTCAATAAAATCTATCTCATAGACTGATTTTATTGTTCGAACAATGAATTTGAAGGCAACGTAATAGAATCATTAAATTTAATACGCTATTTCACATGAATACGTGTGTTGCAACATTAATGAATTTAATGTTTAATGATATAGAAAACAAATATATCTAGCATCGTTATAATTTATATACATAGATTTAAACTCGAGGTTTAACAAACTATATGACTATATGTATAAGTAGGTTTCGATTTTAATAATAAATCCAGAAGAACGTTTAATATTAATTTCATTAAAAAAATGTATAAATGCAAGAACAATGATAATGATAGCAATGTAACTATTGAAATATGTTTTTACTGTATTTATTAATTGGTAAGATTAAAAGTTTGACAATATGTAATACGTGCTAGTTAGCCAGTAAATGATGTGCTTTTTGTGTAATTTTAATTTTTTTGTTCATCGGCTTCCTATTTAATAAATAAATAAATCGATACCTCCCACGTAAGTTATTGTAAGCCACAAAATTGCCGTTAGCGTTTTTACTGAATACTACACGAATTTGCATTGCTTAATGCATTCAAAGTGAAAAAATACCAAAAATCTTTTTTTTTTTTCAAGGAAAGTTACAACAAAATACGTCTGAAAAAAGACGTATTTTGTTGTAACTTTCAAACTAAACCGGATTAAAAGTGCTCTACTGTAAAATTGTAATTTTGGGGTTACAACAACTGACGTGGGAGGTATCGAAATATTTATATACCTATACAAAAACCTGTATTGGATACAGGTCTGCCAAAACAAAATCCTATAATATCAAAGACTAATATTTTATAATATCAGTAATGAGAAAACCTCTGGATTATTTGAAAGGCACGAATAGCTCCCAACCGGAGCTAGGTATGAAATTGAATTGATAGCAAACCGGCATACCGCCCTGACGTCGTCGGCTGGCGTGAAATTATCTCAGCAAGTGCAACATCTCAGATTAAGTGGCGTCGATCCTTACTACTGAATAACCTAACCGAGATCGATAGCCTGCTCCACTTCGTTGATAAAATAAACACGAAAGAAGTTAGCTTGAGAACATTATTATCTTTGGCACGAATGAGAATTTATGATGGCTTTTTCGAGTTAATCCGTATAAGTTTTGATTCAATCAAATAATGTAATAAGACTTATTAATCGTGAGCCAATTTTTTTTTTTTATAATAATATGTTTCTTTTAAATCGATTTAAAAAATACGTTCAAATTGGTTTCATTAAACTTTCATCGAAATCGGTTCAGTAATTTGATTTTTAAATCAAAATAAATGGAATAGGTATGTCATCAATCAAAACGAAATTCCATATTTTGCTTTTGAAGTGTGTCCTGCTTTATGAAAGTCTTTATTAATTATGATAGTCGCGTTGAATATTGTAACTAATAATTTATTGTCAGGAAAATCTTAAATTTTTTTATGTATCTAAGTATTGAAGTATTAAAAGAAATCAGCGTAAAAAATTGGGACTATAATTTGAGTTTATCTTTATTAGATACAAAAAGTACTAACATTAGTATTATATGCCAATAATTTTTGTATGTAATACACGTATTGTGCCAAACAATGTTATCTGTAAACTAAGTTTAAATAGCTTTCGATGCAATATTGATAGCGGTAACTAAATACATTTATCCGCTGGTGCGTAAGCAACTTGACAGCTTTATTATAGTGCTGTACTGCTGGTTACAGAAATATTATTCTGAAGTGATAGTGTTAAACATAACTATCAATTGTTAAACATAAATGAGTGATTTAAATATTTCTGTTGAACATTAAAATGAATTAAGTTTGTATAGATGTAGCGTAAAAGGGTTTTCGAAATTGTGGGTTTCTTGGTATTTTCATGCCTATTGATCATTTTTCTCGTGAGAAAATTATGATAGATCTGTTACTTTTATTTATTGTCTATTTAGCTCCTAACCTTGTCCTTAATAGAAGAAGCCTTTGCCCGGCTGTGAAACGTTTACAGTCTTATTACAGTATGGTTTTTTAACTATAGGTAAAGTCGGAAAAATAATAATTATTTTTCAGAAATTACAAAATTTAAAATATAAAAATAAATTTTCTTAACTATTATGTTGAGAAATTTATATAATTGAAAAAATAACGACACTATATCCATCAACCAAACCATATTGTGTCATGGTGGATTACGCTAATAGGAAATAGTTCCTTAATAGAAGAAACCTTTGCCCAGCAGTGGGATTTACAGTAAAGTACAGTTATTTAGAGTCTGTTACTTAATCACGTGTTTTGAGCAACTTTTTAGACAACCCTTTCTCTGGTGATTTGTGGTGAGGTTATACATTAATATATAATACACTATATCTTAGTAGCCCCTTGTTATATTTGGTCATTTTTACCCCTCCCTTCTTTAGGCCTCACGTGGTTAATAGACAGCCTCTTAGGTATGTGTGAAGAAAATCAATTATTTTCTATTTAAAGGAAGTGGATAATGATATTACGTAAGCACACGTACAAGTAAGGTAACTGATCTTTACATTCGAACCACGATCTCCTTTACGCTCTCTCAACCAGTTGTAATTCGAGAGAATCAAATTAACGTGTCAGTTCGCTCGTTTTTCTTCCGAAACTTGTGTTTTAGCTCTGAGATAACTTTGTTAATTAAATTTTGCATTTTTTTTTCTTATGCGAAGACGCTCAGCTCCACCTGAGTGGAATTAAGCTTTTTCATGGACTATATGAAAAAGAATTATTAACAAAGTTGGCATACAAGATCGTAGGATCTTTTCATAATACAAAATATCTACCTACCTACTTTACACAAGTTTAGTATATCTTTATCAATATTTTATGAATTAATTTATTTTTTATATACTTATTAATTTATTAAGCCAGTTTATTCTGATTATATTGCAGTATTAGGTGTAAAATCCAGGAAATTACACAGCTGCCTGCTAATATGGTTACGAAGGTTGTTCCCAAAATAGAGTCTGTGCTCAGCAAGGGTTAATAAGAGGGGATGTCGTTAATTTAGCCCCGTTAAGAGGGCTGCTCGCGATATCGCGTCGAGTTACAGAAGCCTTACAAAATTACCTTGCGGTGAACGGGAACAAACTATTTAGCCTAATTAACAGAAAAAATGTTATTCGAGTAACTAGTTTACAGGATAATCGATCAATTGTTTAATATTTATTTAAATAGCGTAGTAATAATTCTTATAATTTTCGTTTTCATATGAAAGTTATACAACCGAAATTAACGTCTGGGATAGCACAAATAACTTCTATAAGTGTGTTTGTGTTTACAATCCATCTTTTGCTCGTTGGTGAAGAAAAATATTGTGACAAAACTTACATGTGTTGAAAAACGCTGAGACAGTTTTATTATGATTTCTTATATAAAAACAGATAACCTTATAATGATATTGATAGATGGAACAAAATTTATGCAATGAATAATAATCTACAAAGAAAAATATATAAGTAAACCTGTATTAATAAGATTAAAAACATTTTTTGAAAAATACTACTTATCTAATGAAATCAAAATTAATAATAATACTTTAATAATTTCAAAAATAGCTAATATCAGGCGTCCAAATGGTTTATAGTCAACAAAAGTATGTAGATTTTTTTTATTTCATAAATAATTGATTGATGATTAACAATAAATAAAAAGAATGCAATGTATACATATGTATAAAAAATAATAACTATCCTAAACCCTTATCCAATATTGATGAATTTTAGTATGCATATTGACTGGATTTTTGCGACAAAAATTAGAACATTCTTCTTCCTTTAAAAAGGATGTAGGCTACTTGTTGTCGTGACAATGAAACTATCATGGGGTTGAATAGGGGATGAAAGTTTGTATTGAATACCATTATTTAATTTTTAGGTTATTCCAAACTGGATGCTGATAAGCAATAATGTGTCAACCCACAAAAAGTCAAATTTAGAGATATTGATGTATTTTGATACTACGTCACCTATTTAACATTATGCATTCTAATTTCAAGTCATCTAAACTAAATAAGTATGGAAAAAAGTTTCTTAACTCAATGCTTAGAATTTCAGGTGCATTCCATATTTTGCAATTAATAAAATAACATGAAATATTATTTTATTTAAAAACCTATTATTAGAAAACTTATTAAATAAATCTATCTGCTTTTGATTCATTATACATTTTATCAAAATAGAAAAGAAAAGATGAATATATACGTCTTCAAACAAATTGATTAAGAATAGGTGTGACATCTTTAGACGCCATTTTCTCAAAACGAAGTCCGTGTGGCTTGACACAGTATTGCTTATCAGCGTCCAATTGTTCGACGAAGTTTCGGAGACCGATTTAGATACTTTTTTAAATGTGAACTGACTTTAAAAGCAAAATACGTTATTTCGTTTGCTTAACATGCCTACATTCCAACTATAAAATATTTATTCTAAAACCAAACTGCTTATCTAATTTTGATGAAAATTCTATGGAAGTATGAGAAAAGAATACCTGCCCTTTCAAACAAAAATCGTAGATATGAACTAAATCAGTCAAGCCATTTTCGAGTTCCTTGGAAGTCCGTTAATAAATAAATAACAAACCAAAACACAAATAGGTAAACTGTTCTACCATTAACTTCAATTATAGACCAACTGTGCTGAAAATCGCAAGTGTCGGATTACAGAAGCCTTACGGCGAAGTTCAGAAAAAAACTGTTCCGTATCGCATTGCGACAACTTCTGGTGAAGTTGAATAAACAATTACGGGTTCAAGTAGGTTTCTTACCAATTAGTCTAATTTAAAGGTTGCATTGTAGTTGAAAGGACGTTACGACAGTCTAATTTCTATCATTAGAGGCGAAAAATTGTGTCTAATTTATGATAAGTAAGCAATTTGATGATTTTCTTTTACAAAAAAGTCCGAAAAAGTGTGTAATTTTTAATTTATAGCGTATGTTATGTATATATATCCAAAAGGTTATACTTTACAATTCATTTCATACAATTTTTATTAAAATCGGTTCAGTGGATTGGTTTTTAAACGACAATAATTGAAATTAGTATTAGTAGTGACATCTAAGGAAACGAATTTGCGTGAATTGCTTTTGAAGTATAACCGACTTTTTTAAGTCTTAATTATACTCGAACTATATGTATATAATATACTACTTAATTGGTGAGGCTTAGTTTTTTTGTATGATTTAATCGTCAAAAAAACTAGTCTATATAATTTATTTTAATAGATAGACTGTTTGTTATGAAGAAGTACAATCTGGTTACTCTAGATCTAATCGAAATTTAACGCGAGTAAAACATAACGCAAACAAGTCAAGTTTTATTAAGCCACAAAGGTGGACAATTTTCATGAACAATTTTCATGGTCCTTTTTTGGTCGGTTGAAATAGAAGGAGTAGAACTTTTCCAAAAATATTTCATAATCAGACAGAATAACGATTTTTTAACACAGTGTTAATTCTAAAAACCACGCCAGCGAAGCCGCCAACAAATTACAAAGTTGATAAATAAAAACAAAGTATAGCAAATTTAAATTAACTCATGTGATTATTCCATCCCCAGAGAGGATATGCATCCAAGATCCCTACACCCATAAAAATAAACTGCAATATAAAATTTTACACACCCTATGCTAAGGGATTTTGAGATTCGTTACACTGAACGGTATTTTTTATTGACTAATATAATAAAAAGATACAATCTCTAATAAAATAAAAGTATGTAGTAGAATAAATAAAATAAAAATAATTACAAACAACAAATATAACAAATGACAAAATGATATTAGAATAAAGAGTGAATTGACATTTCAGACAATTCAAGTGAATTTCGACTCCTTATTTCGTCTCATTAAACATTCAATTTTGCTTGAGCTTACAAAAATATTAATGAATAAAAAACACGTTTTTTTTTAAACGATACAGTCGGCTAAAATAAGATGCTACAAAATATTCAAATAATTACCAATAAGGTAATTTTAAAATTAAACGCCTACATAAAAACACTACGATATCTTTAACATTTAAATTGAATTATTGTTTATATTGTCTCAAAGTGTACAAAGTTGAGTGATGACTGAGTAGTTGGCAGTATCATCGACAAAGGACCATTATGTCGAATAGAAACCCAACCTCCACTGTCAATTCCCTTCATGTTTGCTGAGGGCTGCTCTCTTATAAATATGCAAATGTTATTCTGCGTTTAGCGAGGAACTGCGATAATATTTATATTGAAATAGGCGTCTGTCCTTGAACTCTTACTATTATTATACTGTTCAAACAACCCTTTTACATTTGATTGAAGGCTATGATCCATGGTAGATTTAACTTCTCAGTTTCATTGGATATAAATTTAATGTTACTAACGCTGTAACGCTGCCTTCATTTTGTATTGCTTAATATTAATTATAACAATCGAGATAGATGGATTTATGTTAAATTATTAACATACGTATTGTTATTACGCTGACTAAGATCTCATATTTGAAGCTATGTTATTATTAATGGACGACTACTAAACTGTCTCACTCAAGGATATAAGTGACAGCGCGTCAAAATGGCGGATTCAAGAGAACGCCTTCCCGCCACTTTCACTAATAAAGGAGCTGTCGTAAAAAACCACTATAATCATAATAACTCGCCTGTCTTACAATGGACATGACTCTCACAATGTTGCTTAAAAATTAATGTCTGGTCAAGTTCCAATGACCGAGTAAACTCAAATAAATTACTTTGAATGATTCGACTTCATAAAGTATTCCACCTATTTCAATTATAAATAGAGTTTAACTTGATCTTAGAAAAAATACTATGAAACATTGTTTAAACAACACAATAGAACTGTATATTTTTTTTACAATTTTTTGTGTTTATATACACATTATTTGTATATGCATTTGTTTTAATCCCCATTATGTAATTATTTACCTCAGAAACATAAAAACACATTTCAGCGTACCATTTTTTACAGGAAATTAGAAGGAATTATAATAAAAAAATTATAATTTAAAAAATGAAATGGCCCCTATACACTTTCTACGTATCAAAATAATCTGGAATAACGTGACTAATAACATTGAATCGTTTATTTTTTCTCCCTTGCAATTTAATTAAGAGATATGTTCACAAGCCATAAAATGAGATTTCCACTTCGCTGAGGCTGTAAGTGACTACCCCACACAATTATGCTTTAATTTAAAATATCTAGTATATGTTTTTAAGTTTCTATTATTTGTATATATAAAATAACTGGTAAACTTCAAACATCAGCTTTAAAAAATTCGCATCAGAATTAGATAGGGAATTACGATGCTACAGACAGAAACAGATCAAACTTATTAAATCTCTCTAATAAGGTTAACATCTATATAAAAGCGCAATACCACTCACTCACTACTTGAGTAATAAAATATCAAAAACTATATAATAAGGCAATAAACATTAACAGACAGATGATAATTTATGTAATACTAGCAGTCACCCGATTTAATCTCCGCATGACCAGGATTTTCCGACTTTCTTGACATTTATTTTTAGGTTAGGTATTAGACTTTTATATAAAACTAGCTGGTGCTCGTGACTTCGTCTGCGCAGGAATGGCAGGATTTAAAATTGACAAAGTTTCATATAAACATTCATCCCCCTGTTGATCCCCTTGGGGGTAGAATTAATCAAAATCCTTTCTTAGCGGATGCCTACATCATAACATCTACCTGCATGTGAAATTTCAATCTGATCCGTCCAGTGATTTGGACTGTGCGTTGATAGATCACCTTTGAGCTATATATATTTAGATCATATAAATTGTTTACCATTTTTATGACACCTGAAAGAATTTACTATCAGTGAAATATTTTTAAACTTACAGCTTACGTATGGTAATATTGGTGTTGTTACCATCGAGTTTTTGGTTCATTTTCTACGTCAACGAAGATGGCGGCACTGTGCAGTTGAAGTTCGTCCAATTAATCAACTTTAAACAGTGATGATTAACGGTATTTAGTCGTGAAAGTGCCGTCTTAGAGTGTAGAAGTGTGTTATGACATTCTAATACGTATAAGTATAATTAAGAAAAGGGGTAATATGGTCTATTTCTATATGATATTAATGTCGATATTAATGATTAAAAAACGATGTGAAAATGTTTTATATTGTGAAATTGATTATACTGATTTATATGCTGATTTAATACAATTGTATTATTGATAACATTGGTACGTATGGTTATCTATCCAAATGTTACCAGGTTACAGAGATATTCCATATCAGTTACGAGAGTAAATCTTATAAGTGTAATTCCCGCTTTATGATATAGCCGAGTTATTCAATGTCTTTATAAAATAATAAATAAGTAATTGTATTACTATACTTACATCGAAATCAATTCAATACTTTTTAAGTGCAATGAGCAACACACATTCATCTATCCATCCTAACAAACTTTCGCATTTATAATAGTATTTAGAAAGATAGTGAATGCTATGTAACAGCTAGAAAATGTGTATAGAAGAAGTTTTATGCAAAATAACAAATAAGGCTCGAGTCTCTGTAAAAAATAATTATGTACCGCATGGAAATCATAAACCATGAGATAAAATATACTTATGTGTAAAAAGCTTACGTTTCGCTATTTTTCTCGAATGCCTCGCTTCACACGTTGCTAATGAGTTTCGGAAAATATAACGCGTTCTTAAGCGTATTTTAATATGCTTGTACAACCTTTTACATTTTATAGTCGTAACAAAATGAACCAAAAAGAATTAAAATCTTTATACGAATATGAAAATTTTGACGTAATTTAAAAGTATTATTACAAAAGTAAAGTTGTCTTTACTATAAAAACATAAATGTTGATGATAGATACATTTTATCTATTTGCCCAGTAAATCATTTTGGGTAGCAACTTCAAATAAAAATACCCAAAAATTAAAAAAAAACACTGATTTCACAAACAATAAAGGCCAAGGTTATTGAAACGTGACAATTGGAAAATAATCCTTCTTTGAGAGTATAGAAACCTCTAAATATTTACTTTATAACATAGAAATATAATTGAGGATCGAACAAGTTTTCCACAAACGTTGCACTCATAATTAATAAGCTAATTAATTAGGGCTATTACAATGCAACGTGCATTTTAGAATTTCGTTTTGAATTCGTATTATTGTATCTGCTACACTTCGGTCGTAACTGCACATATTAATAACATTTTGCGGTCTGTTGTACTAATATGATTATTATTATTACTACTATTAATCGGAAGTTAAAATTACATTTATATGCATAAAGTAAATTTTAATGAACATAATTTAAAATATTTTAAATTTTCGCTAGCGATGTGTCACAGTAGCACCCATGTTAAAACGCGCATCCGTATTATGACATTTATAGTTGCAGTTCCTCTTCTTAGGATTGTAGAATAAAAAAATACGAACTGGTGGAGGCTTAAGACAAGTTCCTTGAAGAACTTCGGTTTTGTTTTAGCCGTCGAAATATATTTAAAAACGTACAAAAAGTAACCCAAATAACCGAGGACATAGACATTTCGTTGGCGGTTTAGAGATTTAAGTCTTCCGAAGAAAAGTCCCTCGTTCGAACAGGCCATAATAGAACATGAAATTGACGTGCTAAAAATAACAAACTCGTTACAATCTTCAGTCGTCCAAATAAAGGTTCGGCTAGATAAGTGTCATCTAAATTCATTTCTCATTCTTTAATACATTATCTGTCTCTCAATGTAATTTAGTTGATGTCAACAACCCCATTTTCATTTACCGCAATAGGAACGAATTAAAAGCGTTTAAGGCAATTACACACTGCAGTATCTACGGAACAACGCGACACGGGACATAAAAGGTAACTATTTGTTTTGCAAACGTTCACAGGGTTTAATAGTTAGCCTAGTTTAACTAAATATTTGCTCATCTGTTTATTTCAAATGAACACTGTTCATTTAAAGTTGTTATATAATTTAAGGTAGATATTAAACAGCCCGAAAATGTGTCACTGCTACGCAATTATGTATTAAGGAGGTACGCTTAAAGCTTAATTTATTTTGCATCTTTCTCCAAATTATTCTTTGAAAAATGGCTTGGATTTCTATGGTAACACGCATATTTCTCTGTTAGCGTTAAGCAAGAAATACTTCACCTAATTATACCACTTTTAAAAACTCAATCGCACTGAATCAGATATAAATGAGCCCTTCACCGTCACTTAAATCACTTTTTCCTTTCATTAAACTAGCTCGACTTTATTCTGCATTCTTTTTATATCTTGTTAATAATTATTCTCTTTACATTATAATCTACGAACGTAGCACCGTAGCACTTCGCTACGTTTATGTAACTAAACAGTATAAATACGGAATCTCACATTTTGTTACTATACTAAAAATGACAAAATCTCACCTGACTAATAGAATTAAAAAGCGTTGTATCTTTTGCAAATTAAACTATACATTACGCTCGCGTGTCAAGATTAGTTGGCGTTTACGCTTTTATGAATAAATGTATGGCTCTCCTTAGCTGCGCCGTAATTGGACAAAATATAATACAGAAAGATATAACATAGCTATAGATATGGTATAAATTTTAGCTCCAAACATATCTCCCATTTTTGGAAGAGCGACCTAATAGTCATTGTCTATCTGCCTATTGAAAAAGCAGTTGGAAAAAGGAACTTAACGCCAAATAGTATGCACGTAACATATTATAATTATAAAATATATTTGGGTTTACATCACATTTTAGATCAAATAATAATTCCAGATTCTTGAAAGATCTTTAGAATCTCTACGTGAGGTAATCGTGAAATTTCAAAATACGAGACTCCTACGTGGTAGCACTTAATGAGGTCAAAATATACGTCCTGGAATGACCAGGCCCCATCGCAATGCCGAACATTTATGCCCTTGGAACATTGAAACCTAAAATAGCTAACATTCACCTGTGCAAAAAAATATAAAGTAACATCTTAAGCTGTTGGTTGCATGTAAATTTAATAAAAACTGTTTTGAGTCACTTTATATCCCACAAAGAATTATAAATAGTGTGTACTTATATTTACAGTTATATTTTCATATTAAAAAATATAATCGTAATCCTACATCTGTATGCGTATTCGACAAATATAACTCAAAGCTCTTAATCCCTGCAAACAACGACAAACAAATAATCTCCTTAAAGCTGTACTTCTAAAACACGATAATCATTCGTGGATGGTAAACATAACATTGCGGTCGTTATGATACCCACCATTAACCATAACTACTATAGCCCCATGAAAAAGCTTTTTGCGAGACACATGAATGAGCTCCACAAGGCCGAAAACAGGGACTTTTCTATTAAAATTCTGGAAATAACAAAAGGGATGCAAAGTGTCGCTGTCCCTCGTCTGCTTACCTGCTGCCCCGTGTTTAAAAAGGAATGTGATACAATGCCAGTTATTTCCATTACTCTGAAAATTTGTGGCTGAAAAAACAAACGAAAAACGAATACTAAATAGAAGGACAAAGTCACAGCATTGAAGGGTTATCAAAATAAAATGCGACCACTTATTTTAATGGCGAAACGAGGGTTTACATTCGAAAAATATTCATAAAACATGATACTCTAAACGACCAATATAACGTCATTTTTTAAGAGTTCGTTTCTATTACAGTGAATATTATATAACACAAATATTTACTTCCAAATAAATATATAAATACCCAAGTAGAAAAATGATGCAAGTTACCAAAAAAGTTGTAAACTGAAAACGAGTCGATGAAAGTGGGTCACGTATATTTTGCTCATAAATCTGGAATGGGCACTGGATTATTTTAATTGAAACAGGGCCCGGCATTGCTCTTAAAGAGAAGCAATGGTGGTCGAGAGGAAATATTTAGATAATTTACCGGTTTGCTAAAATTGTTTTTATATCTCTAAACTGAGCACAATCTTTGATTGAAATTATTACCAACCTTTTGTAGCACTTTGAAGAGTACAAGTTGAATATGAATATGTGCAGTATAGAATGAGACAATATTAAATCCCATTGACGGTTAAGGGATTTTCTAAGGAACTCGTTTTAAACATTATAATATATTTGATAATTATATTATAATGTTTAAAACGAGAGATTTATAATTAATTTATACCTGTTTACATATTATTAGTATTCGTATATTCAGCAAGAATATTAAGAACAAACAAAAAATCAACAAAGCCTCCCAAACAACGGTTTTTTTTGTGACGGACAAAAGTCTCTCATCTCATGTACGGAAGCCAAATTTTAATTCAATACAATAGATTATGTTTAGAGTATTACAATTCGATTTTTTAAATCACTCTTTCATTTTGAATGTTTCTCCAATTCCAATAATGTTTGTTTCGGCTGCTAGCTTAAAATTTTTTTAGTATATTATATACCAAGATCATATATTCATGTAAATTAGAAATTTTACGTCGTATCGAAGTAAAATATAACCATAAAGCATTTTCTTTCACTCTGCGTGCAATAAATGGATGGAAACTTTCTTCTCCAACTCCCAAGATACAATTGATAACGCGCCCGAAGCTAACTTTTTGCTTTCCACTCCATTATTGACGACGAAGCTCGAAGAAATCAGACAGGCTACGATATCTTTAGCCTTCCTGGTTTTTAAGTTCGTTACAACTCCATTTTACTCTAAGTATGTACTAATATTAAAAATAACTTCGAGAAAACACGACTGAATAATGTTACAGACATAAAAAGAACGAAATATGCCATTGATAGATTCAATATGGAAACTCCAATGTTTCAATTAAAAACGAGACTTGTGAGTTCTCGGTTTGCTGGTCAACTTTTATTAGTTTCTGGAGTAGGAAAAGTAATCAAGTCTGCAATATATCGTACACCTAACTCGAGATAACTCTTAATTGTTTGATGTGACGCCTTTCGGATACGTGCGCCAGTCTAGCTTCCTTTTATCTTGTTTAAGAACAAATTTTAAGTTTTTAATGCATTTTCGTTTAAGATTAGCGAGCCTTATTAGATAAATATAATTTAACTTGTCCTGAAGTCCTTAATGAAAGTGGATTGTGATGTAAATTAATCTTTTGAAGTTTGTAATAGTTTTAAAGAAGCTGCTTTTATAGTTAGTCTTAATCTTAATATGAATAATTTTATATTTATTAAGTAGTATTTTTTAATATATTAACATGGAGAAAATTACTATAAAAATATTATAATACTATATGAAACATAATAAATGAACTTAAAAATATAAAGAAATTTTGCCAAATCCACATAAAAAAGGTTTCACCACGAGCATTAAATTAATTAACGAAATATTTGAAAAAAATAAGCTATGCATACGAAGAGCTGAGTTCGCAATTACGATAACAAAAGCAGCGGGAGAGCTCGAGAAATACGTTTTGCTAAATGAAAGCGTAAAAAAGAGGCAAATGTACGAAAATGGGTCATCGAATGAAGTATTGCACACGTCCAGTAAAGTGAGACCCTGGTATGAATCCCCTTTGCTTTAAAATTGGAACACAAAAGTTTGCGAAAGGGATCTCGGTAAATGGATGTAAAAGTGGAGAACAGGGGACGGTACGCGTACGACAAGATTCGCACGACCGTCCGATGAAATCGTACCAATTGTTTTCTTTGTGTTCGGATGTAGAATGACACGGGCTTTCAACTCGAAATTCTGTCACAAACGTTCATGTCACAAAATGTTCCAGCAATTTTTTTCATAGCATGTATATTTTGGTTCGAGTTTTAAATTTTCTGCATGAAAGTTTTTGTATTTTTACTGATAAAATGGATATATGACTTGATAAAATAATCTGTGTATAGACAATTCTATTATTGAATATTCCTTCAAAATATTTAAATGTTACAAATATTTTTAACTGGTAATAATATTTTTAATGCAAATAGTATCCATAAAAAGTATGCATAAACTATATATAAATTTAGATTTTTAGATTTATTATAAAGCACTTTTATTATAGTGCACATTCGCTCAACATCTATGGATAATAATTGAAATATTAGATATGTTCCCTATGGACTCTAAAATAGTTAGTGGAGAAATTTTTAGACAATCTGTAAAGTAGCCCACATTAGTAGTAAGCAGGTATGTATTTGACTCAGTGGTCACTAATAATTCATATTTTCATTAATATCTATATTTATAAATAAAGTTGAGTCTTTATACTAAATTATTTGAAACCTTACATTAATATTCAGCTAAAAGACTGAACTTAAGATATTGTGTATATCCTATGCTTTGATCTCTGGGTGTATACTAAAGTTAAATAAATTAAAAAATAAATTTTTCAAAACTTTAAACTTAAAAGCTTTAAAAATTGCAATTAATTCAACTTTAATGTTAAATAAAAATGCTGATGGTATGATGTTTTTATCATTTTATGTGTCAACGTCTGATTATGAAATTTGATTGTATTAAAATATTATATACTTTTTAATAATTTACTTATTACATAACTCGAAGTGGATTTGATTTCTTCGAAATTCTACATATAATAAGATTAAAATATGGGACCTATTATGACTATACCTTTTTAACTTCCAAAAATGGAGGAGGCTCTTAAATCATTGGGGACATTTTTATGTATGTACTCCAATGACTAAGAAATGGCTAGACCAATTTAGTTAAATAATTTTTAGCTTCAAAATATATCTCATTAGTAAAATCGATTCAATGGTTTGGTTTAAAATTAAAATAATTGGTATAAATATGTCATCAAATTAAATAAAATGACATATTTAATTTTTGAAGTTAGTTCACTTTTTTTTTTAAATGCTTGTTAAGAATTTGTTTGAAATATATTTTGCATCTGTTATCTCCGTTTTCAGCTATTAGCGATAACACATATTATGAATACACTGGAAATAAAATAATCTATCTGTTATACCAAAAGCAAAATAGTATTAAAAAAAAAAAACATAAACAAACATCTGTACTTAATATTGTAGATTAATGAATTTAATATCTATCATTAGTATTATTATTGCACTCAACGCATATAAAAGGTTTCAAATATAAATAGATTTGTGCTAATTATAAGATCAAAATCGATTTATGTCCCAAGGTGTATAGGTTAAATTGAAACAAAACTTAGGTTAAAATATATGTAATCAAAATCAAAACAAATACAGTAAAAATTAAATAAAGCAATACAAAATAAATTTACAATTTATCAAATACATTAACAAAACATTAATATGAATGATTTTATCCTTATTTGGGTAAAAAAAATAATAATTCTACCAAGAAGCATACTAAAACTACCGAAATCGCATGCACTTAACACTTTTATTAATTATCTCACCAATTATTGTTGTTCAAAATACTATTTATATTCACTGTTTACAAATTGTTATATATTCACAAATAACCTCTTGCAATTTAAGGTTAAATATTTAGCACCAATTGTCACTTCAAACACAAATCGTTCTTATACTGTCCAGGTGTAATTTATTCTAATAAACATTTAAACTTTTAACTAATAACAATATAATGGCGAAATAGTCCAATAAACAATTTCTATCTTGTTAACTTGTTATTGTTGTGCCGCCATTTTGAGTTTGAGCGATAACAATTGTCACTTGTCAGTGTCAGTAAGACATTTTTTTGGCATTTTGTGATAAAAAGTCTTATTGTAGCCATAAAATATTATTGGAATATACTTTGTCTTAAAACCCAATAATATTTTATAACTATATATAGTTATTTTAAATTCATACCATTTGAAGTTAAAAGTTGGTAGCCATTTTCAACTTTGAGAAGCTCGGTAATTAAATTTAATTTTTATTTTGATGGCTTTTAGTTGTCTCATGTGCGCATATATTATTTCGCCAATGTCACGTTCAAATTTTGAAGACACTATATAATTAGTAGACCTTTCTTTATTAGGCCTTATCCTCGAATAACACAAAAATATATATCTATTAACAAAAAGGGTTTATGGGTTTTTGTATTATTTATTATTATTATTAATTTAAGGACGAATACAAATTTATTTACAACTTAATCTTACTTTTTCCTAATACATTTACATAAAAATTTACAAAGTGAACTAAACACAAACATCAACAAACTTCCGATATTTACAGGACGAGGGACTTTAGGAGGAAGGACATCATTGAAAGGATACAGAAGTTTAGGACAATTGAAGAGGATGTGGGACACATTACCTTCGTCAAGACCACATTCACATTGAGTGATCGCGGACCCTAAGTTTAACAAGGTGAACAGGAGTAAAATCATACCCAACGGTTCAGCATGTCTATGAAGAACGAACCAAGGACGCTGTGGGATTGCTGGTTGAATTAAGGCATAGAAAATTGTCTTTAACTGATTTTAATACAACCGAAGATGATTTCCGTAACTTATCCAAATGAGATCAGCACGCAAATCTTGAGTTGTAAACTTATAATACTCAAGAGATCCGGTTCAATAGCTGCCTTGGCACATGAGTCTGCAGTCTCATTGCCAGATATGGACAAGCTCGACAACTGACTTGTTGGCCCAATCACTCGCCTATCATACTAAGTAGTTAGTTGGTTTCTAGTGAACGTCGTCCAAAATGGGTGGCAATATCCATGGTCTTATAACGTATCTATGTATTATTATATCGTTAATTAAATGCCAAAATATATATTTTACACGTCATTGTTACTTTTTTTTTAAATACCTGAAAGTCATTAACCAAATTGATTAAAAATACCTGAATTTAGATATTTGGTAGGGTACTGGAATATTGTTGGTATATTAAATTTGGAGATAATGTATTGTTAAAAGTTTTTTATTTAGTAAAATTTACAGTAACATTTCTTATAAAATACTGGCTAAAACTACTTACGTTTTTACGGTAAAAACCCATTCGAACGTATTTTCTACGTCACTCCACAATATCAGTAAATTAATTTGACAGAATGACTTAATATACAAAAATTTTACGTGCTACGTAATAAACATGTGCCGAAATAAATTATAATATGTATTCTATTAAATTAGAATTTAAATTTGAGAAATAGTCTATGATATGCCAGGGCCCGATATAAGAGCTGACGAAAATGTTCATGGCGAGATGTCTACAGCGCCCGCGGCAACCGTTCACAGTGGTGTTGAAGCTAAAACAGAAAGAAAATTAACAGTTCTTGAAACACATGGTTACATTTTAGGAAGAACCATTGGCTCAGGGTCATATGCAACCGTAAAGGTAAACTTTTGCGAAATAAAAAAATACATTATTTAAAGAAAATTCAGGCGTATTTTTAAACTTAACATTAATGACTTACATAAGCTAACTAAGCGACCGCTTGTTCCTAGAAGTGACCACGAATTAAGCGCGTTCACGTACCAGGTGACATGGCAAGATCACGAAACGAGCTAGTCTTAGTGTCTATAAAAAAATAAATGTCTTTCATATTGTTAATATTTCACTTAACAAAGAAAATATTGAGAGGATTAAAATTAAATTAACAGATATATTTCATGGCCTCTCCATCCTACGTGACATTGTCGAAATAGTCCGTGCTCATATGGCAGAACTAAAAGCCAGTAAATCTAAGAATTTAATTGAATTGAAGACATATATTTCTCACTTAAACGTTGTTTAATCGATAATGTGCTGAGGGTGGCAAAAAAAGTTCTTAACTATGGCGTTAACTTTGCTTACTACCATCACTGGTATTTACGTGATACAACATTAATTACGTCGTTACTAATTTTTTATATTGCGTTAGGTTGCCAACAGTGACAGACACAATTGTCAAGTGGCAATAAAAATAATAAGCAAGTTTCAAGCACCTGGCGACTATCTCAAGAAATTTCTTCCTCGAGAGATAGAAGTTGTAAAAGGACTGAAGCATGAAAACTTAATACGCTTCTTACAAGCTATTGAAACCACTCATAGGTTCTGACTTTTTTTTTAAATATGTCAAGTACTTTCTTTAGTTAACGAAATAAGTATTACGTAGTATTTTCTAGCAACTATAATATTAATATGCCGATGATTTTTCAATGGGTCAAATACCTATGGAAAAATTAGTTTAGTTACGTGATTCTCACTTCGTTCATGTTCTTATTTTTAATATTTTGTTTAAATAAAAAATTTTAGCCAAATACGCTAACTATATCTTTATATCGCTGCTTACTATCTTAAAATTCATGCACTTTCTTAATTAAAAAATACAAATTAATTGCGAGCTAATCTTCGGAGCTTGATCCGCCGTGTAACTCCAATTCGGATTAGCTGATATACATATGTACATGTTCGTGTTTTTCCCAACACATGCATATTTCCTTATGTTGTTTTTGTCTCTCCCCTTTAGAATCTCCTAAGAACTCTGTCCAGCCATAAGACAATTACAGGCTGTTACAGATAAATTATACATATATTGAGAAGTAACAACTACATAGCTTGTTTAGATTTTGTCTCTTTTACTTATTAAAGTAAATAGTACACATGATATTTTGTAGTCAATTTAAATAAATTGCAGAGTATATATCGTAATGGAATATGCGGAAAACGGCAGCCTCTTAGATATCATCCGAAAGGACCAACATATAGATGAATCACGTGGTCGCCGTTGGTTCAGGCAATTAGTCGAAGCTGTAGACTATTGTCATGAGCGAGGCGTTGTTCATCGGTTAGTTCAGACGAAGTACTAAATAGGACACAAACAGAAAAATTAAACTATGAAATGGTAAAGCTCTAAAAATGAATGCGAGTGAAAACTAATGGCTC
Source organism: Hypolimnas misippus (assembly GCA_037950945.1). Classification (NCBI taxonomy): domain Eukaryota; kingdom Metazoa; phylum Arthropoda; class Insecta; order Lepidoptera; family Nymphalidae; genus Hypolimnas; species Hypolimnas misippus. The sequence continues at coordinate 8,296,696 of JBBEEQ010000011.1, read as the reverse complement.
TAAATTTTGCACTGAAATAATAGATGTGCACTTTAAAAGTTCAATTTCTAAAGAAGTTAATAGGAAGTTCAATATTTTTTTATGTCAGTCAATCAATATGGAAATTAGAGTTTCTGGGATTTTGCCAATAGGAAGTCTCATCAGACACACGATATATGGACAATGTTAAATTAATAATTTAAAAACGCAAAAGTCTGCGGAGAAATTCTGAATATTGGCTCGATGTAGAAATTTTAGACAATCGTTTACCAGCTCCAGTGGCGCAATCGGTTAGCGCGCGGCACTTATAGCGCAGTGCGTGCGAGACATGTCGAGGTTGTGAGTTCAAACCTCACCTGGAGCAATATTTTATAATTCTTGTGTATTAACCTTTAGTTGTAAAAGAATTCATTTCATATGCACAAGTCATCTTAACCTATTCTGTGATAATTTTTTAATGTTTGGTGATAATTAAATATTCTATGTCAATCGGATTTGAAAGTGCCTTTTATTAGTTAAAACTGTAAATCACACAACAAAAAACTCTTCATAAATTTAAATAATTATTTGTCGATTTCCAAAGAAATTTAAATGATTATTATTTTTTCATTCAGAGATATTAAGTGTGAGAATCTTCTTATGGACAACAGCCTGAATATAAAATTATCCGACTTTGGTTTCGCGAGAGGACATATGAAACCGAAGAACGGGGTTTATGCGTTAAGCGAAACCTTTTGTGGGAGTTATGCTTATGCATCCCCTGAAATACTGAAGGGGGTTCCGTATAGACCTCAGGATTCCGATATTTGGAGTATGGGAGTAGTTCTCTACGCGATTGTGTATGGTAGACTACCCTTTGACGATACCAACTACACACAACTCTTGAAGGTATCTTTATTAACTATGATAACATTATGCTAGCTTTTACCAAATTCATTATATAGCTTTTTTTTGGGAGAATGCCTTCTCTTTTATATTAATCAATTTTTGATTTAGTCATATAAGTAAATTTAACTCTGTATATTTGTTAATTAAATATGTATCACCTACTTATTGACTCGTAACTTTTTTTTATGTAGTACTTTGAAATAAAGTTCAATACTAATCACATATATATTATTTTTATAGCAAGTCCAAAACAAGGTATCCTTTCCACGCGAACCAAAAATATCAACGGAATGTCGGAAACTGATCACAAAAATTTTAGCTCCATTAAAATTACGGGCAAAAATACCTCAAATCTTGGCCGATCCCTGGCTTAATCCACACCAATCACCAAAAGATGAAGAGTTAGATGTTAAACCCGTAAGTTAAGTCACTGACAATTTTGTTATTGCTCGTTTTACAACTATTTGCTATTTAAATAAAAAAATATATGGAACCTTCTTACAGGATAACGCAGCGAGTAAAGAAGAAATAAAAAACGTAAATATTGGAACTGTAACGTTCGATAGAAAATTTGAAGAAGTAAAATAAAGTAACCAATTTTGAAATATGCTACAAATACGTAATGATGTTATTGAAAAATATCTATAATAAAATAATTACATCAGCTGCCATATTTTTATTTTCCTATTGCCATTCTTCTAGAAGGTATAAATGTTAAAAATATTATTTTCATGGCACAAAAAAACAGTTAACTTTGTAGCAGATATATTTAACTTTATTCACCACTTAGTATGAATCCTTAAATAGAAAAAATAAAACAAAACAAGCTCTACATATTAAACATATTTTGAATGTTTTGATATTTATACCAAAACGGAAAAGAAATTGCACATGGCTTAAACGATAGGCACCATAGACATAGAGATATGGACTAAGACTTAAAAAATTGACCACATTGTAAATCTCCGAGATAAAGCGAATGTTCGGGGATTCTGATTGGTCGAAAATAAAATAAAGCGAATCATGTCAGTGTAGTTTATTATCAACCAATCAGAATCTTAAAAAGAGATAAGATACTTTCTTGTCCACTTATTTATTTCTGATAGCTCGTTACGGAAGGCTCGGATCTCTACGTCTATGATAAGCATTAACAATAATACGAAGTACATAATATTCTTAAGACTTTTTAGCTTTATTTCTACAGAAGGTGTCATCATCTTGCACATTTGCCGCTGCAATTCTCTCTTTCTTCTTTGCATGTTTAATGCACATGTATGACAAACCCAGCGTTACCAAGTAAATAACAGCCGCAACCCAACAATTTACGGCTATCTGGAAATAAAAATAATTAATAACAATAGACAAAATGGCACTGTTTATTGTAACAGACTGAAGCGGTAATCCCCGCTCACGGCAAATGGCTGTATTGGCCATACGGATGTGTGTTGGTCGAGGTGTTTGTGTTTCTGGACACCCTAAACAGAATCGTGAGATCCTAATGGGGGTTGTTGAGTGTGATGGGTTTATTTACTTAACTAAGAATTCAATGATCTATACAGAATATTTAGTCAAAAAATTATACATTCATTTAAAAAATTTAGATTTCTTTATTGATTCCTGACCAAATAAATCGCTTAAAATTATCATAAAACAGTCTATAACAGCCAAAAATAAGGTTTAGAAAATATTCAGTGTTTAATAAAAATGACGAATTTCTTCGCGTTTAAACTTCTGTTTGTACCTAAATTTAAATATAAACAATTTTTTAAACAAAATCTATGGTTTTTGGAGGGTAGAGCAATTTTAATGTTCCGTTGACGATTTACCAATATATACCAAAATACTAAATCTTAATATTTTTCAACGAATTTCAAAATTATATAAGGAAAAAATTAAATATTTAAATACAAGCTTTAAAATTATATATGTACTCCATGTAATACTAGCTGTTCTTCGCGGCTTCGCGTGAGTATATTTTAGAATTTGATAGTAGTGATTTATAAAATTGATAAAATACTAAGTTTAATGTTTAATATTTCATTGTTATCATCCAGAAATATGTGTAGAAAGTTTTAAGTTTGAATTTTGAGCATGGAGTAAGAATTTCTATACAAACATTTTTACCCCTTCCAGCCTGTTAGGGGTGAAACATCGAAAACCCCTTTCTCAGTGGATGCTTACACCCTAAAAGACAACTACTGCCGAAACTTAAGGTTTGTAGGGCCAGCAGTTTTAGGCTCTGTGTTGCTGAATCGGTCAGTTAGTCAGTCAGAGCAAGTGATTATATGTATACATGTACCACTTGATAGTTCTCTTTAGTTTGTTTCATAAAGTCGTCATAATCGTCATATCCATGATGATCCGGTTCTGCCTCTTCAATAAAAGCAAGCACTTCCATTTTAAAGAAAATTCCCATGACAAACTGAAAATATTATAACATAAACATATTTCATTAGAAAATATTTGTGCAACATTTTGTTATGGCTACGATAATTTGTGCCAAATTACATAAATACGAGTTTTGGTAGAAGCAATTACTATTGGTCTTCTGTTTAAGTATAAGATAATTGAAATAGTTTATGCTTTTAATTATTTTATTTTATTTATATTACCAATTGCAGAACTGCCCATATACTCAAAAGCATACAGCAAACACCACATCCAAGAAGGAAACTCATATTGTATAATGTTTTTAAGCCTATGAAAATATACTCTGAATTGATTACACTTTATATTAATCAATCAACTTCAAATCAAGTGATGTAAAATATGACCATAGATAATATTTAAAAATGTTTTTTTTCATCCTCTATAACAAAATTTTTAAAAAGGACTATCAACACAAAAGTTCAGTAATATAGCTTCTAATTTTTTTTTAATTCTGCAATTTTGAAAATTTTCTTTTATTACTGCTTAATATATATAGTGCTTAATAGTTATAAAAAATATTGTTTATATGAAATAATAAAAAACAGAATGTAACATTAATATTTAATTCAAGAAAAAAACTATAGAACCATTTTACAATGTACCTACAATAATTATATTTATTTTATGTACAATTTATAGCAATCATTCATCAACATAATACTTTCACAGATGTGACTTTCAAGTGCCAAATAACTGAAACTGTATTTTTACAATAAGAACAAGCTCTGCAGACGGGATAAATTAAATTGTATTTAAATATCTTAATAAACATTTAGCAAGGATAGCCATATTCATTTACAAGTCATAGTTAAGTTTTTGACTAAATATATAATTTACATTGCTAATATTCAAATTACAGATGTTATTTAAGACATTTTTGTAAGTAATTAATTCAAATTCCTCAGACCATTTTGGTGCTGAAATAAATATTTTTGTCCTATATAATAGAAATATTTTTCTAGAAAAATAAAATACCACAAAACTAAATTTACAATTACAAAAACTTTAAAATTTGGATGAGTTCAATAATTTCATATAATCGATACCATTCTTGTAGTAATTTAATTAGGTACTTTATTTTTCCAGTCAAATTAAATGGAATGGAGCTATAAACAAAGAAGTGTACCTATTAAAGTACTTTTATGTTTACATGCTAACTGAGGAACGATTGTTCATCCAGAATTGATGGCCAGAGACTACAAGTGTGATGACATAGAGCAGAGCAGCAATCCAGCAGTTGTATGCATTCTGTAATATAAAGAAATATATCAATTATCTATTGGATGTTTAATCTCATACTAGCTTATGTCTGTGGCTTCACTTACTTAAAGTTGATTTTGTTTTAAAATATATTATATATACATAAATATAGTATATGACGATCTAGAGTAGTATACTAGACACTAGAGAAACCACCTTTCAAATGATACAATAATTTTTATAATAGGTCTAGCGATTCCATCCTATATATATAGAAAAATCAGCCCCTTTTAATAATATCTTTATAGTAAAGACTCTATAACACTTAAGATTTGTGCACATACTTGAAATACAAATACTAATTAGTCATTTTTGGTATATAATTTGATTGGCATTTCAATATTTCTAACTGGTTCAGTTAACTTATTACTAAACAATTTAGCACCAATTAAGTTGGATATTTCCAAATTTTACTGATAAAAAACTATTTTAGTCATAAATAAGGAAAATACACAATAATTATACTAGGAAAAATGGAAGAGAAGCTAAACAAATACTTGCCTGAGAATATCCACTTTTTACTTCGGCTACGAAATCATCAATGCTGTGGTGATTTGTTCCAAGTGGTAAGTCTTCTAAAAGAGCTACGGCTCCAATATAGTAGAAAACGCCCATCAAGGTCTAAAATATTAAGATATTTATCAGATTTTCCTGAATTTTAGGTAATTCATAGGGATCATTATTACTTACCAATTGTATAATACCCCAAACACTCAGAACGAGTCCGCACAACGAAAGCTTCGGGCCACAGAATTTGCAGGCCATTTTGCTCGTTTATTTAATAAAAATTACGAACAATTTATATTATTTTATCGACCAGTGCCTGTCAGCAAGTGTCAAAAACCACAAAAAAGATGGACACTCACATGATCGTTTAAATCTATGGTATAGAGTATATAATTATAAACAATTTTCTTAGGAATTTTGTATAATTATGCAAGATATTACATATACTAATAAAAATAAGTATTTCTTTTAAATGTATTGAATGTGATTAGCATTTATATTATATTGTGAAATAATCAAATCGAGAAAACAAAATTTAATTTTTAGATATGCTCTATATTTGAAGAAAATTCCTCAAATATGATATCGCTGTATTTTTATACCATAAAACTAACAAAATTTCTGCTGTTTTAATAAAAGCAATTGGTTTATGATTTAGTTTTATAAATGTATTTCATATCGTTTCTTTTTTTATCCAATTAGTCTTATGAAGTTGGCAACATTGTGATCAAACATGAATGACACATTTTTCTCATCTTTATAGTGTCTCTGTGCTGTGTAAACTGAATATAAAATTTGATAATGGTGGACCGTTTAGGTAGGCTATTCGTTATAATATTTGATAAAAACCAAAGATCATTTTGCTTAGTTTGCAACGTACTGAACTTTATTGTCATTCGTTAAGTGGATAATCGGTATCATTGTTGGTTCGCTCACTACTTTCCTTTGACGTCAAACTTTGATGCTGCACCGCAATTTTACGAGATTGTTTTTCTTTTTCAGTGAATAGTGAAGCCAATGCTAGAAGAATTGCTATGGTGGAAAGCTGCTTCGGCAGTTCAGGACAGGTGTGTTGTTATTTTTTTTTTTTTGCAAAATTCTATAAGTCAAAGAAAGTTTAGAACTTTACAATACTCCTTTTATCAACCGACAAACATAGCAGATAAATCCTCATTGAATTTGATTGGTGGGTTTGCCCAAAGTTATCATATTTTTATCAGTACGATATATTTTTTGTAAACTTACGTTACGTTTATATAAATAATTATTATAGTAAAGCTTTGCATATCCATTTATCTGATTTAGTTACATAAAAATCATGCGATTCTAATATGTAGTACTTTCACTTGGGTCTTTATAAAATTAAGTTTAATACATTACTTTATATTATTATTATTAATAGTAACCAATTAATTCACATTGTTTCATCTAATGTTTGTAGTTATTAATATTTGGAGTTATTAACTTAAATATAATAAAAAATATGCAATGTTGGGTGTACCATCACACTAATTGTAGGCTTAATATGAGAGTTTACTTTTTAATATTTATATTTTTTTCTTACACTTTTATAGCCCTTGGCTGAGCAAGGCAGGGTCCTTGTGGGCGAAGGAGTCCTGACAAAAATGTGCCGAAAAAAACCTAAAGCTCGTCAATTTTTCCTGTTCAATGATATCCTTGTATATGGCAACATTGTTATTAACAAGAAGAAGTACAACAAACAACATGTCATACCTCTAGAAGAAGTCAAATTGGAATCACTTAAAGATGAAGGCCGTAAGTACAACTATATTTTTACACTGAGCAATTTCCAAAATTAGAGAAATGGTTTAAAATTAATGTAATATATTTGGCACTCATTAGCCTCATACACTTGATAAATTTTAATATGAGATAGTGTTAGATGAATATTATTTTTGGGATAAACATAATCTGTTTTTAAATATTCTTAAATTAGTAAATTGTATGCTTTAGTAAAATTATCCTTTAATTAATTATATCAGTTTTTTGTTGATCATCACTTTTTTCAGATAATCAGAATAAACTTTACTGAAATAAGATTTATAAATATCTAGTCAGTGTTTAATTTTTTCTATTGTAAAAACTTTTCTGGTGATCTTTGTTTTTACCTTAATATTATGATATGCATTTTTTAAATAAACAATCTTTAAAAGCATTTTATAGACATAGCCTCATAAAAGACCTAATTTATTACATACTAGTTTACACCCACGGGTTTCCTGCATTTACTTTAGAAGAACAGTGTAGAAAAATGTGTTTGTCTCTTTTTTAGACCTAGTAACATTTTTAATTCCGAAAGTAGCTAATGTGATGTCAGTAAAAATTCTGGCTTAATAATTCCACCTATTTTTAAGATTATTCACCAAAAAATGATAGTAAAATTTTTAAGAAAGTATATTCTAACTGGTAACTTTCCAACTTAATTGTATCCTATATACTTATAAAGTAATAATAATATACAATACCTTATTTACAATATAATAGATACATTAAAATGGAATGTTTTTTATTACATGAAATATGACACTACGGTATTTATCTGTCGATTATAATAATAAATATTGATACTGAAAATGCTCGATATGAGAGAAGTTACAATAAAAAAAAAAATTAGTATGACTCATTGTTGTGATGAATCACATAATATTATCACTTTTTCTATATTAATGGCATGGATACTTATGTGGTTAAGTGAGTCAACTTTGAACTTATAAATATTTACATTAAATTTGCATACTGCATATTTGTATAGAAGTTGACTGACACAGCTTATCTGAAGAGTAAATTTATACTATATAGAAATAAACATGTGCAGTTTAGTTTTAAATATATTAATACCTTTTCTTTAATTATTATTCTGATAGAAAATTTGCTTACCATAGTATAATTTCGTTTTACGTTTTTTTTTTGTTATGTTTGACTTTAAATAATTAAAACTAACATATAAAGATATTGTAACCAATAATAAATGATCGGAAAGATAAAAACATTTTCATATAACATAGAATTTTTATACCATATTTTTATTTAAATGGATACAAATAAATAAACTAACTAAACTTTTTCTTTCATTCTTTTGAAAAAACATTGAAACATGTCACAAAAAAGAATTTTCAAGTTAAAAATTAATTTATTGTTTCAATTTTTATTCCTTAAATATATATAATTTCTCTTTAATACCATGCAATCAGTCTGTCAGACTAAGAATAGGAGGATGAAAAGGAGTCAATTAATATTGATGTTTAGATTAAATAAACAGTAAATAACAATGAATAAAAAAGTAAATATTAAATGAAATATTTATTTTAGAATATCGTAATGGTTGGTTGATCCGCACTGCATCTAAATCTTTTGCTGTGTATGCCGCCACAGCTACAGAGAAAGAAGAATGGATGGCACACATAGAAAAATGTATAGAAGATTTGCTAAGAAAGAGTAAGTATTTTTCTACCAGTAAAGCGAGAATTATATTTATAAGTTTTGCTTTCAGAATTTCATAAAGATTTTGTATAAGTTGTTTGTTATTACTTTTTACCTGAAAGATTTTTAACTGACACAGCTTTCGTAAGGTTACACCTTACATACGTAACATAACATAACATAAGCCAATATGGCCTAGTAGTTAGAACATGTTGATCTCAACCGATAATTCTAAATTCTAATTGTTTCCGAAATTTCTAAATGTTTTAATTCATCTTGTGCTCTGCTGTGAAGGAAAACAGTGTGAGTAAATCTACATGTGCCAGGAGAAATTTTGACACATGTACATCCAACCTGCAGTGGAGCAGTGTGTTGGATCAAGCTTTAAACTTTCTCCTTAATAGGAGAGGAGGCCTTTGCCCACCAGTGAGACAATCAGACTGTTACTTTTACGTAGGTAACTGTTACCACCTTACAGGGTCTTTATCACCAATTAAAAAGAGTAAATTTTGCAAATGTAATTCTCGCTTAACCATTATTCATATTGCAAAAGTAACAAAAATAAATTACCTTATTTATCTTATCCTATAATTATGCTCATACGATAAATGTTCTCAGTCGTTTTGCCTACTTCAAATGTAGTTTTAATAACTCTTAACTTGTAAGTCCATAATTTCCCTAAACATGAATTCTAATCTTAAGTTCAAACATATTTCTCAACATTTATAAGGCATGCAGGTATTTAGGCATCTCTCATGTATTTGAGATTATGGAATTACATACATTTCCTTTGTATTTACTTGATATTTTTTAGTACATACTAGTTCACATATCATTTTCTTAAATTTTTTAATTTTAACACACATTGAATTATTATTTACTATGTTTATCTTCTGTGATATAAGTAATATATGTAATTTAAAATAAATAGTGTCATGTAAATGGGTAATTAGTTTTCCTAAAAATGTAAGGTAAAAATCCTTTTAATTTAATTAATAAATGTTTCAGGTGGTAAACAGCCTCCATCAGAACATGCAGCGGTCTGGGTGCCGGACAATGAGGCCGCTATTTGCATGCACTGCAAGAAGACACAGTTCACTGTTCTAAACAGAAGAGTGAGTATGTTATTTACGAATGTATGTGTTCCAAGTCATAATAATAAAGATTGCTATGCTATTTGTTATTAAGATTTTTAAAAACTTTTTACTACTGCAGTCTGCTTGAAATTAATTATACCTTTTATCAAAACAGAAGAGAACATATCGTTATATACTTTTTTAAACAATTATTAAGAATAAGTTTGACATCCTTGGATGTAATTTTCTCAAAATAAAGTTTGTGTGGCTTGACATAGTATTACTTATCTGCGTCTGCATAGGATCGTATGAATAACACAAAAAATTATAATAAAATCTTTAATTTACAGCATCACTGTCGTAAGTGCGGCTCGGTGGTGTGCGGGCCGTGCTCGTCGAAGCGCTTCGTGCTGCGCGGACAGAGCGAGAAGCCGCTGCGCGTGTGCCTGCAGTGCTACGACGAGCTCACGCGCGACCGCACCCGGCCCAGCGCCGCGCTCGCGCAGCCCGCGTGCGCCGTCGTGCCTGGTACAGCAAGCACACGCACGCACACCTACACAAATGAATGCACACGTACTTACACGCTCACACACATACACACAGGCGCACACATAAACACACATACATACAACAAGCAATAAACACGCACGGACACGCACACATACAGAGAGACATACATGCACACAGATAAAGAACACTCCGGCGTGCAACATGCACACACTAGAATAAAATACTCTTTATTGTACACCACCAATTATATTTTCAGTGTATGTGTGGAGTCTGGTACTTCCACTGAAAATCTGTGTAAAGTAGATTGGCAGTACAACTGCATTTCATACAGTGAGTGAGTGGCCCGGAAGCCTAATTACCCCTCTGTCATCATTATATTTGATTTATTACCATTCTCTATCTTTATTTCTTATTTCACGATTATTTTTAAATGTCACAGATATTGATACAATCCTATCCTCTCTTCTTTTTTTTAAGGCTATCCTTTTCTACAGCCTTAAAAAAAAGAGGAGGTTCTCAATTCATGGTGTACTTTTTTATGTTTTTATGTTTTTTGTTAACCAATATAGGAAATTCTGTTTTTTAAGTTTAAAGGATATTCTTCCAAATTAATGAAATTGGTTCAGTAATTTGGTTTTAAAATCGAAATAATTGGTATAAGTGTGTCGTCAAAGTAAACAACTTCAAAAGCGTACTTTGCTTTTAAAGACGGTTTTTTTAATATGAATAACAGAAATAACAACTATTTTTTTTCTATTTTCCAGCTAAATCGGAGATAACGGGCGCTGGTTCGGGCGGCGATTCCTCTGGAGACGATGACAGTGACGATGAAGATGACCGCCTGCCCGACCAGAAACACGACGAGGTATCTATTGCATTTCTTCACTATTTCTCACAACTAGGTGGCTTAAGAACTCGTGAAGGAATTTTGTGATCTGGAAGCCCTAGGAAAATAGAGATGCTGAGGCTTCTCATTATTTTCTTAATAATATATATTTTTGTTATATACTATTCTAATTCCAGCTTGTTGATATATTGATGGTTTATAGATTGAAGTGAATAAATATGGAAGTTGTTATGTTTTCTGATATTTATAATTTGAAAAGAAATGGAAAAGTAGCTCACTTGTTGCATTTGTTTTTAATTCTCTAATATCTAAATCGGGCTCTGAACCTCACTGACAACTTTGTTTGTTAATCAACAGATAATACAGGCTAAACGAAAACAAATTTAATTCAGTCACGAGAGTCTTATACAACATCATGTTTTTCAGATTGTATAAGAGTGTTATAAACTAAGAAACTAAATATAATATTACTTCAATCAACCATTCTTTGGATAATTTTACATTATATTTTAGCTTTTACATCTAACGCTACTCATATGTATTATCAAACACAGAGCTTTTAAAAATATGCTTATTTTTAGGGTTTTACAAGTTATAACGGTGTGAAAAATGGCTTCGGAAATAAAGTTACAACAGTATAGTACATGTTGATATTGTGTAAGTCGAGCCAAATGCTAGATTTTTCATGCTTTTTGGATTTTGTTGTTTGGTTTTTTCATGGTGTGTAATTTTCACGTTCTTGCCATAGAACGATTTTCACATCTCATCATAAAAGTTATCACCAGCTATCACCGATTTGTGATTGTAGTTATGTCAATTTCATGTAAATATATTTGTGGATTTTGGCAGTTTCTCTTGATTTAGTTTGGTCAAATCGTCATATATTGTAGTTTTTGGTTATATCTTTTTCTGAAACAAACAATATCTTTTGTTTCCAATAGTGAGTATTCATTCTTGCTGTTATTACTGTTAGCTGCTAGTACTTATTTGTACAATATTATTCTTCATGTAAAAAACTAGCTGGTCCCCGTGGCTTACCTTCAAGTTTTATATTTGCGAGTAAAATTAACCTATGACATTCTGCAAGGCCGAATTTATAATCTATATCAAAATTCATTAAGATTACTTAAGCAGTTTATTCATACAAACATAATAACAAGACAGACGAGAACTATAATTTAATATTATTTTGTATCTACTACCCCGCTTTAAAGATTGCAAACACACAATTTTACCCTGTTTTGTCCGATATCACTATTTTGCATTTAATTCTTCCCCTAAACTATCCATATAACCAAATTTTCTGTAGTGTTGTTTTTAGATTTATAGCATTTTTTTTAATTGTTTACTACTTTTCATGCTTAAGTTTTTTTTCACATTCCTCACCAGATTATGTTGTTTTGTTTTTTTTTCACTCTACCCTTATTCCTATTAAAAAAAAAAAATCATAAAAAAATTGATTAATAATAATTAATTTTTTTGCAGCCAAAGTTCTACAGTGACGACGAAAAGACTGAAGATACTAATAACCATTCGTCCAAGGAAAGCAAGTAAAGCAATACGCCACAATGTCCCAGTACAGGATTATATGTAATTTACATAAATTATTATAATTTTACACTTTAGTAATAATAACGCCCTTGGCTACATCGTTTGAACACAAACAATAATAATGAAACTTCCTCTTAAATTTAACTGTACGGCGAGAATCAGACTTGTAACTTCTTCTCTCAAACTAGCAACTTATATAAAACAACTTTGTAACCTAATAACAGTTACCTAGGTAACCAATTAACCATATGTAAGCTGTGAGTGTCAATATGTCATTCCTTCAGGTGTAAAGCTATGACTAAACAAGTTATGTAAATCTTTATGAAAATCTGTAAGTAAAATTTATAAGGTCCTATTCTCGTCTAGAATCAATAATTCACAATTATAATCATATCAGCTACAGAGTAAATTTAACGTGAAATCGTCAAAATCTGATAAAATATGTCGTTGTTAAGGCTAACAATTTATTTTAAAAAAATCTTATTATATTTGTTTATTAAGTATAGTATTATTTGGAAAATTATGAAAAAGACAATATAGTAAAATTTGTTTAATACTACTATAATTTAATCGCAATCGGTACGTAGAAGTGTTTGTAGGAAGTTTTTAAAGTTAGTAATTTATGTGGTTATTGAAAAAAACTGCGTAAAAATATTAAAAATCGTAGTGTCTATTAGTGTATGTGATATCATCACCGAAACGAACACCGAGATGGCCTTCTACTTTAACATTAGATAGAGTTTTCTATGTATTTTATAGACCAGTGAGTTCAACCGATAAAATATATTTTTATACACAGCCCTTTCTATAAAGTCGTAATAACATTTTTTGTAAATGTAAATAAATGTTAAACAGCTTTAAAACGCTCAAATGTACTCTGAACGGGCATCGTTTTTAATTTAATTCGTACTATTTATTTACTGTGTGTTTACACTTGTGCGCTTCACGTACATTATGTATTTAATATATTGATAAAAACTAACCTAATTTCAAAAAGAAAAAAATTATGAGAATAAATGTATATTAAAGTTTATGGGTATACATTTTTAAAATGTTATGCGTCAATTGGCCAATTATTCAGGTTTAGTGCTAGTTTTAAGTTTTATTTTCTTTTTGACACATTAATTTTTTTTATTTTCATAAATAATTTTTTTTTTACAGATCGTTTACAATTTTCTGTCAGTAAAATTTAAACTAAAATAGTATAATTTTTTGCCACATACGATCAATTAGAGTTTTGATGACAAATAATCTTTACATCTGTTATTAAGGCACAAAATGTCTCTTCAACATTACAATATCAGGCTGACCCAATCATGTTAGTTTTGAAATATTCGAGATAATCATAACTGTGCAAAAGCTCGTATAGTTATTTTGTTTTATGTGGTGTACAATAAAAGGTTTAGTATCTAATCTATTGATAATGGTCGAAACGACACAAGTGTAAACATTGTTACACCGACCATGGTTCTAACACAATAATATACTAGGCTTAGTCATTTTACGTCAATATTTAGCCTATTTTACTATAAACTTTAACATAGTTCATATTTTGCTATTACGATTGTTGAATTTTATATGATTTACAAATTGTATGTAGTCTCAATTGCATTCATTTATAGATCGTTTCTGTAATATTTTGTATGTATATTAGGAAAAATAGTTATTAAGAGGTGCATTGAATTATATTATGTATATTGTTTCGTATGAAAACATTACATTTTTAAGTTATAAGCTATTTTTCATATTAGATATGGCTTGTTTGAAAAATATTTTGCGCGAAAATTCTAATATTAGGTCATGGTTTAATTATTTATCATAACATAGGCCTAAAATGTTAACACGTCGAGTGCGTACTGTTACTGTTGATTTCGAAAAGCTAAGCGAAATATAACATTATTGTTTAATATTCGGTTGACAAATATACAATAATATTTTTTAATCTTTGATTTTTATTTTACACCCATCTTATAAAAGGAAATCGCGAACCGTATTTCATTACGACGATAATTATGACGTTAGTAAGATATTTTTAATATTTTTACAAAATATCTTTACTTTTGCAGGATCAATGTTTCAAATAACATTTCTTTTGTTCAAAATCGAAGAATAAAGCTGTTTTTGCTAATTAAATCAATAAAAGAAACACATAAGTAATACTTTTTTATTATCTTTAAAAAGTTAAATCTTTGTCAATCTTTCTTAACTTGAAAAAAATACATTACATATATTTAAAAACTTAATTTAACAATTTTTGCTTGTATAACTCTATAAAAGAAAATAGGAGGACACAATCTTATAGTATCTAAATATTCTTTCGTTTGAAACTTAATATTAGCATAAAAATATGTACATAAAAACATATATACCTATATTTATTAGCTAGCAGTATTCGCAGCAAGTTCAAACCATTGTCTTAACGCATCTCCGAGGACCATAGGTAAAGCGTTCATATCTCGTAAAATAAGGTAAAATGGAAACGGGAATGTATCTAAATACGGTACAAATCCTGACAGCGAATTGGTCACTGGGTCGATAATTGGCCGTCTAATGTCCATTATTGAATCCTGAAAGTGATAATAAACCATTTAATATTTAATCAGCAAACAGGATAGTCTGTAACGTTACGGTATCATTTGGTTACAAGCGTAAGGTTCTTTTATGACGAAGAATATATTGATATTTTCACAAAAATAAATGTACATTCGTACGCGAAAAGAATACTTAGTATTTAGTACAGTTTAAGTCTATATAGAAAAATGTGCATAACTAAAATTAATATACAATATCTGTTACAAATACATGGCCGCAAAATATTAAAACCTATAAGTTGACTGTCACCTTACCAGAATAAAAGAAATCACACGCCTATCTACAAATGTGCATTCAGAGACTCCCAAAAAAGGGAGCAGTTAAGTAATTAATTTTGGAATGCCTTTTAAATTGGTTCGACCGATTTGAATAATTTTTTATTTGTTTTATTCACATAAATACTGAAATTGAATAAGAAAAAAGGAAATTAGAGAAAATCCAAAAAAAAAAGTCGAAAAATCGAAATGGATAATTTTAGGTTATAGTTCTTTTAACAACTTTTATTAAATATTTATTAAAGTTTTAAATTAATTATACTTCGATTTGCGATTATTTTTTTTAAATAAAACGATATTACTCTCACCTTATTATCCGGGTTGTCGATAATCACATACACCAAAAATATTCCCTGTTGTCTTGCTCGCCTGACTGCTTGTAGAACCCTCGTTTCTCCTTCAGAAAATATTCCTCTACCGTCGCTGACTACGACCAGCAGCTTTGCGTTTATTGCGTCACTCCTTACAGATTGCTGGTCGAACATTACTGTACAGAAATCTAATAATTGCGCTATTTTCGTCTTTGTTTGTTCGAAGCGCAGTTGTTCTAAAATCTTGGCGCCGGAATGTTCGGAGAATTGTTCCGTGAATGGGTGTAACAAGTTCGGTTTTTCGCCAAAACTTAACACTGCTAGATCGCCTGACTCGAGTAGATTCAAAGCCTGATAAGAAAAAAGAAAAAAAAATCAAAATTAATATAATCTACATGCCATATATTAAAACACTAATTTAAGATGTTATTTTAAATTCCAAAAAAAGGTTACACCAAAAATTTGAAAAGCTTTGCTAGATATTTTAAGGACGTTTTCCAAATATGAATCCTAGCCAAATCGATTTATCGCCACATAAAACCCCTGTCTACCAAGATTCAGATTATATATAACTGTATTCGTCAACTGGACATGTGTTGTCGAAATATAAAAGTAAAAAAACTGATTTTTTAAAAATTCTCTTTCATAAATGATGCCTATACTATACGAGCCTACAAGAACCAACGCGCCAATAAAAAAAATATTTCGTTTTTTACTTTCAAATATCGATTCTGCTAACGCTGATACAATATCTAACACGTGCCCAGTTAAAACCCTGTATACAAGAATGGCTCACTTAAAGGTATTATATTTACTTGTGAAACTAAGGCCAAGCTCTCAAAGGCCAATTCCTTGCTTCTATTATCTGCCATGGAGCTAGAATCGTCGATAGCAATGGCGATTTTGTATTCACGCTTGGCGGGCTTGGTCCTTCGGAGCCAGATGCGATCCTTGCGGAAGTGCGATGCGATGTATGGGATCACGCGACGCATGTTGATCGCTCGACCAGTGCGGAAATCACCTTAAAGATAATAATTATCGTTTTATTAGTAAGTAACGAATAATTTTAAGATTTTTAGTGCCAATTTCATATGCCAGTTTTACAGAAAAAAAAACACAAAACAGAATAGAAAAGTTTATTATTATAATTAATTCGTCCAATATAATAGATAATTAAAATTTGGGATATTTTTATAATATCTACATCAAGCTTTATTATTATGTATTATAATGTAAAAAAGTAACAGTCTATAAATTGGCCTTGGTCCCACAGCACTTGTAGTTTTCCTCACGTTGTTTTCCTTCACCGCCGAGCTCGAGATGAATTTAAAAATAAAATATATATAATCTCCACAGCCAAAAGTCAATGTCCTGAGGACCCATCATAACGATATAACAAAAAGACAACATGTAATATTTTCATATTACACACCAGCACGTCTCGAGCGGCCCGTCGGCTCCAGCACCAGGCGCAGGCGCTCGCACAGCGCGCGCGCGGCGTCGGCGGACGCGCGCCACGCGCCGCGCCACGCGCCCGCCGCGCCCGCCCCGCCCGCCCCGCCCTGCGCGGCGCCGCACTCCAACCACTGGCGCATGCTCATGTACTCCGACACGGACAAGTCCTCTGTGTGTCGCCCACTTTCTTCTAGTCTAGTAGACACATATTGATTGATTATGATAATGGAAGAATGATATTGACGGGTATAGTGCAAAACCGCCTACATAGCTTTTTATATAGTCTAAATTTGAACCAAATATTTAAAAAAAAAACATTATTTATAAAAATAAGGTCTTATGGGCATTTTTCATTACTTTGTATTTGTAGTATCGATGATATGTCAAAATGTATTTAAATTAATTATTAATTTTATAGAAAAATTGAAGATGTGAATGGAAAATTGTTATCGTCAGGCATAGTGCAAAACTTTTGCAATAAGATCTATCATTAAAAATAAATTGCATTTGAGGTAAGGTAAGAAATACAGAGCTTGATAGTGTTATATCAAATATTTAAGCAAAATTTTAAACCAATTAACTCGAAATTTAGAGTTTTGTGACTTATCACCTTTTCTGTTTATGAATGTTGTAGAGTGTCGAAAAGATAGTTTTGCTCCAATTTTATTAATTATTGTGTCTATAACTATTAGACCTAAAATAACCTATGCCCTTTGAAACTACTTAGGCAATGTTCACATATTTGTTTAAAACAATTAAACCTAAAGTTATATTACTATGGATAGTTTAGCATAGAACACTTTTTATTAGCATACTTAAGTTATATTCTAGCAAATCAACTTACTTAGTATGATACGTCGTGTCCGTGCCTCTCGGTACATTAGTAGTCAACACTTTATCGCCTTCGACTTCGATACCAGTTTCTCCAGTAGCCTCCTCACCGCCGTCTTTCTTATTTCCACTTTTATCTTGGTCTTTGTCTGCACCATCTTTCATTTTCTCTGATTTCATTTCTTCCGATTTTTCTATCTGTAAGTGCGTAATTAAACCTCCATGATACATGGCTAGAAGAATTTTTTATCATAAAAGTGTCGAAGAATACTAGGATATGATAAGAGTGGTTTAAGGCGGCAATTACACTTATAAGTTTTGCTTTCACACTTTAAGGATTCATATATAATAAAAAGGATTTACATAAGTTATTTCTCATTGCTTTCAATTACGTACACCGTATCTGTTACTAGGTTACAGAGTTGTTTTATATCGCTCATGAGAGTAAAACTTACAAATTTAATTCTTGTCTAGAAGTTATTATTCTAACCTGAATATCATCATCATCTACATCCATTGGAACCTCTTCATCGTCTTTAAGTTTATCAGCTTCTTCGTCTTCTTGCTGCAGTGTTGGTTGCTCATCCGCTTGCTCTTTTGTCGCAGCATCCACCATCTAACAATTAAAATAAGCTAACTAACACCTAATAATTTAAATAGCTAATCGTTTTACGTACTCTGTAGAATGTTCGAGCTAAAATTTATCAAAAAATTAGTTTGTGTATTACTAATTACCAAAATGGCAAAATAAACAGCAAAACATAACAAGATTGTCAGTCTAAATTTAATACTTTTATTATATGGAGAGTTAAATTTCAGTCTTCTTTAACAGAATATAGAACATCAGTAGACAAAGTTGACGGCTGACTTTTTAATTCGATGCTTTTACCTTTCTTGTTTCTTTAAAAAAACAAGTTTATACACTATTATTACCTGCACGTCGTCTTTCTTCGCTTGTTTAACGTGTTGGTAAGCGTCCGCCTCTTGATCTTTATTCTGTTCAGATTCGCCGCCATCTTCACCGTCCTCCTGTTCTACGTTCAACGTGTGGGCTTTCTTGTGTTTCTTCTCATTAACGTCACCTTTTAAATTATGCAATACGTAAAAAAGTGTAACTATTGATTATTTTATTATATCGTTTAAAGTAATATTCATTAAAAATATATATAGCTTGAAATGACAAAAAACTTTATCATAAATAAAGTTAAAACAACTAAGTTAAAAAAAAAAGAAACAGAATATTTAATTAAAACATTTTCCAGAGATTATATTGATTATATCTGACCGTAAATAACCCTTTTATTATTCAAAACTTTTAAATATATACTTGCTAGGTTTAAGAGGACTTACCAAGAGTCCTTTCTTGATCAGTCTTTCCTGGTTTATTCTCAAATTTCTTCTGATTGTCTTGTGATCTTTCTGCTCTGGCCGCCTGTTTTTCACCGCGATGTCCTTTGTCGCTTTTGTCTAGTTCAGATCTTCCCGTCGATTGTATATCTTCGCCTACTTGTTCTTGAGCTT
Source organism: Hypolimnas misippus (assembly GCA_037950945.1). Classification (NCBI taxonomy): domain Eukaryota; kingdom Metazoa; phylum Arthropoda; class Insecta; order Lepidoptera; family Nymphalidae; genus Hypolimnas; species Hypolimnas misippus. The sequence goes on along the minus strand of JBBEEQ010000011.1, from coordinate 8,277,222 downwards.
GCTCCTAGATTGAGGTAAAATATTAATTCAAAATTAAATAGTAAGAGAATCACAAATCACATCAGCATAGCAAAGATAAATTTGTAATTAAAATCAAAAAAGGTGACTATACGTAACTAAATTCTAGTTTTATATACATAATCCATTGTTTATTTTATACTATACAGATATAATATCCTAAAAATGACTTTACCCCTAATCTAGCAAGTTTGTCTAAACGAATGTCACTAACTACATGCATAAATATTTTGAACAGCAAGAAAATTTTATTTAAAACATTAATTATCATTTTAAAATATAGTAAATTCTTACATAGGGCGCAGCTTCTTCATCTTTAGCTTGCTCGGTATTAGTTTCAACGTTATCGTTAGTGCCTCTCTCCATTTCTGCATTCTCCACCTTATCTTCGGCAGAGGGATCATCGTTCGAAGGATTAGCTTGCGGATTAGCTTCATGCTGCTTATCTTGTTTCTCATCTTCTTCATTAATATTATCAGGATTCTGTGGTAAGTTCTCGTCATCTTTAGATTCTGGTTCAGTTTCAGGACCAGTTTCTGGTTCCGGTTCAGGTTCTGGGTTATCTTGATCCGGTTTAGCGTTTTCATCGGTTTCGTTAACGTCTTCGTTCTCGTTATTTTCATTTTCGTTATCTTCTTTATCTTCTTGTTCATTCTGTTCTGTACTTTCTTTATTCTAGGAATAAATTAATATTTTAAATCGTAAGTTATTTACGACATCAATTTTTAAAAAAATACCTGAATTCTCAACTAAAAATTAGAACTGTTGACGTAAATTAGCATATTAAATTAAGTTACTTCAATACGCAATCATTATTTATTAAAACCTATATATACATTGACAAGTGTACTTATAAAATTTTATATAACTAATGATATATGTTGGTGAGTCTACCTGATCCTCATTTTCGTCTCCCGCGCCATCTTCTTCGTCACTCGAGACTTCAAGACCGTTTTTATTGCCTTTTTCCTCTTTTTCCTTAGATTCCTCTTCGTCTTGTATAGTTTCTTTCATTGCATCTATTTCAAATGGATTTTCTGTTTCTGTTTCACCGTCCTAAAAATTATATAAGAAAAATTTGTATAATAAAATACATCAACTCGATACATAAGTGTTTTTTTTAATAAAACAACATTTTAAATCACGTGTTATTTATTACAAAAACATTTCCAAAATTAATAGGGTTTTACCTTTTCATCGTCCCCGTCTTCGCCATCCATATTCATGTTATCTGGCATTTCAAAGTCTTCTGGCTCTGGTAATTGTTGCTCATTTCCGTGATATGGATCAATCTGTATTATATAAATTTATTTAAATTAATAAACATAAGCAGTAAATTGTAATTCAGAATATGACTTAAACTTAAAACTTAAATGTAATTTGTAACAGTCCAGAAGTGAATAATAATAAAACAACAAATAATTTTTCTATGTCTTAATTTTTTCGTCATTTGCTATCTTTTTCTTGAAATCAACAACCCTTGCTAGGCAAACTCTCCGTTTATATTGGTCCTCAAATGTATTCCTTATTAAAGCTAAATTTAAACAAATTTAATTCTCATCTCAAATATAACTCACATGATCATCATCAACTTCTGGTTCCTTCATTTCATTGATATCCTTCTTCTGTTTCTCTTTGCCTTCAGTTCCATCATCCGTGCCTTGTTCCTGTTCCTTCGCACCCATCTCTTTTTCGCCCGTACTTTCGCCCTTACCACGTTCTTCTTTCTCTTTCTTATCTTGCTCTTCGTCTATATCGTCTTCGTCTTCAGAACCCCAGATTTGTTGATCTAGCCTATTAATTGTAATTGTATATCCTTATTTAAATGTTAAAAAATCTACTGTTATTATTGCAACTATTGTGTGTATAATAATTGTAAAATAACGTGAGGGTATATTGTAGAAGAAATAGAATAAATTATTCAGTCATCATTACAGTATGTTAGAAATTCCACTATTTACAAGTGTATTGTATGAGTCATAAATTTAATTTTTTAAGTTCAGATTATATAATAATCAATCTTTCCTGATATCATCAACATTTATATAAATTACTATATTTCTAATGCTTTCACATATTTTTATTAGTATGGTAAAATAATATAAAAAAGTTCGAGTCATACATACTTTTCAGCTGCATTTTCAGTTTCACCCATTTGTTTGTCTGCATCATCTTTATCATCTTCTTGATCAGAGTCTTCACCTTCTGGAAGACATTGAATATCTTATTATATACAATTTTACATTTAAAGACATTTTACATACCTAGTATTTCTTTTAAATTACATTCTTTGGTTTAGGAAATTATTTTAAGTTTAACTAAATCTCTGACAACTGGAAAAGTTGTCCTACTTTTTTGATAAAACAAAAATACTACGCCAAAAAAGTTTATGTTATGTTTATTTTATGTATTATTCTTACCCTTTTGTTCAACATCTTGCAAGTGAGAATCAAAGTCATCAGTCATGTTGACACCTTTCTCTTCTTCTTTACAATCTCTATCTTCTTGATTCTTTTCCTCGCCGGGGCGATGTGCGTCGTCTAATTGATCCTAATAATTTACGTTAATATTTAGCAGAAGCCACATTAATAACAGATGATCAAATAAACTTCTTAGTATATATAGCATAAGAAACCAATGCGGTTTCTACATATAAAGATATTGTCTACTTGATTATTTGTCATTTAACATTAAATAAGCAATAATTAAGTCTTAAGTGCCTCGAAAACTGATCATCTTCAATGAAACTAGTAGTCTTTATACAAATTTGTACTCTTTATGAGGATACTAGCGCCCCTCGCGGTTTCACTCGCGCTTAACATAGGACTTTACGTTTTAAAAAGAATCCTCATGCATAATTTTAAACTCCTAGCACTTGTAGTTTTTGAAATTTCGTGATAAGTGAGTGAGTAACCTTTCGCTTTTTTCGCTTTTCGCAATAAAAAGTTCATTAAATTTCATTAAAATCGGTTGAGAGGTTTTAGCGGGAAAGCGTAACAGACAAACAGACAGAGTTACTTTCGTATTTATACTAGTAGGGAAGTAGGGATAGGGATTTAATTACGAGCGATTTTCACCCATTCAAGAGTTTTTATTAAAGATTATAGAGATTAAATTTAAATTAAAGATCTAAAATTTAAATGGTAAATTTCGTTTATGCCTAATGGGCAAAGATATCGCGTAGCATTCACACAAAAAAATTCAACCGAATTTTTTTATCTATTAGTTATTATATTAACTATCAATAAGTTAAAAACAATCAAAGGTTACCTGATTCTCAATTCTTTCAGAGACATCCTTTTGTCCTTCTCCTTCTCCAAGTCCCATTCCACTCGAGAGCTTCCCTGGACCACCCTCGCCATCACCTTCCTCCATATCAAGATCGGATGGTTTGCAGAATCTATATTTAAGTAATTGGTTGAAAAATATTTATTTCGACAAGTTTTTTAATGTAATATAAAAAATAAGCACAGTAAAAGTTTGATTAAAATTACTGTAACATTTTTAAAGCAACTGTAAAATTTATATGCTTTGAGTATCGGGTAATTCTGTAATAGGCATTTTTTGTCATATGCCTTGATTCAAAATAAGAATAAAATTTAGAGTTCTTACAAAAAATAAATGACGTTAATTCTACGTATTTTATATACAAGTCATTTACATACCCTTTAGTTGCGAGATCGGAGAAGATCTTCAAGAGTACAGACAACATTTTACACGATACTCTATGTACAGCCACTTTTTGCGACACGAAATATTGGACAAACAGAACAACTTGTTCCAATATTGGAACCAATCTCATAACCGCTGTCCTTACTTCATCTGATTCAGGTCTCGTTGCGATATATTGGACGTAATCCATCAACAAAGATCGCATTTTCTTAATCAATGTGTCCAATTGTAACATCTTAGAATCAGTTGACAATTTTTCATGCAATAGCTCCTTCAAATGTTTGTCCTCCAATATTTCTTTCGATTCCTCTTTTTCGTTATCTTTTTCGTCGATTATTTCATCGATTGCGTTTAAGACATCGATATTTTCCATACTCTTGTCTGGTGGTAAATGTTTTTTGTATAACGATTGTATTATTAGCAACATCGTTGCTGCGATGTCTTCTGTCTGCGAAACTATTGTGTTTGACGATAGTTCGTCCATCTCTTGGTCAACTGGTTCGTCTAATTTATCAAGCTCATTTACTGTGTCTTTTAAATATGTTACTAAATTTTCAATACCACGTAAGAGTGGATGTCGGGGTTTGTAATCACCAAAAATATTTTTCGCGAGTTTGAAATGATATTCCATTAATATTGCTTCACAGCTTTCAATTAATTTAATCAAATTATTTTTAGCATCGTTAGTGACATCTATATGGGTCTGAGAAACAACATTGAATTCTACGACATCGCCAATTTTTTTCGGAACGGAATTTGTCAATTTATGAAGAGCTGTTTTTTGCTTATCGACTGCCGATATGATGGCTTTTACTCTCTTATACAAATCATGCCATTCATCGCTGTCCTTGAAACAACGAGTTATGGGTGAATCTGATAATACAATATCAAATTCAGGCTCGGAATTTGTATTCATGTTTTTTTCTGGTAGAGATTTGAGTACAATACTGAATTGGTCTAATAAAATACTAGTCTGAGCGTAGCATTCTACTAAAACGTTATGTTTCTCTTTCAATGTTGTAATATTAGTTTTACTAACATCTGCTTCGAGAGCGTTTGTTAAATTTGTGGTGACAGTACGTAAGTCACAAATATATCTTGTGTATTTAGAAATCGACTTTTTCTGACTATTTGTTAATTTCTGAAAAAAGCAAATTAATATTAAGATCATGCCACAAACGCGAGGAAAAGTACTATGTACAACAGAGTAAGAACGAATTGTTTATCTTTATCGCGAATATGTATTTTCAATTTTAGTACTATAAGTTAAAAGTTAAGAGGTCTTATATACAGTGACATAAAAGACAAATCTAAGTTCTGAAAACATACGTTTTTAGTGGATATAAAAAATTTCTTAAGCATACCAGTAGCTGAGCAGCGAATCCTTTACAGCGTTCTATATTCTGTATACCGAGATCGCTATGGGGAGATTGTAAAGCAGCTGTGAACAGGCGATGTCGGGCGATATTCTTCTGGAAGTATTTCTCGCAGCCAGACCATAGCATCGTTAGTGTTGGGTCACAGCGCCTAGAATATAATAATATTATATACGTGGGTACATTCTCACTAGACTAATCAAAAATTTGGATAGGCACAAGTAAGCGGGCAATAATTTTGTTTTTTTTTTCGCCAAACCTAATCCTTTCAAGGTAATTTTATATCATTTAAATTCTTATTTCATAAGTTGTCTAAATAAAATATTAAGATATCGATAACGCAATATATGCTTTTATTTAATAATATATTACAAGATTAAAATCTTTTTCTATGTATGAGTTTTTGGTAAAAAAAAATTTGATTGACTTTGCTTTATGAAAATTTCAAAAACATTTAATATATGTATATTTAACTTTATATTTTTCCAAACCTGCTTTTTAGATATTTCATAGCTGCATCCAAATCTACGGGTGGAATGGTGAAGTCGTATAATTCCTCCGAAGCAGATAATATGACCAAACCCGTGCGGTAATTAAGGCCCATTTTAGCGAGATATTTGAAAAGATCCGCAAGCGCTTTCCGTTTCTGTTGCACAATATTTTTGGCTTGGGACTTTTGTTTTTCTTTCACTGCTGTTGAATCCACCTAAAAAGATGTCATAGTATTGCTTTTTTGATCCAGGTTTGAAATTACATTAGAGATCATACATAGCGATGTTAATTTTTATATGAAACTGATGATTATATAGTAGTAAAAACGTTATGATTAGACGGGACGTGCCATTCGACCAACTTCGTGTGTAGTTAACTCTCTTCGACTCACAAGTTTTTCTTAATAACTATGTTACCTTTTGAGTATGATGTTTTTCATCTCCCCAATATCCCTTGATGACATACTTAGATATTAACATAAGATCCTCCTACCATATATACATACTTGAACTTGATTAATAAATAATATATTGTGAATACTTAAAGGACTTATGCTTTTGATAACAAGAATAATCAGATTAGGGGCTGCTCGTGTATTATTTTAAAATAGAATAAAAAGAATACATAGTGATTTAAATGTATCTTGTAATTTTCCAACTATCATAAGAAATTCAGGAAAACTAATTACATTACATGGTAAAAATGAATATTATTTGACTTCATTTGATTATCTTACCTCTAATGAGCCCAAATGCGCACTAGTCTCAATAACTAGTGTTACGAAATCATCTAACCCTTGAACTAACGCCGGGTATCCAGTATTTGTGATCGTGTCCTTGCATAATATCTTTGCTTTGTTGAGTAATGATGGTATCTTTGATAGAAGACTAGCTTCTGATATTATTCTGCAAGGCTGCTCTGATTGGTCTAAGTATTTCTGTAATATATATTTGACGTTGAGATGTGAGTAGATTTCATTGACTATAATTTTTTTTTAGTCTTAGATGAAAAATTATGAATACAATTAAATTGCGTAATATTTTAATTATAATAACAATTAGGCTATAAATTTAAAGTGTCAGATGAAAGTATCAATGAGTCAGAATCAATGATTTTGTGACCCAGAATGCCGAGCCATTTGGGCGACGTTGCCTAGCAACCAGCTAGAGACTGAGTATCGCAGGCGAGAACATCTTTGGGCCAACGAGGCAGTTGACGAGTTTGTCAAATTTGGAAATGGATATACATTTTAACGTCGAATAGTATGAACGTAATATATATAAAGTTATAAAACATCAATTAGTCAAAATATACAAAATAATGTGAAACTTTATCATTATAAACAATATAAATTTGTTCTAATGTTTATGTTCTTTGCATAAACAATGGAACATAGAGGATTTTCAAAGGAAAATAAATATAAGCTTGAAACTGCATAATAATAAACTTACCTTAATATTCCTAGCCAGTACAATATGGTTTTGTAGGTCGATCATATATGCTCCTCCTGTAGCGTTTGCTCCCGTTGCTCTCTTGGGGCGGTCCCATATACCCACGTGGTCTGAACCAACTTCACTCGAATTGTCCACTAGACAACTTAGTACACTTTCCTTGAGAACTTTCTGTGAATAAAATTTCAGAGATAATTCTTATAATTCGTTTCGCTAATAACAGTTAAATTTTCTTTGGTTGGAATGTTTTTAAAAATGATCGTTGCTATTTATTTTTAAATTTTATTATTTATCTAAATCAGTTGAATTAATTAGACATACTTGTGTAAGTTTATAAAAAAGCCTGAAACCTCAAGGACAATTAAATAGTTATGTGTATGAGAAAACTTTGTAACTAAACTTTAGAAATGCTCATCTGCGCTAAAAGTGTATCGTGTTGGTATAAGATTTCGCTTTGTAAGTAATAATTAATATTAGAAAAAAAATTAGACAATAATCAAATTTTACAATTATGGTATTTTATTCTTATTTATGAAACCTACCTCGAATTCTTTTGTATGTTTATGAAGTGCCTTGTGAGCCTTCTCCACAGTGTCTTTAACACTCCAATAACTGAGATCTCTATCCCAGGTGCAGATTTTGACGAAATCGCGTAATTTCTTCTCAATTGGAGCTCGCTTCTCTTTGATAAATGCGGCTACTTGAGCAGAAAACTGAGCGTAGTAGTTGTATGTGTTCCAAAGTATCGATAATAGTTCATCTACAAAATTAGATAAAATATATTTTATATTGTATCAAGTACTTTTATAACTTTAGATCATCTAGCGGATGTAAGACAAATATTTCGCTTTACAGTGGCAAACAATGCTCTTTAGGAAACCTCAAACATTTTATATTAAGACAATATAATGTGCATTTGTATAAAAAAAAAGTTTGAGTGTCATCATAAATAAATAACGCATCACACTCAACGGCCCCCATTAAGATCTCATGACCTTGTGTCGGGGGTCCGGCAACACTCACAACACTAACACAAACACCCAGACCACGACAAACATCTGTATGGCTAATACACACGTTTGCCGTGAGCGGGATCGAACCCGCGACCTAACGGTCGCGCGTAAGCGCTAACGCGCTTTAGTCAGTTCCAGTGACCATTGCGCCAACGCGTCTGTCTAAAATTCATTAAACGCTATAAAGATGAACGCTATAAAAATGAAGAAAAATATCAATACATACCCCTTCTTTCACTATGTTCCAAATGCACAAGATGGCAGTGATAGACAAACACGATATCCAATCTGACTTCGAATTCAGCAAGATTCGACTTTTCCATGAAATCCTTTAATACGGAAACCACTCTAGTAGATGATACTGACTCATCCGAGTCAGGGTCTAAATAGGAGTTGATGACTGCGTACATATAGAACCAGTATTTATGTGCTTCCGACTGTTTCCTGAGGATAAGAGATAAAAATAATCAAGTAAAACTAAAATAATTTCATACCACTAACAATCTATTTGTAAACTGCATACATATCAATATCAATATGATCTCTTAAATATCAATAAGCTTACCGTTTTTTTTTTTTACACCCAAATACTCAAGACTATAATGACAAGAATAACTTTGCACTAAGCTACTTAAAATTAATAGGCATTTAAAAATTTAGTCGTCAGTAACTAAAATACCTTTGATAAAGATTATTGAGACACTCCTTCCAATGGCTCATTTCAAGTTTTCTCCAGTTGATAATTTGTTGACCGACTGCCAAAGATATATCGATCATATTGTTCCCTTTATGAGCATTTTTATTCCATTCTTCAATTTTATCCCTAAGAAGTTCCAATCCCGTCAAGAAGCGAGATACAGGACTTGTAATTGGGAAGCTTAGAATTCTGTCCACTATTACAATAATCTGTAAATTTAAATGCGCAATAAACTAAATGAATACATGTTGTTACTTATGCTTAATCTTGTTTCAAATCATAAAAAATTGTTAGTCTTTATTGTTGAGTTCAATTTACTTTTGGTGGAATGTTTGAGAAGCACTCCTTTCCTTTTCTAGTTGGGTAAGATAGTAATACTAAAAAGTAATAGTTTGTAATATCTTAATTAACTGAAGGTAATTAGACACTAAAGTCATGTCTAAATTTTACTAGTACTATACTTTCGGTCTTTCCTTGTCATCTTTTCATCTTTCCCCTGTTTTATTCTCCTGATGAAAACATTATATTGAATTTTTTCTACTTTGGGAAACATTTAACAGAATGTTATGAATATTTCGATCTTCCCCCCACTCGGCCTAACATTCTTTTATCGATAATACATAAAAATAATTATTAAATAATACCAGAATATACTTACATCTTTAAGTGTTGGGAAGTCAGGCCATTGATCCAGTAATTCATTGGTATTGTCTTTTACTCTTTGCAACAACGGCAGACATTCCCTAGTTTCAGAAACCCAGGCCGAACGATAGAAGTCCATTTTCTGATTAGGTGAATCTGTCAAATTAATGATGTATGTTACTATTGTTATTAAATAATAAAATTGTACATTATAACACCCAGATATGGTATTTGCGCTAGTTAATTATCTATTATTAAAATTTTATAATGCAGTTTCACATTATTTTTTTATCCGTAATTTCTTTGAACGTCATATGTTTTTACTAGGACTACTATATTTTCCAAAATCGGTTTACTTTTATATGCATATATAAAACGTAATATTTTCAATAATAATTTAGAGGCCTTATCCTGTAACTAATTACCAAGCACTTTTTAATGAATATATCATATTTTTCTATAACTTACCATTACCATCAACTTTCGCTTTAATATGGGATACCAAAACCAATAGACTTGGTGTGATCGTGCCTTCAAATTCCGCATCCAAAGCCTCCCAGGCGTTCTGTATAATCTTGCTAAATATAGGATACCGTTGTAGCAAGGGACTAACAACATCATTGCCTACCAATCTCTTTGGGCTGGTTAACCATTCCGCACTCGTCATATTACGTACAAAGTTAGAATGCCATTTGTATATAAGCGAGACATCTTCGGAATTTATCAAATATTTCGGTTTCTCTGTAGTTGGAACTTTAATTTTCTTCTGTTCAAGCGATGGCGGCTTGAATTCCGCGAAATCGATTTCCGAATATGAGGGAAACATTTCCATTATTTCTTCGTACGCTATTGCTTCTTCGTCTTCATCTTCGCATTTCGACCTTTAAAATAAAATATTTATAAGTGTCTCAACTGTTAAATACTTCTTATAAATAATTAATGATGTCAATATTTATTTACTTGGTCACATATAGCGCTTCTTCATCCTGCTTCTGTTTTTCAATCTGTTGCCGCTGCTTCTCCCACGCCTTTACCAGAGAATCAAGAGTATTCAATACCGCATCAATCATCACTTTGTCAATGCGTTCCACTGCCAATCCATTCATACTGAGTTCCGATAAATTCATTTTTAGTACTCTAAAATCAATTAAATTTAGAATTAGAAACATCAATCACACAATTAAACAAATATTTTTATTTTAAGTAATCACTTACTGGAGGCACTCCAACTCAGCTTGGTAGAGGTCCTCATTTACAGCAATAACATTTCTATTCAAAAGTTGTAAGAAGTCGGTCGATAAAAATCGATTAAGATGCTTTTCTCTCGCATCTTTAGAAGGAATATTATCGGGATAAGTCATGAGAGATGTCAAAATGTTATGAAAATTGGGACCTTGTTCGACTTTCACGAAAAGTTCTTTGATTAAATCATTTAATATTGTAACGCTGTAAATAATTTGGGATAATGAGCTCTGCAAGGGTTTCGCTAAATCAGGAAAAGCCTCAGAATAAGACATATCAACTTTTTTATTAAACGCTTTCGTAGAATGTAACCAAGAAGAAGTTTCTTTAATGATAGTCAGTGCATTTTGTAGTACTGTTTTGTTCTGCGTTTTTGTCTCTATTATCTCGAACAATTTCGAACAAGTTGATATCAAGTTTGTCGAAATTGTCGTAACGGTTTTATCTGACAAAACTGATTTTGTAAAATGTTTACAATCCTGTAAGAAGTACACAGTACGTAATATAAGTTTTAGTTCTTCAAAATAAAATAATAATAACAATTAACACAAAAATTGGATTGGTAATAAAAATGTATAAAAGTAGCTATTGTAAATTAAAATGAAATAGGAAGTATTCAAAATGTCTTTGATAAAACTTACCTTCACAAAATTACTATAAGATGGTTCTGTGGGCCTAAAAGTGTTTCCAGATGCATATTTGTGCACTCTTTGTGCAGTTTTCTCTTTCAAATCCAACAAAATTTTACAGTATGGATGAACCTTTCCCAACTTTTCTCTACTTTCTGAACCTTCCTTATAACAATCTAAAGTTATATCTTTTACTGCTTCTACATTTCTTTTTTCACTTATAGTTCCGGATATAACGCCGTGCATATAATATACACTCAAAAGTTTATCAAACATAACAATATCTTCTTCTATATATTGTACTTTAAGACGATATTTCTCTACGTGATCTATTGAGCTTATTTCGGCCATGATTCGTACGAAAATAAGACTTGTCAAAAGAGATAATTGTGACGTAAGCATCTTAATTTTAATATTAGTAGGACTGCTTTGTATATTTTCGGATACAATGCCCAATAATTGTTTGTGTATATTATCTGCTTTACTAAGCAGATCTAAAATTTGTTTATCTTCTTTAAAGTACATTTGTAGAGATTGTGTATTGTCAATGGATGATTCTAATGCAAGTTCGTTAACATTACTTTTTTCTGAGATAATGCAATACAAACATTTTAGTAAATATTCATACCTCTGTTGCTCAAACGTCGCATCAGATTTCCTATAAAATATTTAAAATATTAAGTATATATATTGTACATAAATAAAAAGGAATCTCTCTTCAATTTTGTTTAATATATAGCTATATTAGATGCAAAAACATACTTACAACTTCATCTGAGCTGCAGTATCCAATGTACCAATATTTTTCCACAAAATATTTAACACAGTGCCCATTTGCACTGAATATTCTACACGATCTCTTAAACTTACGTTTTCATAAGCCAAAGTTGGGTGGGAATCTATAAAATAATAAAAGTCTGTACTAAAATAACTTACGCTTAAGATAGAAACCGATTCAAAAACGAGAAAGTTCTTAATTCAACTGATTTTTTTGGTGTATGGTACACGATATTTTGGCTAATAGTGTACTGGTATCAAATTTTTTAAATCATATAATAAATATCGCATCTGTAAAGGTGAAAAATTAAGCGACGAATAATACAGCTTATTAACAAAACATTTTAAATTATTTTAAGTCGATACAATTTTTCTACGAAAATCTAATAATGATCTTACCAGGTTTATCTTCAGACGTCGCTAGTTTTTGAACATAATAGGGCAGCATAGGCATATTATGTGACACTCTCTTAGTATTTGCAGGAATTGTATCAGCAATTTCTTCGACATTCACTATACTATTTATATTCAAAAATGGTAATGGATAATTAACTGGAGAATTGGAAAGTAATTTAAAAACTTCGGATACAAATGTGACAGAGAGTGAAGAAATCCTGAAATAGATTAAAAATAAATAAAGCCCAATTCGAAACATTTTAACTAATATAGACTTTTTAAAAGTAACAGTTACCTTTCACATATAAGCTCCTGAACTCCATTGAGAACTTTCTGAATTACCTGAAGCTGATTAAGTAGCATTGGAGGAAATCCTTTCATAATTTTCACAAAATTAATCAAATCTGTCAAAATATCTATGGCATCGCTATTAAATGCAGTATTTATAGTTTTAAAATCATCTTCTGTTAATATAGTGATAATGTTTAATATAAGAGGTTTCAATACTGTAATCACTCTTTGCACCACATAGAAATTTATAGGGGTTAGTTTTATTTCTGATCGTAATTTTGTTGTTTTCGTGACATTTTTCGTCATTTCGCTTAGATTGTCTTGGATTTCCTGAACTTTTGATTTATCTGGGACGTCAAAAGCTAAAGTCACATCATATAAGTGAATGGGATCTGTGAAAACTTTAACAAGTTGTCTATCTATAGATTCGTTCACATCAAAATGTGTTTTATTATACAGTTCTGCTTTTGTTATACATAAATCGTATTCGTTTTGATTTTTATACAACTTGGGTTGTCCGTAATATTTTCTTAATTTTTTACTAACTTTAGCGATTTTCGAATAATCTTGATTGCTGTCTAAGCTTATTCTGTCTAATTCATTTTGGAACTTTTCTATATAATGTTCGTTTACGGGGATCTTGAATAACTCTCTCATTAAATATTTCCGAACCCATTTACAATGAACGTTTAATAATGGTATAATTTCTTCTTTTAAAATTGGGGTTCTTTTATTTCTAGCTTTTTCAAATATTGATGTAGAACATATTTTTATAAATCTGTCACGCCAATTGAGTAATTGAAGTAATAAACACACGACTTCGTCGTTTAATGAAGTTACACCAGATTTTATTGCACTTTCAATATAGTTATCAACAATTTGAAGATAAATTTGACAATTTTTTAAAATAGGGTATTCTACAAAATCGTCAGTTAATTTTCCTTCAAAAACAGCGCGGGAATAGTCAAACGCAGAGAAGCCGTTAGTTGGCAAGAAGAAATTTAGGACGATATTTTTCAATTGCAAATACAATAGAATAAACTTTGCATTCACTTGGCATACCACAGCATCGTCTAATACGTATGTCTCTGTGAAAAATCTTTTGTATGATTCAGACTTTTCGCTACTTTTTAAATAATCAAATGCCTTTTCATTCAACTGCGAAATTATAGCGCATACTTTGTTCTTATCGGTTACGTCTGCATCCGTTTTCAATAAATAATTCATTATATTTAGATGTTCTTGTGGGCATCTTAGATAAGCTGTTAGTGTGCAAAACAAAGATATCAATGCATTTTCTTTCGAAACATCTTCATTCGTTTGCATAAGTGCTGAATATGCTATTTGTTTAGTGATTTCATAAGCAGAATTAGTACACAATCCTTTAACTGTTAATGTGTGATTAATATCATTGAATACTATGGGTTCATATTCTTCCGCTTCTAATTCAGCCTCTAAAGCTTTTAACATTGTATTTTTCATTTCAGCAAGTGAAGTGTTCACAGACGTAGCAAAGTCACTTCCACTCCTAGGTTTTATGTAAACATCTGAAAAACTGTTTAATAGAGCCGTTTCACTTGATATTCCGCGTAGTAGCTGTTGCCAAGTTAAATGGGCCGCCTGCAGCAAATGAGAGACGGTTGGGCGTTCTAATCCTGTAAAAAATAAAGATTATATATTAACAACATGGATACAAAACATATTCTGGTGTACTACAAAAGATGAAATAAAACCACGTTCAACACGTGTCTAGCTAAACAGTGTTTAAAAGTTAAACATTGTTTTTAAATGTCGTCTGAATTGCTATACTGCGTGTAAAATTATAAAGAAATTTATCAATAAAATATCAGACCTTATATTTGACAGCTAAAATATGTTTTGAGCATATATTAAAAACACCTAAGCATATGTTTTTACATAATTAAAGTATGTCAAAACCTTATTCAACTCAAAATCGCGTTAGACGCAGATTTGTAGTACAGGATAAATTAGACACGTGTTTAACGTATGTTTAAATTTTTTGTAGTAAGACAGATTAAGTTTAAATACGACATTTTAAATAAAATAACGCTAACCTTGAACAAATGCAGTTAATGATTCATGACATCTTATACAGATATCATGATATTGGTTGGGAAGTCCACAAGAAGAAAGCAGAGCGACTAAATCCATATAGTCCATTGTCTCTGACAATCCTAAATCCCAATCATCGGATCTAAGTAAGAAAATTTCAACTCCTCTATTTCTCATGGCACGGGAGATTTCGCCATATTTTGGATCCATTGTAAAGAATACTCTAAAGTTAGGATGTGGTTTAATTTCACTTAGTTCACCTCTTTCGGGAATATTTAGAACGCCATTCGGTTCTAATAATCCATTTAATCTATCTAAGACAGCTGCCGATGTCAAATTCACGTTATCTAGTAGCAACCACGAACCTTCAACCAAAGTTTTTACAAGTATAGAATCAACCCATTCAAATTTACCACCAGCATTCACTGACAACTGTTTGGTTACTTTTGTTTCTAGTTTTTTTAAGTTATTCAAAACTTTCCTTATTCTGTCTGAGGATATATCGCAAGATCGCGTACATTCTAATAGTTTCTCGCAATGCTCAGAAAGAAATTTTAATTTTTCTTGGAATTTTTTGATTTCTACATCTGTGAATTTTTTATCGACAAAATGAGTTTGATACGATTTATAATGATGTAAATTACTTAACAGTCTATCTGATTTCCATTGGTTCATTTCTTTTGCTAACCATACATTTCGCACTATTTGTATTGTTATTGTCTCGATTTCATCATAAAGATTCTCAAGATTTCTATTATAATCTATTTGCTCGAAGCCTCCTAATAAATCAGAAACATCCATTGCCGATGTAACAGGAACCACATGGAGTTCATTTCCAGTTAAATCTGCTAAAACTTGAACAATGCTACTTTTACCGGTAGCTGTCGGACCGACTAATATAGAAAGCCAATTCATTTTAATATTTTGAGATAAGGCTTTCACAGCTGGTAATTGATTTCTCAAAATCAACAAATTCGTTTCCAATGAGCGTCTGTTTTTGAATGCCTTCTCATTATTTCTCCCTAGTCTTACGTCGCCTACGACGATTTCTTCATCTTTTATATCAAATTTAGGGTTACAGTCACTTCTAGGATAAGCAGGACAAAATATCTCATCATATATTTGTGTCATTTTATTCTTATCTTCTTCGGTTCTCATACGGTTTACATATAACATATCAACAAATTTTCCTGGAGAAATTTTATGCCCATTATTATCATCATTTATTAAGGCTTCACACCATCTTTGAATATCTCTCAAATTCATTTCCCAAGGTCCGCCCTTATGCCCCCAAGATTGCAGTTGTGTTATTTCATATGCCACTCTACAATTAAATTTGACGATTCTGTGCAAAATGTCTTGAGGTAATTGAGGATATTGTGATTCTACAATAAATAAAAGATCTTGTTTTGTTAGTGTATCGATATACACTTGCGTAAATCTATTTAGAAATGAAACTGGCAATCCTCTTCTAGCTCCGCCTTGTTTCAATGGATTTTGACAAGCAAATAGTTTAGTTTGTTCTTTAACTTTAAAAGTTTTGCCCAGTTCTGGAATATATATTTCACCCCTATGGTCAAGGCAAGCATTGAGACCTTCAAGTACTGGTTGTGGAGCCAAATTAAGTTCATCTAGTAGTATCCAGTCTCCATTTTGAAGAGCATCCAAAAAAGCTCCTTCTTTGAATGTAAAAGAACCATCTTCCGAAGGTAAATCAGTTCCAAACAAGTCAGTTATATCCTGAAACATTGATCTTATGAATTATTGTTTAAAATAAAAATAAAAAATGAATATATAACATATATATATGCAGATAAACATTTGAATGAATATTAAGACTATTTCTTAATATTTATCCAAATTAAACTAAATAATACTCCATAAATATTAAGATTTGAAAAAGAAACAATACATAAACTTTATCCACTTTTGATTGAAATAGCGCTAATTTGTACTTTTTAATATAAGTTTGTAATAAGCTTAAGCTTACCGTTTGATCGCTTAAATTGATGCGAATAACTTTATGTCCAGATGCTTTAGCTAAAGCTGTCACCAGACTAGTTTTGCCGACCCCTGGATTGCCTTCCAAAAGAATAGCCTTATTTAATTGTAAGCCCCGTAACAAACGCAAAGCATTTGACCCAGTTGTTGGTGCAGTAAAAGTAAATATTTGTTTATCATCTAAGTTTCTATAAGGTCCACATTGGATAAAAAATGGTTTTATACCAAATTTAGAATCATTTTCTTCAGCTTTTAGCATTAATTTTTTATTACTTAATGTATCTTTTAAACTTTCTATATGTTCGTTCCCAAAGGTTTTAATTTGATTAAGTAAGAATTCTATAGCGTTTTTTCGTAAGAGAATCAATGTATCTGAATCAATGTGACCTGTGAGGGTTGTTCCGAAGCAATCTAAAAACGTCATACAAGCTCCGTGGACATATGCTTCTGAAACGTCTAGTAATGATTTTGTAACTGTTACATTAATGAATTGAACCCAAGATAGCAAGTCTCGTATACTAAAAGGAAATTTGTTGGTAACTTCTGAATTTTTCAACCAATCTGTAAAGTCTAAAATGCAACTCCCTATGCCGGAAGTGCAGTCTTCTTGATTTCCTAGCGCGATACCTTTACCAACACTTTTTTCGAGCACCATTAGTAAATCTTCTCTTGAACTTACATGATCGCACCATATTTCTGTAAACCGATTACGGAGAGCAGGAGATAGTTCTTTTTTACCAAAATCTCCCCCAGGATTCATAGTGCCAATAAAGTGGAAATTCTCAACAGCTGATACAACAACAATATCTGAATTGTCTTCCATGCCACGTTCCGAAAGAACAAGCTGCCTTTCAGGTTCGAGTAGAGAGTTAAGTCTTTCTAGCACACTATCATCTGCTAAAGAAATTTCATCAGCCAAAAACAAATGACCACTCTCCATAGCTTTTATTAAAGGTCCATCTACCCATTCAAATAATCTGCCATCATTTTTATATTGCCTTACTGGACGAAGGCCACCCAAGAAATCAGAACTCTCTGTATGCATATGACAATTGATAGAAAGTAGCTGTCTTTGACTTAAGGCCGCTAAAACTTGACAGATTGTAGTTTTTCCGCATCCAGTTTCTCCAACTAATAGCACTGGTTCATTAAAAATAAAAGCTTTTGCTATTAAAACGGCTAATCTCCTCATATTAAACGTCCAAACGACGTGTGAAAATTCGGCGAGTTGATTATTAAGAAGCATTTCTAAAATTGGCTTCGTTACAGGAGACGTAGCCGAATGTAGACTAAAAAGATTGTCTGGATTTACTTGCCTCTTTATATGTTTCTCTATAACTTCTTCTATGATATTTCTTTCATCTTTCTGGCGTACTTTACCCGCCAAAATAAGATAACCTTCATCGGCTATGTGTTGGTCCCAATCATAGAACTTTTCCGTAGTTAACGTATCTTTGGAAGCATGTTTATATCTCTGACCCCATCTGAACAAGTCTCTTAAAGTTATAAAACCATCTTTTCCTTGAACGGCAGCTGAACCTCGTCTTCTTACCTGTAATTCTGCCATAACTTCGATCATCTTTTTGCTGTAAGTAGGAGGAATATGACATCGTTGATGTAAAATAGTTTCTAATTCTTTTCTGGGTATTTCGTCGAAATGGAGTTCAACAAAACGATTTCTAAAAGCCCTCGATAACATTTTTCTTCCTCCGTACAAACCAGGTGGATTTTGTGTTGCAAAAAGCATAAAGTTAGGATCTGCTTTAACAACTTGCTGCGTTTCAGGAATGAATAATTCACGGTTGTCATCTAAAACACGGTTTAGCGCTTCTAATACATCACTTGGTGCTAAATTCAATTCATCAAGAATTATCCAATAACCTTTCCTCATCGCCTCAACTAAAACACCTTCCTTAAAAACTAAATTTCCACTAGAATCTGTAGCGTATGAACCTATGTACTCTTGTAGATCTGTATGTTCATGATTGTTTATCCTTACACAATAATTTCCAGATGCTTTCGCAATATAAGTTATGAGGGATGTTTTTCCAACAGATGTGTCACCTTGAAGTAAAATGGGCAATCTGCCTAAGGATATAATACGTGAGATATCTCGTAGATTCTTCCGTACAGTAGGTGTCAATATATAACCGTCAGGAATATTAATTTCTAGCTTTCCTTGCGGAATCCAATGTCCTTCGAATAGTAAGAAATTTTGTCCTTCAACTCTTGGTTCTGGGATTAATTGCTTGAGCACTGAATTAACATTCTTTTTTCCTATCACTGCCCTGAAATATTATTATTTATATTTTAGCTAGTAAAATTTTTATTCATTTAATAATTATATAAATCATCAAATAAATAAAAAATCTATAAACACAGTGCTACTACTTACTTGGCAATCATAGCTTCAACTTTTGGGTGAGATGATCTATCTAATTGTGTAAGAAAAGAAAGACAAAAGGCTTCATAAAGTGATCTAGCTACGGTGCCACAATTAGCTTTAGCCGCGGCAGAAAGAGCCCTACATAGCGTTCTCAACGAATAATGTGGAGCATTACCTGTAAAGTAAAGAAATAATAAATTTCAAATCTGCAGTAAATTAAGCAAACTCTACAAAATCATGTATTTTTAAAGACCAAATGTAAGCAGGAAATTAGATATTATATTATTTTTATTCATATTACACAATTGCCATTCTACTAAAGCATTTATTCTTAGTCTCTCTGTAGTCTTTTGGTTTTGATCACTCTTACAATAATTAATGACTCTTACTGACTGATAGCAGTTAAATAATGTTTTAAAAAAATCTGTACCTGCTCCATCAACTAAATTCAGTTTCGCTTCCTTTTTTATCGTGGCATAAAAATGATATATTGCTTCTAAAACAGCTCCGCTTAAATTCATGTGATACAAATAATCACCAATGAGCAACATTAAATCATTTCTCTCTGTGAGTTCATCAATGAAAAATTCAGTGAACCGGTTTCTGAGACCTACTGGAAGGTCTTTCTTGCCAACGTCTGTTGCTGGGTTCATACACGCGAATAAAGTGAAATCGGGATGCCTTTTAATAGGAACTTTGTCGCCTTTCTCAAGTAATTCTATACTTTCATTCTTATCTTCTAATAATCCCGCAAGACACTCCAATATTTCCGCTGACGCCAAGTTTATTTCATCAAGCAATACCCAATACCCATGTTGCATAGCTTTAACAAGAGAACCTTCGATAAATGCAAAAGTTAATCTTGAAGCTGCTTTCACTTGTTGTTCCAATTTTAAAAGTTTATGCCCAAAATTTAACCATATTTTTAACTTTTCTTCCTTTTTCTCGTTTGTTAAACGGGTTACAGCTGCCTTATGACTTTGTTTCATCAAAGCCAATAATGCAGTCCAATTTTCCGTATCGTAACACGATTCTATGTGATTTATAAACTTTTTGTTTTTTTCTACATTGTAAAAACTTTTGAACATTTCAATGTATTCTGCTTTTATTGGTCGTACGACATATTTGAGATCGACTGGCTTGTAGCCTCCGAGTAAATCAGCTGAATCTGATTGTTGGTTCATATTTATAACGATAAGTTTATGACCAGTTTGTCTAGCTAAATATTGTATGGACGAAGTTTTACCGGTACCTGTTTCGCCTACAAGTAGAACAGGCTCGTTTGAAGTGACGCAACATGCGATCTTTTCAAGTAAACAAGCTGATTGACGAGTAAATGAAAACACAACTTCTTTATTATCCAAATCTATTTTTTCTAAACTTTTTTCAACTCGAGGAACTTTAGATCTTCCTACTTCCAACGCATTTGGATGCAATGAAACGTTAGGTTTGTAATGTTTGCAATAAAATTCTGATTTCGTTTCAACAATACCCAAACATGTCCCAACTTTCTTTGCCAACTCTAACCTATGTTCGGGTGAAGATATGGAGCAAGTGAATATATCCAGGGCATCCTGAAGTACTTTAAGAGCAGAATCAGCACTAGAGACATTAAAGCCTACAACGGATCTAGCACACCATTTCATTAGATCTCTTGTAGAAATTAATCTGGAACCCCTCATTACAACAATATTTGATTCTTTATCACTTGCATCTGCTTGTAAAGAGGCGTCATGGTTGCCCACAGAAAACATCAAGAACACTTCTAGCATTCTTGAACAGATAGTTGTAAGACTAGGATACTTGGCCTGAATAATTTCTGCTAACTCCAATTGAGATAATGGTTCAACATTTATTTGAGTCAAGTGCTTTTGTAATAATGTACTTGAATTAGACAACTTCTTTTGGAATCCATAATTTGTTACTATAGTTCTGAAAAATTATTAAAAAAATATAATAAAAATAATCCTTTCAAAAACTTTTTTTTAATTCATCTTATTTTGTACCTTTGTGTGACAAATAACTGAAATCCTGGAGTGACTGGTAAAGCGTCTCTATAACCCGGTACACAAAGTGTGTTTCTTTCTAACAAGGAACTTAATGTTGATGCTACATCTAAAGCTGCACAATCAATATCTTCCAATAGCAACCAATGTCCATTTTGAACTGCCTAAAACCAAAATTATTCAAAATATATATTATTTAAGTAAAACACTAAATTAAGTAACTTAATACATGGTCGTAAAAAATAGTTTAATTTGATTAAGTAGACAGGAACAAAGCAAGTAATTCTTAAAAATATTCTAAAATATGGACAAATGCTCAAATGCTAATAAATTTTAAGTAGCCTTTGAACCTTGTACGGACCACCTAAAATTAGTAGTGGTTGAAAATCTAATAAGTCAATTTTAAAAAATCTAAATATTTTATTCACCTCAGTAAGAACTCCTGGTGCCCATACAAATTCACCGGGAACATCAGTACATTGATGGGAACCTAACAACATTCGTGAGTCAGTTTGATCACCTAGTTGAACTTTTTTAAATGCGACACCTTTACGTCCTGTGATAGCTGCTAAATGTTCTACAAGAGAGGTTTTGCCTGAACCTACTGGACCCATTAATGAGAGAGCTTTGCCTGTAAAAATAATACAAACAAAAACACTAAATTTACAGATTTCAATTTTGTTGTACAACAATAAATTAAAAATGACTTTGAATAAACAAATTTCTTGTCACTTCAATTCAAATCACATATAATTTTGCAGTCTAATCTAGAAATGTGTGAACTTTCTATAATTCTTTATTTAGCTCATTCTTGTCAACAATGAGTTTTTATGAGCGTTATTTTCATTAAAGGTATATTAGTTAAATGTAGCAAAAATAAATAATTAAAGATATTTTAGATACCTCTTTAAAATGATTAAAACAATTCACATACCTGATGCCACAGCCAGAGCTAAGCTTCTCAAATTATTAACAGTTGACTTAACAGGCACTAAGTGACCAGATTGGACATTATTTTTATCATATATTGGTAACAATATACCGTCAACATTGACAACATTGCTTGAATCCATATTTAACTCATTTACATTTCCATCAAGTACATATGTTTCTTTTACAAGCGGTATATTTTTGATTTCTTCCTCTTCATTAAGGGTTAAGTTTTTTGATAATACTTTTGACTGGGCCTCTGTCATATTTGTTAAAATAACCATACATTCTTTTACCATCCTGGAAAAACAAGATTTTAGTGTCCTATACATAAATAATTTTTGTAAAATAACATTTACAGCTAAAGATTTTTGAATGTGCTAATCTCAAGACCAAACAGAATTGAAAAATTGTTTGTAGATTAAATAACTTGGTTATTGAATAATGCAACACAATATCTTATTAAGATGCAAAGGGTGATAATTTTGATAAAAAAAATTATTAAATAACCATTAATATTTACCATCTTATTTCAGTATTGGCATGATGACTAAAATTAACAACAAAATTAGTCCAGTCCCATTTCGTTGATAGCTCATTTGGCAATTTACAAAGTAATGAATAACAACATGACACTATTTGATAATCTGTTATTTTCTGTCGATAATCCAAAAGTCTTCGCTTCTTTGGTGCCACATTATATGAGTCCTCGTGATGAATAAACACTTCATATGGAGGTATAGCATTGATTTCAAAGTATTTTAAAGCATATCTGAAACAAAATTGGTTGAGTAATGGTAATTATTTCATAATGTTATGAAGTTAAATGAGCACTATGCAATACATTAATTACTTCAAAAAATCATTTTTGTATTTGTATATCTTATCTTTATTTTAAATTCTATACTTACTGTAAGATGTCTGGGTGGTCGCTTAAAAGAGCCAAAACTATTGAAAACTCCAAATGATGTGTTTTTTCTAAGTCAGTACACTGATCATAATTTATATTTGAAAACACAGGTTTTAAAGGAATTCTTCGTGAGACCAGCGCTAAGAGAATATTGGAAAGATATTTCTTGAACAAATGTGCTTCTTCAAAATTCAGAATAAACTCTGATAATTCATCTATCACAATATTGATTTTGGTTACATCTTTTTTAACCAATTCCTGAAAAATAAAATACGTTTATTTAACTTTTATTAAATTTTTATTTTATTAAGATTTTTTTTAATTCGCCAGGTTAACACTATTTTATATTGTTTATTACAAATAATACTAATATATAAATAAAGGAGACAAAAGATATAAAAATAAAATAAACTAACCACAACATGTTGACATGTTTTCTTCAAATCTGGATTTTTTGCTTCTAATTGAATATTTTTAATGGACGTTAATATTTTATCACACATTTTAGTGACCTTTAAATATAGGTCTCCAACTATTAAGTATAAATTTAATCGTACACTTTTTTAAAATAAAAACATTGTCGCCGGTAAAATAATGTGCCTTTCACGTGGGTACGAAAGTTTACAGTGATAACTTTGACATTGACGTTAACACTTATTATTTATTATATGATACAGGCTACCGGAAACTGTACCCTAACGGACGTGAATTCGTAACAGACTAAAAATGTAACAGAGTGGAACCACTGTAATTACTACTTTCCCACAGGAGAAAATATTATTGATTTATTTTTTTACTGGCCGTTCTAGAAAAGTAAAAATTTGAGTTTTTAAATAAGATATTAACTTCGAAATACCATGCAGAAGTGCTTACCGATTTATCGCTTTAGATGAGGAAAAAACTTAATTAAAATCTGAGATCTATGATTAACGAGAAACTAATCCTATTCAATGATTTAGTTATTTATGTATGTATATTTTTATACATTCTAATATATATAGAATATAAAAAATATTTTCTTTTAATTTATATGAGTTTATCTACCACATTATGAAGTTGTCTTTATATTTTTTTATATGCATAACGTCACACAATTTCGTCAATGACGCAACAAAAGCGAAAAACTTAACTTTAAACTCATATAAAATCTTTATATATAATGCTATTTAATGAGAAACAACATTTTTTAACAAAATTTATGTATACTTCAAATATCTATAGCTTAAACTTTCAAACACTACTTTCGTTACTTACTTTGCAAAATATGCAGAAAACTAAATTACGAAACGGTACAACGACAAAGCTTTCGCCAACAAAACTATGTTAAGTATCACAATTATAACGTTTATTATTTAGAGATAGAAAGTTTCCTTATTAGAAAAAATAAATCAAGTACTGCTAAGCCTTGAAATAAGAAAACTACCATAAAAATAAAACACCGTCACAGGCGTGTCATTAATTATGGGACCTTTTGTTCTAGTTATTATAATACTTTTGAAATTGGAATAAGTTATTATTATTATTATTAGAAGTTTATGTACATATATATACCATTTTTTTGGAAAAAGACATAAACATATGCTGAAAAATGGAGTGGTACCCTTTGCCTTTTATATGAAACTAAAATATCAGCAAAGTTAAAAACCTATTTTGTTTTTATGTAATACAAAATACTTCTGTGTTGTGGAATACTGCCTTACTGGGAACCCTTTAAACAATATTATAATTACTTAATGCTTGCCCATCTCACACTTAAAAATAAGTACTAGTTTTAATGAAAAATAATCTTAATTAATGTTTATTATTTTCAAATCATCAAATCAAAAGTCAGTCATGCCTCATATTTTTGAACTCGGACTGTTAAGTATGTATTACTTATTTAATTAATAAAAATTGTATAATTTATTGTGGATAAAATGTAATATTTATAACTTTAATTGGAAATTTCTATGAAAATTTGCTTGACCAGCTAAAACAATCTATTGAAACTTAATAAGTAATATATTATTTTATAAGAGCAACAAAAGGCACATTTTTGAACAGTGTTTTACTCTAAACCGTAACCCTGTGTAAACTAAATTTTTTCTGAGGGATAAACGTCTAGATAAACTTATTAGTGGATTCATATTATTCTATTTGATAAGTACAAAGTATCTGATATCCAGAGATCATGTTTGTGACTAGATAAAGTGTGAGGACTTTTAATTTTATATACATTGTTCGCGAATCTCTGTGGAGACCTAATTTGAACATGCTTTAATGCATGACGACAATTGACATTTGACATAATATACTCTTTGCTAATTTGCGGAACGTCAATTTACGAAAATAATGAATGAATTTGGCGCGAAATAATTTTGAAGATCTTAAGAAGTAATTACAAAATAATGAATTTACAAAAAACTTCGTTATAACAAAACAGCTTGGAATAACTGTTAATAGTGCATAAAATGGATGACTCTCAAAGTTCTGATATCTTCTCACAAATCAGTGTCAACTTAGGCAATGCTAATGTTGTATCCTTTTCAAATTTTATGTTGTTTTATTGTAATAATAATTATACGAACTTGCCTAGAAAAGCAATAGCTTCCTTATAATAAGAACTAGATTAATACAGAATCGTATAATTTGCTTCTTGCCAAGATAAAAGAGTCTGCACATGAAAATGACAATGTAAAGGATATCAGACTTTCGGAACACTTTAATTCAATCTTAAGTGATTGCAAGAATTGCATTTTTCAGGTATACACACAACATTGTTATTAAAATTTTCAATATACATTTTTAATAAGTGAAATATTACGTTTCAGGGATTTGATATAATATTATCGTTACTCGACAACATAAAAGTGCCAATTGATAAAATATGCAGTTACATAGATGATGCTGCATGCGTTTTACAAATATTGTCCAATTATATAAAGAATGTTATTGAAACAATTGCTGTAAGTTGCTGTAAGATGAAGACATTCCCGACAAGTACAGGAAATATTATTTCTTTAGTTTTCTCACATTGCAAGGATAGGTGAGTTGTATTTTTTTTATTGTATTATATATACACTTTTATACATAACAAAAAATAATTGGGACATGTTAGAAAAAGATTTTCAAAAAAAAATCTTTGTGTTTGTCAATAAATTTTATATAGAGATGTGGTTTTATATTTTTGAACAATAATTTGTTTTAATCATGAAAATAACATTGAAATATTTATTGCTGACTGCTGCTGTTTCCCTAAGAAAGGTTTAATTTATATCCCTCAAAAAGAAATGCTTAATTAAATAAGGCTTTGTGATTAATTTAAAACTATGAAACAAAATATTGTGATTGAGTTCTGATGTGTATTTATATTGTTGTCTAATATTCCTTATATTAGATACTTTGTTTTCAAAACATGATTTTCATTAATATTATGTTTCAGTGAATGTATTTACGGCAGCTATTTATATGATGTGGAGAAACAATTGAAGGTCTTGTTCAGGAATTGTCATGAGTTACAATTAACTTATTTATTGGCGCTTGGAAAAAGTTTTTTATTTGATTTATCTGAAAAAGGGGAACAGGATATTCTGATAGAAAGTAAGTTATCATTTGTGATCATAATTATATAATTGGCATATTTTTTTGTTGATTAATTAATTTAATACAAACCTTCAAATTCACAATGCAACCTGTAAATGTATATAAACTTTAATTACATATGTCTTCTGTCCATGTGTATATCACTGTATTTCTTTTAGATTGATTTTGATGAAATATTTTGTGTTCATTTGAGTGGGTCAGACTCAGGATTGAAACTGGTATATGGCACTGCTATTAGGCAGGACTACGTCTGTTAGATTATATGATATAATATTATATATTAGCATACATTATTATATTACTACTTAATGATCCAACAGACATAGTCCTGCCTATGGCTAGGCCATTATAGCCCTTGTATATTGAGGAAGGCTGGGTTATAATCATTACTCTACTACATAATATTGATGTTCTTTTACCAGCTTTGGATATTAATTTGAAGATTGGTGAAGTTGTACAGTCATTGGATGTTAAAACTATGGCAGAACAATGGAAAGCTTATACCATGATATGTGAAAAATATTCAAACTTTTTATTGGATAAACATGTTTATAATGATTGTACTAAACTTCTGGTTTCAACAATAGAAGATAATGTTAAAACCGCGTTGGAGGTAAAATAATGTCTTTTATAAATATGTGATGATGTTATGTACTTACCAAAATAAGTTTTTTTATTAAGTTGAATTAACAAATGTTGTTTGATAAATCAGCATTTTGGCTAAATCTTAGTCTAGGTAACAGCTAATGTATACACTAAATGTTTTACTGCTCCATGTATTTATCAAATAAATGAATTTGTTAATACTTAAGTAATAAGTTCAAAGTTTGGCTTAAACATATAAAACATAATAAATAATGTTTAATGATTTAAGGTTTAAATTTGATTGTATACACATAACACTTTCATTACCACATAAAACAGCAAAAAATCTAAAATACGACATTTTACCTCCTAACACTCATGTTTTTAATTATTATATTTGCTCTTCTTAATTAAAACTTATGCAAATTCCTTTGCATATCTCTACTTGAGACTTATTATGGTTCAAAATATACAGCCATAAATAGTTACGTCAGCCAGACTGACTGGCTTAGGCCTCTTTTGTCGTCGTTTGGGTGTCTCCGATCCAAAAAGACGCTTAAAACATTGTTTTATTTTACAGGCAGCAGAAGGTAAAGTTGTTATGCGATCTATAAAAGTAGCCAGTTTTTCACTTAAAATATTACTTAAGATGTCTGCGATTTTTAGAGGCGCTATGTGCATAAACTATCAATGTATACTGGATTTACTTACTGATATTAGCCTGTGAGTTATGTTTTTTCTATTACTGCTGGATAATAAACAAAAAATAAAATAACTTTTGTTTAGTTAGTAATTTGTCTATTAAAAGAGATTGCAGAAAATATTGGACTAATTTTAGTGAAACATTTTGATTAGCTTAATTGAATTTTAAAAGTGGTTTATATGGTGACGAGAACGACATGCTGAAATTTTGTAATGTATAAAATTAATAGTTTAAATTTTTAATATTGCAGATGTAATAGTAATTATTATGAATTGACGTCAAACAAATCACCAGAATTCACAAACATATTAAGTACAAATTTATTAATACCTGTAGAGGCTTTGATAAGTCAACTTATTAATGAAGAAAGATTCTTGAAAGTGAGTATTTTGTAAAAACAAATATGAATAAGAGTAGTAAAAAAAATAAAAATTACTAACATTTGAAAATGTATTGGATATAATCTTTAATCATGCCTAATGGTAAGAATATGTCCCTCTCAGCTGATGATCGTAGGTTCAAATCTTGGCTAGCACTGCAGAGTTTTATAAATACCTGCTAAATTGCTTTTAATTCATCCTGTGCTCGTTAAAGGCAAACATCGTGAGGAATCCTGCATGTGCTAGGAGAAATTCAGACAAATCCACCTCACAGTGGAGCAGCGTGGTGGACTATTTTATCCAGCAGTGGGACATTAACAGGCTATTATAGCTATATAATTTTTATACTATAAAATTGTTATTGATTTCAGTTGGCGATCTCCTCAAATGAAAGCAACACAAAGGAACCTAATTTCTTAGGAAATATTCTCCTAAAAGTTTCTATTATGAAGGCAGTTTTGAAAAAGAAAGATATATATTGTGATATAAAAAACAAAATTATTGATGATGTGTTCTCTGTTTTACCGAAGTGTAAGTATATTTTAGTTTTATAGTTCTGTAATGTGTTTGTTGGTCTCTGCGACTTTTTATGCGTAAAAATCTTTGTTTCCTAATTCACCCGCTCGATGGTTGATGTTCGTTAGAGAAAGTATCTTGTGCCTTTTTCCAAGGTCCAGTCTATATCAGTACCAAATTTCTTACAAATAGGTTTACCGGTTTAGGCATGAAAACGTAACAAACAGACAAATTAACTTTCATATTTATAATATTACTATTGAATATAAATAATTAAAATAAAATCTCTAAAAATAATACTATTTTATTTTCTATTTTTGTAGGCCATATGTGGTTAAACATGGGACTGAAATTTAAAACCATAACAAATGAAAGTGAAAAACAGTTTTATGGCCTCTACGAACATTTATTAGTTCACTCAATAGCGTTGGGTGCATCTATGACTTGTGATGAATACAACAAATTGGAAAAATGTCTATATGAAGCAATAATGGGTTTAGATTACTATAGCGCTGTCTTCTCGTCGAATTTATGGGTTTCATTGTGCAGGTAAATTATTTGTAAATAAAAAATGGTAGAATTTTATAATGATTACTTGCTTTTTACTTTTTGTTAAATTTTAAAGTTTATGGCATTCTTTTTTATTTTTCAGGATTGGTAATTCTCAATTACAGCTAAATACATTACAAAACTTATTAAAAATATATCAGAAACTGGAAAACCATGGATCTTTTGCTACCTCGCTTCAGCAAATCAATTTAAATTATACAATAGAAATGTTTTTCAAAACACTTAAATATCCTGAGAAGCTATTAATATATAAACATTTTAGTATACAAGACAAAAAAAATATTGGCATTTGGTGTGCCTTAAAAATAAGGAATCTACCGGAAAATCTTGAAATATCTGCAGATAAATTAGTTACAGAAAAATTAATGACAGTTTTTAATGAAATGTCAAATAAAAACGAATATTATGACATAGAGAATTTGGTAAGTTTAATTTTAATATTATATATTCTTTATTGGATTATTACAATTTTATACACCCATATAAAATATAATTTTATATATTTTTGCTGATATCATTTGTTTTTCAGATTAAATATATGAAACTTACATCTACTTGTTCATTTGTTGAATGTAATTGCAAGTTGGAGGATTTGATAGTTAAGAGTTGGTGTAAAGTGTGCGCTAACTGTAACAGCACTAGTGTTCAAAATACTCGTAACATGTTCAAATATGTACAAAGTTTAACTTATTTAACTGATTCTTATGTAGAGAATTTTGAGAACAGTGCAAATTTAAATACGGTAAGATCTTCATGAGCATTATGCGGCTTGTGTTTTTCTAAAATATCAGTATTTTATCGGCTGCTACATAGTGTTTAATGACGTTACTCATGCGTTGAAGTAAAAGAATATTGTTACGGTCGTCATATTACGTCCGTTATGTAGCGGTTCAGTATTTTAGGAAACAAAACGTTCTCTTCTCGATTAAAGTTTACAAATTGTCCATATCTTTTTTTGAATCTTTAGAATTATAATTTATTTATTCAAATGTTTAAAAGACAGTTTTATATTGATAATGTATTTTTTTTTATTGTTTTATTAAAAAAAAATGTTGCAACACATAATGCAGCCTGCCTCGTATTATAACTATATATTTTTAGGGTTCCGTACCTTAAAAGGAAAAACGGAACCCTTATAGGATCACTTTGTTGTCCGTCTGTCTGTCTGTCTGTCTGTCTGTCTGTCGGGATGTCAACCCTTTTTTCTCAGAAATGCATAGACGTATCATGTTGAAATTAATATCATATACTCAAGTCTACGATGACATGCGGCCGTGAAAATATTAAAGTTCTAAGTCAACGCAATCAAAAGATAATGGAAAATATGTCGTATATTTTGACCATTTTAGCGTTTTCGCAAGGGAATCAAAACCTATAGGGTACTTCCCATTGACCTAGCACGATGAAATTTGGCAAGAAGTAAGATCTTATGATACAAATAAAGGAAAAAATCTGAAAACTGTAAATTTTTGTATGTATGTTTGTCTGTTTGTAAGTTTGTCTTTCAACGTTTTTCTCAGAAACGCGTGAAGGTAACAAATTTTTATCAACGTCAAGTACTCAGAGTTGTAATTACTAAGAGCTATGAAAAAATCAAACTTCTAAGTTAACGCAATCAAAAGATACGGTCATTTATGTCACATATTTTAAGTATGATAGCGTTTTTAACGTTTTCGCAAGGGAATCAAAACCTATAGGGTACTTCCCATTGACCAAGCATTATGAAATTTGGCCAGGAGCAAGGTCCTTTAGTATACATAAAGGAAAAAATCCGAAAACTGTAAATTTCTGTTCGTGTGTCTGTCAGTCTGTACGTCTGTCTTTCAACCTTTTTCTCAGGAACGCGTAAATGTATCAAGTTGTAAATTGATCAAGCGGAAAATATATTAATCTTAGAATTAATATTATATGTACTTGTAACAAATTAACATAGAAGTTGACCATGGTCAAAAAAACAATTTTACAAACACTGAGAAGAAATTTGTATCAATACGAAAACATTAAAAAGCAGCAAACCTTTATAAACAACGCAATGCAATCTATATATCGCAGCTAACAAAATGATAGCGCGATGCAGCGTACAGCTAATGCCATCTATTACAACATTATGCCATTAACTGTGATATAATTCTGCTCGATTAATAAAAATTTTTATTTTAATTATTATTTAAACGCGCTAAAAATTATAAAATAAACTTTTCATTTAAAAGTTTTATCGTCGATTTATAACGTCATTACGTAATTAACATTCAATATAAGAGCTTCACGCGATTTAAGTACTCGTATTGACTTAGTACGAAAATTTTAAAATTAAATTCAAACAGATCGAGTTATTTAATTTACTTATTTATCTACACATATAAGTCTTCTGGTTATTAGTAATATAATTAGTTATTTATAAATAAACAATTAGTTTTGTTCGAATTAAGGACTAATTATTTTCGTCTTGGCAACACTAATATATATTTCGATATTTTGATTGATAATGTAAATCTAAATATTTTACGAACGTAGTGCAGGGGTAGTGGAGTGTAGTAGAATATAAATAAAAATAAAACGAGAATAAAATATAATATAATTATGTTAATGTCAAAGTCAACAAGTTAGTTCATTGAAATTGTCAAGAGATGGCGCTAGGTGTATCCTGAATCGCGCTATAACTTTTTTTTTTGAAAGTATAAGGTGTATTAGTACTTAAAATAAAATTTTGTGTTTCCATGGATTGCATCCATGATCGTGTTTTAAATTAAAGTGCTCCTAAGTAGTTTCAAAATAGTTTTTGGGACGTGATACATATTTACATAATATTTGATTATATTTAAGCGACTTCTAAAAAGGAGTGTTTTCAATTCGACCTTGTATTTAATTTTTTTTTATGTTTGTTCGCCGATTACGCCGCCATTTGGGTACCAAAAATTTTTTTCAATTTTTTTTTTTTGTTTGAAAAGGTATACTTCCAAGGTGGTACCATTGTCTTCAGGTCAGGATCAGATGATGGGATCCTGGAGAAATTGAGGGAACTCCTCAAATATTATAGGCAAGCGTATACCGATTTAGGTATTTTTGATAGTAACTTATGTTGGAACTGATGACGAAGACCACAAATGGCGTAGATGGGTTAGTCTTATATAGATTTCTATAAGTTTGTACGGAACCCTCGGTGCGCGAGTCCTACTCGCACTTGACCAGTTTTTATTCTTAATCAGGTTATTTTTATTTTAGATACTACATGTGATATCAAGTATGATGCTCAAAAATAACGACTTAATAATACTATTATTTAGAACTTTTTGTAATTTGCTCTGTCAAAGTGAAGATGAAGATAATACAGGGATGAATCTTTTTATAAACATTCTGAAGGCAGTTAAGAGAGACACTGATGTTCAAAATTATTTATTTAGTTTAATATCATCAAATGATGATTTACATAATTTAGTTATTCCAATTTTAAATAAAGATACCTCATTAACAGAATTAAGATATCATTTTGAGGAATATAAAGCAAAAGTTCAGGATCCTATAGAAAGAAGAAAGAAATTAGAAATGGTTTCTGAATATATGTTTGAACATAAATGTATAGAATATGATAATTCTGATTTGAAATTGGAAAATGTTAAAAATAGCGGTAATTTCGATTTAGACATCGATTCATTGTTTGAAGTTGAAAGTGAGCCAGCGAGTAAAAAGGCAAAGTTTCATACTAATATTGAGAATCTTATATCGAATTTAGAAAATGATGTCTCACTGCTCTCTCAAGCTAAAGAAAATATTCTCAATGACCACAAGAACAGAATTAGAAATGTGTGTGATAATCTAAGAAATATAATTACCTAATTGTATTAAAATGTTTTTTATTTCAACTAGTACCAACCTTACCAACTGTAGCGTCAGTATTTAGTCTTTGTAATATAATCCTTCCAATAGCAATATGACATTAAATAAAACGAAAAATGTTTCACATTTAAATGTATTGTTGTGTTAAAAAAATCTTTACAAATAAGTGAAATATTATAATCATAACCATACGTCACCGGCATTACACTGTCAATTTCCAATCAATTCATTATGATACATCTAGAAGTGGATACGAGGGTACAGAGGAAATCAATTAAATATTATTATCGTCGTATCGGCAGTGTAATACCGGGAAACTTAAAATAGCTTTAATTGATACTCGGAGGTAATAAGACAGCTCACGTGTCGAACAGTATCAACTACCATCAGAGGGTTTAGTGTGAGTGCGAAATGTACACTGTAAATTGCGTTCTGAGATTTATTATGAACAAAATACAACGCCATCTATCGAAAAACGGTTGGCATTGTTTTTTTTCATACTTAATCTTAAAACAAACGTTACTGTATACAGTTTCTAAACTCATACTAGACCATCAGTCGCACTTTACGATTTCACCGTCCAATCGCTGAAAAATTACTCGCTACGGCTGTACAGTACTGAAACCACAATGTCATGTAACACAGCAACGATTACTAAATATAATTATATATCTAACACTCATCCTTCATCCTATCCTACTCGACTTTCCGTTATACTTGTGATGGCGCCATTTCTTAAACATACTTAAAATTGGCTAACTAAAAGGTAAAATACGAATATATTATCGCCTTAGATATAGCAAACTAAGCCACTTCAAAAGCAAAGCCCGAAGCACTTTATACAGCTAAAACTTAACCGAGTTCTCTAAATAAATAAACGAAGTAATACAGAGTAAATAGTCGTTTTAGGGTATAATTCTAAAAAGATAAAATCATTCAGTATGAATAAAAGTTACGTTTATTATGAATATAAAATTTACATAATGTATGTTCGTTTTCTCTTAAGTTTCCGTTCTTACAATTCTCCACCTTCATGCCACAAACTTATTATTAATTATATATTTCACATCAGCGAGACGACTGCCGATAAAATTAATTTTTACAAAAATATGATCAATAAATCAATATTATGCCATGTAAAATGTTCCTAAAAAACTTTTTTTATTAATATGAAAATGATTTTATTTTCATTTATTCCCGCTTGAAGTTCGCCTCGCTCATGTGACATATTTACAAACATGGCCCGAGTAAAAGTTGTGACGTAAAAATGTAGACATTCGAGGCACCATTTCTTGTATGAAAATCTATAAATTGTGCGCCATTTTTTATCTTATGATCATGATATTAATTCTATACCGAAATTCTTTGTAAATAACATTTCGTTAAATATTATTGCGTTTGGTTTGGAATGGTTGGAAGAAAGTGAACTACAAGGCAGTACTTTGTTTCATTACAAACTCTCCAATATCACTTATAACATTAAGAAGCAAAACTACATTCTGTACTCTATTTACACGTGGTGCGAGAAAAAATTCAAAAAAACATTTTTTGCAACAATTTGCAGTGACATCAAAATTGGAATAATCGTCAATATAATTAAGCCTATATCGATACTAATAATTGCATTTAAATGTTCTGAGGATGTAAATAAGCTCCAAGGAAATTTCATACAGTTTCCCGAACATAAATAGAACGCTAAGCACCGGATTTAAAATATAATAAATATTGCACATTAACATACAGACGTGCAGTTTTAACAAATGAGTAGACGATATCGGCGAGTTAGCGCGATATGTTATAAATATAAGTTAAATCTAAAGTGTTAGGATACAAAACCTACGAATATTCAAAAATATCAATTTCTTAGGCCAATTATATCTTATTTTAAAAAATTTAAATAAGAAATTACATTCACTCGTCGTGCTTTTATGTATATAAGATTATTTGTGGCAACATTACACTTTCGCTTAAACTAAAAAGTCTTGGCACAAATAAAATATCAATCGAGGGGTCGTTTACGTCCTAACGAAGAAAACGATCGCGACAGATAGGAAACTCGAGGAGCGCACGCGCTTAAATAATAAAAAAAAACGACAACATTACGCGTATAAATTACATAAATAAATCCCTAAGTCTAAATACCCTCAGAACAATTAATAATGTATTTATATAAAATTCAGTTCTTTAATAGGATTATTTGGCATCTATCACCAATATCGTTATTCTAATTTAAACATGGTATACGAAGGTGAAAATACCTAAAATCCGATAATAATGCGTCTCATCGAACATAAATCCTCACGATTCATGCGTAACGCATGAGTAATAAAATCCCTGCCGAACCTAAATTTCCTCCTGACAACGCACTTCCCGTCCCGCCCGCGCCCGCCCTCCAACTAATTACACGAATTCTTGGACACAACTAATTCGAAGCTAATCCGGACACTAAATCGCTTTAACCCTTTCCAGACTCCCACACGGTGGTGTGCGGACGCTGACAAGCAGTACTGTGACTTCATTCTGAGAAAATGGTGTCTAAAGATGTCAAACCTATTCTTAATAAATTTGTTTGAATAGGTACATATCCATCTTTTCCATTTTGACAAAAGGTAGAAAGAATATTTATCTTTACATATAGCAAAATATGAAACACACTTTATTATTCGAAACATAAAATTAAGAAACTTTTTTCCGTACTTATTTAGTTTAGATGACTTAAAAAATTGTTGAATAATTTTAAATACATGCCGCATTATACATCAATATCTCCGAATTGGAATTTTTGTGGGTTTACACATTATTGCTTATCAGCACCCATGTATACCTCAATTCACGTAAGTATGATGGTCTGAACTATGCGCATGACGCTGCGCAGAACACTAGATTAGGTACTACGACAGTCGTTTAGACATTTTTTTAGACATTTCTTTAATTATTAAATATATCTTAAATCTTTAATTCACAGCAGTTTTAAGAGTTATTCATATTAATTGATTTCCCAAATAGCTGGAAAACATTAATACTGAATCAGCGTAATTGTTTGAAAATTCGTGATTTTTGTTAAGGGGTGTGTTTATTTACCCAATAAGTCAAAATTTCCCAAGAAAAGATAAATAGATTATAAATGTCTTATATGTACATTAAATGTTTTAAGTCTTGTTTATTCGACTGTACCATGCGCGAGTTCGGGACTTGGCTCGTATTCAAACTAACCCACTTACATTAATCGAGGTATACAAGTATATATTTTACCAGATTAAACGATTTTCGTTTTAATTTGTTATACATCGGGTACCGTGTAGTCTATATCCTAGAAACGTATCCTAGTTTACGCTACCATATAGCGCGATAAATTTCCGTCATATTTGTACCACCCACATTGACCTTTTGATATTTTTGTCATTAAAAAAAACTTCATAAAAAACAGTAATAAAATCGTTTTTATATCTACAATCGTCTTGAAAGGGTTAAACGTCAACTCATTCCACTGTTTCGTAGAAGCTCGGCTGTGTGTGAACTCGAACGCGACTATCGTTAACGATTAAACAGCGGCACTAGTACTTCGTTTTAATCAGTATTTATCACCTAAGGTATAGTATTCACTGTGAACGTCCATTAACGACTTATTCGATACAGAACTGTAAGTTAACCTACCGTACGCTAAATACATTTAGAAAAATTGTAGGCAGTCTAACTAAACTTATTACCGACACGAGAGCAATAAAATTGTGTCGCATCGAGCGAAAAACAAAATGATCCATGTAATTACTAACACGAACTGTAAATTTTGATAATGTACCTTATTTTTTTAGTGATTTATTTAAATTGAAAATTTTCTTATAAAGATTACTTATTTTCTATTATTATTAATAAATTTTATTGCCAAAAAGACATGATTATAGTAAACCGTTCACAGACAATTTTATTTCCCTCGAATCGATATTAATCGTTACAAACTTATCGGCTACTTCAACAATGGGTTATAATGTGTCAAGTTCGCTTTCAAAAATTTCTATAATAAAATCGTGATTAATGCGAACATCGCACACGCAGTCAGTTCAATTGTAACTTCACTCGAACCCAAGTTACAATGTTACATTACGATCCGTTACAAGTGAACTCGGCTAGTCGGAAACTAGACCACGTCATCACATACTACAATACCGATTACATGAATTTCTAAAACAAGACATTTTCAAAAAGGGGAGCCGACTTCAAAAGAAAATACATTATTTGTTTTGCTTGGATCATACTAATTCCAGTTATTTCGATTAAAAATGAAACTACAAAACCTGATATCAAGCCTATAGGACCAATCCGAAAGTTTAACCTTTCGAATCAAAGAATTAAGAAATAATGGAGTTCTGAAGTAACAAAATTAAAAAAAAATCGCTACTAAGTGAGAATCTTCTCCTTTTTTTGAAGTCGGTCAATAAGGGATGTCGTTAAATGGTTCAATGATAGATTGCGTGCGTCATAGGTATGTAGGTTACAATTACTAGTCGCTATTACCACGCTAGGGAAACATCAGCACCAATGATGTTATATCTTATAAGCTATGCCACTAGCGCTTGTAAATGTTAGGCTATTTAGCCTACTCAATCACAATCTGACAGATAAATAAACTCATCCGTCCGTAATTACCGTATACATCCATTTGGCTCATAAATACAAGTCATTTTCAAACGCCGTCTAGTGTATATTCAACATATCTATAAGATTTAAGATCATTGATATAATACTGCGTCCTTACGACAGTAACTCAGTGGCGAGAATTATGCTTGTAAGTTTTGATTACAGATTTACATAAATTGTAACATTATTGTTTTACACCTGAAAGAATTTACTGTCAGTGACTTATTTATTGACACTCACAGCTTACAAACATTTACCTAAGCAACTGTTAATAGGTTAGAGAGCCATTTTATGTCACTTACAAGTGTAACTTCCGCCTAATGCGAGATTTATACTTATAAGTTTCGCTATCAAACTTTCTGAAAGAATTTTCTGTCAGTACCTTATTTTTAACATTCAACATCTTTCGTAATGACTTACACACCTGTTACTACATTACAGAGTCATATTATGTCAGTTACAAGAGTAAAACTTACAAGTGTAATTCTAATTCTCGCCTAGTATGTAAACATACCGTAAGGACCCAGCTCAGCGCTCCGAACGGATACCCACAGAGTAGATCAGAGCGCAGAGACGAACCTGAAGCGTGGCTGGCGGTGGAGGGGATGACGCTGGCGGCGGTGCGGCGGCTGCTCTATGGCGCGCGGTAGAGCGTGTTGTGGCGGTGGCACAGCGGCTGCAGCGTGGCGGCGTGCGGCAGCGCGTGCGGGTGGCCGTGCGCGTGCGCGTGCGCGTGCATGTGCGGGTGCGCGTGCACGTGCGGCGCGTGATGCACCTGCAGGTGCTGCATAGATGCGCTGCCGTGCAACATCTGCAGCTCCGGCGGCATGTGATATAGGCCAGGGGTCTGCGGAAAGGTGTTCGAAATATACATACTGAAACGATTGACCGCTACTTTCGGCTTTGTAAAAGAAATTTTTTACAAAGTTGAAAATAGCGGTTTAAGTTTAGTTAAGTTTTGGTATCTGCCATTTTATTGAATCTCATGATTACTGCTTTATTCCTATGAGCCGTAGCGTGATGTTTCACAACCTATAACCGTGTTTATTAATAAGCTATTATTTGAAGATTCTTTTTTTTAATCGGTCCAACAGTTCCTGAATACACCGCGTTTGACCATACTTCTTAGTTTTATACAAGTACATATATATAAATATATAAAAAAAAATACACCAAAAAGTTCATAAGACTCACGTGATGCGCGTGCGCGTGTCGGTGGGGCGGCAGGGAGGGCCGGGCTCAGTAGGCCGATGCCTCCTTGTACTCGGAGTTGTCCATCGTGAAGAAGTCCTCGAGCTTCCACTGCAGCGTCTCGAACGTCGGCCGCTTGAGCGCGTCCTTGTTCCAGCACTCGAGCATGATGTCGTACAGCGCGGCGGGGCAGTTGGGCGGGCACGGCATGCGGTAGCCGTGCTCCACCTGGTGCAGCACCTCCGCGTTCGACATGCCTGGAACGAATTGTAACGTGGGAGCTTGTGGTTGCCGCTTCGCTCCTATGAGCCGTAGCGTGATGCGATATGGATGCTGATATGCAATAATGTGTCAACCCACAAAAAGTCAAATTTGGAGATATTGATGTATTCTGATGATGTATTTAACATTATTCAAAAATTTTCGTCATCTAAATGTTATAATTACGGAAAAAAATTCTTAATTTAATGTTTCGAATATTGAAGTTTGCTAAACATATTGCAATATGGTCTCTAATAGAAAATTTCACATAGATTATTGAATCTATTTGAAAATTTCTATTAGATAAACCTTTTTATTATACCTATCTGTTTTTAATTCATTATACATTTTATCAAAATAATTAAAAATAAAATAAAAATAGCGCATCACACTCAACGGCCCCCATTAAGATCTCATGACCTTGTGTCGGAGGTCCGGAAACACTCACAACACTAACACAAACACCCAGACCACGACAAACATCAGTATGACTAATACACACGTTTGCCGTGAGCGGGGATCGAACCCGCGACCGTTAGCGCTTTAGTCAGTTGCAGTGACCATTGAGCCAACGCGTCTGTCAATTAAGAGTAGATGTATGTATATATATGTGTCTTTAAACAAATTTGTTAAGGGTGGGCTTGACATCTTAAGACGCTATTTTTTCGAAACGAAGGCCGCGTGTTTTGACACAGTATTACTCACCAGCGTCCATACAGTCCATTTTAATAAACGGACGCAACGCAAAAGAAAGTCGAATCACTAGTTTCAGATATAACTTTTACGTGCAAAGAAATTTCATCTCTTTATCGAATAAAAATAAGAAAACGTTCTTTTAAAAATATTCAGGTACTAACACATATAGTATAGACTAGCTTATCAACCTTCTTTAGGAAACAAGCTATCTAAGACAAAAGAAAATATTGTTTCAAATCGGACTCGTAGATTCGGCATTTAATGCGTTTCAACAAACATAGTAAACAAGAAAACACCAAAATACAGTGCCAATTTTATTTTGTTACTTTATTTTAGGAGCGCCGTAAAATAGTTATAAAAAATGCGTCTGGCATTTTCAGTATTTTATACTATTAAAATTGTTCGAGACAAAAATTTCCATTGTGAATGCACAAAAAATAAAACAGGACAATTAACTCTTTATGGTTGACGGCACATTGTTTCAATGTTTGGTTTTTCTGGTGACCTTGACATTGTCGACATTAAGCTAAGGTGACCAATGACGATTAGACAATCCATCTGATATTTTACTTTATCTCTAAAGATTATCATAAAATCGATAAAGATAATATATACACTTCCGTGTACATATACTACAAGGGGAAAAACTGACACAGAAACATTTTTTTACAAAAAAGCATTAATGGTCATGACTCTATCAATTATTTGATTTCCATCCATCTGGCGTTGATGGAAGATCGGAAAATTGTGTTTAGGCTATTATGTTTTTGTTTAATTTTAAGTCTTACCTGGATAAGGTGTCCGGCCGTATGTGACGAGCTCAGTAAGCAGGATACCGAAGGACCATACGTCGGATTTAATTGAGAATTTGCTATAGTTCGCGGCTTCTGGTGCAGTCCACTTGATGGGGAATCTGGCGCCCACGCGAGCCTCGTATTCATCCTCCTAAAGTGGAAAATTATCACGTTTATTGAATATCTTATGTCTTTCCGATTGAGGGCAGATTATTTGAATAGTTTCAATTATAGTTGGCTCATACGATACATACTTCAAGGAGATTTCGATAGGATTATTTTGTACACGAATCAAGTCCGTATATACAGACATCTGCTTTAATATGACAAAAATTAGTGAAAAAAAATCAAATTAATTTTATTACACTTAAAAAAACTATTATTTGAAAAGGTCATTTCCTTCCTATTAAATCTCATAGTAACCAAAACGTTAACAATAATAACGATAAACTCCAAGAAAATTATACCACAATTATGTAAAATACCTCAAAGAAGACGTAAAACAATATTTATTACAGGAAATATAAAGATAGGCACTAACTGATTTATAAATGATCAAGTGATAAATAATGCAAATGATATTATTGATTTACATAATTAACCACTGACTACAAAATAGGTAAGGTACAAGGGAACTATAATCATAATTGTTATGGCACAGGGTGACATCAGACAATTAGAGCGGCAATAATGTGACTCGAAAATCATAAAAACGTGACCATTAATATGTAAACATGCATTTAAAATAACCACAACAATTAGTTTGATAATTTTAACAAAACTTAAATCCAAGATGTCATCTCGTACATTCATCTGCGTCTGCATAAGTAAATACATGAGTTATGGACAACTTTGTAGAAAAGTTGTGGTATCTATTAACGGCACTAAACATTGCGGTGTGGGTTTTGCCACCCAGTGTGATTAACCTCAAAGTGAAATGAAGTGAGCTAGAATGTTGTGGACGAACGGCTTTTGCTTAGTTTTCTTTACCTTGTTAAGAATAATGATGTCTGTACTGATTTTCCTCTGTGATTATTGTTTTGGCCTTGTGCTCACAATAACTAATTAAAATTGCTATTTGCCCGAGATAAATGTTTGAGATAAGGTATGACGGGTTACTTTTGATTATACTTATAAACAAACTTATTAGGTAATTAAACTTGATTTTAGTCAAACGTAAAGATGATAGAAATTGGTGTTTTTTCATAAAAAAAAACTCAATTTGTGATATAGTTTTTAGAATATTTTGTAAAATGTAAGTTCTATCCAAAATTTGTTAGTATTAAAGGAGATCCTAGGAGTAAAACCTACCTTTATGAGCCTGGCGAGACCAAAGTCAGCAATTTTCACAATATTCGCTTCAGCCACGAGAACATTTCTAGCTGCGAGATCGCGATGGATGTAGTTTTGAGACTCGAGGTACGCCATGCCGGCCGCGATCTGCGCCGCCATGTCAATTAGCGTCTGAAGCTTCAAGCCACGACCTTTACCTGTAATAGTATAATTGTTTATAAATATGTTTGCAGAATGAAAAAAAATACGACTAAGGGAGAGCGTTTGGAAAAAATTGTGATATTGCGTTTCCATTATTTTCGTCATAAAAAACGACTGTTTCTGTAAATAAATGTAGATAATAAACTTTTTGCGAGTTGTCGTAAAATAAATTAAAAGATAATTAAGTGGCGAAGCATTTCCTGTTTGGATTTTCAAGCAATTTGATCGCCGTAAATATAGCATTTTCCGAGTATTTACAACCTTAGTACCTAATCGACAAACACCTGTCGTAGTGTTTACATGCTTTAAAGGACAACGTTATTATTACAATAATAGGTTAATAACTTAAGACGTGTTACATGGGTTCAGTTGGGTTAAATTATAGATGATTATAATTTATTTACTAATACTTACCTGATTAGTGTTAAAAATGATGTATGTAGTGTTAAAATGATTATTACCTTGTAAATATTCCGACAGGGAACCGTTCTTCATCAATTCGGTAATGATGTAAATCGGTTCTTCGAGAGTGCACACAGCGTACAACTGAATAAGTTTGCTGTGTCGTAATTTTTTCATTATCTGGGCTTCTGCCAGGAAATCTTTCGGATCCATTGTACCAGATTTGAGCGTCTTGATGGCAACAGGCGTCGTGTTGTTCCACAATCCTTCCCATACTTCACCAAACTGCCCATGACCGAGCTTCCGTACAAATTTCAGAGAAGTACGGTCGATCTCCCACTGGTCACGTGTTCTGTGCGAAAGCCCCTCTGTCACAGGTTTCTCCACCTGTAACGTAAACAGGTTAAAAATATAAAATGACTTCAGCGTGGCCATAAATGACAGTACGTAAAATGTTTCGAAACAATGGACAGTTAAATTACAATCGTCATGACTCCAATAATCTACAGTCCTGGTAAATTGACACAGCATATCGGTTGTAACTTTTATTTCCAATTAATGATGTATTCAGAGTTCATCTCCTGTTGAATTATTACGAAGTGAGCTGGACATAATTGACTTTTAAAGCGGATTACTCGTGACCGGGCCGATTGTGTCAACGGTCGTAAAAAGGATAAATTGTGAGTTGATCGAGTGACAATAAAGGATGTTGCAGACAGATAGGCGACGTATAGAGACTGTAACTCGAGAAGTGTATGTATTTTTTAATTCACAACGCGTTGTAAGTTGAAACCGGCGGTTCGTGGCGACGGTGGCAAGCGACCGCGACCACTACACGTCTGTTATGTCGTTTTCCTGTCATAATTAATGAATAATAATTATTTTTAAACTTCTACTAATATCCAAAGATTCGTAAGAATTTACGTTTGCTTTCATGTATCAAAAAATTTAGTTCGTATTAAGAAACTTACAATTACGTAACATTCTTGAAATAAGTGTAAATTTTATGAGCGTTCAATTTTAAATATACTTTTTTATAACTTTATTGATTTCATAGCGGAAAATCAGTTGATTTTATATCTGATGTTCCAATATGCAAAAATGTATCGTAAATAGCATAGTTGATGTAATCGTTCGGTGACTCGGTAACGAGTTGATGTAAAGTGTGCGAATCGTTATACAATCTGTCTCTTTGACAGACTGAAATAGCCTGCTATTTGCATGTCAAAATAGCAAAGTATGTCACGTGGTACGGATGAAAAAGAAATAAAAGAAAACACAAAACGATACAAATTTCGATTTCTATGTTTATCAGATAGCTATTCATTAAATATGAAATCATTAAAACTTAGGCGTTATGTTAGAAAAAATCTAAACGGTCTAAAAGAATTTTAAAAAATACAAACTTTTTCTTAAAATATATTAATGAATTTCATTTAATTACTTCATTTATGCTTCTTTCCATTAGACTAAAAGTAAACGACTGTTTGAATCGAAATTGTTTGGATCGACCGAGACAAGGCGTGGTGGGGAGGCGAGGACCGTCCCTAGACAGCAATAACAATGAAATTATTGGTCTGGTGACTGTTTATAGCGTACCTAGCATTTAGTCAAAGCCAACTAGTAAATTACCAGTAGCCTCATAAACATAACTATACGTTTAGTTACATTACCAC
Source organism: Hypolimnas misippus (assembly GCA_037950945.1). NCBI lineage: Eukaryota > Metazoa > Arthropoda > Insecta > Lepidoptera > Nymphalidae > Hypolimnas > Hypolimnas misippus. The sequence continues at coordinate 8,232,901 of JBBEEQ010000011.1, read as the reverse complement.
TGCCGTCAATGTCGCTATTTATTTTGTTTGCATAAACGCTTTCATTGATTTAGACAATATATCCATAAGGCTAGTATACGAAATAAGACGTCAAAGTTTGATCCCTGGACGAATGCGGACGATACACGCGATATTGTTGAATTGATTGAACGTTATTTTTACAACAAAACGAATTCCGGCCTTTCCCGTGTTACTTATTAATTAAAACTTGTTCTGATTATATATACAAATATAATTTCTTAATTACCAGAAAAGTATTCAATAAAAGTGCATTTCTTTCTCCGTAAAAGTAGCGGATAACCGTAAAAGCTACACGAAATTCAAAATTTCTCGGAAGTCAAATATTGACTTTCGTCGAACTGCTTAGCGAGCGGTTAAACCAGTTATATGTATAATTGTATATACGTATGTATATATACCACACCTGCCATCTGATCGATAGCCCGACTGTCCGCTAGATACAATAGTGGTCGAACTGCTGAGACAGCTGAAAGTGATACACTATATAATATGCGTTAAATAATAACTAGTTTTTTCATTCGCGTAATCTTTTTTAACCGACCACAAAAAAAAGGGTAGAGGTTCTCAATTCGTCGAGGGTGTATGTTCTCCGATTATTTGAAAACGGCTTTACCGATTAGGTTAATTCTTTTTTTTTTTGTTGTTACTTTCTCAATATTATAGAATAGAATATTCCTCAAAATCCGTTTAGTAGTTTGGTTTTAAAATAAAAATAACTGAAATAAGTGTGTCATCCAAGTAAACCAAAATACGTATTTTGGTTTTAAAGTTGGTTTCGGTTTTTTTAATACAGTCTTGTTTTACTTGAAAATGTGAACGATTTTCATTTCATCGGTTCTTATTAAAATACCAACTCCTTATAACGACTCCATTAATAACGAGCGATTTGCCGTCGACGATTTCCGTTCTTCAGTTCGGTTGGTTTCCATTCAATACTTTTCAATTCGTTCCAATTCCTTTATTAAATTTATATACGCCGTGCTACAGTAATAAAAAAATTCAAATCGAATCACAAGTGGCGACTATATCAATACATGTAATTACATATAAATATATGTGTTGACGCCACTTATAAAATATATATAATAATAATTATTTATTTATTTATTCAAAATATATACAAACTCTATATTACAAACATATACAAACTCCTTAAACACTCAACTTCAATTATGGAGCGTTAATAAAAAAAAAGAAGAAATGAAAAGAAGATTAATGTCAATAAGAAAAAATAAGAAAATAAATACGCATCGCCCATGAACTAAAATTATATTACAAGAATAATTACATAAAATAATAGTGTAAAACTGCCGTGTATATATATAAAAGATACTCAGACGTCTGATCTTCCGCGTAAAAACTATTATATAAAATATTTAGTGTTGGTGTTTGTGTGTGTGCGACCTGGCGACCTGCTCACGGCCAAAAAAGGTCAGTTCATAAACTATTACGCTCCAAGTTTTGGTCCTTCGAAGAAGCCGCATAAACTCTCCACACTCACAAATTAACATTTTCACGCATATACGTTATATTCGAATCCGCTCCGCAAACACGGTAGTTTGTATACACACTATTATAACGCACGCATAAAACGCTACTCACTTTTCACGCATTCACGCATTCACTCATTGATTTATATTTCATTACGCATATATGTAATTATAATATAATTAAATATACTCATATCGCTTAAATATTTTACGCTATATTCACTCTTAATATATTAAAAATAACGCATTATATATTATATCGCATATATATATTAATTTCTTAGAATGGCTAAAGCTACAAAAGATAGTTTTGAAGTTCCTCTTAGTCTAACAATAATAAAATTGGAGGCTAAGAAGGAGAGTCTATTTGAAATTATTCAAGAATTATACGACCTCAGTCTAAAGGTTACTTCTGATCCTCTTTGTAAAACTAAATTTTTAACTCGCGTTCAATCTATTGACAAAACTCGCACAGAATTCATAGAAACGCTTGACTCTTTAATTTCGGCTTATTTAGAAAATGACGCGAGCACAAAACCGAACTACTCCGCGTTAAACGCTTTTGATAGTTTGTACTGTCACGTCAAGCAAACTGCATCTGAACTCGCTAAACAAAATATTACTAACAGTAATGATCAAGCTACTACGCTATTGAACCGAAAATTGCCTCCACTTCAACTCGCTACATTTGATGGTGTGCCTACTAAGTGGCCGATATTTTATGAAAATTTTCAAAGCCTCATCCACGATAACAATAGTCTCTCTGACGCAGAAAAAGTGCAATATTTGATAGGTTGTCTCTCTGGTAAGGCTCTTACAGTTTGTTCGGGTATACCACCGACAGCTAATAATTACCATATCATATGGAACTCTCTTATTGAAAAATACCAGGACACTAGGGTACAAGCCTCTCAGTATGTAGATCAAATGATACATTTCAAGCCTCTACAATCTCTCGACTCTTTTATTGATCAGTTCTGTTCCGCCGAAGCTGCGCTTAGACGGCTAAATATTGACAATTTATCAGATTTCATTATAACTCATATTGCACTAAATAAACTCAACAAAAATATTGTATCACTATTCGAACAATCTCATAAAGAAATTAATATTCCTACTTTTAATCATCTTACGAAGTTTTTAAAAGAACAAATAAAAATTGAAGCACTTCGCACTCCAGTCTTATCTCAAACTAACGCTCAATATTTAAACTCTTATAAAAATAACAATTCATTCTCAACTAATAAACCGAAACCTCATACTCAAACTTTTGTTGCTAATACTTCTGAAGGCAATTGTCAAACAAATTATAATTATATGAATGCTTCATACGCTTGCACTGTGTGCAATAATCCGAACTCTCACCCGCTATATAAATGTGAATATTTTTTGACTAAAGATCCTCGCACTAGGTATGATATTGTTAATAAAAATAATTTTTGTAAGAACTGTTTAGGTTTTCATAATACTAATGCTTGCAAGTCTCAGAACAGATGTAGTAAGTGTCAACGCAAACATCACAGTCTTCTTCACGTTGATAATTTTTATGCGCAGGTTAGATTTAAACCTTCACGTTCAAATATCATAACGCAAAACTCGCCGAACTTCTACGGTCATAACAATAACGCTACACCGCCGCAAACCCGTACCGCTGCAGCGCCGCAACCTCTGCAAGGTTTTGCGTCGCGCAATTCGGTGCCGGTAGCCGGTTCGTTTCTGCCCGTGCAACAAACACCCGTATCTATCGCTCGCCCGCCTGCTGCGATGCCTGCAGCTATCGATAATGCGCAATGTATTCCGAACGCGAATGTAACCGAACAAAATCCGCATCATTATTCAAATGATTTAGCTTTATCGGTTACTACTTCTACGCATAGTGAAGTTAAGAATACCACCGTGTTGCTTCCCACCGCAGTCGTACACGTTTATAACCATAATGTTCCGCATAATATTCGCGTCTTTATTGATACAGGTTCGATGAGTAATTTTATTACAAAAGATTGTTGTGATCGCTTAAATTTAAAAATTAATTTCGCGCCTTCTGTTATAAAAGGAATAGGACATACTCAAAGTAACTCTATAGGTTTTGTAACATTTAAGATTTATTCTCGCTATGATATACGTTGCTCTTATACTGTTCACGCTAGAGTCATAGACATCATTACTGATCGCTTACCTAATGCTCGCATTGATGTCTCGCAGTTAGAATATTTACGTTATGTGCCTATGGCAGACGATTATTTTCACACTCCCGGTGTTATTGATTGTTTAATAGGTAATGAACTATTTCCATTTTTGTTAGGGTGTGATAAAGTAACCTCTCCGCACTCATCAGTTGTCGCTATACAAACTACACTCGGTTATATCGCTATGGGCAAAGCCGAGTGTGATACTCAGTATACTCACCGCACTCAACGCACGCTTGCTAATAAAACTTTCTTCTGCAATACAGAAACGCCTTCTTTAGAGTTACTCACGCAACGCTTTTGGGAATTAGAAAATGTTCCTAATATAAAACACATGAGTCCAGATGACGAAGCATGTGAACGTATTTTTAAAGATACTTATTCTCGCGACGATACAGGTAGATACACGGTACATTTACCATTTAAAGAAGATCCTTCTAAGCTCGGAGACTCGTATACAATCGCCAAACGCCGCTTAATTCATTTAGAAAAAAAACTAGATGCTATTCCAGCACTTCGTGACGATTATAACGCGACTATTCAGTCATATATTGATAAAGGTTACTTGTCAAAAGTTGACAATCCGTTTCACGATGTTAATCACTATTATATACCACATAGAGCTGTTTATCGCCCAGATAAGCAGACCTCTAAAACGCGCATTGTTTTAAACGCGAGTAGTAAAACAACTTCGGGAAAATCACTTAATGATCTCTTATATGTTGGTCCAAATTTACAAAGTAATATTTTCGATCTTTTACTTAATTTACGTATGTATTCAATTGCTGTCTCCGCTGATATAGAAAAATACTACTTTCAGTTAAAACTTACACCTTCGCATCACGCTTTTCAACGCATACTTTTTAGATTTGATTCAAACGCTCTTATTGATACTTATAACTTTAACGTAGTTTCATTCGGAGTCTCAAGTTCGCCCTACCTCGCGATGCGAGTAGTGCGACAGCTTGCTGATGATTACGCTGATAAATACCCGCTCGCAGCTAACGAAGCTAAGCATAATATGTACATGGATGATTATATAATCTCAATTGATGGTATAGATAACGCTGAAAAAACTTATCATGAAATGATTAATATGTTTAAAGCAGGTGGTTTTAATTTAGTAAAATGGATCTCGAATGACACTAGGCTCATGAATAAAATTCATTCATCACACAAATACCCGCAAGCTATAAACTTTGACTCGGACGCTAATGAATGTACAAAAATCGTAGGAATTCAGTGGCACCCTAAAACTGATTTATTTAATTTTAAAATAAACGCTACCAACACAGAAGTACTTACAAAGCGCCAAATCCTTTCTGTTACTGCACGCCTATTTGACCCGTTAGGTTTAATAGGACCTGTTACAGCTTATATGAAACTCTTAGTTCAAGAATGTTGGAAATCCAATTTCGACTGGGATACTCCAGTACCCATGCCGATTGCTCAAAAATTTAATCAATTCTATAACGAGCTTAATTATTTAGAAAAGATAGAAATCCCGCGCCATGTAGGCATGAACTCTAAATCTCATATAACGCTTATAGGCTTTTCAGACGCTAGTGAACAATGCTATGGTGCCGCCGTATACATACGCGTGAGTTCTGATGAAAGAAGTGATGGTTCTGTTCACTTACTTTCTTCTAAATCGAGAATTGCATCCTTAAAAAAGATATCACTCGCGCGTCTCGAACTCTGTGCCGCTCTTCTTTTAGCTAATTTAATAAACGCTACTCAAAATGTTTTAAGTAAACGCTGTAAGATCAATAGCATTTTCGCATTTTCAGATTCTACTGTCGCACTTACATGGATTCATTCTCCCGCTTATAAATTTCATACATTTGTCGCAAATAGAATCACAGAAATTAATACAAAATTACCATCACAGCACTGGTATCATGTTAAAAGCCGTGAAAATCCGGCTGATATAATATCACGACCTATAACGCCCAAAGAATTATTGAATTGCAGTCTTTGGTTTCACGCTCCTAAATGGGTATCTCTATGTATTTCTCAGTGGCTCGTAACGCCTTTTCAAATAAACGCTAATAACGAACCGCTCGATGAATCAAAAACTGTAGTATTAAAAAACTGAGACTTTCACTTCTCATACTCAACATCCATTTCAAAACCTCGCTGATCGCTCCTCAAGTTGGTCAAAGTTACTACGTATTGTTGTATATATTTTAAGATTTTCAAAACGTTTAAATTCACGGAACTCGATTTCAGTTTTTGACTTAGATTTTGCAGAACTCTATTTAATTCGTTACGTTCAAAATAAACACTTTTCTCAAGATATTGTTGCGCTAAAGAATAATAAAATATGTAGTAAAGTTATATTTAAGCTTAATCCTTTTCTTGAAAACGACATAATTAGAGTCGGTGGTCGTATAAGTAACTCGCAATTGAATTTTGGTCAAAAACATCCAATAATATTACCGCCTAAAGAACGCATCACACATCTTATAGTTGATCACTACCATAAAATTAATTTACATACTGGACCCGCATTATTACTTTCCTTAATTAGACAAAAGTTCTGGATTATTTCTGCTAGAAATTTAGTTCGTCAACGCGTGCATAAATGTAATGTTTGTTTTCGATTGAATCCTAAACCCTTATATCCACCTATGGGTGAACTTCCTTCCTTTAGAGTATCGCAAGTTAAAGCTTTTGTTTACACCGCAGTTGATTATATGGGTCCTTTTTACATAACTCATATTCGCCGCCGAGGTATTAAAAGCCATAAGGCATACATTTGTTTATTTGTTTGTCTCACTACTAAGGCAATTCATCTGGAATTAGTTTCGGATCTTAGTTCAGATCTATTTCTCGCCGCTTTTAAACGCTTTATCTCTAGAAGAGGCCCAGTTTCAATGATATACAGTGATGGAGGAACTAACTTCATTGGTGCTAAACGCAAGTTAAACGAAATTTATACTCTTTTACAGTCCGCAGCTCATAAAAATTATATAGGTCAATATCTTTCCGAATATCGTATACAGTTTAAACACAGTCCGCCATACGGTCCTCATTTTAATGGACTTAGCGAAATAAATGTTCGCTGTGTTAAAACGCATTTAAATAAAGTTATAGGAAATCAAATTCTTACATACGAGGAAATGACAACTGTAATAACTCAAATTGAAAATCTATTAAACAGCAGACCATTATGTGTCCTAAACTCTGACCCTTCTGATATAACCCCTCTTACACCCAATCATTTTCTTAACATTACTCCATTAAAATATTTACCCGCTGAAAGTTTAATTGATATTCCAGATAACCGCTTAACAAGATATCAGTTATTGACAAAAATTACGCAATCATTCTGGACTCGTTGGAGTCAGGAATATCTCACTTCGCTGCAACAGAGACAAAAATGGAATAATCCATCTACTCCTATAACTTTAGGTACAATTGTAGTTATAAAAGACTCTAACGCTCACCCTCTTTGCTGGCCTTTAGGCATTGTAGAACAACTCTATCCTGGTAAGGACAACATTACTAGAGCAGTTAAAGTAAAAACTCAATCTGGTAGTTATATTCGGCCCGTGGTTCGGATTTGTCCTCTGCCTCTACAATAGTTCATTATTCGCTGTTTTTAATTTTATTATTATGTAAATAAAGAATTCTGTGTTAACGCTCGCTTACTCTTTAAATAAAAATTTAATCCATCTTTTGTTTAGAGGAAAACCTCTAGGCCGGGGGAGTTGTTGACGCCACTTATAAAATATATATAATAATAATTATTTATTTATTTATTCAAAATATATACAAACTCTATATTACAAACATATACAAACTCCTTAAACACTCAACTTCAATTATGGAGCGTTAATAAAAAAAAAGAAGAAATGAAAAGAAGATTAATGTCAATAAGAAAAAATAAGAAAATAAATACGCATCGCCCATGAACTAAAATTATATTACAAGAATAATTACATAAAATAATAGTGTAAAACTGCCGTGTATATATATAAAAGATACTCAGACGTCTGATCTTCCGCGTAAAAACTATTATATAAAATATTTAGTGTTGGTGTTTGTGTGTGTGCGACCTGGCGACCTGCTCACGGCCAAAAAAGGTCAGTTCATAAACTATTACGCTCCAATATGTTTGGTATAATTGAAAACTTCCTCGTTTTTAAAGTTAAACAAATGAATTCTTTTCAATTTTCTTGTAGTACATATGTCTTAAGATAAGTCTTAGAGGACTTTAGAGATGTGACTAAAGTTGGCATTACTGTGATTAAATCAAAGATGAAACGAATCAAAGATTTCGTCATTGCAGTCACAATGGCACATATTTTAATCGGAAAAGCATGACAGGCGAGGCCAGGCGTGATAGTCGAGGGGTGTAGGTTCAAGGCCTGCTGAATTTAAATATTATTTCTCTAATACTTGGCGTAAATTAATTCGATATCATAATTTAAAATATAACGCTCGATATGAATGAATAAAGAATCGATTCGAATCCAGTTGAGTTGTTGTTTTGAAGTGTTGTCTCTTTTGTAAATATCCAATAACGTGCTCAGTGCATAAACAAAATATCCGCTAAGAAATGATGAAGCAGTGTCCTAAAGCTTTAAGTCATTTCTAACTAAATGTTTCATATTAGGAAGGCTTTGTATACTACATACCTCTACCGCTATATGATCTAACCTATATAAATGTAATTACATTAACTTTTACGAAAATGGTGATCGTATATCTAAACTATACAAGCTGTCCCTCGTAAATTCGCTCGGATAACTTTACCTTTTCTCCGCTTCCGGCCATGTTAGCGTCAGGCTGCATTAAATAATAATCTTCTCGTCAAAATATGTAAAATTCTAATAAAAACGCTTAAATAATTTTAGAGATAAGATATATAAGAAATACTAAATTTTAACCTATTTAAATAAACAATTCCTTTCTTATTGCTACAGTATTGATGGTGCAATTGAATTCCGAAATACAGATAAGCGAAGAAATATTTGTCGCATTGTAATTAAATGTGTAATGCATTTTCGTCAAAGCTCATTACGCCGAGGACTGATCCTCGATACAAAGGACTTTGCCCTACAACGGTACATAAGATTATTATTTTCTTTATTTATTAAAAAAATGAAAATGGACATGGCATGATAACTAATAATTTCCTGCGCAAAATTAATACGTTTTTAATTTTAATTTCAAATATTTATACTAAAGGAAATGTCATGCACGATTTTTTCTTTAAATAAATATATTTTTATTCTGCGCTTGGAATGCTCTGTAATAGAAAATGTTGCCAGATTAAAACATATATATTTAATTAATTTTATACGTAAAGTATGTAACTTAAATACTAAAAGTTCTAATCGATTTCAATAATTTTGTCGCTAGTCATAGAAAGGCTATGTTACGCGGCACTAGAATACTAATATTGTGACGTCAACAGAATGGCGGTCTGCTTTTTTATTAAACAAATTATAGGCGTAAATTTATTAAATATAACCAAAATAAAACAGAGTATAAATCGATTAATTTCAAGCAAAAAATTTTTAAGACTGCTTTAACACAAAAATACGAGTTAATCGATTATCTGTGCACAGCTAATTTCAGGAACAAAAAATTAAACTCTATTACGTAAATTGTAAGGTTTAGATGTTTTATCGAGAGTATCAAAATACAGAAATAGACAAAGTTATAAAAAACTACGGATCGACAACTCTCCAATCAACGCATAATGTAATAATATATTTTGAATGATTTCATTTGTATAATTCGCATTGCATTACTAAACACTAGATGGTGCAACCACTATTGGCTTCGAAACCGCATAGATGTTGAGAAACGTGAATCTAAATATACACCAGCAACGATGTAATTTTATTATCCTACAAACGTACTGATACGGTTCGAGAGATCTCCGGAGCCTGACTTAACAGTGAAAATCTGATTTTATCTATGAGACGTTCATGTTTACGAAACAAGGACAGACTCATTTTGTAACTAGTAACGGCACGTGGCCTAAAGCCTAGCCAACAAAAATCGTAGTGTCGACTTTAAGCTAAACTTGTTCTTAGTCTGCAGTACAATGTCATTTGTATATGTTTGAACCTGTTACATAAATCAGAATCTGCAATAGTTTTACCTTGAGTATATAAAAAAAAAAACAATAGATACTTACTAATTTGGCTAATGTTTTATTTCCGGTGTAATAAGTGCTTTCATATTGAGAAAATAAGTATCGCATTCATATCGCTGTTTTACTATAGCTAGGAATTGAAGAAAAAGCAACTGACTACGAAAGCGAAATACACAATTTCGTTTATGTGGACGACACATTTACATCAGTTATTTCGATTTTAAAACCAAGCCTATACCACGATTTGAGAAACTCCTTTTTTTAAATCGTTTGAAAATACAATTAATCTTTAACTCTATACAATAAATCAATGAAAAATAAATTAATCTGTATTACGTATTAATAATGGTATTTGTTTTTAAATAATTAATATACAAAAATTATTCCATTTTTTAATTAAATATGTTTATTTATTTAGATTAAAACTTGAAAAAATCTTAATGTGAAAACGTTTACATACTCGCTCTATAATAAAAATCCTATTCGACATTTTGATAAATTTGAGTAAGAATGCCTTGCAAGTTATTAGAACATCAAGAGGAATTCGACCTTGAGTAAACTTATGTCGGAATATCTTCTTCTTATTTGCATCCTCTTTTTTTACAAAAATCATTCGTCACTTTTATCTTGAAGCGACGGCGCCAACAGCTCGTTACATACATTTGATCAATTACATCGAAAATTAATTGAAACAAAATTATTAAAAGAGAACCAATTCATTATGCTGATATGATAAATAAAACATTATATCGAACGATCAAACTTTATAATTCCAAATATACTTTGCTTTAAATTTTAAAGGATCCAGACCAATTATCTTAAATCTTACAGAAATGGGACATTATTAATAAACGTTTGATATTAAGTAGCTCTATTGAATTTAAGATTAGAAAAGATGGAAATTTCAAGCGTAAACTCTATGTATATTTCGTTAAAGTAAACAAAAGGTACTAAATCTATCTGATTATTATATAGATATCTACAATGCCATTGATCCAGAGCGTGTAGCCATTATAAATGTATTTAGTCCACGCAGACGATGTAGCGGATAAGAACTAGTTTAGACCACGTAATTGCAAAATTCTTTGAACTTGAAAGTTCCAAGGATGATATCTCAATTCGATTCACATTAACATAATAAACTGCGTCACAATATCGAACGACACGCTATCGTAGAACTATGTCAATATTAGCATATACGTTTAATCCATCAACCCGTATTCTACTCCTTGAAGTTTTACCTTTAACTAATATAAGGCGAAAATTACCTTTCTAAGTTTTACTCTTAACTAACTAACGTAAACAACTCGATCACCTGGTAACAGGTAACCTTTACACTAGGTAACCTTACGAAAGTTGTGTCAAAAATAATGCACTGACAGTGAATTCTTTCAGGTGTAAAGCGATGATAAATAATTAATTTATGTAAATCATAATGAAAGTCGGCGTGTAAAACTTATAAATGTATTTCTCGCTTTATGAAAATAGGCTAGACGTGTAAACGTAAGAAGTGAATAATTTGAATATTTATGACGTTTTTTACCTTGGAAAAAAAAAATCAGCGAGATTTTTAAATTTAGTTGGGACATGTGATTCATATAGTGCCCTTTTCGGTTTAATCAGTTTCTTCGTATTTAATAAAATATAATCAAATAAAATATTTTAATCAGATAAACAACACTTATTAAAGTTCAAGTTTCAATGCGTCATCAATAATTAAGTGTAAATACAGAGTTGGAGGTGTAATTTATAAAGGAAAATAATTAAATAAAATAAAGAATTTAAAAAATATAACAAGAAATTACCAAGAGAGTAGATAATTATTAAATGTACAAAAAAACATATCTTAAGTCACAATTTAGAAGTACTTTACAATGATAAAATTTGTTGTAAAATAAGTAATGTAAAAACTGTCTCGAAACAATACTTCGTTAAAGAAGAAAGGTCACGTTTTATTTGATCGCGTGACAATAAATAATTAACAAGTTGTTTTGACAATGGCCGCCTTTTGTAGACATTAGTATATACAAGTCGATATTTGTTTGTTCATATTTTATGCAAAGCCGATCATCCGATTGCGATAAAACTTTGTGAAATAATTGTTTTGCACTTGTGAAGGTACAATTAACTTACAATAGGTAGCGTGTCGTATCGGTAAATGTATTGTCCACTAGCGACCCGCCCTAGCTTCGCACGGGTAGATATATTATAGTTATTTAACAAAAGAATTGAAAATTTTAAATTTCTATAGCCTATGTTGATCAGGGAAAAATGTAATGGTGAAAGAATTTTTAGTAATTTGAGTAATTTTAAAATAAATTATCCTTACATACATACATTGCATGTTAAATAAAAGCTTTTAAAAACATTGTATAAAACAACACCCAAATATAATTGTTCTTTTATTATCTACAAGTATTATTTAAAAAACTAAAGTCAATTAATACAAAAAAAAGGATAACTTATTACAAAAGATTGTAGACCTCATCTAAGCCATCTGGGTAAAGTTCCCAAGTAAATTGAATGGCTAAGCTGATCCTTTGACCGAATTAGCTGCCAGCTCTTGGGTCCCCAGTTTACACCCAATAAAATATAATTTGTACACATTATAATTGCAAAGTATTACCAACTTAATTCAATTCTGAAAATAATTTGTATAATATTGATAAGTTGGTATACGTACAATAACTCTACACCGTATGTTAGACGTTTATGTTAATCAATATTTATATACATACATTAGTGTATGTGAATATGTCATTAGTTCATTACACAATCCGTTACACAATTTATAGCAATCAAGATAACAAGGCGAACAAACCTATTAAATAAAATTATCCATCGCTCAACTATTTATCAATAAAATTCATTCTAAATAGCTCGTCGATAATACAGGCATTTATAAAAATTAAGTGCAAAAAACGTTCGAAGAACAAAATGTGTTATTTAAATAAAGCCTTTTAGACATCTAACTGCGGTTTAGAACATTTTGAATATTAAATCATCGAAGGAAGCTTAACATGTAATTGTGATGTAATTTTAATTAAAATATGTACTTTGCATTTTATATAAAGTACATTTTAAAGTTTACGAGAATAACTTAAGATACCAATTACATGGTTGAGATTTCTAAACTAAAAAATAGAGCTGGTGACCTTCAAACGACTAAACCGATTTCTATGCATCATAACGAGTAAATACCGATTAAACCAGGAGTTAAACGAAATAAAATACATTAATATTGGTCTATTAATTTGAGTGTTACAACGGTTTAGGCAAAAAGAATCAAACATACTTTTGTTTCCTTTATACATAGTCTTAATCTATACCAATATTATAAAGAGTTTGTTTGTTTGTTTGTTTTACCGCGCTAATCTCAGGAACTACTGGTTCGAATTGAAAAATTATTTTTGTGTTAGATAGTTTATTTATTGAGGAAGGCTCTAGGCTATATTACATTATAGTACGACTCATAGAAGCGAAGCAGTAACCATAAACGTGAGTGAAACCGCAAGGAAAATAAAAGTTACATTATTTTTATAAAAACCATTTGACGTTGGACTGATTGGATAATGGTGTTAACGAATCTGCAATCATCTAGAAATGTACCACTTCATTTGTTGTATCTAATTCTAATTTTATAATTTGCATGTAATTACTCTATCCAATTATAATAGGTGTACGTCGACTCATCTATTGTATCTAATTATGGTCTAATTTGATGGTTGAATGAGCTTAACTAGCTAGAAGTACCGGCAAGTTATATAACTCTTAAGATTTTATTCTTGACAGTGAATGTTAAATTTAAAAGTTGAGTTTGTCAACGAATAAATTTAAGGCGTGTATTACTTTTGAGACTGATATAAAACAATTCTGTCACTTGGTAACAGGTACTTAGGTAACCTTACGTAAGCTGTGAGTTTTAATTAATAAAGCTTTTTTAGATGTAAAAACAATGATGATAAATTGATGTAAATATAAGGTGAGAATTACATTTGTAAGTTATACTTTCGGAAAGATATAAATCAACTCTGTAACTTAGCAAGAGATACGCCTTATGTAGTTATGAACGTTGTGAATGAGAGTAAATTTTTTTAGGTGTAAAGTATTAAGAAATAACTTATCTAAATCTTTATGAATCTCTGAGATTTTAAAAGGGTAATTCTCACAGAAAAGTCAGTTATTCAGTACTTATTAAAAACTACGTGGCAAAAAAATTCAAAAAGTTTCTCACGTAAGGCAAAACGTTTAAACGAATCCAAACTCTGGTCAGAAGATCAAAACATGATGGAAGATCCTTCAAGTTTTTGATTTTATGTTGTAATATTTCGCGAGAAGGGGTCGGCGCTAGTTATTAACTTTTTTAAAAAAATACACATACGAAGACGGTTATTATAAGGTTTCCGGTTCTTCGAGATATTAAAAGTTGAAGAAAAATACTCTCGTGCGGTTACGAGTGAATTATTTTTACATTACGATTAAAGTTGCCCGATTTTTCATTTCATAAGCGGATGTATATGTTAACGTTTGCGCTAAAGAAGTATAGAATAGCAACATTTTAATTTATACAGAAAACATTAATTGCTTATTATAATAATTATACTAGGTAATGAAATTACGAAAAAACCGTTTACATTTATTGCACTTTAGTTTATACTAAAATTTTTAGTTTCTTAGAACCTGATAAGGTACTACTATTTGGTTCATTCTCAAAGTATAAACAATAGCAATAATTACAGTTTATTTTATTTTTTAAACACATTTGTGTAAACGAAAATGAATCACAGTTTAAAAATAAAAAGGGGCGCCATACGTGTTTAATACACATATAACTTTGAAATGTTCTATGTAGAATGAATCATAAATTGATAAATATAGCCAAGGCGCCAACGCCAGCAAGAAAAACTTAATAATTACTAGAAGTAATCGCAAACAAGACTTGAAAGTGACTTTTTACTTTTTAAGTTGACTCCAGAGATCTGTCTACCATACATCAGTTTGACGGGTAAATTATTAGTATTAATTACGTAACCTGATACCTAATCCAAAGTTACCGTTCTCCGCCGTGATCTACGAGCCTTATATATCATTAATTTGTTAATTTTTCACGTAACTTTATTTATATTTCCCATTTATAGATACGATGACGTAACACTTCGTAGACATTCGTAGCTTCTAATTTTACTTCTGCACAAACATAGAACTGTGACATAATTTTCATATTGTTGTTATAACTTTGCCTTGTTTTGAAACTTTTATATAAGACAAGAATGTTAGAATTCGGCATGTATTACAAAATAACAAATATTATGATACAGTAGGTGTTTACGTAAGCAATAGCAATGTGTGTACGTACCGATTTTAATGCAAAAACGCAATAATTTTAATTCGATCTCTGTTAAATAAAAACGAAGTAATTGCGCCAAAGAATCGATATTTTGTATATCTCAGTTGTGACCGGACGTTGAATAAAAAAAAAAGAAAACGAATTATTATGAAAAATAAAATATTTTCTATGTCGTCGACACAGGAAACTGAAAAACTAGCCAATTATTGTAGATGGGTATAGTTGAAAAACCTATATCTACTTGTTTTTTTTTCGGTAAACACTCATATTAAAATTCGACGTAAGATAAAAGATTCCACGGTCTCCGATCACAATGGTGATATTTAAAAGTCCGTTTTCATTAATATAAATGAACGAAATGATGAATAATGTACCTGCATTCATCATGTGGTAAACACGTTCTATTAATAAATCATCGATCATATGACAGATATATAAAATCTTTACACATATATTAAAACTTTAACAGGGCTTTGACTGAACGTGAAAAATATATTGGAAAGATTAATATCAGATGATCATCAGCCTAACGTTTTTTCCAGCAGGGCCCGCTTATTATTCTAGTCCAGATCAATATCTGATCTGACTAATGAGGATTTTTTATAAGCCAGTAAGCATTTAGACTATATAATCTCCGTACTAATAGTAACTATCATTCATGCTCTCCGAAAAAGATTAATTTTAGATTATATTAATAAACAAATATTAAAAATGCGAAAGTTTGTCTGTGAATGCAAATGTTTATTAAAACTCCACGCTGCAACGGAAATTTAGAATGGAAATCCTTAATTAACACAAAGGATACTCTTTCTACATCATGTGAATTTGTGCGGGCAGCTAGAATAGCTAGCCTTTCTACATGAAGAGGAAAACGGTCATGAATTATACACATTTCCAGTAGAACGAAGAGCCTGAAGCCTAACCCCTGTCCTCATGATTTTCGTTACTTCCCCAATCTCTTACATCCCTTATTTCTTTTTAATTGGCAACGCATTTGCGGCTCTGGTCATGCAGATGTCCACGGATGGCTGTGATCACATCGTTAACACCAGGTGACCACCCTGCTCGTTAGCTTGTTATTGTTATATGAAAATAAAGCTTGATCGTACTTTGAAGATACTTATTTTGTATGATCAAAAATATGTATCTAGTTAATGAATTGCAAAATATCGATATTATATAACAAAACGGAATTTGCGTCTCAGATACATGCACATAATCAAGCCTTCAATCATAAATGTTTAACATTTTTCGTAAACAAGCCATTTGGACGTTTTTCCTTGTTTTGTAGCAAAAATATTAAGTTTTACATAATCTTCTACATGTACTAACGTATAGAGCTACAGAGTTTGTTGATTCGTTTATTTGAATGCGCTTATCTTGTGAATTACTAGTCTGATTGAAATAATACTGCACGCTTAGTAGTATAAAAGAAACCAAATTAAAAAAATCTAATTTTGGGCAAAAAAGGTTTTACAATTGGGACTTTGGCTATTTATTTGGAATTTAATGTAAAAAAATGTTAAAAGAATAGTTGTTTTATTCCTCTGAAATTACATAGAATTACATGAATTTAGGCTTGCGATGTAATATAACGTATATATATTGTTTATTGAGGAAGATTGGAAAAATGGCGGTGGAGGAGTAAATGTCAACTGATGGAATAAACCTCCAAGTGAGTATCTTAAATCAATATATGATACTGACGGACGTTGACCTGCTCAATAGCAGCGCTATATATCTAGGAACTCACTCAAATACATACAAAACATTTTATCAAAATCGATATAACTGTTTAGAATTTCTGGGACGCATACCTGAACTACATAAACATATAATATAGAAATTTAAATTATAAAAGTTATCTATATATATAGATTAACTACACATAAATAAATAGAATTAGACAATAAAAAACACCGCTTTATATAATATTATAAAATATAAATACATATATTAAAATCCGGATCAAACTTAACGGAGACTGAGCTAGAAAGTGATACTTAATTAGGCGAGCTTTATCCAAAAAGTAAAAGTCCGTATCGAGCGTGTAGGTAAACTGGCATGATGATTAATGTTTTGACTTATACTAAATTAAACAAATAAGAGCAAATTAAACGATTACGTACACGGGTGTCATTAAGTAAGAATTCATGGAGATTACATGTAATTGCTACGTGATGATGTACGATTTGTAGTATTATTTATTATATTGGAATTTACACGTGGCCATTATAACAATACCATATTGCGAATTGACTAATGTTTTAAACATATGTAAACAATAAAAAAAAATATATTATCTTTGTATTCTAGCAGTCCGAACTTGTAAGTTAATTGAAGAACACGGTCGTTATTAAAAATAGTAATTCTGACGTTTCGGCTTTCTGAATTCATATTATGAATAAAGAAAGCATTACATATATATTTTCGAGTCTCCTTACAATCCCGTTTTGAAAGAATATTTTACTCTCATTTTTTCAAATATTTAAAATCCAGAATATGAATTCAGATAGCCATTTTGGCTGTGCGAGGCCGCTTTAAGGACGTTATTACGTTTGAAAATCATGTCACAAAATGATAATTTGTGATAGCGATTAATTGATAGGTAATAAAGATTCTTATCTTCAAATATACAGAAAAATATACCTTTGTATCGATGATGAAGATAACAAGTACATGTATTTTCAATTCAATAGTCAATATTACATAATACTTAATGAAAATTGAGAAATACATCGATGTACTTCACATTGCATCATCATCGTAAAAATCTATTACTCCTTGTAAAAATATAGATCAGTATATGATTACAATGTAAATAAGTGGATCCAAAATAAACAACACATAGTCTCCAGGAAAGATTATGGTTTTCGGTGAATTTAAACGGTCTTGGACCTCGATCAAAGCATCGCAAAATATTTCTCACGCAGCGAACAAAGGAGTCCCATCCCAAACCATAAATTTTATAGACGTCTCGATATTGAATTTTGCGATTTATGCGCATTCGTAACAATGAATAACATTATTATTTATGATAACAGAGTAACCTTGACTCGAAAACTAAACTTCAAATGTAATATACTTATTTAATGGTTGATGAACCCATTTCGTTCGAAAGTTCAACGTCCTTAACTGTTGATAATAGTAAAACCTAACAAGTTTTGATTCTTAAAGGCGATGTAATAGCTTAAAATCTTTACAAAAAATCGTATCTTGACATCGAGTTTTTCTTTTTCGTCTAATTTTAAGATAAAATCTGTTACAAAGAAATCTATAAACTAATAATTAAACTAGTATTTCTCGCACAATCAGTTAACATTGTATGTGATTTCTTTAAGACGAGTTTCGTGTCGTGTTTTAAATAGAATTGCTTCTTAATAGCCGAGTTCGCACCAGTAGGGCTATAACTAACATTCCAGGCACGCATGTAAGGAATGTATCGCAAGAGTTAGGCATTAGTAATCGTCCCTTAGCTCGTTTGCCTCCGGTCGAAACAAAAAGCTCGATGTCACTTATAAGGCGTATTGCAGACGTTCAAGGACATATAGGGACTTCTGGTGTTAGGTTAATTGTTTAATACTAAGTACTAAGACGCGTTACGTTGAATACTGTTTCTTTCGTTGTAACTATAATTAAATTGGTTTTCGAATTTTTGTTGTAATTAGTTTATAAAATGTATTTTTTTCCTTTTGTTTGATATTTCTATTGTTTTCAAACAATATCGTGATGTTTTAGTGAGCTGTAAAACGTTGGTTTTATCGCAGTCGCGAGAGGAAGCAGGTCACGGCCTAGAAGCCCAAATGCATTCGCAAGTTTTGTTTTTATTTCTGTTACTTAGACTAGTGTGGAAGGTAATGCAATATTTTTAATATTTTGACGTATTGCATAATATTTTTAAAAGGGAAATTAACTCTATCTGTCTGTTACTTTTTTATGACTAAACTACTTAATCAATGATAACGTAATGAATGATAATATAATATAATACCTAATACTAAGATAAATAAGTACAATAATTCTGGAAGATGGACTGGATACATTTTTAAAATGCTATTCTAAAAAGTTAAAAAGGGATTAAATTATGTCACATCCTCAAAACTTCGTAACATTCAATAGAAAGTCACATACGTTAAGGCGGAAACAGAAAGTACATGTTCCTAAATATATAATAATCACTGACCTGTACACATGGCTTGTTAAGCGAAACACAGAGCCCGTCCGCGTCTTTGCTGTAGTGCTC
The DNA here is from genome assembly GCA_037950945.1 of Hypolimnas misippus. Lineage (NCBI taxonomy): Eukaryota > Metazoa > Arthropoda > Insecta > Lepidoptera > Nymphalidae > Hypolimnas > Hypolimnas misippus. The sequence goes on along the minus strand of JBBEEQ010000011.1, from coordinate 8,213,496 downwards.
GACCAGTTCCTGCAGGGTCCGGAAGGTGGTGCGCCGGGCGATAAAGAAGCCCCCCTCGTCTAGCTGTCTGATGCGGTAATGCTTTACCGTGTCGCCGTCTCGGACTGCCGACAAAGTTTTCGTTTTTAGTTTTCCTTTTTGTATTTTTTGTTTTACGATAACCATTGAAAACTAGCGTTGGTCTCAGTCGGTCTAGACTAGGCTGAGTCGTTTTCCGTTTGGCAGGATAACATTTTTGTATTCTGTTAAGGTTTAAGGTTTCTTTTCCTTTGTTCAAAGTGAGGAATTAGGTAATGATAGAATAATGAGTTTATATATATAAAAACCAATTGCCGAATATATGTAAGCGCGTATCTTCAGGACGGCTGCACCTCTTTTGTTTTTGTTGTGTTTGAAATTGTTAGGACAAGGTTTGTATAAAAGAAAATGTTTGGACAATCATCAGTGCATATAAAATAAGCGATTAAATCTTACTTATTAGTTAGACCCGTGCGGATACGGTTGTGCAGTTTGTAGATATAATAAAAATGCAGTTTTTATGTTGTGTTATGTCCAAAGGTTTTCAAGAAGAGATCGTTCTTTTTAATAATAAGACTATTATACTTTATATCTTCTTCTTCTTACCATGTTACATTTAAATGCGGTTTCCTCAATAAACAACGTAATTCATAAAGAAGGTTTATAAAACATGCATATTATAGAAGAGAAAGGTTGAGAATTCCAAAGATTTGTAATGTGATATCGTAAAAAACTACATTGCACACGTGCGAAGCCAGGGCGGGTCGTTAGTTATACATAAATGACATTAAAAATATGCCGAAACGAGCCGATGTGAGCGAATACGTTACCATTAACATACCATGGTAATAGGTTAAAATTAAGAAACCAATAAGTTTATCAAGCATTATTGTAATTCATTAAGGAAAATGTGAGGAAATCTGCATGTGTCGGGGGAAATTCTGACATGCCAATCCGACACTAATCTTTGTGGCCGATTAAGTTACGTATCCTTATCCATTACTTTAGTAAATGTATTAAAACATTTACCTTTCAATTCCTTTAACTGCATTTAATTAGTTGTTCGATGTTACTAGAAGTGACGGTTGAATTTAGAATAAGGCATTTTTTATAATTATTTAATTTTTAATTACAACTTGTAAGTCGCGACAACACACAAAACGACTGGAATGACTAATAACGAATAAAAAAGGCACAGTTTTTTTTTTATAATTACATCAAAATAAATTGAGGTAAATATAGCTTATTTCAGATTTGCAATAAACGTAGGAATTTCTTGAATATTCGCGAAGTTTTATTATAAAATATTTATTAGTTAGATTCTGCTTGTGGCTATGTGTACTTAAAGTTTTGGTTTAATTTTATTTAGTTATATTTAATTAATTTTACAACACATAGACTGCGTAGTCTATGCCATTTCGTAATAAAAGTATTGTTACTTTACTATAAAGGTCCCAGAGCTGGGTAGCAAAAGGCAGAAGACCTAGCCAGACGGCTTAATAGACATTAAGGACTAAGTTATTAGAGGCTTAATTTACCATGCTGCTGCACTGTGGGTTGGCGGATATATATTTAAATACAAATTTAGCATTTGAAAATTCAGCGGTGCTCGCCGGACATTGAATCCGCGATCATCGGTTAAGATCATCGAGCTCTAACCACTAGGCTCGTTTCGTAATTGTATTAGCAAAATGATTTTTATTTGAATACCGAATATTACAATAAATATTAGTGCAAAATGTGTATAATAATAAAAAACAATAGTATAGTCAAACCGCAAACACCGTGGGAACAAATACCAGCAAAATGTTACATAGTCATTCTAAACGACAAACATGCATCCGAAATTCTTCGCAGCCATCGAATCGAAAATCTATCAACGAACGATCAATATTCAATACATATCCAGAATATTTGTATGAAGTCAAGATTTAAGACATTTTTTGTTTCGATTCCAAAAAGCATTAAAGCTTAAACACGTACTTAGAATACTAAGTATCGCGATGCCGTATTTCCTGTCTAAATATGGTACATGTCAATGACTCAATACATAAAGGAATTCGGCGGATATTTTTAGTCTTAACGGGGAATGCTTAATTTATTAATAATCGATAAAATCGTTATTGGATTAAGCTTTGCTCGATTTTAATTGATATGCGTGGTGTATTAACTCGCACAATCATTTGTAGTTCGATTAAATCGGTGGCTAATGATAAATCTGTAAATGATAGGCGTTTAACTGGCGATGATATTCATAACGTCATTAAGAATTTATTATATAATGGATTGCACTTTGATATATAATTAAAATTCAATGAAAACTCAATAATATTATAGGAATGCACTGCGTTGTAGAATAATATTATGGAGACTTCTGAGAAGGATTTTTATGCAAGCTATAGAGATATTATCAAAGTTAATACAATTTACCTACAAAATAAAATTACACGGTTGTAATTATTCACACAATAGAATTATTAGGCTATAAAGGAAATAGAAATAAACACGCGAGATATAAAAATATTCTTAGATAAATATTATAATTATGAAACTTTTGGTGGCGCAATGGCTCGACGTATACAATTAGCAAAAGCTTTATAAAGAATTTATAAAAATAATAATAAAAATAATATCGAAAAATATGTAAACGGACATAAGGTCAAGGAAGTCATGAAGAACTGCAACTGAATGAGAATAAGTGAACAATAATATTTTATAAATTTTGATGATTGTTGATATAATATGATGATACTATACCGAATAGTATCATCATATTATATGTTATTGTTTTTAAGTAGATAAACTTGAGAATATTAAAGAAAACTTGATTTTTTTCTTCAACAAACAAAGAAAACGCGGATATCGTCGGTCTAGATATGATGGCTCGTACATGCAAACTGCCGAACTTTACAGGGAAGACATAAATACTTCTTTTAAATGTTACTGTAATAAATACATTTACATTGTTTAATGATTTAGACTTAAGACATTGTAAGAAATGTTATAATATAAGAGTAAATTATGGATACCGTTCTCACTGAGAAAAACCATATTTACCGAAATTGTTAGTTCCGAGGAATCACGTATCGAATGACGATGTGTATCACTGAAAATATGATAGCTTTTTTAGAAACGTTAAATGAACTTTAATAATTAGTATAAAGATACATATATTATGATATTAATGTCTGATGTGTAAATTTATTAAGATTCTTTCACATTAACTATTTAATATATATCAGTAACAGGTATTGCTTATGTACATACTAATTCTAATACTTTAATTTTTTTAATCAAACTAATTGAAATGCGAGACAATTTTTCTTAAGAAAAAAAAAGAATTAAATTCAGTACCTAGGGTATTTCCAATAATTATTGTATTGTATTGCACGCTTCTAAAAAAGGCAATAAGCACTTCAAAGTCATCCATATTAAAACGATAATTTTCCACGTAACGAGATCAAGAATAAAAAATATATTATCAATTTTCCTCGGTGAGGTAACGTAGTAGCAACGTGGTCGGTATTCAAATACTTAAGCGATGCAATTACTCGATTCACTTGTGATTTCGGATCGACGTTACAAACCGAGTGAGAGCCACCTAACTATATGTAGGAATTCGTTAAAATTCAACAAAGACGTCGATGGAGATGTAAGCCCCGAATCGAGGGTATTAAACTTTTGCATATTCCAATAAAAAACCAGAGCGTTCAATTTAAATGTCTCTCTTATCAGATTCTGACAAAAGTTTTCGATAATTATAATTTAGGTCAATTGAGAAGATACACTTAATTGAGTTTATAAATTTTAAGATTTCAATAACTGGAAAGAATTTTACATTTGACACGAGATCTTCCAAAGTGTTTCTCAGAACGGTTAATATAGTTTCTTAATGTAATGTTTCAAACATTGAAGTACATGTTTCATATTTTACAATATGCTATAATCTCATATATTTGAAAAACTTATTTTTAAACAAAACTGTTTATTATAACACTAGGTGTCGCTTGCGGTTTCACACGCGTTTATGGTTACTGCTTCGCACCTATGAGTCGTAGCGTGATGTAACGTAGCCTATAGCCTTTCTCAATAAATAAACTATCTAACACAAAAATAATTTTTCAATTGGAACCAGTAGTTCCTGAGATTGGCGCATTCAAACAAACAAACAAACTCTTCAGCTTTCTAATATTAAGTATAGTTCACTGCTTTTATTATACCGTTTATAATAATAGAAAAGATGAATACATACTTCTTCAAACCATTTTCTCAGAATGAGGTCTTGACATAGTATTGCTTATCAGCGTCCATATACTTTTAATGGGACTGATGTACACGTGACTTGATAGATTTCCTAGCAACTGACTGTTGACGTAAAGTGAGAATGCATGGCGATATATTATCATGAAAGTAAGAAAATAAAATCATGGTCTATGGATTTAATGTGTTATTATTCACTTTTGGACCTTTCAAACATGCACAATATTAATTACAGTTATAAAACTATCGTTAAATGATGTAGATTTAATTATAAATTTTTATAAACGAAATGGATTTATTATATGAAAACTAATAATAACAGAAGTAGTTCGCTAAAAAAATCTTTATTTAATTATATGAATTTCATATTTCAGTATTGTTCATCTTATAATACTGCAATGAGAAAACAAACGTTTCTTTTACGAAAATATAAATATGACTTCCAAATCAAACAAAGAAAACTCGAATATGTAATTTATTCTTTTCGATGCAGAGAAACGATAGCGAATCGAGCATAAAATGAACTTTATTTACGATTTCTTTTGTATATCAATATGTTAGATGCCATTATACTATTTATGACAGCCGTTTAAGTTATTAATACGCAAACGGTACTTAAATAAGAGTGATGCATACAAAATGGAGACAGTCCGCGAGGTGCATAGCGATTTCTCACGGCTTACGACCGTAGGGTCTTAGAAAAACTCGACCGGTTCCATCGGGAATCGAATCTTCGAGACTATTTCAAGACAGGTTGTGTATTTTAATAGGTGAGCACGATTTGTGCAACTAGTGCCCGCCCTCGGGCTTCGATCACGTAGAATTTTGCATTTTTACGTCTTTTTCCTACTGCACTACTTTCTTAAAAAAAGTAGGCGACTATCGGTTCAACTTTTTATTTAAAACGACAATTTGCTCTTGTTGTATTACAATTAATTTAAATTTGTGGTTAAGTGGTTACATAGACAACAGTGTTTTAACTTACTTTCGTAAATATATTTCCTGTTAAGCAGAATTATTAAATACAGAATAGGATAAATTGCATCAATCCTAAATGTTGTCGTGATTAAAGTTATCACTTTTAAAACTTAATGAAACTTATGTAGCTCTACATTCGATACAAATCACATGAGGATGTTAAATACGATATTATTTCTTAAAAGTTGTATTGATATGAAACAACTCCTTAAATACTTCATCAAAATAAAGATTGGATACGCCATTTTGATGATCATTTTTCGCTATAATGACGAAAATTAAGTACTTCAAAATTAATGCGTTAATTAAAAATTACAATTTAAAATTGATGAAACGAGTGAAAGAAGGCGATATGTTGCATTTTGGAGTTTTTGCTACTATATGCTTGTATAAAACTGTTGTTAATATAACAATCTTAAACCACAGCAATATTTGAAGTTATTTAAGAAGTACACTTTTTTGAATAAATGCATTTAACACGTTTTCAATGTTTAAACAAATCTTTGAGCTCCATCTTCCTACCATTTATGTTTTTAATTATTACCTAATTAATCGCACAAGTGACCTTTATTAATTACCCTACAAGGCTTATAAAAAAGAGAATTTAACTTCAAAAGCAAAATACGTTTAGTTGAAGCGATAAACTTATTTCAGTTATTTTAAGTTTAAAACCTAACTGATAAACCGATTTTGATGAAAATTATTTGGAACTAACTCTTTCAAACAAAAGAAGAATTAACCATATCGGTTAAGCCGTTTTCCAGTAATCGGGATATACATAAAAGAGGTATTGACAACCTCCTCCTTTTTAGGAGTCGGTTAAAAAGTTACAGCTGTAGTGTCTGTTACTCACCTGACAATGAGAAGTCATTGTGACGACTCTCTGAATCTCTGATGAGGAAAGCACCATGTTCGTTTTCTGGCAGAAGGAGTTTCTTCTCGGCTTCGATTCGCTTAATTTTACGGAAGTACCATCTGGAATAAAAGAAAATATCTATTAGAATTGGTAAGTATGATAACGTTTTTATATATATAAATATTTCATTATAATAATGTTAATATTGCCTTTTATTCTATCTACCACTGATAACGTGAATCACATAGAATAGTTTTAAAAACTTATAGCACAGTTTGTACCCACGGTTAATGAATATATAGGTTACATTATCCTTCAACACAATACTAGTTAACGAAATGTACAGTATAAGAAACGTATTTATTATTAAATCAGAGTAGCTCATTCGCCATATCAGTTGATAAAGCGTCGTCCAGAAAGCAGGGCGACAATGACTCAACGTTGACGAATGAATAAGTATTTTGCATTCAATCGGCGTGAGCTCGCCGCGAAGAGAGCAAAACTTATTGTTAACATGTCTAACTTAGCTATACCGGCTTATGAGAACTGTGCGATTATAAGTGCTGTACTATGGAGAAAATATATGACAAAATTTAATAACCATTAAATGAAGAACTACTTATGAGATTGTATTGTAATTTTAAGTTTTGGTTTTTATGAAAAACATTATTATAAATAAAAACCGGTCAAGTGCGAGCCGGATTCACACAAGAAGGGTTCCGTACGATCGTATTATATATATACTCTTTAAATACGTATATAAAAGAAACAAGTTAGACGCTATAACAATATGCAATATATTATAATCCTTAGTTTGCGAGACCGGTTTTTTTATTAGTTGTTGTAGCGGCAATAGAAATAAACATACCGTGAAAACTTCAACTCTCTCTATCTACGTTACGGTTTAAAACGGATGCTCCAACAGTTTATAATAAATTACCCTCGTGTGGGAGTGCGACTCGCACTTAACCTGTTTTTTATAATATTTTTGTTCTAGCGGTTGTAAAAGTACACATTCTATGAAAATTTCAAATCTCTACCTATTACGATTTATGAGATACAGCCCGCTGACAGACAGACGGACAGAAGAGGGTTAGTAATAGGGGTCCCGTTGGTACCCATTGGGTACGGATCCCAAAAAATGTAATTATTTAAATTTAATAATGAAAGAAACGATTAAACAAGAGGACAAAGTCATAAAGACATAGATACATAATAAACTCCTTATGATATATTTCGTAACTGCGAAAGCCTGACAATGGTATTGCATGATATTCCGCATCGCCGAGGTCGTCCGGCGCCCAATGACTAAACCGGTAGAATTTTGAACGTTCTGAAAAAAAGTCCTGTCTCTTTTTTAAACTCGAATATGTATTTATTTAAATATTTGTATTGATATGTAGTTAAATAGTTATACATGCGATTTTGAAGTATAGTTTTTTTTTTACTTATTTTTGTACATCTTTACTCTTTGCACCTACGTCATAAGGCCTTATCAATATTTCTGTACTAATATTATAAAGATCTAATATTTGTTTGTATATAGGTAAACTTTGACACTACAAATCCGATATCAAAAAATCTTTTTGTGTTATATATCCCGTTTCTTGACGAAGGTTATAGGCAATATTACATCATATCACGACTCGTAGGAGCAAAGCTATAACCACAAATACGAGTAAAACCGTGAGGGGCAGTAGTAGTGCAATAACTTGCCAAGTATTGTGTAATAACGTATTAAATAAACACATGGAATTATTAGCGGAAATAATTTTATATCTACTTATCGGAATAACATTTTGTGTTATGTATATATACGGTACTAGCTTCCGCCCGCGATTTTGTCGCCGTGAAATAGTTACTTTGGGCTAATAATGCATTATTATAGAACAAATTTGGTTAGCATAAAAAAGGTTATAGTGAGTTCGCCTTAAAAGATAGACATAAGCTTACGCAGCGCATGCAGCGTAAGCTCTCTCAATAGGAAAATATCCCCCGATTTTGAAACATTCTTCATTGGTGCTCCGCTTCTTTTGATCTTAGCGTGATAATATATCTATCACTGAAAGAATTTTTTAAATCGGACCAGTAGTTCCTGAGATTAGCGCGTTCAAGCAAACAATCAAACTCTTCAGCTTTATAATATTATTATAGATTAATAAACATAGTACGTAAGATATTCAAATTATGGGATAATTAGAGGTGGTAGCAATAATCTAGTATTCAAGTGTTGTATTTTTATTGTATTCGTGATGAGCTTCGGTTCAAGTGGTAATTATAATTATTCATCGGGATTATTCCGAGAGGCACGAACGTACCATTGGATTGTAATTAAGTAAAAGGCTCAACTGTACTCGATGCTTATCACGATTGATACAGAGGCGTACACCGTGGTATAAATAAAAAGTTTTAACAGGAAAAGAAATTGTAACCCGCGCATCAAACAAAGTATTAAAAGGAAATCACTATTTAGTCAAATTTATTTACGTATAAATAAAATTTAACGATTTATTCCATATCATGTAACACATTTTCTGTTTGTGTTTATTTAGTTTTAGTTGTCGTTAATAGAGTGAATACAATTATTTTAATTAAGTTTATACGTAAGTATTTCATACAAATTTTAATGTATTTAATTTTACAAAACATTTAATATGCAAAGTAATACAAATTAAGATTTCATATCTGTGTGAGACGTCTATAGCAGATTCGCTAATTGCGTTAGTTTCAGTGCAATTTATTTGTGACTCTATATTCAGACAATGACATAATAAATATATTCTTCTTTATCTATATTCGCTAACAATAGTAAAAATAAAGCATGTTCTAGGTTTTTTTAGAAACATTTTAAAAGTTTCAGACATTAATCTCTACCAACAAAAACAATTTTTTACATCTTAAAAAATAACGTTAACAAGATATAACGAGATTTTAAGATTGTGAAGATGCCTAAATGCGTTTAAGGAAATTAATAACCAATAACATATCCTTTATTGTTCGCTGTCGCTGTCACATTTGGATAATAAAATCGTAGAAGAGGATAAAGATTATTACGATCAATGCCGCAATAGTAATAAAATATAAAATAAGAGGGCGTTGCGTCCTGAAAGTTTTATGACTAGCTGGGACCTTGTCACGTGCTAAGGGCATCATAAGGGTCACAGATCGGTTACTAAGCAGTCCCGGTCGAAGGCCTAATGATGGAAAACGCATTCGGAATTGATTGATTTAAATCAAGTGCAGGCATCATCCTTATAGACACATTGACATATAAACTTTAAACATTGTGGGAAATCTCTTATAGGAAAACTAGCTGACCCTCGCGGTTTTGGTTGCTCCTCCGCTTCATACTACGTATTGTGATTTTATAAACATGGGCTTATCTAACACAAATGGAATTTTCTAAATGAACCGGAAAATTCCAAAATAAGCGCATTTATACAAAGTCTTTTACTTGGCATAGGCGAATTAAAACAAAAATATTTAATATGCTATAGAAGTGTTTAAAACAGTTTATTTATTTTGTTTGTCTTACTGAGGCTTTTTAGTGTAATCCTATTAAAATTTAGTACAGTCCGGTAATTATGCAACAGTACTTATGTACGTATTAACGAATCAATACAGAATTACATTGTAAGTTGTCTGTAAAAAAAATTTGTATTTCGTAATCCTATTAAAATAATTTTACTTAAGATTGTTAAGATATTTTAATTCAGTTTTTTATTTAACAACATTTTTGTTTCGTATTTTGATGTAATTTTATTTAAATACATGTAAGTTTTATATTTAGAAATAAATAACAAATTTCTGAAATTAATTTCTTAAGACGATATAATTTACGTAGAAAAATACTAGAGATTTAAATATCATTGAAAACTATGTCTAATTGAAACAAAATAATAATGCTGTGTCTAATCGTGTTGCTCAGTTGAGTCACTGTTTGTAATTTGTATGCATCAGAAAGTAAACTCGGCCCGCGGACAAATAAAACGCCTAGGACGAACCGACCATATAACGCCTTTTAACAGTAAACATAAATGCTACACTGTTAATAACACTATGAAGTGTTAAATTATAAACAGCCGGACAGACGATAGAGCAACCTTGACCCGCTTCGAGTGAAAATGAAATCGTTTCGCGAATATTTTCTCAATATTCATATTAATCTCGTAGGTAAATCCAATGACTATTGCATTCGCATTTATAATATATCAATTACTGACGTTTATTACAATTGTAAATAGTAGAAATTGTTTTATGTTAGTCGATATCGTATAATGCAGAAGTTTTAGTGAGTCATTTTCAATTAAAATGATACCAAGAACTAGTTAGGGGTTTGTTTTATTACTCGAGATTGGTATTTATGTAGAACCTGCTTTGAATTAGGAATTTAAATATTTTTGTAACATTTTTCTTAACATTTATTTATAAACGATAAGGCAGCGATGTTTATCACAGTTTGTTTAAACAATTAAAACCTTGTACGAAGTAAAATCTTTATAATTTAAAGTTTAAACATCTCAGAATTAATTTTGACTCGTTTCGGCGTGACGTCTGCGAGGACTGACATTCGTAAGTATATGTAAAAACTTACAAATTTACAATAATTTATCGCAGAATGTTGAAATTTTGTATTTAGAATATTGTGAAAAATCAAGTATTTTTTTTAAATTTAATATAATTAAAAAAAAATTAAATTCATGTATAATGTGATATTCATATTTTTTTTTTGATATTCAAAAAAATAATTAATATTTATTTATATTATTATGTTCATGACATTATTTATTCACGTTACACTCTTAAACGATTACGAAAAGCTTATAAAAATTAATAAACGATAAACTAACCTTGAAATAAAAAAAAAATCTAGCAAACAATATTATAACAAGTTTCTAAATTCATAAAGTTTGTTTAAACAGGCACCGCTTTACATATTTATTTTACATGTTTCAATTGGAGAGATTCGAAAGTTCAAATAGCGAACTGCAAACACGAATAGCTTCATTTATTATCTAGACTCGTCGGTAAGGAGCAATTTGTACTAAAGTTATTATTTTTTTAAATTTCGTTTGTACTCAGGCAAAGGTATATAATATAGATATATAAATACGTAATATACATTATGGTTTAGTAAAAATAAATAAAAAACAAAAACTTAATTAAAAAATCTGACAGGGCTATTTTGTGTCAGAAAAAAGTTATAAACGAATTTCTAAGAAACTCCCGAGCTGGGTGAAACGGACTTGAATTATTAAACAACGTTATTAAAAGTTCTAGACGACCCGTTAAATATAATACCTACACCGCACTCCTATTACATTTTTTGTTATTTAAACTTCTATCTATTTTTAATATGATTTTTTGTTTTACATATTCATTAAAATAATTTTAGTTTGTCTGTTTTGTGCATATAACGTTAAGTTTTAAATTTAAATGTCTTATCGATATAAAATTTCACAAACAAGAAATGTATACAGCATGTGTTTAATAGAAGATTATAAAAACAGCTCTAAATGACTTTCAGTTCATAAATATCAAGAGATAATTTAATAAATAATTTATAATACTGTAATAAAAGTACTTCTATATCCTATACTATAAATAGATCTTGGACTTTTTTCCATAATGAGAGAAATGAGAATTTTACAATGGGCTATGGGTGGGTTGGCGATCGTTGAACTTGTGCGTGCCGATGCAAGCACGTTTTTTTGCTAAGCCAGTCCTACCTGACTTCAGGTTGTTCACTAGATGGGTAATCTAATTATAGGGCTTCTATCCCGATAGACATTCCCGTCGTTGACTTCGATGCTAGTTTTTTAGGGACAGCTTGTTCAATGCCTAGTTAGATATTACGACGAATAAGGTAGGTGGCGTGTACAATTATGTGCACACCTGCAGTACTGTCAACTGATTTTTTGAGTGAATAAAAAAATATAATTATATAGACAATGAAGTCGTTTTCATCGATTGTCCGTTGAAACGTCTATATTAAGAACTAATAAAACGTGTCCGCTACATGTGATAAATGATTAATAATTGATTTAAATTTGTCACATGTTGCACATCGTGGCAATGTAAGGAGCCATGGGAAAGAATGCACGTGGAATCGATTGATCTGCTCGTTATATATATAAACGTTTGATACGTAACTGAGTAGGAAGAAAATTAACCTCTAATTATACATTGAACTCATCGACGCCTATTGTGTTGATGGAATTGTGTTGTTTTTTTCATATGGATTTAGTTTTAATAGCTCCAGTTTTTTTATTACATAATCGTAATGAATCAAACAAAACAAAAGGACATCGCCTTTAATTGACAGCTTTGACATACTAATTAAATATATTGAAGTAGTATTATATGCTATATTTTGCTCGCAGTTTCGCTACCATTAATATGCATTCTATTACGTCAAAAGACCGTCTTAAACGTATTGTGCTGTCTCACTGGTACGACATAAGCGCAACCTAATGAAAATGTGAACAATAAGTTGACAAAGTTTTATCCTAATCGGATGAACGATATGGCCGTGCATAGGGTTATATGATACGAACAGACAAACAAGCAAACCTTCATTTATTACACAATAGATGTGTCTATATTCATTGTGTTTGTATGAAAATAGTGGTCACGACGATTCATACTAATGGCTCAAGTAAACATACATAAATCTGAAACGATATTTGGAACAAGAAGAAATTGGTTGAAAAGTGATGCATGAACTAAAAACCTCATTAAAGATAATAAAATAAACGGTATTTTTGCAAGCAATATAGGTTCGTCCGTTACTTATTCAGAGAAATGACAGATAAGGATAACAGTCATACATATCAAGACATACTATGAATTTACAATAAGGACGTTCCGCCGAGCAGAAGTGTTATTATTGCTAATAGTTCTTAGCAAAAATCTCGACACGCCAAGAGCACTCGCTACAAATTAGCTATTGTTTACACACGACAAATTAATTAACATAATATTACTTTTAAAATAAATTAGATCTATATTAAGAAGGCAAACAGGAAAGGAGTGTTTGTCAAAAATGAATTGTTTAGTAGTTTATTTAGCAACGCGACAAAACATTTAGCAAAGTTTACAATGAGTCGTTAACAGCTAGTGCCATTTGTTTTTGATCAGGAAAGGACATGATGATGCGGAATACAAAAGCGTTATTAATAGGTACTGCGAAATTTTAATCGCACCGTGACAAACAATTCCTTATTTTACATCAATGATTCGGTAACAAAATAGAGTTGATAAATACGACGTACTATTCAATCGATAACAGAATGATGATAAGATGATGACTGAGTTATTATAATGCAATTAAAATTAATATCTTATTCGATTGTAGACGCCACTCAAGGCAAGCTTAGTCTTACTACTGTTATAAATGCGAAAGTTTGTGAGGGTGAATGGATGTTTGTTGCTCTTTAAAATAATTTGTAGTTAAGTGCAAGATTAAGGTGAGATTTATTCTTATAAGTTTTGCTCTCAGTCATTTACAAAGACTTACAAAGGTTGTTTGTCATTGTTTTACATCTGAAAGAATTAACTATCAGTGCATTAATTTTAGACTTCCTCATCTTTCTTAACCTTTACACACCACAGGTCACCTTGTTGATTTATATCAATCGCGAGAATAAAACATACAAATGTTATCGTCGCCTTACTATAGGCTACTTCTTATCAACATACCACGCGGGTGAAGTTGCGGACTAAGGCTAGTTTATAATAAATTTATGAAAACATCCGCGGAACGATGATTTTTATCGACCGCGACTCACGACGCAAACGATCGCAGAACGCATAAAAAGCAAAAACAATCTATAAAACCTGTTGCATTGTTCTTTCGCAAGAGATCCCCACCGAACCTCATGATAAGGGCAAATCATTTTCTAACACGTGTCTCATTTAACTTTAGAATATTTGATTATTAAACTTTATTTTTGGAACTGAGTAACAAAAAAAATATCTATATGTAATATACAAAGTTGAAGAAATTATTTGTAGTCGCGAATCTCAGAAAAATGTGGTCCGATTTGAATTTGTTTTTGCGTTATTTGATACATCTATTGAGGAACGTTAAAGGCTATAAAACGTCATTCTACTACTTGTAGAAGCGGTACAGTAACCATATATGTTGACAATCTGACAAGTAACGAAATATCATGCGCATGAACCCCCAAGGCTGTAAGTCCATAATAATCTGACAACAGTTTTACTACAACGAGAAAGCATTTTTGTTAAGAGAAAAAAAAAAAAACAAAAATAAATCGACACTGCAGAGCTGAGAGACGTCACGAAATGTTACCCAAATCATAGTGTTAGCCATAGTGAAAGTGAGGCAAAAGCAATTAATGTTATTAGACAATATAACGTTTTTTCGTCATTGATAGTATTAAAAGAGCAAAAGGACAAACTATATTCACTTTTTATTCCAGGTGCGTTTTCTTTCTGTTTCGAATACAAAATTCGTATGCATGATTTGTAGCACAAATTACTTTTGTCAACCTCATTGCATTACGAAATTTCACCTCGATTAATATCATATTAAAACGATGGATCGTTTTTTACTGTCTTTTCAACTGTTACACAATTTACAGCGCGATTGTTGGAAAATAAAACGATCATTTCTGATAACTTTTTCTCGCAACGAACACGTCGTTTTGTCTAGGATATAATGAACTTGTGACTATTGTGGAATACATTCATATCAGTGATATCCCACGCTATCAGAACATTTTCGATTTAATCAATTAACACTTATCTAACAATAATCAATACAAATTACCTAATTCTTTGTGGAAAAGTTTCTTCGTATTTAATATAACAACTTTTTTACGAATCGTAAAAAGTCGATAAAAAATTTGCTTAAAAAACGAGAGAGAATGTAAATTGTATGATTTCTTTTTTTGTAAAGCATTGTTCAATTATATCTTTGTTACATAAGAAATGGCACGTATAGAATGTTGAACTTTTTAAAGTAATAGTCGAAAAATTTAGTTAAAACAAGCAATGTTCCGATGTGAATTCCTTTTGTTTGTTTCAAAATTCTACTTACATTTCAATAATACAATAGCAATGTTGATAATCGGGCGGGTAAACAAACATTTTTTTGAAAAATAAAAATGAATCAACATTGAAATAACTATAGGTATTACAGCAGTGGTAACCTTTATATTTTTAATTAGATGTGAATAGATTAATAATGTATGACATTTCAAAGGACAAGAATTCAATGAGATGATTGGATGAATAAATTACATTCAAATGTGTCCCTGACCCCAAGTTCTATATCAAATATTTTCGTTGTATTAATGCTTGAATCAGTAGACTGTTCTCTAAAATGAGATTACATTGGAATGTGATGTTTCACGTCATCTTTTAGTTGTAATCATTATCGTCATTTATTATAGGAACAGAAGTTTACAATTGTGCAACCAGAGTATCCCTCAAGGCTGATCAGTGAAACCGACACCGGCACGTCCGTATACCTTGCCTCACCACCCGCTGCTTTCCGCGCTCTCTAGTGGTTGGGACTTCAGATATTTATACTGCACAAATGTGTATATATATATTTTTATTGTAAACATCTATTTAATATTTTTAAAATGAAATTTTAGGTAGAATAATACTTTATATAGTATTAAAATTTCGCTTTTATATTCACACTTGGATAACGCGTTTTGCAAGCGTTAATAATTCCAAAAAGGATTAAGGAAGTATATAAAACAAAATCACGAACAAAAGATGCGTACAAAATTTAAATCACAAACACTTCCGATTGGTTGGCTACAATTTTCGTGTTACCTTCATAGGTTACTTCCTGAGCAGACTTCCAATCGCCGAACTACCGAGAGGAAGATTGCTGTCGGTGCAGCGACCGACCGCGCTAACGTAGCCTTGGACGCGAGCTCCCTGCATTCTAATCGGACGGCCTTGCGGAAGCGCGTGCTCGGGACAGTTCTCGTAACACGCACTTCTCGCCCGGCGTCTTATCAAAAGACCCGACTGACGATCTTTTCTGATGCACAATTACACGACTCGACTTCATTACTTTGCTCTCGTATACAACCTTGTAAGGTTTTATATAAAAAAAATGTTTCGCGTATTACAGGAATCTTAATAGTAACTTTACTGTTAAACAACTTAAAATAAAGTATAGTTACTTAAAGTTATTGAATATCGTTAAATTACTAAAACACGACAACAGCATGTTTAAAAAGACGAATGCACGTATGTGTGCATAAACCAATAGCGTTATGAGATAAGGTTACATTAGTCATTGGAAGTGATTAGCACGAAAAGGTGTATTGCTGGAAACCGAAAAGTGGTAACCAGTTCCACTCGTTAATGTTGAACGGCTGACTTGTTCAGCAGGTTAGGTTTTGACTAAGTAGACCGTCATGGCTTGTTTCATGGACATGCGTCAATGCATCCAAAATATATTTATAGTGGGTTAGTTATTGTTTATAAAATAATTAGAGTGTAACACTGTATAGGTGTATAATTTTACTAATTTTACTTACGGCATTGTGTTGAGTTTCATGTACGTATCCAGTGGGAGCTCTAAATGTTTATTATGCTCATTTGTTCCCGAGAGCCGCCGCGCAGTTCTCATCCAACTACCTCTTTGTCGTCTAAAGCCTTTGTCGTTTTTTACTAATTGAAGATGTCTTTTAACTATATCGTGCCATTTCCATTTTACTGTTGCTGGCGAGTCGCTAGCCGCATCTTCTTTACAAATCTGTAAACCGTCACTAAACCTTCTCATGTTTTGCAAATAGATTTCATTTGATTTCGGAGGAAGACTTCTCCTTCTTTCTTCGGGAACAATGCCCGAATCGTGAGAGTTCTGTTCAGCTATCCACTTTGAAATAAAATCATTTTTATCACAGACTTGCGTAATCACTGGCTCTTCTTTGGGTGGTGGTGGTATCCAATCCAAGCTCACCCACTGACTAGATTTGGGTTTCGACTTAAAAATAACGTCTATCTCATCATCACAGTCCGACGAGCCAATCGAACAAACGGATGTTTTTTTTCTTCGAAAACGTGACCGAACAATGGGCTTACAAGTAGATAACGATTCAGGATTTGTACTGAAATCTGTATTGTCCTCCCGTCTTACATCCTGTAAACTCTTAATTGTTTCTATGTTAGCATAAGAGTTTTCGGAGCAAGAGGAGTCTACACTAAATCTACTTCTTTGTATTGGTTTAGATTTAACAATAGTATTATCGCTATTATTTTCATTTACCCCGCAACCAATTTCTCGTTCGCAAGTTAAAGACAATCTCCTTTCATTTGATTTCTCATTTTCCATTTCTATTATTTTAGCCATACTAGGAAAACTATTATCTTTAGCAGTTTCAACTAATCTATTTATTCTTTGCGTACAATCTCTTTCAAAATCTTCGTTACTATTAGTAAGCGTAGATACAGAGTTATCTTCATTAAATTCTATAATTCTAGTAATTTTTTGTGGTACTTCATTTTCTTCGTCTTGGTTTACCGGCGAAGGTAATTTATCGTTTTCAAATTCGATTATCCTAGTTATTCGTTGTAAAGGTTCTTTCTCAATCTCATTCATTATACCTGTATTAAAATCATCTAATTCAATTATCCTCGTTATTCTTTGAGGAAACATGTCTTTTTCGGATCCATGCCGATCCTCACTTTTTTTACTAATAGAAAACTGATTATCAGTTTCCGGAAACCTTGTAGTTGAACAACTAGAATTTTCAAATATTACCTTTTCTTCTAATGAGTTATGTCGACTTTTTGCTTTTTGCAGAGCGCTCTCAGAGAGGAAAACACACGGAACTTCCACCTGCATTGACATCTTGCGACGTCTGGTTGTGTTTTCCTTTTCTCTGTTAATGTCATTATCAATGTTCTCGGGTACAGCTGTCGGCGGTAATATTATTTGAGTACCGGCTACCATTCGTAAAAAGTCTGTTACAGCGGCTATGTGGGCTCCAGTGACAGCACCTTGTAACTTAACACCGGAAACTTGGTGAGGCACAAGTTGGTTATCGCGCATACACCATACAACGGGCAGAGCCCCTTCCGACACCATCGTCGTGTTTCAGAGTTTTAATATTAAAAACACTCGACCGACTGCTTCTAAAGTTACTTTTAATTATCACAAATGAATAAAAATATAATCACTGGCGTGTTTCTGGGCTACGGCCACTTATGAAACAAAAAAAATTCAAATACAAAAACACATAATTGTGACGTATATGGGGCGACATAGCGCGAGCGCGGCGCGAGTGCAAGCGATGCGTTGCGCTGCGGTCGTGCGCGTCCGGGCGCGGCGGAGGTCGCGAGAGATAAGGCGGTGAGAGTCGCACGCGCAGCACCGCCGCCCGCACCCGCGCCCGCCCCGCCACCGCATAAAGCCATCTTTGACGATCATACATCAATTTTTATCCGATGCACTTCTCCAACCAATTATATAACGGTATAGACTGACCTATTATTTTTTTCGTTTATATAATATGTAAGTATAATTCTTTATGTCTTATTCTAGGTAGAAATTTAAAGCTTTTCGTATCAGAGGTTTAATATTTTATTTTGCATTGAAATAAATGCAGATTCTAGCGTTTATGAAAATAATGAATAAAGAAATAAGTGTTACGTTTTCGACAAATTTCATTATTTGCATAACATATGCAAGCACATCAAGATTCGCATTACTGACGCAACGATGGCAAACTAAAATTAGTAAACCGTTCGGCTACCGCGGACATCGTTTATTGTAACCGAACGATTAACAGCTATTTACATTCATCGTCAGACGTCGCTCATTACAATTTATAGGTTTAAATCTATGAAATATGCGACAGAAGTATTGAACCGTTTGTTAATTAAAAATGAGGTATTTATTAGACAGTAAGTCGTAAATTTACGCACCACTCATCTATGG
This sequence comes from Hypolimnas misippus, assembly GCA_037950945.1. Classification (NCBI taxonomy): domain Eukaryota; kingdom Metazoa; phylum Arthropoda; class Insecta; order Lepidoptera; family Nymphalidae; genus Hypolimnas; species Hypolimnas misippus. Next base: position 8,194,444 of record JBBEEQ010000011.1, on the reverse strand, counting down.
AAACCTTGTCATGTACAGTTAAATAACATTGTGGCCATGGCGTTACTGCGTTCTTGGACGCCAACATGCAAGTGCGATTTGTTGTCTTTGACCATCACATCATTCGAAGCGCAAAAGACAAGACAGTAGTCTACTACCTATTGTATCATTTCATATAAATTCGTCAAATTGGCAAATCCGCTTATACGAGACTTTGCTTTAACTCTGTTAAAATGTCTTTTAGGTTTTCAAATACTAACACCCAGAGTAATGTAGTTGGTCTAACCAGTGTATTTTCAGTGTAATTTTGAAGTTTAAAACAAGACATTTAACTAATTTATTCGAAGATTAAATACCGGAATTATTTTATTTTATGTTGACTACACGTAGTCACGCGAAATAATTAAATCTCTACGAGTGTCTGTTATTGAAATGCTAAATATGTTGCTGCACAAAATTAGTGCAGCAATAATTATTTCGATTGTATAATTTGAAATAATGAATATTGCATTTTACAATAAATATTTCCATAAATAATCATAAACACTCTTCTATATTCTATTCAATTTAACGCAAAACTTATTATTCCAATGATCGTAATTTCTCATAAATAGAAGTAAAAATTACTAGAATGTTATGTGCAAGCCAAATGCAATTATACGCGCAAATGCCAATCAACAGTTAGGATTGGCGCCGGCACAGCTTGTGATGCGTGGCCCGTATGTGGGACAGACAAATCAGGTATTAATTATCCATACAACGCCTAATCAACCTTTGTATGGGTCAACGTTGAAGAATGATAGATAGTTAAATAAATACCTTAGATTATATTATTATTGGTTAAGAGTTTAATCATAACATCTCAGGCGACAATCATTTTCGTTTATCTGATTCATTTTAAACTTTATTAAGTGTGATATATGTGTAAATATAAAAACATATTCTTATTGTTATTATTTAATATATGGTTAATATTTTGGGTCCTAATAATAATTAACATTACTTCAATCTAGTACTTGTTTTTAATATAACTCCCAAAACAAGACTTTAGTTTTGGGTGCAGAATACGTTGAGAGAGATTGAACCTGCTGCTAATTAAGTACGATTTTTATTTAGTTATCTTAAAATATTATAAACTAAACCTTTTTGCGAGGCTTAATATAGTTATATTAAAAATAATGTGTAAAAATTAAACACGTTAAGTAATGGTAGACATAGGAGTATCTCAATCATCTCAAACTATTTTAAACACAATACAACCTTTTTAAATTGAATGTCGTTTAAGTTCAATTAAATGTTTAATGTCATGAATTTCGGCGCTGTAAAACATAGCTCGACGCTAGAGCACTGCTGTTATCATAGAACTGAAGTTTCGATTTTGGATTTGGAAGTTTTGATAATTTATCAATTTTAATTCTTTAACTGTTCTCAGAAAGGAAAAAAGTACCGCGTTTATTATAACAGGGCAAAAAATGCATTGACAAATCTTATGATATCGATAGGTATCAATAATACATCCGGGTAAAATAAAACCCAAATATGACTACACGATACTAGGTAATTGCGTTTTTCAATGAGATTTTACTTCTGATAATTGAACATAAGAACATCATGTAATAGTGCTTATGACGTTAGTAAAACGGCCTCAGATACGTGCGGCTTCGAAGAAACACTTTCTGTTTAGCGGAATTCTGGCAAGACCCACCAGCAGGAAAATATCATCAAAGATGCTGGGACCTTCAGTGTATTCTATTGGTTTTGAATAAATTATTTAAATATATGCTAATATATAGTTTGAATTGTTTGTTTTTTCGAACGGGGTCAGGAAGTATAGTACGATTAAAACAAATCTCGTTAGATAGCCTGTTTGTTGAAGAAGGTTTTAGACTATATTACGTCATGGTTCAAAGGAACAGTAACCATAAAGGTCACTGCACGGGTGCGTACTTTAAAGAAGGTAAAACCGTGAGACGAAATGCTAGCGTATATATTGTGCATTATTTTAAATTTTAGAAAGTACTTTTGAAAGGAATTTATAAAAACTTTTAGAAAATTTATACTTTATCAATTTTGGAAATTCGCGATTCGTATTTAATTATATTTGATAGCCTTTAAGGCAAATCACTCTCGCAATAAGGTGTTGTTTTCATAGTCCTTTGTTTCTGCACTCTTATTAGACGATTTTAGGCTGTTGTACTCTTTAAATTACGACAAGCAACTGGCAATTTCGTAAGATGAAATTCAATACAGCTTATTGTTTTTTGATATAGTTTGTGTCTATTTATAAAAAGATATGGTATGATACACATAAATTGGAACAAATAAATTTAAAATATTATTTTTAGAAGGATGCATGAATTTAATAAATATCAGATTAATCTTTAAAACCTGAATACCAAGAGCCTTTGTGGGTCATTTTGATAAAACTTAACAGACTCTGTGACAGCTTGACAGAGATACATCGGAAGCAATTATAATGATTTTTATCAAAATACGAACAACTCCTTGTTATTTTCGTTATTTTCGACCACTACTGAGACTTATCCGGCCACGATATTAACAAAGAAATATTTTATTTTCATTTCTAAAATTTATCAACACCAGTTCTAGGAATTGATTGGTTTCTTTGTCACTTTTAAAATTAGCGTCAATATGAAATAAAAAGTAAGTAAACTTGAAACTAAGTTCGTTAACGTCAACCAATACCTGCTAAAAGACGTAGGTAGATTCTATGAACTTTATTTATTCATTGGTTCCAAAAATGCAGTGTTCAAAATAACTAACGAGGAAAACCAAGCGCCATCATACCAAAAAAACTAGTCAAATAAATCTAATTAGCACTAGTAATTATATTTATCGACAGGAAATAATTTCGTATCATAAAAATACTTAAAGATAATTAAGGTTTTATCATTAATTTTCAAATTTCGAGTGGCTAAGATTTATTACCTAGTGTTTCGTGAATAATTCTATATTTTGATATATTAACCGTTCCCGCACAGTTTACAGCAAAATTGCTTGTTGTTGACAAGAAATGGTAGTGTTAACGACGCTTTGAGTGGCTGTCAGTGCATATTCATGACGGTCAGTACTAGCACAGTAATTTCGTAGAAGCCGTGCTGGCGACGACGTTGGCGCCAGGAGGCGGCGCCTAAGCGAGTCGTATACGGTCGCTCGATTTTTTTTCCAACAAACATTAACAAGCACTTTCAATTAATACTGTTTCATACGAGCGAACTGTATTCACGTTATTGTTGTCGAGTGTCTTAATTAAACTTTTTAAATTTCTTTTATTGCATACATCTGATTATTACGAGATGACTCAATTTTGACAACATTCTTTCTTTAGAATTATAATTAGTTACATGAATACATTTAAATAGATACTTGTAGGAATTTAGCAAGTAATCAAGTCTTGACAAATATTTAACGGACATCTACCGCGGATTAGGATTACGCAATTCGAATCTTGTCTAACTACATTATAACAGATGATCGGTGACGTTTATGTTCATTCATAATATTCAAAACCAACGAAGTGCAAATTGATTCGAATGGAAGAGTTCCGTTATCTGTACAATAATAATTTATAAAAAAAATGTTATGTAATGTCTTATATGGTTATTTCTCTACAGGTTCTGCGTTCGATACTTTTGTAGGTATAAAAATATTTTTGTAAAATTGAACAACTTGATTTTATTTTTTTTTATTTTACAGTATTTTTTAATAAGTACCAATTTTCTTTGTTCACAGAAGCCATTTTAATAAAAGATTACATACAATACATAGTTCATATTATTTTTTTTTTAATTTTCCTCGTTTAGAACTACATCATTTTTTTATAATACGGGCAAATGCAATGACCTCAACATAAAAATTAAGTAAGATATGAGTTCATCATTTAGCTATTATAAATATAACATCATTGATAAATTTAGGTTCCTTGTGTGTTCCTTATTTTTTTTTCATTTATAAAAAAAAATTAAAATGTAGTAGGTAAATAATATTCCGAATATATTATACTGCCAATTAAAGATTTATTTTCTGGTCAGAGCTATGGAGCTTAATCACGCTCTATAAGTCTACAACGCGTCTACATCTCAGAAGTTCTTTGCATCACATTTTTTTCAAAGGTTTTCACTTCCTGCTTAGAACGCAATAATTTGTAAGCTTCAAAGGAGTTGTAAGTTTTCTCGTCACATCTTTCTTATTCCGATTTGAAAGCACGACATTCAATTTCGAAATAATAATCATTAAATATAACAATAATGTGGACTTATCATCTTAACAGGATTATTCTCAGAAAAGCAATTTAATTTAGTTTAAAATTCATTTATTCCATCCGTCCATCACGTATATAACTTAACAAATTAATTTTTCATGGTAAATTTAATGTTGGTAATATTAAAAATGAATGAACTTTTGCGCTTTTTCACTTGAAGCGCGTATCTACATTATTCATTGTGGACGCAGCACCGATGCGGGCACAAGTGAGTACGAGGAAATGACTAATGTAAACAAATACCTACTCGTCTATACCAGTCTGCTATCAGGCCCATTCAAGACACAGTTCTTACGTTTCCGCTTTGATATAAGTTGGACACATTTACTTTTTGGAGTTTCCTTTATAGAAGTATAAATGCGAATTAAGTTTGAAAACCGAAGGTTCTTTATCACCGATACCTAATTCTTGCTTGGCTAGTTGATATTATTTGTAAAGATATGCACCATAACGTATATTTTGAAAAAATCCAATCAGATGCCAATTATTACTTGCTGCATTTAAGGTTACTGCTACTGTAACGTTATGTATAGCCTATATATAACCTTCCTCGATAAACGGTAAAACGGTCCAGTAGTTTCAGGAATTACTCCATACATACAACTAATTTTACCTCGGTATAATATTAGATACAAATAAGGCGTCGTCCTTTAGTGACGTGATGTTTTTAGTAACCTCTCAATTTAGGTGATACGTGGTGAAGTTTTAGAATAAGTTAGTTATAGTTTTAACTTTGGTTGGACACTTAGGGAAGGATTATGCTCTAACCATCACCTTAATAGAAGAGGTCTTTGTCTTGAAGTATGACTTATACAAGCTGTTATATTCGTTAATTTATACTTTGGTAAGGAACCTTTAAAAACTAATTTTAAATAACTTAAAAATTTGCAACAAGATGTTTACAAAAAGTGCTTGTGTTTTTATTAGTATAATTATAAGAAAACACATTTATATATTCGACTCAAATTATTGGATATTTAAAGGAAGTCCTCCTTTAAATGTCCAAAAAAACAAAACTCGAAATTAACGTCGAAATATCTAAAGCAATTTCTAAACACGTCACACGAAATAGATAAATCTATAACGGGACTGAATACTTTGATATAGTTCGTCTGTATACTCGCGTCATAAAATTTGACAGTTTCATCAAGATATTTTTATTGTTAGGGCACTCCCTCACTGCAGATATTTGCGTGTAATGTAGGATTACATCATTCGATTACATGTTCGTAATGGTACAATTTGTAACATAAATTCATACCAAACAGTATGACTGCTTCGTCTGACTTGTTAAAAAGTAACGGATTCTGTTACAGGCGAATGCTTAAAATCAAAACTAGATTGTCACATTACAGTATTACAGCTATGTACAGCTTATCAGTTAGTGAGGTAGTATTGTAACATAATGCTAAAACTCTAATATTAATTTGTTATATTCCCAAAGAAAAGATATTAAAAGGCTAATACTACCTTTAGTATTAGCCTTTTAATGTCATATTGTTCGGCAAATACCACTTCTTCAATATAAAGAGCTGATAGAAAATAATCTACAACGCTGCTGAAGAGCAGTTTGGAGGAAAAATGCAACCTCATAGTTTTTTTTACATTTACTGGTTTCTCGCAAAATTTACCATTAGCATCTAACTTAAATGTAGTTTAAAGAAATTAACGTACCACCATCCATCAGGGGTACAACAACTAATGGCAGAGTGCAGTTGTAGGCCATGAACTATATTAGTATTACAGGCTGGTTCCACCAAAGAAGTATCCTCTTCATCTTCATAGAAAATCAGCGTAAACTAGTTTAACATTTAACATAACGCACTTTTGTTCTTCATGGTTTTGGTATAACACCGATGTTTCAATCAGGGTTACCAACATCAGTTTTTTGGCCACTGGTAGTGGTAGCCCTGAGTTGCGCGATCATTAGTTAAGATCCAAGTGTTATATACACTGGACAATCTCAAAAAAAATTTTAACGAAATAGTTTTTTTATTCTAAGTAATGCTAATAAAGTCTTACGTATATCTTGTATGTATTAAAATGTAAATTATAATAAAGTATTTGATTGCGTATTTATAAGAGGAAAAAACACTTGCGTCTACTTGATTATAAATTATTAAATACTTAAAAGATTAATCACCTTGTTTTATTTACGTATATTCCTAAAGGTAAATATGGTACTTTTATGGCAAATGATAATATTAATGAAGCGAGAGATTATTGACAAAAAATGTTTTGATTATTAATGAGTATATTTCATAAAATACTTTCTCAGGACGGAGACAGAAAACATATTAATATAACTTTATCTCAAAAATTTAGAGCACACAGGTTGTTAATTATTATTTGATGAACTTTCTTAGCGAATATTTAAAAAATTCGTTCGTTTCGTTACTTCCACCTAATCTTCGAGCGAAATCTTGATAACAAAAACCAACAAAATTATCGATTGTTGGGGAATTCCAATTAAAAGGCGAATTGGAAATTATTAGCGACGTAATGTGCAGTTTAATTTGCCTGTCGTAACGTTCTCGAAGTACGTCAATCTGCAGATTACGGTTTAAGAGCGTTCTAGACGCGCACGTAGAAAGTTGCGGCGCGACTGAACGGCGCCTACGTATGTCCTGCGCACCGCATTCTCCCGTCCGAGCTTTAAAACACGACTAAAAAGCACAAAATGTCTCCGCTAAACTAAACAAAGTATATCTTGAAGCTAGAGCCTTTAGACGATAGAGAAAATAGACAATTATTGAACACATCCAAGGCTATCTGTTCTAAGAATAAAACGCTAATGAATAGTTTGTTGCTCCCAAACGCTGGTGCTTCATAAAATGGGCTATAGAATGGGGAATGCGCTAAGTCTATTTTTGTTTTTTATCGATAGGGTTGAGTTCTTAAGCGTTGTACTTGTAAGTTTATATTGGTGCTTACCTTTTTAGTCGTTTCTTTTAAGTGTTGAATAATTTTAGAGCAGGAATAATTTAGAATTTATGGAATTACTAAAGAATAAAATAAATTGTAATTAACACTTAATATTGGAAGTATATAAAAATACTTTGTGATCTTTTTAATAAATGATTTTGAAGAGTAATTTGTATCTAGAATATATTTATTAAGTCACCATCTATGTGTATATATAGAAATACAAATATTTTTACCAAATATATAATGGATTCGTTTTTGTTAATAGTTCGAAAACAGAGCTCAATCCGGAGGCTATTAATATAATTAATGTAATTTAACATTTGTTTACTTGTTATCTATCAATGTTAAGAGGTCAATTTGATCAATTTTATTAATACCATAGAATTCGGAACGTTTTTTGACAAATAGTTTTGCGATATCGGTTTAATTTTAATTTAACAAGACCGCTTAAAATTACTTTTTTTTTGTCGGTATTAAATTAATCGATTTTCTATAAGTAAATAAATCATCAAGATTCTGAGACATTTATTACAAGTCTTCTTGCGACTAATTATAATTGCAGAACACGATAAGCTGAACGCTTACAAAGGATAATGTAATAAACAGGGCGAAAACAATACATTCGAAAAAGATTTCATGAAAGAGAAGCCTTAACCCACATTTCAAAATGATTACAAAGGAATGTCACGAAGTAGCAAAACATTGTTTGGTTAATGGAGGTGTATAAACAATCGCTAACCGCGGAGCAGCGCGGGTCGATGAACGACCTAGCTCGCGCAAGGCGTTTCCTCTGTGATGTAGAAACAGACTGAAACGTGCGCGATTAGGACCGAACGCGCACTTTATATACTAAACTCGTAGTTACCCGCCGCTTCGCCTGTGTACACTTATAAAACTTTTTAAAAATCCGGTTTTAATGCACCCTTACGACATTCATGGAACGTTTGTTCAAAATTTCATGTTTCTACATCTAGCCGTTTAGGTTCTGCGTTGATCGATCAGTCAGTGAATATGTCAGCCAGTTAGATTTGATTTATATATTATACAAAACTATCTCCAAGCCCCGGCGTCGCCTGGGCCTACTTAATAAGACTTATAATTTTTTTATGTGAAAATATTTTTGCCTAAATTATTTGCAAACTGAAATTTACAAACACGACGAAAAGAGAACTAGCCCAATGGATGCAAGCGCTCTAAAGTTATTCGCTACATACATACATTCGGCATTTGATTTTTATTTAATACTAGGTGGCCCTCACAGTTTCATTCGTGTTTATGGTTACTACATCGCTACTTTAAGTCGTAACGTGATGTAATATAGCCTATAACCTTCCTTAATAAACGGGCTATCCAGCGCAAAAGGAATTTATCAAATGGAATCAGTACTTTCAGAGATTACCCCCTACATACAAACTTAGACACAAATTTTACTTTATTACAATATTGGTATAGAAAAGCTAGCTATACTTTGGATTCTCTCAATTAAATTTCGCTACTTACTGATTTACGTTTACAGTTACTACTTCGCTTATTTAAATCGTAGCTTGATGTTTTATAGCCTATAAATCTTTCTTAGTAAATAGTCTATTTAATTGATTTCATTTCATCGTAACATGTGATTAGCGTATTCAAACAACTTTACATATAAACAACAACAAAACCCATAGTTGTGATACATTCGTGAAAGGAACTTACTTTGCTTGTACTAGTATTAGAAACGATCGTTACAAAGCGCTATGCGAAAGCGCCTGAAAATTAATCTGTTGAACTTTTAGCGATTACATTTTTTGTTTCGTATTTAATTCAAACTTGAGCTTTATTCTCGATAATGTATTATGAGTATAAAGTATATTTCATTCAGGTCACCTAATGTGTAATTCTTGTAACACTTACGAACACATTATATTATGTCCAATGCTAAAAATATTTTGATCTATATTTAAATTTGAATAAATATGAATATTGTATAAAAATAATTTATAGATAATTATTAGCTTTAAGAAACTTTTAGATTACCTGTATCTGATTACATAAAATTAAAAATGTATATTTAAAATAGTTATTAATATAATTATAACAAATATAAAATTAGATTATTAAAAATATTAAATATAAAAATGTAATTAAAAATAAAATTTCAAACGGAAATTATTTATTACGTAGGTATCTCTATTGCACCTTTTCACTCGTCCATAAAATTTTATGCGACAACCCTGTCAATACAAGTTATAATAACCATTTTTATCTAGATGGAGCATACCTCAGTTTTTAAATAAAACAAGCGTAATGCATTTCGAGATCTTCTTGTAATTTATTGATAATAAAAAGGGATTTAACGCTAAATACGATCGTATTCGTTGTTAAGATTTCATAAAATATAAAATATAATCACGCACTAACTCATAATATTGTATATCGTTTGCCACGTTTACATACTCGGATGAGTAATTCGACAGATAACTTATCAAACAATTCGCGTACGAATATGTCCACGTTGGTCCCGTTTATATATTATTTTTATTAAGTCAATATTCCATAAATAAGCTTTTGTTTCGCCAAAGAAAAAATAACTGTTAATATAATCTGCATATTCTACGTGCATGCGTGGTAACGTAGATATTTTTGTATATTCGCCTGTATTTTATTAACTTAACAGCTAAAACGATTTTGATGGATATTATATGGAAACAATGGAAAAGGACCTTTAAACAAAAAAAAATATAACGAAATCAATCAAGCCATTTTCGACATAATAAAAAGTCCCCGACGAATTGAGAACCCACTCCTTTTTTGTGAATCAGTTTTAAGTAAAAGAAGTATCTTTAACTTTAATATGACACGTGGGAAAATATTATAATAAAATATAGGTACTATTGACTCGGCGTAAGAATAATAACATTTTGTTTGACTTTATTATTTTTTGTACGTGATGTATGCCGCTTGTTTATATTATGTCATGTCGAGTAATAGTTACGTTCTAATGAAATACGTGGGCTCTGCGGGTACCGCATCTTTTGGGTTATTCTATAACATAGATCACTTATCCTTACGATTCTTCGTGTATTTAATATCCATAATATTTTAAACATTTCGATGAAAATCCCTTTTTACTTTCATATCAGGACAAGGAGTCGTTAACGGAAATAAATTTTACATTTGAAATAAACAACGATCGCTTTAGAAAAGCCGGAAGTATCAATATCTAAGAAAAAAAATTAATTACGCGCGAATGTTTTGCGGTACACATACCAGTTTCGGCGTTGCAAAACTCTCACTTATGAATGTCGCATTCACATCTCGTGTATGCGACGCTTCGTTACCGATAAAATTGGCATACAGCAAAAAATATTATTTTCACTGTTCGTTGAGGTTTCTAATCATATCTGGGTCAACGGAAATTTACAACGCGTGCGATTCGCTGAAAGCCTTTTACATCACTTCGCTGATGGACAACCGCCGGTACCAGGATCTGATCAGTACGAGAAACGAGATAACTGGTGGAACTTTTTTGCATTACATTATGTAGCTGCCAGCTAATATCGTTCGACCGCTGATATATTTATTTGCAATGCAACGTCACTTTATATTTGAATTTGTAATTAGGATTAGCTACGTCAACGGCATGACACATAAGAAGACAGCGAAAATGTACAGAATGACAGCCGCATTGGAGATCGGAAGGCAGATATAAACATGCAAAACAAAAAATTGGGAATAAGTGAAAGTATCCGTTAAATGTCATAGTGAAAATATTGCAGTCAAAAATGATCAATAATAAAAGCGACGTGGGCACTCACGGCGCAGTGATAATTGAAAGTGCCATCACTTGCAATCACTTCAGCGATCCAGTGAGACTGTACCAGATAGAATGTGTGTCAAGTCGTTTTCACGGTCTTGACGTTTGACTACACAAAATCGACCATGACATGGGTGCGTGCGGTTTGGCGCGTGGGTGGTTTTACGTACCGTCCATAGCATTTCTCCGAATATATGTAACGTTTTTCTCTGGTAACAAAGAACTTTTTAAATTATGTTAAATTTATTTTGTAACGCGCGTCACTGTCGTTCACGGCGAAATCCTGTTGACACGCAACATCGCCACATTTTTACGTTTTAAGGTTTCGTTTGTTGTGAAGCTGTCGAGGGACTGACCTAATTTTGAAAAGTTTACAACGCGCCGTGTGTTGAACGCTGCCAGGAGCTACCTACGGCACGCACGCGACATTACAAAGTCGTCAATACAAGGGAAATTGCTCTCCGGTCATTCTGTAAACAAGTCAACATGCTCGTTTCAGTTTCGTCACATCTGGACACTTTCTAAAGAAACTGCAACTAATAACTGTGGCAAGAAGCAGCCAGCCTTCCAGTTGAAACATGCGATAATAAGGTATAATTGCACACCACCTCTGTGACTATATTTAGAAGCAAACGCTCAGGATCCAGCCGCGTATGCGACTTGTTCAATTACGTAAAGCGGTTGAGCCCATTTCTAATCTAAAAATAATCGTAGGCTGTACAGACATCGGCGCCACTAGGATCGTACGTGAAAGTAAAGACAATTATATTAAATCTCACCGCCAATATAATTAAATAAAATTCGTTTCATGAATATGTAGCATTTTGTCGCAGCGAGCATACTAAAAACACTAATTATTTATTTTAATGAATAATAAAACTAAATATTTTCTCTGGATATAAAATTTAACATCTTTCGTTAATTTTTATTCGCTTGATTTGTAGACTTTAATTTTAAGCTTCATAAAATTTTATTGAATATGCAAACAGTTATAGCTTCGGAAATAGCAAAGGGCATACGCATACTGGTGTTATATAATCAATCGGTTTCAAATACAAAAATTTATGTACATACTAATCACGAATGTGTAAACATTTTTCTACTCATAAATAGATAAACCCATTTTTATTGATGCTTATAGCCTGAACTAATGTTTTGTGTCCTATTGTATGTCTCGTCACGTTTCATCTACATAACGATAACGTTTACTCAATAGCTCCGAGAAATGTGTTGTATTTTTATAGTATCACCTCTTTCTATAATCTTAAAATGAATTAGTAATTATTTACTTAATTATTTATAAATATTTATTTACATTTGTCTTACGTGTCATATTTATTTATTTAATGAAGACATTCCCATTTGGTTTCCCATTAAAAGGAAAATAATTTCTGAAATATAATCTCGACTGTTCGAAACAAATATTTCAAAATAATTAATGATAACGATCACGAGTTAGATTTTATAAATGCAGTCAATATTACAGAAACTGATAACATAATTCTACAGCAAATACATCCGTGACGCGAACCGGGTAATATATCACTGGCGCCAGCACTGTTTAATCGTTCGTCTGCGCGTGTGATGCGAATTTTCCCCTGCACTTAGACCATTAGCGAAGGGAAGCTATCATTTGCGTGGCGACGGGGCGGATCCACGGCCCGACCGGATTATTACTTGTAAGACTTCAAGAACTAATTAGGGTCTTAAGTAAATTAAATTCGATAAACACGTATTTTATTGCTGAGACAACCGTGTTATAATGTCAGAAATAAAACACATCAGATTCTATTAATAGGATTTAAAATAGAAAATGATAGATATAATGAGAAAATGATGATAACTTTTCTATCATACGATCGCAAACGTACATTACGTGTAAACATCACGTTTAGTGAAGTAATTCCATACATCCATAGATGCAGTTTGTCTAGTCAAGAATGTGAAGAGGGGCAACGTTCGTACGCGATACATCGTCTGCAGTGACCTTAATTGCATGCGATCTCGGCCACTGCTCTCTCTTAAATCAAACTTGAGGGCCCTAGAACCCCACTTATCACTAGACGTGTAGATCATCCGCCCTAGCACGTGAACGCGTGCCTTATGCAACGAGCCAATGACCGCGTCGACTCGTCTGCGTTACCTGTCCTCACTTTTGATAGGATCAGAAAATTCAACTTCGTTCGATACTACCTACGGATCAGACGTTTTGTGAAAGGCCCATTATATTATAAAGTCATATTTGTGACGATTATGTAACGTTTAGAGATTAAAAAAACTTGATGTCAAACGCTTTACTTCACTGGGCGGCAGTACAAATGATGTAATTAATAAAATTGTTGATTATTTATTTGATCAAAGCTTATAAAACAAACAAGTTTTATTTGTATAGTTATAATTCTAATAAAAACAGTAATTAGCAGTATTATTTTTATTTTATACTTGTTATTGGACGTGTTTTGAAAACTTGTAAGGATGATATTTTCCTTAAATATGTTTTTTTTTTATAACTCTGTTTACAAATACGAACTGAAGTATTAAGGTCGACAAGAACAGTTTCAAAAGAGATTGTAAGTAAACATCTTTGTGTTGAAAACATTTGAAGAAATTAATGTAGTACAGGGGTGTTAAAATCACAGTTTATGTTAACTAAGTGCAGGTTTACAACGGATCGTTATGGACGGGACCGGGGCGGTGAACTCGGGCATCCTGTCTCCTCAGTCGGTGGCGAGCCATCTTTACTAGGAAATGTGGGTTTAGAGAATCCGTTAGAGGCACACCCAACACATCACCTGTTGGGTCAATTGAACGCCGCGTCTCATCCGTATCCACGCCTCACGAATATAGGACAATTTCTTCACAGAAAACATTTATGTTTCGTTGACATTTTTTATTTGCATTATTTTTATTCTGCGCGTAGGCCGATAAATTAATAAATTAGCATAGTCTGTGGGTAATCATCTTTACTTATGCCCGCATGCAATTAATACTATATATCAAGGACAAGCTTCTAGAAGTGTATAAGCAATATAAGCATATTTGGTCATGTCAAATTTTAAATAGGAAAAAAATCTTGCCTAGTAATACGCGCTACATTTACCGAGGAACTGTATTATGAGATAACTACTTTATATGGAAGACATAAGTGTTTCTATTAGCAATATATGTAAAATAGCAATAGGTAATAAGCTATAAGATAGCTCAGTTTATTTCACAACATAATACAAGTTTAGCTACTTCGTAACTGTACTGGTTAAAATTAGAATTTTATTTTTAGCCGTGTCTACTTTTGCAAATATTTTTATTTTCTAAATAAAAACTAGTCGAATGTCCTTTACACGAGAAATATATTTATATAGTTTTAGTCACAGATTTTGCAGAAAAGATTATAGTACCAAAAATATTTATTTTTAATTTTACACGTAAAAATTGACTGCCAGTGTCTTATTTTGGGCGCTGATAATTTTCACAAGGTACCTAAGGTAGCTGTCACCAAGTTACAGACTTGTCTTATAACAATTACAAGAGTTAAACTTACAAGCATAGTTCTCGCTTAATAACTAATTATAAACAGTTTTCATGTAAACCCATTTTGAATTGTATGAATTAGCGCGGTATTCGCAGTATATGCAAATTGTTTATGGCTAATGGTTGATCAGAATGCGTTGGTAAGTGTCGTATGTCGGTTGACGCGACCGTGCGATTCAGCGAACCGGCTGACTTCCTGCCACTCCAGGATTGCGCTTGCATGCCATGAATAAACACAATCCATGTATCGAGTTTATCTTGAATAGCTAAAGTTTTTTATGAAAAAAAAAACATACACAGAACAGAAATGAATCATACACAGCTAACATCCGGCATATCAGACAAAGGGGAGACGTATCTAAGTGTTAAGAACAGTATAGGGTTGAGGTACACAATTTATTTGAGCAGAATTAAGAAACTCATTCCACCTGGTGTAATACGATAGGTGGAAAATTTAATTTAAAACTTTTGCGTCCTATTTACGCTACGTGTATCACATTACTTTCTTAACAGCAAAAGGTATTTTCATGCTTATGAAATTGTGTTTTGACCATCAATTTTATAAGAGATTTTGGGAAAAAACAACAATAAAAATTTTTTGTAAGAGCACCAGTAATTATGTTATCGATTTTGGTGTTTTCAGGTAACTCTTTAACATAGACGCTAAAGGGTTTGTTTTTATCGGCCATAAATATTAAATATATTTTTATATATTGCCGTTATTGTGAAGAATGATGCGTCAGCGAAGACAATAGGAGAGTACAAGAAACGAATGTTTATGAAATAGGAAAATTATTTTATGTTTTCTAACGCTAAAGACCCATAAAATGTTTGTTCTGTTGGTGGTTTTATTCAAGTCATCAAGCATACCGTTAAGTAAGCAGCAGGAATAGCTATTAGTTAAGTATCCAGGCGGCACGAACACAACATACAAAGTATAGGAACTCCGCCATTTAATATTTGTCTTACAATTTGCTTGTTTGATCAGGAACTGTTTCCCTGTAAGCGCGTCGGTTTTAACGAGACGGCAGCTGGTGTTAGTTTTCATAGTTTAGATTTCAATGCATTTTAATTTACTTAAGATTCTTCCTTAAAAACTACATAGTATATTAACGTTAATATATTTATAATGAATATTGTTGATTTTCTACGCTACGTTATACGTACATATAAAAAAGTTATGCGCTTATTGTTAACAAATAAATTAAAGTACTTTTTTTCATATTTTCGACAGAACCACAAGAATATGGAATAAAATTTCGGAAAGATTTCTTTTTCTAGATTTCATAGTTAAGCTAATTAGGGTTGAATAATAATTAATGCTAATAAGAAATGAATAATAATCTTATAAAATCTAGAGTAAAAGTCATCAGATATTTAAATTTGAGATTGCCAGTTTCCAATCGGTTGGAGGAAGCGATTCGACCTTGTTCGGACGGCCATCGTGGAAGTGTCATGATGGTTTTAATTATTATTTGAAGGCATTTCCTTTGTCCCAAATTACATTTTAAAGCCGTGTAAAGATAAAATTTTCGTTGTTAATCATACAATGAAATGTCGTAAACACTTATAAGGTCGTTTTTAAATAATTTGATGTCTTAAGCGTAACGTAATACATTTACATATGGCTATTGTTCGCATAACATGAATGTTACAAGAACGGACGCAAGGTGATACTGTTTGTAAATTTTTAAGTTACATATTTGTTTTTATGTAAACAATTTTTGAAATCATCTTTTAGTAAGATTATTTAGAAGATCGTGGGGGAACGAAGGTCATTATTAATATTTAAGTATATATACCCTATATTGTTTGTTTAGAATAACTCGAAATATATTGAAAATATAGCGACATTCTCATCTTAAGAACGTTTTCATGTAGCTACAACGTTAAGGTAGCTGTCCTTAGTGCCCAGTCTCAAATTTCCATCCTGTATATTTCCATTCACGATAACATGCAATGACTACCAACATTTAAATAATTATTAAAAACGTAAAGGGCTTTATTACAATATATATATTTTTAAATAACTGTAAATTAATTGCCCAACGAGGCAATTCTTTTCACTTGATAAAATTGATAGCTTTCTCTTTATTAACTGCTTTTGTAATTTTTCAAAGGAATCTTTGATGTGTCATTGGGCTTGTTTTATTAATGTTAATTACGCATAAAAAAATCGTGGCGACATTTCAGTGTACATTGTATATTATCAGCGGCGACGGAAACTGCAAAGGACGTTTTTGTTCGCCGTACCTCTAAAATACATTACGAATCATAAAACCATCATAGTTAAATCGTGTCTTCCGTAATTCTTATGAAAACATGACGAGCGTCATTCGTGCACGGCGAGCACGTAGACATTCGTAATTATAAGTATTAGTAAGAATAAAAAATATCAAACAAATTATTATTTTGATACAGAACTTAGTTTTTATAAAATTACAGAAGTGGAATTAGGTATAAAAATGTGACTCATATACGACTATACGCAGCTGATAATAATAAAGTTATAAACGAATCGCATTGAAATTATCTATTCTAATAAATTTGAAGTTTGAATGTTTGGTTTTGAATATAAATCATAAGAACTATCCATTTAATTAAAAAAAAAAAACAATATTTCTATAGCGCAGGGCGGGATTGAGTGTTAGCTTTAGCCAAGACCCCATGCCTCAAGGGGCCCCAAGTTAGTGAATAAAAAATCTGTCAAGACCATCGATATCGAAACAAAAATGTCTTGACTTACTGAATAAAATTAAAGTAACACAAAAATACCATAAAGATTTATAGAGCCAGACAAAGAGTGTAAAAAGGTCGTATCGACATTTGACATGTAAGTTAAGAATTTTAAAGATCTACTAGGTAGTCTAGTTTTGAGATATACCTACTAACTAGTAAGGTATGTTTTTGTTAGTTGTCAGAATCATAAACAGCTGATTTCAGTGAATTAAGCTTGACGGATCATTAAAATTAAAATCCTAAAGTTTAAAGCCATGTGCAGCAGTTCGGCACTGCATAGGAGCGAAGCAAACATAAATGTCTATCAACCTGGAAAATACCAAAATATAATACGGATAAAACCGATAACATTAGAAAAACAGCTTTCGGGTGAAAAGTATTTTGAGCTTATTAAACGTGTGTTGATAGACATGAATATAATTGTTATTTATTCGAGATACTTTCTCATTCGTACAATATGTCGACGTTATTGCTGTAAGAAATAAGATGAATGCAACAAAAACGAGCATACACATACATCATCATACTTTATACTCCTACGTTACCTTACTGAGAATTTAATTTATCATAATCGATGTTTCGGTAATAACGACCCCTGCATTCCGACCGAATGACCTAAAAACCTCCGGACGATTTCAATTTAGAAAACATGCATTGCTTTTATGTGTTGCTTTATTTAAAAAGTAATTATAAGTAATTGATTTTCGGAATGCAGGAAATCGTTCGGACGATGAGACGTCATTTTTATGAGAATTTTAATTTTTAATAAGAATTGGTTTCTTAGAAGTACTTAATTGAAAAAAAATGTCGCAAAATTTGAATAAAATATACCGTGTCATGCTAAATAAACCCTTTAAAAGTATGCATGGTTTAACTTGTTATTAAAATTAATACGCCCTATTTAAAACTTTGCTTCCTTATTTTAAAATTAAAACCATTCGTGAACTTGAGATTACAAGGTTCTATAAAAGATATCCTTTTCAAACGTATTAGTTTAACATACGAATAGCTTATAAGACGTCCGCGTTATCCTATATTAAATGAAATTAATATTATCATAACAAGTTTATAAATATCTAAAGAATGCTATAAAATTCATGAGCATCTAAAACTCGGCGCCAGGCAAATTATAAGAAAAGGAAGTGCATTTCTGAATAAAATTATTATATAAATTTGATGTCGATTATAGAATATCGGCATGATAAGAATTTAACACATTTTACCCAACACTCTTTACGTCATTATAGGTTTTCTAAACTTATTAATAAGCGACCAGCCCCGGCTTCGCACGGGTAGATATCGGTATTTTAGAAAATAAATTATAAATTTTTATATCTTATGTTCATCAGGGATAATGTAGGATTCTAATGGTAAAAGAAGTTTTCAAATCGATCCAGTAATTTCGGAGCCTATTCGATGCAAACAAACAATCAAATATTTTCTCTTTATAATATTAGTAGGTATAGATTAAAAATCAATCGGAGTATATAAAGGAATCTTTAAAACGGCTGTACATATTTCAATATTTTTTTTCGTTGACAATTGTGTCGTGTTTGAGACAATTATCAAGACAATGTTAGTATGAAAAATGGGTGAAAAATCGTACGGAAAAGTAAAAAATTTAGTTAATTAAAGTGACTTCATTAGTATACTTGTGCAAAGCCAGGCTATGGAATTTAAATAAAATTTTAATAGCCCGAGACCATACCCCTGTTTTGTACTTATCTGTTAATTATTAAATCGCGTGTTTTCATTCGTTATAATTTTTGTCATAAAATCAGGGCCCTGGCGTTAAGAGCGTTTCTATCCCTAATGGACGAAAATGTAGACGAACATTAATTAAATTTTGTATATAAAGTTTAAAGTAAGTACCGAACATTTGTGGAAATCGGCATTTAATCCTTAAATGCATGATTTTTTTTTTAATTTCATCAGGATAAAAAACAATTTATGTAAACAAATTAACCAGTAGATTTATGGAATAGTAAAAAAATCAGTTTGTATTATTGTATTACAGGACATGTAAAATATAAATACAGCTAAGTTAGACGTTTAGTAAAACTTATAGTTGACAGTAGGCTTTGAATAATTGTTGCATTTTTGATACATCATGCATTGAGGGGTTAAAGGTTCTAAAAAAATATTTATATACCTAGATTGTAAATGTTTATGAAGCTACTAGCGGATACTGTAAATAGTAAATAATACAAGGACCGACGCGGTTCGCTTTAAGTAATTTACATTAAAAAAAACAATATGCTAGTAACTTTCATCGCTTCACAAAGCAATTTCAGCTTATTGTATCTAAGTTTAGTCTTAGGTTGTAATCAAGCGTACTTAGATACGTTCGAATTCTTATTCTTATTAAATTAATTATGCATTGTGAAAGTCTCACATCGATAATTGACAATCACATGATGGTTTATACAGCTAATTCGTTACATATATTATTTTTGTTATTAAGCACGAGTGTTTTCAATAACAATCTGTCAGCTGTCCGAGCGACCTGAACGTATCTACTTTCGCTTGCAATTTTTCCACTAAACAAATGTGACTACTATTATAGGAAAGATTGCACAATGCGAAATATCATATGTTCGCAATATTTCTAGATTTAATCACATTAATATATAAATTTGAAGTTTGTTTATTTGAACACCTTAATTAATAATTTGATTTGAAAATTATATTTCTTGCATTATCGTTATACATACAATTTTTATTTGTCCGTGTTTATATCACTGTACTCCTCCTAAACGGTTCGACTTATTTTAATGAATATTTTTGTAAGTAAACGCTCACAAAAAATGTGTCAAAATAGAGACTAAATTAGTATAGATAACGTCACGTTTCGACCCACAGTAGCGGAGCAATAACAATAAACGTCACGGCGTGGATGCGCACAAACTTAACGCGAGTGAATTCGCAAGGTATATTTAGTTATCATTATAATAACTTTATAAACTTCAGATACAAAGCAAAATATAAAGGTATGACACGTCGATAGCGGTAGAGCGTGAAAGCACGATTATTTTAAGACTATCTGCCCCTCGCGATGTCACTCGCATTTATGGTTACTGCTTCGCTACTAATGAATCATAACGTATGTAATATAGCCTATATAAACTTCCTCAATCAACAGGCTATCCAACGAAAAAAGACTTTTTTCTAATCTACTCAGTAGTTTTAGAGATTGCCTCCTACATACAAACTTACAAATTTTACCTCTATAATATTAGTATAGATATTATTAAAATATTCAGGATTTTGCTTCAAGTATATGGGGACCACCTGCTCCCGACATCCTCCCCACGCCTACAGCCTATTCTCTTTATTACTTCATATTTCCTTCATTTTATTCATCTATTATTCACTCTTAATTTGGCGAGGCATTTCTGGCTTTGTTGGTGCTGCAGATGTTTATAGGTGACAGTGGTCACTTGGACCTGCTCATTTGTTAGGAATTTTCTGATACAGTTTCGAAGTTCATATTTGTTTTCGATTGCGATATTTGCACTTCCTGTATTATTTTTGATTTAGTATATAATATGATACAAATAACATATAACACTCAAAATTAATCAGTTTTATTACATTTCTTAAAATAGTGAGTGTTACCAAAACTTCTAAAAAGATTAGATCTATTTAGTACTATGTATGAGACAGACAATGTTTCAAAATAATATTATTATATTTTTGCGAGCATAAATTAGTAAATAATAAAATAAGCATAATTATGATTTGTTTTTTAAATAACAAAAATATGAATAAAATAATATTTGTCCTGTAAAAGCTATTTGTAAATAGTTGACTATTTAATAATATTTACTATTGTTAAGGATATTTTTGTTGTTGTTTTTTATATACATGACAATAGTAGTTCTATTGTTTATACATGAGCAGTTACAACTTATAAACTGATCAGAATATCTGAAATCAAATCTTGAGTATAATTCATGATATTGTCTAATGGCTTTTGCATTAGTTTAAGGCTCTAATATAATAAAATAGAATGATTATAAAGATATCTGCAAATGCTGCAGGAATCAGATGACTTATTAAGACAATATGGAGATACCTCTCAACGGGAGAGAGAAATGCCTTTACCAATGCGACAATTACTCACTGGTAACAAAAATATTATAAAACATAGAATACTTAAAAGTGCTCATTTTAATAATTTGTCATCATATTTATGTATCAATTAAAGAAAGGAAATAAAAATTTCTCTAGATAGATTTTAATGAAACTTTCTATATGAAACAAATAAAAATATAAATCTTATAGATTATTAAAAGTATATTTAATGGCCAAGTTACATTATTTATATTAAGTCAATTTATTTTAATTAATTAGCATTTTTAAGTAATTGATAAAATGCATTAACATTCTTGGTGACTCAACAAATTGAACTTTTTGTTGTGAATTAAAATTTATAAATGGCACGGGATAAAACTGTCTCTATGAATAGATAGTATCTAGAATATTAGAAAAATGTATCATACTCATATTGAAATTGTTTATCCAATAGTTTATTAAAATTGTTCTCATAATATGTAGTCGTACAGAAAGTTTTTAAGTTTTAACAATATAATGAGATTAATTCATTAATAACAATTTTAAATTTGTTTCTATTAAACACATAAAAACAGAAACATTTTCCAGTCATAATATTTTCTCATCATGTCTTTGAATGTGTAAACAACCTACATTGTTTATTAAAATCATATAATTTTCTGAATTAATTGACTTTGATATATTTTTAAAAAATTTCATAAAAAAATTATTACAAGTTTTAACAAAATAAATGTAATAATGTATATGTACTTCTGAGTAAGCATTATAGCATAATAATGTAATAAGAAAACTAATATATTAGAATAATTTTCAAAAAATGAATGAAGTATTATCTCGGAATCAACATTTAGACAATTTAAAGTAACTATAAAAATATGTATTGAAATTATTTATTGTTAGTAAAAACTGATGTACCTTGGTTTCATATGAGGTACAATATCTTATTTTAAGAATTAAGTATGCAGTATTAGCTCCATTTTATGTAGAACAAAAAAAATTATAAAGCACAATTTTTTATTTATGCTTATATGTTGAAAGTAAACATTGAGTTGAATAATTGAATAATTAGAACGCAGCATGATAAAAAGCTTAACAAGCGTGACGGTTTTTGTTTATATTAGAGATAAAATATACATAACTTGATAACATTTTTGGTGAAAACGAATGTAATACATTAAAAGTGACAGTAATAATAGTTTTTAGTATTAAGATCACCTTTCTATTTGAGTTCACACTCTATCAGTCTTGAGTGCATTGTAATGTGTGCATACCCATTGCTTTCACTTTATACTCAATGAATCACACTTCCTTTTATAACTACACACTTGTTTTAATTAATTATATTTTAGTATTAATCAATTTTACTCATAAAAAATATTTTTATAAATGACCTATATATGTATATATATCTTTTACACAAATCTTTTCTTTAATGTTATTTAATATCTTGTCATAATAATAATATGACATCATAATAATATGGATTATTTAAAAAAAATAATGTTTTTTTGACATTGAATATGTGATTGTGTACATTTTTTGTTTGTTAATAAAATAGCTATGTTTTGAAGCAGTAATTAAATCTTGCAGTATTTATAACGCAAAGGAAAAGAAATCGTACAGGAACCGCTCACTATTGTAACGATTGCATAAAACAGATTCGACTACTTACGGCTCGGCCTCTATAGATTGCAGGCGGGCGACATAGTTCGATGGAATGTAGCCTTCGTGTTTTGTTTTCTTGCTTCTAGCTAACCACCAGTCTCCCTGTGTATCGTTAAGGATTTCCAAATGTTCCCCTTTTCTAAAACTAAGGTCCTCGTCGGTCCTTGCATCATAATCATACAGGGCAACAAATATTCGGGTGGGAGGGACCTCGCTTGTATCTGGGCCTTGATTCACCGTAGATCTTATTGGATCTGGGGGCGGTGTCGGTACTGGTGTTTGAAATTGTCTAGGATCTTCCTCATGGGGGTTGACCCGTTCATTTTTGTTTTTGGAATCCTTTTCCCCCGTGCTACTAAAACAGTTCCCCATTTTCTCTTTACAAGGTGAGACAGCTATCACTTGTTTTATGTCAAATCACACACTTGTATAAATCCAAACAACTGTTTAAGTCTTGATTGTCCATTAACATTTTATTATGTCACATATAAGTCAGAAAATATAAACGAGAAACATAATTTTAAGGTAAACAAAGAATATAAAACCTCGATACGACATGACTACTACGGGCTGCCATTTTGGGATGTCATAGACACTAAACGATTAATGATAAATTGTCTGTGGTATTTAAAAAAATGTTAAAAAAAATTGTTATAAAATAAAAATATAAGAACAATTATTAATATTAAGTATATTTGAACTGTCATTTTTGTCTTTAAACGGATCATAAAATAATATCTTTATTATAATATGATTCAGTCCCGCCATCTATGAATGTTCTCTACTACTTAATCGTAAAATAATGCATCTCTTGTTAGAGGCATCGTAATAATTCAAGTTACCCATAGATGTCGCTGTTTTAACTGACAAAAAAAGGTAAATTATTTTTCCTACAACTATTTCAAATCTGTGCGAGTTAAAAAAACATTTTGTTTTGTAGAAATGTCTTGTAGAAATTATTCATATTTTTCCTTTTTTTGCTTGAATTAAATTTATTTTTATAGTCGGTTCTCAATGCAATTTTTCATTTTCTTTTATACTTTTAACAAAGTAATAATATATACAACTTTAAAATACATAAAAATTAAACTTCTGCATGTTTGTGTACGCAGAACTCTAAAAGTAATAGATGAAATTAAGTATCTTAATTTTATTCATTTATAGTAAGAAAGGTGTTAGGATTCCGGTTCTGTTGCCTACCATACGAAACGCAATCATATTATCTACTTCACGTCGATTTTCTGTGAGAGTGAAGTAGGTACTGCCTGAGCGAGAGGGAGTCCTCGGAGTACAGATAGACTTTACCACAGACACACAACGTTTTACACAACGATGCATTATATCAGTAAGAGATATTTTTTGACCGAATTCGGATTACAGGCTATAACAAATCTGTCTAAGTTCGAAAGCTGCCACAAAACTACTCGCGTCGATAATAGTACGCGTTATCTAAGTGATGAGAGCTTTTATAATTTAATTACCATTTGAAAAAAAAAAAACATTTTTATTCTTATATCTCTAAAAAAAGTATGTCAGTATTAGAATTACTTATAGATTAACCTTATGAGATGATTTTAAATTGTTACTAAAATTAAGCCACGTTTCGTACTAAATAAGATCGTAGAGTTTTAAGCTGCTTATTGGGGGTCTCTCTTGCTTTATGTAGCAGTCGGATCTAAATCGATAGATTGGATATATGGATACATCATGAGATTGTTATTTCAGCCTTATAGAACAATTACATTTTAAGTATCATAAAAAAATTGGGACATGGAGCGGTTTAAATCTGTCTGATTCTTTATTAATTGTATATGTAAATTGTAACGAGCGAGAACGCAGGACTGTATAACGGAGGGTAAACGTGGGGGCTGTCAAGTCAAATCGACAGTGCCCACATTTTTCTAACTAAAAGAGGAGGAAAATACTAAACAATTTTATTTTAACAAACTCGTTACGCTCTCGTTTACGTTATAGAGAATTAGGGCCCAAGTGGTTCTTAGCTATTGTACTATTTTATATTTCTCTTGTCGATAAAACCACTGGACTATTTAAAATTGTAAAATAATCAATAAACGACACATTTCTTAAGACGTGTGATCTCAGCACAGATTTAGCCACCCCCGAGCGTCGACAAAATGGCGCCAGCTAAAAATAGTATTTTCTTATAGATGGTTTATTTTAAAGTCAGATAAATGCAAATCGTTTTAAAGACTCATAATATAAGCGTATATCTATAATAATTATGACATTATTTTTAATGCTGTCATATAACCTATTCTATATCTCTCATATTAAGAATAAATTACCATTTTTGAATAATGTACCAATCTCTTATCCGCATAACGCGCTTGGTAAAGTTATACATAAAGAATAATTCATTCTAACAAAGACATACTGCGTAGAAATAGCTCACTAACTTGTTATCTAGCGGTCACATGCAGGGGCTAATTTATTCATGCCCACCTGTTTAATTACGCGATTATAATAAACTTTTACGACATTTTCGAAATGATATGTTATTAATATGGAAGGCACTATTTTAATAAATTTACCAATTTTAAATGTCACTGGATAATAATTAGTAACGTAAGACATGGGTTTGACTGTTCGTAACTTTAGTAATATGTGTGATAAATGAAATGTAATATTAGATTGTATTAGGATATTTCTAGTCTGAGCATTTAGTATATGTTAGGAATATATCATAAAAGTAAATAATACTGTATTTTGTCTATGGTAGCTCGTTGATCAGTTAGTTATTATTATATATCGGCAGTACGCACCCTCTCTCTCTCTAGGATAGATTGCTCGTCTTTACTCTCAGAAATATATTCATAATTACGAATAAACTAGTCACTAGAACCCCAGAGATAACTTAACAGTATAGAATTAGTGCATTAACAATTTTTAAGGCTTTATAGCTATATAATGAATTCCGTTTTGTTTATGGCATTTTTGTGTATCAAAAAATGATCTTACGTAAAATTATAGTGACAAATATATAAAGTACACTAATATTCCGAAGTAATGGATACAATAAAGAGGATCAAGCAGTAACTTCGAGTGTTTTTAAAATACAGAGTGTATATATAATGATCACAGCGGTTTATATAAATTATTGGAAAGATTTAAAAATAATAGAGATTAGTGCATACATTTACTTTTTTAGCACCTTATAATACTTCTAGATTAATACATTTGGCTAATCATTATTGATATCGGATGAAATAAACAGGAGCAAATCAATACACGTTTATAAATTGTAGGTCTTAATACCGTTATAGGGACGAGGTGCGGGTTATTAGGGTTGCCAAATACAAGTTCATCATTTCCGGGACAATTCTATAATTCGTACGGAATTGTCAATCAAAGAATTCTGAATCTCTTAGGGCCCGTTTCACCGGTTTCTATTAAAAATTTAAATAGTTACTCGACATTTAACGATAACCAACAAATTATTATTGATTATATATTTTTTTCTGTTTCACAATCGACCTTCCTGCGAAATTAACTTATAAATAAATTTAATTGGCATTTATAATTTGACGGAACGTCGCTTTGAAACGTTTCAATACACTATTTAAAAATGTATCCATGTTACATTTTTAAATATTTGTTAAATGGGAGCTATGTTAGTTATGAAGTGGGTAAGTTCTGGTTAAGCTACAGTGAACTTTAGTTGTAACCGGTGAAGCCCCTGTTTCTGTAGATAGCCAATTAGTGATTTCGTAGCAATTTTTATATTTATAAGTAGATATTAAAAGCAAATATATCGCCATAAATTATAATCTAACCAAAAGTTGGTAGTGCAAATGCTCCGGCAACACTAGAGCTGATTGGCTTAATCCGCAAAGACAGTAAGAGACCAGACGGTATGACCTTTATAGCTTGGAGGCTGGGTAAGTCACTGGTGTGGGAAGCTACTTGTGTTAACACCCTGGCAGCATCTCACATCCAGTCGACGGTATCGATGGCGGGAGCAGCGGCAGCAAGCCGATGATGAGCCGATATGAAAGCCTTGAGGCTTTTATCTTTGCTCCTTTTGGAAGTGGAGTGGGAATTCTTAGGGTCCAGATGTTCGTTCTCTCTTCAAATACCTCTCAAAGAGACTTTGGGAGTTATCTGGGGACCCAAGAGCTGGCAGCTACCTCGGTCAAAAGATCAGCTTGGCCATTCAACGGGGTAATGCTGCCAATATTTTGGGAACTTTACCTAGAAACAGTGGCTTAGATGAGGTCTACAATCTTTTGACATAAATAAATCCTTTTTTATTTATTTTTTGCATTAATTAATTTTAGTTTATTAAAATATTATATTTTAACATTAATAACTTTTTTCATCAAAACTCAATAAGTACGGGAAAAAATAACAATACTTTTTGATGAATATAAAATATTTAGTAGGAATATTATAATAGTTTTACTCAAAAATATATCAAAATTTATTTGTATAAATTAAACAAAAATATACATAAATAGGTAAGTTTTGAATCCGTGTGTATATTTACTCTTTCCGCCGTAGAACCCGGGGGCCACAACTAGTACCTGTATTCTGTTAACTTATTAGTGGTCCTATTTTTTTAATATTTCAATACATATTCTGCTTTTTGGGACGTAGACAAAATAAGAATCATGCAACCGTTCTTGAGTTACAGGTCACATTACATATCTAACAAATTTTTATTTTATATATACAGATATTTAAAAAAAGAAATTATATAGTCATCAACTCGAGTGCATACAAAACGTGATTAAAATAAAACTATCAAGATAATATCGCAGGTTCAATAATAATCAATTACGTTATATCACTTTTCAAGATTTTACAATGGTAAGCTCTTGAATGAATGAATGAATCTTCCTTTTCGAAGATAGATAATACCTTCGTTGAAATGTCGAACTGTGGGACATTTCGGAACCTTCACAATGGTTTGGATTACTATCGGGTAAATTGTCTGCTTTTAGATTTTTCAATGTAAGTCATTTGTCATTTTTACATTTTCCTAGAGTCATAAATGGAATTGCAGGAATCGTGAGTTTGTTTAATGTACATAAGCTGCTCCCATTTAATAAATAAGTAAATTGTTTTGTGTATTAATAATAAATTTAATGTAAGAGACTAGATTGCTGGAGATGAAATGATATCGAAGATTTATTCGTTGCGTAAAGCAAGTGATTAATTGATTTTATTGTTCTTTACGCGAGAGTCTGCTAGTTTTTTCATAGATTATAGCTTATGTGTATTTTGTTTTGATGTACTAGATATAATTTTATTTTATATATTATAAACCAATTACAAGATTTACAATTAGCCAATATGCGAAATTATTGAATCCGTTCAAAGTTGGCCAAATAAATTATGTATTAAGATTGTTAACATTATACATATATTACGATAAAGTTTAATCAAAATCTATTTAATTTTAAAAATTTATATAATGTTATATATAAATTTTGTTGAAAATAAACAATCCATACGTCCTCACATTTGTAAACAATATTAGTACAATTAGTAAGTTAGTATATTACTAAGTCTTAGCATTTTCTGGGCATACTTAAAAAAGCAATACCTATGCCAATGTTGCTATAAAAAATAAAGATATTACTTTAATAGACAGTATTTTTTTAACATGAAAAATTTAAAAAATGCATTAAAATATAGGCACGGCCGTAAGATACAACAGCTTAATGAATAAATTATATTCCGCTACAGTAATTTATACTTTTATTCTAAAGACCGCATTTTATTTTTAAGCACAATAAAATTCGTTACACGATAAACCTTGAAGATAGGTGCGTTAAATCAATTTGACCAATAACAATAATACTTAAACGAGACCATGACAATAAATGCTTTAAATTAGGCCCCAGAGGTCTCATTAGGAAATGGTTAACTTAAGGGATTGTGCTTTAAGTACTTAAGCGGATCGTTTGACCTGTATTTAATTGGATGTTTGGGTAAGGGCTACAAGGTTAATTAATTGTATTGAAAATACAAAATACAACATTATATTTACATAGGACAAAGCCTTAAATAAACGTTTACAATTCAAAGTTTACAAATTATGATTAAATAAATCATGTCACGTGGAATTAATTAGCATTCTTTTTTTAATTAGAATACATTCGTGAGATTTTTATATGCAATTAAAGAAAAGTATCAGCCTGTAAATGTCCTACAGCTGGGCAAAAGTCTCCTCTCCTATTAAGTACATCTTAAGAGTGTTAGATCTTGCTGTCACCACCATGATGTTCCACTGCGGGTTGGCGGATATACATGTGTCAGAATTTCATCCAGCACACGCAGGTATCCTCTCGATTTTTTACTTCATCGCTAAGATACTAACTAGAGATGAAATTGTGCAAGCCGGGGTTTGAACCGACGATCGATTGTTTAAGATCAATGTGTGCCATTAGGCCATATCGACTCAAAATATATAAAATGAATAACGATATTTTGACATTGAAAAATAAGGAACTAAATTACCTTTCTTTATTATTTTAATATATCAAATTAATACAAATAGCAGTCAATACCTAGATAAAAAAACACACTGAGAAAAACATTCAATCTAATAATAAAGAAAGTCCTCTTTTTTTTGAATTCGGATAATGAAACGAGGACATTTTGTTTAATACCCGACTTCTATAAATAAGGGTTAGGAATGAGCAATAGTTGGTCTTTTGCATCTATAAATTCATAATTCAAAGTACTTCTCGTTTTAAAACTGTCATTGCAGCTTTGACTTAAGTATCTACACATTTCATAAAGGTTAAAATACGGTATTCCTAAACTCTATAATACACTACAGAAGTTAAATTACAAGCAATTTAAGCTACTGAATGTCAATATCTCTGAACGCTTGTTTAGTATTAACCAAACCAGTTATTATCTTATTCACGAAGGAATTGAAACATAGTACAGAATGTATATAACATAACAATTTATGTAAATCTTAAAACTACTTTTACTTGCAAAAATATTAATAATGTAAGAAATAAACAGTAGGTAAACTACATTTTTTTATCATTTTTTAAATTACTCTTTAAAATAGTTGTTAAAATTTGTTTAAAAATCTGTTTTGAAGTTGCGAAATCGGAATATTGATTTAAAAATTGACCTACTTTTTATTAGATACTTTTAGCTGACTTCAAAAAAGGGAGTTTATAGTGGGGCTAACTGGTCTTTTTATGTATACCTATTATGTGATATAACTGAAGTTACACCTCAAGATAAAATAATAAGAACGTAATTTGACTTTAGCAATATCATATACAAGATCTAATAGAAAATACTCAAGCTAAGGAATTGTAGAATTATCACAGTTAATAACTAACAGTTAACTTTTCAACAGAAGCGGTTAGTTCAAGTTGTTTATATCTACACTAATATTATGTATTTGATCGTTTGTTTGTTTGCATTGAATATGCTCCAAAATTACTGGATCTATTACATAAATTCTTTCACCATTAGAATCCTAAATCATACCTGATAAACATAGGATGTAGACATTTATGATTTATTTTTGTTAAATACCTACCCGTGCGAAACCTGGGCGGATCGCTAGTTTTTAAGTAAAAAGGATCACTGCATTTAATTATATAAATGTCCTTAGATGCAATTCAATTATTATTAAGCGAAGAATTGCGAAGTTCGAGTCTGTTT
Organism: Hypolimnas misippus; assembly: GCA_037950945.1. NCBI lineage: Eukaryota > Metazoa > Arthropoda > Insecta > Lepidoptera > Nymphalidae > Hypolimnas > Hypolimnas misippus. Next base: position 8,163,785 of record JBBEEQ010000011.1, on the reverse strand, counting down.
CTCAGCAGGAAAGACGACGTAGCACGAAAGTGCTGACGTTCTTATTGAATAAAGTAATCTTTTTAACTACAATGTTTCACAGATTCCGTATCTTCAATCTTTATGTTGATTATTAAAAAATGTTTTTTGGTATGTATTATCGGAAGGATTACACGATAATTTAAAGAATTAAGGATAACAATAAGTAATAATTATTACGTAGTAATAATATGAAAAAAGAAATGAGTGAGCCAAAATCCACTAAGGATAGAACATGCTGATTTCAAGCGATGATCGTGCGTTGAATCACCGGCTAGCTCAGCTGAGTTTATAAGAAGTAATTTTTTTTTAATTCGTGCTCGGCGCTTAATGAAATCATGATGAAACCTGCATTTGCGAACAGAAATTCTGACACATGTATATCCGCTAACCGTCAAAAGAGCTGCGTGGTGGATTAAACTCTCAACCTTCTCCTTAAGAGGGCCCAGCTTTGCCCAGCAGTGAATAAGATACTCATAATAATGAAGTTAAATGTTTCATATTAATTTCAAATTTTTAATACATGCTTTAGAATAGACAGAGGTTAATTTGTGTATATTATCTGTAAAATAAACCTCATTTTTTTATTTAAGAATTAACTAAATTGACTGAAGTAGTTCGTTGGGATTGGTAGAGATTGAGTAAGACTGAGAGACGACAGTACAAAGTCATGTCTTGTCCCTTTTAAACTACATCGAGGTTATATCGTGTTTAGGTATTGATAGTGTTTTCAGTTATAGAATCAATGATCTATGAGCGTTTGTTCATTATTGCGTTCCAAAGAAGTCACCAGAATGCTAAAATTATATATAAAACTTGTGTTTAACTTCCAATGGATATATTGAAAAGTTCTTTCTGCTCTTTATTAGATAGATAGGTTTTTATTTATTTAATCTTGAATGCGTACAAATCTAGTAGTAGTATGAAAAAAGCTTTAGAAAGGCCTGATTATATTAAATTAATTATGATTACAATAATTATGATTAATTTAATATATCTATTTACGTAAAAATGATATGTAGATACTGCATAATTTACAGACATATATAACTATGTATAATTAATATTTTAAATAGTTTATAATATATGGCTAAATGATTAAATATAAATTGTAGATTAATATATCTGAAACACAAAAACGAATATAGTTAAGAGATAAATAGTATTTGTATAAATGACACTTAACCTGGTTTAATGGTAAAAGTAAATGTTTTTGTTTGAGAATCTCAAACGGGAATTTCATTAATTAAAAATTCCCTCAATAAATGTTGGACATTTGTTCCAGACATATTTTATTAAATCACGTATTTTATTCGAACCCAGATAGCTATGGTACTATTGATACCACTTGATTGAACTATGGTATGATAATTTTAATGCCTTAAATACTGCTATTCAATCATTTTTTTTATTTCATTAATTATCATTTTCTTTTAATTTTCAGAATGTTTAATGTTATCATGTTAAATTCAAAATGTGTCGGTGATACTAAACTCGGAATTGAAATTATTAAATTAAAACGAAAGTTATATCACGCATGTTCTATAATATAAACAAATATACTTTTGTAAACTTTCAGAAACTGTCTATAATAAAATAATATTTTATTAATTCAATTCTATGATTTATGGCTTATAGTTGCGTCAATTATGCGTATGTATATTATTTCGCCAATGTCACGTGGTGTTGGAAAACAAGATAGTTCAAAGGGGCCCAGAATCCAACCCTAATTAAATTTGGAAGATTATATTTTATAACTATAAAAATGTTACGTTAATACTTTTTGACGTGAAAAATCCATTTCCAGCGTTAATAAGTTCGTTAATTTGCTTGTTGTCCTATAGGTACTCTCGACTGTCATACTCAGTCGCTAGCCGGTTGCTAGGCAACGTCGTCCAGAGTGGTCAGCAATCTGATTGACAAAGGCCATTGCCTTTAACATATTTATAGTTATATAATATTTAATATAACATAATTTGGTTTAACCAGTAACATTACTAATATCACTATTGTTACCAAATAACTCAGAATATATTCAATCCGATTCTTTGTTTTGTAGCTTCTCAGAATATATTATGTGGTCAACATTTTTGACCGTCGAACAGGCTGTCACAATTTGAGAGCTGTCAACTAGTACGGTGAATTGATAGCGATGTTATGGAAATAATTCATTTTAGGGTCGATGGTAGAACTAAAAGACATTAAACCGAAGTATTAAAATTTACATAGTAATGTACATATCGTCACTTAAATATATTATAAACTAACTGTCTCTTACGGTTTTACTCGCGTTAATGGTTACTGCTTCGCTCCTATCATTCGTAGCATGATGTTATATAGCCTATAGCCTTCCTCAATAAATAAACTATCTAAAACAAAAGAATTTTTCAATTCAAACCAGTAGTTCCTGTCAGTAGCGCGTTCAAACAAACAAACTCAGCTTTCTAATATTAGGATAAATCTATATTAATATAATAGAGAGGAATGATTTGTATTTGTATGTGTCTTTGCAACAAATAAGCTTTAAAACTATTGGACCGTATACGATACATTTTTTTCGGGAATGATATTTACATCCTTTGAAATGGCATAGGTTACTTTAATCTCGAAAAAGTGGATGGTCCCTGTGGGAATGCGTTGAATCTATGAACCACGCGGATGAAGACGCGAGTAGAATGCTAGTCAATAATAATTTTAACTTTAATTAGACGTAAGTAAATAATATACCTACCATTTAAATATGTTACATTATTTATTGATTCGTAATGGTGTTCTTGTAAAATTATGCAGTTTTTCGTTTTCCAATTATTTTGACTTATGTTGTGTTTGAATTTAAGCGACGATGTATCTTTATAAATTGACGCTGATATGCAATTCTGGGTCACGCCACATGGACGTCCTTTTGAGAAAATGGCGTCTAAAGACGTCAAACCCATTCTTAACACATATGTTTGAAGAATTATATAGGCATCTTTTCTATAATTTTTTTAAAAATGAATTAAGGAATTAAAAGAAGATTGATATATTTAATATATTATATTAAATATATCAATAAATAATAATCAGTATAAATTGGAAAATATGGAACGCACTCGATTTTCGAAACAATTAATTAGGAACTTTTTTCCGTACTTTTTTAGTTTATATGACCTTAAATTTGTTTAAATAATGTTAAATAGGTGATGCAGTATCGAAATACATCAATATCTTAGAATTTGACTTTTTGTGGGTTGACACATTATTGCTTATCAGCATCCAAATATACCTGAAACAAAAACTTTTTACAAACATGCGTGGACGGAGGAGTATGAAGTTTCGTTTCGTTAAGCCACACGGACTTCATTTTGAGAAAATGACGCCTAAAGATGACAAACCTATTCTTAATAAATTTGTTTCAAGAAGTATATACATTCAACCCTCCTACAACGCGGTGAGTGCGTACCGCGTTATATGGAAACCGCGCTATAAGAAACTCAGAATTAGTACAAATCACATCATTCATACCGCGTTATATGGAGACCAATAAATTCCAAATACAAGATAAATTAAAAATTATTTTTATTGAATGAAGAGTTTGTATAAGGAAATGATACAAAAAGTAAACTAAATACTGTTTTCCAAAAATCAAGAAAGACTTTTGAAGGCAAAATGTCTTCCTCACTCTCTCAAAACCTCTCTATAGGTAACTAAGCAATTTCTTAACTCTCTTATAAACTTAAAAACTTTCTCTTTTAAAATGTAGTTCTAATTCATAAGCCAACTTTAGCCCTTATTCACATCTTGAAAATCGAGACTTGGCACCCATTCGTTTTCCTTATTTTTATTTACGTTGCATTTGAGGTGGGTGCATCAATGTATTCCATCAGTTCTTCTTCATCTAAAGTTTCTTCTCCGAATACTAGTATAAACAAATTAAGCAGCAAAACGCTGAGCGAACGGACGGTGCATTATGTTTTTTGAAAGACTTGGTCGCTGTTGAACGGAAACCGCGTTATAGGAGGGCTCTCGCAATTTCAGCACCGCGTTATATGGAAACCGCGTCCTGAGTGTACCGCGTTATAGGAGGGTTGACTGTATACCTCTTTTCTATTTTAATAAAAGTTATAATTAATGGAACGTAGATTGGTATAATAAAAAGTTTTATCTAATAATAAGTTTTTCAAAAACATGAGGTTATTACATAATGCAAAATTTTGTACACATTTCAATATTCCAAACATTAAATCAAGAAACATTTTTCCGTGCTTATACAATTTAGACAAATTAAAAAAAAATGAATAAAGTTTACACACACAGTTAAGACACACACATTATCAGAATACATAAATATCTCCGAAATTTGGTTTTGTGGATTGACACATTATTGCTTATCAGCATCCATATATTGTTTTGCTTATTATAAAGTTTATTTATTGTTGTTTGTCTGTCGTCAAATTGAGATTAGACTATTTGTGGTTAATCATGAAATCGAACCATTTGTAAATATATTCAAAGGTTTAATAACGTTTTATAAATTATCGTAAAAGCCTAGGAATAAAATATTTAAAATTTGCTTCATAAAATCGTAATTAATATTATAAATGGGAATAAAAGTTTGGTTATTACGTTTTAACGTTAGGTGCGCATAACAAAACTCAACTAAAAATTACTGACTGACAAGGTACAGCCTAAACAGAAGTAGGATCGTTATTTTTTTCTCAGAGGGCTTCTAATTAAAACATGCTACGTTCAGACAAATTATGATACGTTTTGTTAATGACAGTTACACAATTAAAGCTCTTTATAATATCAGTGTATAAAGTAGGTGAACATAAATGATTGTAGAAAATTTATCCTCAAAGGAATGAAAATTTATACGAAATTAGACCGTGTGCCCATAATTACTCATCATTTCATTTACAAAACAGAAAAACCTAATTATTTACGATTCATTTTTAACTATACAAATCATGTCCGCGCGAAATGGTTGCGAGAATGCTAGCAGCATTTCCCCTTTAAATCGCAATACCCATTCTCTGTGTCAGTTTTTTGGTTATCGGTGGCGAAAATAAGACGAGAATTATTAATTAATGGCCTTAAAAAAAAATACACGACTGCATATAAAGACTATCTGCAGTCATCAATATCGGTTCTGTCTAAAAGCCTATAAGAAAGAATCGTTACTAACCAACGTTAAATCTAAATCTAACCTAAAAAGTAATACTGATTGAAAATTCGATATGAGAAACCTAAAAATGATTTTTAAATTCATATTCAACACTACCACACGTGACATAGTTTATCGATTTTCATTCATTTTATTTTTCCATTATGGTGTCCAAAATCACCGAATATTTATGCTTTCTATGACATTCGCGCCATCACGTTAAATCAAACAACGTATCATTTATCAAAATCAACCTACTCGTTAACCTAAACAATGTCACAAAGGTACAAACATAATAGAATAACAAACAAAATACATTGCTTTCTTTTGCGTCGCGCAGTTAAGGCCGGCAACGCTCGCCACATAACCCGATCTCCCCCCCAGGAATCGGGTATCTTTTCGAAGATTTCCCCTGCGAAAACAAAAAAAAAAAAAAGGCCGGCAACGCACCCGCAACGCCCCTGGTGTAGCAGATGTCCGGGCGATAGTAACCACTTAACATCAGGTAACATTTTACACCATCCTCATACCCCTGCATATCTTAAGGAACGCTTTAGCTATCTAGGATCTGACCTTAACTTGCGCTCCAGTCAGGACAATAAGCTAATAACACCTTATAGCCGAACACATGCTTACAGTGATTCTTTCACTGTGAGTACAATTAGACTATGGAACGCCCTGCCAACCGATATTCGTCATTCAAATTCTCTAAACATATTTAAAAATCGTCTAAAAAGCTATTATCTATCCTTATTTCTGTAGTATATGTATGTATATTGTATATATTATGTGTATGTATATGTGTGTATATTAATATATATTAAAAGTAGTTTATATACACGTAGGTGTTATTTAAGTATGTTATTGTGTATTATATGATTTAAATATCAATAGTATGCCTTCCCGTTCTCATACTTAATCCATATTGTTAAAGGTTGTCTGTGAGAGATCGCTGAAAGCGATAAGACCGCCTTTTGCTCACTGTCTTCTTGTCTTAGGTTAAGTCTGTATTGATACTAACTATGTATGTACATGGTGTATGCAATAAAGTATAATAAATAAATAAATAAATCAGGTAATACTATTTGCTCGTTTGCCCCCCTTTTTATAATAAAAAAAGTCGGGTAAAAATAGTAAGTAAGTGTGTATTATTTAATTAATTATTAAATTCTTGATGTTCATTTCATGTAAAAAATCAATGTAACGGGCACTATTATCAGTTTTTTTTAACTTGATCTAAAGTAGTCGCTATCAAGTTGATGTCTTTATAATTACCATGCAAAGTGAGTCTCATACTATCTAGATCTAAAATATAACTGCTTATATGCATATAACCGGTTGAATGTACGCGAATGCTCTATATAAGGAAAGATATTGCTTCAAGAATGTAATAGTAATCCTGCAAGTTGCCACTATACAATAATAACACAACAATTCTAGGTTGTCTTTCATTAAAAATCATATACCAGTATAATATATACAAAAAAAAAAACAAATTTAACTATTTCTTCTTCTTCTTAAGGTTCCACTCCTATCGGAGGTTGGACAACATCATGGCTATTTTCACTTTCGAAGCCGCTGCTCGAAACAGTGTGGTGGTACTGCGGCCAAACCAGTCCCGCAGATTTTTCAGCCAAGAATGGCGCCTCCGCCCAACTCCACGTTTACCGGCGAACTATTAACAAATAACTAGTATACATATGTATATAGTTTAACTATTTACTAATATAGTATTTAAATTATATATAGATATTTTTATATCTATAGATACGTTCATACTATTTGAAGTTAAAAATCAAACATTCACAAGTTTTATGACTAGATTTTTAACTTGTATCAAGGCAATGGTTATATGCGGGCATATCGTCGTTGCCTAGCTACCAAAATGTCTTCTAAAAGTGAAAGATATCTGGTGCCATTATTCATACGTTAATAACCAATGATATTTAATAACCATAGATTTGCTACGTTTTTTAATATTTGACGTTAAAAATCTGTGCAATTTCTAATTTTAACAATCTGTTTAGTCTGTGTCTGTTAATTGACTTGTTGACCCTAAGACACTTTCGCCTGTCATTCTCAGTCGGTAGGTAGTTGCTAGGTAACGTCGTTCTTTTTTCTTATATATATAAGAAATATAGTTCTTCCCCCTAAAAATCAACGCCCAGTTTCTCTTAACATTGGTTTTCTTTCCATTCATTAAATATTAAGTTAAATTTATCATACGTAATAAGATAAAATTATTATATTATATAGTAGTATGTAGTTAAACGCTGTATTTAATTCATGTGATTTCATGGTATTTTTGTATTGTTGTAGATTTGTAGCATTTTTTTCACATAATTTGGACTTCAAAATTTTTGAACTGTTTGGACTTCTTTGTGTCTTCTCCAACATACGTAACGTTGGCAAAATATTTTGCGCATAATTGGCGCGGGTGCACGCCATACTATAAGAAAAAAAAAAGAAATATAACATATTAATATTCAGAAAAGTTGTCGTATATCCATAATAATATATAATTACGAAATTAACACATTTTCCCGCTTAAACCGCTAAACCGATTTTATTGAATGACATACTCACAGGCTATTTTATGTCGTGCAAATAAACGTAAAGAGACGTAAACAGACGAAGTCGCGTGTACTAACCATGAATATTTGCATTAATATTTCTTATAAGAACAAATAAATTGCTATACTTGTATATAAAACCCTTGTAGTACTTATATTTAGTGTTGATTAACAAAGAACAGAAAACTGGAATTAGAAACGAGTGGTCGTAAAAATATCAAGATAGCTTGGAAGCAATGCTGTATTTGTGTAATTATTTTGATAGTAATTTATTACTTTTGTACATACATTTTATATCAATGATTTTGTTTTATAATTTCTGGTGTAAATAAAGTATATTTCATTCATTCATTCATTCAAGTTTGTAAGGATAGATAGATGTTTGTAATTCTTTCACGCAAAAACTAACGAATAGATGAACTAATGAAACTTTACGCCAGTAAATTCAAGCAAAGTGGCAAGCGGAAGTTAGTTAATAATATTTTTTTGCATAATATTTTATTTTTTTACAGCTAGCTGTACGTTAATATAATATTATTATTATAAAATATTTGTGTGAGAAAGTAATACACATACATAGACATACGGGTGGTATGGTATTGATGGATTGAGTGTACAATTTAAATAGGCCAATCGGAGGCCGTTTTAATAATAGTTTCTTTAAAGTGTTATTTCGTACTTGTTGTATTTTTTTTTTCTATAAAAAATTGTACTGTATATCATTAGTGGTAAAATAAAAAAAAATGTTTATACAGGGTGTCAACTGGGCATGTGTTGAATGTTTTACCAGCGTTACCAGAATCGATATTTAAATGTAAAAAAACTGCATTTTTACTTTTTTACTTTTTATACACTTTATCATAAAAGATGCCTATACTAAATGAGCATATAAGATTCAACGTTTTCAATTTATTAAAAAAAAATCCTTATATTAAAATTTTTTAAATGCCCTATATACGCCCAGTTGACTTTCCATATACCTATATACATTTATATAACGATATTAATAACCTTAGGACATAAATATAGATATGTTATAAGCTTCGACACTTAGGGTACACCGAGCCGAGCACTGTGATGAATTTGGAAACATATTTTAACGCCCAATAGCATGATCCTAGCATATTTGGACGCTGATAAGCAATACTGTGTCAAGCCACACGGACTTCATTTTGAGAAAATGGCGTTTAAAGATGTCAAGTCTATTCTTAACAAATTTGTTTGATGACGCTTATATAAATCTTCTCTTTTTTATTTTGATAAAATGTAAAATAAATTAAAAGCAGATTGACATATTTAATGTATTATTTAATAAAAAGTTTTCCAAATATTTGAGATTATTGTATAAATTTAAAAATATGGAACGCACTTGAAATTCGAAACAGTAAACTAAGATACTTTATCAGTACTTATTTAGTTTATACGATTAATTTTTTTTTGAATAATGTTAAACATGTAGCGAATTATTAGAATACATCAATATCTCAAATTCTCAAATTTGACTTTTGGTGGGTTGACACATTATTGCTTATCAGCATTCAATTATAAAATATTCCTGTCTTTATATTTTTTATAACATTTGACATTTAACTTAAATGCTCCAACTATTCTGGCGTAAATACTCGAGGCTCAGATGTCATAAGTCGAAATCAACTTCTGCGTTGCATAACATCTGTAGCATCCACGCTATTGCGGATGTATTATATGAATGAGAGCCGAGAAGGTTAGAACACGTCTCAAACGATCGCGAGTTCGAACCTCGGCTAGCACCGCTGAGTTGAATACTCAGTGCTAAATTTATGTTTAAATCCAATCGTATTCGGCGGTGAAGGAATAATCGTGAGGAAACCTACATGTGCCGAGAGAATTCTGACGCGTTTAATGTATATTGTATATCCACTAAGCCGCAGTGAAATAGCGTGGTGGAATAAGTTCTAAACCTTCTCCTTAATAAGAGAGACCGCCGTTGCCCAGCAGTAGGACATTTACAGGCTGTTACTTTAGGCTTTTACTTTATGAACGAAATATAAATTTATTTCGTTATAATTATTCTATTTAAAAATAAAACCAATTACTAAGCATACGTCAATACTCTATAATATTAGTATAGAAGAAACATTATTTCTTAATTTGCATCAAACACTGTCTAATATTAAAATTTAAAGGTCCTCCTCGTGCGTTGTGCGTATTTGTGTGCGTGATTGTGTATGTGTGTTGCACGTACATGACGTATAATTATCGCTACCCTCATCGTCCACATCGATGACTGTTTTGATACATGAATAACTGCAATTTTCTATTCATTTTCCTTTTATACATAAGTTACTGCTGCAATTTATATAATTATGTATATAGCTACAGTAAGTTAACTAAAATATTGTAGAAATAATTTAGTGTTCAGTGATAATATAAACGTTATCTATACTAATATTATAAAGAGGTATATATCCGAGAGTACTGATCTGATTTGAAAAATTATTGAGGAAGGTTATAGGCTATATTCCATCGCGATACGACTCCTAGAAACGAAATAGTAATCATAAACGCGACAGAAACTGCGAGAGGCAGCCACTATATATAGGTCTACGTAAAAGACAATAAAAAGGTAGGTTAAATGCAACCATTACTGACAGACTGATCAATCAACACACAGTTTACACCACTAAACAGATTGAGCTGATTGGAAGGCAAATACTTTTTATGATGCAGGCATCCGCTAAGAAAAGATTTTTCAAATTTTACACCATAAGTAGATAAAACGGATCTCCGAAGATTGTTTAGAGAAATCAAACTCAGTATGTGCGAAACCGCACGTTAAATGCCAACAGTGGATAGTTGACAATTTAATATTTTAATGTGTCATAATAATTTCGAACAATTTAAATAATACATTACACAACGTCCGAATAATAATTGCTCATTCATTCCTCACTCATTTTACAATCATGAAATATGTTATACAAATGGTCGAATTAATTTAGTTCAATGTTTTCCTTCTGTCTCGACTGTTTAAATCTTTAGGCTTTCAATAAGCTTCTTTCAAATAAACGTTTGTGGGACATGTGATAAAATAAATTCTACTTCGAGTGTAAAGCAACAGGCGGCCCCGGTTCAGTGTAGAGACGTCGCCCGGCTCGGGCGCCCGGTCTTATAAGCCGTACTTTGTTAAATAGTGAAAAAAAAAATATTTACACAACCACTCATATCGTTAACGAATATATTAGTTACGTTTGCTTTTATAAAATTGTGTTAACAATTTTCCGTGGGAGTAGCATCCGTAAGTAACCTCTTTTATCTTCTCAACAAATATTACACTGTTGCGTAAATATTTAAATTTTTTGGCGGTTTATTTTTTTGTTTCGTAAACAACCTTTATAATTTCATAATACGAAATTGTAAACGGTTACAGCGTATGTGCGAAAATTGTTTGATGTTTTTATTTTATTATTTTGTTAATAGTAAGATTCTAATTTAAAAGGAGATCTCGGCATTGGATGTATTGGCTCAGTTAAATATACTTGAGAATTTTAGCGAATTATGTAAACTGAAAAAACGTGATCTCTCCTTATCTACATACATAATAAACAGTATCTGGTCCGGCTCTATATTCTATCAATATTTGTATTGGATTGTTATTACTACGGAAATCTAAAACACATTTTTGATAATATTTTCTGCTTATTTAATGTGCGCGAATAAATTAAAAGTGAACATGAAAGAAGGCATAATTTTTCCACTTAAAATTGGTAATTTGGACATTGTTATTGTTAAGAGACATTAATAAAAAACTAAGCTATAACATTATTTAACTACGTTGAAAGTAATAATTGTGCTTGGCATAATACGACAAGTGATATGAAATGCTAGCTATACCGCTAGCTTCCCTTAAGGATATAAAATATGAATACTTCATATTTTATTTCCTCGACAATAGTCACAATATGAAACAATTCAAATATTGAATCATTATTTTTTCGTCGGTGTGTCTTAACAATGTAAACATTCGATGCGAACAGTAGACGGACTGTTTCAAGTACCGTGAAACATTCATATTATTGTCCTATCACTTAGCAAGAATTTTTTTCATTGTTTTACTAATAAAACTTTTTAAAAGAATTTCGTCACGAAATAAAATAAAAGTTATGAACAAACAACTTAAAAAATTTTCCTTCAACTTTTTAATAGGCTTTGCAAAAGTTCTGTAGCTCTTTGTACTTGACATTTATAGAGTGTTTTATGTTATTAATTATAAGTTTGTGTTTACAGTCTCTTTTATTTATGGCTAATTATAAAAATAGGGCTTTTATTTCTGGTACAGAAAATATGTTATATAGTTCATAATATAAACATTCATACCCTAATTTCATGAATGTTGGGCATATGAATGGCCTTTTTGCTTGTAAATGAGCAAAGAAGAATATTCAAATTGTCTTTGTATTTTCGTTTATAAGAATTTTTCTCAACATGAATATTTTCACATAATATTTATCTAAAACACGACCCCGTAACAGTTGAATGATGTGTAGAAAATTGGGGTGAAGGTAAATCCTTGAACAGTAGTTATTACTATAATAAAAGAATATTGGTGATTCCTAATTATAATGAGGTGTATTAATATCTAATTTAAAAACATAAATAAAACCTCGTATACGTATACAATTCATACTTGACTGGGTTTTATTATGTGCTGTTCAAGCGACATTAGAAATACACATTTTGTGAAAATTTCAACTCTCTGTGAAATACAACTCGCTGACAGACGGATAGACGGACAGCGAAGGCTTAGTAATAAGGTCCCGTTATCACCCTTTATGTAAGGAACCCTTAAACAGCCAGCTAATTTTTGCAATCCTACCGGTTGGTAGGATTGCGTAGAAACCGATATTTAGGGAGACGTGTGTAAAAATACACCGATTTTAATTGCTCGTAAAAATCAACAATAGCCTTAATAAAATTTTAATATTGTGTATAAATCTTTCATTTCCGTTCACAATATTCGTAATTAATTACCATTTCCACTTAATTTGAAATTGTCATCGTAAGTATTTTAGTATGAAATTCAATATTAAAATTAGTGGTCTATTACGGTATCGCTTTATTTATTTCTTAGGCGATTATTATATTTGTAAGTTTTACTCTCGTAACTAATATAAAACAACTCTGTATCCTGGTAACGGATACGTCGTAATGTAGTTACGAAACTTATATATGTCAAAAATAAGACACTAACAATAATGTCTCTAAGGTGTGAAGCAATGACAATTAATTTTTGTAAATCTTTATGAAAGTCTGAGAGAAAAATTTATAAGTGTAATTTTCGTCTATTCGGAGTATTTTTCTAACGTTGGTAATGGAATCCATTATAAGCGAATCTAATTCGCATATGACCAGTTTTTACCAGTTTTATTATTCCAATCTGGATATGATCGCTTACTGATTTTTACACAAAGCGATAGCCATCTGACCTTCATAATACTTGAGGGCAAGCGAGTGATCATTTAGAGTAGAATAGTTTTCCTATCAAGAGGAAAGATCATTATTACTTTGATTGTGATAGACGGAACTGACAAATTAATTTGCTAAACTAGACACATCGAAAATACCTACAATACACATGCTTAAATAAAAAAAAACTATATTAAAATTGATATATGTAAATTGCATGTCTTAATTAGTTTTATCAACGATTTAAACAATATCCAGCGATCATGATCACGGCGAGACTAGCCGATGGTTAAAATTAAATTATATTTATGATATAAATCACTTTAAAATATTTGTATTTTAGTATGTAGTAGTCGCGAAAATCGAAGATAGTAGCACCCAAACCTATTTCCAGACGAAATCGAACTAAGGATGTTTTCGATGTTTTAAGGTACCGTCAATACTATTCCAACTAAGTGTAAACAATCAAGTTGACAATTTTCTGATTTTTTCTTATTATTGCTACATATTATTAAGAAAAAAAAATGTAATCAAATGGTATTTTATAACTGTAGATATACCTTTAATACTATTGGACGTTAAAACCCATCTAACTTTGACGAGCTCTTTACTTCAATATAAAACAAAATATACTTTATTCAATTAGGCTATTATAAATACTTGTGAAACGTCGAATTTAAGTCAATCCACTTGTTTGAAATGAAACTATCATCTTTAATATTCAGTCACTTAGACAACGTCAACCAAAGTGGTCGGTATTTTGGGTGTCAAAATCCATGAGGTTAAGTCATATCTATTGTTATATAATATTATATTTTAGCTTGTAAGTTTTAGTAATTTCCGTAAAACTTCGTATTTTTGTTGATAACAAATCGATTTAAGTAGATGTCGAAATGGTTAAAAACATTTCAAATTTTTTAAACTGATAGAACGATCCAAGATAATATAGTAAGTAGTTTTAACAATCAAACATTCAATTAACTTACGAGTGGCAAGCATATATTTTTCTCTTAACATTATACTGTTCAGTAAATAAATAATTACGGGGAAACTATTTCGAGCGACTAAGTAGAGCGAAAGAATATACAATATTCATGTCCAAGCTGCGCAGAGTTGCCTGCAAACACTTATTAGCATAACATACAAATGAATTGAAAAGCTCTTTTAAAAATCATCTTCTAGTTTCAACTTGAAAAGAACACATCAAAATTAATCGGGTCGAATAATGAAATGAATTATTATTTACTTATTCTTGAATTATTATAAAATGTTGAATATGTTTTAGATGTCCGTAATTAAGGCTTTACCATATATTTACATTATTTTTTAATTTTCCGTGAGACTTCTCAAACATTTTCTTTCATACGAACCTTGTTCTGACAATTATAAACACAACAGAAAAATAGTTAGCTAAGTAGGTGCAGTGCAGTGATGCAAGAAAATACATTTGGGAGATTGATTTTTATTTACATGATACTTAATCTGTATTAAGCATCGTGTTTTAACTGAATATTGAATCCATTAACCAAAGATTGAATTGAATAGCCACTTGTGAGTTTTACTCTCATAATTGTCATAAACAACTCTGTAACTTGGAACGGTTACCAACGTAACCTTACGAAATCTGTTGCTGTAAAGAATAAAGGTACTAACGGTAAATTCAATTAAATTTTCTAAATGCTTAGGAAATCTGCGAGCAAAACTTCTAAGTATGATAATCCCCAAAAAATCAGAATTAAACTGTCAGAATGTAGTATTTTTTATAGCGATAGGTTATCGTAATTTCACTGCTGACTTTTAAGATATCAAAATTAAGAAGATTGCGATTGTATTTGAAAGTTAAGCAGGAGATAATAAAAACTTATTAAGGAAATAAAAGACATATTAAAAGCCCCAATATTTAATAAAATTCGATATCATTAAATTAAGGATTACGAGGTTATTTCAGACGGACGCCTTTTTGATAGCCAATCACAAAGTTTAAGAAAAGTTTTTGTATTAGACCCGGAAATACTTAATTGAATTAATGGGAAATAAATTTATGATTAGCATTTTCGATTTAATACTGCTCGGTTTATTGCTTGATTATCCGACTTTAAAAATAGATATAGTTCATTTTGGCTAAAAGTGTTTTCAATAGACTTAAAATAATTAAAGCTTTTGAAAAGCGAAGAAGCGTCTCAATTGGTCGTGTATTTTGTAAAAAATGTTTTTTAATATAGAAGGCTATCATTTATTAACCGAAATGGGATATTTTTTATTTTAAAGTCTGCACTTTTAGATTGGTCCCATAAAATTTTCATTAAAATAGTTCAATAGTTTGGTTCGTCGAAGTAAGCGAAATTACAAAATTTTGTTTCCTCGCCTTTTAAACTATCAAAATTTGGCATTTTTGATAGTTACTATAGTTTTGTTTTTATAGTTTCGTTGGTATAGTTTTCGATAGTTTCCCCCCCCCCACCACCCTCCTCCCCTTACACCTCAAAATTTTAAATTTTAGGCTATTTCAGTAAAACTATCCTCTATCCTAATTGTTGTTTTCTGATTTTTGTATAAAAACGCTTTATTTAACAGCCAGAAATCAACGTCAATTCAATTCAACATAATTAGCTCGGTGGACGCAGACACTTCAGTGACACCACACATAAAGAAAGATGTTAGAAACAACATGTGATTATTTGAAAAAGTTAAATTAATATCTTAAGCGTAAATAATGTCTCTTCTCTGGTGAATTTACATAGGAGAGTGATCGTAATTAAGTTTGATTCATACTCGTATTCAATGAGAATCACTAGAGCTGGAAAATGGATCTCGTCAACGGCCAATGGCAGTTAGTGATTAATGCGATTATAGTGGAAAGTATACAGTATTTGTTTTTTCCTGTGTCTCTGTGTGTTTAATAAATAAAAAAAACGTATCACATTTAAGCAGCCCTATTACGATCTCATGTTCCTGTGTCGGGGGTAAGGACACACAACACAAACACCATTTAAATGGTATTTTTCTATCGCTTAAGAACAGCACCTTTTCTCCGAATGAAAGGT
This sequence comes from Hypolimnas misippus, assembly GCA_037950945.1. Classification (NCBI taxonomy): domain Eukaryota; kingdom Metazoa; phylum Arthropoda; class Insecta; order Lepidoptera; family Nymphalidae; genus Hypolimnas; species Hypolimnas misippus. Next base: position 8,147,559 of record JBBEEQ010000011.1, on the reverse strand, counting down.
ATCCTATGTTGTATTCTGTCCCTTTGACGGTTTTTGTAAAATTTCATGATGTAAATAGTTGAGATATGAAAGCGTGATAAATAAATACGAATAGCCGAACGATCGAAAGGACGACGACGCACGGATGGACGGTCGTACGATCGAAAGAATGAGCAGTCAATGATTGACGTCAGAATAATGTTCAACTGTTTATGTGTAGCGTCCCTGATTGGTGGATTTTAAAATAATATTAAGGCTTTTAGTTTTGCCATATGAATACAAATTATTTCTTCATTTCAAGTAGGATGGAGAAACTATGAGGAAGATTGTTGGTCGGTTGCTGTCGAAAATTCTTCTTCGAGTAAATTATGACGATTATAAAAATAGTAGATGTTTCTTGGTTAGTATTAATTTAACTCTTTTCAATACTTACACTAGGCACAATTATGTTAAATGACCCCCTCCAACCAGAAGGATGATGGGAATAGGATGTAACTAAATGAATGAGAGACGAGGTTAGGCTTCCAGCTCTCTCACTCACCGCACGTAACGCTATAAAAGCTACTTCAGCCTGACGTTCTGTAAGAGGAATGTATTTCCCTGGTCGAGTAATGTACACTAACTTCAGTTAGTAGGTATACTAGGTATCTCATTAAATATAAAAAAAAAAAACAAAAACGTGAAATCATATTTTAACATTCTACGTTTAAAATTGTCATTTAGCGTACACAACGTATCATTATTGTATACATATGTACATAATGTGTACATATATTACCAACAAAATCTAGAAAAATGTTATATCTTTCCAGGATAATCGTTTAAAAACATACTCCTATTGGCTTACGTGAAACTCGTATTAGTTGCCAAATTTTTATATGCATTGATGTTTACATTAAAATGTGACCGTCGCGTTGAATAAATAGTGAGCTGTTACAACAAACGCGCATATATTATTATAATAACTTTTACTTATACTTGATACTCCAGAAAATGTTATATTATTTTTCAAACTATCTGTTACAGGCGGATTCACTCGCATACAATTTCGAAATTTACCAGATATCCTATCAGAACACGGAGTTTCGCAGAAACGATTATCCTAATTTACACGAATATTATGAGAAGGTAACATTTTAATTGTAACTTTGCATATAGATTGTGGGTAATCTCGGAAACTACTTTGTATTGAGGAAGTCCGATGTAGTGTAGTGAGGAAGGATATATGGACGGTGATAAGCAATACTGTGTCAAGCCACACGGAATTCATTTTGAGTAAATGCCGTCTAAACATGTCATACCCATTCTTAACAAATATGTTTGAAGTAGTATATATCCATCTTTTCTTTTCTTTTTGAATAAAGGGTATAATGAATTAAAAGCAGATTGATATATTTAATATATTATCTAATAAAAAGTTTTTCAAATATTTAAAATTATTGTAAAAATTGCAAAATATTGAACGCACTTGGAAATCGAAAAAATTAATTAAGAGACTTTTTCCGTACTTATTTAGTTTATATGACTTGAAATTTTTTCAATAATGTTAAATAGGTAATGCAGTATCAAAATACATCAATACCTCCGAATTTGACTTTATGTGGGTTGACACATTATTGTTTATCAGCGTCCATATTACAACAGGCTAAAACTGAAAGGAGACAGGAGCGAAGCTGTAACCATAACCACGGGTAAAACCGCGAGGAGCAGCTAGTTCAATAAAAATTGAAGGCGTACACAAGATCATTAATGTCTATTTTGAAATTTTTCGTATGAAAACTTGACTTTAGAGTTCATAAAGACTTAAAAACATCGTTAAGATAATAATAGCGTTTATATTACTTTACAATTAGGAATTTATTGCATATTTTTTCAAATTGCACATTAACCATCTAATTCTGTAAGGTATTTTATTTATCCAACTGTGGATTAAGAATCATTTAAACATATTAATGTATAAATTGTATCAATTAATTTTAACACAGTAACCCTGACAGTAACACAGTAGGCCTGATTAAAAAAAAATATTTTGTTTTATATTGATATGATAGTGAAGCGGTTATCATAAACGTTATAACATCCGGAAATTGCTGAAAATGGCAGAAAAATTCGTGAGATATAGGTATAAAGGTGCGTCTAGATTTACAAAAATGTTATAAAATAACGTAATATATAAAGATTTTTAGATAACAATTAACTTTTTTTATTAAAACATATGACCTATCCAAAAATATAAACACGTTAAATAACTTGATACATAGTCTGGACTCACAATACCACTATAATATAACATATATTTTATTAAGAATATTTACTATAATATTATAAGAAGTAGTTTCACTTTACTGTGTCTGTTTATGAAGTTTTAAAAACAATGAGATTCAATAATTAATTTACGTCATAATACGAGTACTTTACCTTCAATTGTCATATTTGCTTTCCCATACGGAATTCCTTATGAATAACACATCTAGTACGAATAATATTATTACTTCGTTGAAACGGAGAATATTATGTATGTAATAATTGAACTAGTACCGAATTGAATAGATTCTCTAATTAATGCTAACTACAATAACGAGCGGTATAATGGCCTTTTATCCTTTCAGTCCCAAATGATATTACGTTAAAGAAAATAAACGAAATGTATCAGTTCTCAATTAATTACCTGTTATTGTAATTTGTTAAGGAAAATTGTATTTTAGCCCTACAAAACAATGTTCTGTATAATTTATATTATTAAAGATACATCTACACTTTTTCCTTCATTAATGAACGAACGTTTAATGAACGAAAGTTTATCATAATATGAACATAGTCATTTTCGTAGAAACTTAAAAATAAAAACTATAATAAAAGTCTTTCTATATAAACTCCACGTTGTTTAAAGTTTTAACAAGTACTTTTTGAGTTTTGTGGATATTAACATACGGAAGCTGTTTTTTTTTTTATAATTATGATTATAAATTTAACAAAATTAAATATAAAACCTTATTAAATTGACCAATCAACGATTTGAAATTCCCAATACGTAGGATCACACTTTGCGCCATGATTTAAACAATATTAAAATAAACGAATGAATACTGTAGTGTTCTCTATAAAACAAAAACACAAATATTATTTACCTTATATTGCAATTAATCATAAAATCGAATGTTATACATGAAAATGTCATTAAATGTGATACTAAAGGCGTGTTTTTATAACATGTTTTGTTTTAATCTCTTTAAATTGCACTATAAATAACTCGCCATAATTACTATCATAGCCGATAGCCTCGTGGTAACAACACGTCTATTCTGTCGATTACTCAACCGTGATCACGGGTTCAAACCCTAACTAAACTGCTGAGTTTTCAGATACTTTTTTACGTCTACAGGCTGTTATAATATAATTATCACTTAGATAGTGATATGATTATTATTTTAGTTTATCAGTTTAAAAGAAATTCAAACGGGAAAACAGAACTCGAGTCTTATCAAATTGGTTGGTTACATGTAAGTATTCGTTAAACCTTTTGAAAGTAGCAATAAACCCGACAATTCTTATAAGTAAATTCTTGTATATATACGTATACAGTAATAGGTATATTTTTTTAGATTCATAGAAATACTTAAATTATTAATAGTGATTTTTCTGTTAACGTTATTCAAATAACATACTTCGAACTAAATATATTGGAGCGTTCTGAATATTTAATCTAGAAAGTGAAAATTCATTGAAAATCATGAAACTATTTGGTGCTTTGAATGCAAGAAAAAATCATTATGTACTATGTTTAGACGTAAAAATATTAAACACTTTTACGATAAGTATTTGTATACTCTTTCTTCTCTTAATGATTATTAATATAAAACAAAAATCGTTCTACGCATTATAACTTAGAAAGTTAGAATATTACCCGCTTAATTTCGTTCCATTTAGAGTAACATCAGGATACTTAAAGGTTTCTTAAAATTATATAGCGCTTAAGAATTTGGTCGTAAATAATTCCGCATTTAAAATTGAGTTTAAGCTCCTTACCGATTTGATAAACTTCAATACTGGCATAGATTAACTATTAACTAGTCGCTTAAAAAGGGTTTTTGTTTTCTTAATTTGTTGTCTTAATTTATTAAGGGTCTTAATTTGTTTGTATGTTTGTATAAGGGTATTCTCTGAAACTACCGATCCGAATTTTTTTTTTGTGTTGGATAGCTCGTTTATTGCGAAAGGTTATAGGCTATATTACATCACGCTACTAATTACAGGAGCGAAGCAGTAGCCATAAACGTGAGTGTAACCGCGTGAGGCAGCTAGTTGTGTTATAAAATGAAAAATTCACTTTATCAACAGAGACTCAAAGACCAATTTAATTCATATAATGTTTATCTGATTTATACATTAATATGTATTTAGTTTAGATATTTTAATTTTTTTACACTCTAATAAGGAGTGTTAAGGATTAGTAATATTTGGATCGGGCGAAATATTTTTCTCATATTATTATCAGTCTTTGTGTGAATTCTACAAGCTTTAATGGCCAATTGGATGCTGATAAGCAATAATGTGTCAACCCACAAAAAGTCAAATTCGGAGATATGGATGTATTTTGATACTGCATTACTTATTTAACATTATTTAAAAAAGTTCAAGTCATATAATAAGTATGGAAAAAAGTGTCTTAATTAATTGTTTCAATTTCCAAATTCTATATTTGCATATTTGGAATATTATAATATAACAGTTAAGTCAAAATAAACAAAATGTTTGAATTATATTTCTCCAGATAATATTTTTGCGTTATTATAATTGGACGCTGATAAGCAATAATATGTCAAGCCACACGGACTTCATTTTGAGAAAATGGCGTCTAAGGATGTCAAACCTTTTCTTAATCAATTTGTTTGAAGACGTATATAACCATCTTTTCTTTTCCATTTTGATAAAAGTTATAATTAATGAAAAGCAGATTGATATATTTAATACGTTGCCTAATAATAAGTTCTTAAAATATTTCAGATTGTTGTATAAATTTTAAAATATAGAACGCCCTTGAAATTGGAGATATTAAATCAAAAAACTTTTTTCCGTACTTATTTAGTTTAGATAACTTTAAATTATTTTTCATAATGTTATATAGGTGACGCAATATCAAAATTCATCAATATCTCCGAATTTAACTTTTTGTGGGTTGACACATTATTGCTTTCAGCATCCATGGTTCGTCGTATTGCTCCAATGTTTTTCTTTAACTCCTACAACTCCTAAAAATGTTTGTTTCCATAAGTTCCTTTGAATACAACGCCTGAATAATAAATAACAATGGCTTGGCAATTATACTATTACCATTAATGATTATCCCGGTTAGCTGCCAAGCTAATTATGTAGTCCGATCAGATAAAGATCGTTCCTGAGTTTAAAGAAATAGTTGCCGCAAGTTAAGTCTTAATTATAGTGCAACCTAATAAATTAAATAAAGTCGGCGGTTCGAACTTGCGTCCGAAGGTTCTGTAGTATTGAAATTAAACTTTTTGATACAATTGAAATTTTTAAGATAAAAATTCTAATATATTTTTTTACTCACAATACAGTATTGTACCAAACATAATTATTATTATAATAATTATTTTAATCTGTAAAACATCGAAATATCCAAAAATTGGAAGTTTCCACGTACCTAAACGAATAACTTATTCGGAAAATGGTCATCGGTTTCGACTCCTTTTTTGCCTCGGTACCTTCACATGTCTCAATCTGGCCCTGTTATTTAACATATTAAGTTATTGTTTTAATTACTCGATGCAGCCTTTATTTAGGTGTACCATTCGGCGTAGCTCCAAACGCCCTAAATCAAATGGACAGATGCCAAATATGTTTCCCATTCACGGTCACACCTAATTTCCTCTCATTTACTTGTCCCAGCGAGTCGTGAGATATTGTCATAAGTTCGGATACTAAAGACTTTTAAAGTAATGGATTCCAGAATTATGGGAAGTTTATAGTCTGTTTTTCTTCACTTTTCTAATTTAGTTACAATACTTGGAACGATAATCACGAATTTTCGAACATTATTTGTCATTATAATTTTTTATTACAAAAATGATTCAGTTCAATCACTCGAGCATATACAGCTAATAGGATTTACCGTAATCATTCAAAATTTGGTCGTGTATGATTCTATTTTACATGATGTGTGTGTGCCTGTGAATAGGTAACTTTATTTAAAAAAAATAAATATATATATGTACAGGTAGTGTCGTTAACCTTAATAAAAGTAATCGCTAGCACATCGAGTAATTAGAATTATCTCACTCCCACATATTTATAGATTAGTGGGATTAATTAAGATTAACTATAATATACATAGCGACGTAACTTGTGATGCTACTTGCACTTGGAAAGATTTGCATATGGATAAGAGTGACAATTTGCCTCGGCAGATGTCGCTTTAATGGATACGACATTCTCATTAACGCCGCCATAATGGTTTGTGCGACCGATTGAAACAGAAGCCTGTTTACATACTACTGCCGTGAATCATTGATATACAAAGTCAGAATAGTAAGAGTATCTAGTGATAATAGCATCTTTTGTGACAGGACTTTTAAAAAGGGGAACCGACTTCAATTACATACCTATTTTAGTTACCTAGTTAAACTATTAAACCGATTTTGATAAAAAATCTTTGTAATAAATCCGGAAAGAAAAAAAAAGAATTAACCAAATCCATTGAGCCGTTTTCGAGTAATCGGTAAACATACATAAAAAAATCCCTACGAATTGAGAACGTGCTTGTTTTTTGGAAATCAGTTAAAAAGCGAGCAAACAGCCGGCTAGCGCTAAATAGCGTTCCTTGATTAAAAAATTACAGAAAGGAATAAAGAGAAGTAAGAGGTAAACAAGAGAGAATACGGTTGTGCTCTACTGGGATACTAAATTCTCTTATAGTTTATTCTTAATTTTGTGGTATTAATTGTGACTTTGTATGTAAGGGGTTTGATTAATTGGATAACTTTGGTGAATTGCGCTAAGTTCTTTCGGAGTTCGAACTCAACAAAACTTTGATGTGGGCTTTCCTGCCCCTATGACATACAAGATGTTTTGTTCTTAAACAATTAACAAATTGTTTTTGAACGAAAATGCAATACTCATATATATGTATCTTAAAATTGTAACTGGCTGATTTCTGTACATAAATATCTATTTGAGAAAATTTAACACGAGTGGTATTTACGGGGTACAGCAATGGACGTTTAAATAGTTATTTTTCAAAATTATGATCATTTGCTTGTATTTTAAGGCGGATTCACTCAAAACTACTGCACAAAATTGGATGCTGGTTTCACAGTTTATTATTGCAGGAATTGCACAAAATCCTTAACGACCAATGCCACATACACGAAATTGTATACACGTTTCATAATAATTATGATAAGCCGCTCCGTGGAAGTGCCATCATGACATGGCTACTGAATTCAGTGTTGGGTCCCGATTATCCCTCAAAGATTAACACTCCAAACACGAAATTTTGAACACATTCATTTAAAATAGCTCGTGCGTTGTGCTACCATGACACAACTGCTACGTCCATTATTGGTTTCCGAAGATGGTACTCTTCAACGAGCAACAGCATATATAAAATTTTACATACTATTTCTAATAATTATAGACCGTTTTAAGTGTCACCACGACACGGCTGATGCATTCAGAGTTGATACCTGACAAAAGAAGTCATTTAATAGTTAAAAGCAAAGACAAATTTTCGTATGCGATTAAAATTATGAAATCGAGAATGTATCACAAGTAAAATAGAAATTGATGTATTTTAGATAAAATAAACTTACACACAAAAATAATTCGCGACAAGATTTTACGCAGAGCTCAATTGACTCTAGTAGGGGTTAACGAATCATGCGGGCACAGCGCTGCAAAGCCGCGCGTTTGAAAAAATTTTTTTTCGTATAATGTTGAAACTCGGCCAGTCCATTGTTGAGATATGATGATGAGTGTAACAATTTTTTTATAAGATGTTAAATAGTCAAAGGAAGAAAATATCGATCTTTCAAGCTTGATGGCTTTAACTTCAAAATTTGTTTCACATCAAAAACTTTAAACCAAGGGCCTGAATTTATGCTATTGGCCCCGCACATATTTAATTCGGCACTGTTTTTACGCCATGAAAAATTGTTTAATGTATCAAAATGATCACTTTGATTTACTTCCAAGTTTCTTCATCTTAAAACATTTAAATAAACGCGTGTTTTAAAAAATGATTTTTACTATTGAATTAGTTTTCAACAGGAAAACCGTTTAGGGAATATTTATTTTCTGTTTTGTGATAACCGTTTTATCGTCGTCATGCATGAGGTGCCCATGAAAATGAGTGAAATTGGTAAAAACAAGAGTTGATATTATAGGTCTGCATGTAACAATATTAATAGCAAATAAGCAGATCTGAAATAGAGACTTCGAAATAGACAAAAAATAACAAATACGTGTGTATTAAATTTCACCGAATATTTTTTTCACATCGATATCGACGCTCAAACGAAATCCGATCTTTGAATGGAGGATACTACATAATAGTCCAATTGTATACTATTTCGGTTCAAAAAATGTGTCGTTGTTTTATTTTAAAACGTATCAAAGTAATGAGTATTTCAATCGTACATAGTGTACTATGTACGATTGAAATACTCATCTCACACAAACAAACATGGACGCGTGTAAGGGGAGGAGGGTTTAGGGGGTTCGGACTCCGCCTTAGTATACGACTTATTTATATGTACTTGGTATATTGAACGAATGGCAATGAAAATGGTTTATATAATATCTAAATAACTGAGGTTGGCATTTAGAATCATACCATCTTACCGCGTAATGCCCGGATGTGTATCTTCCGTACTTGAATCGGATATTGTTCACTGTTTCATTGGTTTCAATTTTGTTTTTACGTAACCCTGTTTTTCATTTATTAATTAAAATAATAATTGTTATAAATAAAGGTAGCCTAAGTTACTTATAGCACTAAATATCTGTGAATGGAAGTCTCATCAATATCGGTCTATCCGTTTCAACTAGCCGGATCAAACAGACCGACGGAAAGATAAACACACAAAAATTTATTTTTGATGTAAGTATCGTGTATACCTTCAAATGCATATAATTAAAAGCTGATAATTTGAAATTACAATTAAAAACAGAAATCACAAACACTTCAATTTTATTTATTAGTATAGACATAAATAATAAGAAAACATGGTAAAATAATAAAATGATCAAAGTAATAAATTAAAAAGTAAATAAAATATTGTAAACTAAGGTTAATATTATAAATATGATATTTTATTAAACTTACGCGATAAACATTATACCTTAGAATATAAAAAAATAATATAATAGGAATTTTATTCTTGAATTTGGACACTTCTGCGATTATTGATAATTTTTTTCTGTCAATACGAAATTCAAAATTACTGTACGAACTTTTTATTCTAACCGGCACCAAAACATTGTAAAAAATATTGAGTTTTTGTAGTTAGTTTACTTTTTTAAAAGTTTTTATTTTACGTTATTAAATTACGAATATAGTAAGGTGTTATTTTTGATTAAGACCTAAGTTACAGTAGCCTCAGGTCATGTGCTTATCGTCATTTATAAAACATTCTTTTTCCCGATGCAGGGCTAATTATTATTGAGGAGTTCTCCTGGTGATGCACCATCAGCTCCACATTAGCATATGCATTATGACGAGCATAAGTTGCTTAGTAATAATTTTGAAGTAACCGAATTGCAATCCGTAAAACACTTGTTATTGAGTAGATCCGGTGGCCATCTGTGGCCTTTATCATCAGTTCCACTTCACTAAATGATGCTTTCGGAGAGTAAATTCACGATTTATAGTAAAAATACCCTTCTTCCTCTTCTCTCGATTTCTCCAGGATTCTAGTATCAGATCTTGACCTGATGACAATGGGATCAAATAGGAATTAAACATTCAAACAAAAAAAAAACAAAATTGGTCCACTTTCGGAGTAGAAATCGATGAATAAACATAAGGAAATATATTGAGCCGAACGTACAACCTCCTCTTTTTTGTAGTCGGTTAAAAGTAAAATAGGTAACCAACAGTTATAACCAAATATTTATTCCATTTGACTATAAAACCTTAAAACAATTTTTAATATTAGCTGTACCTTAATAATGTTTTGAATTATTAAATTATATTTTGAATCGAACAGCGTTATTATTATTCAATTTACGTCGAATTCAGACATGTTTTTTTATCGTAAAATTACAATTATGGAACAATATATAAAAAATATTTAATTTTCTAACAATGAAAATTGATTGAAAACGAAATAATTTAGTAAAAAAATATATATCTGACAGTCTATTAATTAAGACCATTTAAATGAGATTTTTTTTTTCAATTACATCGTTATTAAACAAAAAAAAATGGAACAAAATTGTTCGATTGCGATGACACAGACACACAGATATACACGTCAAACATATAACACTCCTTTTTAGTGCCGGGGGTAAATAAAATAGTAAAATTATAGTTATTAAAATATCCGCCGAGGTGGTCTAATGGTAAGAAGACGTCGATCTCAATCATTGATCGCGGATAATTCCCGACTGGTACCGCTAAGTTTGCATGTGTTTTTGATTAAATTTATCTCGTAATTGGTGGTGAAGGAAAACATCGTGAGAATACCTACTTGTAACGGGAGGATTTCAGACCAATATCCTATCGATTAAGCGCTTAACCATCACCTTAATAAGAGAGGTCTTTGCCCAGCAGTGGGACACTCACACACTATAACTTGCTACAACTATAAAGGTATGCTAGACGGACGAATGGTTCGATTATATACGGACTTAAAGTCTAATTTTCAACCTTCATTAATGTTTATTACATCACAATAAGACAGTATGATAAGATAGTATGAATTTGTACAAGTCGTTACTTTCATTAGGGTGACAAGAGTTCTAGAAATACTTTAAAGAACAATCAAAGCTACACGATGCCCTGCTGGCATTGTTCTCGACAATCAGATGCCCAACTTGACTGTCTTGTTGAAAATTCAACTTTGTTTAATGTTAATAGTAACATGTACATTGTACTTAAAGTCAAGATACTGCTTGTAGGATTTTATATTTGCTACTTATTGTTGTCAATGAACAATTGAATATGTTTAGTCATTTGTAAATGGACTATAAGCTTATCAAATTCATATAATGTTCGCAGTTTCTAATAATATAACATACAACAAATGGGATGTTTTACTAAGAGAGTACAAAAAAAATGTAACTACATTAAATTCAAAGTTTGCATCAATTCGACGTTAGTTAATAACGGATTTTTGAAAATACAACATCGAAAGTGCTAAAACAAAAATTTTAATTTTTTATGGAGAAATGAGTACGGAAAAATCGATTTTGCATAAACGTATGTGGTATGAATCGTTCAGGAGACAAGTTTGTTTCAATAACATGCATAAACCAATCAGCCTTCTACCTTTCCAAAAAAGGATGCAATATTTAAATAAACAGTTTACCTACAATATATAGCAAAAGTTAACCCTCGACTTTATTCGATAGCTGCTTAATTGGTCCACTTCAATTTTAATATTGTTGAAACAGAGATGCCTAAAGCAAAACTTACACTGGGAAATTTTTACTTTCAGACTTTTATCAATCAATTCTTTGGTTTATGGCTTTTAGTTGTGCCAGTTAGGCACATATTATTTCGCCAATGTCACGTGGAATAGAGAAAACACGATGGAGATTGATCGGTGTGGTCGAGAATCCAATCTTGACTAAATTTTGAAAACACCCTAAAACAGTGTGAATTTCATTGTTAGTCCTAAAACAACACAAAAAAGTTATAAATATAATAAATATATAGTATACAAAAATACAACTAATATTAATGGGACAATCACATGTTTTATTTACAACTTAATTTTATTACATTTAATATATTTACACAGAAATGAACACAGTGGACTAAGCACAAACATCAATAAACATTCAACATTTATAGGACGGGGGATTTCAGGAGGGAGAACGTCATAGAGGGGATGAAGAAGTCTGGGACAGTTAAACAGGATATGGGTTGGGGAACCTTCGTCTAAGCCGCATTCGCACAGTGAGTGGTCATTCAGACTTTCATAATATTTAGGTGAATTATATATTATTGCTTTAACACTTGAAAGAATTTAGTGTCAGTGAAATATTTATTACCCCTTATGTATGGCTATGCTTAGGTAACTGTCACGAGGTTACAGAGGGTAAATCTTACAAATGTAATTTTCGCCTAATAGGCTCTTGTAACTTTCTCAAAAACTCTAAACTTTTCACATAATTAGTTAAGATTAACTTTAATTCATATTTATAAAATATACATTACACGTATTATATACCTATCATTTGTATATACTAATTAATATAAAGCTGAAGAGTTTGGTTGTTCAAACGCGCTAATTTCAGGACTTACTGGTTCGAATTAAAAAAATATTTTTGTGTTGGATAGTTTATTTATTGAGGAAGGTTATAGAGTATATATCATCACGTTACGACTCAAAGGAGAGAAGCAGAAACCATAAACGCGAGTGAAACCACAGGGGAAAGTTAGTCCCTTAATGTATTTAATGATTACTGAATATGGATATGCGACGTATGCTTAGCACATACATATTTAACTTTATAATAGCCGCTTATTCAGTACAAGTACTTTAGTCTATACAAGCCAAAAGTGATAAAATAAAAAAAATATTTGCATCGAATTCTAAATACAAAGTTAATTATGTTGTTCCTACAAAATATAAAAAAAAAACATAACGATTAAATTAAGCCACCCCTTTGTCTTGCATTCGCTGCGTTTTTCGATTTATTTCAAGAGTCTTATTAAGCATTCGATGAATTATTCGCTTGCATTCGCAGCGTCCGATCCTAATCATCTATCTTTTATTTTGTGTCTCTTCTCGTTAGCTGGAGGTATCGGAGAACACTGAAGCCAAATGAGATTTCAGGTCTTTGTCAGCGAAGAGAATAAAAGCAAAGTTAAAATGTGGAATTTCAACGTAAGAGCTTCCATCTCTTATATCCAATAGTAATCCAATGTGTTGATCCAATGTAGTAAAACATTGATGGCCATTAGCACTATAGATGTAAATGTATGAGATTTTCTATATAGATATGAATAGGGATTTTATATGAAGCATAAGTATTAGTTTAAATGTTTCGTTTTGGTTCGCAAGGTTCGTAATCGTGAGAAGGAAAAGTTGTGCCCATCGCGGTTTCAATCGCCTTTGGTTACTGCTTCTCTCTTATGGGATATAACGTCATGTTATATGGACGCTGATAAGCAATACTGTGTCAAGGCACACGGAGTTTTGAGAAAATGGCGTCTAAACATGTCACACCTATTCTTGATAAATTAGTTTGAAGACATATATATATATTCATCTTATCTTTTCTATTTTTTATAAAATGTATATTGTATCAAAAGCAGATATATTTATTTAATATGTTATCTAATAATAAGTTTTTAAATATTTGAGATTGTTTTATAAATTGCACAATATGGAACGCACCTGAAATTCGAAACATCGAGTTAAGAAACGTTTTTCCATACTTACTTAGTTTCGATGGCTTGATTTTTTTAATAATGTTAAATAGGTGACGTAGTAACAAAATACATCAATATCTCAAAATTTGACTTTTTGTGGGTTGGCATACTATTGCTTATCAGCATCCATACAGCCTGTAACTTTTCTGAATAAACAGGCTGTCCAAGAACACTAAACAAGTTTTATTTATTCACAGTAATGGTATACATCTTAATTTTACGACGAAGAAGGGTTATGTGTATTGTATACGATGATGTTTTATATTTTTATAAAAAAATAAAATTTCTATTTCCAACGCAATCAAAAATGGTAAGAGTTAGTTTTATTAAAATTGCAGTTTTTTAATAACGCACAGTTGTAAAAAATATCCTGGCTTTTTCATAAAAATTTCAGGCGCAACTATAAATACCGGAAAAAATTTCATTTGCTATATTTCATTTCGAAAAGTTTTACAATTAACTTTGCAGCGTTTACCTTTTCCAAAAAAGTCGCAGCTAGTTTTAAGACCGAAAAAAATATCTGTCTTCTATATTATCACGAAAGTTTGATTTATTAGTAGGTAGTATTATTTTCAGAGGTTGCATGCCGCATTATTTTATATGATACCTTGTAATTATAGAGACAGTTTAATGTGAGATGCAGCTTAGCCTACTGAATCCAGCTCGTATATAGGCTGGCTCGCTGGCTCTGGCAGTACCCCACTCTGACAGAAGATCGGCGTAAAGTAGCTAACATAGCTGCATTTCATACGTTGAATGAGAGAGCCGGAAGCCTAAACCTGTCCCCATTCCTTTCCTCATTCCTTTTTAAGCTGGCAACGCATTTGTGGTGCCTCAGCTGCTGCAAAGTTCTATGGGCTGTGGTTATCAAACATTAACATAACAACTTCTCCTTTACCAGCTATTAAAAAAAAAGATAATGTAATCCTTTATTTCATGCCAGAGTGCAAGTCCATCACTGTGATATATCTGCTTATTTTTCTAAATGGCTAGTTTTTCTTCTTTGATAATGTAAAATGTCTTATTAAAAATAATATATTTTTATTTCTTATTAGCCTCCTATCTTTGAGTAGGTTTCAAAAGGCCTCTAGCTGACTGTAACGGTTGTTTTTATAATTATAATACGATACTAACGAATCGTCAAAATGTTGATAAATCTATTGACTGCATCGTTACCAAAATTCACAGGATCATCCGTTGGGTTAATCTAAAGATAAGCTAAAATATTCATCGAAATCGCTCCAGCCGTCTTTTGGACCCCATAGCCCAAAAAAATATGCATACAAAAATACATACTAACACCAATTTATATAATAACGCATAGATTATCGTTTTGGTTTATTTATATCATTCACACATTAAAATCAACGCAGACGGAGTCATGTTTCCAACATTATTAGTAAACTGAGTACATGTGTAAAGAATAGCAAATATCTCTTACAGCCAACAACTGTGGGTTGAAGTGCCTACTTAACATCAGATACCTTCCCCGTTCAATAAAAAGGAAAAAAAAACATTACACAAAAAAAGAAACAAATATTTGTATTGTTCCTTTCTTTTGAATTAGATATACCCTCGGTCAATTGAAATACGGCGTTATTTCGAAGTTGAAAATAGAACTTTATGAATAAAAATAAGACTGGGTTCACACGGCATTATATTGTAAATTTTTGTGGAGGATAAATCTTACACACTTTGTGTATAGAATTATTCACTCGACGTTTGTACTGCAAAAAGGCGTACACCACAGAATTCGTTTACTGCTACTTTTACCGCAATCTTGGTAAAATATAATGTGTATTTAATGCTTTATATGAAAATTCATATTAAAATATTATTAATATACTTTGTTCTCATAATTATATTCATTTTAATAAATCTTTTTAAAGTTAATTGGTTCGAAAAATAGTATATCATTTATTTGTATGACTATTATCTAAATCAATGTACATCTCTAAACTCTAAATCAACTTCACTCTTATGGGATGAATCAGTTGACAAATCGAAGGATCTTTTTAATCATCAAGACTCCTGTAGCTCACTGTTGTATACGGATTGGCTCAACCGGGACAGTTATTTAACCTCAGACGAAGTCTAACCCATTCCCCATTCCTTTCATTACTTCCTTTTTTCTATTCATTGTTTATTCCTTTTTAAACTGGCAACACATTTGTGGCTACCTTGATGTTGCAAGTGTCCACGGCGGTGATCACTTAACCTTAGGTGTCCCGCTTCCTGGCTCGTGTTCAGTTTCTTCACAGTACATAAAAGCTTGTCAAATGTTGTACGCGTGTTCAACATGATAGACGCGGTCAACGCATATCCAAGAGCGCTCCGTCAGTCCACGGCTTTATATTCTCCTGCAATCTTTTTAGGAAGAGAAAAGTTGCATCGTTGACACATTAATGCAATGTCACTTCGAAGTTTTGTACTACCATTTTAAAAATAAATTGAAACGTAGAATATTTCAAACAATAGTATAATATGCGTAAAATTGTGGTTTAAATCATTTCGTATTCTGTAGCCGTATTGTCATGTAAGTTCTTTTAACAATACAATTAGACTGTTTGGAATACTATGTAATGCCTTGACTAATTCCCCACAAAACCGCAACAAAACGTGTAGTTATGTACTGTTAAATGGTCTCAGTTTACGCCGACAAGTATATAGATAAGCGATACCGAAGACTTATATAAACACGTAGCATAAGTTTTTGTGTCTATCTGTATGTTGCTCAAAACATCTGAGCCAATTTCGATGAATTTTCGTATAGAAATAGATTGAATTTCGGAAAACGTCATATGTAAGTTTCTTTGTCTTGTGAAAATAAAACATGAAGGCGGTGAAATGGGGAGTGAAAATTTTTACAGAGACGAATCCGCGTGGAATATATTGTCAAATATTTATGGTTCTATTGTGCGAAAAATCCATTGCCGTACCGATAACGGCCATTGCATAGGATATTAGAGAATTTACAAAACGTAAGTGAGTCAATTTAATTAGAAATTCATTTAAAAATATTGGTGCTTTAGTAACGTATGTGTATTAAAAACACTATACAAAAAGATAACACATTATTTTGTAGTCAAATGTCTTATCCTACTCCTAAGTAAATTTTATCTTAGTAATTGAATATGCTGACTAGACTGTTAACAGCCTGCAAATGTCTCACTGTTAGGAAAAAGCCTCGTCCCCTATTAAGTAGTCTAAACTTACCGTTACTTGTAACCCCTTTGAGATCAGCGAGCGTTTAAACAAGCATCAACTAATCCCAATAGTTGCATGTGCACGAATAACGGATAAAGTAAGATAGATCAATGACAAAATTTAAGTATATTAAAGCAATAGTTAAAGCCTTAAAGAAAAATGTTTGGAACCAAACATTTTAAAAGGGAATCAACTTTAACAGCGAAATACTTAATTTTGTTTACATGCGTGACATATTTTCACGTATTCCAGTTTTATTTATATTAAAACTAAATTACTAAATCAATTATAATGAAAATTCTATGGGGCGAAAAGTATAAAAACAGTATACTTTCTGATTTTTAAATAAAAAAATAAACATCCCAATCGGTCAAGCTGTTTTCGAGTAATCGGTAAGCGTATAAAAATGTTCCGGATGAATTGTCAATCTCCTTCTTATTTTGAAGTTGGTTAATAGCATTACTGTATGTTTATATAAAAACGTTTGTATCATAAAATACAAATAATAATTTCAGCAGTATAATTTGTAGTGCTATATTTATCTCGGATGCTTGACATGAAACAGAGTAGTTTCGATAAACATTTCAGTTTTAACACTGATTATAGTTTTTACCTAAAAGCTGACACCCACAAAACCTGTTAGGTTTTGTTTATATGGATTTAAGTTGAATGTATAAACTGTTATATAAATATGACCTTTGCTTTTATGTTTTTGCTAATGGAAAAAACCAGAGCCGGATTTAAGGGAAGACATCTGGGCATACAACTCTGGATCCTCAAGTTAGCCCCACAAATGAAGTAAAATAAAAATGAAATTTCAATAGGTCAAACAATTTTCCGTTTTTTGGCAGTTTCTATTTGTATTCATAACACAAAATTAATTCTATAAATAATTTATTAGGGATCTCCACTCTTTTGTTGCCCTAGAGTCTCGAAAACTCCACATCCGTCCCTGCAAAAAATAATTTTACGACTTTGGCATCTTAAATGACTTTTTCCAGATTGTAACGATATATGATTACTGTTTCGCTTTTGTTAATCCAAAAGAGAAGGATGTTGTAAGTTTGACTTATGTATCTGTGTGTCTGTCTGTGGCATCGTAGCTCCCTAACAAATAGACCAATTTTGATGTTTTTTTTTTTTCTTTTTTTTTTTTTTTTTTTTTTTTTAAATATTTGAAAGGTAATGTAATCGAGATAGCTCTTAACTATAATTTATGAATATTTTTTGAGACGTTTGAAGCTTATCAACTCTTTTCTAGTTGTTAAAGAGATCTAAACAACTTCTACTGATCTGATCGACTCCAAATTTACTATAATATGAATCATTTTATAATATAATAGTTGCATAAACAAGATTTTATGATGCAGCTGCAGAATTAGCAGGACAAGCTCTCTAAAACAACAATAACTCTTTAACACGGCTGTGTTAAATATCCATATATACAAGGCTACAATTTAAAAGTCTCCAGTGGATTTTAAAATTACTATAAACCAAAAATCACAAAATAAAGCCGAAAGCTCTCTTATATTTCCACGACTAAACCTCAATGCCGATTTTAGTGAAACTGTTATAATCGTAGATATAGCTTATATTTTTTTACATCAAAGATTGAAGACATAAACATAAGAAAAATATATATATGTATATATATGTTAACTACATAAGAGTATTATACATTTATCGCTATAAATTGGAACAACTAAAAGCGACAAATCAAATATCCTAGTATTACCCAAGATGACCGCCTTCAAACCATCAAGCTTCAGCTTTATATATTAAGTACCGATATTTTGGGACATTTGCAAGCATATAATAATTAGAATTACGCTTCTGGAAGTAGAGTCGAGCTTATTACATCTGGCGAAGCGGCAAGAAAATAGCTAGTTCTCAGTAATATACGGTTCTTAGTAATATAATGAGGCCGCAATTGTATTTCGGTTAATATTATTAAGTATATGTTCTATTTTTTGATAATATTAGGTATAATATAACTGTAAAAATATATATTTACACAAATAAAAATCAATAGTTGTATATTTGTGTTCTGACGGGACGTGGTGTCTGTGACGAGGGTTCCTGGCCCAAAAAATCTGTAACGGCATTGCAATGCATGCCGAATACAGATAAAATTATAAAATTTGATGTAAATATCTATGTATTTTCCTTAACTTGTCTTATTTAGGAAGCACATATGGCGTATTGCTAAAAATTTTATACCACATAAGAGTTACAGACGAGAAAATATCGATGGATTGATTAAATGAATGACTTTTTTTTAATATAAAAAATTATAATAAAAAATAATGTTCGAGGTTTTCGGTCCGGGTATTGTCACCAAATACGTCATGGAAGAAAAGTAGATTATATGTGCGTAATGGGGTAACGACTGGACCAATTTTGGTGAAATTTTAGAACAACCCTAATTACTGTAATCCTGTTAAAAAATAAATTTCATTTTAGACTTATTGAAAGCGGTTCGCTGGATAATAAAATATAAAAATATGAAGTGTTTATTGGTAAAGTTTAAAGGCTCGATATCAGCTCACTACGAATTTTAGGCTTAGGATCAAAATCAAAATATTTTCATTCAAAATAGGAATATACATTCTCTTTTTGAACGTTATGAAAATGAATCTACCACGGTTTCGGAAAAGTATAACCTCAGGCCTTAGGAGAAACCGCAAAAACAACTCAGCAAAACCTAGGTAACATTATATAAGCTGTAAGTGTCAGTAAATAAGTCATTGACAATCAATTATTTCAAATAACAATGATAGAATTTTTTGTAAATCTTATATAAATCCTTAAGCAAAACTTACAAGTAGAATACTTGCTTTTAACATATAATATATGTTTATAGTAAAGGCAGATGAAACCGGATTGCAAGGCTAGTAAAAGCTAAAGTCCTGAATTAAAAACGAATTATTCCTTATTAATTTCGTTAACTTCGTTAAGTAACTCCTATTAAAAATACAGTCAAATGTATTCTCAAAAGACTTTCTTTACGTTACTCATTACTTAAATTAAAATAAGTTCTGAATTGTTATGGACTTATTCTGTTTGACTTTATCATTCAAATTAATTCTTTGCATGTATTATATTTTATGTATAAAGGGGTCGAGTTTCGTGTATAAGGAAAACCCCGTTGCAGCCCTCTACCCCTTCTCAAAAAATATTAATAGGTATATGTAAGCCAAATTTTTGGTTTATCAATTGACTTTAAAAAAAGAAAAGAATCTCAATTCGTCGCGTGTTAATTTTGTTTGTTGCCTAATTACTCCGTAATTTCTAAACCAATTTCGAAAATTCTATTTTACTTAATTATTGGTTCAGTAGTTCGTTGCATTGTTCAAAAAATGTGTCTGATGATAATGGTTTGAATCGCGTTCCCGCCTACATGGACCCAGTTATTAATTTCTAGAGATTTATGATAAAAACCAAGGCAAAAAAATTGTTGATAATGCATTTTTTTGGCAAGAAAATCCTTACCACTTCTTATTACAGATTGTGCAACCATTATAGAAAATCTCAATAATTTTCTTAGTTTTTCTCTTGCGTAAATATTATAATTTTTATTTTCAACAAATATCCATTTGTTATGAAATGTATTTCCTTATCTATAAAATCCTCGGCGCCGGGCTGTCGGACCGCAGATTTTACGTACCTATCAATTACAAACTTCATTTACATACGTAAAATTAAATACAAGAATAACCTCATAGTGACAAGGTTAACACATTACTAAAACAATGACATATAATGCAAATTCCACAATATATACCAAATTGTTTTTTGAAAACTATGTAATCTTTAGGCGACAATTATTTTTGTAAGTTTTTCTCTCGTAACTGATATAAGGCTAAAATAAAGCACTGACACTATAAATCTTTATGAATGTCTGAGAGCAAAAATTATAAGTATAATTCTCGCTTAAATTTGACTTGCGAGAGCTGAGATGGCCTAGTCGTTTTTATACGTTGATCTGGAGCAATGATCATAGGTTCAAACCTGAGCTAGAACCGTTACTAGATTTGTGTCTTTATTTCGTGCTCGACGGTGAAAAGTCTAGTCGAGAAGTGTTCTATCTGCATCTTTAGAAGTTTTAATTGGACTCGAATTTTGAATTTTGTGACATTTGCATGTGTCGGAAGAAATTTTGATAGATGTATATCCGTATCCGAGTAGCGTAGATTAAGCACAATATGAAAGGAGGCCTTTGCCCAGCAATAGAACGTATACAGGCTGAGTAAAATATAGGGAGACACTTTTAAGTTTTACTCTCGTAATTGACATAAAACAACTTTACCTACTACAGTTAAATAGGTAATTTTACCAAATCTGTGAGTGTCAAAAATAAGGCATTTTGTAAATTTTATGAAAATCTGTGAGCAAAAGGTACATTTGTAATTCGCCTCATAATCTCGCCTAATAAATTTGACTCGACTTGAAAGCCAAAATAGCTCAGAGAATAGAAAAAAAGTCTTATATATTTAAAACTGGTTGGTCCAAGTCTATCACAAATCATCTAAAGCTCGCTGCTGAAAAGAAACATCCTGTGGAAATCCGCGTATCTGTGAAATGAGAATCCGAATTGCGGTTTAACTGAACTATGCAAATAGCGTTATAGCATTCCACTTTGATTTGAATTCAACAGCAATTCATTTAGATTCATCTAGAATTGTTGTACAATTCTGAATTGTGTATTTCATCATTAAGCAAATATACCTACACACATAGTATAATATCAATCAAGAAATACGTATTAAATGAAGAAAAAACAAATGTATTATTACAGTTTAATATATTTTTTTTGTTTTATATAAATGAGCAACTACCATAGGCTCATCGAGGCCTGTGTCCCTTTTTATTTGAATTTTTTTTTGTATCTTAAAAGTACAGTTCTTAAAAGTAACAAGAAGTTTAGAACTACCTTAGAATCTAACTTACGTTTAATTGATTTATGTGAATTTGTGTAAATAAAAATAGCGACGAAAAATTGATTCAGTCTAAAAATATGACGATTAGTCTATAATACCAGGCGCATTTTTCGTGTTTAATACCGTGAACAATGGTCTCGAAATTGAAATCGATATGTCATCGTTATCAAACGATGACGTAATTTTACCAGAAAAAAGTTAACTAGTAATGCCTATAATACGTGTCGCTTAAAAAAAAAGAAAAGTTTAAATATAGTTTTTTTTTATTTACATAATATTTATCGACACAATTTTTATTTAAATGTGCACTTGGATGTATTTATTTACTTTTATGTTTACCGTATATCGTAATTCTGTTTTTTTTATCGTTAATCTTTTTGACTCTTTCGTCCCCGCGACTTTGTCTGCATAGAAACTTGTATGCCATATTTCACTAATTTTACTTTATATTTTCGCAAGATTAACCAATCGTCCTTTTCAAATGTAAAATATACCTCACTCACACATTAAACAAACTTTGAATAATATTTATTCAAAGTTTGTTTAATAATTTAGACGTTAAAATGTAATAAACTAAATAATCAGACATGGTTACTTTTAATGAAATTAAATATATAATATTAGTACGGATTACAGATAACAAAACTTAAACTTAGGTAATTTTTGCTAGAACTTAATTCTATGCAACTTCATTTCAGAATCAATTTACAGAACTACAAACTTTTGATAAGATTCTATTTGCGAAAATGATTTTTAAGTTTTTAAGTCTTATATGTATAGTTTCACGAGGCACTAAAGCGTTGAGCGAGTTTATAACTACGGTCTAAATCGTTTTATCAACAGCGGCTAAGCTTTTGAGACGCCACAAGCTCGGCGCAAACTAGATGAGACAATCATGCACATTATGTAACTTTTAACGTGCTCAGTTCCTTATCACGGGTACATATATCTATTTAAAAATAATATCAATATAACGTATTACCAATATCGTATAAATAGTATCGTATAAGGTAAGATTAACATTTCTATGTTTAACTCTCGAGAGCGATATAAAACAACTCTGAAACCTAGTAACAGATACATCGTAAGTATTTACTAATCTGTGAATGCCAAAAATAAGGCACTAACAGCAATGGGAAATAACTTATAAGTGTATTTCTTGCCTAAGGATGACATTAACTTTCGAAGCTAATTGGTTTCGTGTCGTAATTTAGTTTTACAAACAAATACTCTTGTGTCGAAAAGATAATTATACAGGCTACTTATACTAGAGTTTAAAGTAACTAGTATTGATTTTTTTTTAATTTTGTAGATGTTAAATATTGAAATCATAGCTGATTATCTAAGAAAACGAATAGTAAGTAGAAAAAAATAATATTTTACTCGTAAAAATGAAAAACAAATTTTCAGTCATAAAAAGTTTAAAATGATTGGGAAGTCCATGTATGTATGTTTTATAAAATATGCAGGAGTGCAGAACCTGTTTACTTACGAGGCTTCCCATAAAATTGCGCGTATTATTTAAATAGGTATTGAATGCTGGATTCGTAGAAATGTTCATGTTTCTGGTGTATTTTCAATAGACGTATCCAACATTATTGACATGATACGATACATCGATATCATATTTTTTATATATTTATACTTTCTCTGTATTTATTTGTTTTTCTGTAAAAACATTCTGAATAGTTTCACATTTTCTTCCCAGAACTGTATAATGTTAACCTATTTTTCTACCTTGAAGTATATTTGTTAAACATATAATACATTACATAATGTTAAGTGATCCTCGCGGCCCAAGGACATTTGCAGCAATACAGAGCAACATTTTTTTTTTTAATTGGGAAGGGAAGTAGATTTCCAGCTCACTCACTCACCGCACGAAACGTAGCAATATTAACTAATTGACGCCTACTTTTTCTGAGGTTCCGGTTGACCCAGCCCGTATACTGTAGTCAGTAGACTGCACCTAGGTTCACTAAAATATTTTTCCTTATAGCTACATAAAATTTCGCAATACCCTTTAAAAGTTAGGGAGCTATGACACCACAGACACACACCCAATTATTTTAATTTCTGGTCACAATTAGACAGTCCTTTCTGTGATTTTAAAATAAAAACAGTCTGAAAAGCACTTTTTCTAAGAAGTAAAGTAAATGTTTCCTTTTCCTTGTTGCAGTTTTCAGTGAATAAATTTAAATTGTGTAAAAAAAACCTTTACTAGCTAAAGCATATTATTCCGTACCAGATTATATATAATCATCTACACATGATACTGATGTGTGGATTAATATAACTGGATTCATACAGGCAGGCAATACACACATTTGTAATTTCTACATATATGTATGTATTAACAAAATTTTAAAAGAGTACCTATCGAGTTTCTTGTCAGATCTTCTCCGCAGAATCTACATTCCGAACCGATGGTACCTTTTCATTAATTTAAATACTTTAGTTTATTTTGACAATTCAAAAGTGCTTTTAAAAGCTTATTTAAATAAAGTTTATATTGATTTTGACTTTATTCAGGCGAAGGCTATAATTTTACAGCGAATTGGTGAACATTATTTATATACTTTTTTTTTTATAATTGTAATAACTAATCGTAAAAATACCTTTTTAATCGCCCGAGTTGCATTATTTACGGATACAACTTCGTTAAGACATCGGGAAATAGAAAAAAGGTATTTTTACATTTAGTTATCGCGATAAGACTCGTTATTTAAAATATAAATAATA
This sequence comes from Hypolimnas misippus, assembly GCA_037950945.1. Lineage (NCBI taxonomy): Eukaryota > Metazoa > Arthropoda > Insecta > Lepidoptera > Nymphalidae > Hypolimnas > Hypolimnas misippus. Next base: position 8,123,067 of record JBBEEQ010000011.1, on the reverse strand, counting down.
TTAGTCGCGAAAGTTTAAAATATATAATTACTTGTACACGCGTACGTTTCCTGAAGATGTTTTGTATCCCAATGGGGAAACACAATGTTGCTAGCTCGGATTTGAACCCGAAATTGCCGGCTAGACTATATTTTATTCAATGGTTCATCTCGAGTTTTATTTTGAAAACACAGCACATTTTGGTTGACTTGGTTGAAATCGTTTAATAAGTAAAACATCGCTTTCATCCGTAATTACAGTAAGTGATTGAATTCAATTTTCATTTAAAACAGATCCGAAAATACCATTTTCAATTTCGTCCGTGCAAGCGTGAAGATTAAGAGTAAACAGCTCTATTGACAACGCTGACGGGTTTAACCATATTTATCAGCGTCGATTCGCATGTTCAGCTAAATGTTGGGTGGATTTGAACACATTTATACGCATCGAGTTATTTCGGCTGATATAATTGTACCGTATACATTACGTTACAATTCAGATCGCAACCACTTCAAACATCCTATGTACATCAACGAATTTTTCTCTTAGTTAATATATTTTTACCCGACTGCGCGATGCAAAGAGGGTGATGTGTTACATGTACGTATGTGAGTTTGTACCTTTGTGGTACTATTTTGATAAATGACACGTTCTTTGTTTCGTCATGATGATGCGAATGTCATAGGAAGCATAAAAATAATCAAAATGGCCGATTATGCACGCCATAATGCGAAAAAAAAAATAAAATCGATGAACTACGTCAAGTGAGGTATCGTTGAATAGGTATTTCAAATTCATTTTTACGTTTTTCATACTATTTTTTAATCAGAATTACCGTTTAGGGTATGTAACGATTTAAAGTTGATTAGTAACGATTATACCTCATAGGCTTTTATACAGAACTGTGATACGGTGCTGATTGCAGATGGTCTTTTTATGCATTCGGGTTTTAGAATTTTTAAATTAAATACTCGTCATTTCAGTTTTTAATCAAGAATATTTTTATTACATAATTTGTTTAACTTTTTACGCCGTCGGGTTTTATGATTTTAAAACGTCTTCATACAAAAGATCTGTATGAATAAAATGGGAATTAATACTGATAAATGTGGCTAAGTACTCAGTCGATAATACCATGTACTGTATAATGTATATATTTCCAATAAGCGACATTTTTAATTACTGCTTTTATCGACCTTATCAGGCATACACTCGTAAAACTAATAAACTGATACTAATGCCCGTTTTATCTTATGGGGGATTTTGATGGCGTAAGTTTATAGTTGATTGTGGAATTTAAATGACTTGGATTTTGCTGTCGACGTAAATCGCGTTGTAATGCTTTGATTTTCTAGGATCACGGCCTGTCAAATAGGGCGCAATATACCTAGAAAACTCTTTGACATTACGACGTCAGAATATGTTTCGTAGGAAACCGTGAGTTATGATAAGGCGACCGGTCGAAGACTTTTTAAAAAGATTTATTTATTGAATACATAAAGATTATGAATATTAATTATAAATTTAAATATAACTTTATTGATTAAAAACTACGAGAAGACTAAACTAATAATTAAAATATATTATACGGTAAATTCCAATGTCTTAATCCTCCATTGTTTTCATTACTGTGGTATGTGCCTGTGCGTTATAACATGGTAACTCGTGTCATACTGTTTTCATAGCAAAAGTGATTGATGTTATCTGAAGACATAAAGGGGCAGATAAATGGCAGCCAACGTGATCCTAGCAAACCAAAGTGTATGTGTTTCGTCCATAACGCGGACAGTTCTAGTTTAATTGGAGGAAGAAATTTATGAATAAAATATAGTAAATGTTGTTTTTCAACCGATTAAAAAAAAATAAAGCGATTCTCCATCCATAGTGTATGTTTCTTTTTTCAATAATTTATGCCTCAAGAGAAGTTTTACGATGTCATCTAAAGACATAACCGTCCAAATGAGAGGCAACGTCATCGTCGGAAATTAAAACATAGCTCCCATAATACAAGCATACCGGCGAACTCATATCGTGACTAGATGCGACGGCGTATAACACTACAATCTCGCGTCGTGAAAATCTACGACGCGCATCGTAAACTATTAAGACTTAAAAGACAAATAAATCGACTTCAAAAGCACAATACGCAATTTCCTTGACGTGGATAGTATACTAATGACAATTATTTGATTTTAAAACAAAACTATTGAATCGATAGTGATTAAAATTCTTTGGGGCCTGAAAGTCAAGAATAGTAGTAAAAAGAATTTTCAAAATCAGTTAAGAAATAACGACGTTCTAAGGAAACATACATTAAAAAAACATACATTACAAAATGAGAAATTCCTCCTTTTTGAAATCAATTGAAAATCATAATTTTCAATTAAATTAAATTACGACGCGTCGTCGCATCATGGTACGATGTCATGATATTTCATCAAAAATATGTGTACCTCCTCGTTTTTCGGCTATGTTATTAAAAAGGTATACTTAATTTTATATCTGTACAAAAATATAATAAAAATTTATAACATAGAACACTTTATTACTCATCACACTATCCAAGTTTATCGACGATAAGTCAGAACTTGAAAGTAAAATTAATAAAACATTAGGTTGGAACCTTTCATTTCTCTATATTACCTCACTATAGTGTGTTTAACATTAATATTTTGAATCTGTACGCACAAATAACTAAATTATACTATAATTCACATGGCATACGGTTTTTTATATCAATTTTACGATTTTTACGTATTGAGAGTAAAGACACTGCGTAACAAAAGATATTTCAAATGCGTTACAACATAAGTATATTTTGTTTTATCTATTTTTATTTCAGCAATTTCAGTCTCAATTTTTCCTCGTGTTATTATTGTCGGAGAACAAATTATTTTGTTTTTTTTTTTCCAATCTCCGTCAAGTCTAATAACTTTGTGATCGAACTTTGACAAGATGTCGAGGTTCAACAGAGTTGTTTTAATGACTTGCTATAAAAACAAAAGACGATTTTGTACCGACATGAGAGATTCGTGCTCTGACTCGCGTCTGGTACGGATGTTTTTTCTTGATAACAGAATTCACTTCTGTGGTCACGCCACTATCGCGGCTACCAGTGCCGCCGCCCTGGGTTTTTACGACGCCCGTAAAAGCCCAGTCCGACTTGTCGTTGCTAACGACGAAAATCGCGACCGCCGCGCTCGTGTCAAAGACAATTAAGACTGTAACCAGTGCAGTGTAGTGAAAGTGCATACTCGGGACGTGATAGTGTGTGTAGTGGACTATTTCGTGTCGTGTATAGTGTTTTCCTGCTAGGCGTGATCCGGTTTCTCCCAGGAACCGTGAGAACACCCGACGGTAGGTGGTACTAGGCACTCACCTTCCTATTGTATAGGAAGTAGGCACACATTTTTGCCGCCGAAAGGCAAATTTCAGCTAGGGCTACGCCTTAGGCACACACCTCCCTGCCCCACGGCAGGGAGGATAATAATAATGTCCGAGCTCACTATGGGCTCCATCTATGATTACCCCAAGGACGAGCTTATTAGGATTCTCCTTAACAAGCACCCGGCGGTTTACCAGTCACTTGACTCAGCGGCGAAATACATTTCGCACCTCGCTCAAGACGCCGGTGTCCCCGCGTCCTCCCTACTCCCGTCGGGTTCGAATCCCGAACGGCGATCCGACTCGGCCATGGAAGCCGAGCCAATGAACACCGATTCCGAGGCCGAAATAGCGGACCTCGTGAACATGATGACCTCCACAGATGAGGACTCGGACGGGTTCGAGCCCGTCCGCAAACGCTCTTCCAAACGGAAGGCTAAAGCCCCTAAGGCTCCGCCTCCGCCTAAACGATCTGTACCCACCAAGGGTAATAATAATAACAATAACAACAACATACAGACCGACGGCACGTCTGTTGCCACCCCCGCGACTCCCGTGGACACCGCGCCCCCCGCGACCCCCGAGACCCCCGCGCCCTCCGCTACCCCCGCTACCCCCGCGACCGACAACAATTCGCGTAGTAACAAGGCCCCCCCTCCGCTGTACATCCAAGACAAAACAGCCTGGGATCGCGTTTCTCGGAAATTATCCGAGAAACACATCCACTTCACCCACGCGAAATCAACCGCACAAGGTATTCGAGTCACCGTACAGAACTCGAATACCCACCGCCGAATGGCGTCTTTCTTAAGAGCTGAAAAAATCAGCTATCATACTTACGCGCTAGAGGACGAACGTCAACTGCGCGTAGTCATCCGAGGTCTGCCTAAAGAACTAGGTACCGACCTAATCCTAGAGGACCTTAAGTCTCAAAACCTCCCCGCGATCGAAGTACATCGCATGTACCACCCCCGTACTAGGGACCCGTATGACCTCGTACTTGTGGTGTTAGAATTAAACACTGAAGGCAAAAAGGTCTTCAACATTAAAACAGTATGCCATCTATCAGGGCTCACAGTAGAAGTCCCTAAAAGCCGCGGCACCCCTGGGCAATGCCATAGGTGTCAGTTATACGGGCACTCAGCCCGTAACTGCTTCGCACGACCCCGTTGTGTGAAGTGCCTAGGGGATCACGGCACAACAGATTGCCCGCGAAAAATCCCCGACCCCGTTATTCCCCCGAGCTGCGTCTTATGCAAGACGCAGGGCCATCCCGCGAACTACCGCGGATGCGCCAAAGCGCCGCGCAAACCCCACTCAAGGGGCAAGCGCGCCAGACGGGGCGCCGCCTCACGGCCCACCGCCAAGGCCCCTCAGGCCCCAATTCCGGCCCCTCAGGCCCCAATGCCGGCCCCTCAGGCCAAAATCCCGGCCCCTCAGGCCCCAACCCCGGCCCCTCAGGCCACACACCCGGCCCCTCAGGCCACAAACAAAGGCGCCTGGGCTAAACCACCATCGATGGTGCGCAAGGCCGCGCCGGCGAAACCTCAAAAGCGCCCTTCAGAGTCGGTCCCTACCGTGGCCCCGACTCCAATCTTACACGACCCCGAGGTCAGAGCCCTGATCGATGGCATGTCTCAATTGCTTGCCGGGTTACAATCATTACTAGTGCGCAGATCGTGCGCACAAACATATTAGATAAATGGCTACCACAAGTAGGAGAGTCAAACCGCGTTCCCTAAGCCTAGTCACGTTTAACGCACGCGGCCTTATTAATCAGATCGAGATCGTTCGCCAATTTCTGCGCGACCATCCGGTCGACGTCATGCTAGTGCAGGAGACATTTCTTAAACCTAGCAATAGAAATCCGATGGTAGCTAACTACCGATTAATTAGAAACGACAGAGTCTCTGCTTTTGGAGGCACTGCTATTTATTACAAAAGGTCACTGCACTGCGTGCCGCTCGACTGCCCACCGCTCACCAGCGTCGAAGCGTCAATCTGTCACCTAAGTATGACGGGCCATCAGTCCATCATAGTAGCTTCAGTCTACCTCTCCCCTCCGAAACCAATACTAGAAAGCGACATAAGATCGCTACTTTCCATGGGGAACTCGGTCATTCTGGCCGGGGACCTAAATTGCAAGCACCCTCACTGGAACTCTCGTTCCACTACGACAAAAGGTAGACAACTTCACAGAATGTCCCAACTCCCGTCCCTTAATTTCGATATAATAGGACCCCCGACACCCACTAGATTCCCTGACGATCCGACGACAAACTCACAAGACGTGCTCGACATAGCGCTCTTGAAAGGCGTGACACTCCAGTTGCGAACCATCGAGACGTTATCAGAGCTAGACTCGGACCACCGCCCTGTCTTAATACAGCTAGGTCCGGACACTAGCCTTTCATCCCCTACTAAAGTCATAGTAGATTGGAAAAAACTCGACGAACGGCTCGAGTCATTAGATTCAACGGCCCTTAACGAAATTCCTGACGAGATTGACACGGTCGACGTTGCGAAAGCAGCCGCGATTAGCCTCACCTCCCACCTTCAAAAGGCGATAGACGAAAGCTCCCGAGAGGTCCCAATACGCCTGAACGGGCGCTGGGAGCTACCGGAAGAGTTAAAAAACTTAATCACCCGCAAAAACGCCGCCACTAGAGCCCATGACGCGTACCCGACAGACGACAACCGGAGGTCACTCCGTTCCCTTCAGAGAGAGGTCAAAGAACGCTTTGCCGAACTCAGGGATGACAACTACGGTAGACGACTCGGAGAGTTAACGCCATCTCATACCGCGTACTGGGAGATGTCGAAAAAACTCCGAGTCGCCACCGTCGCCGCCACGCCCCCTTTGCTACGTCCGAACCTTCCACCCGCTTTAGACGATCAAGATAAGGCCGAGTGCTTAGCAGACAGCTTAGAGGCTCAGTGTACACCGAGTACACAACCGTCCGATCCCGAGCACCTCCTCAAGGTCGACTCGGAAGTCGAACGCAGGGCGAACGCACCGCCAACGGACGACCCGATCCCACCGACTTCGGTCGAGGAGATCGAAACGATCTTAAAGTCTTTCCACGCGAAAACAGCCCCCGGCCCAGACCGTGTCACGAACAAAGTTCTAAAGCGCCTACCGCATCAACTTATCACCCTGTTAGTCCTAATATACAACGCCCTCCTGGCGGGTTGCTCCTTCCCCGATCAGTGGAAGGAAGCAACGGTGATAGGTATCCACAAACCCGGCAAACCGGGCAACCTCCCATCCAGCTACCGACCCATTAGCCTCCTTAATACCCTCGGCAAGCTGTACGAAAAACTGATCTTAGTTAGACTCAAATCTGTAGTCGACGCTAATAATCTCCTAATCGACGAGCAGTTCGGCTTTCGAGCCGGACACTCATGCGTCCACCAGGTGCACCGCATAACGGAGCACATCCTGGCGGGCTTCGCACAGTCCCGTCATTGCTCTACGGGCGCACTCTTCTTCGACGTCGCGAAGGCGTTCGATAAAGTCTGGCACAACGGACTTCTGTACAAGCTGTACCAACAAGGCATCCCCGATAGACTCGTACTCATCATACGAGACTTTCTATCAAACCGCACCTTCCGCTACCGCATAGAGGGGACTCTATCCACCTCTCGTCCAATTAGAGCTGGAGTCCCTCAAGGCTCCACTCTATCGCCATTATTATACTCGTTGTACACCAACGACATCCCCAGACCCAAACATGTCAGATTAGCTCTTTTCGCTGACGACACAGCCCTCTTCACCTCCTCTCTGATCACAGAGGTAATAACGAAACGCCTCCAATCCGCAACCAACGCACTGGGCGACTGGTTTAGGAAATGGAGGATAGAAGTAAACCCCGACAAAAGTGCTGCAGTGCACTTCACCAGCTGGAAACGCCAGCATCAATTTCATTTGCGACACGGTCGGCCGGAGGTCATGCGCCTCTATGACGCCCCGATCCCTTGGCAGAAACAAATTAAATACCTAGGAGTGACGTTAGACAGCCGTCTAACGTTCAGTCCTCACATCACGCGCGTCCGCAACAAAGCGGCGTCCGTATTGGGCAGACTGACGGTCATGCTATGCGGGCGGAGTAAAATGTCCCTTAGAAATAAGACGACATTATACAAAGCCTGCGTGCGACCCATTCTGACCTATGCGAGCCCCGCCTTCGCCCACTGTAATCCTAAACTTATCGAAAAACTGCAAAGAGTGCAGAATAAATTTCTACGCATAGCCACGGCTTCACCTTGGTTCATTCGTAACACCGATCTCCATAAAGACTTTAAGATCGAGTCTATCTCTAAGGTTCTCAAAATATTTTCAGAAAATTATTTTGAGAAAGCCCGCGTCCACAAAAATCCTCTCATCGCCCAGTCTTGTGTTTACACAGGTAGAGGAATCTCACAGACCCGACTCAGGCGTCCCATGCACGTCCTGACAGACACTGACGATAGGATAACGTTAGCTAACGCCCCTTTCGTAGGTAACACGACATCACACTCACACCGTCTCCGCCGGCGGAGACGAGGTCCCCGGTTCGCGACTGCCCGCATGCGCCTAGGCGCACGAGGCAGTCAGTAGCTCGTCTAACGCGCTCCGCATAGCGCCTTCCTCCACTCCGACGACGTTCTAAGCCGAGGTGCGATCTCATAGGAGACACCCTTAGGACGGACGTCACACTCTGAGCCCAGCGCGGGCTCCCCTTTTCACGGCAGAGTCTCAGTACTCGCCCTCCCCCCCGGTGACGCTGTCAAGGCCAGTAGGGCCAACAGCAATACACATTTCGAAAAAAAAAAAAAAAAAAAAAAAAAAAAAAAAAAAAAAAAAAAAAAAAAATTGTACCGACATTGTTTTTATTCTGCTATGAAAATTAATATATTCTCCTTTGTTAAAGGTGCACGATGAAGGCTTCGACGTCGCAAGTGAAATAATAAATCAACCCGAGAGTCGTTTGTATAAAAAAACGGTTTGATATCAAAGCAGTGTATGGAATATGATCATGTGTTAGTGCTAACTGATGAACAAAGGTGCATTATTCCTTCACAATGCTAGCGGGCGATGACACACGACACAAGCATACGAACATTAGCTACGGTATCAATGACACCTATAACTACTTCGACAATTCGAGATTGTTAACTCTCCTACAACAAAGGGGGAGCAACAAAAGCACGAACATAGAAGAATGGCTGAGAGCATTGGAAGATTTGAGAAATAAATATAATATTTCCGGGATAAAAGAGTGCGATCGTTTCGAATATTGCTCGGGAGAAATTAGAAATTTAATCGTTGCTTATAATAGTATTCACGGGTACATCAGCTTATTGGTGAGTAATTCATTGGGTCAGTTCGTTTAAGCGTGTTCGATGCTAATGAATCCGATTCGTGTCTGTCTTCACTGAAATTTATGTGCATATTTAAATGCAATGGTGAATGGGAAAGGGTCGACAACAGTTTTCAATTTCGCTGAACGTTTACAATAACAATAAACCAATATCCTGTCCACGTGTTTTGCGTAAGCTCATTATGTGCAATAGGTAATAAAACTTAAACTCTCAAGCATGCACCATAAATAGCGATATCGGAATATATTAGGTCATTGACTTTCACATCACCTATTGTTTTATGGACATAATGTTTGCATGATAAATTTTATTAAATGTAAACTAGTATTTTTATATTTATCGTACGATTAATGCTTTATGTGAACCGGTACGAGCTATTAAGAACAAAACACATTTACGAGTATGCTGCGTCGCGTCGTGAAATTCTACGACGTGTATCTTAAAAAATCACTTAATGATATGAATTTATAATTAAAGACGTCGCTGTGTGATATTGTAACAACGTGATTTTTCGTTTGACTTTAAATGATAAATCATATCACTATATGACGTCGTGTCGTAGTTTCTTACGATGCGCATCATAGACTTTCACGCTGCGACGCCATTGCGTTTTACGACGCCACAGTATGTGTTCAGATCTTTAGCTAAAAATAAACTTTTTCAAATAATTTTCAAGGAGGTAGTAAGCTATAACGTTATTTATTTTTACAGATATGTCTCTTCGGTAGTTTAGCTAACGCATTGAACGTAGCAGTTCTAACGAGAAAGGATCTCGCCGCGGCTCCAATCAACAGACTGCTAAAGTGGCTGGCGGTAGCCGACGTATTTGTGATGATGGAGTATGTACCATTCGCAATTTACAGGTACCTGGTGAGTAATGGCGTGACATTGATTTATTGGTAATAAGTTTTTTTATTGCCATATTTTTGTACGAATTTCTTGTATCTTATATTTTGTATTTTTTTTTTGTATGAGTTATGAAACTTACATAAATGTAATTTCAGATCTAAGATTTAATTAGTTCTTTTAAGCAAATAATTACTAATACATATACAGTTAATATAACTATAAAATTATTGCTGTTTAAATGTTAAAAATGTTAATTAAGTGTTACTTGAAGTTATAATAATCAATGGTAATATTTTTGTATTGTCTACTCATTAATGCTATTTCCTCAAAGTAATAACACGATGACAGTTGATTGCAAATTTAATTGGTTTAAAATGAAGAATTTAAATCATTTGTTTTGCTTTAATCAATTGTGATATTCATTTACGCTTCCATTATTTAATTATTTATTGTTACAAGTTGCTGTATATATTATCGGATTAATTACATTTAAGCAAGACCTGGATTCGTCCTCAATATTTGTTTTGTAGAATACATAAACCAAAACTATATAAATGAATATAATAATATTAGTTAAGTGAATTTATTTAAGCGCGTTGAGCATCTTTTGGTACTGGAAAATCTTACGGTTTCGTATAAGAGTCACGCTAATGTTTATGCTTGTGTCGAGTGTCATCGCCGCGAAAGTCGCGGGTTTATTTATCAAAAAAGGCGGGTCATCTGTACGTCTAGTGTGAGTTTTTCGTACTTAATTGCGATAAAGTTAACGAGATTTATAAGGGATTAAATCAGCGCCATCTTGTGTTAACAAGGAGAAAAAAATTAGTTGGTATAATGAAAGAAAATAAGAACAAAGGCGCGCGATATTTTGTGAGCGCATGCGACAATGTTTCGATACGTCACATTGTCGCATGCGCTCACAAAATATCGCGCGCCTTTGTTCTTATTTTCTTTCATTATACCAACTAATTTTTTTGTTCTAGGTTATAGTTAAGGTTTGGAAATTTTACGTTGCATCAAGTATTTGTACACTCGTACTAGACACACTGATGTTAAGTGATTACCGCCGCCTATGAACATTTGCAGTACCAGAGAGCTACAAATGCGTTGGTAACTTTAAAAGAAATGGGGGGGGGGGGGGGGTTGGAAAGGAATTGGAAGGAAGGACTCCCGCATTCACCATAGGATACCCAGCTCTCTCAGTAGTATACACCTATTTTCTGTCAGAGTGTATAATTGTTGCTGTCGAGTCAGCCCATATTAAACTGTAGTCGGCGGGCAACAGCTAGGCAGTGGGATATTTATAGGCTGTTATTTTACTTACTTTAAAACATAAAAGTGTAATTCTTACCTTAGAATAAGACCTTCCATCGTATCAGTTCAAATATTTAAATTATTTACAATTGAAATAGTTCTAAGGTTTTGATATCCAAGGTAAAAGAAAACAGAAAACGATCTAGTTATTTATTATAGTAATATAAAAACAATATAAAACATAATTTTTATGGTCCACAGGATTGTATTTATATAACCAAATTTTATTTAAATGTATTTAGGAGCAGCAACAGTAGGTCTTTGTGTCTTGGGAATGTTATTAACTTTGTTAATATAAATTCCATTTCGAGTCAATTTATACCGACAAATGAAAGGGTTCCCGAGGGATAGGCCAAAAATTTTATCGCTAGATCTAAAGTTTTATTTGTTGAACACGTTGATTGCCATGGCAGTTTTCAGAAATCTGGCCAAAAATGATTATTTGTTTTAATAAATAAAAAATGTGTATTTTTTAAACGGTCTTATATTAAATTAATTATCTTGTAGTTGGCTTTCTAATTTTTATAATTACATTTTTTTCGTTTTTTATTGTTTATTCAAGTTTAATAGTATCTGCACAAAAATGGCAAATAAACACAGGACCAGATCGTTGTTGGCCTCCTTGAAAAGAACGCAATATTCGAGCTATTTCGTAATTGGTACTCAACGTGTTAAATCATAATAACATAACTTTATAACGCATAGTTTTGTTACCCGTCTGTAAGACGTAGTGTAAGAGTGTTCAATACAATAATTGGAGAAAATATTTTAGACTCTTTAGTATGGCACCATCTGGTATTACATAATTATTATTAGTTATTCCACCCGGTTTAAACAGCTTTAAACGGTAATCATTAGTAGACGTTTATAGGAGTCTCTCTAGTCTTATCAAGTCTATGGTAATGTGTTTATCAGCCTATATATGTATATACATATATAGGCTGATAAACACATTGGCGCAGATGACAGACACGTTGGCGCAGTGGTCACTGCAACTGACTGTAGCGCTAACGGTCGCGGGTTCGATCCCCGCTCGCGACAAACGTCTGTATTCGTCATACGGATCGTTGTCGTGGTGTGGGTGTTTGTGCCAGTATTGTGTGTGTTTCCGGACCCCCGACACAAGTTCACAAGATCTTAATGGGGGCCGTTGAGTGTGATGCGTTTATTTATACATATGTATGAATGTTCCTTTATGGCTATCGACAGAACCCTTGGGCCGATTTTAATGATTCTTATGTCAATCGATTTGGTTTAATCTTGTTTATGGATTATATACATACATACAAAGTTTGAATTAGGTATTAGATAATAATTTAAAGTTCATCAGCAACCAATCCTTTCTCGCATTTTATCTTTTCTTTAAAAAAGCTTTTTTTAAGCATGGGAGATAATATATTTATCAGTATGTATGTATGCATTTATGTATGTGGGTTTGTACTTTTGTGGCACTACTTAGACCAGTTTGATTCGTGATAATGGCGGAAATGTCATAGAAAGTATAACAATTTTGGAAAATCAAAATGGTCGATTTTGGACGCCATAATAAAAAAGAAAAAAATGAAAATCAACGAACAGTGTTCAGTGTGATATCGTTCAAAAGGTATTTAAAAATAATTTTTAGGTTTCTTATATTACTTTACAATCAGAACTATCGTTGAGAATCTATAACGATTAAAGTTGAGTAGTAATAAATCTTGCTTATAGGCTTTTATACGGAAGTATTACGGTACTGCTGATTGCAGATGGTCTTGTTACGCAGATTATTGGTTTTTTCAATTACTTGTTAACATTAGTACAGATATAATTTATATATTGTTTCAGCTGTTCCCCGGTCAAGTGGACCGGCCCTACTCCTGGGCGGTGTACATGCTGTTCCACATGCACTTCACACAGATCCTGCACACCGCCTCCATATTACTCACGCTGTCGCTGGCCATCTGGCGGTATATCGCTATCAAGTGAGTTCTATATTACATTAAACAAATGTTTAAGTGCTGGTATTATTGATCGGTTTAATTAATTATTTACTGTCGTTAATTGTGTGATTGGTCGTTTGGTTGTCGTTTGATTTATAACTGCACTTGTGTTATCTGTATAATTTGAAGAACATTTGAACAAGTTAAATCTTATTTTACTACTTATATAAATAAGAAGCTTTGTGAGGACGGATGAATAATTATTGCTCTGTCATGTGATAACGATTCAACAGATTTTGATAAAACTTCACATAAATGTTATGTAACATATCATATATTATATAAGTTATTCTTATTATTATATTATAATACTACTACTTTTTATGTATAAACCATCAGAGAAATAAGTATCCGTAATTCTTATAAAGTAGATTAAATATGGTTAGCACTTCTGTAGTCGCATTTTAAAGATTTCGCTCATCTCTCGAAATGGAACATCCCAATTCGTTAACTACTTTTTTATTTGCGCTAAAACGTGAAACAGTGTTTTAATAGGATTCTCTATACAGATCTTTAAAAAAAGATCACGTATCACTTTTATTCAACATTAAAAAACTATGATAAGAATAAACAAGATGAACGATATAAAAAGATTTATAAGGTCGGCGACATCATAACTCAGACGTCCGGCGCGGAATATTAAATATGTTTAAATGAAAACAACGTTTATGTACTACGAATCTCTGTCTGCAAAGAGTGCGAGTATGACAGTCATCGGGCGCCTTGCCAAGTGTACCTCATATCTTACAAACGAAAATGTATGAGGCTATATTTTACCCGGTATATTTTTCAATCTAATCGCGAAGGAAACGTTTATGGTCTGAATATTTGTTTTGTTCTTTTTATGAACGGAAAATATTGAAGAATTAGTCAAATATTGTAGTTTTACTGAATATTTCTGGGATATATTTCAATGGTTCTTTACTCCTTCTTAGGTGAGAATTACACTTCAAAGTTTTGCTCTCAGATTTTCTCAGAAGAATTACATAAATTATTTCTCTTTAATTTATACCTGAAAGAATTTACTGTCAGTGCATTATCTTGACGTTCCTTTTGTAACTACTTACGATGTATGTTTGACAGGCACGTTGGCGCAGTGGTCACTGCAACTGACTGAAGCGCTAACGGTCGCGGGTTCGATCCCCGCTCACGGCAAACGTCAGTATTGGCCATACGGATGTTTGTCGTGGTCTGGGTGGTTGTGTTAGTGTTGTGTGTTTCCGGACCCCCGACACAAGACCACGAGGTCTTAATGGGGGCCGTTGAGTGTAACGCGTTTATTTATTATCTGTTATTACGTCACAGAGTTGTTTTATATTGCTCTTGAGAGTAAAACTTACAAATGTTACAAATTCTCGCCTTCTAATCAAATTTAAATACACTATTAGCAGATCCGACTATACGTTGCTATGGCTCAGTAATATAATACGCTGAATTAATATTATTCACGACGTCATCTATGGGATAGTAATAGATGTTAAGTGTAGACTTATTAAACCAACTAACACCACACATTTTAAAACTAGAATGATTGATATCAAAGGGCTAATTATGGTAAACTATCATTATCAAGTCATGCTATAATCTTACCGCTGATTTAAGATTTTTGTTTACAAATTAATCATCAAAAAACTTTTACAGTCAAAAATCAGAAATCAACTGTCGTTTCATTTCTACATATTAAGCCCCTTGAATGTTTATTAGAGCTACAGCTATCGCAACGTGATTGATTTTGACAGTTGATTTGTTTAGTTTTAGTACAAAAATCAGAAATCAACCGTCTAAACGTATCGCTTTTCAATCGCGGTAGCTCACGCGTAATTATCCTGCTGATCTCATACGAAAACATTGTTTTCGATTATAATGGTTCCTTATTACAACAATGGTATATTATTTTAGAATTGTAAATGTTTAGCTTATCTAAAAATAATTCTTACTAAAAAATGATAAGACAAACACATCGTAATATAAAATTTGTATAAACAACAATTGGCGAAACTAAATGAATGTAGTGAAGAAGTAATACTTCTAAGAGTTTAAATCGGCTCGTCATAAACAGTGTAAAAATAAGTTTTATTACAGTAGCGGCATTGGTTTGCTTACATATAGTAGAAAACAAAGGCTATTTTTATGGTTACAGCGCTCTCGCAGAGTTATAAAGAGCTCTAAATGACTCGTAGTTTGTAAAGCTCAATTTGAGAAAATAGTGTCGTGCATAATAAATCTTTCCTGAATGTAATCGCAGTATTTGTGTATTTTTTTAATATTGTTTCAATATTTTCCTGAAGTCAATGGTATCGTGAGATTATGGCGCCGTTAACACCGAAGCATTATTTTATGTTAAAATACATTAATGCATTCGCGATGCGATTATACCATGGAACAATCAGCATGACAAGAGTTGATTATTATACCTACCTATCAAGTTTCTTGCCGGTTCTTGTCAGTAGAATCTATATTCCGAAACGAATTTACTTTAATACCTTTTGACAGACACGTTGGCGCAGTGGTCACTGCAAATGACTAAAGCGCTAATTCGGGTTCGATCCCGCTCACGGCTATACAGATGCTTGTCCCTCGACACAAGGTCATGAGATCTTAATAGGGGCCGTTGAGTGTGAAAAAGGAGGAGGTACTTAATTCGTAGTGTATGTTTTTTTTATTGTTTGTTACCTTAGAATTCCTTGTAATCTTAACCAATTAAAAATATATTTGAAAGAGTATAATTTGATATTGGATTCTCTTTAAATATTTATTAAAATTGGTTTATGAGTTAGTTTTTCGAATCGAAATAACTGCTATAAGTGTATCGTCCGCGTAAACGGAATTGCGTTTTCTGTTTATGAATTTGTTGCTTATTATAAAAAAGTCCTAATTATTGTATCGTATTTTGTGATAAATTTCCTAAAATAGACAATCTGTTTGTCTCTGAAGGAATTTTATGACGTATGTTGTATAGTACTTTTACCATACACCGGCGCAGAGTGCTGGATTGGAACGATAACATATTTATATTTGTTAATAACATCACGCTAATGGCGTGTCTGGATGGATCTGGAGAAGTCTGGAGGACGGCTGGATCCCATCTTTCGACGTGATAATTTGCTTAGTATCTAACTAGCAATAGTGTAATAAATTTTTATACACCAATTTTGGTGTATATTATTTTCATCAGAAATGAAATCTTTGTCTATTTACTACATCACTTCTCATAAGAAGTAAGGAGGCGTAAATTTTATTATTTTTCGTACATTTTGACTTCAAACAATGTCATACGATTTAGTTACCCCTCGCGCAATTCCTGTTCTTCATATCGGTATCAAAATTTTATTTTTTGTAGGCTGTGTGCTTAATTTAGATTCATAAATATGTACCTCTATTGTTCTTGCTATTACGCAGAATGTAAAATACTCTATCTAGTTTTATTTTAAATACAAAGTGGTATTTTTGATTGATTTCCAAAATAGAGAAAGCATTTTGTAACTTTAAGCGCAGTTTGTGTGTATGTTACGTGATATTTTCACGGGTTTTATTGATTATTTTTATTGGGGTCTTGAGAGAGATCTCATTTAAACTTAATCAGATCCGATGGAAACCAGCCAAGTTTGGGAATGAAACTCCCATTATCGAAAAATGGCTTGTAATTAATGAAATCACTGTAAAAGTATTTAAACGAAGTCAGACAGTTTTTAAAGATAGATAATATTACCGATATTAGGTAAAAATTACTTTGAAAGACCAAAAATCTAACTAACATTGCCATGTTGTTTTTACGCTGACGTCAAATAGCCTATAACAGTAACACTTTAAAATCTGTACCGCCATTTAGGCTATAGGATGTCACAATGGAACAAGCATACCGACATACTTATCTACATACATACATACTCGTGAAAACCATTACTCCCTTCTGGGTCAAGCGAGGTTGTCATATATGATTTTAATGTATTTTCTTAATAATTCTTTCTCAGGTATCCGTCTCATGGACCGTCCTTGTGCACGGAGCGGCGATGCTCTCTTGCCATTATTGTTAGCTTTTTGCTGCCTCCGATACTGTGCATTCCTTCGTATTTCGTAAGTATTATCTTTGATTTTATTTTTTTAACCTATGAAAGGGTAAAAGTAATTACATTTAATAAAAAAAGGGAAGTTTTATGTTAGTATTTTGTTGTAGGATGTTTTCAGGTAAAACAACTGCTTAATAGATTTAATGGATGCGAAAGAAAAATCATTTAGTATTAAAATAATTAATATTATTTTTTAACCGACTTCTAAAAAATGGAAGAGATTCTTAATTATTAGTAAAAAAATTTACATATTTTGCTTCTGAAGACGGTTCTCCTTCTTTAAGTCTAAATATTAAATATTTTGTAGTTATCTACTCATGTAAATAATTTAGGAAAGGAAATGCTTCACTAATTTTATTGAGGAAAAGTTATAATTTTTTCGATTACAGATTATGTACTAATAAGCACAAAGCGTACAAAAATACACAAATAGAACATTTATTCACCTAAATGGAATCACATATATAAACAATAATAAATTATTATGCACGACGTGTCTATTAAAATAATTTATAGCCATTAATATATCACACTAATAGCACAAAAAGGAAATGTTAGGCTATTTCCGGATTGAAGCCAACTCTATTAATCAAGTTGACACAACCGTTTACATGATTATAAGGTAAAGTTTCAAAATAATCATCTATACTAATATTATAGAGCTAAAGAGTTTGTTTGAAAGCGCTAATCCCAGGAACTACTGGTTCGAATTGAAAAAATCTTTTTGTGTTAGATAGTTTATTTATTAAGAAAGGCTATAGGCTATATTAAATAACTGTATGACTCATAGGAGCGAGGTAGTAACCATAAACGCGTGTGAAACCACAAGGGACAGCTAGTAGTGTAATAGGAGTGCAGTATCTCTCACAGAAGATTGACGCGAAGTAGCCAATATAGCTATGTTTCGTACGATGAGTACCATAACCGAAAGCTTAACCGTATCCCCATTCCTTTCCTTACATCCTATTGTCTTTCATTTCTTACTCTTTTTATAAGCTGGCAACGCATTTGTGGCTCCTCTGGTGTTGAAAATGTTCATGGGCGGCGGTGATCACTTATTTATTACGGCAGATAAAGGCTTACAGCCTTAATACAATTAAACATATCAAACGTTAAACGCGTTTCCATAAAATCCTGTACTACATTACAAATCCGTGTGTAAAGGCTGTTTTGAGTTAAATATTGTTTAGACATAGTTTAATTGTGGTTTTTAATATATGTTTAACTATTGCTTCGAAAATAACGTTTGGACTACCACAAAACTGAAATGTATGCCATTTATGTATTATTGTTTTTATATGGTTAAAAAAAAATAGATTGATTATATAATATAAAAGCGGAAGATCTATCGGATCGGAACTATCGAAAGTTGCATAATGTTTAAAACTAAAACATAGCAGGTAAATTTTAGGGTAGGAGACGTCAACTGGGATTTATTTTTGAAAATTCAGTTTGTAAAGGAGTGAAATGCGTTTTCAAAGAATGGAGAAATTATATTTACACATAAATATAAGATCGAATTAAAAGTTCGGCTAATATTCTCGTATATAAGTGCGTATATAATTATCAGTAATTGAATAACTTTAAGCTTTGAATTTAATCTATTTATATAATTAACGTCTTAATTAGCAAAGTTAGGCAAACTTCGTAGTGATAAAACATATTATCTAATTGGAATCACAAAGTGAATTTCCTCACATACGCAAGGGATTCGGTTAATTGTGTTTCTTAGCGTAATAGGCGTATCATGTTTTATAAATATGTATAGTGTGTATACGTGGAAGACTTTGTTGTTGTTAAAGATATAAAATTTTAATTATAATTAATGATTTATATTATTTAATTAACGTATAATTATTTTTACCTGATTTTTGTATACACCGTTATAGTAAAAATATAAGAATGACATATATAATAAATGCTTCAAGTGTGGATGAACAAATTACAACTTATAACGAATAGCGAAACATATTCAGAGTTGTGTCATCAGTTATTTAAAAAATATATTTTTCGAATTAGAAATCGAATTCGTTGTTATTGAAAAAAAAAAACAACTGTATTATTGTACCATCTAAAATCTAAATATATATAACTCAAAGGACTGACATAGTGATTTATTAACGCACAGTCCAAACCACTGGACGGATCGGGCTGAAATTTCAATCAGACATCGCAGACGAAGTCGCGAGCATCTGCTAGTAATCCATAAAATCATTTTACTATATTTTACGTACACCTTGTACGTCATACATACTTTTTACGTGTTTATGTATATTTTTTTAAATGTGTATGTTACGTACAAAAGAATCCAAATTAAAAACGACACTCAAACGCACACATAAAAAATGTAATATTGTTATGGCAAACTACAATAGATTCCTTATTAAAAAGCTGAAAAAGGATAGCATATGAGTGAGACACTGAGATGAATTGTTCCAATTAGCTTCATTCAAACGTCCCGCCTATGTGTACTTGTAACGTACCTATTGATTTTTACTTAATATATCATTGATTTATTAAACAATTTTATAAAATTCATATCATCAACGACCAAAACATATACCTGTAATGTGATGTCGTATCTTGATTTTTTGTTTCTTTGATGACTCCATCTTCTAACAATGCAGGGTTGTTTCGTTATTTTTTGCGGTACACGTCGCAGATTATCACGACTCGACTCCGCGTCATAAACGTTATGACGTTACGACGTCAGTGTCGGCGTCATTGCGTGCGACGCGATGTCGCACAAGATTGTGTATGTTTTAGCCGTACGACCCGTATGTATGCATATGTTTGAAGATTTATACTATTATTCATGAATACCATATCAATGGGTCGACCAATTTGTAAAATTGAGATTTTCTGGCAGTCGTATATAAATTTGATCAATATCTATTGAAAACCTTCTGAGTGGCAAACGGAACACTAAAACAGACGGAAGCAGACCACTGTGCACGCGAGTTCGTTACAACCTCGAATTTATAAATTGTGACTATTTCCTAAAAGTTGATTATACTGTTTCTTTAATCTTCTTGCGAGTGTAAACAATAGTTGACAAAATTAGTCCGAAATCGAATAACCAGACAACCGTATGGTAGCTTATAAGATACGAATTAACAAATAAACTTACATTTTAAATTATAATTAATAAATAAATTTTGTATGAGATGCAGTTTTTCACATAATGTGTACATGAAAATTGATTACGCATACTAAGAAAAATTATTTTTAACCTGTTTGTCGGTAAACTACATTAAATTATGTATGTTTGTTTACCCGCACTACGAAAAGGAGTATATTTATAATATATTTATCAGCCTTTGTATATATGTATGTGAAATTGTAATTTTGTGGCACTATTTAGACCAAACAGGCTTATTTTGATAAATGACTAGTCATTTAATTCTTCAAGACGGTATGAATGTTGTAGAAAGCATAAAAATTTTTAAAAATCGAAATGGCTGATTTTCGGCGTCATAATGTGAAAAAAAAATGAATAACGTATTGTTAAATAGTTATTTAAAAATATTTTTAGGTTTCTCATATCATTTTTTCGTTTAAGATCAATAACGATTAAAAGTTGGTTGGTAACGATTCTCACTTATAGGCTTTTATATACCACTGATATTGATACGTTACTGCTGACTGCAGATGACTGCAGAGAAGACATTGTTACGCAGTCGGGTTTTTGATTTTTTATAATTATTTACTTGTTATTTGTATATTTTAAAGACGCTGTAAGGGGAGAATTACAATAAATAGTTAAATAATATGAAATAATTAATAAGTTTTGCTTTCAGAACTTCATAAAAACTTACATAATTTATTCGTTATTGTTTTACCTGAAAGAATTTCCTGTCAAAGCCTTTATTTTTCAATTACGAGTGTATAACTAACAAATTTTAATCTCGTTTTATACTTAAATAGCTTCTATCGTAACTAAGTAATTCATTAAGAATTATTTTCTAATCCAATTTATAAAGATACGTTACATTTGAAAATGTACTCCCAGATGGTATTAAAAACCTTTTACCAAGGGTTGAAATACAGGCATAGTTCGTTGTAATTGCGCAGTTTCGATTCGTTTCATTAAACTTCGAGCATACCTTAGAGATGCCTATTTATTGCGTTGAAAAAACTACTTATGTTAAAAGTTTTCCATTGCTAAATAAACGCTTTTGTTTGTTTTTTGTTTTTTGTTTGTACGCTTAGATCTTTTAAACTACACAACGGATTTTAATGCGGTTTTTATCAATTAATCAAATGATGAGAAGAGGATTAAATAGAGAATGCATTGATATTTTAGTTAAAATAAAAGCCAAGGATTTAAAGGATTTGTAAAGTGATGTCGTAAATCATAAGTATTTTAATAAGTATAACCTCTATTTATTGTCTAGGATGCAGAATCAAAATTTGTTATTATTATTATTATTTTTATATAGTTTGCCATTTTGTCTTCCTTGCTCACCTTTGTATGCATGTGATGTTTGTCTATATATGTATAATCTGTATAATAGCCTAATGGTAAATATAAGCATGAACTCTCTGGATTTGTAACTTGACGAACCTTTCAATAAATAAATAAATAAAAAACTACATTATATCTGAGCGATGCCAGGGCAAGTTTCTAGTTAAAACAAAATTTCATTTAAATTATTTGTTATTTTTTTTTTAATAAAAGTATAGCTGCCATAGTTAATTAATATTTTAATTGGATATTTCTTTTTATTTTTTTTCGTTTCGACTTCTCGTTAAAACACTTTGTGAAGTAATAAATGATTTACTTACTCAAATAAGTGCATTTCTTTATAACAAGGCTTGTTAACGTTAAAAACAAAAGCGTCTTAAAACTAGGAAGCATCAATCATTCTTTACTCAACCTTAAAAACAAAGACATATCCATTTAGACTATTATTATAAAGAGGTAAACTTTATTTATATTTAAGTTTGTATGATGGGGATAATATTTGAGCTGACTACTGATCCAATTTGAAAATACCTTTTACATAACATTAGATCACGATTGTAGGCTACATTACATCACGCTACGACTCTTAGGCGCGAAGCAATAACCATAAGAGTAAGTAATTGGGCCTTATATCGGTAATGGACAGTAAGGATAATTATTAAGAAAGGATTACAAGGATTTTTATTTATCCTAACTTATCAACCAACATATTATTTAAATGAAACGCACAATTAATGATTCCTAATGAAATAGAGCGGAAAGTAATATAATTAGAATTGAGCCAAATTAATATAACATTAAGTAAATACTAACTGACCCGTGAGAATACTTCGCATCGTTAGTAATTAGTTACGTCACAATTACTCTTATGTTTTAATGAATGCACTAATTTTATAATATGTATTAATATTTTTTTATAATATACTAGTTGACGCGATAGATGTTGTTCTGTCTTAAGTGTGAATATTCAATTCGATTTTGAATAAATAATTCAATTAATTTTTTGTTTTGATGGCTTTTAGTTGCGCCATATGAGTACACTAGCTGTGCCTTGCGGTTTCACTCGCGTTTATGGTTACTGCTTTGCCCGTGATGTTTATGAGTCGTAACGTGATGTAATATAGCCTATAGCCTTTCTCAATAAATAAACTATCTAACGCAAAAATAATTTTTTAATTCGAACTAGTAGTATCTGAGATTAGCGCGTTCAAACAAAGAAACAAACTTTTCAGCCTTATAATATTAGTATAGATTTACGTTAATGTCACGTAGGATGGAGAAGACACGAAGGTTTGGAGCGGTCGAGAGTACAATCACAATCAAATTTTGAAGACTGAATAAATTGTGTAAAAATAATTAGTCTATGCAGGCTGTTAAACGCTGTTCACCTCGCACAATCTGTCATTAGGGCGAACTGTCAAACGATTGACGATCGAAGAAGGTTAGATTAGTGGCGAAATAAAAGCCATTAACTAAAGAATTGATTTGAATTGAAGGTTAGATTAGAAAAGTTCTAAAAACGCGTCCTGTAAATTTGTTGTTGTTCGTTTTTAGTCCATTTTCTAAATATGTTAAGATAAATAAGATTAAATTGTTATAAATTGTGTGTACGTTCTTAAATTAATAGTAGCAGGTGTTTGGGTTTTTGTTTTATTTATCTTTCTGATGTTCTAGGTTAAGGTCTAATAAAGAAATGTCCACTATTTTTGTAGTTTTCAAAATTGTGGCTGTGATCGCACCGAACAATCTCCTTTGCGTCTTCTCCATCCCACGTGACATTGGCGAAATAATCTGTGCTCATATGGCACAACTAAAAGCCGTCAAAACTAAGATTGAATTGAATTAGAAAAGTTTATATACCTAGTCGTTTTGTTTTCTACTTTTTAATTTTTTAATTTCCCGCACGACTTTATTATTTTTCTTTTACCGTAAGAATCTTCTACGAAGGAACATTAAAAAAGATAAGCAAAATCGGTAGTCATGCTAAAGTTATACCAGGGGAGATAGGGTTCCATTTTTATTTATAAATATATCATGACAACTTTCATACTCTATTTAAATTTATTTTTGTGACAAAAACTAGCCTCTGTCCTTGTCTAAAATTCAATCTATCTCTACACTAAAATTCATCAAAATCGATTTAGCAGTTTTGGCCAGAAAACGTAACACACAGACAGACAGTTATTATCACATTTATAATATTAGTATGAATACGTACTCGTGCTTATTGAAATGATCAAACAATAGAAATCGCTGAGTATATGACAGTCGGACGTGAAGTTATAATGGAGTTTGGAGTTTTTAAATGGAAATGTGTGTTTGAGTCAAAATTAGAATGAAAATCGTTTGCAATAAAACACTGATTTATACACCTATGAATCCTTTGTACGTCTATCAAAAACTAACAGCCCAAGCTAGCTTTGCCCGGGTCACAATTTGAAACCCCCACTACACTTCCTTAAGGGTAAATTTTGAAAAAGGCCGGTACACGCGTGTATTTATTTGTACCCATATTAAATTACGTTTTTCTTACTTTGAAAATGTTGACTTTCTATGTAACCGTTTATCGCTTGTTTTATCTCCTTAGGGTTAAAATTTCCAAAAACTCTTTCGTAGTGGATCAAAGGTACCAACTGCTAACATTTCAAATTTTTAACCTTAGCGGTTTAGGCCCAGTGTTGATGAATCAGTCAGTCAGTCAGGACAAGTGATTATACAAATTGGGCGTAGATGGCTAAATCCAAAACTAATAGCGAAAAATACTTAAAGGAGTCTCGGGCCAATTAAAAAAAAAACTAAAACTGAGTCATTAGCTTAAAAATTATTTTCTTAGCCAGGAATGGAAGTCAATCAATTTCTGGGAAGTAATAGTATATGGCAACCTAATTCTGAATTGTAAAAAACAGAACAAAACTGATTTCATTGAATATTGATACTTTTGCTTAAAATAAAAATGTTAATCTTTTAAAAAGTAAACAAAGATTGTAAACATAATTTCTGATTTTCCTTTCGAAATGATAATAAGGGCTTTGTTCACACATGTGTCAAGTTTATGTGAACCTGAAGCCAATTGATGTCGGTCCATAGCACCCAGCAGACCGACCTAATTTACACACCAACCATATTTCATGTAGGCGTGGAATAGTAAACTTTGTGCGCAATATATTAGCATGGAAATGTAAAACGAGTCGTATAATTTGACAGGTGTAAAAAAAACTTAACAGATACATATTGAAAATTTACATGTCGAAAGAGGTAAACCATAATAAAATGTATACGTTCATTTTTAATATAACATACATCCAATTTTTATAAACGCAAAAGTGCTGTTTTTCTATTATTTTTTCAAGACTAAAATTCTGATCTAACTTTGATAAATATTGCTGTAAATATAAATTGGACCTCGGAGAAGAAAATAATTTAGTTCTATGATAAGACTTAATAATAAAATTGAAACGTGCTATAATATGATATGAAAATTTGTATTTTCTAAATCCTCAAAGAAATAGGAGGAAATGCTGTCTCTATCCAATTAACGCATATAGAAGTCAAAGGCAATTTTTAAATTAAAAGGCTTTATTAAACTAGCCTTCGTAGTATTTGCTATGCAAGATGCCATTTCCTATAAAATGAAAAAATAATATTAGGAGAAAAAATGCACTTACAATTTCTTAAAATTTCTTCTGATAAACACTTTTAAAGGAAATGTAAAACTCATTTTTGCGGCAACGCTTCTTGGTAACAACAAAGACTTTCCCTTTATTAATAAACTTATTTTTCATGTAATACATAGAAAAATTCTATGTTATCCGGCATTTTAGAAATTACCACTCGGTTTGAAATAAGACACGTGTATCTCTGTACCGTTAGATTACCTTGTTGGTGGTGAAGGATATTCGAGAAAATATAAAATATAACTCATATTAAAATATAACAAATGTAACACAGACTAAAGCGTCATATTTTTTGCAACGGGAGCAAATTATTTAATATCATTCACTATTACACTGCTCCCTACTTATACTAGCTCCCTAGCTTTTTGTCGCTAAAAGTTTTTATTGTCTTATTTCCAAATCAAACGTTTATCAAGCATCATTAGTAAAACGTAGTATGCACCAAAATTGAATGGTGTTAGTCAGGAAAATCTAAATTAAATGAAATTTTTACAATTAACAAATTAGGAAATCTTTAAAATTTATCAATATACAGGCTTTTATAGTAAAATAAACGTATAGCAGATGTAGGTGTACATAATATATACACTAAGCCAATCAGAGAATGCGTCAAATACATTAATACTACAAACGAAAGCAATGAAATTATTCAGAACAAATTTATCCAAGTCTAGTGATTTATTGAGGGTGGAATCGTGTGGTTTAGAACAATTAATGGAACTTGGCTTATCGGCCAAGGCTTTTACTCACACCTTAAATTAATCGATTCCGATGTTGCTATTTTCAGCGAATTCGATTCTTTAGAAATGTGTATCGATTTTTTTGGATTGCCTGACAATAGTAAATTACATTATAAACTTTATATTTTATATGTTTTAAACTTTCGCGATTTATACTATTCATATTGTATATAACGGGTTACGTCGGTGGTCACGAGCGGACTCTTTTTGAGACGACGACGGATGCAACTTCGTCGAAACGTCGGGTAATAAAAAGCTATTACTACCATTAGTTATCTCGATAAAACTCTTCATATAAAACGAATATATATGTTATAAGCTCATGGATTTGGGCATTAAGAATGCCGACCATTTTGGACGACGTTGTCTGGAAACCAGCTAACGATTGAGTATGACAATCGAGTCTCGTCAAATTTGGAAATGAGTACAGATTTTTAATATTATTGTTAATAATTGGACACGTTATTGTGATTTTTTATTTTAGATAGTTTTCTAGTTTATTGCATGCATTAGCGCGAACGCGCTAAGGATATGATTTGCTATTGCCTAAAAAAGAAGTTGATTTCGCCACATTAAATTGTATCTTACTGTTCCGATATTCATAATACAATCACCGCTTTAACGACAGAAATAACTGAATTATGTGAGAATATCTTCTGGTCGATTATTTTTATTCTTCTCGGTCTTAGCCGGTGACCAATCTTGTCTAGTTATGCAATAGGATCCTGAGCTTATGAACTAAGCTGGCTGTCACCATGTCAACCTAACATGGCATGTGGGGAATATATATGTAAATATATAAATCGATCTGTGTGAACTATGTTCTTTGTTGATTCCAAAAGGGGTTTTAATATTTGTAGGCAATCTTCGGATTAGTCGGGTGATCCTATGAAGTTCGATAGTGATCGGATTAAAAGAATTTTTTTTGGCTTTTCGCCAAGCGAGTAAAATATAAAAACACTTTATATGATTGGTTAAGAATTATGACCAAAAATTTATTAATATTTTTAAGTGAAAAGTTTGGTTATTGTATTAATGATTAGGTCAGTCTTGCTAAAAGTTCTTACTGATAATAAAAACTAGCTGGTGCCCACAACTTCGTCTACGAAAAATTTAAAATAAATAAATTTTCTTAAAAAAGTAGCTTAAGTTACTCCAGCTATCTGTTATTGAAAGTTCCATCAAAATCGATCCAGCCGTATCAGAGATTAGTTGAAACAAACAGACGGATAGACAGACACAAAACATTTAAAAACTGTGTTTTTGATGTAAGTATACACGGTGTATTCGATCATATGAATTTAGTGAAAAGCTGTTAATTATAAATTACAAACGCACACTTCAAATTGTATTTATTAATATGGATTCAAAAGTAACTTTGTCTGTGTGTTACGCAATGATGCCGAAACTTCGGTAGAGCCTGAGAAAGAACATAGCTACTTTTTACTCTTGTTTATTGTTAAAGTCTATAGTCAATCTTGAAATCGGTTGAAAATTTAATGAACTACGGTCGAATTCTGACCACTAGTACTAATAAATAGGCGTAAATAATCGTACGCACATGAAGTTGCGAGCACTATCTAGTATAATATAAATGGAATCTGCAATATTATGTAAGAGTAAGAGATTGAAAGTACGTGCGCGAACCAGCAATTACTTCGTTGCAGTTATTCCGAACAAATGTGACCTTAGCTTTACACACGAGTAGATATCAAAGCATTACGTGTTATTAGTATGATAAAAACTAAATGGAAATGATATACAATTTAATACATCAAAATAGGATCATGAATGTTGAATAGAAACATAAAGATCCAATCAAGTTGCTTTTTTGCCCGACTGCGGCGAATCCCAAACGGAGGGTTATGTGTTTGACCTATGCGTACCTATGTGTGTTCTTTCCTACGATGGTTCGTAACTATTCACCGTTTAATTGATTTTGATTAATTATACCTACGTCGTTAGATCCGTCTTGATGAAGCGAATGTCACTAGGTACATATTGCCGTAGTCGGGTAGAATTTTTTTTAACGTGTTTATCAGCCTATGTATGTATAGAGGTTTGTACCTTTGTTGCAATATTTAGAGAAAACGCGGAGGCCAATTTTGATAAATGTCACGTCATTTCATTATAACCACTTGAATGAAGTATATTAATTTGAAAAATTCAAAATGGCCGATTTTGAACGTCATAGTGTGAAGAGAAAAAGAATTAAAATCGAGGAACTGTGTGTGTGAGTATCGTTGATATTTTTAGGTTTCTTATATCAATTTTCAATCAGAATTACCGTTTTAAATCTATAACGATTTAAAATTGATTAGTAACGATGCTCTATAGTCTTATCACGCATTCGGTTTTTTTTTTAATATTAATATTTGTAACTATTTTAATACTTGTTTAATACTAGACAATATATTTTTTTAATTTATACTCTATATTCTTAATTTCTTAAATAGAAATCACACACGACATTTCTTGTTTAGTATATAGCAAGGATTATACGTCGCTAAAATTTTCCACTTAATGCTTTGATGAATTCTACGTAATATAGCCTTTTGCCGGTTAGATGAAATTATTAATATGCGAAAGTTATTAGCTCGTTTTGAGGTTTGAGTTCAGTGAATTATTTCTTTAGAATTATTTCTCGAATGTTTGTATGCATGTTTCTATTATGCAAAATATACAAATGTACATACATATGATCATATCTTTTGTAATAAACTACACATATTAATGGATTTCAATATTTATAATTAAATAATTTTAAAACGAATGAATATTTATAAAAGAAAAATCCCGTAGATATAGGTAAGTTTTGCCAGTATTAATGACACAAGAACACACAAAAAATGACAGTATATGCGACTTTGGTAAAAAAAAAAAACATTTTTAAAAGCCAATTATTATTTTAAAACAAAAAAGTATATATGTAGCAATTAAAAAAAAACACTTATAATGTTACAATATAATTGAATTGATTTGTCCCAAATAATATATTTTTTCTTTCTAGGTATTTACTATACACGAAGATTTCACACTAGACCGGTCTCCATCGAAAGTTTACTACGTGGATTCGAATTACGATGGCAGCCTTTATCAGATCAACTTTTGGGTACACGCTGTGGTGATTAAGTTGCTGCCCTGCGTGATCCTAACCGTGATTAGTGCGTGGCTTATCCGGGTTTTGTACCGGGCGAATAGTCGAAAAAAAGCCCTCAAGGGATACAGCGCCTGCCCGGCTGAGAAGGTTGTCAATGGTAACGGGAATCTTTTCACGAGAAAGTCGACTAAGCGATCGAAGGCCGAGAGGAGGACGGATAGAACCACAAGAATGCTTGTCGCAGTACTCCTATTGTTCCTGTTGACAGAATTCCCACAGGGCATTTTGGGTGAGTGATTTCGAATCGTAATTATGTCGAGAGTGCTATCTACAGTTCGTGGATTTATAGCGTTATTGGAAAGTTTTGTAATTGATGGTATGAAAATTTTAATTAAATATTTTAACAGTGGTTGAATTTAATTTAACCGCTAGCTTAAATTAATAGCTTATTTTAAAGTTCTTTATAACGATCAAAAATGGTTTTTATTGTGTATTATTAACATGTGTTTAAATTTGACTTTTGTGAAACATTTGGTATTTAACTAACTGCCATAACACGCTACGCTGTTACTCGCGGTTTTTTTGTTAACCATCTATCTGGCAAGAACCGTTAAACATCGGTTCCTACCAGATAGATAGTTCTTGCAAGATTGATTTTTTATAGTTTAAAAATGATATTTTATTTTCTGCCACTATACATAATATACAACTTAAAAAATCCAAATAAGATCAATATTTCTTTCTGTTATTATTATTGCGTTAAAAACAATTTTTTCAGATATTATAAATATATGTACATCGAATTTTAATATGCGAAGATTTATAGATTATGGTACGATTTGAAAGGCATATTATTCCAGATTATTTTACGCTATATTTTATGTATATGTGTATATTATTTTAAAGCAAAATCTACATTAACGCGAACGAAAACGCGAGCAAAAGCTAGTATTTTATAAATAAATAGAAGACGTCATTTCTATTTATATTATAGGCACTCTGATAACTTAAGTGTTTTAAAATAAACATTAGTAAAGAGATTGAATCAAGAGAGATATCGCGTAGCTCTTTCATTATAATCAAAACGACTCGTGCCAAAGACAATTTTCCGAATCCGAAATGTATTGAGGTTATCTTTTTGTTTTCATTCAATTTACTGCTTTACAAGATATGTCTTCAATAAACAGACGTCAGACTTGTTCTAGGAAAACATTTATTTGATATTCGATTTATCAACTTCTAACACAGAACGACGAAATATTGTTTTTTTCGGTAGGAATTTATTCGAGAAATCTAACATTTTTTCGACAGTTATCTTTTGTTGTTTTCCTAATCTTGACAGTTTGTAGATAAGCTTTGGTTTTTCTTGTTAGATAAAATAGTTATTATTAGACCTCAACCAGAAATTATTCGATTAGTATATATTATTGTACCTTAAAATCAAAATCAATGATGAAATTAAAATTATTCAATGATTTATTATTACAAAATCATTATCAATATTTGTAGCTAATTTACACTTGTTCGAGATTAAGTATTTTTAATTAAACATTTAATAAACAGAGAAACTTTATATTCTTAATTCATTTTACAACAGTAACACTTATTACGCAACACAAAATGAATACATTTTTTAAGTTCTAAATTTGAAAAAAAAAAAAAGAAAAAAACGATTGCGGCCAGTTACACAAATGAATTACAAACAATAGTAATTTCCTATTACAATATAATAAATATCGAATAATGAATAAAAAATTATACAAATTGATGGGATGGATCGAATTGATTCGGGTTAAGGGATCCGGCATCTCTCTTAGTATGCGACTTACTTATTTACTTACGGACTAAAGCGCTAACGGTCGCGGGTTCGATCCCGCTCACGGCAAACGTGTGTATTGGTCATACAGAGGTTCGTCGTGGTCTGGGTGTTTGTGTTAGTGTTGTGAGTGTTGCCGGACTCCCGACACAAGGTCATGAGATCTTAATGGGGGCCATTGAGTGTGATGCGTTATTTATTATTATACTTCGTACATTGATGGAATGGAAATGAAAATGGTTTATATAATGTAATTTCTAAATAACTGCGATTAGCATTTACCACCTTATTGCGTGATACCCGGATAAAAACTAGTTTATATTTGCATGTTTGGGACTTACAACCCCTCCTTCGAACCCTTCCCTTGGACGGACACAACACATGAACGCTATAGATACGTACGTGCTTAAAGTGTTTTCCGCGTATCAGTGGGAAGATATAAAAAGGGAGTATATTAAGTCTCAGCTTATATATAATAAAAATCTACCTCGAATGGCGAACAGCACGCTTATTACGTAATGTGTATCATGGAAAAGCTTAGCTTTAGCGAAAATTACGCCATTATTGTTAAATGCACTTACTTTTCACTCATATGTATCAATAATTCTAAGTACTTACAGATTTAAGTGTAATTGTAAACAGTTTATGTAACGACTAACTGTGCTCCGCGTTGTCATCCGCGTTTAATTGAGGAAAAATTATATTTATAGAATGCTTATTTCCCTAGTGAAGTGGGAGGATATTGTTCACATTTTATTGGTTTCAATATGGTTTTCGCGTAACCCGCTTTTTTTTTAATTAAAACAAATACATTTTAAAATAAAAATAGCCTT
Organism: Hypolimnas misippus; assembly: GCA_037950945.1. Lineage (NCBI taxonomy): Eukaryota > Metazoa > Arthropoda > Insecta > Lepidoptera > Nymphalidae > Hypolimnas > Hypolimnas misippus. The sequence goes on along the minus strand of JBBEEQ010000011.1, from coordinate 8,091,500 downwards.
AGTTACTCCGAAATCGACATCAAAATCGATCTATCGTTTCAGAGATTAATCGGAACAAATAGACAGACAAAATTAAAAAACATTGTGTTTTTGATGTAAGTAGGTACGGTTGATCATGAGTCTTTTGCCAATAGTACCGCGATTATGGACCATGGGTCTACGATCGTCTAGGGGCCATTAGGGTCAATGGTTACACTAACACTGCCAAAGTCTATCGTTTATACAATTTTTTTAAATAACTAACTATACAAATTTTATATTTTAGCATGATTGTGAATGATATTCAAAATGTTTTATGTTTTAATTGGGTTATCCTTCCCTCGGGCAACAAAACGTTACACGGTTTGTCTAAATAATTCAGTTTACGAGGATAAGTTATTCATTTTACCATTTTAGTAAAAAAAAAACGTTATAAAAAGAAAAGTAATTTTCTGGCGGGATTTTCTAAATGGCTTCCTAGAAATTTTATTTATAGAAATTTATCATACTGAATAAATAAAAAACATTTTTTTACGGATTCCTCTTTTAAATACGAAGAAAATATAGAAGTTATACAGTGGTAGTAGTAATGACAGCTTGTAATCTTTCCACTGTTGGGCAAAGTCCCACTTTCCTATTAAGGAGAAGGTTTAATCCATCATGCTGCTCAACTGCGTGCACAAGTAGGTAAGTAGGAATTTAAACATAAATTTACCGAGTGTGGGCCTGTGATCGTTGGTTGAGGTCGACGTACTCTAATCACTAGGCCATCTCTGGGCAGAAATAATGTATTAATGTTTTATTAAATATATATTATAATTAAATAGCTGTTACCCGCTATCTCCTTTGTACGCCGAATGACCGTATAAAAGTTGTGTTTTCATTCCTTGGGAATAGAACTTTTTCTGGATGAAAGGTACCATACTTCTTATCTTCTGAACTACTAACAATGTTTATGCAGAATTTTATGACATGACGATCGATTGAGTACAATCCAAGAGGACCTTACGAAAGCTGTGGCTGTCAGAAACAAAGGCACAGACAGAAGGATGATAAACAACTTATGTAAATATTTATGAAAGTCTGATAACAAAACTTGTAAGTGTTACCTTCGCCTTACAAACGAGCACAGAATGACGTTTAGAATTTTTTTTAATTTTTTACAACATTCTCACACATTCGTAAGTAAGCGCCGAGGACCTCGTTGGTCCTTGTTTAAATGTATACGCTTCACAACAACTACATTAGTCACGAGCGATTTATCGCCGTCCGCTGAGGAGTTCCGCTTTCCAGCTTAGCTGAATTCTCTCGGATTTTGATCTAATTTATTTGGGACTACCCTCGAGGTACCTATCATGTAATATACAATAAGTCTATTAAATTGAATATATTTTTGAAGGCCGGTTAACGAGATGACTTTTATTTTTCGTTATTTCACCCCTAAGAGGTTCAAATGGGATAAAAAAATTTGTATGCAATATTTTATACCATGGTCGTATTAACTTAAAACTTAGAACACATATTTTTGGACTATAGTAATGAAATATAAACACAAAACGTAGTTATATATTTTAAACTTTCGCGATTTATATTATTCATATTTAATATAACGGGTCTTATCGCGACTCTGACTGACTGTGTCAGCTCGTGACCACGGCGAATGTAACTTCGTCGAAACGTCGGACAATAAAAAGGTATTACTACTATTAGTTATCGCCATAAGACCCGTTAAATTAAATATGAGCAAAAGGTAGTATTTTACTAGTTTTCGAATCGCTTTTATCTAATTCCAAAACCAAGTGAATCCGCGAGAAACTGCTAATATATAAAAATTATAATACTTCTTGATCACTGCAACTCTGTCTAAGTAGAATTACTCGTATATATGTATTTTGAATAGCCTATTTCTTCGAGACAGGTTGGAAACTTCATGTAAATTTTTCCTTCGAGTTTTATTTCACTTCCACAAAGATTGATCCCAATTTATCGGGTACTTATAAAATATGATCACCACTAACTATAAAACGACAATAAAATCAAAACAACTCGAAACGAAATAACGGATTTTTTTCTTTGAATTCCGTTCCCCTTTTATTTTAAAACATTCTTGTGCATTTATAATTTTGGTATTGTATGTTTGGATTTTTACTATAAAATTTCTAATTTGGAGTTAAGTTAGTACTTCACACTAAAAACAGAATTTTATTACTTTTATTAAAAAAACCCTGACTTAATTCGTTTCACAGTAACATCTGTCAGTCATACGAGTCTCAATATAAATCACTACGCCCGTCTGATACAATTCTGTCGAAATTGTGTTCAGCCCAGCTGGAACACGTTTTCCCTTTTTCCTTCGGCTGGCTCATTGTCAAAAATAACCTCGGGGGCGAATGTGGCCGGTGGGAATAAACGATTCGCACTGTAAAAAGTATTTCTGAATAAAAGTTGGACAGTTCGACTACTATTGTTAATCATTCACTAGCGCCAGTTAGATAAATTCCGCGTATGTATTCGATTACTTTGTTGGATGTTTTTAACTCACATCGAAGGGTTTATCAACTGAATCGAGTTTGTTTTTCTTTTCAACGAACTTCATTCGTGATGTAATGTTTTAAATGATAACAGAACTTTATAATTTATAGACCGATTTTGAAAATTCTATTTATTAGAGTATTTTTTTTAATTTGGTCAAATATAATTTTAATTAAAATCAGTTCAATTGTTTGGTTTTAAAATCCAAATAACTTGAACAAACGAAAATGATATAAAAGAAATGTATATTTTGCTTTTGAAATCGGTTACTTTAATTTAAGTCTTAGTTATGTAAATGTTCAGAACGTTACGAGTTTGATATAAAATATTATAGCTTCCAGCATTTATAAGTGAACTGTTGTATTACCTTTTAAGTAGGAGCATATACTTAGTAGTTGTTTAAATTTTTACATATTTTATTGCAGTTGTTAAAGTCTCTATTATTTATGAGTACTTTTACGAGTATTATTTTTATGAATGATAAAAATTGTTATTTATTTTATTAACTACCTACTAATTTTTGCTTGCGGCTTCGCTCGATTTATTCTAGATTTTGTTTTGCCGTAACTAAAAGCCATAAACCAAAGAATTGAATTGAAATTGAATTGTTTTGCGTATTACTCTAACATTTATTTTCTGTTCTGCACTATGCTTATAACCTTTTCGCAAATGCAAACAAGAAGTCACCTATCCGTTGTCTTAGATTTTCGCGATTATTATTCATTGAAATAAAACTATTTTAAACGGATTTAAATCGCGTATATTAATTATTTTTATCATCCCGACGTTTCGAGCACTTTGCAGCGTTCGTGGTCACGGGTAGACTACGGGTAACAGTCTACCCGTGACCACGAATGCTGCAAAGTGCTCGAAACGTCGGGATGATAAAAATAATTAATATACGCGATTTAAATCCGTTTAAAATAGTTTTATTTCAAGAAGTCACCTAACTTGTATCGTAATCGGATTAAGCGTTAAGACACGAACAAACTTTCATTGATTTTAAAATATTAGATCTAAAGCAATTTCTAAAATGAACAATAAAAATAAAGTTAGTGTGACGTGTTTGTTGAAATACTAAATTGCGATATCACGTTTACTTCACAAACACATTAGTTGTTTTGTTTTTTTTTTCTAGTTCCAAATGCATTAGTGCGTCAGTAATATGAGTTGTTTAAAAACTAAAAATAAACGAAATAGAAGTGTAGTATTACAACGTTTGATTTTAAATCTAGAATGTTTTACAACATCGTGTGTACTTTTCTCGAAATCGGCTCATAGGTATTTTTAATTCAAACTTCACTGAATTTCTAAAATACGAACAATTTTATTATTTTTAATAACAGTACCTGTACGACTAAACTTTGCTCGGTATTTTTTTAAATTATATTTAGATTTATTAGTAAAAAAAAATAACAGTCTTTCACTAATAAAAAGACATTTTCTAAAAATTAAATCTAGGCATAGTAGATCGAATAATCGCCCTAGAAAATTAAATTGTATGAAAATTGTTGGAGCTGTTTCGGATGATACATTACATGTACATATATACGTATATACAAGAACAGCTCAATTAAAGGTATAAGGTTAAGATTCTACATTTTCATAGATTTCAAGGTATCAACGTTATAATTTTTTTTTTCTGATTCAGGTTTAATGAGCGGCTTGCTAGGCAGATGTTTCTTCAAGCGCTGCTACGACCTCTTCGGCGAACTGATGGACGCCCTCGCACTCCTCAACGGAGCCATCAATTTTATCCTCTACTGCTCCATGTCCAAGCAGTTCAGGACGAACTTTCGACAGATTCTGTGGAACCGATGCGCACCAACTCCTAGAGCCAGCTCACATACAGAGTTACAAACCACATATGTATGAGTGAGACGGGAATAAAGAAGTCTGATACTTCACATCAGAAAAGAAAGAGACAGAACAAAAAACATGAAAATAAATGTGTATAGCATAATGCATTTATGGTCTGTGTAGACGAGGGATTTTTATAGAACTACAATTCAAATCCTCGAACTTTTAGGCGGTATTTTTAGTCCCTCATAGGCATTACGTCGTATGCATTATACTATTTAGTTCTAAATGATCTGCTATAACGAGTAATTAAGTACCTTAAGAATCTTTCTTCATATGCAAAGGCCTTGTATAATTGTATATGTAACGTGAGAATTTATACCTTTGATATTTGAGTTTGCGGAGTTGCTATTTAGAGTTTGTAAAAGAACGTCAATAAAATTTAATGGACAAGGCGCTGGCCGATTGAGCGTTCAATTTTGCGTTATGTTGATGCCGTCTTCTGAAGCGACGTAAAATATTCTATTAGGAAATGAAGATTAATGACTACATAAAAGGTCTCGTTAATGGACTTCGAAAAGTTTATAAAAATTGTTTCTTTTCAAAATGTAAACCATTTAATGTAGTATATTTGTATTCTATAATAATGAAAGATGCAAGTGCAATAATTTATTGCGTTTTAGTGTGTAATTGTACGTATTTTCGTAACTTTGTAATCGTAAAAATATGCTGAAATTCAATATTATTATGTTTGCGTAGTTTATAAGCTTTTAAACTTGATGGTGTATATTTATGTACTTTATTAATGTTAAAGTAATATGCGATTGCATGAATCGTTTAAAATGAATTCATTGTTGGTGTTTGAACAGGAATTTCAATGTGCTGTGATGATTAAATAACCAATTTAAACTGGAGACCTAATTGTGTAAAACTGTCGCTATCAAAATAGCTCACATTTTAACAGTCATATATGCCGTTTAAGCACAAAAGTTAATCAACTGTCTGAATGTAGCATGTTTTGAAAGCGACAGTCTGCAGTAATTAGGCATCAGTTTTATAATTGTTATAAATGTTAAATGTAATTAGAAAGGAAATTAAAAAAAAAATGGTATTCGTAAGACTTGTGTAGTAAATATTAATATTAGTTAAGTTGTATCTTGTACAGAATCAATTATTAATGGAATTAAAATTGTTCAATACACTGATATCGATAAAAATATAACTGATTGTATATGTGACAAAAATTAAATATATTATATAGATCGTCCATTTAAAAATTCAAATATTCTGATTGTTTTTGTTTTAGAGTATTTAGAAAATTGCTTAACACAAAGTTACATTTAAAGTACACATGCAGTTTCAATATGCCAGTAGCTCGTATGCAAGGCGGAGGTGGGATTATGAAAACTATATGCCAAAACTAAAAGGCATGAAAGCACGCGACAAGCTGGCTGGTATGGTTTGAAAAAAAAATACAAGATTGTATGATAATTAATTTTTAAGCAATTTCGTACTTTCCTGATTAATAAAATGAATTAATGAATGACTTCATCCACACTACTTGGATGCATGGTCAGTACCCAATGCGCGGGCTTCACGATCTTTATTACGTACGTGCAGGCTGTGGAATAATCTACCTTCTGAGGTTTTCCCAGAGCGCTATAATTTGGGTGTTTTCAATTTGGATGGCTGTATAGATACCTTTCCTTTAAAGGCCGGAAACGCACCCGCAACGCCCCTGGTGTTGCAGACGTCCATGAACGATGGTAACCATTTAACATCAGGTGGTACTATTTACTCGTGTGCCCCTCATTTTATATATATAAAAAAAGAAAAAAACATTCTTCTTGTTTTTTGAGGTCGATCTTATAGGCATACAATTTACTAGTATTTAAACTACTTGCAAGCGAGTTATTGACCCCATTTTTATTGTATGTCTATTTCAGGCTAAAAAAAAAGAATTTAGGTCATATAATCGAATGTCCCCAAAATCGCTGACACGGGTTTAGATAAGATTAACATAGTATTCTGTGGACAATACGGATCCTTGACTACATTCATTATGCTAATAGCATCTTTGTTGGGGCTTTTATGACTTTTATATGAATAAGTAGACCCTAACCCGGTATGAGAATACCATAAGAGATTTTCATCGCATACTTTACATGAATGGGATGATATATAACATTTTTATGTAGGATAATGTTTGTTTAAACGTTTCTTATATAAGCAATTTGAATACAAAATAGTAAATAATGTAAAAATGTATAATTTGCTATGTTGTTATATATATGAGTTATTAAAATATGTGGTGAAATAGAGGATATTTTATTGACAAGAAACCTCAATTGACATTAGTTCGCTCCTGGCTTCTTTCGGTTAATGTACATTTTATTGTGTTGGATGACCGTCGAAAAATTATTTTGCTGTCTGGTCGAAGGTGAGAGTTCTTAGCTATGCTTTAAATTTTTTAAGAATATTACCTATATATTAATACGTGAAGCAAAACCTTTGTAACCCTATTTACGAAAATTCCACGGACGTGGTTATATAAAATTTCGTACACTATATATAAAAGGAGAGAACAATGCTAATATTTTTTTAATTATGTATAAAAAATACATTAAATCAATAAATAAGAAAAAAACAAAAATTACCATGTTTTTGACACACACGCATATATACTTTTATGTTTATTATTGAAGTCTGTGGTCATATTGAGAATAGATTATCTGTGGTAAATCTTGGAATCAGTTAAAAATTAAACTGCGATCGAATTTCGATCGCTAGGCGACCACTAGTATCAACAATTATATGGCAGATTGGCGCAGTGGTCACTCCAACTGACTGAAGCGCTAACGGTCACGTGTTAGATACCCGCTCACGGCAAACGTATGTATTGGCCATACGGATGTTTGGAAATTGACGGATTGATTTATTTTATTTTTTGGGTCAAATTTTTACAACCTTTGAATTTACTATTTATTTATATCTAAAAATATAAGTTTCAAGTTTGTAACATCTATTCAATACAAAATTTCATCCCCTACTTTCAACCTCTTACACTCATTTTTCGCATTAAAAAGTAATCATTCGTCCTTTCTCAGGCTCTAGACTATCTCTAAGCCAAATTTAATTTAAATCGTTTCAGTAGTTCAAGCATGATTGCGTAACACAGACATAATTACATTGGCATTTATAATTTTAGTAACGATTTTATTTTATGTATCCAAATGTTAACATATAGCTTTAGCGTTTCGTAGAAATTTTTGCACGTATATAAAATCAATGTGTTACAAAAGCTTCTCGTGGAAAAATGATTTATTCTCAGCATCCTTACCTTTCTGTCTAGCCCCTTTCGTAACTTTTTGCTAGGTTTCGCTTACGCGGGATTTTTAGTCCGAAATGACAGGTTATCCTTTAGATTTGAATAATATTCTTACCGAGAACAAAGATAATTTTCAGGTATATGCTTTAGATATAACATTTATTTAAAAAAATCAGAAACTTAAATATTAACAAATCTTAATAATTACAAAGCTTAGTTGGGAGCTTCCAACGAAAGAACACAGACAAATACTGATTTAAAACAAAGATTTTGTCGAAAAAAAAATATTGAAAGACCATTGTTTATATTATATTATTACATTAGTCCAATTCGTATATAATATAATATTCAATAATTTTAATACAAGTGTTTTGAGTCAGTAGTGACCACGAAACCTACGACGTTTTAAACGGTTTCATGCCGTATCAAATAAAACGTGAATAATTTTTAATCTACGGAGAGATTGTGGTGTAGATTCTATAATATATTAACAGGTAAAGACGAAGAGTTTGTTTTCTTAAACCGCTAATTTTAGGAAACACTAGTCCATTTGTACATTTTCTTTTGCGTTAAATAGCCCATATGTTGATTAATGTTATGGACAGTATGGGATACATTTAATACATAACTACGATGAGACTTCGCGTGGCACGATACGACGTCGTGATACTTTTTGACGTCGTGATATAAAAATTTACGACGTGCATTATAAATACTAAGAAACGTTATGCCATCAGGTACGATAATATGATTTTTCATCAAAAATTGTACGACGAACGTTGTAACGTGCCACGTTTAATCCAAAACACGTCTGTTTTTTAGATTGAAGTGCGAGGAACAGCTACACTCGTAACTGACTTAAAACAATTCTGTAACTTAGTAAAAGGTAAGTAGAGTAAGTACTTACGAAAGCTGTGTATGTCTAAAATATGGCACTGACAGTAAATTCTATCAGATATAAAGCAATGACAACAACTTATGTAAATCTTTATGAAAGTCGGAGAGCAAAACTTATAAGTGCAATTCTCGCTAAGATGTCACTTCCGTAAATCAATGACATGAACTTTCCGATCGAGATCGATCGGATTTATTCTTCAACTTCGGCGTTGACTTATCAGTTTGAGGCCAATGATCTAAGGAGACATAATTATCAGATACGAGTTAAACCCCGAGTGTTAGTATACTGTTAGTATATATGTATTATGGTTACGTATATACTATCAGGGGGTGGTGCGGAAAACGTGTTCTCTCAAACGGCACGGCCAATTTTTGTATCGTAGTTATTTTCAACCAAAATTGGTTTTACATAGACATAACTTACAAGATATTTTTTTTTTATCAAAATACTCTGATAAAAAAATAACATTCTAAACAAGTACTGTATATATATGTATATTGATGGTTTATCTTATTATACTTTTTTTTTTAATTTATAATTACTTTTTTAGAAAAAGAAATTATGATGACATAATTTTTCCACTTATTTTGACTTTAAAATCAAATTTTTAATAAAATTATGTCGAACAAATCTAAAAAAATCCCTTTCAAATACAACTAAATCCGAATTTTACAAAAACCGGTTTAGCATTGAAGGTTCTGAGGTAACCAACATCACAAAAAATCATACACTACGAATTGATAACCTCCTTTTTGAAGTCGGTTGAAAAATTATCTCTATATCTAGAATGTAGATATTAAAAACAATTATTTCTTAGTGAAAAGTATATTTCAAGTTGATTTTTTTATGTTTGTTACAATAAAATGTAGTTTCGTTATCATATAATAAAATACTATTCATATTCAATATAACGGGTCTTATCGCGATAACTAATGGTAGTAATACCTTTTTATTGCCCGACGAACGACGAACTGACTACCATAATCGCGAAAGTTTAAAATATATAATATAATAAAATACATTTTCAAAACATTAGAATCCAACATGCAATTATTTATCCACATATATCCACATATTTTGTATTACAAAATTTAATATGAGCCTCTAAAATATGTATTGGACAACCGCATAACATTAATATGGAAACAATATTTCAAACAAAAACTTATTACGTAAATGGCTTTCATTTCTATAAATTGAAATTTAAAAACAATCTTTAGTTCAATTAAGTTTAAAGAATGTTTACGCTGTTCGTTCACTCGTGTTTATGGTTACTGCTTTTCACCTATGAGTCGGAGCGTGATGTAATATAGCCTATAGCCTCTCTCGATAAATAATCTATATAACACAATAATAATTAGAATCAGCAGTTTCTGAGATTAGCGCGCTCAAGCAAACAAACAAACTGTTCAGCTTATTAGTATAGATTATAGTGGACATCAATTGCAGCTGTAAATTACGAAAAAATTGTAAAGCCTTAGTAAACGTTTATTTATATTATAATTTATTTATTTCTTCACCATAATTCTATATTTACACTTATTAGATTCATCGTAAACCATAAATATAAAACCTCCCTCCGTTTTTGAAGTAGGTTGATAAAAATAATTTTTAATATACACTTAATAACAGATATAAAAATAATAGGATTTTCTGAGTTCAGCGCATTCAAATTTGTAAATCTCCAAATTTATAATATTAGGAATTTTGTATTTACTGAAGCATAGATACTTTAAGTAAAATATTTCATATTGGATTCAATATTGATGCGAGTCAATTCTTACGTCAAATCCGGCTACCATCGTAAGCTTTGATACAGGTATTTCTACTTCTATACTAGCTGCATAGTCCTGTTTATCATTTTGTGCAAGTGCGATCTTTTAAATACTGAAACTTTAAAGCCTTGAAAAGACTGCGCGTTTTGGCGTACATGTCTACCTCATCTGCTATATTCAACACGCGTACATAATTTGGATGCGCGTACACTACTTAATAATATCGGACTGCGACGACTCGAAATAATATAACGATCTGTAAGTAACTTTTCCGTTCAAGTTAAGTTAATTTAACAAGAACTGAAATCATTTAAAACATGGCTTGTATGAGACGCGTCTTAATGTACACGCGTACCTGAAGGTACTAATACTACGTTTCAGTGTACGCGTTTTTGGAAACGTACAATTCGTAGTTGTTTTAAAGATATAGCTCGCTACACTACACAGACTACAATAGAGCAATTTACGTAATTGTGGCGTTGTAAGATTTGGACTGCACCACTTCCGGTCCGCGCAATTTTACTGCCAAATTGAGGGAATTACCTACATGGACAACAATAGTTGTCGTAATATTTTACTTTTGTTAAATAATGCTAACTTTTACCGTTAATAATGGTTCGGTTAATTTATAGACGAATAACGCAATTCCTATCTCAATTGGTAAACAATTTAATTAACTTTGTAAAATGTAAAACGGTCAAGTTTAGAGGTAAATTTAAATCACTTTCACGGCACAGGAAAATTATGAAGGAATGGAATTTATTACGCAAAGCTTTGTTTATTATAAGACGTTAACGTTTTATTTGGGTTTTAATTGTTTTAATTTTATAGTGAAGGTGAATTAATTGACTCCTGTTTTGTTTTGTTTAAGCTGCATTTAATTCTGTACATTAACAAAGGTAGGATGATGCTATTTTCTGATGTAATAAGGGAGAGTTGTGGGTGTTACAAAAAGGCTGAACACTTGTATTATTCTAAGATACTTCTATACTAATATTATAAAGAGGAAAGATTTGTTTGTTTGTTTGTAATGAATAGGCTCCGAAACTATTGGACCGATTTCAAAAATTCTTTCACCTTTGGAAAGCTACATTATCCCCGAGTAACATAGGCTATATTATATTAAAAAAAAATTAGGGATCCTTACTAAAACTCTAATAATGTAACCCAAGGTGTAAAAAAATGACCTGAAAAATTACTTACGTCGCGTACGCTGCTAAAATTATTGATGCTAGAACAAAATCATTTACTACGACTTTGCAGAACTCATCATTATCTACAAAAAGTGTCGGGACAGCATTTGTCTAAATATTATAGTTACGTCACAGTAAGCAGTTTTTTGTTCTAAAAATTGAATGAATATGCCGCCGCTTGAAAAGGCTCTTTATTTGTACCTTGGTATTAATCCTTATCAAAATAAATAAATTACTTTGTATTCAGGATGGCTTTAATACCTTTTTATAACTTTTTGAATTATTCACTTCGGACATTTCATTCGGAAGATATCACCAGTTTAAAAATGCAAGTATTAAAAAAAGTCGCGCTCACCGCGCTCAGCTAGCCAGCATGCGATGTAGGCTCCATATAAGCTTCACTGGGATACGGGGGGCAGTCAATGTAATAAAATAAAAAAAAAATCATTAAAAAAAAATTCAAACTTCCTTTATAATTTTACTTTTTTTTGAAACCCGACGCAAAAAAGAAGGGTGTATGTGTGTGTATGTACCCGTGCGAAGCCGGGGCGGGCCGCTAGTATTTTATATTTTGGTTAGAAATAAATAAAAAAATTTGTCGTATTAAAATTTTAGATATCGTTAGTAGGGATGTAGCTACATGTAAACAGTTTTACATTTGCCACTTAATAAGTTTAAAGCCTACATTAAAAAATCTTTTATAAATAAAGCATATAATACCAAACAAGAATGCAAGAGGCGTGGATCCAATGTGTGTTGATGTTCTTACAGGATTTCAAAAAATTGTAACAAAAATCCATAATGTATGAATGATTTTTAAAAGAGTACCTATCGAGTTTTTTGTCGGTTCTTCTCGGTAGAGACTAAAATCCGAACCGGTGGTAGCTTAATAAAAATCTATAACCAATGGACCTGTAACTTGACGATTCAAAAGTGCTGTAAAAAGCCTATTTGAATAAAGTATGTTTTGAATTTGAATTTGATTTTGTCCTCAGAATGTGTGTCTTCTGATTTCATCGCTTGGGTTCTTGCTTTAACATACGCGGAAGAGCAAACGATACTTGCTTGATGCCGCTGCATGCTCTTGTTCATATGTGCTTGTGCTGCATGTGGGTCTGCATATATGTGAAGGTTAGCGGTGCTTACGGTCTTGTGCTGCATGTGGGTCTGCATATATGTGACGGTTAGCGGTGCTTGCGTGCTTGTGCTACACGTGGGTGTGCATATGTGGGAGGGTTAGCGGTGCTTGCGTGCATGTGCTGCACGTGGGAATGCATATGTGGGAGGGAGGAGTTGCATATGTGGCAGGGAGGGCTTGTTCATGCTGCGTGACCAGCCAGCTATATATTGTTTTGCGGATAAAACGAAAATAATTATGTGATTATTTACATCTCAAATGGATATTTTTCTACGTCTTATGACACGTTAGAATGTCTAGTATGCTAGATTGTATTTCTACATATAAACTAAAACTAAGCCTCAAAATATTATTTTGTTACTATAAAATGGATAACTTTTTGAACGAAATTTGAATTCATTTTTTAAACAAAGATAAACATAAACTGTTCTTTGTCTTTTAAAACATATTTTTTTCTTCTTTAGAAATGGTATGAGTTTTATTCAACAGCGAAATTATCTCCAGGGACGCAAAATATATTTTTCCTTAAATTTCGCCGTCGGTAATTTGTAGGGTAAGTAAGTCTATTATTGTATAGAGAGATATGAAGATCACAATGGAGGTAAAGTTAAGGATAATATACCTATATGATGTAAAAATAAACCTTGATAAGTTATTCTTATATATTTGTATATCGAGTCTCGTTTGAACATGACTATTATTAATAATAGTTTCGACAATTTCAATGACATTAAAGCGCGTTTTCCTTAAGCTGCAAAGCAAGACCATGTGTTTTCTTAGGTAACCTAGCAATCCGCCCTCGCTAAATAAGCCAAAAAAGTCACGTTATCCAATCGCGATTACTTAAAACTTTAATCAAAATTGCTTCAGCTACTGTTCCGTTCCGGAACATACAACATACACATACCGATTTTTATATATAAACGCAGGACAATTCATGAATATAGGTCAGTTGGGAAAATTCTGATACCGTAAGAGTGTGAGATTCACTTTATGACACTTATTTTGAAGTTAACAAAGCAACATTACCGGTAAATCTTTGAATTAAAATTTTAATAGTTGAGAGTCTTTTGTCTTATAAACTTTGTTTTTAACCAACGGCAACGTTTGCTGAATGCTTATTCAGATGAACAGAGTGCATTTTTCAATGCAAATTTTATCTTTGCTGGTGAAACAAAACGTAGCGAGAAATACCGCATTTGTCGGGAGGAATTCGTAAAGATTTATATCTGTCAATTGGTAATGGCTGTTCCCTTGGTGGATAGAACTTCGTATTTTATTCCTTCAATTCCTTATATTAGAAATTAGTGTCGAGAATAATAAATATAATTGCGTTAAATAATATTACTAGTGGAACTTCATTCGTGAAAATGATAGTGTCGTAAAATCAACAGTATCGTTATCATTATGGTGTCAACATCGATATCTTGCAATGCAATTGCAATACAGAAATGAGCCTCCCCCCATAGTGTATGACTTACCTATACTTAGTATATAGTATACATTGGACCAATAGCAATGGCAATGTTATATAATTTCCAAATAACTAAAATTGGCATTTAGTATCATATCATTTTTCTGTCAAAGATTATCTAGTTTTATCATGTATAACAGGATCCTATTTACCGGTTTTACAGGGCAAAACTAGTTAATCTTTGTGCATTTTGGACCCTTGCCCTTCTCTCTCCACCCCCTCTCTTCCCTTGGACGAACCCTTCCCCAGTGAAAGCTATAGCTACGCCCGGGCGTAACACTATAGTAATAGGTGAGAATTACATTAATAAATTATACTCTTGTTATTTATATAAAACTCAACAAAAGTAAAAAAGAAAGTATTTACGAAAGTTGTAAATGTCAAAAATAAGATACAGTAAATTCTTTTCGTTGTAAAGCAATGATAAACGACTTATGTTAATATTTATGAAATTCTGAGCGTCAAACTTATAAGGTTATTCTTCCCTCATACATAGTTCCGCGTTGCGATTACACGGTGAAATAACTTGCATTACACGAGTTAAAGTTTCAACTAAATTATTGCGCATGCCGTCAAACTATTTCTGTGTATGTAAAACTTGATGTTTGCACGTGAAATTTTTGATTAATTTTTATATCAATTTCATATTGTAACTTTGATTCATTAAAAACCTTTTTACCCATCAACGTCACACGCAAAGACTATACAAATTAAACTTGTACTGACAATGATATAGATAATAGCGTAAATATAAAACATGTTAAATTATAATTTGAAATCACGCGGTTGTAATCCAAATGTATGGTAAATTGGATTGACAATATCACATTTATTAATCGTATTACGCTTTTAGCCGATTAAATAAGCAATGAATATAAATTTTACAATTAACCAAACATAATAGTACTTTATTAATGAAAAATTTCGAATTAAAATGTAATTTCACTAGTGAAAAATTTTGAACTAAAATAATCTAATTTATTATTTTATCGTTTTATAGAACACAATTTACTTTAACGATTAAGACGAAAGTCAAATTAAGGTGATATAACTTAAATGAGTTGGCTTACTGAAGTTATTTATAAAGTTATAACAATTGTGTGAGTTTAGTTTTAGAGAATTATACAAAGTTATTCCGACGTTTTCCTCACGATTGTGTGTTCATATTGTAAAACTAGCTTTGGCTCGCGGCTTTATTCGGGTTAATGTAGATTTTATTTTAATACTCATATACACATCTTTACACAAAATATAGCCAAGACAACCTAGAATGGCTTATCGTGCGCCAAAAGCGCTGGCCGGTTCTCCCGTCATGCTTCCCTGAACTCTCTCGTTACCGCTAAATTCCATCAGGTCTAGAACCTAATGGTCGAGTTCGCAGTGATGGCAAGAGAGATGGAATGACGCTCGTTCCATGGAAGTTGGGAAAGTCCCTTGTATGGGATGCTACCTGTGCTGACACATTGGCCGCATCACACATACATTCTGCAACAGCGGGAGCTGCGGCTACTGCCGCTGAAAATGTCAAACGCCGCAAATATGAAAACATTCAAAGGAGTTTTATATTTGTGCCCTTTGTCTTTGAAACCATGGGGTCCTGGGGCGAGGAAGCCAAAAGATTCTACCAAAAATTATCTTCCCGCCTCTAGTCGAGTCTACAAGTGACCGGAGAGCTGGCGCCTACCTTGGCCAACATATCAGTTTGGCCATTCAAAGGGACAAAGCCGCCAGTGTTTTGGGCACTTTGCCTCACTGCAATGATATTGACAGATTTGTAGGTTTTATATAGTTTAATTTTTCTTTGTTTAATTCTTCTTTTAATATTTTTATTGTTTTTTTTTCTTTTCACAGTGTAAATTATATTTTTTTTCAAAAATGAATTGAAAAATAAAACTTTTATAATATTTTTCAGAATACGTACCTTTCAAATGGTTCAGTGATTTCAGAACTTATTTTACACGCACAAAATTTTATATCTCTATTACATTCAGTGTAGATAACAGCAGCCATGATGATATAAGCAGAGGTTTTCCGCTTACCTTGACAATGATCGATATTATTTGCCGAAATTACTCAATATCTTTATATAGTGTAGCCTACCTATTTTACCATGGAAAAGTTATATAAATGTCATCAAAACCTCTTAGTAGTGTTATAAAATATTGTTTTTATGAATTAAACTAATTATTTTTAATTATTTGTCTGAGTTGGAATGAAGGCTACGATAAAATAAACGCCTACAACAACGGTGGGTGACATTGCGTACTAAAAATAAACTTAATTAATATGGACATTAAAATAACAAAAAATAAATAGGTCTTTTTCTAACTTAAATATTTGTTGTTAAAATAAATATCAGCTTGAGTTTATTCAAGAAAAGAAAATATGTTAAACAATGATATTATATATTATATAGATATGTTATAAATTAGCTTATATTTTGCTTAGCTACGTACTCGCTGTTCTATTATATATATAACCTTTTCTTTATTAAATAATTATTGAAACAGGCCAAGTTCCTCTTTTAGATGTCGTTAAAAAAAGCTTTTTTTAACGACATCTATAAGGGGAGCTTATTCACTACGTATTCAAAGGATGGTACTAAAATTACAAAAATATAAAATAAAATGAATTTATAAACGTGGTAAATAACTTTATTTTGCTAATACCTTATCTAGATCTTTTGATTTATCAAACAAAAAAGATCTTGAATCAGAAGAAATAGAAGACAATTAACACATATTGATGTGTTAATTTTATAATTAAAATTTAAATTTTAAAGTATTTTTTTTGTATAAAGGATACTTTCTTCATTGTGAATGGAAATTTAAGATGCTCTCGGGTTTATTCAAATCTTTGGTGTCTAACACAAAGCGTTTGAATTCTGAAAAGAAAAATTCGGATTCAAATAGAAACGCTTGCACGGGGAATGCGTTTTAAGAATATATTTCGTTGTTATTTTTGTAAAAAGGATCTATTAAAAATGTTAAATCTCTAACAATTCTTTTATAAAGTTATACTTTATAAATTATTAACTACGTTAAAAAATCTTTAATAAATAAAGCATATTATACCATACAAGAATATTTTGACGACAAAGAGGCGTGGATTTGATAAGCGTTGATTTTCTATCCGGATAACATAATTAAAATGTAATAAAAATACATTATGTATAAATTATTTTAAAAGAGTTACTATCGAGTTTCTTGCCGGTTCTTCTCGGTAGAGACTACATTCCGAACCGGTGGTAGCTTTATAAAAATTAAAATATGACATGTAACTTGACGATTCGAAAGTGCTGTTAAAGCCCATTTGAATAAAGTATATTTTGAGTTTGAGTTTGAGTTTGAGTTTATTACAATTTAGTTATTTCTAATATATAGGTATATATTATTATGAAGATTTAACATAGTTATGACTTTCACAATAAATAGTATTGTAGAGAAATCTACAGCATCATATTTCACATCAAATTTCCTGGTTAAAATACCTATATAAAATCGGTTGCCGCGTGTATGAAAGAATAATAAGAATGACTTGACTATCGAATACACGGAAAAATCCATACAAATAAAAATTATTTTTCGAATGAACATTTCGGTTGCACTTATTTGGCTTTTTTTGTTGTATTCGTAATTATTAGAACAACGTTGTTTGAATGAAAATTTTTGATAAATTTACTGGAAAAGTGATATTTTGATAATATTTTCGTATGAATGTATTTCTTCATTAGTAAATTACACCCGTGCGAAGACGGGGCGGATCGCTAGTATAAATATATACAAATTTTATTATTTCGTATTTAGTTAAAGATTCAGTATTTTCTGGACGTTCAGGATTACGAAAAGAAAATTAATGTAAATATAATAATAGCTTATACATGCATTATTAGCTGCCCTTCACGGTTACACTTGCGTTTATGGTTGTCGTTTCGCTCCTTTGCGTTATAGAGTGATGTAATACAGCCTATAACATTCCTTAATAAGCGGGCTATTCATCGCAGTGATTTTTTTTAAATCGAATGAGTAGTTTAAGATATTAATCCCTACATACAAACATAGAAGCATATAATAGCGTGATGTACATCAGCCTTCCTTCCTCAGTAAACGGGCTATCCAACGCAGCAAAAATGTTTAAATCGGGTTCATAGTTTCAGAAATTACCTATAATACACAAACTTAGTAAGAAATTTTACGTCTTTACCTATAATATTAGTAAAGATTTATATTACCATCTAGAAATTTCGAACACTTTACAGCGTGGTTACAGATAGACCTTTAATTTGCGTGATATAAGTCTATTTAAAATAATTGTATTTTAATATTCTACTTGAATATGTATATTGATTTTTATTATTATTTTTTATTATTTTTATATTTTATTCGCAACTGTTAATAATCTTTGTTTGCACGAATATTGACGTGAATACTTTATTTCAATGAAACTATCAATGTTTTTTCTAGATTTTCGTATAATAAAAATATAGAATAGATTTTTGTACAAACAATACGTTAAATGTTGAAAGTCATTTGAAATAACAAATCACATTTTTTAAGAACATAAAAGGTAAGCAAAAACAATAAAGTTATTCCCAGACGCTATTATATTAAAGTCTTAAGTTATTCGTGAACAATATTTTTCATAAAGAATACAATTTGTATAAAGGTTTATTTATGCTTAATTAAAAGTTTTATTATCATGTTTTTATTGTGGTTAATGCTTGTAATAGTTTATCTGCAGGCTATTTGCCGGAATATAGTTTAATGAATGAATTCGAGTGTAATGAAGGGCTTTACAGATAATATTTACAAAATAAATATTTATTTTAAATATTTTATTATTTTATTACAGAATGCTTGGCATGTCTCCTGCAAAGCAAGGTTATAATAGTCTGCGGTGGTGCTCAAGAAAGGAGCTTCTTACTTTGGATTTGGGAACTTTCTGGTTGTATTTATAAGCAGACTCTAATTCAGATACGGTATTCCACGGTTTTCACTATAAATGTTAAAGAAAAGTGTTTTGTGCTAGTCTTTAAAATTTCAATTGTATAACAGTATATTCCCGCCGAGGTTCTCCTTGTATTATATATCGGGTGACTTTTTTAAGTGGGCTTCATAGGCCATATCCGGAACTTTAAGGAATCGCGAAAAATACTTAAAGGAGTCTCGTGTCCGATTTTGAGAAATCTAAAACTGCATCATAAGTTTTTTTTTATTTCATGATTCTCCTGACCAGGAATTGAACCCACTAATTAAAAAAAATACATTCTGTATTATTGCACCACCTACCTAATAGTGTCACTTGTAAGAATCAACTTTTGGAAAGTAATAGTAAGAGACAAATTAAAGGAAAAGATTTATTTTTTTAACAAAAGAACATTAAATCTATACATGAATTAGAAGTTAATTAATCGATTCTATATACAAATATACATAATCAAATATGTGGGTTAAATCATGGCTCCCGGTAAGCTTAGAAAAAAATTTTGCATTACTTCGAACGATTTGTTTATTTGCATCAAAATGCTAGTCACCTACTAAAGTAACGTAGAGTGTAAAGAATACAATCAAAAATATACATAATGAATAACTCACAGTAACTTCTTTTATGTTTGTCTATTTTTTCTATGTGAGCTATACAAAGTTGATAGAATGTGACGTTTGTTTTGGTCCCCGTCACCTACTCCGTTACCTAGGTAGATTTAGATAATTCCTTAAAAGATGAATCAATTTATTGAAAATCTACATTTCACTGGACTCGGCTATTGTACTCACCCGCTATTAGCGTTACAACATCCCGTTATAATTATAAAATTTCACTTTTAGGTATGATCGTTTTTTTTGAAGAATTACAAAAGATTTAATTAATGTATGAATTTGAGAGAATTTTGTAAAAAAATTGCCCTTTCTTTTTGTTGCAGTTAACTATATACTAATACCTCTCTGAAGTTGATTCTCATAATATGTGACAGTATCAGATGATGCAATCATATAGAATGTTAATTTTTCTCAAAATCAACGTGTTCGTTTCTGGCTAGGAGAACTTATTTTTCAAAAAACTAATGATATTGTTTTAGTTTTTATTAAAATCGGCTCTGTTACTCCTTTAATTATTTTTCGCTATTGCTTATAGTTTCGGATTTGATCTATCATATCCAGTAAAAAAATTACCCCGTAAATATATTATTTTCCAAATTATTATATTTATATAATATACATATATCTTCCCTATTTGAATTAGATGTTGTTCACTATTTCATTGGTTTCAATTTTGTTCCTTATTACATTAGCTTTCTGTTCAGTGAAAGTTTCGTCAAAATAGGTCCAGCTGTTTTAGATATTAGCCGTAACAAACTGAGTGACAGAGAGACGGACAAAAATTTTAAAGTTATTAATTTTGTTGTCAGTACCATGTATACTTTCGTTTGCATTTATTTAAAATTACAAACGGACACATCAATTATATTTGGACGCTGATAAGCAATACTGTGTCAATCCACTCGGACTTCGTCTTGAGAAAATGGCGTCTAAAGATGTCAAACCTATTCCTAATAAATTAGTTTGAAGACGTATATATTCATCTTTTTTTTCTATTTTGATAAAATGTATATTGAATCAAAAGCAGATAGATTTATTTAATATGTTATCTATACTTATAATAAATCTGTAGAGAGGTCAATTCTGTACATGAAATATATTTTCAAAATAACTATCAGGGGGTGATTAGTGATCGATATTGATGCCAAAAATGCAATCAGTAAAATTTTTGTCTGTCTGTCTGTCTGTCCGTATGTATGTTCCTTATAGAAACAAAAACTACTCGACGGATTTTAACAAAACTTAGGACAATTATTCTTCATACTCCTGAGCAGGTTATAGTATACTTTTCATCACGTTACAATCAATAGGAGCAGAGTAATAAAGGGAAAACGGGAGACATTAATCCAATTTTTAAGCTTTCGTCGCGTATGCATCCTTAATGGTTAAAGTTACATAGAAATCATGTATGACGAAAATATTCTTCATAAAATCGTCTAAAAAATATCCCGCAACAGCATATGTCTATCTTTTATGGTTGACTCACAATAACACGTGTAACTCCTGATAGGTTAGCAGTTCGGAGAATTCTGATTATATTTGTTTACTCTTACGTTTATAATACTCTCACTCATCCCTAATTTAAAAAAGTTAACATTATTACCTATTTAATAAAAAAAAATCATAGAAATCAAGTATTGTGGAATGACATATTATATTTCAGTATTAAATTACGATAGTTAATCTGTCTGTCACATCAAAACCACTGAAACCTGACGAAGGACATACGCTACTTTTTTTCGAAAAACGACGAAAACGCGGACAAAGTCGCAGGCAAAAGCTAGTATAATAATAAGTTTTTAAATATTTGAGATTATTTTATAAATTGCAAAATATGGAACGCACCTGAAATACGAAACATTGAGTTAAGAAACTTTTTTACATACTTATTTAGTTTAGATGACTTGAAATTTGTTTGGATAATGTTAAATAGGTGACGTAGTATCAAAATACATCAATATCTTAAATTTGACTTTTTGTGGGTTGACACATTATTGCTTATTAGCATCCATTTATATGTATAGATGTATATCCTTCCCTTTTTAAATCAGAAATTGTTCACTATTTTATTGGGTTCTACAATATTTTGTTATCGCGATTACACAATAACAAAATATTAAGAGAATTATCTCTTTTTACTTATTCATTGAAATAAATATATTTTTTTAATAAAAGTAGCCTAAGTTAATCCTTATAATATTAGCTAGGTATAGGGGCTCTTCATTAATCAAGTAATGTTTTTAAGAACTTTTTAGACTTTGTGATATTTCGTAATTTTTTTCTTCCATCCCCTCTCCCTCATCTGGGCCTCACGTGATTAATGGATATCCCCTAACTGCAAGTGAAAGTCCCATCAAATTTGATTCAGCTGTTTCAGAGATTAGTTGTAGGAAATGGACTGACAGACAAAAAATTAAAAAATTGGATTTTTTGATGAAAGTACTGAATATAATTTCATGCATTTAGTGAAAAATACAAAATAATGTTCGATGTGAACTCATAAATTCAGATATTTTTTTATTTATGAACCGATTGAAATGAAACAATCACTAAATATTAAGTGAAGCTTACTGCAATATATTAATGAAAACCACATCTAAATCGGATAAGCCGTTTCTGAGATTAGCGGACACAAACTCACAGATAAACAGACAAATATCTAAAAATTATTGTTTTGGGTTCTATTTGGTTAGTTAAAGACCCCCAATAATATATATATTTTTTTATATATCTGTCATGTGCAGACAGCGACCCGTTAGATTTTTTTTGTAAGTATCGATTAAAAATATCTAAAATAGAAGTTAGCCTAAGTCACTCCTTATAACATTTGCTAACTGCAAGTAAAAGTACCATCAAAATTGATTCAGCCGTTTTAAAGATTAGTCGGAACAAACAGATAGACAGATAGACCGACAGACAAAAATTTAAAAATGTATTTTTTGATATAAGTACTGTATATACTTTCATGCATTTAGTGAAAAGTACAAAATAATGTTCGACGTGAACCCTTAAATTGACATAACTTTTTTATTTATGAACCGATTGACATGAAACAAACCCTAAATGTTAAGTGAAGCTTACCACAATATATTAGTGAAAACCGCATCTAAATCGGATAAGCCGTTTCTGAGATTAGCGTGCACAAACGCACAGATAAACAGACAAACAGACAAACAGACAAACAGACAAACAGACAAACAGATAAGAATTCTAAAAATCATAGTTTTGGGTTCTATTGCGTTGGTAAAGGCCCCCAGTAAGATTTTTTTTCATATATCTTCCATGTACAGACATCGACCCGCTAGAATTTTATTATTAGTATATATAGATATAGATATAGATATAGATGAACTGAAAATGTAAACAAATTCATAATTAAATTGCTTTATTATGTGATTGTATATACATATGTATATCCTTTCCTATGTCCATTTGTTACTCAACAGTGTTATCAATTTTGATAAACGTTACGTAACGTATTGTTTAATTAAATTAATATGCTTTCACAGCGTGAGTGAAACTGACATAAAATCCCTAAACAAAAACAAAATAGCGGTTTTTATGCTCGTTAATGTTTCAGTGTTATGTGTTAGCGCTGGCAGGTGACTTAAAAAGAAAATGATGGAGAACAAATTTTTAAAACGAAGACAGTTGTCAAGAATGGAAAAAGAAGGGCATTATGTTTGGGAAGATGAGATTGTAACGAAGTAAAGTTAATATAATATTGATCAAGTGGGTTTTATTGGTGAAATAGTGGAGCTTTATATGTTAACAGTCAGGTTTTTAATTTTTTGTTTAATTTCGTGAGCCTTATTATTTTTTACATCACATAAAAAAAAAAACAACATCGGGATTCAAATTAACAAACCCCTGCTATATACTAACAACCATTACGTAGCCGGAGTCTTAATTTATTGACTCACTCACTCTACCAAATTATGAAATTTGGTAGAGTGAGTGAGCCGTTTCGGTATCTTATATTAATACAAATATAAAAGGGATTTTAGTAGCAGACAAAGTAGTGTAGATAATATCTGTCTCACTACGATTTAACAGCTGAAAAACTAAATTGATTTACATAAAATGATTATCGAGAAACCTAAAACTTAGTAAAAGCATCCATATGATGCTGATAAGCAATAATGTTTCAACCTACAAAAAGTCAAATTCACCTATTTAATATTATTCAAATAAAATCAAGTCATATAAACTAAATAAGTACGAAAAAAAGTTTCTTAATTAATTGTTTCTAATTTCAAGTGCGTTCAATATTTTGAAATGTATACAATTGTCTCAAATATTTAATAAACTTATTATTATATAATATATTAAATATATACATCAGCTTTTAATTTATTATACCTTTTATTAAAAAATAAAAGAACAGGTAGATATATACTACTTCAAACATATTTATTAAGAATACGTTTGACATCTTTAGACGCCTTTTTCTCAAAATGGAGTCCGTGTGGCTTGACGCAGTATTACTTATAAGTGTCCCTATATGCTACATTCGAAAGTATTTTCTGATGTTAAAATCACATACCGACAGCTACTCCTATGAAAGTAGCTTTTAATAATATTGGTTCTATCATTGACTATCCTGTGCACTATTCTATCACTATCTATTGATAAAATTTAATAAAAGTCACAAATAACCTTCTTAAATTTTACTATATTTTAAAAATATATCTATATTTAAAGTTAACTTGAACATAGATTTTAATAGATTCATTTAATTCAAATATAAAAATATTTTGATTTGATGTGTTTAAAACCGTTCAATTCAATTATTTGGTTAATGGCTTTTAGTTGTGCCAATTAGACACATGTTACATCGCCAATGTCACGTGGAATGGAGAAGACACGATGGAGATTGATCGGTGGGGTCAAGAATCCAACCTTAACTAAATTTTGAAAACACCCCAAAATAGTGTGAATTTCATTATTAGTCCTTAACCTAGAACAACACAAAAATAGATATAAATATTATATATAATAGTATAAAAATATAGGTAATTTTAATGGGACAATCACATGTTTTATTTACAGTTTAATTTTTTATATTTAATATATTTACACAGAAACGAACACAGTGGACTAAACACAAACATCAATAAACAGTCAACATTTATAGGGCGGGGGACTTTAGGAGGGACAACGTCATAGAGGGGATGAAGAAATGTTAATGTCGGGCGCCATTTTTCTAATATGGCGACGCACCCGCCGAAGATACACATCAAAATCTAAACAAAACTAAAAAAAAAAGGGGAAACCGAATTTAAAAGCAAAATAATTTGTTTCGTTTACTTCAATGGCTTTCTTATTCCAGTCAAGCTGTTTTCGAATAATCGGTGAAATATACATTGTAAAAAAACTTCTTCCTTTTCTGAAAGTCTGTTAAAATCACCATTTTCTAAAACTCCTATCATCTTCCCATGTAAATACTACCAAATAACCGTACTAATCTCCAGGAAAATCTCTCGCTACATCCCTCCAGGTATTAAGAAAAAGTACGAAATTTTTAATTTAGTTTCATATGTTTGTTCGTAAATTACACGCTGCCATACTGTTCATCCGATCGCGATAAAACTTTTACAGATGGAACGCGAGTCGTACCAGCCAAGTAGAAAAACAAGTTTTCTAAAATACTTTACTAGCCAGTGAAGCCGTTAGCAAAAGCTAGATCATTATTTATATATTACTATATGAAGCAAAAACTTTGTACAAAGGAGGAGGACGGAGGAGTATGAAATTTATAGTTTATATAAAGAAGGAGCGAGGAATGTTAATTTTTTTTTTAATTAAATCATTAAAAATGTACACATATTATCATATAATTGACACACAGAAGTGTATATATAGCACTTTTGTTTATTGTTAAAATCTGTGGTGAAATTGACAATATATTATCATAGAATTTTATTAATGTACAAAATTATAATTAAAATTAATTATGGTCGAATGGGCGATCACTAGTTAAAATATATAATAATACATAAAACGATCGTTCTTCAAAATGATATGAATAAAAAAGTTAAAATGAATAGTATCCATAAATATAACGATCAACAATAAAAGCAGTTCGACACTAGACCGGCGAAGCAATCTGATTTATTTTTCTCTCGGAAAAAGGAATCACGATGTCCTTTTGCCCGATCATGATTTATATAGCTATTTTGGCTGCTGATTTTGAAATGAATATATCTCCTAGACATTATAGCCTATTTGTATGATTTCTCGCAGTAAGTTTTTTAAGGGTTTATTCTATGGGATTTATTGAGAGAAATACATGAAATTACTTTCGGACTTTATTTAATATTGATATTATTTAATGCCAGTTTTGACTGACGTGTTCACCCACGTTCGATTTCAGTATAACGCCCACAGCGCACCAAACTGTTTATTTATTATTTCGTTCGCAATTCTTGATATGATGATTTTTAGACCGAATATAATAATTACCACAGCGACTGTCGACTCTACCAACGGAGCACCTGGCAAGGAACGCAGGAAGTTGCTGTGTTAAAATTTTAGATTTAATGTTATGGTTTATTTTACCATGTGTGTATTACACGGATAATAAATAATCAGATTGCATAGCATTATTCCTTATTTAAAAAAAGGACTAGTTCGTAAGAATCGCCTATTCAAAGAAACAAACTGCCCTTATAAACAAACCATTTATGAGGTTTATAGATTTGCTATATCAGTATTTAAAGGGGTTAATTTATAAATATCACTCCAGAGCAGCTCTTTAGGGTTCCGTACTCGATGGTTGCTAACGTGACCCTCTCACTAAGCCTTCACTATCCATCCGTCCGTCTGCTTTTCAAAACAGATAGAGAATGGATATTTTTTCATAGTATGTGTTCTTATTGCAGATATAAAAAGTAAAGTAAAGTAACGACCCTGTAAATATCCCACAGCTGGGCAAAAACCTTCTTTCTCATTATGGAGAAAGTTTTAGCCAGTTATTCAACACGCTACTCTATTGCGGGTTGAGGGATATACATATGTCAGTATTTCTCCCGGCAAATGTAAGTTTCCCCACGATGTTTTCCTTTACCGCTGAGCACTAGTGCTAGTCGGGGTTCGAACCCGCGATCATCGGTTGAGATCGACGTGTTCTAACCATTAGGCAATCTCTGCTCGCCGTTATAATGCCGAATAATAAAATTCGGTTAAGTGAAACAGTACATTTTTTTACATATTGTAATCGCGTCCCCCTTATTTCTGGAACAAAAGTATTTAAAAAGTACATAGTGTTAATCTTGTATGAAAGTACATACAGAACACTTCGTGTGTCCGACTCGCATTTGACCGTTTTTCATACATATTTTAGGATTATACGCCACGGCGACGCGTTGTTTACTTAGGATTTTTCATTGTTTGTTTTTCTTAAATATTCAATTTTATGTTTTGTTTGCCTCAGTAAACGTGAAAATATTTTTCTACATGTTGTAACATATGGATTGGATTTTGTATAAGTTCTAATTAAAGTGAATTTAGATATATCTACACTAATATTATAAAGAGGTAAAATGTGTTTGTAAGTCTGTATGTAATTTCTCAAACCACTGATCCGATTTGAAAAATCATTTTAGTTAAGTCATGAACAGGACATGTTTATTGGAAAAGTTTTATTTATTTTAATTTTATTTAATGTTGGGAAACAAATAACATAAACAACACAGCATGATTCTTACATATAAAGTATTACACAATACAATAAAGATAAATATATTACAATTTTAAGTGAACTTAAAAAATTAATAACAAAACAAAAAAAAAAGAATTGAATTAAAATTAAAAACAAACATTGAGCATAATAAAATTATTCTTGCTTTTTTAAAAGGCAAGAATATTTTAAAAAACCTTCACCGAAAATATCGATATTGTTATAAGATGTATTATAATTACTGTAGACTCTTATTTTTGGCATAATTTCTTTTACAAAAGAAAATAGAAAATATATATCTAGAACGAACAGAGGTTATAAGCTACGACTCACAAGAACGAAGCATTACCCAAAACCATAAAAAGAGTCGAGTATATAGTTTTTAGCTGAGATAGAGTCTACCTGTAACAAACTAACTACAAATCGTAGACGGGCTAGTAACACTCTCACGGAATATCGGCGTGAAGTAGCTATGATTCTTATAGTGAGTGAGAGAACCGGAAGCCTAACCTCTTCTTTCATTCCTGTTATTACTTTATATATTTCCTCATTGCTTTTTAAGCTGACAACGCATTTGGCTCCTCTAGTGCTGCATATGTCCATGGGCGTCGATGATCACTTAACGTAAGGTGTCCTCGTTCGAAGGTAATTTATATATAAAATAAATAATTTCTCTACCTATATATAAACATCGAGATAAATTTAATAATAGAAGTAAATGAAACCAAAAATATTTAATTTAAATGTAAAATGTAAAGACCAACTTTAGCACTCAAAAAGGAAGCCTCGCCAGTGTTTTGGACTTGAATGGTCACCTCATTGCCTCGTTTTTTTCATTAGGTTTCATAGAGTCATTTTAATTATTACTATCTCTGTCTTGCGTTTTCCCTCGCGTTTATGGTTACTGCTTCGCTCCTATGCCTTCCTCAATAAATAAACTATTTAACACAAAAATAATTTTTCAATTCGAACCACTAGTTCAAACAAACAATCTCTTTAGCTTTGTAATATTAGTATAGATTAATCTATCGTATCATTTATTTTTATTTTTTTCTTTGGGTAAAATAATAACTAATTTTATTAAAATAGTTCACATGTTAATTTAATTATACACGTACTACTTATTATTACTTTATGGTGCTTGCATTTTCTATTCTTTTCTAGATCACTGGTTTAAGGACATGTTACGAAATATAATTTACCTACTGACTAGAGACAGTTTATATGTTAAAGGACGAGTCAAATCTTGCGAATTGGCGTCGATTTACAGTATCATTAAATGTCTACGTATAAAAATTCGGGATACTATCAAGTCGGGTTTGTCTATCAAAACGTCGGAACTGAATCGCATAATGCATTCAAGAGAATAAATGTACCGCATACAAAAAATCTTCCCAATAATAGTTTTGTATTTTGTGACAATGCGCGGATTTTTGTTTTTCTCGAACAAAGGTCCATCACCTGTGCAGACCTTAAGACTGATAGGGGTTATTACGCGGAACTAGAGCTATCGCAACGTGAAGCATTTTGACAGTTGTTTCGTTTTGGTTAAAATGGAAAATCAACTGTAAAAAATATATCATTTTGTGATAGCGGTACATCGCTGTAATTAGCCTACACCAGGCATTGATTGTATTTCGAAACATACCTGTATATATTCAGATCTTTATGTCTATACATTACATTCAAAGTTGTTGTGCGGATACCCAAATATTATTTGCCGGCGTGCATTTGATGTCAGAATATATTTAGATACAAATGTTTGTTAGATGTTACCGCTCAAGTACTGAAATACTAGCTATCATGAAAGTTCAAAACTTCTTGTAATTTTAAGCTTTTATAATACATTTTATCATCAACTGGTTTGTTCATCGAACGTCTGTCGATGTGTCGATTATCGGAGTGGGTTTTAATTTGAATTTAATTTGTTGAATGGTATAAAATAAACAACGTTAAAACATAATTTACAGCAGATATCCGTTCAGAATATTGTAATTTGTATGAAACAATTTTAAGCATTGGCTAAGTATTTCCTGAGATTATCCTTCTAAAAATAAACAAATTTATCTCTATTCTCTAAAATACGAAATATTGAACAAACAATAGTATCTATGTTACTTAATCCTTAAGTAAAAAGTAAAGTAAGCTTGTAAATGTCCCCCTGCTTGGTAAAGGCCTCCTGTCCTATAAAGGAGAAGGTTTAGAGCTTAATCCATTTCGCTGATCCGCTGCGGCTTGGCGGATAGGTACATGTGTCAGAATTTATTAGTTTTCAATTAAAATGCACGAGCAGGACACCTGATGTTAAGGGTTTGCTGCCGCCCATAGACATTTGCAGCACCAGAGGAGCCACAAATAAGTTGCCAGCTTAAAAAGTAATAAGGAAATAGGAAGTAAGGAAAGTAATGACTACTTAACGCGGATCTTCTCTGAGAGTGAGGTATTGCCCCGATGGAGCCCATATATGAGCTGTAGGCATTAGGCTACAGCTATGCTTTACCTCAATAAATATCGTCGATGCGTCGTACCGTGGTTCATGAAAACGTTATGGCAAGGCATCGTTACAACGTCGCACGTTTCGACGATGCTACATCGTCGTTTGTTTATAATAAAACAAAAGATTACGACGCAACGTCAGTTCTCGTCATCTTATTGATCGTATACTTTCAGGACGAAACGTCGTACTAATATAGCTGAGGCAAAAATGAACGTTCATATTGGACCCGTAATTCCTGTGATAAGCTTTTTGAAATAAACAAATTCTTTAGCTTCATATAGCATAGGTGTAGATAGATATAGATTATGTAAGTAACACACATATGAAATGTAGGAGTTCACGTCTAACATTATTTTAATTAATATCTTAAGTATGTACTCGAATTACTCACGCCTGATGTTTCTCGTGTTACCAGCGCGATAATTTTAACTCCATGATTACAAATTCATATTATCAGAACACAAAGATAAATTGAGTTAATCATCCCTCAGTTATGTAATTTATACATTTCTTTCTTTTAATTTTGTTAACCGAACAAAAAAGATGTTACATTGAAGTTGATTCTTATTGATATAAAACAAATTTGAATTATTTCATTTTTGATATCATAATAAAGAGTTTCGTTCGTAAACTGATTTACCGTGGTAGTCAAATGTAGTTTTATAGACATATTGCTCTGGTTGTTTGCTAAGATTGCGGTGCGTCAAATTACGAGTGCAATATTACGAGAGTTTAGAAAGTTCTTTGACTCTATATTTGTTTCAACCGACTAAAAAAAATGGCGGTTCGCAATTCATAGAGTACGTTTTTTTTTTTACTTTGGTTTCTTACAAAATAAATCCGGCACTTCTGAAACGATTTTGAAAATTCTTAGTTGAAAGGGTTACTTTAATATAATTTTTATCAAAATCGGTTGAGTGACTTGGTTTTTAAATCAAAATAACTGTAATTAGTATGTTACTCAAGAAAACTTTATTACGTATTATGCTTTTGAATTCCGTTTTATTTTTTCTAAGCTCTTCGTTATAAATATCAGTGACTTGTCATATCGAGGTTATATACCTAGACTTCGGCAAAAATGTGATATATATGAAGAGAAATTATTGATCTATTTATTTTCCCCATTACACTCCGACTGAGACGACTACTTGTATAATTATTTATGGCTCCTGTTTATTTTAATAAACCGTCTCGTTTTGCTCCACGTGGAAAACCAATGAAGCATAAAAGTAATTAACCTTGAGTATTACTTTTATATTTAAATATTTTATTATGAACACAAAGTATCTTTGATGTGAACAATAACTAGTATTCAAATTGAATTTTTCGATATATTTTTTCAAATGGCCAGATAGGTCACCTGATGTAAAGATTCGGTATATAAATTGTGATATACAGATTTACATCACCAGAGGATGAGGATGTATAGGTAGTATGAGATGGAACATGCTTCATATTAGTTACTTTTTTTACGCCAAGTTTTTGTGCGACTATGGAACTTCCCTGGTCGAGCCAGTCTGTAGTATACAGAGTAGTCAGGTATAGTCTAAACAGTAGACCTAATTGATACATTGCCTAACTTTAATTTTTTTAATATGCATGTCAGATCATAACATTCATGTTTATTAACAAATAAGAATCATACAGGTACATACACCTTTTAATTTTTGGGTAACAAAATAAATAAATAATTTAATTTTTTTAATTATCTGTGGTCAAGAAGTCCTTTCCTGTAATATTTCACGTTAAACGCTTTTGACTAAACACGCTTACGTAATGCTTAATGAGTTTCCTTTGATCCCAAGATACTGAGAGCCATAAATCTTTTGTCATTAACGTGGATTCACTTAGAAAATTAGGAATGTCATCAATTATTAGTGAAATCTAAGAAACACTACAACAAGGAAATTCTTTTCTTATATATTTTATGGTATATTATTTTAAAGTTATTTTTGTTGATATGGATCTAACTTTGGATATATTGGATCTAAATTTATATTTGATACGCCATTTTGGAAATTTTAAATGGGTATACATTCAGTTCCATAATTTGAAAATACAGATCGTTTGAATAGTTTGATTTTTAAATCAAAATGACTAGAATAAATATGTGTTTCAATTAAACAAAATTGCTTTCGGTTGCTTTATTATAACGTCTAGAATTTTGTTTCTTTTAAAACACATGAAACAATTCACATATATTCACGTTAAATCAGGGAAAGGAAACATATCCCTTTCGGAGTGAAAAACTGGACATTATTATCTGAAATTCACGATCCATAAAAGAACAGTAATCGCTCCATACGTTTTCATTTCCTTAATTTGCAAGCGCTTTATCGTTTCACTGCGTCCAAATTATTTTTCCAGTAGAATGACATTTTTGTACTTAGTTTTATTTATATATATTTATTCCAAGGGTTAAAATAACGAACCAAATTCAAATCAGAAGGATATAACCCATCGAATTCCGGTCAGGCACCACTCGCGATGTACATATATTTTTATTAGCGTTGACTTCTATCGGCTTATGAAAGCCTGGTACTTTCAATTAAAACTTTTAGCTATTCGTCGCGGAGGCCTTCGCGGTAACGTTCACTGCTCCGCTGTAGTTTAGTCGGAGCGTGATGTAAATAAGCCTGCAACATTCTTCGATAGATGGACTATCTTACGGCGAAAGAAATATTTCAATCAAACAATTAGATTCTGAGATTAGCGCCTCCTAAAATGGCATTCAATTTACACCCATCGAATTCCGGTCAGGCACCACTCGCGATGTACATATATTTTTATTAGAGTTGACCTCTGTCGGCTTATGAAAGCCTGGTATTTTGCGGTAGGTAGGTAACGTTCACTGCTCCGCTGTAGTTGGTCAGAGCGTGATGTCAATTAGACTGCAACATTCTTCGATAGATGGACTATCTTACGGCAAAAGATATATTTCGATCGATTGATTTGTATTAGATCCTGAGGTTAAAAAGACACTACGATTTAAGAATTTCCTTCTTTTTAGGAGAAAAAAAATAAACTTCGTCTAAAATGTAAACTTCAGCGAATTCAGCTCCCACAATTCTTTTTTTTTCTTTAAAAACAACAAACAATTGAAAACACAATAAATTTTGTATTAAAAGTAATTCAACAATAAGGCTGCACGCGTTCTTTTGTATCCATCATATGTTTTTAATTTTATTCAAGAAGCGAGACATTTTCAATATAACTTAGGAGTTATTGAGCGATTCTACCGACTTTTATAAAACGGATCTTTTAGCATACGGCATTCCGTATCATTAGACGACTATAATAAATAAATAAGAAATCTGAACTTTAAATTGCAATTTCACGTTCTGAAATGATGGTCAATAACCGCGATATCGTGATTGTGATTCTTCTTTGTGGTCACAGATGTACATACACACACACAGGTACAGCCATCATGCAAACATGTGTAACAAATGTATAAACAAGATTTTTGATTTAAAGACTTAAAAAAAAACATACCGACTTCATAACCTAGAACAAGTATACTAAAAAGTAAAAAATAAATCTACAAAATTTTGAAGTCAGTGCCATGTAAAACGTTCGAAGTCGGCGCCAAGTATAAAGCTTTTACGTGTTATTTTCTGGCACTAAGGCTAAACTAAAGACTTAAGACGTATATAATTTTTTTGTTTATTTTATTATCATTTTATTTATAGAAAAAAAAATATAAAAGATCAAAAACAAGGTAAAAAAAAGCCGACGATTTATTAAGACTATTTTAACGAGCCTTAACACAATACTAGAAGTATTGTGTTAAGGCTCGTCGATCTGAAGTTGGTGAGGAGTTAGTTGTCTATCCTGATGATTCCAGATGATGCTTCAGCATCAGGTTATAGTTACGCAACTATTTTATTTTAATATTCTTCATAGTGTAGTTGATTTTTTGAGTCGATTAGACCAGTAGCAGTTGTTCAGATACTTTCAACAACTAGAAAATACATTTAGAATTAAGAAATTTACATACTCGCGAGGCTCTTGAAAACATAACGTTTTGTAGGAATCATTGAAATTACTTTTTTTTAACAAAAGCGCGAACGCGCTAAGGCATACAATAATTTATTAAAACTAAATGTTCTGTTTTCTTAAAGACACCTTTATTTTAATCCATTTTAATGTATTTTAAGAACAAAGAAAACATTTTTATAAAGCAGAACATGATTATATAGCTTTTGCAAAAATACAATAAATTTTCTTTAAAATTATAAATTTGACATTAAATTGAAAATAATTTAAATAGTTTTCAAAATAATATCTTACATTCCAACTGTACTGTCTTACACACCATTAAAATATACATATCATATGTTTCAATTTACATACATTTGCATAAAATGTTTCGTGTGACGTATTACGTAAAAACACGTAGGTATATACAGGCAGAAATAAATGTATGCATATTAATTGTTTTTGTTAATATACGTAAAAGTACACATAACCAAAAAATATGATTAATGCTCCAATATCGATGTTTATGTTTGGGGTTTGTACATCGATACAATTAAATTATTTTTGTGACAATAAACATAATATCGTCAACAGAAAAAAGTACGAGGATTCGGGCTTTTCCTCGTTTGGCATCAGGTTACTTCGTTAGTCTACCTTTTGATACAGATATGATACGCATGAAAAGTAAAGCGTTTAAATATTTGATTAATACTGCGAAAATTAAAATAATTTAAAAATTCATAAAATTCTGTATTTTGGTGTCCAAAATCCTACAAAACCTTTGTTTTTACATGTAAGTTCAAACGCTCACAAATTAATTCTCAAACAAGGGGCCCATTATTTAGGCACAACTAAATTTAGCTAATTTTTAT
This sequence comes from Hypolimnas misippus, assembly GCA_037950945.1. Lineage (NCBI taxonomy): Eukaryota > Metazoa > Arthropoda > Insecta > Lepidoptera > Nymphalidae > Hypolimnas > Hypolimnas misippus. Next base: position 8,056,755 of record JBBEEQ010000011.1, on the reverse strand, counting down.
AGGCTTAATTAAGATAAATAATAAAAACCATATGTGTTAAGCAATACTCCGATTTTGGCAGACATAACCTCGTCCAATGAACTGCACGAAGACCTAAGTTTGCGCATTTAATGCTAAGCAAGCCGCCTTTTCTATAGCGCGGAGTTTTTAGAATACTGCTCTAAATATCGATAAGAGAATTCTTGGGGTCGACATAACGAATGGAGTCCAATTCGGTCACTAGAAAAGCAAAGCCAAATTGGCTGTCAAAAGCTCGGGGTTGTGTGTTCACAACTTGGGCGAGGCGGTACTTCGCATCGAGACATCGGCTCCTTCTTTATAAAGCTCAGGTCCGTCCTCCTATTCACCTTTAACTATTTGACTTCATCCAATGCCGATCAATTCGCATCGTTAACGGTTTAGAAACTTTAAATGAACGCAGAAATGTTGGCTCTCTGTGTGTTTTTTAGCGTCTGTATAATTGAGTGTTATGATGAACTCTTTGACATGGTGCTATCATCTCGCTTTCACCATCGCACTCTTCACCTCAGGATTCTATACCATCCACAATAACTAGATGCATGGTCGGCATCCAATGTGCGGGATGTACGTTCAGGAAATGATATTCCTCCTGAGGTTTTCCAGAGTGCTATAATTTTGGGGTTTTCAAGCGTCGAGTGAATAGACACCTTTCCCTCAAGGCCGACAATGTACACTCCCCATGTTCTGATGAACTCTTTGAAATGATGCTACCGTCTCGGTTTTACCATCGCATTTTTCGCCTCCGGAATCGATATCATCCACACTACCTGAACGCGTTGTCAGCATCCAATGTGCGGGCTTCACGAGCATTTTTCGAGTCGAGTCGACTTGGCAGAACGCGCAAGTATTTTCATTGTACAAATTTGAAGTATCATACTTGATCTTCACCATAGTGTTTGTAGTTCCGGTACATATTCAAACCACGTGTCAATAAACTTAAGTGATTTGGGGTTTGTTTCCACTCGACCGTAAGCCGTGAAAGGGTTGAATTACATTCAAATACAAAGAATGGTGGTTAACCCTATGCTCGCTTATATGGATTACATTTTAAGGGTAAATAGGTTACGTATATTACAATTGTTTCAACTTATTTTTATTTGGAATTAATATACTTTTATTTTAACCCGACTGCACGACGCAACGGAGGATGATGTGTTTATTAGTCTATGTATGTATGTGCGTTCTGACCTTTGTGGCACTATTTAGACCAAAGACGTGAGCCGATTTTGAAAAATGATACGTCGTTTTGTCGTTAAAATGACCGCTTTTGGACGCCATAATGTAAAAAAGAAAAAAATAATAATAATCATCAACTTTATTAAGTGGGTATACACGAGTAGGTATTTAAAAATCATTTTTAGGTTTCTTATATTATTTTCAATTAGAATTACCATTTATAATCTATAACGATTTTATGTATGTTAGTAACGATTTTCTATGGGTTTGTTACGCAGTCGATGATTTAGATTTTTTCAATTAATTTGTTTAATGTAGTCGTGCTTGACTGTATGCAACTGACTACTGAAGTTTTGGACTCTCAAAGAAATTTGGTGTAAAGAAGCTCTTAGAGTTTCATTTCGTAAGTAAGTGTAACTTGAAGTTTAAAAACCTTTATCTCCGATTTTATTCCGTGTTATACTTTTATTAAGTACCAAAGCAATATAATTTAGCATTAATGTTTTAGGTATATGCAAGTATTCAATAATCTTTTTTAACATAAAATATTACCAAATTCCAACGAAATGGCAGCTCTTGTTAATATGTATCAAAGAATATACAATACTAAGAAGAGGTGAATCTTCGATATATAAAAACCTACGTAAATCGAATCCGCCAAGTTTCTTAACCAATATTTAAAGTTCATAGAGTTATTTAGTGGTAACCATATAAATACAGAATATACTAGAATAAATTTGTATATATATTTGCACTACTATAAAATTGCACTATTAAATTACAATTGTCAATTTTGCCGGTATTTTTTTATTTTTTCATGCCTACTGCCTTTGCTTGCTAATAAAAAAATAGCAGCCATTACACGTAAGCGCACTTGATTTAGTCTTGTTCTTGGCTATAGTAGCTACGCCACCCTGATATGTACTTAATACGTATGTACGTATAAAGATATTGCATTAATTAGAAGTCATTTGCCGTTTTGTCCTCCATTTTGGCAGGCTACCAGTTCCTACGGGATTTTGACAAAATTTATAGACTATAAAGCTAAAAATTCAGTACGTATATTCATCAGTACTAACTATAATAACAATTAAAAACGCAAGTCTCAGCATAAAATTAAAATTATGAACACGATTTTACTATATTGATGGCAAAATCGTGTTTATAATTTATACCTACATAAACAAATAATTCTGTCGATGTATTACACAGCCTTAACGATTGAGAGCCATCGACAACCGTTCACGGGTATGAGAGGACCTTTCTTAAATGGGTACTTATCTTTCTCTGAAATGCTACGCCAATTTGTTTCAAGAGGTAGACTAACGGAAAAAAATTCAAATTACAATTTTTCTGAAATAGCTAATAGAAAATTTTGTAGACCAAGAATGTTTCAGCGGTTCAAGTGTAGTTGCATCTTGAAGCAAAATATTTTAGTGGTGCCATGAAAGATTTTTTTCTATTTATATTCTAACACACTAAGCCACCAAACTTACGTCCCCCTTAAAAATGTTTAAGGTACCAAAACGGTCAATTACATAAATGATGTTAAGCATTTTAAATTAACTATTCAATAACCATTTTCATTTTATAACTATAGATATTTAACGTTTATACTATTTGACGTCAAAAATTTATATCCATTTGACAACTTTGTCACGCTCGTCGTTACAATCGTCTCGTTGGTCCGAATATACACTCGCCTGACATTCAGTCGTTAGTTGGTTGCTAGGCAACGTCGTCCAAAAGTAGTCAGCATGCTGAATGTCAAAATTTATGAGCTTTATTGATCATTACTTATTCTTTTTATCATTATTTACATACATAAAATTATTATTACATCGTTGTTTTTATATACATTCTAGTCAGCATGCTGAATGTCAAAATTTATGAGCTTTATTGATCATTACTTATTCTTTTTATCATTATTTACATACATAAAATTATTATTACATCGTTGTTTTTATATACATTCTAGTCAGCTAGTTCATCTAGATAAAAAGTTAGGCCAGTGATTTCACATTTCACAGAAGTGCGTTAGCAGAGTGTAGCAAATATCGTTGACATAGTAGATTAAATGTCAGGTTTCCACTGAGCACCAGCTGTACGATCTCCACGTAACACATGTAAATGGCCAACTTTCTAAATCTTCACAAAAGTTGGCCTCAATTCAAATGTTCACATTCGTACTTGAGCCATTTATTTTCTTACAAAAGCAATGAACCAAAATGGAACACTTAGAAATACTCGTATATTATAAAAACCGTTTACGTACATGAGATAAACATTTTTGAGACAAAGTTACACTTAGCATAATGTACATGTACGTTAATTATACAGAAAATTGAGTTACTGCTTCGTAGATTTTCTATATTAAATTCGAAATACACATTTTGCTCGCATCCTTTGGGACGCGTCTCTTATAACATAAGTTGTAAGTGTCTTTTGAAATATAAATATTTGATGATAGACGTAATAAGATTTTTTCCTTATTGAAAAGTATCAAGTTCTTAATGGCTTTGAAGTTACTTTAAATGTTTATGTTTATGTTCCCATTAGACTTATTTCATATAATTTAAACTTACAAATTTTAATTAGACTAGAATTTTGCTCGTTTATATTTTGTTTATACCTGTCAAGTGCGAGTCGTAAACGGTTCTGTACCATTGTAAAACATATACTCTTATAAAAGATACGATAAGATAATAGAGCTGATTTTACAGTATGTAATATATAATCAAAAATATTTATTGTTATAGCGGCAATAGAAATATACACTCTGTGGAAATTTCAACTCTATACGATTATCGGTGAGATATAGCTCGCTGATGTCTATCAAAAGGTAGATGAATGGACGTCACGAGGAGGGTTAGTAAAGGAGTTCCTATGGCACATGTCAAGTACGAAATCCTAAATCCTTTAATAATTACTAGTTATATCACACTTTGAGATGTTAACGCATACCAAACAGTATAAAACAATACTCATACCCCCGAAGGCCTTTACAAAGATAGCAATAAATTGGTAAGAAAAAGGTATATAGTGTTTCACTGAATAGTTCTCAAAATCTGACAAATCGGTAAAAAGTTATATGTATATACACACATTATAACCAACGAAATCGTAGGGGCTTCTCAGGAAGACTTAAGAATCTCCTCCGTTTTTTCGTTGATTGAAATTGGAAAAAAAATTGGCTGAAAAACTATTAGGTTCGATTCTCGAGCTGCCTTGAGGGTGTCTGTACATCTTTCATAACTACAAAATCGGTGAAATTGTTTGCAGTAAATTTCTCTACTTCTCATAGTTTCAAAGTTCTCCGTACCAACCCATCTAAATAGATCATTTTGTATATGAAAGTACTAAACATATTTTATATTGCTTAAAATAAATCAGGGAATTTGTATTTCTTAAGGTAAGGATTAATATAATAAATGGTTCTCGTTCCATATCGATCGATATAAAATCACTTGTTCTGTCTGACTGATTCATCAACGCAGAACCTAAATCGCTACAAACTTGAAATTGTGACAGTATTTGCGTTTTAAGCGTCCACAAAAAAGGGTTATTCGATATTCCACCCCTAAAATGGTTAAAAGGGGTAAAAAACTTTGTATGGAAAATCTTATTCCGTGGGTGCATTAACTTAAAATTTGACACACTTCTGGATAGTAATCGTATGTAAAACACAAAAGATTCATCAGTTTTTTGAATAGCTTATATCAAATTTTAAAATGTATGTTACGTTGAGCATGAGAATTCCATAACGAATAGGAATACGTAACAAAATATTTATTCACAAAAGTCGAATTTCTGTAGCTTATCCAGAAAACAGATTTCAGGGCCGGGTCCGTAGAATCTTGTAAATGAGTCCTCCCACCAAGGCTACGCGGTAGGGCTCCTGTGTCGTTCTTGTTAGTAATTCGACGGCAGATCATGCAGCGAAACGGTAGTCAGTTGCTGCACAACATGAGCATGCAGCCATTTACATACAACAAACAGCAACTTATATTATTTTAAATCCGATAAATTAAAGATAAAAATCAACGTCAAACCCCCCTCCTTTTTTTTAAAAAAAAAACCAACACACTCAACACTTAAATAATATAATAAAACAAAAAGGTTTCATAGTACATCATACTCAATTGCAGAGAGAGCTAACCATAATAAAATATTAAATAAATAAAGATATATTTAAAAAATTATCACGTTAGTCGTGACATGTACGCGGGCAAAGGCGCGAGAAACTGCTAGTATTGTGATAAAGATACAAAATAATGTGCAATTATTGCAATGCTATAGAAAAGAGGTTACCAACTAGTTCGTTGTAAAGAATTCAAATGGACGTGAAGTTAAAGTATAAAATTGACAGATTTTTTTGAACATTAAGATTTTCTTACATTTATTTTACTTTATTTTCATTTTACTCATATAAAAATATAAAAGTAACTATCTCTCTGTTTGTTTTAAAAACATTAACCTAACCTAATAATTTTGCAGGTATTTTGCTGATCACTTTCGTCACTTTTATTAAAAATCACTCACTTATTTGCAGATGTGTTGCCTATAATTTTATATTATAAAAGTACAATTGTCAAAAGCCTGCTATTTTGCCATTTAAAAGTACTATTGATCGTTTAAAAGTTTTGATTGTAACAGCTAAACTGTAGAGCCCGTAATTGTGAGTAGACAATTATGTAAATACGGAGTCAGCCTCCATGATTATACAAAACCACATTGACTATAAAAGTACACTTTTTATTGCATAAAACCATTATCTATTAACTCAATTCAAAATCAACAATTATACACACGTATAACTCAAAGAGTAATTGAAAATAACAGAAAAATGTAAATACATAAAAGTGTTAAATATTTATTATTGTTTTACGCAAACCGGACATCTGTTTAACATTACTGTAATATTATGTACTAAAATCAGAGTCTAGTCCAATATGATACGGCATGAGTAACTTCTCAGTTGATCACGGACTCGCGGCCGGTGTGAAGGGCTTGCTCTTTCCAAAATATCGTTCTCTCTTTCCTAATTCGCAATGTTTACAAAACTGTACAGTGTCACTTAGAAAAATGTGTGAAACGACGATAACTATGTAAGTGTAGCATACTTTTGTTTGCTTTTAAGATTGTCGAATATTAATTATAATAGTTTAGAAAAAATAATTAAATATGTCAAATTCAAATATTCTAAAATTATATATTTTTTAAAAGTACATAAGTGTGTTGTGTTTATTCATTTTTTTTAGTTTGATATTTTTTTATTTAATATTAGACTATTTCTTCAAGACAATGTACCGGGTTTTCATAATATAAAATGATCTTTGTTGTTCTTCATACGATGAGATAGTTATTGCATTCTCCTTTTAAATTTAACCTGGGTTAAAATATACACATAAATTTTTCTTTATATAAAATATTAAAAACGTATTTTACAAATTAATTACGTTGATTTAATTAGTTAAAGCATTAAGTTAAAAGTGCATCGTATCGCTAATTTTAATCTGCTTAAATTGAAATTACAATTGGTTTATTAACAGTCACTATTGTTAATTATATACTTTATATTATCTACTACGTTTATTTTATTTTTTACAAAAATATATTAAAGACTGTGAGGATACTGTGAAGAATAATATACATCTAATATATTTTTGTGAGAATTATATTTATTTTTGATTATGTTTCGAAATTGATAATTTTTGCTATGTAATTTGAGCACGAAAGTTTAAAAAAAAAATATTTTTTTAATTGTAGTAGATACGAGAAAGACCGCATTCTCATAGACAAGATAATTATGAAAATTAAAAAAAAAACAACAACCGAATCATTAAGAATATTTTAACAAGCGCCAACACAATACTTTTATTGTAAGTTGGTAAAGAATTCTGTATCCTGCTTCTCCCAGGTGGTTTTGCAGCATCAGGTCAAGGTTACGCAACAATGTTATTTTGTTATCATCCACGAATAGTGAATTTCGTGTTGATTAAACCAGTAGAAGTTGCTCAGATCCTTTCAACGCCTAGATAAGAGCTGATAACCTTTAAAAGCCTGTACAGATCTTTAGAAATTATTGCTGAGAGCCATCTCGATTACATTAAAAAAAACCACATGTAAATTAGTTCACTAATAAGAGAGCTACGATGCCACAGACAGACACACAAATGTATATTTCAAACTTATAACACCCCTCTTTTTGGGCGGGGAGTTAAAAATCAGTGTAAATGTGGTATAGGTTCATTTCGTACGGTGAGTGAGAGCGTCGGATAAATAATTCATCCTCTCCATTAACAACAATTCAAACAGAACTATTTATTAGTAAGCTGTATTTTCCACAGATTATTTTATGCACTTAAGCGAAAATTACACTTGTGAGTTTTACTCTCCTAATTGATAACAAACAACTGTGTACCTACCTACTTACCTACTTACCTGGTAACAGTTACCTGGGTTACGTTACTAACGCTGTTGCTGTCAAAAATAAAGGCACAGACAAGATTTTTTTATCGGTGTAAAGCAGTAATAGACGACTTATGTAAATCCTTATGAAAGTCTGTGGGAAAAACTTATGTATGATTCTTGCCTTACATCATATTCGCCATCAACCCTTAATGCCTTTTAAGCAGGCGACGTATTCGTAGTTTCTTTAGTGTTGTGAGTTCTTTTATGTTCATAGGGGGTTCACTGTATATCATATGTACATGAACCGTCAGCTCGTTTTATTCGATAGTTTAATTAAAAAATTCTAGGCATTAGGTATTATAGTTAAAACAAAGAAGATTAAAAAAATGATGCTCGATCTGTTCGTGAAAAAAGTCGAAATAATAAAATGTTAGAACTAGAATTTTCCAACTACCTACCTAAAAGTTTTATTGTTATTTTTTTTTTGTTTAATATGGAGTTATCGATATGCTACGAAGTTCTATCCAAGTTTCTGGGCGCGTGGGTTTTGATTTTTTCCAACAGAAACTATAAAAGTATTTTAAACATAAAACGCGATGAGCAATACAATAAGAAGTTTTTGAGTTTTAAATATATCGTATTTCAATACCTCGAACCAGGCCTTGAATCCTTATTTGACTAGTACAATAATGGTATTTTTTTTTTGTGTGCATGTTACGCGATATCTTCACCAATTTAATTGAATTTATTACACTCAAGGATGGTTCCATTTATGTAAGAAAATATTCGCCTTTAAGGCGAGAAATACACTTGTAAGTTTTGCTCTCAGGCATAAATATTTACATAAGCTGTTTTTCATTTACAATTGATAAAAAAATTATATCAGTCTTCAGCCTTTATTTTTACCAGTAACAGCTTTCGTAAGGTAACTGTTACCAGAGTTGTTTTGTGTCAATTACGAGAGTATAACTTACGAATGTAATTCTCGCCTAAGTGCAGAAAATAATGTATGGAAAATACAGCTTACTAATGAAACATTTCGGTTCGAAGTTATATATACACTTACAACTTAAAAATATAACCTTTAATATATTTGTTGAGATATAACGACAATTCAACAGACGGACAGATTTTTTATCAACATTTATTATTTTATGGTGTAGATGTTGTCAAGTTGTTTGTTTAGGGCGATTTTATATTGTTTACGTGGCTTTTATAATATGTTTACTGGATTCAGAAACAAATTGCCTCGTCAACATTCGTTGAACTGTTTTGCTAATATAAATCTTTTTCTGAACATACGTTACTGGGTACTGTTATAAATTAGGAACTTATCTCTGCACTAGTATTAGTTATGTTTCACGTTCTTTACACAAATAACCCTATACGACATATTATTATCTACACTAATATTACAAAGAGGAAATATATGATTGTTTATTTGTTTGTTTGCATTTAATATGCTCCAAAACTACTAAATTATAGGCTAATACAAATTATAAGTAATAGGCTTACTTACATCACGCTAGGACTCACATGAGCGAAGCAGTAGCCATAAAAGGGACGAATCTGCGACGGGCAGCTTATTTAAGTGTATATACTTGATTATTATATATAAAAAAAAACGATTTTCAAAATCGGCTAAGAAATGCCGTTGTTTTGAAATAACAAACATAAAAAAATACACCACGAATTGAGAATCTCCTCCGAATTTTTCAACCGACTTAAAAAAGAAGTTGTTGAAAATTCAAACTGTCGAAGTTGGAAAAGGAGAAAGATTTTTAACGACATGTATTATGAAAGTCACATATATATAGGTATAAAATGGGGTCTAATTTGACTTAGTTTATATAGAAAAGGAGCGATGCATCCTAATATAATACATACTTTTCATTATACATAAAAAGAAAACATTAAATCAATATAAAAACAACATTACACACACTTCCGTATAATTGACACACATTTCGGAAAGTATTTAAATATTAATTCGTTATAATTTTATTATGAAACATCTACTATTAAAGGATCATTTATATTTGACTCACGCAAAGTAACGCACTACGTTAGCAATTGTCTTGCAATTTCCAAGCTACTATTAATCACGAAAACATGATAGGCGTATGTCAAGATCCACGTCTATACAGTGCCATTCAGATATCCCTGAATGTCGATCTTAGCTTAATACGAGCTAATCTTCGCTTCATTACACAATTACTCTAAAACTACTAGTAGTGAACATTTCTAAGGCCAGTATATAGTCAAATAGACAGTCAGTATTATATTGGCTAATTAAATATTAATATAAAATATTAGCCTCAAGATAAAAATAGAAATGTACTCACCATCGATAAACTATTTATGAAGACAATTTCAACGAGACCCAACTCATCTTAAATTATTACCAATAAAGTATTGTAAATTACAAACAGATCGAACTCAGTAGCTGCTCACCAGAAACCGGAATATTTAAATGTCTGACCAGATCTTCATAAGCTATAACTAAGATTCTCGATGACATCAGCATTTAAGCAGAAAAAAAACAAGTCAAAATCATTTTTTTTTTCAGATACTATAATGCCACAGATAGAAACATGGGTATACAAATATAGACGTAAAGATTTTATATTTCTCTTCTTGTGCTCATATTTAGAAATATTATTTGAATCTGTCTATTGATCATTTTAGCTTTATAGGCGTCCAGTGTGGGGATATCTTAAGATTAACGGTATCCTTCCTATGTCAATTTCAGTGACATTGACATCCGTTAGTGATAATTCTCAATCCAAAGAATTGAATTGAGAATATTGAAAGACGTGTCAAGAGCTAGGCAAGTGCGAATGACGTTCGTTTATGAAAATTATAAACTAATTTTTTTTATGGTTATATAGAATAGAAACTAGTTCATTCCAGTCACTCCATCGGCGTAGACACTTTAATCCTCCATTTGTTGTTTTATTTTAACCGACTATTAAAAATGGAGGACGTTCTCAATTCGTCAGAGAGTTTTTATGTGTATTTTTATATTATACCCACCGATTACTCGAAAACGGCTGGATCGATTTGATTAATTCTTTTTTTTTTCAAAGGGTGTATTTTCTCAGTACTCACTCATCAAAATCTGTTCAAGAGTTTAGATTTAAAATAAAAATAACTGGAACAAGTATGTCATTCAACTAAACTAAATTTCGTATTTTTCTATTTTGTGATGAATTTTATGGTGTCATAAACCTAGGTCTTCATGACACCTGTATCAAGACCAAATGTATATCCTAAGTTTAATAACTATATATACACAATGATTCATTTGGATGGGTCAGTAGAGAGAAATCTGAAACTATAAGAGCTACATGAGTTTGTTGAATACAACCATGTGACCGATTTTGAAGTGAAAAAAATTGCATTGAAAGATTTACAATCAAAATACATGGCTCGGGAATGAAATCTGATACTTTATCAACAGAAAAGAAATTTTAAATTTGTTACCATATATTACGGATATAAATAGCGTACGTTGTGAGAAATAAATATTATTATGGAACCGCACATCTTAAAGAAAAATAAAACGGTGATTTTTTTATTTTATTTTTTAATGAATGTAAAAAAAAAATTATAATGTAATCATATCTAATATCCTAAATTCATAACTAGTATACTCCTCATAACATACTCCTAAATTTCATTTCGGAAGAGATTTTTCTGAGGTCAGTGGATTTAAACACATTCTAAGATTGATTTATTCATCCAGCGCGTTATTTACACTTATGTATATTAGCAATACATGTGTACCATGTTAATTATCACGCGTAATTATCATTTCCCGAGGGTCTTATTGCGGATATGGAATCCTAAACAAACACAATTTGGTTATGGAATATCATGTAATAATACCATAATGGCGTCGATTCTATGTGCGAGTATTTTATTTCAATGTATTGTTATGATAATATCATCAATTCAGATTTTAAATATATTTTCGTTCAGTCTCTCACCGAATTTATAAACTCGAAGCGATATTTATCACTTGAAAAAATGGGAGGAAAACCCACGTCATGAAAAATATCCTATGTTGTTAATCTTCTATCTATACTTATAATAAATCTGTAGAGAGGTCAATTCTGTACATGAAATATATTTTCAAAATAACTATCAGGGGGTGATTAGTGATCGATACTGATGCCAAAAATGCAATCAGTAAAATTTTTGTCTGTCTGTCTGTCTGTATGTTCCTTATAGAAACAAAAACTACTCGACGGATTTTAACTAAACTTAGTACAATTATTCTTCATACTCCTGGGCAGGTTATAGTATACTTTTCATCACGTGACAATCAATAGGAGCAGAGTAATAAGGGAAAATTTTGGGAAAACGAGAGACGTTGCTCCAATTTTTAAGCTTCCGTCGCGTATGCAACCTTAATGGTTAAAGTTACATAGAAATCATGTATGACGGAAATATTGTACATAAAATTTCCTAAAAAATATACTGTAACAGCATATGTCTATCTTTTATGGTTGACTCACAATAACACGTGTAACTCCTGATCGGTTAGCAGTTCGGAGAATTCTGATTATATTTACTCTTACGTTTATAATACTCTCACTCATCCCTAACTTAAAAAATTTAACATTATTACCTATTTAATAAAAAACCACATAAATCAAGTATTGTGGATTGACATATTATATTTCCCTATTAAATTACGATAGTTAATCTGTCTGTCACATCAAAAACACCGAATCCTGAGGAAGGAAATACGCTACTTTTTTTCGACAAACGACGAAAACGTGGACGAAGTCGCAGGCAAAAGCTAGTCCAAAATATAATCTCTTTTCTAAATTTCCCTCCATTACACAAATACTTAAATAACATTGTAATGGTAAGCTAAGCGTAATTTCCACGAAAGAACTGACTAGCGGGAATGTATAATAATAATTGATTAAGTAATATTCTTAAAACATTTCTCGCTAAGTTGAAAATGAAATATATATCAATGCTTTTCAGGTTAACTGAAACTTTGATTCAGACGAGATGAATAAAAAATAAAATACTTAATTATAAACTTCTAGTGACTGAAGCTTAAAATTGGCATTAATTTAATCGATTTTTTGGTTCCTTTCCTTACTTCCCACCCATTTTCTTTCCTACCCCTCGCTTATTCCTTTTTCAACTGCCAACACATTGTTTCCTGGTATTGCAAATGTCCATGGGCGGTAATCACTTATTATCGGGTACCCGTTGCTCGTTTGTCCGATATTCTAATAAAAAAGGTTTAAAAATAGGTGTGTACACGCGCGTAGCTGGTCCATCCAAAGAAAACGTTCAGGGGGGGTCTTGGTATGTCAAAAATGTACAAAGATTATCTAGTAGATGGTATGATTCTAAATGCCAATCTTAGTTATTTAGAAATGACATAAACCATGCCATTCGTCCAATGTACTTAGTATAAGTGAATCGTATACTAAGGGGTGAGGGGGGGAGGCCCGGACCCCCCGAACCCCCTCTTATATACGTCCATGTGTATGTTACTATGTAAAGATCAGTCTTCGCACATAGAACAACAAGAAAGAAGAACATAAAAGTATAAATTAATAATAAAACTTAGAACATTAAAATAAAGCATAAATTGCAATACGCCCCCGGGCTTTGAAAGTATAACCGCGGTTTTTTGTAGGATTGAAAGGCAAGTTGGAATTTTATTTGACTTTTTTCTTTTCATTTGCGTCGGTCGCTAATAGGATCTTAGATGCTGTATGCACAAGACCTAGGTTAAATAGACTGTTTCTTTTATAGTCCTACGCTTACGAGTCTACTGGTTAATAAGTTAACGTGGGTGGTAAAATCTTTATAGAAACAAGCCTTTACTACCTACTGTTGTTATTGAACCCAAATAATTATACCATTTGTTTTGAAAAAATATTAGGGATATGGTTAAAGAGTTGTTATGCCACCTTCGAAATCCATTATCAGAAAATTCTTTAGTACTATATGCACTGTTTAGTCTAGCTGTAGTACACTGACTACAGTTTGTATACAGAGATGCTCGACCGAGGCCATCCTGTATACATATGTATACTGTATAGATCGCTCTGAAACGTTTCGCACTTTGACTGAGAGTGTCGAATCCCCTTCTTTACTTCCGACTTCCTTTAATCCGTAACTCCTTTTATAAGCTAGCAACGTAATTGTGGCTCCTCTGGTGCTGCTAATGTTTATGGGCTACGGTGATTTCTTAACATCAGGTGTTCCGTTTTCCCATTTGCGAGTTATTTTTATATATGAAAAAAATGCTATAATACTATATAGGTGTATTACTCAATCGATTGATTGGGATGAAAAAGTTCCTTTTGTATTTTTAAAAACTATCGCCGGGCGCTATCAAAACATGCAATATTTTTGCAGTTGAGCCTTTGACTGCCAAAATGTAGCATATATTGGTAAAGCGATAAATTGACACCAAAAGCCTCACGTGGACTAATTATGTTAAACTATCGCAATCAAAATATGCACCATTTTGAGTCATAGATTTCAGAACAAATGTGCAAGATTATTTATTTTATATTACCTTCACCGCTGAGCACAAAATGAGTTTAAGCACAAATTTAGCACTAGAAACTCAGCGGTGCTAGCCAGGGTTCATCAATTGAAAGCGACGAGTTCTAACTTGTCAATAGATACTCTATAGCAAATTACGCGCTTTCGGAATTGAACGAGGTCGAGGAGCTTCGTTCCTCATTTTTTTTTTCTTGAGGAAGATTATACTAATAAAGAATGAAAAACGAGAACAATGACATGCAGCCGGGATGCTGCGGAAACAACTCGATGAGTCGGGAGTTGGCCGCATAACAAATACCTGAACATTACTTAAAAGACCCAAATGTTTTCACATATCCGCAGAGCACAGGTAGTTGCTACATAAAATAGTTTACAAATTAACTGCAAGACAGCCATTGTCTACTTCGTGGAAATGGGCAATCCATTAATGGACATCGTATGACAGGTTAATTAATCATCCAAGATATTAACGATCATTGTATGGTTTTATTGCTCGAGAAAATAACCCAACTCAAACTCACAATATACTTTACTCAGATAGGCTTTTATAAGCTCGTTTGAAACCTCATTTAAAGGTCTAATGTCATAATAGCGATTTATTGATTTATTTTCGTAAAGCTGAAATGTACAACTGCGTTGAACCGAGGCATAGTGATCTGAGCTGATTGTCACACGTTCGGATCTGGGTGAGCACGTTTAAGCTTTCAATTTCTAAATGTTTTACAGTGTCTCGAAGGAAACATCGTGAGGAAATTGACTACAAGCATCGGCAGAAATTCTAAGACATGTCTGACTGCCGATGCTCAGTAAAGCAGTGTGTTGGACCAATGTGTGTGTCCAATGGCCAACCCTATGTCTATGTAAAATTTTCAAGATATTTAACAGTCTCCATTAAAATGCTCGAATTAGGATCCTATATCCTATGGCGATTCTAAAACACATGCAACACATTTTTAATATTGAAAACATTCTTATTACCTATGCAATTATAAATGATACGTATATTGTCGTGAGCGGGATCGAATTCACGACCGTAAGCGCTGCAGACCGTTGCAGTGACCTGTATGTTTGTATGTTTGTTACGTATCTTAACAATTGAACATTATGTTATATATTTGACTTTGGAAAAGGATGACAACTCGTAATACGAAAATAAAATGAAGTGTGGTTGAAATAGAGGAAATTTTCTACGTAGGTTAAGTTGCTGGGACCAGTCATATGAATATATCGCGTATACTGGTTATCGATACCGCATTTATTGCCGCATTAGTTTTTGTATGGCAGAGCTAATATTAAACTAGATTTCCGTTTATCGCTTCTGTACCTTCACAATAAAATATCAAAATTCAAATAAAAATAAGTCTGATTGATATGGAGTTTGTTTACAGTTTTTATGATTGATTCGAATCTGGTTTATTCCGGTTATTCTAAGTCACATACGTAAATAGAATGGAAAAATAGATGTGTGTACACTAATATTACAAAGAAGAAAGATTTTTATTTTTGTATGTTTGTAATGAATAAAATCAAAAAGTACTTGCCAAGAAAAACATTCGAAGTCGGCTAAATAAGACGTTTTACGTGTTATATACTGGCACTGACTTCAAAATGTTTTAGAAATCATTTATTTTTTGCTTTTACATTTTTTAATACAATTGAACTAATCATTTGTATTTCTTGGGTTCGTTTTTAAAGTTGTTTTTTTTTTGTAAAAATAAAATTATTTTACACTTTTGAGTAAAAAATATAGTAAGATTAAGTGGTTTACCTGAGTTACAATTGCCTAAAGCCAACTGCTCATCGCCGTCAACAAAACATAACAACTGCAACAACAACAATGCAGGGCTGTTAATTATTGAGTTGCACCATCAGGTCCACTTTACCATATGCATTGTGTTTAATTGTTTTGCATTTTTATCGAAAAAATCGAATCGCAATACATCTTATTGAGTAGTTCCGGTGGCCATCTGTGGTCTTCATCATCAGTTCCACTTCATGAAAAGTGACTTTTGAGGTCAAATACGTCACTATCACAAAATAACTAAATCGGTATATGTGTGCCTATAATATTTGAGGGATTTTCTCGATTTCTCCAGGATCCCGTCATCAGATAATAACCTGAAGACAATGGGACCACCTTGAAAGTATACCTCTCCAAACAAAAAAAAAAAATTGGAAATCGGTCTACAAATGGCGATGTAGTCAGTAAACATATATAAAAAAGTCCCTGACCTTGAGGACCTCCTCTTTTTTTGGAAGTGGGTTAAAAAAGACATTTAATACAAAAATCAAATATCAAATGTCAAAATGTGTCATTTTGTAATAGCGAACGTTGAACGTTATTACCCTGCTGGTTATAATGAATTCGACAACATCCAATTATCATAAAACAGCGTTGTAAGGAATTCTCCTGCATTTTAGAAGTTTTTCTTATGTAATAGCAATTTTATTTTACAGAGCAAGATAAACAAAGCTTCGTAGCTGAGCTTTGAAAGGTATTACAGCTATTATCTTTACAGTGAAGGTAATTATCGTGGTAATAATATATTATATCCTGCGATAAAAAGTTTGATTTTACTCGCCAGTTTTAAAAAAAGTTTGTGTTCCTTGTATGTCCTGCTCCTGGAGTGCTTTTATAAATCCTGAGGTACGGAGGGGGAGCAGCATCGGCTTGTTTACTGTAACTGTTAAAAAATATTATGCACCGCTTTTATTTCAACTACAGAGCTTCCAGATACCTAATACTTATACTCATTATATCACCGTCGTCTTAAATCAATATTCTGGGTGTTAACATTTAAGAGATTATTATGTAATATCTTTAGTTGCCCCTCGCGTTTTCACTCGCGTGTATGGTTACTGCTTCGCTCCTATCAGTCGTAGCGTGATGTAATATAACCTATAGCCTTCCTCAATAAATAAACTATCTAACACAAAAGGAATTTTTCAATTCGAACCAGTAGTTCCTGAGATTAGCGCGTTCAAACAAACAAACGCTACACTACAAACATTATAATGGGTAAATTAATTTATTTATTAACTTTACAAAAAATATAAAGAGCGTGTTTTTTTAAAGTCGTTTTGATGTGTTTTCAATTAACTTGTTTTACAGAGTGTGTGGTTATGGCACTTGGAAAGAAATCTCCTATGACATAATAAACAACTTCACTTTATAGAGAGAATCGTTATTAAATTTTTAATAGCGTTTAGACCCTCGTGACTACAACAAGAAAATTTTATGAAGCTTCTTCAGATCTAGATACGACTATATAAGTTATGTAATAACTAAAAAGTAGTTAAAATGTTTTCATTAAATAATTATTTTTACTAAAACCTATTTTGTAATAAAAAAAATTGAAAACAAGAAGTTTTCAAATGTTACATACATGTTACTAGAATTTTAATTGAAATAATATTGAAAAAGCCCTGGACGGATTGAGAACTTCCGTCTTATTTGAAAAGTTTTTAAGGTTAAAGATATTATTGTTATTGTATACATTTTCGTTGAAATTACATCGTTACGAATTTAACGAATATATTATAAGAAAACTAATAAATATGCTTTTTTTTGAGTTTGCAGGGTTAATGTTTAAATAGTTTTGCCTGACAAACATCCATTTATTTTGCCGTATAACGCTAAAATTCTGATTTCGTAGAATTTTGGCGCCGTCACATATCGGACGCAATACGGCGGATGAAAAATCTATTTGATTTGAAGATGAAAAACAGATCCTGTTTCAGAAACTATACACATATGGTAACCATAGAAAACGGTTAAGTCACGGCATTTTATGCATCGACACTGATTGAGCCTTGTCGCCATTCGAAATGACGACGTCAACCTAGGACATTCGAGCTTAAGACTACGAAGCATTGATTGATTTACGAAGCACTACTATTCAGGACAGAAGATTAATAGTGTCATTGTGATTACAAGCTACAGGGCTTACAAACATAGATCCTACGTTTGATAGTTCATTAGCAATGAAGATACAGAACCAATTGCTAATATTTCATAAGCAGAAGTAACATTTTGGATTCTTATTAATTGGAAATAAAATGATGTTTTTTAGAATGTTGAGATAGACAGGTTTATTTTGAAATTCCACATATTAGAAGTAGTCATATTTCAATTTACATATGATGCAAAGTTTACTTCATAGCTTAATCATATATATTCTAAAGAAACAAGCAGTAACACTAACCTTTATCCTCTCTAGCAATATTTATACCATTCAATCAAACCACATGAATTATTTCCCGCCGTTCTTCCACGCTTCATCCCGCCTTCGTTGTTCCGTTGGCGCGAAAAATGCCAAAAGGTCAACGAAAGAATTTATACAGCCCAAAAATTGTTTAAAATTGTGATATAAATCTATTTATGTTTTTTGATGAGGATTTAATTTTAATACATTTAGAAAATAAGAATAAATTAATCTGACATATTATATTGCTTCCTAACAAACACTTATAACGTTTGCTTAGAGACTTTTATAAAGGTTGACATAAATTGTTTGTCATTGTTTTACACCAATTAATTTACTATCAGTGCCCGTATTTTTACAGCCACAGCTTTCGTAATGTTACCTAAGTGACTGTTAGCAGGATGCAGAGTCGTTTTATGACAGTTATAAGGACAAAACTTACAAGTGTAATTCTCGCCTTACAATATGAAGGCTAGAAAGTGATGCTATTGTGTGTTGTGATTCGGTAAAGGAATTATCGACGAGTACTTAATTTAATTAATGAAATCGACGTTCTTCACATCAAGTGGTTTAGCATTTTTTATTGTACCCAAATCGGTTCACCAGTTTAGGAGCTATGCCACAAACAGACACACATAGCGGTCAAACATATAACACCCCTCTTTTGCGTCGGAGGTTAAAAAAGTAATACCCTTGCACCCCTTATAACGTGAAGCGTTTGAGGTAATATTCTACTCTTAACATGCAAAGTGAAGCAATTATGTTTTATTGCTCGCTATCTTTCAAACAAGAAAAAAAAGGATTCTTGTTTTTTTTTTGACGCGTAATGTTAATAAAAAATATTTATAGCGTAATAAGAATTTGATATTGTACTGTTCATAAATCAGAATATGAGTTTATTTATTACATCTACAAGTTATTGTTTTGTAAAAGTTTTTATAGTATGTTGCAAGAAACCTTCCAATTAATTATTACGATTTTATAAACCAGCCTTAAATAAAGAAGAAGAAAATTAAGAGCAACTCAGATTTCACAATTTCAGATTAGTATAACAGTATTTTTAACAAAATCGGTTTTTTCTTTTTTAAATTAAAAAAAAAAAACTGGAATTTGAATGTCATCTAAGCAAACGAATTTAACGCATTTTAGTTTTGAAGACGGTTTTTTAAGTCTTAAGTATTTTAAGTACTAGCTTTTGCGTGCGGCTTCATATATGGATGCTGATAAGCAATAATGTGTTAACCCACAGAAAGTCAAATTCGGATATATTGATGTATTTTGATAGCATGTTACCTATTTAACAATATTAAAAATAATTTTAAGTTATTTAAACTAAATAAGTACGGAAAAAGCGTCTTAATTTAAAGGCGTTGAGTTTTAAGTGCGTTCCATATTTAGCAATTTATACAATAATCTCACGCGTTAAATATATCAATCTGCATTTAATTCATTACACCTTTTATCAAAATAGAAAAGAAGAGATGGATATATACGTCTTCAAACAAATTGATTAAGAATAGTTTTGACATCTTTAGACGCCATTTTCTCAAAATAAAGTCCGTGTGGCTTGACACAGTATTGCATATCAGCGTCCATATACGTACTTCCAATGTAGTAATAAATACGAATGTTTTAGTATTTATTGTGTTCCTTCTCATTATCCAATAGGATACGGCTCCCGTTGTCACATCAAGATAATAAAAATAAGTTTTTTTTTTCATCAAACGGCTTTATATGAAATGTACTTACTTGTACAAAAAAAACTAGAAAATAATTAAGAGACAAACCAGGACCTCTTCGAGACACCGTTATCTTGATCTTAAAAACCGAAATAAAAACGTGGGGCGCATTTAAAATGTTTTTTTTTTGGAAATTAATTTTCATTTCTTAATTTGTTATACGCTCAATACCGTTTTTTAATTTGTTCAAATAAAGAGACAACTTTCTGTTTTATGATACGTACTAAATTTGACGTGTAAAAAACATTACTTGAAAATATGTTTTTTCATTTTAAATAATACGTATTCATCGTGGTCTATATTAATTATTTTTTTCAAGTCGAACTAAGTTGACACTCCTGTTGAATTACATTTGTAAGTTTTACTCTCGTAATTGATATAAAAAGCTCTGTAAGCTGTTAACAGTTACCTGTAACCTTACGAAAGCTTTTGCTGTTAAAAGTAAAGGTACTGACAGTAAATTCTTTCGGGTATAAAGCAAACACAAAGAACGTATGTAAATCTTTATGAAAGTCTAAGCGTAAAACTTGTATGTGTAATTCTCGCCCAAAAGATAATAAGAGTATTAGGAAAGGAGTTTGTATTTCTAAAAAAGGAACACTATGACTATCATAGCTTTGTGAAATAACAAGATTAACCAACCCCTCGAGCGTAGCGCCCAAAGAGCTCCTGCAAATTAAGCTACATATCCAATTGCCTTCCCTGTCATGACTGTTGATACAATTTCACAAATTTATTATTTTGTGCCGTTTATTTAATATGTGAAAAGGCCATTTGAATGCAAAATGTATTTTTCCACGTGGAATTTTCTCGAAATAAAGTGTCTGTCGCGCGTTGATAGCGAAATTCGAGCCACGAATGTCGTTAACGTTTCTTTTGAATACGTACGTAATACGTACTTCTGTTTGTACTTCTGTTTTTAAAATTTGAAATTTAAAAATCTTCCATGAGGAATTTCATTAGCAGTTAATTTAAAATTACTAAAAATTAAGACTTTTTTTATTTTTTTATGAATATTTCAAACATTTTCTTTCATACTAACCTTTTCCTAACAATTATAAACCCAATAAAATAAAAGAACTCACATTCTGCAATTGTTTTTTATAAATATATATTATCTGTTGTCCACAAATTTGTTTGATTACTTGCAACGTTCATAATTTGATAGTTTTATATAAATTTTAACAGAGGGCCTGTAGTTAATACACAAATTAACCTTTTAATCTTTAAAATGAATTCTCAATTGGGAGTGGATTTTTACAAAAATATAATTCATTTCATATTTTATGACTCTAGTATAAGATTTTATGATGAGCCTGTCGGTCAATATTCGATTAATAATTTGCTTTTATGAATATACTGTGATTTAGTGGCCATTTTAATGTAGACATAAAGTTCCAAACTACGCAAGTTTTATATAATAAAAAAAAAATTGACAACATTCTCGTAAGCTTTATATTCAAGCAAGAACATTATCACGTTTTTGCTTCTACAAAGTTAATTTTCTAGAGAAAATGTTCAAAGCTTCGAAGATTCAGAGAAAATAATAATTTTAAAAGTTATATTTCTGCCTACTAAAGTAACAAGTACCTACACTTGAGATACTGTACTCAACACACACATACATACATATATCTCGTATTTGATTGTGAAGAAATAAATAATGTATTTGTATACACATATGTATATGTAACAACACGTAGTGCCTGTTTCTGCAAGCCTTTGTTGCGGGAATTAGAGTGACATTTTGGCTCCATAGAGGTCGCTTTATCGGAGCGACGTTTAGATGTTGACGTCGCCGCCATCTTGATGGGTTTTTTGAAAAGCAATGGCCGTTGACGTACTACTTCCGCGACAATCGATAAAAATTATAACTAATGATACTGGAACTTTTGCAAATTTCTAGTTTCATTAATTATTATTTTTTAATTCGTATTATGTTATCAGTGATTATTATTAATGTGGCTTAGATAGTGTGTGTGTACAAAGTTATTTCGGACTTAATCAACATAAATAATATTGATATAGGCTAAGCTAAGTCTAAGTAATAGTATTAACATAATAAGATACTTTTTTAGCACTCGTAATTTCAAATACATATGTCTCTACCGGCCCATCCGAATGAATCATTCTGTGTATGGCGCGTTGTGTCTATTTTGATGAATTAGTGCAGTCTTTAATAGGACTGCCGCGGTTTAGTACTATAGTTATAATTCCTTCCCAAATAGGTATATAAGTACCTGGCTGACATTTGCTTATTTTCTTTTTTTTTGCAAAAACGTGTTTTTGGAAATTATATTTAAAAGATTTAAATAAAAAAAAATAGTAGCAAATACATACATACACATACATTTAAACATGAACATATTGCGTTGGACTTTTTTGAGACCCTTTCTTTAGATTTCTTAAAAAGTACAATTCTTTAGTCATTCATTTTATGTATGGCTAAGGATCTAGCCACCGTAATCCGTATAAGTCCTCTAATTGACTTTTTTGACGACTTGATTAGGTAATGTGGATATTTCTCTAGATATTTTCTACGTCTTTAGAGTCACAATAAATGAAAAAATTATAAACGACATAAATGTTTTAACAGACGATGAAAATCGCAATTGAAGTCCTTTAGTTTAAAATTTTTAACGAATAAAGTTAAAACCGTATTAAGCGGAATGAGTGCAATTTCTATTTTATAGACACTTTTTAGAATTCACCGAAATAGAATCTCGTACGAATTATACGTTTTATACTGCACCAATGATTTTTATATTTATTGATTCTAAATATTTGACGTAGGTATAATGCTTATAGGATATTTACTACACCTGCTAACTGCGCCTCGAGTGAGTAAACTAAGTATGCACGCCTCCACAGTGTGCCCTCGTGCTCTGACCTTTATGGGTACTGCTTCACCTTTTGTGATCATAGCGCGATGTTTTACAACTAACTACCAGCCAGTCCCGGCTTCGTACATCACTTTACAAATCTTTGACCTCTCTCTACTGTAGTATGAAATAATAATAATATAAATCTTCCTCTTAAATCATCCCCTATTGATAAAATCGAATTAAAATATTTTGCGTTTGTTTAAAAGATCTAAATATATAGACGGCGGGAAGCGACTTTGTTTTATACTATGTAATAATAATCTTTATGTGTGCAATCCGTTCGACATCGAACTGGAAATGTCCTGGCCCGGATGGGTTGCACAATTTTTGGTTAAAATGGTTCCGTAGTTCACACTCCATTTTGGCAACGCAATTCCAAGACGCCATTGTTTCAGGTTCATTACCGACGTTTATGACGACTGGTGCGACATTCCTGCTATACAAATCCGGATGTACCGCAGACCCAAAGAACTACCGTCCGATAACTTGTTTATCAACCATATATAAACTCCTTAGATCCATTCTTGCCGCAAAAATTATAAAACATGTAACTGTTAACAATATTTTAGACCCGGCTCAGAATGGATGTAGGCCCGGTAGTCGCGGTACAAAAGAGCTTCTCCTCATAGACATGGCCATATGCCAACAGGTACGTCGAAACCGAAAAAATCTTGCTTCTGCTTGGATAGACTATAAGAAGGCTTATGATTCGGTGCCACATTCATGGCTCGTGAGAGTTATGGAGTTGTATAAGGTTGATGCAACTCTATGTTCTTTTCTCAATTCATGTATGAGGCAGTGGGTCACATTTCTTCGTCATCCAGGAACTGCTGATAATTTTGGGTCGAACGAGCCGATAAAGATTAAGCGGGGTATATTTCAAGGTGACAGTTTGAGTCCTTTGTGGTTCTGTCTGGCCCTGAATCCTCTTGGTACTTTATTGGAGGATTCAAGGTTAGGCTTTCGCCTTCGTAGAGAGAGCAAACCTATATCTCACCTGCTCTACATGGATGACCTCAAGCTATACGCATCAAAACGATCAGATCTAATACAACTATTAAAGATAACTAAATCCTTTGGTAGTTGCATAGGTATGGAGTTTGGTGTGGATAAATGCGCTATTATCCACGTAGAAAGAGGTAGGATTGTATCATCTGAGCATATCCATCTCACAAACAATTTGTTTCTCAGATCTCTCAACGTGGGCGAAACCTACAAATATCTTGGAATGTCAGAGGCGCTAGGTATTGACGGTGTAGCAATGAAACAGCTGGTGAGGGAACGTTTCTTTGGCCGACTGAAGAAAGTTATTAATAGCTTCTTATCTGGCGGAAATAAGGTGCGTGCCTTTAACAGTTGGGTCATGCCCCTGCTCGTTTACACCTTTGGCATTCTAAGATGGACTCAGACTGAACTGGATTCCCTGGACCGCCAGGTTCGTAAGCTGCTGACAGCATACCGAATGCATCATCCTCGCTCATCTGTGATGAGATTATACATTCCACGAAAACTTGGAGGTCGTGGTTTTCTTAGTGCTAAGAATCTTCACAATCGTGTGGTGTATAATCTCCGAGAGTACTTTCTTAATAAGAACGGGGATATGCACAAGGATGTTGTAGCAGTTGACAAGGGTTTTACTCCGCTGTCTTTAGGCAAAGAGAACTGGCGTAAACCCCTAGTAATGGGCACACTTGATCGTGTGGCCGTATGGAAGAGCAAAGAGCTACATGGAAGATTCTACAAAGCCCTGATGGGGCCGAATGTAGATCAGACAAGCTCTGTATCCTGGCTACAATACGGAAACCTCTTTGGGGAGACCGAAGGTTTTGTCTGTGCAATTATGGACGAAGTTATCAAGACGAACAACTACCGGAAGTATATTATGAAAGACGGAACCGTCGATGTATGCCGAGCATGTCATCGTCCTGGCGAGTCACTCAGACATATTATTTCCGGTTGTAGTCATCTTGCTAACGGAGAGTATTTGCACAGACACAATCAGGTAGCCAGGATCCTCCACCAACAACTTGCTCTTCTTTACGATCTCATAGACTTTGAGGTGCCCTACTATAGGTATAACCCGACGCCAGTTCTCGAAAATGGCCGTGCTTTACTCTACTGGGACCGGTCTGTTATCACTGACAGGTATATTCCAGCTAATAAACCTGATATAGTTATAGTGGACCGGTCAGCGCGCCGAGCAATAATTGTTGACATTACTGTTCCACATGACGATAATCTCCTGAAGGCTAAAAAAGAAAAAAATAGTAAATATTTAGATCTTGCCCACGAGATTACAGCCCTGTGGAGTGTAGACTCAACAATTATTGTACCTGTTGTCGTCTCGGTTAACGGGCTATTAGCGAAGAGTTTCGACCAACATCTTCAGAAACTCTCGCTTGGTAGTTGGATCAAGGGCCGAATACAGAAGGCAGTATTACTTGAGACGGAACGTATAGTGAGAAGATTCCTCAACTTGGAGCCCTAACTGCCGGTGGCCTGGCTCACATTCTGCCACCGGTGGACAGCTATTTTTTATAATTTTAAATATTTTTTTATATTACGTATACAAAATGTATTTAAAAATGTATAAAATTAGGAAAAAGAGACAATAGAAGAATTAATCTTTATAACAATTTATTACTATCTAAGGGCTAAAATATAAGGTCGTTGCATAGTTTCATTCGTATTTTTGAAGGAACTTTAAACCTAAACTTTATATATATATTTTATAATATATTGCCCATTATTGTTGGACACATATCTCCTTTTAATAGGCAGATTGGCAATTCCGGCCGCGATTTTTTTTGGCTTAAATATTCCGTCAATGCATTATTGATATCATGTTCGTTATATTTTTTTTTTCACCTAAATAATTTTGCAGTGATAAAAATAAGTGATGATCTGATGGCGCCTGGAGAGTAAGAAATAACTGAGAAAGAGTGAGAAAGAACTTCGTATGGCAGGTCGTTCTCATGTTGATACACAATATCTTTTCTATTGGCCTATTCTGGTCATAATTTCTAATTTTTGTATTAAAATACAATTATTGGTCACAGTAAACATCATTGGTAATGTTTCGACTAGGTGATATAGTAATGTATAAGACCGTTTCTGTCCCACCAGATACAGAGCATTCTTTTTTGTTGGTTATAAACCAAAAAAAGTCCAATTGGGCCTAGGGACTGCTGGAGCGCTCTGATTTAAAAGACATCTGGCTTTTTTTCTGAGTTATTATATGTAATTCACTTTTCGTCTCCAATAACTAATCGGACCCAAACAGGTTAAAATTATTCCGTGCGAGCAATGCAGATACGGAATACTAAGTTATTTTCATTCAATTCGTGCGGCACCCGACGTCCAAATTTTTCAACATAGTCTAATTTCTTAATATGATACGATATATTGGATCATAGCTCATCTTTTATTATATGTTTCTGCTGGTAATAAATAGATCTTCAGTTATTGTACCATTTACAGTATTATCGTTAAAGCAGACCCTCTACTGCCGGTATGAGGTTCATCTTTAAGGTTAACATTTCATATCATCTTTGTACATTTATAACATTTACATCGTACCCTCCTAAGATGTTACAGAAAATTTTCGCAAATTCAGTTACAATTCTGCATTTAAAAATTCATAAATATTCAGTGTCGCAGGTAAGTTTTATCAACGTTCATGTTTATGCAATAAATATCCAACATTAAATTAAGAAATCGTTTCCCGAATTTTTTTACTTCAGACCACTTGAAAAATGTTTAAATAAAGTTAAATACCTGACCCATTATCAGAATACAACAATATAATAATCCTAATACGACTTTTTGTGGATTGACACATTATTGCTAATCAGCATCCATAAATATATACACGCGTTTATATACACGTAAGTAATTTTAGTCAATTAGTAAGATGAAACGCGCTTCGTAATAAGCCTTCCTAACTCCTAAAATGTCAGTAATCTCTATGATCAATTTATCCTATACACCTCAATATTCGTGCACTGTGTGTGGTATATTATTATGTATTGCTTCATAATAGTCAAGTAATAATAGTGTAAATCATATTAGCTATGCGATATAAATAGAACAGGATCGAATTATGATTGAATTTGATAATTTAAAGAGGCAATTAAATAAAATTACTTTATTTCAAGTTAATTGAATAAGGGAACTTAAGTGTTAAGTGCATTTCAATGACATACCTACTACGTTGAATTAGACTTGACTTGGCAGAAGCAATGTTATATTCCCAGATAATTAACTTCATTAAATACTATAAATTGGATGCTGATAAGCAATAATGTCTCAACCCACAAAGAGTCAAATTCGGAGATATTGATGTATTTTGATGCAGCATAACTTATTTAACATTATGAAAAAAATCAAGTCATGTTTACTACATAAGTAAGGTGAAAAGTTTCTTAATTTAATGCATCGAATTTAAAGTTCGTTCAATATTTTGCAAATTATACAACAATCTCAAATATTTGAAAACTTATTATTAGATAAGGCATTAAATACATCAATCTGCTTTTAATTCATTATACTTTTTATCAAAATGAAAAAGAAAAGATAGAATTATACCTCATCAGACAGATGTAGATATACGTTTTCAAACAAATTTATCAAGAATGGGTTTGACATCTTTAGACGCCATTTTCTCAAAATGAAGTCCGTGTGGGTTGACATAGTATTGCTTATCTGTGTCCAATTATGGGATAGAGTTAATCAACAGATTTCAAAAAGGGCGAGGTTCTTAATTCGTAGTGTGTTTTTTTTTTATAATCGTGTCATGATTGCTTAAACTCGAGTTTCGTCGAAAACCATCGATTGACGTAACTAAAACGTTAACTGTGGAAAAAATGGCGTGGTTTTTTTAAGGATCATTTTGTACAATATAAAAACATATATTTCTTCATCATCATCTTCATGATCACGCGGTTTAAATCCGTTTAAAATAGTTATATTTTAGAAAATATTAATCGCGGAAATCTAAGAATATATACAAAAGTATATCTCCTATCCTATTTACAAATGCAGGCATTTCTGAAATCCAAGTTATAAACAAATTATTAAAAGTAAAAAAAAAACAAGCTAAAAAGAATAAAATAAACTTTTCTTTTAAAATTTTTACTATCAACTTATAACGTCATTACACAATTTATACGATATTAAAGTTTGACACGATATTTAAGTACTCGTATTTACTTGGAAAATTAAAAAAATTAAAATTAAACAGACCATTTATTTAATTTACGTATTACACAGATAAATGTATGCATGTAGAAGTATTCGTAAAAGATTTTCCTTGGCACTGACTTAATATTTTGTCGAATATTATTTTTATTTCCTTTTCTGTTATCTGTTAAATTAATTTTTGCAGTCGATTAATTTTTGTTTACTAAAAGTAACAATTTAATTTTTTTTGTCAGAAGGAAATATCATGATAAACGTGCATGGCTTAGGAGATATTTGCTAAAATATTTAAAGTTCATATAATTTAAAAATACAATTATGATTATTAGTTAGTTGATGTTAATGAGTATAACAAAAGCGTCACTATTTTAACCAATATTAAAAGAATGAGGTACCTATTTCGTCGAGGACTTTTTTACGTATGTTCTCCGATTATTCGAAGATGCCTTCATTGATTTGTTTTATTATTTATTTGTTTAAATTCTATGAAAATTTGAAAATATACTCTATACTTTCCCATACGATTTTATCGATATAGTTCAATGGTCTGCTTCTACATTTAAAATAACTAAAAAAAGTACGTCATCTAGTTGTAAAAGGCAATAACGTATTTCGCTTTGCCACTCGTTTCCGATTTTTTTTTTATAAAAGTGTCAACTCCCACCACAGGAGCACATAATTTATTCTTTCTGCCACCAGATCTCTAATATATATTCTATTTCCTTTAATGCTATATCGGTACTTAAATATAACTTTTTATAAAAATATCCACTTCATTGCAGAGATGCTCGTTTCCTTTGAGAAGTCTTTGGAAAGTAAATTCAAAGATGTTTAAAAAAAACTGTTTCAGTAAATACTTAGTAGAGTAGTTTTATATCAATAAGATTATATTAATTGAAGCCACATTTATTTAAATAGATAAATGTACAAGTGTTTTATTTGTAAATCGAAATTACTATTTACTGCTTTTATGGCATATTTATTTATACTTAAGCTGAGCTAGCTATTATGCTACCAATTAAAAGAGGTATTTATTTTAAATAGCAAATATAAAATGAATTAATAAAATACATTTTAAATATAAAGTGTGAGTTTATTTGAATGATTATTTTATTACATTATATATTATAATATTTTGCTATTTCTTATTATATCGAATTTGATTAATGCCCAGTTAAAATCTCACCTGCGAAATTTAATGGAAAATTATATTTATAAAATAAATATTATTCTTCCTTCTCTACTTGAATCGGATATTGTTTACTATTTCATTGGTTTCAATTTTGTTTTCCTGTAATACTCTTTTTTATTTATTAATTAAAATAAATATATTTTTTTTAAATAAAAGTAGTTTAAGTTACTCCTAATAAAATTAGCTATCTGTGGGTGAAAAATCCGTCAAAATCGCTCTACCCGTTTCAGTGATCAGCCGGAACAGACAGACAGACAAAAATTTTTAAAATTGTGTAGCTAGTACCTATATACTTTCTTTTAAATTAATTTTAAGCCTGTTAACTCGAAATTACTAACAGACACTTCAATTTTATTTATTTATATAAAGTAATACAATAAAGGCAAAATTTCTTTGTAAGTTTGTATGAGGATATAAATCTCTGAAACCACAAACACAATTAAAAAAATATTTTTGCTTTAGCTAGTCCGTTTATTGAGGAAGGTTCTAGGCTATATTATTTTACGCTACGACTGATTGGAGCGAAGCAGGAACCATAAACGCGAGTGAAACCGCGAGAAGCAGTTAGTATTGTAGACAGCCATCAGCGAATTCACAGGATTTTTTGCCTCTTGCTTAGTCCTCATCGTTGCAATTTAACCAAATTACGTAACATATTAATGAATAATTAATATATAAATTAATGTTACAGTTTACAAAAAAGAAATTTAAAGTACATATTAAAAAAATCCTTAGTAGCTAAAGCATATTATTCTGTTCAAGATTATATAGATGATAAAGATGCTTGGATTTAGTATAAGCTGGATTCACACAGGATATTTAATATATTTGTAACTCATAAATGTATGTACCCATCGTAAAACTTTAAAAAAGAGTAACTATCGAGTTTCTTGCCGGTTCTTCTCGGTAGCATCTACATTCCGAACCGATGGTAAATTAATTAATTAGTGTTTAGTTTTCTTTTGTTTTTGTATTGACGATTCAAAAGTGCTTGTAAAAGCCTACTTGAATAAAGCATATTCTGATTTTTATTTTGAATACGTCAATATAGATCTTTATACATTTTGGTGCACCTATAAGGCTAGGGACGTGGACTAGTACGGCGTGTGTTTGGGTAAAGACGGAACTGAAGCCAATATCACAATAGGAAGAGACTAGCACATAATTACATTATAGAGGCGAACAATGTACACAAGTTAGTAAAAATGTGTAAAGGCCTACTTTTCTACCTGAATTGCTTTCGAACATCGAAGTTTATCACATCACACGTTTGCTTTGCTTCACTTTGTAAACGGAATGTTGCCTGGAGTTAAATCCTCTATTACTATAAATCTTATCACAACTACATGTACAGTTATGTACTATTGTACTGTTAGTATTAACAATAGCTTGATTTCGTACGTATTTCGGCATTATTTAAAGTTATTGTTAGTTTAATCCAGTTCAATAATATAACTTAAATGGGATATTCTACAGATACATATCTTACATATGTACACGCAAATATTCCATGAGTTGTAGAATATCATTAGACAACAGATATTTAAATATAATTGTATATAAATACTAGCGGTTTTTAATCTCTGTATTCGTAATACTATACAATATTTTTCTTCTTTCTTTCACCAAATATCTTTACTTGATTTTTGAAGTACCTACGCCTCTGTATTAACTTAAAACTACAATTTATATTTTAATAGAAAATAATCATAATGAAAATTATTATTATTTGATAAATTTGTACTCGGTTTTTACTTACATCAATAAACAAAAATAAATAGATATATGTAGATACGAAAAAATACGGCATTAAAATTAATGTTACAAATAAATTATTACGTATTTCATTACTAACTTAATTTTATAAAAATTGCTAACAAAGAAAGTAAAAAAATTGAAATTATTTCTAGAAATTGTAATCATGATTAATTCGTTGAAAACAATTAAAATTCTGTCGTCGAATTGCTAATTACTTTTAAGAACGATTCACCGTAAAGCAATTTGTAGAGTGACAATATTTAGTTTTCAGAAAGAAATGTGAATTTTAATAAGTTAAGACAGTTTATATTTTCAGTTTTTAATGTAATTTTTGACTTGATAAAAACTCTCTCTGTATAAAGAAAATAAAGAAGAGGTCTACAACGCTTAATGACACCAATTCACGTTTCATATACTTTTAGTCCAAAAGTGCCGGCTAAAAAAATGCAATTCTTGTTAATGTAAATGTTCTGATAGAACTTGTCATAAACATTTCTTATTATGGCAACAAAGCTGTAGAACCTTACTTTTAGGTTTTATTCGATTTTGACAAGTCTCTTTTCACACTTTCGTTAAGTAATGGAACAGCATAATAAAGTAATGGCGATTTCTTATCATAATATCACTTTTTGAAGAAACTTTTAGTTAGAAACAACAGTTCGAGGTCCATTTTTGCATCAAAATTATTTATCTAATGGTTCTAAAACATTTTCTTCTTATCTGACAGAAAAATATTTAAATTACAGTTGATGTCCACTTCTGGGTTAGCCACTTTCAAGAGGCGAGCGTTTCAGCACATTGGATATTAGGAGGTATATCACCCACCTGACTCTCAACCACTAACATTTCAAAGACGAACCGCAAAATTTTTGGATGTGTACCAGTTTGATGAGGTCTAAGCTAGTCTGTTTTCTCCCATCTAATCAAGCTCCTGGTCTTTTAACATCCATCACACATTTCATGTGGTGGAATGCGTTTTGCCGTGAAGTTCAGGGAGTTCCGATGATTTACTGCTGACCGCGCGACAGATCGTAGGGAACTCGAATTAGCTTGGAACGGTTTGGCAGGCTGTTCTTATATTACCAAAAAAGCTGATTGTCGTGCGGGAGTGAAATTGAACCTAAGACTGACACAGGGGTCGGATTGCAGCCCTTCAGTCATCCCCGCCAGCGACATACTCTGTCACCAATCGGCTTCTCTTCAGTGTACTGATTAACCACGGAACTGCTGACCTCTCATGTACATTCTTTCCGTGTCCCTTTTAGTTTATTTACATAAGAGCAATTTTTACACAATTATATTGTATTATTTTTTTGGCCAGCACCATTAAAGGATCAAAATAATTAATGTTCTTCATTCTTCCAAGTTAATATTTTCGTAAATTGGATATTTATATATATTATAATACCCTTTTATAGAATTTTTTAACGGTGTCACTGTGTTGTTATTTCAAAAAGTTTTTATATAATTTTTAGTTCATTAATGTTCCATTTATTTGCAGCAATTTATTTCTTACCGTTAGTTACCGGAAAGTTATAACAATGACATTTGCATTACAAAGAACAAAGAGCAGCGAAAAACCGGTAAAAATATGAAATAAGAAATAGAGTGAAGACAATTAAAATTTTTATTCTTTTTCATAATAGTGCTAATGCTACATAATTATCAATTTAATTAACAGTCATTATCAAAACATACTCGTTATTTTAGTTTGAACTTTGACGTTATTACGCCGAGCTTATAAAAAGTTCAACGAATATTGTGTAAATTAGCAAAACCCTTATTAAAAATGTTTTTACTTTTAAGTTTTTAAATATGTCGACCACAGGATACTGGATGCAAGTCACGAGTCGATCACAGGATCACAAAGTGGTCACTTTTTTAAGGAGTGTAGATTCTTAAACCTAAAGAGATGTGGTTAATATACATACACACACATTTGACACATTTTTGTTAATCAGCATCCACTTGAGAATTCGACTATTCATTTAGAGATTGTAAAGATATTGATAAAATAGTTATTTAATTTATAAAAAATCATAAATTATGAATTTTTTTCATAGAACATCCTACGGACGGAATTGTATTACATAACACAATATCCTACTGAGTACAATAACAAGCGGAAAGCTAATAAGAGTACTAAGTAATATAACAGTTATATCAAAATGAAAAGAGTTCTTATCTTTTGAAAAATTTACATAGACAAGAACGTTCTTGTAGAATAATTAATTTCATAGCTGAAATATAGTTTTCTTACAACGAAGCAGTTTGTAAGGTTGAAGACCAAGTTTATCTCATTATTAAAGTCTACAGGGAAATATTTTACTTTTGTAGAGTGTCTTGTTTGTGACGAGTCTGAATAAAAAACTTTTTGACTGTGATGCTATAATACCACTAGACTAGCAATTGCCGGTGCCTTCGCTGGCGTATACATTTTAATATGATATAAACGTTTCAGAAAACTCGTAAAAGACCATCCTTCACGTACTGATGTAATATAACTTTTTAACTCCCAACGTCTTCCTGATAAGCTGTCAATTTCAGCGGAATAGATCCATCAGCAAAATTTTTTCGGTTCCGTATTTTAATGTTGTCTATCCGGGATGATTTTGGAATTCTATTATATATGTAAAGTTGTTATTCGTCCTAAAAATATTTATGTTAAGCTAAAACTTCTTTAGTTTAAACTTTAAGGTTGATTGGTCAAAAATACTAGTTTCTATAGAAATCTTGTAACCCCATTGCACCACAATAAGGAATGATATTAAGGTATGTTTTGTGTTATATATTTTCATTATCACCATTCAGAAGTATGTGTACTAAATTTTAAGTAAACGTGACTAAGGAAAAATATTTTGCATACAAACGTTTTTATTTCATTTCACCCTTTTTTTGAGGAGAATTATTAAGACACCAATTCTTAGTAGATAATTTTATAAAAGGCACAAACTGCCAAATATCAAGTAACCACTGGCGTGACCTTAGATAAGCAATAAATTAGTCAGTCAGGATAAATTTAGTCAGTCAGTCAGTCTGTCAGTCAGGATAAATAAATATACATCTATAATGTATATATAATTTTGTATAGATACTAGATTAATATATAGAAAAGAAGAAAAGACTAGTTAGTAAATTGGTGATTCAAACCCGCTTAAACCTAATTGAATAAAGTATATTTTAATTTGAATTTTATATATTTGATCTCATAGCGAAACTTCTATCAATTCATTTAATTTAAAGAAGCTAAGTTACCGACAACATATATGAAGTTCTACATCAGTGTAGCGCCTTTTAGCGTGATAGCCAAAGAATATTCTAATCTTTTTCCGCATAAAAATAAAATTGAATGACTTGATTTACATTAAAAATAATGTATAATTTTTCATCCGAGTTTTATGCCGGCTTGGTACAGAACAATCACCATTCCGGTAAACTTATGACGTACTAACGCGACAAGCGTTATGTATAAAATATTTTCGTACACATTTCGTAATTTTAGTTCATTGTGTGCTACAAAATTTCCCTAACTTTTACAATATTGAAATTATACACCAAAAGTTTTAACAACATTTTCACATGCTTTTAGTGAAGTTGTGGAGTTTTTATTTTTATTAATGACAACATTTGTAGAGACG
Organism: Hypolimnas misippus; assembly: GCA_037950945.1. Lineage (NCBI taxonomy): Eukaryota > Metazoa > Arthropoda > Insecta > Lepidoptera > Nymphalidae > Hypolimnas > Hypolimnas misippus. Next base: position 8,021,973 of record JBBEEQ010000011.1, on the reverse strand, counting down.
TTTGGAGTTTTGGTAAAAATCTGTTCATAACTCAATATGTTGTCAATCAGATGTACGACGAGAAACAATACGAATACAATTTGATTGTAGTTTTATCTATCTGACTGTAGTACCACACTTTCACAGAAAATTCCTATGCCTTTCTTTGCCTTTATGGGCAACGGTAATCACTAAACATTAGATGAACCGTCTGCTCGTTTACCCCCAATTTTTATAATAAAAATTATTATTATTTAATATATGTGTTTTTATTTGATATGTTATATTAAAATGTAAAAGAACATTTTTATCTATTCATACATAATTATCCCACAGTTTTATTTAAGCTTAGCTCAAAAATCTACCCTACAGTGTAGTTAGCTGTTCAATTCGAGGTGACAAAATAGCTTAATATTCAGCACAAATTGAGCGTGAAATGAACTTACCGAATGTATTGTATAATTTAAAATGAACTTATTTTTCGGATGCAGTTGCAAAACGGAAATTAAATAATTTAAAGTTGATTAAACGTATGCGTTTTTGTTGCTGCGAAACGGAAAGCCGCAGCATGACTTGACAGATTTTATGTAATTTATAGTCCTTGTTGTCGTTTACAATTTTATTATAATTCAAAATAATATCCACATTATAGTCTATTTTTCCTTACTCGTCTTATTTAACAGACAAATATACGCGTACTTCTAACCACACATAAGAGTTAGTGATGAGAAATTATCGATCGAGCGATTTAATTAAATGTTTTTTATTATTGAAAATTTATTATGATAGATATTGTTCGAAAATACGTGATTATCATTACAGGTAATGTTATCAAATAAGACAAGTAAAGAAAAATAGACTATACCTTCCCGTGGAAATTCTTATAAAACTGTAAAAGAGCCCAACATAATAACAGCAGTGTACATATATTTCATACAAGTGAAAACAAATGTACGACACTATTTAGCGAATAAGACTTTAAAAGGGAAACCGACTTGAAAAGCATTTTTTTTTTATTTTAACACGTCTCGAAAACTTCTGACTAAGCAGAGAGAAATCCTTACAGATAAAAGGGAATTAACAAAATCGGTTCAGGCGTTTTCGACTAATCGGTGAACTTAAGTTCCCAGCGAATTAAGAACCTCCTTTTGTCCTTTTTGGAAGTTAGGTTTTTGTAACATGTCTTAAATACTGATAGTTGATAGAGGGTGGGCCAGAGAATGTTGATAGTTATGAGGCAATCATATATTAAATACTAGCCAAATAATATTCTTCATAGATTTTTTTCAATGATGGTTCTTCTATACAAACTTTCATCCCCTATATCACAAAGTTCAAGTTTTGTTTGCAACAAAATGTAGTCTATTTTCCTTCCTGGGGTCCAATCTATATCTTTGCCAAAATTCTTCAAAATTACTGCCGCGTTTTAAACGTGTACAGGTTACAAACAGATAAACAGAGTTACTTTCGCATTTCGCTGGTTTGCAAGAATATCGTAGTAATTCAAAATTCTAACAAATAGAACTAAGTATGTCAAAAGACCATAAATCTTTGATATTTTATCACGAAAAGATTTGCGATTATGATATTTCTTTAAATCAATAAAGTTATAACATCAAGGGATCGTTTAAATTTTGCAGCTATGCTCCAACACACAAAAATTCATCATTTTTAGTTGCATCGATATTCTTGAAAAGCAGCGATTTGTAATATCAGTAAAAGTGTATTATATATAGTTAAGTTATATAGACAATATGCTACTTAGTAGGGCTTGCTATTGTACTTTAGTTATTTGTCCCTTATGAAGTTAGACGATTAACTAGTCAAATACCCATAGTCAAGCCTAAAACTTTAATAATGTCTTTAAGTGTCGCAAAACTTTATTTATCTTTTATTCTCCATATATTTTAATGAGGTATTTATTTTGAGTAATTTATAATATTTATTTCATTAATTGTATGAGTAATGTCTAAAACCACTTCACTGATTGAAAAAAATATAATTAGAAAGCCATTACGGGCAGACATAGGTAATACCATGTTTATATTTTTATATCTAATAAGATATAATTCGTTATTTCAACGTAGTCATAAACTGAACCGAAATACACCTCGGCGAAGACGTGAGTATCTCGTACAATATACAGTAACAAAACTTCATGTACAGAATGTCGAAATTCAAACGAAAACATTTCACGTAAAATATTTACACAATCCATCTGAACAACTGAGAATCCACTTGTGAATGAACACGAGAACAAAATTTTAAAACAAATAACAGTTTAACAGAGTTGCTACAAAGTTTTGTTTCATAAAATATTATACTGCGAATAGGTGAAGTGTACAGCCTGTACATGGTTGGATCATTCTCCATTTTGTGAGAATTTTTATACAATAACGACTAGTTTTTGACTGTGTCTTCGCTAGCATTAATGAGATTTTGTTGTCCTGGATCCTCTAGGGCGACCCTACGGCGACGTTTTGAAACGCGACAGACGCACGACTCATGAACTCCTTAAGTGTTTATTTATTTAGTTACAAGAGTAATTCTGCTAATAGTCATATTGGTACATCATGCATATAAGATAAAAGTAGTAAAGAAAGACGTATAAGATATTATACGATTTCTCCATATTTTTTTTATTATTAAGTGAACTAGAGCATAGCAATAACTGCGTTTCGCACGGTGGGTGAGAGAGCCGGAAGCCTAACTCCGTCTCCCATTCCTTTCCTTACTTCCTATTCTCTTTGACCTTTTAACGCATTTGTGGCTCTAAGGATGAGGCAAGAAAATTAAACTATTAAACTACAGAAATTATAAAATAAAAGAATACTTAATAAACTTTGGATTAGTAACTACGATTAATTTCTTGGAATTAATCTTAAAGTCTCTATTTTCTTAATGTTTAATTCTACCTAATAAAGTTTGCATATAATTATATAAGAAATCGTTTTTCAGTGTTTATTTTAGGAAAATTTGTTCGTAAATTAATATAAACAGTTATTAATTTGCTCAGGCTAAAAATAATTACAGAAACTTTATAATTATATTTGCGTCCTTATTCTTTTTCTAATATTGTATGCTTTTATATTAAAAAATATATTTGATGTTAATGATGAAATCTTGAAAATTTTACATTACGTACTTTTTTTGAATTTATTTTATAAAAAAATATATATACTAATTTACGTAAATGAAAATAAAGAAATATAAAATACCACATATATTTATGAAATAAGTCAGTTGAGAACTGGTTGACCGATTTGTCTGATTTTCAAATTTCCGACCATAAAAAGGCATCTATGGCATCGTAGCACCCTAACAAATGGACCAATTTTGATGCGTTTTGTTTGACAGGTGACGTAATCATTATGGTTCTTAAACATGATTTATAAAGATTTGTATGATCTGAGCAACTTTTACATGTCTAATCAATTCGAAATTTACTTTTCTGCAAATGATATCAAAGTAAGTAACCTTCAGTTAATTCCATAACTTTGACTTGTTGCATTATTTAAAATCAGCAGGATCCACATCTTCTCACCAATGTATGCCAAAAGTATCATATTGGGGCTCGTTGTAACGGTCTCAATATATAGACTGTCGATGTTTTTTTTTTGTAATTTTTAATTTTATATAATTTTTGCTTTGCTTCAATTATATTACAAAATTGTATAAAACAAATGATAAAATTGGTAATTTAAATTTATGAAAATGGCAGCCATGCGAAGTCATAACGGCTCGCTAGTAATCACGAAATACTATGATAGCATTGGATAGCGTATAATTTAAACAGGGCAACGTCTACGGAATGACGGACGTCAAAGAGATTTCTATTTGCGACTCCGGGTACGCGATGACCTTACAAATTCAATTTACACCAGTGTCAATAACGTTAGCGAGGAGAAAAGAAATATTGATAACTGCAAATCAAATCAAAAAAATATGTTTTTTTTTTATACTATACAGAATTTTTGATGGCAGTGGGCTTAAAATTTTTATATTGTAAGATTGGTTTCTTGCGATTCAAAGTATATAATGAAAAATGCGAAAATAATGAACACACTTCAATATTCGAAACATTAAATTAAGAAACTTTTTTCTGTATTTACTTATATCGCCTAATTTGACTTTTTGACGGTTGATACATTATTATTAATATTACATTATTATAAATATATATATATATATAACTTATACTCGGGTCTCTTATAAGATTTGGCTTAAGTAAAATAAGTTAGGTCGGCCATGTAATGGAAAGATAACTATTACAAAATAAATTCCGAACCAATAATGGACTGCTTAAGAGGGATTAATTTTAATATTTTATTAAGTATTTTTGTTATATCTACGCAATTCAAATACTTTAACAAAAATTACTCCTTAGAGGAGAAATTGTTTGACCTCCGAAGTGTAATTTATATAAAATTTGTTTCAGGAGCTGGAATACGTATGCAAATTAGTGAATACTTCCAAGATATTCAAAGACGTCTTTGATATTCGCAAAAATGTCGTTCGAAGAAAACGGTACATCGAACATAACGCAAACCCTGTCGAATTTGTTCGAAGAAATGTTGCTAGCGACGGAGGAATCCGGCGAGAATAAGACGGTTGACGTTTCGAAATTTCTGACAGCCCTCAAGGAAAAATCCACTAAAGACAACCACGATTCTATCGATTTCGGTACACTGGTGAAGTTGGTGGACGGTTGGCGTTCGAAATTGAATCTCACTAAGCCGACTGAAGCGACATGCGACTACTGTGACGGTAACATCCGGGATGTAATTCTGGCATACAACAGCATACATGGATATGTCAGCCTGATCGTGAGTACCATCAATCTTCATTTGCGCGCATCCATTTACATATTTAGAGGATCCATATGATGATATTTAGATCTAATGAATGCGTATTTGTATTGGTTCGTATTCATTTAATCCATTTCCTTATTTGTTTTTTTTTTTTAATTTTTCTCTTTAAGTTTAAAATCAAATATCAAAGGGAAATCTGTTCACAGTAGTTTTTCTAGAAAAATTCGTTTGCATTTCGTTTTAATTTAACAGAATAAGTCACAGATAATTATGAAATTTACGCAAACTGCATAACTAAATTTCTATGAATTTTATTTCTCCTTTAGCTTTAAATTATTTTAATATATTTATTTTATTGAACAAATTTATTTCGCATTGAAGTAAACATATACTGAAATGTCTTTTAAGTATTTTTCTCAAATCCCTGTAGTTTCGGATTTGACCATCCACGCCCAGTAAAAAACTTCACCTGTATATTTGGACAATGGCTGATTACTACATTCGGCCACAGCAAAGTCGAGTCCGGGTTAATGACAAAACTTTTTATATAGCAACATTTAATTGTCCTCGCAAATGTCAATTGACCACGGGTTTGTACGGCTAGCGAACTTTAAGAGCGTTTCCGCCTATTTGGCCAAAAATACCACTTTTCAACATGATAATATAAGCCTTTAATATATTTTACGAACACGTTGCTCACTAATAAATATAGGAAATTGTATTGTCTAATAAGTTATCAGAGAAAATATTTACATTGATGATATATTCGTGAAATATATCAAGATAACTCAATTTGTCCTAAATAAAAGCTTTCTTTCTTCTATCTTCAAGAGCGGTTTCCTTAATTTGACTTTAAGAGCCATTTTCAACGCTTTAATCCTCAATAAAATATGTATAAAAGGATCTTTAAATTAATGAATTAAGTACTTGATCAACAAAATGCAGAGAAATTAAATATATATATTCAATCCAATTCCACCATATATTTGGGGCTACTAGCATATATTATATATATTTATATCACATGGACTATCATTATGAATCTTTTGATACCTTTTTTATCAAAATCGGTGCAGTAGTTTAAGCACTACGGTTGGAACACACATCAATACATAAATAATAATAAATCATAACCCTACCTCGGTTAGGGCAATAAGTTTTTACTGACTGTCCGACGTACGTCCGAGTTACGATGGCAAAATAATACCATCAGACTTCCTAGAACTTCTTCGTCCTACGCAAATCCAATTTTAGTAATACCATATTGATTTGGGTGACGCGATAATTATTATTATACTGTCATCAAATAAGAAAAAGCTTTTTGCCTTTGGCGGTTGATTATTGCCACCATGCGGTGCCGCATTACTTAAGAAGGATTCGCAAGAATCACTACCTATTATGATCCAATCGCTAAGAGATATCCTTGATCACGGCCGGATTAAGCCTAGTATTAGGGGTTAGCAAATGCTACGGGTCCTTTTCGTATAATCTCGAAGCTCTACGAGTTTTAAGATATGGTACCAAATTTTGTCAATCAATCGAGACTGACGGCTCATCGACGGAAAATTAAATTTATTTCATAATCCTAAATATTAAATCAAAAGTCCTGAATTTACTTTTGTTAACGGCCCCGCGCAGATTTCATTTAGCACTGCCTCCACTTGGTTGTATGGTAAAACTTAATTGGTTATTTGGGACTTAAACTCGAAGACCTTAATATAAAAATGTTTACGTTATACTGTTCTCAAGTAAGTGTCCAAGTAAACTCCGTTTGAAATATTATTTTTACTATTTTCATTTTAAAAGAGTAACTATCAAGTTTCTAACCGGTTCTTCTCGGTAGAAACCATAACCTGAACCGTTAGTACTATTATATCCTAAAGACTGTTTGTTTGACGATTCAAAGTGTTTTAAAAGCCTATTAGAATAATGTATTCTCAATTTGAATTTAAGTGTAATTTATTGTTTAAAAACAAATTCTGTAATCCTAACATAATTTACATCTCTTTTTTACATTTCTTGTTACATTCGAAAATGAATAAGATATTATTATACGATAACAATTTCCAAAGTAAATAAATTGTATATAAATTTTATTTTGTTTGTTTTGAATAAGATCGAGAAATATGTTTTTTATTGTAGTGTTACAAAACATAATAATAAAGACGCACTTAATTTAAAGGAGTATTTGTCGCTTTGTATAAGCCTTGCACAAACAAATCAAAGATTTAAAAAAAAAACATCCTTAAATATACATTATATTTAAGGTGTTTTTTTTTTAAATATCGAAACATCCACCAAAAAAGCGTTCCATCATTCGTCATTATAAGGTATGCGATAATAACAAACATCGATTTTATAATAGTAAGGTAATTATTATAATCACCTTTAGCAAAGAACCAGATTAATTTAAAACATATAGCTTGAAATTAAACTCCTACGTAATATATAAATCAATTATAATCCGTCTCATAAAAATTGCATGCAATAATTACAATCGAAAATTTTCGAATTGAAAACTAATTACAACATTAATTTACATATATTATTATAACATATACATATGCTGATCATTAAGTGTTAATCGATTAAAGATTTTGAAATTAATTTATAAATAATGTTAAATTTACCAAAAATTTCTCGTGTAAGCGTCAAGTTTTACAACACATGTTTTACATTTATGACACTGAAATAGTTTCACATCATGCGCAGTATTTTGTTGAAACTTCAACTCGAGTGATGCGAGTTATTTCACCGTGTAATCGGGACGCAAAACTACCTCTACACTCATAGACGTATATAAGAGGGGGGGGGGGGGGGAAGGATGGACACCTCCCATAAACTATATATAATTCATTTATCCCCTTTCTTAATGGTTTTTTTTAAGCTAACAATACATTTGTGCTAGTGATGCAAATATCCATGGGCGCCGATGATCGCTTAGCATCATATACCCCGCTACTTTCATAAAAAATATAGATTTTTCGTAAAAAGTAACGAAATAAAAAAGGTAAGAGACTGGAAATTATTGCTCTCATATTTTTAGTCACGTTTTACAACTGTATTTCATTTATGAAACGTTTATTGGACTATGAAAAATTACAGAAAGATAAAACGACTACATAAAACAAAATTTTACAGTGTTGTATTCGCAGTTTTACCAGCGTTTCCTATATTTGGGTGACATTATTGAATTATAGTGTTATGGCCTTTCAAGGGTTCATTAAAAGCATTAACTTAGGTTTCTGTTGATAAAATATTACCTGGCGTTTTATTTGCAATATAAAAAATTAATACTACATTTATTTTGATTTTTTTTTAATATTTGTTAGTTAAAAATAGGTAATATAATTAAATTAAAGTAATATGTGATAAAAAGTGGTAAATTTTAAACATCTAACTATATACAATATTTTCAGTGTGGTCCTTTTAAAATTAATATTTTTTAAAAATTTATTTTAAAAATACTAATAGATATAAAATAACTAAATATATATATTACTACAATACAATACAGCGTCATTCAAACCATCTAAATTTATACATTGTTTCGTACAAAAATATGGGTAAAAAGGTTGAGTCGATCCCGTAATATATTTATAAGTATAAGCCGTCAATTAATTATGCTCTTTAAGGCCGCCATTTAACATTTTCTTGCTAATGAATTGTGAACATAAACGTCAATTAGTACGGTGAATGTTTGCCAGTCGATTGTTTACAGATGACCAATTTTTCAGTGTTGTTTTTCCGGGTGCCCCACTTTTATGTTTTAAATATATCTATATTTTTATTCGGTTAGCAAAATCAATTAGGGAATGAGGTCATTCGATGTTCAAGATATATGAAAACAGGTTTACATAAATCGATTTTGGTTGGTCAAGGGTCATTCGCATGCAATTTCAACCATATTAACAATGTGAAAAAAATTCAACTGAAGCAATAGAAACTAGAACAATCTCTGTGGTCTAAGAGTCCGTGAATGACATACCCTTATTTTATAGAATAACGATAAAAATTACCTTATCGAAATTTATCAAAACTCGTATTAGAATCTCTATTGTCAGAATATTAGTCAATTAAAAGAAAAAAAATCGCTGTAAAATAATGCTTCCAATTCATTAAAAAAAATGCAGATATTTCAAAATTGTTTATTTGAAGACAGGTTGTTATATTTATCAATTTATAAATACTAGTGTTCGGGATTCGATCGTAGTTCATTAAATTTTCAATCGATTTCAGTTTGACCACAGACTTTAATAATAAACAAAAGTGTATAATGCATGTGTGTGTCAAATACATGTGATTGAGTGTGATGTTTTTTTTTTTATTGATGTTATGTATTTTTTTATGCGTAATTAAAAATATTAGTATTCCTTCCTTCTTTATCTATATAAACTACTAGCTTCCGCCCGCGACTTCGTCCGCGTGGAATAGTTACTTTGGGCTAATAATGCATTATTTTAGAACAAATTTGGTTAGCATAAAAAAGGTTATAGTGAGTTAACCTTAAAAGATAGATATATGTTGTCGCGGACGTTTTTTTAGAACTTTTAAAGGGGAACAATTCTGTCATACATCATTTTTGCGAAACTTTAACTTTTACGCAGCGCACGCGGCGTAAGGTCTCTTAATAGGAAAATATCCCCCGATTTTGAAACATTCTTCATTGGTGCTCCGATACTTTTGGTCTAAGCGTGATAATATATAGCCTATAACCTTCCTCGATAAATGGGCAATCTTACACTGAAAGAATTTTTCAAATCTGACCAGTAGTTCCTGAGATTAGCGCGTTCAAGCAAACAAACAAACAAACTCTTAAGCTTTAAAATATTATATCACCTATACATGCGATACATTATACTGCTCCGTCCACGCAATTTTCGTAAAAAGGTGTACAAACTTTATGCTTCACGTATTAATATATAGATATTTTCTTTGACTGTACATACATAGAACTATTTATTGGGTATTTCTAGTTTAAAACTCAAGTTTCAGGCGTCAAATTCAGACCGTTGCAATATCTAGTTTAGTGTAGTAAGTTTACCTAGTAACTTGAACCTTGTTATAACTCTCTTTATTTGAAGCTACATAACGAAAATTATTATCAAGAAAAGTTTTACAAAATAGCTTTATTCTGATTTAACAAAAAAATATTTAAAATGAAACACTATATAAGTTCATCTCTAGCTCGCGTTGGAGGAAGGCGTCGTGAAGAAAACTGCATGTGCCGGCAGAAATTCTGACACATTCATATCCGCCAACACGCAGTCGAGCAGCGTGGTGGATGAGGCTCTAAATGTGCTCTTTAATAGAAGAGGTTTTTGCCCAGCAGTGGGACCTTCAAATGCATACTTACCTTTTTTTTATAATATAAGTAACACACAGTAATTGAAAGTTTACTTTTCTATTATTAAAGACATTTATTAAGTGTTAGGCAAATGAATTATGGGGCAGGCGTAATTACATCAGAACACGCTACACTCTGACAGTTGATTTCTGATTTTTGTATTAAAGTATTAGTTAGTGGCTTTCTTTAACAGTCACTATGTAGCGTGTTTTGATAGCGATAGTTTATCATAATTAACCTCCACGTCAATCTGTATCTATATCAATATATCAGTGTAATCTTAAATTTTAAATATAATTAAGTGAATTATCTATAGTTGTATGCTCTGGAGAACCCCTATTCTGAATACATTCTTCTGCCTAGAGTTCCGAAATATGTTTTTTTTTAATTAAAAGCGAACATTTAACATTATAATTAAATAGTAAAATCATGTGGAAATGTGAAAACATTTTGAGTTAAAAAAAAATTCATGTAAATAGCGAGTTAGTCTTAATTCGTACACTCGTCCAAAAGCGGGGCTGGCAGCTTACCTTAAATTAAAATCATAATAATATTAAAATATAATTCCTTCGACATTTCGACAGAATTACGTTTGTTGCTATCATTAGCTGACCCATTTATCAATATGGCAATTAATTTTAATAACATAAATCGTGAAAATATTTAATCAAAATATTCTAACACAAAATGGTCCTCGAAAACTCTAGTCTTTTTGAACCCAAATCAATTTTGAAACGACGCCGTCGATGGCCACCGCCGTAATAACAAGGACTTAACCTTTTTTATTTATTTCTCTTTGTACCCGTACAAAATCTATAATGAATTATTTGTAAGTCGAAACTTTTTTTGCCAAATAATTTGTATTTTTCCTCAGATTTATAAAGTCGTTGAGTTTTACATTTTAATAAGTACCTATCTAATTGTTTGTTGACTTAATAAATTATATAATGGTCCATCTAGACTATTTAACAAAACAATGTTATTTATTAATGTTGATTGTAAGTGTTAATAAAAAAAATCTTGTTATATGTACATACATTGTAATATTACAATGGTTCTCATCAAATTGGACGAAATATAACATGTTAGTTAATTTAAAGTTTACCAAACGTAACATAAGTTCATATTCGTACATGTTTTACGACAATTGGATGTACGTGCAGGCGCCTTTTTATTATATTCGCGAGATTTAGTTTAAATGGAAATTTGCGAGCTGCTATTTTATTACAAGTTAATTAATTAGCCAGCATTTTATGTTTATGCAAAAGGACTTATACGAAAATATACACGGTTAGTCAAATATCTAACAAGATTTTTGAAAGATAGTAATACCCGTAAAAATAGAAACACAAAATAACAAACAGCAGGTGAATATTAACTAAGAAAAATGTCTAAAATAAATAGATCATATTAACAACAGCAATATTAACATAATAGAAATATTCCTTGTCAGGTCTCCACGCCACGTGCCTAGGAATTGTGTTTTATTTATCTAAAGAACGAGGATAAATGAACACAATATACGTATTTATACATACATACATATATATGGAAAACTTATAATTACATTACACGTACCTAAGAACACTGTAGGTACATGACATGTTTATTTTAGAACTTTCACAATATAATGTAGTAAAAATGTATTTTATAATAATAAATTACAATCTACCCTCAAATCAAACAAAATCAATGGAATGATGAATGAAATTTTAACGACCCTTTTAATCTTTTTGATGTATCGAATGACCGCAGGAGGCTGGTTTATTTATATTATTATTTAAACCCTAATAGTCGCTAATAGTCTTTGTATAACTATCCACAAAATTCATTCTTTTTAAATTAACTTACTAACACACTTATTATTTTTATAGGATACCACGAGTGAATTAAAGATCTTTCTACAGATAATATTAAATTAGTCTATACAAAAAATAACTCAATCACCAATACTTCATCTAGCACTTAGCCGCTTTTATTTCAATATTTTGTATCATTGAAAATGGATTCAGGGTGTCATTGAAAATCGACCAGTGCTACCGCGCTAACTCTGCTATGGAACACATACCATTAAAAGACAATACATCGTGTTCAAGTTATTTAAATTATAGCCAGTAGTTGTAATTGGTCTTCATTGTTCAGGCATGTTATATGCATAGGCGGTTCCAGGGGGAGGGTCATGGGGGTCATGACTTTCCCCTGGGCTGCGTCCTAGGTAGAGCACTAATTATAATTGTTAAACATTATGATGATTAACATGATTTTTATATTTTTTGTCACACTATAAGTTGTATGTAAGTACCTTTAATATTTAATTAATTTAATATAATTTGTATAATTGATGAACGTTTTACCGGATTGACACTTCTCGACGTCCATAAAAACGTACCCATCAAAGTACAAGAAGTGATAACTTTTTACCTGTATCGATTATTATCATACTTAAATGATTACTTCTTGTGACTTGACCAAAACTCGGTGATCCGCCCTTGGCGGCGAAGCTTGATCCGCTCTTGATTATATGCCATCCCCAATTTACTCTTCCAGCATCGTTGCCATCCGTGGCATGTTAAAATCAATTCGCAGTTTACTTGCGTGGCATGATGGCAAAGTTTTTGGGGACCTATATACTTGTATTCCGGTTTTATATTATGGACTAATATACACGGAACGAAGCGGAGTATGGTGTGATTTACAAAGATTATGGTCACAATGTTATTTTTTTTTTATAAAAAACATTATTACCCGACTTCAAAAAAGGAAGAGGTTCTAAATTCGCATAAAACTCTATCGTTTGTTAACCGATTTCGATTTTAACAGAACATTGTAAACATATTGGTTTCATAGGATTTTAATCAGAATCGGTTCAGCAGTTTCATTTTTAAATCAAAATAACAAAAGTGAGTATGTTATCTAAGTGTAATAGGAGTATTATATAAAAAATTGAATCGATATTGACATCTGAAACGTACCCAATAATCTAATGGAGTGATTGACGTGCCCTAATAGAACCTTTGATAAGGAATATGAGTACAATCGTAAAAGAGGTTTTTATATTTCAGTTTCGCTTTTTCGAAAATAATTGATTCATTTTTTTTTTCTGAATGTGTAGTGCTGTTGGCCCTACTGGTCTTGACAGCGTCACCGGGGGGGGGGGGGGGGAAAGTACTGAGACTCAGCCTTGAAATTGGGAGCCCCCGTTGGGGCTCAGAATGGACGCCCGTGTCTAAGGGTGTCTCCTAGTGAGATCGCACCTCGGCTTAGAACGTCGTCGGAGTGGAGGATGGCGCTGTGCGGAGCGCGGATGACGAGGGTGACGGTCTCACGACGCGCCTAAGCGCGCCCGAGCCGTCGCAAACCGAGGACCTCGTCTCCGCCGGCGCAGACGGTGTGTGTGTGTATTTGTGTTTGTCCCTAAGAATGGCGCGTTCGCCGGGGTGATGTTGTCTTCGGGATCGGCTAAGACGTGCATGGGACGTCTTAGTCTTTTCGGTAGGTTACCTCTCCTACCGGAATAATCACAAGCCTCTTTGATGAGGGGGTTCGGATGGCGGGATTGATTCATCAAAAGAGGAAAAGTGTTCAACAATAATACGTACCTACTACGGATAACATTTTTTATGCTATACACGTATATTATACACAAATCCAGAAGTACAAATACAATTTTGTAATTAGACCTACATTTACAACGCCAAATATAATAAATTTTGAAATTGAATTGTTAAAAAGATTTTTATTTACATTGAAATATATTAATTTTTTTGTTAAAGTTGTTTCGAAAGCGAAAAATCTGGATAATTTAGAAGACTAAAATCACCAGCTGTTTTTTCTGTGAATTGAGTGATTTCATTTCTATTTAAATATTTTCTTATTTCTATTTAAATACAATTATAATTATTAAATATTCTTTCATCTACATACTGATGACTAATATTAATGTATCTTATTTCCAATCTTGTAGGATGAAACTGATGAGAAATAGATACTTAGACATTATAATAAATATGTCCATATCAAATAAAAACATCTACTTTTTACGTCCGTTCGTCGACCTTTAGCAGACGTCTAACTTAGTTTCATATGTACCGAAATAAAATAATAAAAAAGTTTTTACAATTCATTCTGAATATTCGTTTCTTAATAATAATATGTCACAGTAAGATATATTACTGTTTTGTTTGTTGTATTTGATTTGCATTATAAGAACCCTTACATTCTCATTCTATGGAGAGAATTACACTTATAAGTTTTGCTCTCAGATTTTTTATACAAAAACTAGCAGTTCCCCGCAACTGCGCCCGCGTATATTTAAGTATTTGGTATCAATCCCTTCGAGGATGGTATATCAAAATTAATTTCTTAGTGCACACTCACGATTTTTTAGGAAAGTTTACGCAAAATTTCATATGTCTAGTCCAAGTGGATTCTGCTCTTCGTTGATGGATTAGGCTGTGAATATGTCAGCCACTCAGTTTTGATTTTTATATACATAAACTAGCGGCCGTCTCTGTTTAAACCCTAAAAGAGGCTTTATTTCTAAAGATACATTATTAGTACACGCCCACCTGTGGTCTACCAAAATCGAGTCTCCAATTTTAAGATCATGAGCTCTTGTCTTCTTAGCTTCGTTAGGAATCTTGGATGCACAATAACTTAATTTTAAACACTTATACATGCAACATAACTCCTTACAAACTTACAGAAGAGGTATCGTGTTGGTGCTCGTTGAAAGGATTTACAACACACGTCGCAATTTGATTGTGTTTTCTTTTTGATCTGCCGGATTTAAAATTAATGTAATAATCATCTTCACTTTATTAATTTAAGAACATACTTATATTTTGGTACTAGAGGCAGCTCATGGTTTCAACAACGATAAAGTACGTACTTGTACCGGGATATTTATTGTTATTATGTATCTTATAGTTCGTATCGTGATATTATATTTCTTTAATAACGAGATTTTAAGGATGATACTCCTTAAAAACTCATTATTGAATCTATATATTAATACGTGAAGAAAAAACTTTGTACCCTATTTTACGAAAATTGCTCGAACGGAGGAATATGAAATTTCTCACATTTATAGTTTACGTAGAGAAGAAATGCAGAATGGTATTATATATTTTTTAATTATACTTAAAAATACATTAAAAACATTACACACATTTATTTGACCCACACACACGCATATAGGTATTATTCTTTTGTTTATTGTTAAAGTCGAAAATAATTGTTTCTAGATTCAATCGTACAAACAAACAAACTCCGCTTTATATATTAGTATAGATATAATAAAAGTAAAAAGTAAAGTAACAGCCTCTAGATGTCCCACTGCTGGGCAAAAGGCCTCTCTTATTAAGGAGAAAGTTTGAAGCTTTATCCACGACGCTGACTGCGGGTTAGATATATATATATATATATATATATATATATATATACACGATGTTTTACTTCACCGCCGAACTCGAGATGAATTTAAACACTTAGCAATTGAAAACTCAGCGGTGCTAGACGGGCTGTGGGATCGGTTGAGAACGACGTGTTACTACGCCGTCTCGGCTATAGAAATAATGTATTAAATGAATTGTTATTCGTACAGGTATGCCTGTTCGGTAGTTTGGCGAATGCGCTCAACGTTGCGGTGCTAACACGACGAGACCTCGCTGCGGCGCCTATTAACCGTCTCCTGAAGTGGTTGGCGGTGGCTGACGTGTTCGTTATGATGGAGTACGTTCCATTTGCTGTGTACAGATATCTTGTGAGTATACATTAAGTTTATCTATACCTATGTATATCGATACTAATAAATAATATTGAAGAGTCAGTTTATAATTTCAAATTTACAACTTTTCACTAAATGGTTATGACAGTATATACGATACTTACATCAAAAAATAATTTTAAAAATACTTGTTGTTTGTCTGTCTGTCTATTAGATTCGGTTAATATCTCAAACAGCTGGACTTAGGCATCTTTATTTTTTTAGAAATTATATTTATTTTAAATTTTCACAGACAAAGCCGCCATTTAGTCGTATCATATAAGTTATATCGCTGTAAAATTTCATCAAAATCTGTTCCGTAGTTTTATCGTGAAGGAAAAACGTTTATCTACATCAAAATCTAAAATAATTATATAACAAGTTAAACTTTCTTTTTACGAAAACACTCTACAAATAAAGATGAATTAAAGTAGCAAAAGTAGATATCTACACAAACAAAACAAGTTCCAAGAATTAATTTATATAGATAGATGAAATATTTACATTGAAAATAAAACTTCACTACATTTCTTTTACTTTGTACTGATCTCGAATTTATATAGACTCGCTTCAGTTAAAGGCTCTTCCACACCAGAGTCACCAAGAATGTGAAGAAACAATGTAATGTAATGTCTAAGATTCAATTTTAAGCATTTCTATTCAAATCAATTATTTTTACATTATTAAAAAAGCGCTCCTATATTTGGTGCGTAAGTATATTGATTGATTTTTACACTTTATATTATGAGTTTTACAAATTGACATATTGCTCATTATAACGATCAATTCTCGTAATGTAATTAGTGCTCGAGTCTGAACCGTTACATTACATGTGAATGCTCCAGGTGAGGGAGCACTCTTAAGTTGATGTACTTATGTATTTTGATTCGTTACAAATTCTTTACATGTTAGAATATTAAATTATTAATGAAGTGTTCCTTTTGTAGAACGCTTGAGATATACGATCTTTGTAATTGAAGAAATTTTAATAATTCAAACTTGATTTAAGTTACAAAGCAATTAAGCAGTGAATTGAAGTATTTCTTTACTTTATTTCACATTACACATATTGTTTAAGGTGAATATTATCGATTAAATCAAATTTTGATTGCTGTCATTCTGTATTATCAGTTAATTATAAAGTTAGGGATTTTTTGTGTTATTGTATGCAAATATAAATTTCGAAAACACTTCTGTTGTGGCGTAAGAGGTAATACAGAAAATATTAGATTCACCTAAATTGTTTAGCTTTTACTCCTAAAAGAAGTTACTGTCCTTAATTTTGAAACTCACAATTTCCTTCAAAAAGTGTAATTATCGCCTAATAACTACAATTCCGATTTGAAAATTCTTAAGTTCAAACTTTTAATGTAATATTAATAATAAGGCGAGAATACATCTGTAAGTTTTACTCACGAGAGTGATATAAAACAACTCTGTAACCAACATATACGATGTAAGTAGTTACGAACTATAAATATAAAAAAATAAGGCACTGGCAGAAAATTCATTTAAGGTGTAAAGCAATTAGAAATAACTTACGTAAATCTTTACGAAAGTTTGAGACCAGAAGTAATGAGTGTTATTCTACTCTAAGCGTCAACGAATTTGATAACTTACACAGTAATTTAGCGCATTAATAAAAGAGAGGAAAAACTATCGTAACATAATATTAATAATTAAGTATGCGGTACTGCTTTCGTGATTTATTTACGGACGTGAACATTGGAAAGTTTGTTTAACTAGCTATTGAAAACCCCTCAACTCCCAGGAATAACTAGCATCCTAATTCCTGTCCCATGGCCTACTGTTTTCATTAAAATACATTAAATTGTTTCCGCGTGAGGTACAGAAAGCTATTTTATATTCGGAAACTTTCATCAAAGGAAAATATTAGTAGGTAATAAACAAAAACTTAAATAAAGTCAGTCTCACTCGGCGGATGTTACTGCTTCTCTCCTATTAAGGACACGGTTCAGAGCTTAATCCACCACGTTGCTCCACTGCGTGTTGGCGGATATACATACATGTGCCAGAATTTCTCCCGGCACATAATAGGTTTCCTCAATTTTTTTCCTACACCGCCCAGCTCGAGATGAATTCAAACACAAAAGCACATGAAAACTCAGGGATGCTAGCCGGCGTGTGAACCCGCGATAACCATTTGAGATCGCCGGGTTTAAACCACTAGACCATCTTTGCTCACAAATGTTAATTTGGGGGTTTTCAAGCGTCGAGTGTATAGACACCTTTCCGTCAAAGGCCGGCAACGCACCCGTAAAGCCGGTGTTGCAGATTTCCGGGCTATAGTAACCACTTAATATCAGGTGGTACTATTTGCTCGTTTGCCCCCCTTTTTATAATAAAAAAATTAAAGATATAGGCTAATTACAATGTAAATTTAATGCACTTTTGTAGTGTTTACCTTGAGGAAAAACAGCTAATCATATCGCTCACACATTATCAGTAAACAAACTAGATAACAAGCACTTATTATTACCGAGTTTTTAATAACAATTTTAACACTAGTTACTTCCCATGAATTAATTTGAGTAAATCTAGGATATGAAAGGAATCGAATTGAGTATTAACAGTGCTATTCATTATTTTAATACTAATTTAAAAAGCCAAGTGCAATTTCACTGCTCTTTAATAAATGTTTAGTTATATTTATTATATTTACATTTATTTATTGTAAAAAATATTTATTACTATTGTTTACATAAAGTGATCTTATTTCACGTGTGACTTATTATATAGTGAAGGTATAGTATATAGAGACTATTATGATTAACTATCGCTATTAATTCACATAGTTGAATTCTGATTTTTGTTTGAAAATAAATCCTTCAAGTGTCAAAAAAATAAAATAATTAAATGTCTGTTAATTCTACATAATATACATCCAGGGTAAATTATATAGAATCCAATAAAAATATAGCTTGATTTAATAGCGATAGATTTACATAATACAATCAGGTCAAACAATGCATTTTAAAAATTATGTTTGTTGACTCCAGAATACTAAAAAAATTTAATTTTGCCAAATCCCTGAATATGGCGTATATTCATCGAATTCATCGAATTTATCAACATACGTATATCTTAAGTTTTGTAGAATTCATTGTTCAAGCCTAAATAATAAAGTGTCTACATAAAGTTCAATAACCTCTAGATATTAATATACAGTGACACAAAACAATATGATTCAGTAAAATTTAATGTCTTATATACGGAAAAGTTTTACCGAAAGCTAGAAAATAAATTTCAATTCCTTTTATGTACAACGTAGTGCTTCATGGACTTTCAATTATTTGATTTTAATGTATTTGAAAAGTAAAGCTCGCAATTCAATTTGACATTCGTATTTACTCTTCTATTACGAATGCATTAATTTAATGGAAACTTTTATTTATATTTTAATGCAAATATTATTTGTAAAAATAAATTATTTTGTGTTTTTATGTTTTAAAATTTGCCTTATTTGTGCACGAAGATAAACTTTATTAATGTGTTAATAAGTGTAATAATATAAATTTGATTTCTCTATACAAATCTGTAAACACCGTTTCAACCTTTGGGCATTCATTATTTTTAACAAGACTTTTTAAAGAAACGTGAACCGATTTTAAAAGCAAAAATACGTAAGTACTCTTGATGTTAAACCAAACTACTAAACCGATTTCGATAAAAATTCCTTGGCACCAATCCAATAGTATACTCTTTTATGTCGAGATGGCCTAGTGGTTAGAACTCGTCGATCTCAACAGATGATCGCGGGTTCAAACCCCGGCTGGTACCGCTGACTTTAAAGTGCTAAATTTGTGTTTAAATTCATCTCGAGCTCGGCGGTGAAGGAAAACAGCGTGAGGATATACATGTGCCAGAATTTCTGCTAAGAGAAATTCTGGCACATGTATATCCGCCAACCCGCAGTGGAGCAGCGTGGTGTATTAAGTTCTAACGCTTCTCCTTAATGGGAAAAAAGACCTTTGCTCAGCTACGGGACGTTTACAGGCTGTTACTTTACTTTTTTACCAAACTCTTTTTATGGACACCGATTAATCAACGGCTGGACCGATTTGGTTAATTCTTTTTTTGTTTTAATCAAAATAATTGAAATGAGTATGTTATTCAAGTAAACGAAATTACGTATTTTGTTTCCAAAGTGGTTTACCATATTTTTAAAAAGTCTATGTATTATAATTTCACATCGATGCCCCCCAGATATTACCAGGGCAGCGTGAAATGCCGTACAAGTGGGCGGCCTACCTCCTCTTCCACATGCACTTCGCTCAGATATTCCACACCGCGTCCATATGCCTCACCCTCTCGTTAGCGGTCTGGAGATACGTTGCCATCAAGTAAGTGATTTACTTCATATACATATTCGTTGTTATTTCTTTTGTAGTAACTGTAATTGTAGATATGAATGGAAGAAAGTGGTATGTCGCATTTCGGATTTTTCGCTGTTCTATGAAAGGATAGTTTTGTGTGTAGAAACAATTTTAAGTTTTCAAACAAATTTGAGGCTATTTAAGAAACAGACGTATTAAATAAACGCATTTAATATGTTTTATATGGATAAGCAAAACTTTAAAGTTTGACAGACACGTTGGCGCAATGATCACTGAAACTGACTTAAGCGCTAACGGTCGCGGGTTCGATCCCCGCTCACGGCAAATGTCTATATTGGCCATTTGCTGTTTGTTTTTTGTTTGGGTGTTTGTGTTAGTGTTGTGAGTGTTTCCGGTACCCCGACACAAGGTCACAAGATCTTAATGGGGGCCGTTGAGTGTGATGTCGTTAAAAAAAAAAATAATGTATCAGAACTGTGTGAGCTGGTACTTTCATCAACACATGTCTTCAGTTATAAATAGCATGTAAATAAATTGGTATATTCCGAAATATAGTCCAGGAGCTTACTTTCAAAACTATCGCTAAAAGATTATTGCGTATTTTGTTAACTGGGGGGCTAATCTTGTGAAAATATGGCTATCAAATCATGCTATATCTATATATGGACGCTGATAAGCAATACTTTGTCAAGCCACACGGACTTCATTTTGAGAAAATGTCGTCTAAAGATAACATAAGTATTCTTAATAAATCAGTTTAAAGACGTATATATCCATTTTTCTTTACTATTTTGTTAAAAGTTATAATGAATTAAATGCAGATTAGTATAATAATAAGTTTTTCAGATATATGATATTATTGAATATCGGAGAAAATGTAACACATTTCAATAGTGTAATCATTAAATTAAGACTTCCGAATTTTTTTCCGTACTTATTTTGTTTAATGACTTGATTTTATTAATAATGTAACGAATTATCAAAATACATCAATATCTCCGAATTTGACTTTTTGCGGGTTAACACATTATTGCTTATTATCATCCATATATATAATGTTGTTGGTTTTTGTATGAAAACGCGTCTTTTAACTGTTCAAATTCAGAAATCAAGTTTCTGTTGATTTCTATATAATTAGCACCCAATTATAAGAAAAAACCACTTTCAATTGTCAAAATCTAGCTTAGTTCTAGCATGTTCAACGGCATAATTATGTACACATATACTTCAGCGAGAGTGTTTCCAATTAGCCCTCAGCATGCTATTCAGTTTGGATTACTCTTTGAACCGACGACAAATCGTGCTAATTGACATTTTTACATTGAAAAATGTACATTTGAGATATATATAACTAAATAATAAAAAATCGTATTTTAAATCAAAATCAAAATTTACTTCATTCAAGTATGCATTCACGAGTGAATCCTCAATAAACAAAAAAAATACAAGAATGAGAAAGCTTCCGACGCGATAGTTACTCTTTTAGAGTTATGTCAATACATTTTTTTATGATATTATCTATAGTAGTGGGATTATGTGGTGACTACCACCCACTACCCACTTACATGAATTCATCGAGAGTTTCGACGCTGTGGGTACGCGACCCATGGCTTAATGACAAAGCACCCGACCGAATTCCGGAGGTTGCTTGTTCGAATACCGCTCTATCACAATTTTTTATGTGATGTTTAAATTTGAGTACTACAAATGATTGAAGAAAAATGTTAAGTAAATTTTTTGTCACTTATAAGATTTTAACGGCATATATTTATTACTTTTGTTGTCGCCGTCGAGTTTCCGGCTCATTTTGAACGTCAATGAAGATGGCGGCACTGTGCTAGTTGAAGTTCGTGCAATTAATCAACTTTAAACAGTGAAAATTACCGGTGTTCATTCGTGCAAGTGCTGTTTTAGAGTGTAGATGTGTGTTGCGGCATTCCAATACACATAAGTATAATCAAAAAAAGGGTAATGTGGTCTATTTCTTTATTACATTAATGTCCATATTAATGATTAAAAAATAAGTAATGTGAGATTTTTGTATATTGTGATCTTAATTATATTGATTTATATGCTGATTCAATACAGTTGTTTTATTAATAATACTTTTAAGTAGTGCAAATAAAATCATGTAAGTTAATTTAGGCTATGAGGTGAGAATTACACTTACTAGTTTTGCTTGTAGCCTTTCATAAAGATTTACAAAAATTGTTACCCATCGCTTTAAACTTTTGCCTTTATTGAAAGAGTCTTTATTTTTTACAGCCACAGCTTTCGTAAACTGTTAAAAGGTTACAGAGTTGTTTTATATTAATTACGAGAGTAAAAATTACAAATGTAATTCTCGCCTTATATTGAACATAAATGATTGATGTATAAAAATTATACGTAATATTGCTGCAGCAATATTGCTAACGAAATTTTAATAAAATCCTTTTGATCATAACACGTTTTTAATACTAAAAAGTCTCATGTAAATACACTTATGAAAATTTCAAAAGTTTTTAAGCTATGTATTGTGGTAATGTAGAAACAATTTCCAATAGTATTTAATTATTACAATTAAGCAACAACAATTATTCTACATATGAAAATATAAGATTGCACAGTAGAAATTGTTTTCCTAAAAATGTCACTGCGTTTTTCAGCAGCTCATAAACTCATATTAAAATTAATTAGCTAGGTATAAGGCACCTGGATGTTATGTCGTTAGTAATAAAAATGTTTTAATACAAAGTTTCGTACGAAATTGTTGTAATTGGATTCTACAAAGGAACGAAATGTTCTGTTGAAATATTTTACAAACATAATTAAAACCATTTTATGAGACTTAAAATCAAAAATTATTTTTCTTGTTTCTTGTTTTTGTTTATATTATATACATATTTTTCTATTACTTAAATATAAATATACTTCGACATATAACAAACACTATAAATAAAACTATTTTATCATGCTTAAAACATAATGACAATTACCTCAAAGATGTATGGACTACATATTTAGATACTCCTATATTAAAAACAAAATTTTAGAATATTTTCCTCAGTGACATATATATTTATAGATATTTACAAGGGTAACATATCAATGTGCATGCCGTGAGCCTTATTAATATTCTGCTCCATGCAAATCAGGCTTTAATCAGTTTAATGTACTACAGGTACTCAGACAGAAACCACGTCCTGTGCACCGAGCGACGCTGCAGCACGGCCATTCTGAGCAGTTTCCTTCTACCGCCTATACTGTGTATCCCTACGTTTATGGTGAGTTAAATTAAATAAATATAGAGTTAATAAATAAATATATAGTTCTATTGCACACCACAAAATAAAAAAAAATGACATAATTATAATAATAATGAACACGATAATGATACAATAAGTCGGCAATATTGCTTAATAGCAAATTAATTAGGAATACACAAACATAAAACTGTGTATATAAAATTAAGATACTGTAGTAAGAAACAGATTTCGAGTAAAATATGGGGAAAATGTTGCTGAAGACGTAAGTATAAGGCGCTGCGCAAATTGAGGCACTGTTGTGTTATGTGAAGAATACAAAACATTAATTAATATTTCTATATTTTATATTGATATTATAAACAGGTAAAACTTGTCTGTAGGTTTGCATGTAGGAGGTATTTCCTAAAACTACTGATAGAGATTTTAAAAAATGTTTTATGTATAGGAAAACCCGATTATTAAGGAAGGATATAGGCTATATAACATCACGCTATGACTCACAGGAGTAGAGCAGTCACCATAAAAGTAAGTGAAACCGCGAGGGACAGCTAATTTTTCATTTATCAATATGGAATCAACTGTTCGGTGCTACTATTCGTGTTTACTAGATACATACGGAATGTCGATCAAAAAGTGTTCCGTGTGTACTGTAACAAACCCGCCTTCGTTTGCGTTGCGCCTTACGTCGTCAAACTATATAAATGGGAAGGTGACTCTTGACTAGAATAAAAAGGCACACAAGAGATAGCCGAGAAATAGTATCCTAACCTACGAGTAAGTTAACCTAATTAAAGTAACGAGCACAGTTTGTGTTGTATTTAAGAGACTTATAAAGATTTCCTTTACTAGAATGACATACTCGGTTGTTTTGATTTTAAAACGTTTGGTAGTGATCTATTTTAGTTTCAATTCTTAAGGGACAAAACTTAAAGTGCATAAGTACTTATTTTACCAAAATATTTTTTTTATTTAAAAGGCTCTATAGTCTTATAAGTCAAAAAAGTATTTTCAAAATCGGTTGAGAAATTACAGAGTTCTGAGGTAATAACAACTAAAAAATAATAATATTAATAATAAAAAAACACTATCATCACTTAAATTGTAATAGCCACAGTAAAAGCTTCATAAAATTTAATATTGAATTTCTTATCTTCTTTTTATATCCTT
Source organism: Hypolimnas misippus (assembly GCA_037950945.1). Lineage (NCBI taxonomy): Eukaryota > Metazoa > Arthropoda > Insecta > Lepidoptera > Nymphalidae > Hypolimnas > Hypolimnas misippus. The sequence goes on along the minus strand of JBBEEQ010000011.1, from coordinate 7,997,296 downwards.
TCAAATAAAAATGATTAAGAAATCCCTTTATATAAAACGACTAACGACGAGTAATTCTCCAGTATAGACTCCCCATAGGTTTACAATTGATTTCACTCGATTTACTTTATAAATACTCGTCCCTTACATTTTCAATGCTTGGATGGATAACATAAAAACATTGTCAATGGTTTCATTGCCTTAACTGGACGCTGATAAGCAATAATGTGTCAAGCCACACGGACTTCATTTTGAGAAAATAGCGTTTAAAGATGTCAAACCAATTCTTAACAAATCCGTTTGAAGACGTAAATATCCATCTTTTCTTTTCTATTTTAATAAAATGTATAATAAATAAAAGAGATCGGTCTAATGAAAAGTTTTATTAAATAATAAGTTTTTGTTATATAGCAAAATATGGCATATAATTCAATATTCGAAACATTTTATTAAAGACATTTTTTCCGTATTTGTTTACTTTAGATGACTTGAAAAATATTTGAATAATTTTAAATACATGATTCACTATCTGAATACATCAATATCTCAGAATTTGACTTTTGGTGGGTTGACACATTATTGCTTATCAGCATCCAACTGTCAAGTCGTCAAACATATTTCATATACCTATATTTTTATAGCTGAAAATATTAGGACCAACTACTATCGTGTCTATTACGTAATTAGCTTCAGTTGCCATTAAACTAACTTAAAAGATAATTAAAATTAAGTTGCGTTTAAAAATTTGGCCATTAGTAGTAAAGTTACGACCCGTAAAATTTTTATGGATTGATCACTTGCTGTTGGTAACTTCTAGTATATAAATTACATTCACTTACATTTTTTCGTTTATATTCTAGGATATTACTATACGTACTGTAAGATGACGAATTATATACAACTTTTTTTTCGGCAAGTACGACAATAATAAGTTTTGTTAATCTGTCATGTATATAGACAATTATATTGAAATGTACAAAGAAATAACTTTGGTTTGCTGAACAAAATCTATCAATTTAAATTAGCATGATTAATATAAGACGTGATTATTGTTATTGTTAGACTTTTCAAATAAGTCGCGCGAACCCGAGTCCAAATATTTTGAGAAAAAAATTGGTTATAAACCGAACTTTACAAAAAACATAGTATAATTACAGCCTTCGCTGACACTAAATGATTTAAATCTTCGTAATAATCCTAATCCTAACTGGAAAATATAAAGTATATTTATTCATCCGGCTAGTGGATGAATAGATTCAGCTTATTTTCAAAATCTTTCTGTTATTTTATACAGGTATTCGATGTCCATACAGCTGTAGTGTTAGAACCGAACGGACCGATGATCCTATACCACGTAGATTCCGACGAAGAAGGCCAATTGTACCAGATAAATTTTTGGGTACATGCAGTGGTTATAAAACTGCTACCTTGCATTATATTAACAGTCATCAGCTTGTGGTTGATCAGAGAGGTATACAGTGCGAACGAGCACCAAAAAAAGATTAGAATATACAACACCTGCACTACAAACGACAAATTGCTGCAACGTCAATACAAAGGAGACAAAAGGACAAACAGAACAACGAAGATGTTGGTGGCTGTTTTGCTACTGTTTCTGGTAACGGAACTTCCGCAAGGGATTTTGGGCCTTCTGAGTGGGGCGTTAGGACGATGTTTCTTCAAACGCTGCTACGATTTGTTCGGCGAGCTGATGGACGCGCTGGCATTGCTGAATGGGGCTATTAATTTTGTGCTGTACTGCTCCATGTCAAGACAGTTTCGGATGACATTTAGACAGATGATGTGGCGCGCGCATCTTCATCGGTGGCCGCCACCGCAGGCGTCGCATTCAGATGGTTTGAATACGTACGTATATGAATCAATAATAATATCCTTTGTATGAATGAATAGCGAATTTATGAATATTATTATGCTCTGTCGTATTATCTTTACATAGTATAAAACAAAGTCGCTTCCCGCCGTCTGTACGATAACATCTTTCAAACTACGCAATGGATTTTCATGCGGTTTTCATTAATAAACAGAGTGATTTAAGAGGAAGGTATTACATCTATAATACATATTTATTATAGTTAAGTCGAGTATTTCATAGATTTGTAATGCGATGTCGTAATAAAGTGTCCGTACGAAGTGGGCGCGGGTCACTTGTTATGAATAATTCCCTTATAAACTATTTATAATGTCTGCAGTACCTTACGTGGTACATTATATTATTCTCTGTGTCACAATTTAACGAATTTATCCAGCAATCTAATTACGGTGGGCTAAGGTAATCTGACCCTTGACACTTGATTCAATATTTTTGTACTAAAATAAGACATAAATCAGAATGTAAGTAAAGTTAAGTAAAGTAACAGCCTGTAAATGTCCCACTGCTGTGCAAAGGGCTCCTCTCCTATTAAGGAGAAGGTTTATAGCTTAATTTACCACGCTGCTCCACTGTGGGTAGGCAGATATACATAGATAGTGCAAGAATTTCTCCCGGCACATGCAGGTTTCCTCACGAGGTTTTCCTTCACCGCCGAGCTTGAGAAGAATTTAAACACAAATTTAGCACTTGAAAATTCAGCGGTGCTGGGGTTTCAACCCGTGATCATCGGTTGAGATCGTCGTGTACTGTGTGATCAAAATGTATCGGGTTGCAAAAGTGATAGCCCCGTGCAATAACCCTTCAGTATTTGGTATTTGATTATAGTTTTAAACGTAATGAATATGGACGTGTGTAATGTTGTGTCGTCATTAGAAGAGTTTTGAATGAAGAAATTATTCAAAATATTTACGGTTTTTTTTTTTATAATTTTTAATTATTACTTATGTAGGAAAATGTCTATTTAACGAAAGTAATATTTATTTTAACAATATCGTCTAACATATAGTAATTGAACAAAACGACTGTTTGTTTGTACTTTCTTAATTAAAACGTATTTTTTATTTCCATTTTGTGGAATACTACCGGTGCGGTTTAATAGAAACTTACAAAAATATTTTGAAAACTTTAACCGTTTATGCAGCACACGCAATGGAAGCACTAAAAAGGAATAATTTTACCGTTTTTGAAAACATTTTTCATTGATATTTCGCTCCTATTAAAAATATGTATTTTTTTTAGTAAATTCTCAATTAAGAATTTGCTTTAAAATTTTGTTTTTTTTTTGCGGGAAAAATTATGTCGCGTTATTAACTTCAGAGAAAATTCGTAACAAGCTTCCAGTTAATAAATTGACGTAATACGATATTCCTACACAAACCCCCACCGCTTCAAATTACAGCCTTTGAGGGGTGGCTTCAGAAATGAAAACGTGTTTTATTACTAATATTAAAAATACCAGACCACAACCGACAAAATGTTCGAATTATACTTCTCCAGGCAATATTTATGCGGTATAATAATTGGCCATTAAAACTTGTAGTATTCGCGCAAAGAATGAAGATGATTTGAGAAAAATATTTCAACCCATCCAAATATTGTGAACCCTTAAAATTCTATAATGTATAAAAAATCAACTAAATATTAATATATAAATTAGATAACTATTGTACAAATTAAATTGCAATTTCGAGTCTCGGTTGGTAATGCGAATTTTTTCATTGTATCATCTTGCTGCCTCTTACGGGTTCTCTTGCGTTTATGGTTACTCCTTAGCTCCTGTGAGTCGTAACGTAATGTTATATAGCCTTTAGGCTTTCTCGATAAATGGGATATCTAATACAAAAATAATCAATTCCATTCAGTAGTTACTGAGATTAACGAGTTCAACCAAACAACTTCTTCAGCTTTATAATATTAGTATGCATACATGCATACTGCACTTTTAACATAAAATTATCTAAAACTATAATAATTTTTATATCTTTTTAATGTCCCGTATCCAAAAAAAATCTCATTTCATTTTTTTTTGTTTCAGAGCAAAAACATCGGTTCCTTGAAACAGGCGAACGCAAGAGAGGCAGGCGTATGTGTTACAACAATTTGTATGAAAATTAAATGTTATACGAAAATAATACGTAAATATTACATCTCATTGGTATTTAAAACAAATGAAAAAAAATAACATTGAGTGTGAATTAAAGAAAATTAATGTGTAATGACAGACACGTTGGCGGAGTGGTCAATGCGAGTGAAGCGTTAACGCTCGCGGGTCCGATCTATGCTCACAACAAAAATCTGCTTTGGCCGTACAGATGTTTGTCGTGGTCTAGGTGTTTGTATTTGTGCTGTGTGTGTTTCCGGACCCCCGATCACAGGATCATAACATCCTAATTTGGGCCGTTGAGTGTGATGCGTTTATTTTAATTTTATTTATTAAAAATATGAATGTTGATATTTATTCTAGAATATTTTAAAATCTAGTCGTAAATTGTAATTAGATTTAAGGATTAAGCGCTATATAATGTTTAACTATTAGTGTACGTCCTAACTCATGAGTGACGGCGTATCAATGATGCGGAAAACGCACGAAATACACTCGCCAAGATTGAACCAGAGGCCTAATGGTTGAAAACTGTCGCTATCAAAACATGCAACATTCGTACAATTGGAATCTGCATTTTTTACTAAAATGGCTTCTTTGTCTAAAAATTGTGGAATATTTTGATAACGATAATTATTCACAATTATCCTTCTGACCAGAGTGGCTTTCTGTCCTACACTAAGAATAGCTTGTTGGTTTATGGGTTTATGTCTCTTGAGTTCTTATTTAATTACTTTATTAAATTTAATATCTCCGAGCGTGTTGATATAATATATAATAAACAGATGGAGAGAGCGTACTGACGATATTATTAATATATCAAATAATAAACATTTGTCTTCACAAATTATACCTAATATATAATGACTTTTACGATATATTCCTAACACAGCCATCGCTTTTTCCTTTTTCTATACACTATTTTCTTTCTCTATCTGCATCTCCGATGCGCTGTCACTCAGGACGCACACAAACTGCGAACGCTTTTATGCTTTGGTTTCCTAGGATGACGTTGTCTTCCAATTAGCGTTCGCTTTATATCTTCAGATGACATCACTCAATATTTTACTATAAATAGTATGATAAGAAAAAAATCTCTTTCTGTGAAATTAAAAAGCGTGTACTGAAGTTGTAAAGTCAAAGTGTTTTCTAGACGCCCATAAGATGAGTATTGCGTATATAATTTGATAGAACGTAATTTTAGGAAGCCAAAGCATTAACGTTAACAAATTTTCTGTCAACGGCAGAAATGTGAGCTTCAATAGTTTCAATAAATAAGTAAGATGATCAGGTATTCTTTTATTTATGACGAAAACGCTTTATTGTGTGTCTATCTACAATTACAATAAATTTCAGATAATCTTATCCTTAAATCCATTTCTCTTATCCTTATCTAGAATTATTTCTATGTTCTACACAGATCGATTGCCTGATCTTTGCAACTTTCACCGAGGCTTTTTATAGACAAGCCAGTCACAAAAAGTTAGTACTCACATCAGCTCACAGAGTGACATAGGAATAATTTTCCTTACATATGCATTACACCTAAATGTTGGGACATATAATAATTTATGAAGATCTGTTCCGACGTTTCAAGATTATCAGCTCTTTTTTAGTTGGAAGGATCTTAGGAACTTGTAATGATCTAATGGAAATTTACTTTATTGTGAATGATGTTAAGATAACATATTTGCGTAACCTTGACCCAATCAAGAGCGGATCCAGGTAAGGCCCCCCCCCCCCGGGCGGGGTCCAAGATCTAGGTAGAGTACTAATTATAATTGTTAAAAATGACGATGATTAACATGATTTTTATATTTGTTTGTCACAATATAGATATCATGTAAGTAACTTTAATATTTAAATAATTTAATATAATTTGTATGATTGAAGAAAGTTTAACCGAACTGTCACTTCTCCACGTCCATAAAAACATACCCATCGAAGAAGAAGTGATATCTTTTTACCTGTATAAATTATTATCAAACTTAAATTATTACTTCTTGTGACTAGACCAAAACTTGGTGACCCGCCTGGTGGCGAAGCTGGATCCGCCCTTGGACCCAATGCTGTAGCATCGTCTAAAATCAGCAGAATACACAGCACAAGTATTACGTTGGGACTCGTTGAAATAGTCTCCATTAAAAGATTGTCAAGGGTTTATTAGAGTTTTAATTTTATATTATTTAGATTTAATACAATGGACTCAACTGACTGGTCAGTCAGCTCGTGACCACGACGAATGCAACTTCGTCGAAACGTCGGGCAATAAAAAGGCTACTATTAGTTATCACGATAAGACCCGTTATATTAAATATGAATAGTATTTTATAAATCGTGAAAGTTTAAAATTTTATATTATTAGCAATAACAACAACAAGCAATAACATAGTAATCAAATGAAATCAAATCAAAAAATACTTTATTCAAGTAGGCTCTTACGAGCACTTTTGAATCGTCAAACATGAAAATAACAAAAAAAAATACATAAATAATGAAGCTACCACCGGTTCGGAACGCAGATTCTACCGAGAAGAATCGGCAAAAAACTCGATAATTATTTATGAAATTCTAAATCCTACTCAATACTGTTTATTTTTCATAAATACTTCATAGATATGATAGATATTGTAATTAAAATAGAACATGGTGGCAATATCACATAGCAACACAATTATATATATTTGTATACCTAATCAATTAGTAACTGTGTGCGACTTCTTATAATAATGTTTGTTTAAGGGAGACAGGTTCTTTAAATACGTGTATGTTGTCAGCAGTCGTTACGCGCTTCGATGTGTAATGTTTCATATATGAAAGACAAAATATGGATGCTGATAAGCAATAATGTGTCAACCCACAATAAGTCAAATTTTAAGATATTGATGTATTTTGATACTACGTCACCTATTTAACATTATCTGAACAAATTTCAAGTCATCTAAACTAAATAAGTATGGAAAAAAGTTTCCTAACTCAATGTCTCGTATTTCAGGGGCGTTCCATATTTTGCAATTTATAAAATAATCACAAATATTTAAAAACTTATTATTATATAACATATTAAATAAATCTATCTGCTTTTGATTCAATATACATTTTATCAAAATAGAAAAAAAAAGATGAATATATACGTCTTCAAACTAATTTATTAAGAATAGGTTTGACATCTTTAGACGCCATTTTCTCAAAACGAAGTCCGTGTGGCTTGACACAGTATTGCTTATCAGCATTCATATATTATCTGATATATAATAAATAAAACTTTTTTTTTAATACAACTAACTTCAAAAGCAAAATATGTAATTTCGTTTCATTGGATGACATACTTATTCTAGTTATTTTTATTTTAAAACTTAAGTACTGAACCGATTTTGATAAAAAAATTACGGAACGAAGCTGAAAATATAAATTTTCAAAGTCTGTTAAGAAATGAGGGGCTTCTGATGTAACATTAAAAAAAATTAGACCCTCCTCCGTTTCGAAGTTGGTTAAAATATTTTTTTTTGTTTGTGTGTATATTTTTTGCGCTCATCTAATTGAGATAAACTTAGTTACATTAATATTAACACCTGTGAGAAGGTGTAATACGATCAACTTTATTGTCATACTGACCAGACAGAAAAAAAGTTTCTTTAGTAGTCCGACATAACAAAATCAACATAACTGCGGGCTACGCCCCGAGCAAAAGTTACTTTTAATAAATAACATATGTGTTGAAAGCTAATACAAATATTATATTAAATTATATAATTGTCATAATATTATGCTGTAGGAGTACTCTATGAGCATATTTATTTAGGACCCGTTTTTTTTTTCAAAGAATACTAACATTAGACGGACAAAGGTACAAACAATCAAATTACATATTATTTTATCTTGCTATACCCGATAGCACAAATATTAATACGGATTACATTATATTATAAGAACTTTATTTACTTTCAGATACAAAGGAGGATAATGTGTTCACCAGTCATCAGTGGGTGGGTTTGCACCTCTGTGCCACTATTTAGGCCACACGCTTTGACCGACTTTGATAAATGACATGTCGTTTTATTCATCATAAAGGCACAAATATCATAGAAAATTAGAATAAATAAAAATAGTCGATTTTAGACGCTAAAATGTAAAATGAAAAAATTAAAATCGACGAACTATGTCAAGCGGAGTATCGTTGATAGATATTTAAAAAGATTTTTAGGCATTTCGTTTTTGAATCAGATTTATCGTTTAGGGTCTATAGCGATTTAAAGTTACTTAATAACGATTCTCATTTATAGACCTGACTAACATTGATACGGTACTGTAGATGGTCTTGTTACGTAGTCGGGTTTTTGATTTTTTAAATCAATTATTTGTTCAGATATACATCTCAATTGGATAATAATTTTGTTTATAAATGTATTTATTATATAGAAAAGATAGAGTAAAATTGTATCAAATTATTTCCGTACCAGGAAATAAATATCATAGATAAAATTTATTCTGTATCACAATGTTAGGTAATGAACTTGTAAAATATATTTACACATTGTACAATACAAGCCTGCTGTCTAATAGACTATATGGACATCGTACTCAGGAGACGTTGACTCTTTGTATCACAAACTAGAAACCCACGCCACTTTGTACTTTGAAGGTCTTTATATATTTTATATTTTAAACTTTCGATATTTATACCATTTATATTTAATATAACGGTCTTATCGCGATAACGAATGGTAGTAATACTTTTTTTATTGCCCGAAGTTTCGACGAAGTTGCATCCGTCGTGGTCTCGAGCTGACTCAGATGTCACGACGACGACCATAAGACCCGTTATTTTATATTTGAAGATTTTAACAGTCTTTTTAAAAATGTTACTTAAGGCGTTTTACTTTCGGTTAGAATTTATCGTGTCGCAAACGTTAAGAAAATTTTCTGAGCGCTTTATTTATTTTAAATTATTATATAGTTTATTGACATTTATTTTTATTTTTACAATGTATCAGAAAATATATAAATTATCATGCCGTACATTAAGTTACGTCTTGAATACCTATCCAACCAATCAAGAAAACTCCATTGAAAGTACAGCTTACTTTTAAGGCGAGAGTTATATTTGTAGGATTTACTCACAAGAGCGATATGAAAAAAAAATTGTAACCTAGTAACAGATGCGTTGTAAGTAGTTACGAAAGATGTGTATGTAAAAAATGAAGCACTAACAATAAATTTTTTCAGATGTAAAGCAATGAGAAATAACTTATATAATTTTTTATGAAAGTCTGAAAGGAAAACTTGTAAGTATAACTTTCGCATAAAGAATGATCTGGGCAGTCACGTGGCCAAGGACACTAAAAGAACTATTATGTTTAGTAACATTATTGTTATTTTAATAATCAATAAAAAAATCATATCATTTAAGAGCACTTCATTAATTCAATAAATATCAAAGTAATCCTAAACATTAATTCTTACAGTTCAACAGAAAAACTATTCTTAAAAATTTTCGACCGTAGTCCTTTCCTTTTTTGACCTTCCTTTGATGAAAAAACGTCTCATTTCATAATTTAATAATATAAAATTACATATTCATATTTAAAATATTTTCTCTCGATTATTATTTAGTGAGTGAACTAAGCGATATGTACATCCGATTATACGTATTGTGATTCATTCTGAATAGCCAGTGTGATACGGGAACAATTTGACAGGCATTATAGCATAGTATGGTCTATTTGCCTATATGTAGACAGCTCCTATTGTGGAGAAAATTGCTACTAAAATGTAATAGTTACAGTGTTATGTGATTATTAATATGAATATGATGGTACAAAGGTTCACATATGTTTGTTTGAATGTAGGTATATTTTATGAGAGTGATTCCTTGTTACATCTTTGAATAAGATAATAATAAGCGTATATTGAGCTACTATCGTTCATTTTATAGAAAAAGACTTTTGTCATGTCATATTGACATTGATCAGTTCTTAATTTTTGGCTATAAATATTGTATTCACTTTTACTTTATTTACCTATTGATGGAAAATGGCATGTCTCGAAACAATAAACGTAGAAGGTACCTTCTTGCTAGTTCTCGAAATTCAAGCAATATAGCAAGATATTTCCGCGCCAAGCTGCGTTGGAGGTCGACTGCACCCAACAAGGGTACCTACCTCATAACTACCAACATGTACGGTTAACATGAAGTTTCAAGAGCAAGGACAAGAATACATAGACATACATTTATTAAAATACATTAATTCAAACTAGAACATATGTAGTTCTACCAGTTAAAAATTTACTATCTCCCATAGATATCTACAACATCAGTGAAGTTACGTTTGTGTTGCTGGCCTTTAGCGAAAAGGTGTTCATATACTCGACCCTTGAAAACCTCTTCATTAATGTGCTCAGAAAATTATATTTTTTATAAGTAAGGAAGGATTGATGACTGAAGTCAATCTGGATTAGATCACCTAGTCGTCCACGTCGTATCAATAAAGTTATAATTCAGTTATAACATTATTAAGTTTATATTTTTTTGGGTTTACAATTGTGTGGGTAATTGTATTTAATTTAATAAAGTGTTACACACGAAAGTTAACGGACATTATTAATATTATTTAAAAATCTGACGCAAAGCACAAAACAATTAATTGGAAAAAAGATATTAAAAAAAAATCTTGTGCTTTATATTATAATTACGTATATATGGTACTAGTACTTGAAATTTCTTCAGCTTGTTTAACCTACATCAGCTCAGTAGGACAGATAATTATCTTTTATGTCCGTAATTTCCGTCTACATCTATTCTACTAATAACTATAATATATAGTGCAAAGAATAGTGAAGAAACGAAGACTTACTTTTGGTAAAAATGGTACTTTGGCATATTTGTTAAAATCCCAAAAGCCCTGTGCCGATAGCAGTATTAACAAAGATCGAACGAAAGAAAAGCCACGGTTACAAAAAAAAATAGAAATAATATATTTTTCGATAGTTTCATTATTTTAGCCACAAACTTAATAATCACAATTATGTTATAGACAACCTGTCGATTACAGATATAAAAAAGTTATTTTATAAAAGCGCCTGTGTAAATAATAAAAATATAAAATACCCATCAAAATCAAATTGCTATTTTAAATAACTAGGCTTTATAAGATTTATTTTCATATCTTATTTCATTTAAACATAGCTGAAAAACTTAAATATTCGTTTTTCAGCAAAATTTCGTGCTACTTCGAGGATCACATACACTATTCATTTCAGGTCGTGCAGAAATAAGCTTTGTTTTACCGAAAACTTTTGTCCTCACAGTAAAGTATTGTGACATAAATAAACGAGCCTTTTGTACCGTCATGTTTGTCCGATAAAGAGTGTAAAAAATACCTTTATTTCAATAAACTCCCAAATATTATTGTTGTGTTTACTTTCTTTATTCAATCGCTTACAAACAGACGTAAAATTGTTTAAGATTGCTATATATACATGAATACATATCTAGTAGTAAGAGATGATAATGGATACTTGTCAAAGACTGTTATGAACAGAACAAACTATTATAACCTCTAATCGTAAGAAAAAGTGGGCAAAATAGAAACATGAATGCAAAATTGAAATAATACAACAGGATAATACACAAGTATTGATTTTCATTTATTGCTTTTTTATCCCAGCTTGGCGAAGCCTAAAAGGAAAGTTTTGTGTTTGACCTTTACCTATGTATGTCCACTCTTATGTCCGCACTTAACTTATCAACTGTTTTACTGGTTTTGGCAAATTATATGTCTCTAAATTCGTCTTGATGGGGTGTAAAAATATTTTTTTTTAATTTCAATTAAAATTCATTGCACTCCATTAAACTATTTCTTTATTTTTAAAGAGTGCTTTTCTACTATTCAATTTACATGTGTAATGATTTACGTAAAGAGGTGCCCTTAATCGACACTTCGGGTAAATCCGGCCCTGCTTACATATATAAATATACAAACGCACAGTAGGATAATTGCGAATTATCACAAATAATCAGTAATTTGAGAGAGATCACATTTCTAGTCCGTCGATAATGAAGTGCCTGTAACAAACAAGGGTAAAAATAATATAACGCTTAAAATCTTCTGTTAGTGACTATAATTATCTGTATTCGTTACATTACTACTATTTATAAACATAAATCTACATCAAAATATTTTCATGTAAAAGTTACATCAAAAATTTCAAAATAAATGACACACAAATACATACCTCGACGTATTCGCACACTCGCTTCTCTTTCACTAGTTGCTGTCCGGGTACTTGTATCGTATGAAGATGTATGTATTACAGAAATTTTAACAATTATCGTATATATTGTATGACATATTTTTCTATCGTTTAAATACATAAAAAATACTTCGGCTTATTTTGTTCTATTCATTATACGAACTGTATACTATATAATAATATATAAGAAATATATTAGGTACTAGCTGTGCCCGCGACTTCGTTCGCGTGGATTACAGAATGCTTGGCATGTCTCCTGCAAAGCAAGGTTATAATAGTCTGCGGTGCTGCTCAAGAAAGGAGCTTCTTACTTTGGATTTGGGAACTTTCTGGTTGTATTTATAAGCAGACTCTAATTCAGATATTCCTCCACGGTTTTCACTATAAATGTTGAAGAAAAGTGTTTTGTGCTAGTCTTTAAAATTTCGACTGTATACCAGTATATTCTCGCCGAGGTTTTCCTTGTATTATATATCGGGTGACTTTTTTAACTGGGCTTGATAGGCCATATCCGGAACTTTAAGGAATCGCGAAAAATACTTAAAGGAGTCTCGTGTCCGATTTTAAGAAATCTAAAACTGCATCATAAGTTTTTTTAATTTCATGATTCTCCTGACCTGGAATTGAACCCACTAATTAAAAAAAAATACATTCTGTATTATTGCACCACCTACCTAATAGTGTCACTTGTAAGAATCAACTTTTGGAAAGTTTTAGGAAAAGATTTATTTTTTAACAAAATAACATTAAATCTATACATAATTTAGAAGTTAAGTAATCGATTCTATATATATTAAATATACATATCAAATATGTGGGTTAAATCACGGCTCCCGGTAAGTTTAGAAAAAAAGTCTGCATAACTTGAACGATTCGTTTATTTGCATCAAAATGCTAGTCACCTACTAAAGTAAGGAAGAGTGTAAAGAATATCAAAAATATATAAAATGAATAACTCACAGTAACTTCTTTTATGTTTGTCTATTTTTTCTATGTGAGCTATACAAAGTAGATACAATGTGACGTTTGTTTTGGTCCCCGTCACCTACTCCGTTACCTAAGTAGGTTTAGATAATTCCTAAAAAGATGAATCAATTTATTGAAAATCTACATTTCACTGGACTCGGCTATTGTACTCACCCGCTATTAGTGTTACAACATCCCGTTATAATTAAAAAATTTCACTTTTAGGTATGATCGTTTTTTTGAAGAATTACAAAAGATTTAATTAATGTATGAATTTGATAGAATTCTGTAAAAAATTTGCCCTTTCTTTTTGTTGCAGTTAACTATATAATAATACCTCTCTGAAGTTGATTCTTATAATATGTGACAGTATCAGATGATGCAATCATACAGAATGTTAATTTTTTCCAAAATCAACGTGTTCGTTTCTGGATAGGAGAATTTATTTTTCAAAAAACTAATGAAATAGTTTTAGTTTTTATTAAAATCGGCTCTGTTACTTCTTTAATTATTTTTCGCTATTGTTTATAGTTTCGGATTTGGTCTATCATATCCAGTAAAAAAATTAACCAGTAAATATATTATTTTCCAATTTATTATATTTATATAATATACATATATCTTCCATATTTGAATTAGATGTTGTTCACTTTTTCATTGGTTTCAATTTTGTTCCTTATTACATTAGCTTTCAGCAGTGAAAGTTTCGTCAAAATCGGTCCAGCTGTTTCAGATATTAGCCGAAAAAAATTGAGTGACAGAAAGACAGACAAAAATTTTAAGATTGGTAATTTTGTTGTAAGTACCGTGTATACTTTAATATGCATTTATTTAAAATTACAAACAGACATCAATTTTATTTATTTTTATACCTTCCCTTCTTAAATCGGAAATTGTTCACTATTTTATTGGTTTCTACAATATTTTGTTATCGCGTAATTCGCTTTTTTACTTATTCATTAAAATAAACATATTAAAAAAAGTAGCTAAAGTTAATCCTTATAATATTAGCCATTAAATACGTCACGTTTTGAAGAACTTTTTAGACTTTGTAATATTTCGTGAATTTCTTCTTCCATCTCCTCTCCCTTTCTGGACCTCACGTGATTAATGGACATTCCCTAATTGCTTGTGATAGTTTCATCAAATTTGATTCAGCTGTTTCAGAGATTAGTCGTAAGAAACAGACTGACAGACAAAAAATTAAAAAATTGATTTTTTGATGTAAGTAATGTATATACTTTTATGCATTTAGTGAAAAGCATAAAATACTGTTCGACGTGAACCCTTTTTGATATAACTTTTTTTTATGAATCGATTGAAATTAAATAAACACCAAATGTTAAGTGAACCTTACTGCAATATAATCATGAAAACCACATCTAAATCGGATAAGCCGTTTCTGAGATTAGCGGGCGCAAACGCACTGATAAACAGACAAACAGACAAAAATTCTAACAATTATTGTTTTGGGTTCTATTGCGTATGTAAAGGCCCAAATAATTTGTTTTTTTTTTTTAATATATCTTCTATGTACAGACAGCGACCCGTTAGAATTTTTTTTATATGTATAGATTAAAAATATCTAAAATAGAAGTAAGCCTAAGTCACTTCTTATAACATTTGCTAACTGCAAGTAAAAGTACCATCAAAATTGGTTCAGCCGTTTTAAAGATTAGTCGGAACAAACAGATAGACAGACAGACTGACAGACAAAAATTTAAAAATGTATTTTTTGATATAAGTACTATATATACTTTCATGCATTTAGTGAAAAGTACAAAATAATGTACGTCGTGAAGCCTTAAATTGATATAACTTTTTTATTTATGAACCGATTGACATGAAACAAACCCTAAATGTTAAGTGAAGCTTACCACAATATATTAGTGAAAACCGCATCTAAATCGGATAAGCCGTTTCTGAGATTAGCGTGCACAAACGCACAGATAAACAGACAAACAGACAAACAGATAAGAATTCTAAAAATCTTTGTTTTGGGTTCTATTGCGTTGGTAAAGGCCCCCAGTAAGATTTTTTTTCATATATCTTCCATGTACAGACATCAACCCTCTAGAATTTTATTATTAGTATAGATAATAAATAAGAACGTTTTATATTGATCAGCGCCCACTAGAACATCCTGTGTCAGCGATCTGGAAACAAAACGTCATAATTATACATATATAGCATTTACAAACATTTTTTTATAAGCGGACATCGAATTCACGATCCAAAACACATTCACTACTTGCAGTCACTGCGCCAAACCAATCGTCAAAACCAAATTCATTATACCAAATATTATTTTATCACCATCTTGTTAGTGCATGAATTTTTAAAAGCAAAATGTCTTCCACTTTAGGAACACCGGATAATGAGCCGTCGCCTATCAACTGATTAAAAATCCAGCAGTCTAATCTAGGAATGTACATAGATTATATATTAACACAAATAGTATAAAAGAATACATTCTAAAATATGTGGCTTAGATGAGGTCTACAATGTTTTGTAAAATATAATCCTTTTTTTATAGTAATTAAGATGTAAATAGTTTAATGTATAATCTTTTCTTTTATTATTTTTTTTTTAATTTATGTATATAAATTAATTAAGATCTTAAATTGTAATTTAAAAAAAAAAAAAATAAATAAATATGATTGGAACAAAACTATTAAAATTATTTCATATTGAAATGATAAGCAAAAGTTTATAATTTACTATGGAATAATCAAAATTTAAATTACCTTTGTAAGCTTTTAATGTATTTAAGACTATTTAATCAAAGTAACTTTCATAGTTTAAATTAATTTCTAACTGTGGTAAATTGTAAAATTACATTTTGACTAACTAATAAAAATAATTAAATTAATCTGTTTTATGATTTTTTCAGACTTATATTAGTCGTTAAAAAGCCTGGATTGCTTCTCTTAAAAATCTTAATAGCAATTAAATATACTTATATTACATGTAATTGCTATTAAGATTTTCTTATGTTTGTACAATTATATTTACTAGTGGTCGCCTAACGGCTGGAATTCGACTGTAGTGCATAAAAATTTCAAACGACACCAAAATTGACCATAGATGATATATTCTCAATTTGATTACAGACTATAACATAGTCAAAAGAGAGTGTGTCGAATATGTAGTGTGCTTAATGTTTCTTTTATTATTTTATTTTTTGCGTAATAAAGAAATGTAAGCATTCCTCTCTCATTCTTTATATAAACTACAAATATGCGAAATTTCATACTCATCCGTAAGCGTAATTTGTAGAAAGGGATACACGTTTTTGCGTCACGTAATAATATATAGATTAACTTAACAAGCATTTACTTTCTTTAATTTTAGAACAACGAACTATAAGTAATATAGTTAGGTAAATACAATATTAATTTAATTTATCTTATGTTTCAATCATATCTATTGAAGGGCTACATTGAAAGCACCTTTGTGTGAAGCGTTTAATATCATTAATATGCGAACTAATATCTACGTGACTATTTGACTAAACAGGCGTTTCGTATTTCAATAACAATAAGCACGTATTTAATGTATTATTGACATTGATAGGTGTAAGGACCTCTTTTTTTGTATAGAAATTATGGAAATATTATATAAGAGATGACTTAGTCCGTAGACCGATGACCGCGGGTACAAGCCTCGAATAGCACCGCTGAGTTTTCAAGTGCTAAATTTGTGTTTAAATTCATCTCGTGCCTCCGAGGTGAAGGAAAAGATCGTGAGGAAACCTGCATGTACCGGGAGAAGTTTTGACACATGTATATCCCCTAACACGCAGTGGAGCAGCGTGGTGGATAAAGTTCTAAATCTTCTCCTTAATAAGAGAGGGAAAACTTTGCCCAGCAGTAGAACTTAGAGGCTGTCACTATACTTTTTTTTATTTCATAAATATTATTTATGAATATACACGCTGAAAATACGCAGAACATATAAGTGTCAATAATATAAATATAATATGCTCTCTATGAATCTCATGCTTAAGGACCAAAACACATAGCCACGATGCGACACATTTTTTAATGGAAAATCTATTTAAAGAATTGTTCTTGTAACTTGTTTTTTGGTCGGAATCATTTCTTTATTGGTAACAGGAGGGCTGGTTTATTTTTCGTTGAAATAATTGAATTAAATTCCGAAATAGAATTACGATTCCGGGAAATGCTGTCAGCGTTCTCACCGCCATTTCACGTGGGTATGATTTATAAATATATAAATTATCTAATTATTTATTAATAAACTTTGTTTTGTATGTATTTAAGCATTTCTATTTATATGAGCCAATTGACAAAAATATATCGAGCTGACTTATAAACTTTATATGAGCCGAGATGGCCTAGTGGTTAGAACGCGTCGATCTCAACCGACGATCGTGGGTTCAAACCCCGGCTAGCACCGCTGAGTTTTCAAGTGCTAAATTAGTGTTTAAATTCATCTCGAGCTCGGCGGTGAAGGAAACATCGTGAGGAAACCTGCATGTGCCGGGAGAAATTCTGACACATGTATATCCGCCAACCCGCAGTTGAGCAGCGTGGTGGATTAAGCTCTAAACCTTCTCCTTAATAGGAGAGAAGGCCTTTGCCCAGCAATGAGGTATTTACAGGCTGTTACTTTATTTTACTATAAACTTTATAACCAATAGCTGTTATGAATGCTTATTACTTATAGTTTAAATGATTTAAAACTCTCCAGGAGATTTGTTTATCAAGAACTGTTTGTAACGTAGTTCTAAATACATTTTTCGGAAAATTTAGTAGATATTCGGAATCTGGGATAGTAATGTCTAATCTTCCACGACACGGGACACGGGACAAGACCCGAAATTTCGGGACAATCCCGGATTTCCCGGCCTTCTGACAACCTTATCTATACATGACATCCTACGTACACGAATACCGGTAACTGTGGCTCAGAGCGTAATCTGAGTCGCACGTTCTTATGTTGCAGCAAACAATATTATGATATAGTATTGGTTCTAGTATCTACTTGCTTTATGTAATCTATATATATACGTGAAGCAAACACTTTTTTACGAAAATATATATATATATATATATATATATATATATATATATATATATATATATATATATATATATATATATATATATATATATATAATGAATAAAAATTAAATGAATAAAAAACTACCATGCAGTGTGTACAACACACACACACACACATTTATTGTTAAAGTTAGTGATCAAATTAATAATAGATTATCTGTGGTCAATCTTGAAATCGGTTAAACATTTAATGAACTACGGTCGAACTCCGATCGTCAGGCGACCACTATTACTGTATTCTGATAATGTGTCACGTATTTAACATTGTTAGAAAATGTTTTGACAGATTTACGCCACTTTCTCAAAATGATGTCCTTGTGGCTTGACATTGTATTGCTTATCGGCATCCATATTTGTACGAATATTATTAAACATGGTTCCTAAAACGCTTAATATACAATTATTTATATGTGCATACTTTATGATCTGTGCTGCGCTAAGTAATGTATCTTACATGTACTTCGCATGCTCTGTTAACTTTATTCTACGCCTATTTATACGTTTTGTTCTCTGACTCTCATAAAGATTTACATAAGGGTTCTTGCACTTAAAATAATTTACTGTCAGTGACCTTATTTTTAACACACATGTTTCCGTAATATGAATTAGGTAACTGTTACCAAGTATACAGAGTAGTTTTATATCGATTACGAGAGTAAAGCTTGCTTTAATGTTGGTAAGCATACATTACGTCACAATGGTACTAATGTAACAGAATATACAGTCATTTACGAAGTTGCATTCGTCGTGGTCACGAGCTGACTGAAAAAAAAAGAAATATAAAAAAAATAGTTTTGTAAAATACCAACGAAAACGTTGATTTCATAAAATATGTTTTATTAAGACCATTTTAGTAGGCCTCGGTGAGGCGACAATCTAACCATAATTTATTAGAGCTTCGCCGCACCTAGGCAGGTAACCAATACCACGAAACGGCCAATAAATGTGCCAAAATTGCGTATTTATTCCCTAAAAGTTATGGACCATGATAAAACACAGCGTTTTATTACTGAATCAATAACATAAGTAATCCGCGGGCTTCGAATTATTTGTCTTAATAAGTCAGTTACGACCTCAAATTTGGTAAGTATTCGGCGCATTAAAGTTATAGCTTTTACGAGTCTATTGTTCGCAACGATCTATTCATTAATTTGTTTTGTTTTTCTATCACTTCTTGAAGTTAAATGTTGTTTTCTTGTGTTTTTAGAGTTATTACTTCGCTTTAAAATTGTTTTCTTTATTCGCTTAGTTGGTCTAAGTGGCAATAGTGAGACGTCAGTTAATGTTCGTTTTAATGGTGAACTACATTTTAAATGTTACTTTCGTAATTGATAAAAATAAACTCTGTAACCTGGTTATAGTTACCTAGATACCTAACGGAAGCTATTGCTGTCAAAAAAAAGTACAGACAGTAAATTATTTCAGGTGTAAAGCAATGACAAAGAACTTATGTAAATGTTTACTAGAGTCTGAGAGTAAAACTTATAAGTGTAAGTCTCGCCTTATGTTTACCATTTCTATAATTTTACATTGGAAAACCTTACTTTGTGTGAAACCCGTATTTTTTAAGGTTAATATATTCGAACTTCATTTAATTTGAACTTTTTTTTTCGCCAGCCAACCAATTCACTGTGAGCTATAAAATGTTACGCAGCGATTCTTAGGGGGTGTAGTATTAAGCAATAATGTAAAAGTGTCCGGCAAACTCTTAGCAAATACCGTAACAGGAGTAAAGATAGCCAGAAAAACAGCCCAAAAAATATAAAAATAGAAAAAATTGTAAATTAAAAAAAACCGACAACCTATGCGTTGAGACATTTTCAATGAGCCCTAATACGATACTAATGCTGTCATTTAGTAAGGAGTTGTGCATCCTGGTGATCGCTGATGATGCTGCAGTGGCAAGTCAAGGTTGAGCGACTTAATAATAAATAACGCATCACACTCAACGGCCCCCATTAAGACCTCATGACCTTGTGTCGGGGGTCCGGAAACACTCACAACACTAACACAAACACCCAGACCACGACAAACATCTGTACGGCCAATACACACGTTTGCCGTGAGCGGGGATCGAACTCGCGACCGTTAGTGCTTTAGTCAGTTGCAGTGACCATTGCGCCAACGCGTCTGTCGAAATTCGACTTGATTTTAATATCATTCATAGTAGAGTAAAATTCCAGTAAATTAAGTCAATAAAGTTGCTCAGATCTTTTCAACAACTGGAAAAGTAATAACTTATGAATTTTTTACGTACTATTTATTCTATTACATTAATATTACTATTATATATATATATATATATATATATATATATATATATATATATATATATATATATATATATATATATGTCGGAGGAAGACGTCAAGTTGATAGTTCTTTTAATTATATCACGAGTTATTAATTATTTATTAAATTACAATTTGTTAAAAATAATGTTAAATTTATTTAATTTTGTTTGCGTGTAAATTCTTTTTAAATTTGAATTAAATGTTCTTTATTCTGTGGATTGCATTGACCAATCAGAGCAGAGCGTAAGACTCGAGCGGGGTCGAGGCGCCATCTTGACAACAATGGCGAATCGCGGGAATATGAGAATAGTTGTAGATCGAAGTGGATAAATCATTGTATTGATTTAAGACAGTTGTGGTGGAGATATTGGTGTTGTGAGATTAGTGTCACGAACCCGCTGCTCGTATAAAATAGTTATAATTCATATTCTAAATTATTAATCGTGAAATAATTATTTTGTCTTTCTATTCAAAAGTGACCTCAACATTGTAAAAGTAATACGTTGTTTTGTGCTCGCATTTAACCCTCATGACGCCCACTAGAACTTTGCTAATTACTGATGATGTCGATGAGAATGGTGTTTCTCCGACATATATATATATATATATATATATATATATATATATATATATATATATAATAGTAAATTATTAATTTGCACCTGAGCCCCTTAAATTTTCAGGTTGGCTGGTAGAAAATGCTTTGGACATTAAGCCCGCCTTTGTACACAATTTGTACATGAAGAATAAAATAAAATAAATAAAATAAAAAAGTGCTGCTAACTTTCAAACGTCGGAACGAATCTTCACAGATTGTATATAAGAACCATCTCGATTACATCGGCTATCAAACAACAATACAACGCACGATATCCATTAATTATGGAGCTACGATACCAAAAACAGACACACACATAAACACGTCAAAATTATAACACCCCCGTTTTTTTGTCGTAGATAAAAAACAAATATGAAAGAGCATCCAGTAAATGTTAATGGAAGAAAGCGTGATTCATTACGCTTTGTAACAAATTAATGAATATAGAACATATATAACTTCTAAGAATGTCTGTGTTGAAAAAAAAAAACATTCTTAAATCAAAATCCACACATTTGTTTCAGACCTAGATATTTTATTTTAATAGTGTCTAGACACGTTATATCATTATCTATTCTGTTTACTTTAATATATCAAACTAAGAGATTGTTTGTTTAAGAGTGCTAATCTTTGAAACTTCCGGAGCGGTTCAAAAAACTGTTTTATTAAAAAGATAAAGGCTATAAAAGTTCATAATATAATAGGCATATGAGACTTAAAAAATGTCATTGTTAAATAATCCGGCAAATATAGAAACTTCATGCTTCATGAGTTCGCGAAGCATGTCTAGTTTAACCTAAATAAAGAAAAGATGATTCTTTTGCTCTTTTGATTTTTTTAACTTTATTAATATTTTTTTTAATGCAATTTGATAACCAAATATATTTGTAAAATAATTTTATATTTTGCAAAAGAGACACTCTCCCAAAATTAATAAAAGTAATACTAAAGGTAATAAATGATTCAATTGCATTTAAAAAATATTACTAATTTACAAAACTGGTATAGAGAAAACGGGAAACATAAGAAAAGATATTTTTATCGAAGTAGATTAATAAAATTTACGAAACCTTTTAATTTATGTACCACGATTTCCTAAGCACAGTGCAATGTTTCCGATTAAGTGAATCAATAAGAAATTCCAGTCGGAGTTTACTAAATTGAAGAAAATGTAAATTGCCCCGTGCCCGGCGTGCGAATACGCTTCGTGATGAGAATGTCACTCTCACTTAAAATTCCCTACTAATGAAACACGAATTACATACGATCCTATTTTTTATTATTAATGCCAAAAATTTGGCGCAGTGGTCACTGCAACTGATCTCCGCTCACAGAAAAAGTTGCATAAGTCATATGAATGTTTGTCGTGGTATGGGTTTATGTTGCGTGTGTTTTCGGACCCCCGACATTAGATCACGTGACACTATCAAGGCCATTGAGTGTGATGCATTTATTTATGTATAGACTATAACTATCGTTAGTTTTGGGGGCAAATATTTAAAGTCAAAATGTTTTCTTGGCTTGTTGTCAAATGGCGATCGTTTTATTTAAAATCAATTAGTATTAGAAAATGGGAAGCAGAAGAAAAGGAAGAAGATTGATATAGATGGATATTAGTATTTACAATCTGAGGTTACATGATTACAATCCGATGTTTGTCAACGAAAAAGTGTATTTTAATACACGTATTAGAATTCGCTTTTGCGTTCCGAACGCGTATTGTAACTCACATAACTCCGACGTTGCGGCAATCTATACATAGTAAATAATTATATACTCGTATTAAGTGCGTGAACGCGCGCATATTACTATCTTAGACGTGTTAAAAATACGACCTATATTTAATAGCGATGTGCCGATCCGTAAAATATATTCACGAATACGGATCCAAATACGCATATTGGGTGTCAAGATCCGCGGATACGGATATGGATCTTACAAGACATGTTACGACTTGCATTGCGTGGATCATTCTCTTGTTTTTATAGTAAAATATCACCAATCTATTGAAAATTAATAAGGTAAAAAATCCGCCAAAAAGGTAACGGCTCTTTCTTCTCTCTACAATAATCTCGAACACGGATACGGATATCCGGCACATCATTAGTACATAAATATCTTAATTATATTATTACGAAAACTATTATTTCGAGAACACGTAGTAATTACTCTAACCGATATGTGTAGGATCTTCATTGTCAGGTAATTGTTATTGCAAATATTTCGATCCAATTGCATGCAAACTATGAATGCCAAACACAATGTTATTCCAGTACAAATTGGATACTACATAACAAACATTGCATGTACGACATGAGTTAAATTATTTATTTTATTCTGTTATTATGACGAGTAATCCATACGATTAATTCGGTACAAAGGTACAGGCACAATACAATACAAAACATACGTTAAACATGTGTTTATAAAAATCCGTACTACAAATCTACTTCTAAGGACAGTTTTGAGTTTAACGTGCTTTAGACGTAGCTTAACACGCACTTAACAGATGTCTAAAACCTATTTTAGCCTAAATGTAATGTGTGAGATTATATTAATTAGTTTTTTTTTATGATCTCACTACCTGTTAAGCAATTTAGACAAGATTTTAGGAAGCGTTAAACATGGTTTAATTGCATCTTTTGTGGTATGGCAGAATATATCTTAAGCAATCTGAATTCAAAACATAGTAATTTTTTTTTAGATAAACCAAAATTTAAGCTGAAGAAGGAGCTACTACCAGTAGATATATTATTTTGTTGAAAAATATCACTGTTAACTTTCGTCACTTCAATATACTTAAGACGACAGTTACATTTGTCAATTTTACTCTCGTAAGTGATGTAAAACAACTTTGTTATCTTCACACAGTTATCTAGATGGCCTTATGAAAGCTGTAAGTCTGTTAAAAATAAGGCACTGACGGTAAATTTCTGCAAGTGTAAAGAAATATCAAACAACTTACATAAATTTTTATGAAAACCTGAGAGCAAAACTTATTAGTGTAATTCGCGCCTAATGCTATGTTGGTATATATCTTAAATTGTTTATCAAACTGAGAAAAATCTCACCTTTGATCTACCACACTAAAAATTATTTTTACGGTCAAAGCCGCTGGCATGAGCTAGTTTAATTTAATAAAACTGAAATTAGGCCGTAACTGAAAACACGTGTTATTTATATGGAAATTTTAAGATCCAATTTTCAGTTAGGACTCCGAAACTCCAGCGGCTAATATTTACGACACTTTTATATTATTACACATTGTATGTAATGGTGAGCTCAGCTTATTGCTAGGAAAACATTTTCACGAGAATCGTTTTTATATTAAATTCTTCTTCAATTCCAATATTTAAAATATTAATTCAGTGACAATGTAAATATCTCCCTGTTGAACAAAGGACTCTTTTCCTATTATAGAAAAGCAAATTCAATACAGGATCTTAAATAAACTTGTCTCAGATTTTTTTCCGAAATTTAAAGATGTCTTCACATTTTTCAATAAGCACAAATTGAAGTCAAAGACAAAAACTTATTTCTGCTAATCCGGATTTTAACCTTCGATTAACAATTAAAAACAAATTCTTCTATCAACTGAGCTATCTCGAGTCCACAATAGTAATGGCATATCCGGTAATATTTTCGTGGCCTCTGTAAAAAACTAAAAGGAAGTATTCACACAATGAAAGAAAATAAAACTACCGCCCGAGACGCTTTTATCGTCGGATTTGTCAAGATTTTAACACAAATCGTAAGTAATTGGCTAATAGGTTTTTATTGCAAAGTGACGTAACGACCTAATGGGATATATGAAAGCTGAAGATAGTGGTAATGTATATAATGTTAATAATTCAGTAAAGTGGAAGGTTGTTCAACAACGGAATGTTAATGTCAAGAAAGAAGATGATAATTATGGTGTATATAACACGTACACAATGAATAAAATGTTTAATTATTATTACTTTCTGAAATTTACATATTCTATAAGATTATATATTTATATATTCTATAAGAAGAAAATTACATATGTAAGTTTTACTCTAGAGAGCGATATAAATCAACATTCTAACCTAAAAACAGATACGTCATAATTAGTTATGTACATAAGCTGTGAATGTTAAAAAAAGGGCACCGACAGTAAACTCTTTAAGATGTAACGCAATGAGAAATAACTTATAAATCTTTATAAAGTATGAGGGTAAAATTTATAAAAGTAAAGTAAGTATAGTAACAGCCTGTATAAGTCCCACTGCTAGACTAAAGCCTCCTCTCCTATCAAGGAGAAGGTTTAGAGCTTAATCCACCACGCTGCTCCACTGCGGTTTGGCGGAAATACATGTGTCAGAATTTCTCCCGGCACATGCAGGTTTCCTCACGATGTTTTCCTTCACCGCCGAGCTCGAGATGAATTTAAACACAATTTAGCACTTGAAAAATCAGCGGTGCTAGTCGGGGTTTGAACCCGCGATCATCGGTAAAGACCGACGTGTTCTAACCACTAGGCCATCTCGGCTCATAGCTTATAAGTGTGATTCTTATCTAATATTATTATTGTTAATCACAAATAGGTTGTAGCAGGCAGCTTGCTTTGTGGCCAAAAGGTTTCATTTTCAAGTTCCCAATGTGGCGTTGTTTGTCCTAGTTTCCAATGTGTTGTTATTTGATAAACACGTGAAGCTGTTAATTTCGGCTATTACCGCAACCCGACACTCTATTTTGTAAAGGTTAGTACAAAGGTTTCAATAACAATGATCGTTTGTGCGATTTACGTTTTGGATTAAAATACATATTGATTATATAAAAGCCCGAAAATAGATTTACGCAATAGGTAATTGTTTTAAGTTAATATCTATTGATATTTGGTAATAATTCAATAAACTCCGTTAGATTTCTTTAAACGCGACATTGTATATTAAGCACAGACGATACAACATTCGTATAGCAAAGGTAATAAGAACACGGAAACAATAGCGCCACAAGTGTCAGAAAACGGAAATAAAATACATTTTAAATTGTATTTATATTTACTCATTATTATTATTTATATTTATTAAACAATATCAATAAAATTCTAAGGACAAATGTCAACGTGATTTATTTTCTTTACTTTCCGTTAGAAATTTACAACAAATTCCTATTTAATGTTTATTAGGATGTTTTTTTTTTATTTAAAGACCGCCACGTACTCACAGTTTATGCTTTATTTGTTCAATTGTTTAATTTTATAGCTTATAGCAGACGTTCAGTGCTGTATGTAGCAAGATTTCTAAGTAAAAATACATGATTTATTCAGATGGGTGACTAAGGAGAAATCTGAAAATATGATGGTTAGAGAAATTTGTTGATGAAATGGAGCCATGTAACTGATTTTTCTGCATTCAAGGACTTACGGATAAACTGTACACGGCTGAGAGAATCTGAAGCCTAAATCAGGGAGGGTTAAGGTCATTCCCTTTAATTTCTCCTTCACATAAAAAGGAATAATGGATGACCTTATTCCTTTTTAAGCTGGCAACGCATTTATGGCTCTTCAGCGGCGATTATTTAAAATCAGGTGGCCCGCCCGCTCATTTGCCAGCTATTTTTAATAACCACCGTCCCGGCTTCGCATAGGCACATATAGGTATTTAACAAAATAAATTATATATCTCTACATCCTATGTAATGGTGAAAGAATTTTTCAAATCGGTCCAAAAGTGTCGGAGCCTATTAAATGCAAACAAACAATAAAATCTTTCTTTATATTATTACTGTAAAAAAAAAAAACAAAACATTCAAAATGGGAATTACCATTGAAAACTGAAACAGATTTTTTTTTCGTGATTATTTTATTTCCTTTATTTCGTACAAGGAAATAAACAAAGCGGCTGTATCAGCCGCAGAGGTCAGATAATAACAGCTCTGTGAAAAAAGTAATAATTGAAAGAACAATAAACATAATAGAGAGATTCTAGAGTTTTTAAAGGCTTATCAAATTAAGGAATTAATATACATAATAATAATAATAATAAAAGTTTTTCAGGATAAACCGAGGAAGAATGATAAACAGGGAAGATTATTCGAAATCATTTCTCTGTTCTTATATCATAATATAACGCCTGTTGTCGGTAATTAAGAATGCATCTTTATCATAAAAAATATAGAATTAAATTAAATTTATAATTTATAAAATTTACGTTTTTTTATGTCTAACCTTCAATCTTTTCCTCGAATATTAAGAGTATTTTACATGCACATTATTTTCTATATTCTGTTAATGAAGTCTGTGACTTCGTTCTTTTGGACGTGTTACACAGAAATATAAATTTTCTAACTCATGGGATCATTTTAATTGTAAAAAAAATATTCTACATATAAAAACATTTATAAAAAACAAATCGACTTCGAAAACTAAACAAGTAAACTAAAAAGTAAAAGATTATAATTGCAAAATGTTATAGAAAATATTTTTTACTTTTTCAGTTTTCGAAGTCGGTGTGTTTTTTTTTAAGTTTTTACTATACACATTTAAGTTACGCATATAATAAATAAAAAAAAGATACAGCTGAGCAGAACCTCCTCCTTTTTCGAATTAGGTTTTTTAACCTAATTTTTTTTAACGAATAGACCGGTTGGATTATTGACTTGATAAAAATATAAAAATATCAAGTCAATAATCCAACCGGTCTATTCGTCAAACTATCGCTATTACAAAAAGATACATTCCCATTGTTCATTACTGATTTTTGTAGGTACTAAATTGCTTCCTTTAACTGTTATATCGTGGCATTTTTAATAGCAATAATTAATGTAAACACCTCTAATTTGTTAATCGTTTTAGAGGTTATTATGTTTAATTATACCATCACTTTGATTATGCAATATAAAAGCTATACATAGAAGATCAAGTACTTGGACGCTGATAAGCTATACTTTGTCAAGCCATACGGACTTCATTTTGGCGAAGAAATTGGCGAGAAAATGGCGTCTAAAGATGACAAACCCATTCTTAACTAATTTGTTTGAAGACATATATCCATCTTATCTTTTCTATTCTATTAAAAGAAATAACGAATTAAAAGCAGATAGGTATAATTAATAATAAGTTTTTCTAATATATTATTATACTTTAGATTATTGCATATTGCAAAACATTGAGCACACTTCAATATTCGAAAAATTAAATTAAGAAACTTTTTGTCACTTATTTGGTTTAGACGAATTAAAAAAAATTGAATAATTTAAAATACACGACGCTTTATCAGAATACATCAAAATCTTCGAATTCGACTTTATGTGGGTTAAGACATTATTGCTTATCAGCATCCAGTTAATCAAGGGTATTATATAAAACCAGTCGTATTACGTTTGCACTTTTCATAAATAAGTAGATAACGTAAAAAAAATGTTTCCGCCCGCGACCCCTGAACCGCCCTCGACAAAACAATGTTTTCCACAATAAACCTAAAAACATAACATGCACAGACACGATTCCGTTTTAGTTGTATTATATGTAGATTACTAACAATAGAGGGCGCGACTTTATTGCTTGTCACAGATGGTGTGTTAAATTATGTAAACTACGTGTCATGCTATATAGTTTTAAATTGAAAATCGTCTCGGCTTACTTCGCAAGAATGGATTTTCGTATACGAATATATTGAAGACTACCTGTGCCTCGCAGTTTCACACGAATTAATTTGAGGAAAAATTATATTTATATAATGTTTACCTTCCCTACTTAAATCGAATATTGTTCACCATTTTATTGGTTTCAGTTTTGTTTCGCGTAATCTCTTTTGTATTTTTTTTATTAAAATACATTTTTTTAAGTAGCTTTAGTTACTCCTAATACTATTAGCTATAAGTGAAAGTCCCATCAAAATCAGTCCAGCCGTTTGAGAGATTAACTGACACACAGAAATTGTGTTTTCGATGTAAGTACCGTATAAATTTTCATATGCATTTAGTTAAAAACTGTTAATTTGAAATTACAAAACAGACACTTTAATTTTATTTATATATACTAATATATATAGTACGTTCTGTGATAGTTACGCCTCTAACACATGAGCTTAATGTTTGAGTATAATGTTCTACCCAAAATAATTGACACCTTTTGTATTGAACATAGATATAAAATACAATCTTAAAATTATATAGGGCTTGAGGTCAAGGGGACCTTCCCCTTGACCTCAAGTCAAAAGAAAAATACGCAAAGTTTGCTTGAATGACAAACTTACTTCAGTTATTTTAATTTAAAACCAAACTACTAAACTGATTTTGATAAAAATTCTAAGAGACATACAAAAAAACGTCTCCGACGAATTCAGAACTTTTTCTTGTTTATTGGAAACGTGCAATAACTAAACAGATGTAGGAACTTTTGTATAATTATATCTCACAATGAGATTATTGCATTATTATTATGTGCAACGAATTTTTAATTGATAAAAAAATTGTATTGACATAATTTTAAAAGGTATCAAGTTTCTTGCCTGTTCTTGTGTATAGAATCTTCATTACGAACGTATAACGCGATGGTAGCTTACTTATTAATGTAATAATATTTTTTTTTTGTATTGATTCAAAAATAAAGTATATTTTGATTTTGATTTTTGAAATATATAATAAATAGTAAATCAGATTAATCGAACCGTTTGGGAATTGTCAAGCCAAAGTTACCAGAAGTTTATAATTAAATTTTTACCTAAACCTTTTATAAGTTGGATAATAACGAAAATTTCAAGATTTTTAAATCCTATAAAATAATGACGTTGTATTCAAATGATAGTACAGACATAATTTAACTACGATTCGATTCCCGCTCATGAAAAATATTTGTATAGGCCATACGAGTATTTGTCGTTGTGTGTGTATGTGTGTTGTAAGAAACACATACATAAGTGTCTCCGAACCTCGATAGAGAATTATAGGATCTTAATGAGGGCTGTTGATTATAATGCGCTTTTTAAATATTTATTAACCTCCGACCCAAAAAGTATTAAATCAACTCCTTTCATGGAGTTTGATAATAATGGGTCAACCCACAAAAAATCAAATTCAGAATTATTGATGTATTTTAATAATGCGTCACCTTTTTAACATAATAATTATTTTTAAGCCATCCAAATCTTATGTTACTTATATTTAATGTATTCTAAAAGCGATATATATTACAAGTACTGTTTATATAAACGCGTTAGTATTCTAACTTTAAATACAGTTATACAAAGTTGTTTATCATGTTAGATGCGTTAGAGAAATTTACTGTTTGCGCACTTCTATTTTATGTAAAAGAATTTGTAAGTAAAGCGAAAGAGCAAATATCAATTTCAATATTACCTTTTAAAATATTCAATGTTTCTAAAATTATTTATTTTTTATTTCAATATCTTCAAGTCTAAAAGAAATCTGATATTTTTATCTTTGGTATGAAGAATTTAATTTTCCATGTAATTAGTAATGATACCCGTTTCCATGAATTAAGAGTAAAAATAAATATATTACATACTTTGAAGAAAAATAGAAGCGTCTTTATCATAAAAAATTAAAAATTAGTTTTATTAAATTTTACCTCTATATAATATTGCTGTTGGTAGATATGATTGTATTCAGAATCATACTCGCAATTTCAAGTTTGACCAATTATTACTGATAAAATTTCGGTTAAATTATTAAGTAGCTCAGCGTAAAATGTTTAAGTAATTATTAAGATGTTTTTTCCTCGTGTCGAGTTTCTCTTGAATTAAATTATTAAACGGTCTCGAAAGTCTTTAAAGCTGATAATTACTGCGAATGAATTATAAAGGCTGTCTTACAGTTATCAACTTGAATATTTTATTAATTTCGTCAAAAATTAGAACAGCATTTAAGGAATTTTTAAGGGTGTTTTAAAAGTTATTGGATTATTTTAAATACGTAAGAATAAATATTTACAGAAATATATAAAAGTGAAGACTTGTTTTTGTTTGTTTTTTAGAGCGCTAATTATATTGCTGCATTTATAATACCTGTAATAATCCATGCCATAATGAAATTGATATTCTAGTTTTCATTGAAATAAAACTATTTTAAAACGGATTTAAATCGCGTATATTAATTATTTTTATCATCCCGACGTTTCGAGCACTTTGCAGCGTTCGTGTCACTGGGTCTACCCGTGACCGCAGTTTTATTTCAATGAATAATAATCGCGAAAATCTAAGACAACGATATCCTAGTTTTGTTCCTTTATAAAAAACTCTTAGCTGTATAAATACAGGTACGGATTTCAGCTTTGCTAGGAGCCTGTACTTTTTGTGTGATCCAGAGCTGTTATGTCAACCAGTGAAAAAGTAGAGGCAATAATTATAAACCAAAAATATCCTATTTCTTCAATATTCTTGACAACAGAAAACATTTCATTCATTAAATGTAATGTTTAATAATATAAAATTTACTCATAACGACATTATATTTTATATTTGATTTAGTGAGGTTAAGTTAGTGACTAAAATTAAGAAATATTTCCTATGCATGTATAATTAGCAAATTCTTATATGAATAAAATTGTATGCAAAAAATCAAAACATGTTTTATAATATATTCCTGCAATCAACTTACTGACGTCAATATGAAGTTTAGGTAGAATGTCGACGATTGGTTTGGATTCGTATATTGGTGTAATTAACGTTTTTTGCTGATAACAGCGATTCCATCTCAGTTCAGTTACTTTATTTGTTTGTCTCGTTTTATATAACATGACGTTCGTCAAACAAGAAAAGTTTGAAGTTTCTTTTTATCCTTATCGATCAAGTATTCTCAAACTCTATCACAGCAAAACTGTAGGGAGATATAGAAAAAATATTCTTATACGTCATTTAGTAAATAGCCTGTGTGTACGACTTATTTGTTTGATGATGATGAAAGGAAAAGGGTATGAATATATGTCACAAATACGCATCATAGCTCCGTTACGAACGCGGTTTTTCGCGTGTAAATTTCTATGCGGTTTTTTTCCTTTGAAATCTGATGTAATCGAGATGGTTCTTAGCTTAGTTTTCAAAGATCAAATGTATCAAGGTCAATTTTTTCCTAGTTGTTGAGAGGATCTGAGCAACTTCTCATGGTTAAATCGATATGAAATTTACTATACTATGAATTACATTAAAAAAAACATACCCGCCTGCCTGACCTGATGCTGCAACATTATCCACCAGCAACACACAACCACACAACACAACTATCAGTAGAAGTATTTTGGGGCTTGTTAAAATGGTCGCAATTAATGTCTCCTGTCTGTCCTTTTCTCTATATCAATCGTTGATATATTTTGTCTGGAAAGAGTATGTATTACTATGTACTGTGTACGCGCCACTTGATAAACACTAAATAAATATTAAATACCTGGCAGAATGACAGCATCATGAAAGTACTACTAAAGGTTTAGTTTCCCAGGATGACAGTGGCGTTTAATGACCGGTTTATTAGGTTTATTCAGATGACGTCACTCAAACCTTTTATACGAAAACCGCACGTTTTTCTAGAATACGTTATCTGACACTGTAATATCAGAGAATTTTTAGATACCCGTAATATTGCGTCTATGATTTGACAGTCTGCAATCCTAGGAAACCAAAAGGATTTGTACATTTTTCCTGACTATTTTTGATAAAAACGTTATAGTCGTTCATTCGATTCATCTAGTTTTTTGTTATAACCCAAAATAATACCGTAGGGTATTAATAAAACTGGTTCTACGAATGACGTTAACAAACAGGTCTATACTAAAAATTTACAATCCTTTTAGATTATCCAGACATTCTTATTATTCACTAGCTTCCGTTCATATTCATAAAAAGTGGCCTTTAGTTATTCTGATGCTAATGCTATATTACTGTATGACGTGGATTACATTTGTAAGTTTTATTCTCAAGAGAGATATTAAAAAAACTCTGTAACCTTGTTACAGATAAGTCGCTGACGACTGATATATAGATAGTGATAGACTAACTACTGATCGTTACGAAATCTGTGTATGTCAAAAATAAGGCACAGACAATAATTTATTTTAGGTATAATGAGAAAAAACTTATGTAAATCTTCATAATAGTCTAAGAGCAAAACTTATAAGTATAAGTCCGCCTGAGAGCAAAACTGATAAGTTTAATTCTATTCTAAGGTTTCATCAAATTCTCTTACATAATTTTTGCTTGAAAGTGGAACAAACAAGCATCCTCACAAACATTCGCACTTATAATAATAGCAGGATGTAAAAAGATCATACAAGTCATGATCTCTCTCTGGTTCGATTATTTTTCGCCGTCTAGCTTTGTCGTCTGCGCTGAGATATTAATTACTTCTTTGGAAGTTTGAGTAAATTGAGTAATCGTATGTGCTATAAGTTGATCTAATAAACAATAATTATTATTTATAGCACCGAGCATTTTGTTAGTTATATTTTTCATTTCGACCCCATCTATGAAATTTAATACCATGAACCTCAATTAAATGTCATATGATATACCATGTTAATAAAAATAAATCTACTATCATTATATTATACTGTATTCTAAAATTAAAGATTAAAAAAAGACTTGCCAATTTATTTATTAAGACTATTTCAACGAGCCTCAGCACAATACTTCTTCTGTAAGTTGGTGGAGATTTGGTATCCTGCTGATTCCAGATCATGCTACAGCATCAGGGTTAGGTTACGCAATGTTATTAAATTTTGAATTTAGAATGCACGGTATATTAAATTTTGAATTGATCAGACTAGCAAGTGACTCAGATCCTTTCTACAACCATAAAAAGGCTGATAACCTTCAAACGTCGCAGCAAATCTTCATTGATTATAAAAATCCACCTTGGTTATCAAAATCGGTCCATTCGTTAGAGAACTACGATCCTACACGCACACAGATACAGATAGATACACGCGTCAAACTTATAACATCCCTTTTTTGGTCAGGGGTTAAAAAGAAAATTAATCGGATTAAAAAAATACAAATAGCGGCTTTAGCGTCATCAACAAGGAGGCTCGAGGCTAGGCGGCTCGCTCCGGCGTGGAAATTTTTCGCCGAATCAACTCGTGTCTTATCGTGATAACCTTAATTAAGAAATCCACTGAGTCCAACAATCTTAGTCTAATGAGCCATTCCTAGGGGGCTCTGGAGGGACTAAAATGTCATTACATGAGGATTGCATTAATCGTAAAATAGCATCAGCTCCGTTATCCTATGTTTGTCTCCTCTTGATTATATTACTTTGTGTGTAAACGTAGCAGCAAACGTTGATTTGTTATATCAATTTTTTTTGGGGTTGGGTTCATCTTCTTCACTTATCGATTAAAAAATAATTTACAAAATACCGAATATACCCAAAAAATTTTAAAAAAATTGACTAATCATTTGAAAAGAGTTTCATTACAAACACTGTGACACGAGAATTTTATGCAAATATATAGTTAAATCTTAGTGTTTTTGCACTTGCTCAACCATTCATAGCGTTGGGAAATGCTGCTAGCATTCCTAGCACCATAGCACGTGGATATGCTTTGTACAGTAATTAAGGAATTAAAAATGTTTTAAGTTTTTCTGTTTTGTAAATCCTACATTTACTATTTTCACGATAAAACAACGATTTGCTAAAATAAAATCTTGTATTGAACATTGGGAAACATTACCGACAAAATATATTTTATGTTAGGTTGTAAATAAAATAAATAATTTATTTAGTTTTAAAGAAGTTGAAACCATGTTAAAATTGTATTATGAGATATGCATGAAGTAAAAATAAAATACGTATTTATAATATTTTGTTTGGTAGATTATTTCATATTCAATTCTAGTATTAATGACATAAAACACCGTCATCATCATCAGTCATTTATATCAAACGTCGCCCTCGATAATTACCCTAGACCAAAAAAGGGGTGTTATACGTTTGAAATATGAATTTATGTACCAATCTGTGGCATCGTAGATACCTAGCGACAGGACCTATTTCGACGCGATTTTTTTTTTTCTTTGAAAGCTGATGTAATGGATATGGTGAGCTATACTTTATAAATTTGTTCCGGCGTTTGAAGGTTATTAGCTCTTTTCTAGTTATAATGAAAGGTTCTCAGCAACCTCTACTGGTCTAGTCGACTCGAAATTTACTATACTGTGAGTTATTAAAAAAAAACAAAAATGATCTTTGATGAATAAATGATGAGATTGGATTGGATTGGATTTATTTTTTATTTTTAATTATACATTATACATGATTTTAATTAAATTGCGGCATTTTGTGAATAATACAGTAATTCAATGAAATGACTGATTTAGTTAAACCTAGACAATAGCTACTACATAGAACTTAAAAAAAAAGACTGTCAAACCAATGTCACTTCCAAGCTGAGCAAAGGCTTAAAAAGAGTAAATAGAATTGGGTTGTTTATAAAGTACTATGACAGAGGTTAAACGTTTTTTATAGTCATTATCTGTTTATGACTTGTTATTCAAACAAAATGGATTTGACATTTTTATTGTGGCGATCTTTCGTTTTGTTTTATTTTTTCGATTGCAACTTAACGTAATATCTATACTAATATTATAAAGCCGAAGAGATTGTTCGTTTGTTTAAGCGCGCTTATCTTAAGAAGTACTGATTTGAATTGAAAGAATATTTTCGTGTTCGATAGTTTATTTATTGAGGACAGCCTATATTATATATTACATCATGTTACGGCTCATAGGAATAATATACGAAGCAGTAATCATAAACGCGAGTGAAACCGTAAGGTAAGGTAGTTCTAATAATAACCGAATTCTAAAGCAAAATACTTAATTTTTAGTTTACTTGAATGACATTAAGTATGTTTCAGTTATTTTGATTTTAAAGCCAAACGACTGAACTTCTTTTGATAAAAAATCTATGAGGTCAATCGGGAATCTAAATTAAAAAAAAAAAAGAAATAATGAAATCGGTACAGCCACTTTTATACGCTACGGTACAGCCGTTTTCAAAAATAAGGCCTCGACTAATTAAGAAACTCCTCCTTTGTGGAAAACGGTTAAAAAAGAAAATATATAATCGAGAATATAAAAAAAACATAGCTATTAAAGATATAATAATTCGATTTATCTCTTTAACTTACACACAAATTGACGACAGTTGTTTACGGCAAGGAAGTTTTAAATAATACTAATAGATGGCAGCAGTATGGAACGAAATAACAACCAATAGCCAATAAATGACAAAACACGAATGAAGGCAGATCTAGATAAGATAAAATTAAATCAGAAGCAGACGAAGACTGGAAGGGAAAAGAAGGCGTTATGCACCCCTTCCTCCTTCATAAAGGACACAATAAGTCTTCCAAACACCACCAGGAGAGTGCTCTTAGTGCCTGGGAGCGCTCTTATAGCGAAGACGGCCTGTCTAGTTGGGCCAAGAGCGGTGTGTCACGGTAGCATGCGCAAGAGATCCTATGACAACTAAGATAATGAGAGCACCGCTGAGGTTTAGTGGGTGTAAAGGTATTGATAACAAAAAGTTCCATTACTATAGACTAAATCTTCATGACCGGCCGATATCTCAAATTTGCATTTCTAATACTAATCGCGCAAAAAAACTTACTGGGAAATATATTAGATATTACCAAAATATCTATATATATAATTTAAGAACAAAATTAAAAAGTTTTTTAACGTACCACTCCGTAAAATCTTAAAGTGTCTAATAATAATTATTTTTTTCTTGTAAATTAGAAACGGTTGAGAACGCGATACCGGTTTTTTTGTATTCGCGGAAAAACATAAATAAAATAATATTCTTAACTTCACTTTATGTGGCATACAATATAAAATTAGACAACAGTTCTTATTTTTATGACCAAAACCAAGATATTATCAATTTATTTGAGCAGGTATTATGACAATTTTATTAAATTGTGTAAAGAAAATCTTAATAATATATGTAAAAACACGTTAAAAGTATATAAAACGCTCAATATACAGTCAGTAGGGAGATCTCTAAACTTTGAGGGCTATAGTTTGTTGATTTGGAAATTCAAAAACGATATAGGCTACATTATGTCGTAAAAATAAATCATGAAAGGGTTAATTAGGTGATAAAAATTTTTACACAGACGTTGTCGCGAGAACAAACTACTATTTCATAAATCTTTTTAATATTATTTTAATATACCTAACCGCAAACAAGTCGAGTCAATATGTCTGTAATTCAAAACGCCTGGAAAGGACAATTTCATTTCACGTCATGAATATATATCAAAAAGGAAAAAACACGATTCCATTGAAAATAAACTTTGATATCGATATAGTTTTTTATTTATAGATTGATGTGTGGGTTTAGCTTCACTCGGGTGAACAGCGAGACCTGACAGACGTTCGTTTATTATTATGTTAATTCAAATTGAAATTAAAATAAATTTACGACTCAAAAAAACGATTTAAAAAGAAAAATATGTAACTACACTTGGACGACACACTTTTATTTGGTAGTTTTGATTTCAAAATCAAATTGCTGAAGCAATTTTATTTGCTTTGGAACTAAACAGAACATACCCTTTCAAATATTTTTTTTAAATCGCTCTTATACACTGAGCACTCTAAACGAGTACCAAGGCCCCGCGATAAATGGGGGTTTATATATA
Organism: Hypolimnas misippus; assembly: GCA_037950945.1. Classification (NCBI taxonomy): domain Eukaryota; kingdom Metazoa; phylum Arthropoda; class Insecta; order Lepidoptera; family Nymphalidae; genus Hypolimnas; species Hypolimnas misippus. Next base: position 7,959,497 of record JBBEEQ010000011.1, on the reverse strand, counting down.
TATATATATATATTCTATAGTTTCAGTAAGATTATAGAGAAGTGATTGAAGAACAATTAAATAAATCTAGAAGTTTGCCTGTTTACTCCCTATACCTATATATTTTAATAAACTAGCCCTTTGTCAAAGTCATAGGGGCCTCATCGTCCTAATCTGCTCAGGGTCTATTAAGTTAAAAACTGTCCTTATCCCCACTAACGCCCGGGGCAGAATAAATAGGGCGCGCCCTCAGGACCTGGGTGCGTGAGATGGGTTCCCACGCATCCGTTTTCATACGGCCCTGAGGACGACGGCAGCCGGGATGGCCTCGGGCTGCCGTACGCATCAGCGAGGGTTGTGAGGAGAGCAAAACAACTCTTTGCCCTCCTGAGTCGAGCTCTGCCAGTCACGAGCGGAGCGTCGCACGGGAGGGGCAACGGATGCGCATGGGCAAGCGATCCGGCAGCTACTCCATTTCCGTGCTGGGGAAGGCCATTGCAGGGGTTTTAATGGGTATAAATCACCACATAACCCGATTTTCCCCAGGAATCGAGTATATTTTCGAAGATTTCCTCTGCGAAAATAAAAAAAAAAGTTATAATAAATAAATACGTTACGTATTGAGAACCTCTCCTGTTTTCAAGTCGGTTGATAAATAAAATGAGAATAAAAATGAAATCCCAAAAAAGACAAACATATTTGAATTATCTGAAAGGATTATATGAAATAATCTTAATATTTATTTTCTGAAAAGTCACGTTATAAAACTAGTGTCTTTGTACATACATATGTATATAAGCATTACATATCTTATAATATTGAATGCCCGTTCCACGAATTGTCATGTACTTATTTTATAAGTATTCGTTTACTAATTGAGACTCCTTATAAAACGTTTTTGTTTTTGTTCAATAATAAACTGGTGTATGAATGTACACAGGATAAGCAAAAAACTTGGTATGATTAACAACAAACAATAAAAATCAGTCAAGCGTCAATTGAACGTGAGTAATACAGAAGTCAAGAAATCTGTATTTTGCCATTTTTATATAATTTAGAAGAATTTACACCATCATTTCTAAATAAGCTGTTCTTTAATGCTACTCAATTAATAACCTTCAATTTACAATGCATCTCCATGGGTGGCAGGAGGGTGCGGATTTGAATCCCGCTGTGTCATAATTTTGGGAATAATGTCTAAAAATTAAATATTGTCCCCACGTGTAGACTTTTTACGTTAAACTTTTTGCTAAGTTTCTTATTGGTACTTTGTAACACATGCACGTGAACACACATACTAGTTCTAATATTAGATACTATGTTTGTATGTTTCTCAATAGGACGACTGGGAGGCGCAGTGGTTATTGCAACTTACTGAAGTACTAACGATCAGGGGTTCAATCACCGCTCATGGCAAACATCCGTATTGGCCAAACGGATGTTTGTCGTGGTTGGATGTTTGTGATTGCGTTGTGTGTGTTTCCGGACCCCCGATACAGGGTCATGAGATTCTGATGAGTTCAGTGTGAAGCGTTTAAAATAATTCTAGAAAATAAACGACAACAATAATAACTAAAATAATAAGTAGTGTCAAGAAAAACGTATAAATTCAGTTTTTGTTAAGTTCAGCATTTAATAAATTCATTATAATTCTGTTGCTGCGCTAATGCTTAAAAACAAATTTTTTGTTTAAAAAAAAGTAACAAGTATTTAAAACTAACTCGACTCGGCTTCGCACGGGTGCATTGATTAAGAATATGATACCGCATTTTTCCTTTACAACACGACCGTGTAATTATTAAATTTTTGTTATTTTCCGTACGATTACAAATGTTTTCTTTAATACAAATCTTGTCTAGATAATCACGAGCACAACAATAAAGAATTAGGCAAATAGGTGCATTCGTTTGAAGTATTGCGCATACTTTGGGCAATTGCTTTCTATTTACAGAACTACTAGCGATCCGATACAGCTTCGCACAGGTGCAATGTAGTTTTCTACGATATCATATTACAAATTTTTGAATTCGGTTTTTTTCTACTATAATACGCATGTATCTAAATATATATAACTCAAAGGTGACTGACTGACTGACAGAGATCTATCAACGCACAGCTCAAACCACTGGACGGATCGGGCTGAAATTTGGCATGCAGGAAGATATTATGTCGTAGACATCCGCTAAGGATTTTGATTAATTCTACCCCCAAGGGAATAAAATAGGGGACGAAAATTTGCATAAAAGTTTGTCAGGCATCACATACATCGCAGACGAAATCGCGAGCACCAGCTAGTTATACATATAAACTTTCTTCTAGAATCTATTTATCGATGAAAGCCACCACTTCGCGCGCGACTTTGTTTTATACAATGTCAAGATGTGTCATTATTACTAATCACAAAAACAATAATCGAACAACTAATCAAACACCTGATAGAAGGTTAACTAAAAATTTGACGCAAATGTTTTATTTTTATAAAGTATTCCTCGTGGAAAATAGAATTTACCAATCGTCTTTATCGTTGTCTTAGATTTTCGCGATTATTACTCATTGAATTAAAACTATTTTAAACAGATTTAAATCGCAAGTCCAACAGACTTCAAGACACAAAGATACAGTCAGTGCCTTCTGCGTGCAACCGGAATGTTATTCAAGATACCAACTAAGAAACCGTTGGCGGTAGTTGTAAATAATATTTTCTGAAACCTCAAATAGACAAACGTCACCTTAGTCTACCCGTGACCACGAACGCTGCAAAGTGCTCGAAACGTCAGAATGATAAAATTGAGAATATACGCGGTTTAAATCGTTTAAAATAGTTTTATTTCAATCGTCTTTACATTATTGACATTTAACATTTACGTGAAGCTTTACTGCTATTTTTGCACAGACTTATACCTAACAGTTTCTCGCGGCGTTGCCCGCGTATACTTTTATACCCTTTAGCACAAGTATAAAAGATGATTTTTGATTCAGGGATATAGATATCTTTTTATTCACCCTAAAGAATATTTATGCTAAGTTTAAGGATAATCAGCCAAAAAAATAAATTTTGTCCATGCAAACTTCACTACCCCCTTACAGTTCAATAGGGGATGATATTCGTGCTTTTTAAGGTTTTTTTTTTATTTTCTCTAAAAAATAAACCCTCACGAGAAAATTTCGGTTAGTAACCCTGCACGAAACTGTTGTCTTTTATTTATTCATAAAAATCGTATTTTGAATCATGAATACCAGGCTAATAACTGTGAGCAGTTGCTATCACAACGCGATATATTTTGAGAGTTAATTAATTTCTGATTTTAATTCTAAAACGAAACAAATCAACTGTCAAATAGCGATAACGATAGCTCCGCATAATAACCCTTATGATATGTATAAAATCAGCGATGAGGTCTTGGGCTAATATGACGTTGCACATGTCCGCTGTAACGCAACGCGAATTCCTGAGATAATCCACACACCCCATCTGTACCCCAACAACGTCACGAAACACCTATTTCGGTGTAATTTTAAGATAGTCTAGCTCTGAACTAACAATAGTAACAGCCTGTAAATGTCCCACTTCTGGGCCTCCTCTTCTATTAAAGAGAATGTTTCCTATACATACAGTCATAAGACCTCTTGCACTCTATTGTAATGTCTTCCTATATTTTCTTTTCTGTATTTTTTTTCTTGTGTATGCAATAAAGAATAATAAATAAATGTTTAGAGGTTAATCAACTGCGCTGCTATGCCGCGGTTTGGCGGATATTCATTTGTCAGAATTTCTTCCAACACATGGAGCTTTCCTCACGATATTTTCCTTCACCACCGAACACGATATGAATCTAAATCCAAATTCAGCAGTTTCCTTTGAAAACTCAGTGATGCCCGTGATCACTGGTTAAGATCGACGTGTTCTAACCACTAGACCATCTTGGTTCTCAAAACTAACGATAATAATTAACCATTGTAATTTTGTGGTATGCGGAAAAGCGTTGATACGCAAAATCTAAGTAATGAAGAAACTGTGTAGGTACTTTGGATAATAGTAATATAGTAAACTGTAGTTACATAATGGTATAACCATCAAGCTAAAGTAAATTGAATGAGAGAAATACATATCAAAAACACAATTATTATTGTATATCGTTATGTACTTTGCTAATTAATAATCCGTACTAATAAAACAAGTAGATCGGATAATAAAATAAAATTAAAAGTTTTTTTAGGATTAAAACTGAATTTAATTATCAGAACAACGCTAATACAAAAAAAAACAACACTCCTAACAACGATTGCGAAGTTCGGTAGAGAAGTCATAATATTGAATACCTAATTATGGAAAATTTAAAACCCTATATCGATACCTCCCACGTAAGTTATTGTAAGCCACAAAATTGCCGTTAGCGTTTTTACTGAATACTACACGAATTTGCATTGCTTAATGCATTCAAAGTGAAAAAATACCAAAAATCTTTTTTTTTTTCAAGGAATGTTCCAACAAAATACGCCTGAAAAAAAGGCGTATTTTGTTGTAGCTTTCAATCTAAAACGGATTAAAAGTGCTCTACTGTAAAATTATTATTTTGGGGTTACATCAACTTACGTGGGAGGTATCGATATCATCTCTAAAAATGTATTTAAAAACATTAGTCCTAAGGCGAGACTTACACTCATACGGTTTGCTCTCCAACTTTCAAAAAAATTTACATAAACTGTTTGTCATTGCTTTACATCTGAAAGAATTTGCTGTCAGCATTATACTCGTATTAATATTAAATAATATATATTTTTGACAAAGCTTTTGTAAGGACACCTTTTTTTTTTGTTCACGCAGGGGAAATCTTCGAAAAGATACCCGATTCCTGGGGGGGAGATCGGGCTATGTGGCGATTTATACCCACAAATCAAATCTTGACCCCCCCCCCCGCACCCCTCGCTGGTGCGTACGGCAGTACGGCAGATCGTCCTCGTCGGGCGGGATCGGTCCTCTCCCGGGCCCGCTCTGCTATCTCTTTCTGGACCATGACGGTCAGAAGGAGACTACGGCCTCCCATGCCGATTCCCTACGGAGCATCGCTGACACTGTAAGGACACCTAGATAACTGTTGTCAAGCTACAGAATTATTTTGTACACATTTTTTTTCAAGGTTAGATGACTCACTGAATTTTGTACCATCTAAAATTTAGATTTTTATTATTCTTTGGCAGTTGCCTTAGCTTTCCTAATTTACCCACTTTTTTCCTAGTACTGAGAACATAACAGAAAAAAAAGTAATCTGTAAAGACATTCTCGCGTTTTAATGAGTGTAACACACGGTAATTGCTATAACTTAAAATTATCGCTATTAAAATAGAGATCAACTAACAGAATCGCACATTCGATTTCTGACTTTTATACTAAAATGCCTTTAGCTGTGTAAGTGTTTGATAGCGATAGTTTTACACAATTGACGCGCCGTTTAGTATATTTTTAGGCTACATGTGAAAAAATAGCAATGGCTAAAAATAAAATAAAAGATTAATAAATATTAATACACCTCTGAAAGCAAAGAAGCATCACATTTTCTGACAAAACTGCCTACACTGTTATCTTCAATGCCATCTCGACATACATTGTAATCATTTAAAATTCATTGTGAGGTTTATTAAAGTATTATATAAATAATGAGTTAATTGTCCAAAACCCGGATAGGCAATTAAATATAGAAATATATTACTTATTAATGCTGTGAAGGTCAATCTTGCATGTACAATAATTAGTTGAATGCATAACGTATGAAATAATAAGTTAACAAAGGCTTTCCGTGACTTTTTTCCTATTCAAATATTAAACTAATATCTTTACTAATATTATAAAGCTGAAGAGTTTGTTTTTTTTGTTTGAACGCGCTAATCTCAGGAACTACTGGTTCGAATTGAAAAATTATTTTTGTGTTAGATAGTTTATTTATTGGCCCAAGGTAGCGTAGCGTTGGCGATAAGCCTAGATATCGTCAACGTCTTTAACGCTATACCTTGAGACGCCATTAGGGAGGCACTACTATACCATCGTGTGCCTCCCTACCTGCAAGCGATTGTCGGGACGTGGGTCAAGACGGTACGAGGACTCGGAGGGAAGTCTTCTGCGGAGTTCCGCAGGGGTCGGTACTGGGGCCGCTTCTGTGGAACCTCGCGTACGATGCGGTTCTGCGTGTCGATCTCCCCGCTGGTGTCAGCGTCGTTTGCTACGCGGACGACACGTTAGTGCTGGCATCCGGGTTGAGCTTCACAATAACCAAACGGCTCGCCGAGCTCAGAGTCGAACTCGTCGTCGCAAAGATCTGCGAATTGGGCCTGCGGATAGCGCCGCATAAGACCGAGGCGTTATGGTTCCACAAGTGGCCGAGGGGCACGGAGCCGCCCATTTCGCAGACCATTCGCGTTGGTGACTCAAACGTCCAGACGGTCAGGTACATGAAATACCTGGGCCTCGTTCTGGACGGTCGCTGGAGCTTTGAAGAGTACTTCAAGCTCCTGGCTCCCCGGATCGAGAAGGTAGCGGGTGCTGTCTAATCTCGGGGGGCCGCGGGAAGAGGTTCGCCGTTTCTACGCCGGTGTCGTGCGATCGATGGCCCTCTACGGTGCGCCCGTATGGTTTCACCGACTGTCGGGCGTCCGCCGCTGCAAGACTAAGATCCTGAGTCTGCAGCGGAGAGTGGCCATCCGCATAGTGCGGGGATATCGCACGATATCCTTTGAGGCGGCAACTGTCCTGCCGTGCTTTCTGCCATTGGACATTCTGGCGGAGAGGGACGCGAGGGTCTATGACCGGATTCGCGTCCTTCGTCAAAGTGGCGGAAGTGCGTCCTTCCCCTCCAGTGCGCTCGGAGCGCTGAAGCGGGAGGAAGGGCTGCTGCGACGTGGGTACGCGCACAAACGCGTCGTAGCAGCGATCCTGCCGGCCTTCGAGGCCTGGATGAGGAGGAAGCGACGAGTCACTTTCCGACTTACGCAGGTATTTACCGGCCACGGCTCCTTTGGAGAATACCTGTGTAGGATCGGTCGCGAGGCGACGGCAGTTTGCCACCATTGCGGTGCGGACCGAGACACTGCCCAGCATACCCTGGCGGCGCGTCCCGCGTGGGCCGCCGAAAGGCAGGTCTTGGTCCAGGAGATCGGTCGAGATCTCTCTCTGCGAGCAGTCGTGTCGGCGATGCTCCGCAGGGAATCGGCGTGGGAGGCCATAGTCTCCTTCTGTTAGACCGTCATGGTCCAAAAGGAAATAGCAGGGCGGGCCCGGGAGAGGGCCGATCCCGCCCGTCGAGGACGACCGAGGCGTCGTCCTTCCGGCCTCCTAGCCCCAGTGCACGGGGCAGAATAAATAGGGCGCGCCCTCGGGCCGTGGGTGCATGAGATGGGGGTCCCACGCATCCGTTTTCATACGGCCACGAGGAGGACGGCAGTCGGAATGGCCTCGAACTGCCGTACGCACCAGCGAGGGGTGCGGGAAGGGCAATATTAGACTTTGCCCTCCTGAGACGAGCTCCGCCAACCACGAGCGGAGCGTCGCACGGGATAGGCAGCGGATGCGCATGCGCAATCGGGTTTCTTTTCGAAGATTTCCCCTGCGTAAACAAAAAAAAAAAGTTTATTTATTGACGAAAGCTATAGGCTATATTACATCAAGCTACGACTCATAGGAGCGAATCAGTAACCATAAACGCGAATGAAACCGCAAGAGACAGCAAGTTGCAAAATATAGCTTATAACCATCTGGAATAATGGTACTTTTCAAATGGCACAAAATTTGGTTCAGATGATTCGGAATTTGCTTCTCACATAAATGCAATAATACAAAATCAGATCTCTCTCTCTTTATTTTAAAACATATAGATTTTTGTTTTATAAAAATAACAGGCAAATTAGCAGTATGAAGAGGAATAGAAATAATAAAGATGAAGGACAGAATTGGGCGATCATGTCTCTCAACATATTGTTTTATTTATTAACACTAATTTTACTTATGTCTTTTATTTCCGTAAAAATCTAAAGCATAATAATTAATTTGTCTTAAGTTAAATTATTATAGGATAAATGTAACTTTACATTGCACACACTACTTATTAATAAATAGTAATCACTAATCTAAGAATAAAATTGAAAAAGTCCGTATATAGTATTATGCAATGTTTTTAGCCCATTAGCACTAACAAGACTTTATAAATTAAAATTTCTCACGAAATGAAGTTACAGTATAAATTTTACTAAAAAGTCCCTAATTGAAATTTATTGCGGTGAAGAAGCTTGAAGAAGAGTTATGTGGCGAATTTTAATTGCTTTTGCGAGGAAATATTAGATTAGTATTACTTAGGCGAGAATTACACTCATAAGTTTTGCTCTCAACTTTCATAAGGATTTACATAAGTTGTTTCTTATTGCTTTACACGGTGCCTTATCTTTGACATTTACAGCTTTCGTAACTACTTACGACGTATATTTAGAAGTTACTAGGTTATAAAGTTGTTGTAACAAAAAAAAAAAAACAAAAACTTGCAAATGTATTTCTCGCCTTAGGGGCTTTGAGGGGCGTTGAGTCAATATGTAAGTAGATTCCAATTTAACAGAATGTCAAACACGCCTTCCGTACTAGTGGTTCAGTACCACAGACACTTGATTCAATTTTTAAGGTTCATTTTTTATAATTTTTGTTTTCGTCTATCTGTCTGTTGTTTAGATCACATATATTAATCACACTGAAAAAGTGATGAAATTAAATCTTAAACAATTTTTTCAGGGTACCTCCCCTACACGCGATCGACAAAATTTATGTTTTCTTGTTTAGTTTATGGTATGAGGTTAGATAGGCCGTTTAAAAAGATTGTAAGAGTGTCGAGAGCACCATTTTCTTGATTTTTTGACCCGGTTTCGAAATATTCAGCTTTTAAATGCTATTTTTTGATAGAATAGTGTCCGTCTACTTCTTCTACCAACAAAACCGTTGTTTCTAGATCTGTAAAAAAATCACAGTAATAGTACATATAACGAATATAAAAGAACTACCACCGTTAAGTACCTACCGCTTTAGAAGTTACGAAGGAACAGACGACCGACTCATAAAATACGGTTGGATAAACTAATATAAAATAATAAGAGTCTATTAAAAAATACTATAATATAAAGTCGTTACTTGTGTAAAACAGGTAATAAATAAGTTTATAAAGCATATTAATTTATGGAAGTTTGTATATTGTGACCAACACCTACGAAGACACTACGTGAGGCCACACGACATACACTTAGCATATAATAATTATTATTTGTTAGGATCTCAGCACCTAATGCCTTGCAAATTACGTCATTTCTACAACCAGAAACAGCACATGATTTTCTCAAGAATAAATCGATGGAGAATAGAGCAAAAAACGTCCCTGATTTTCCTTTAAAACAAAATTAAAATTTATAAAGGCCTCCCAAATCATTAGTTCGTATCTGACACTTAGTTATGAAATGCTATTAAAGTAGATGTTTTATAATGTTTGTTACTGAACCCCACAAATTTTCCTTTAAAAATGCTGTTATATTCAATACCCGATCTCAAACGCTTAAGTCGACATTGTTTTTTAAGAACTTTCAGACCGTAGTACTTAAGTCACGCCCAGCGCTCTCCAAGCACTCGACCATATTGTAATTAGACATTCTTTCCGAATATGTTTTTGTAACCTCTGAAAATATTCAAAGTCAACGATGGTAGAAAATGTTTCGCAAAACGGACAAAAGATTTCTTGGAGCCAAATAAATGTCGCCGATCTTGATCGTTTGTTTTTTTTTTGTTATTTAAAATGTTAAAGACTCAATGCTAAAGATTATTTTAAGATATAAAACAATTACTAAAAATTACAAAGACTTTTCTTTTTAAACAATGGTAATAGACATAAAATTGAAATGAAGCTCTTTTTTATATTAAAATATAATAGACCAAGTATTCAAGAATAGCAAGCACGTGGTTAAAACACGTGAATCTAAAACTATTTTCGCGTGTTCAAAAGTGTTTTCTGTAAGTTCAACTTGTGATTGACGTTAACGGAAATATAGTGAGGAAATCAGCATATATGGTAAATTACAGTCAGTATCCTTTTTTTAACACGTTAACTGACAAGGTATATTATTTAAATCATCCAAATTTAGATTCTTAGATATAGTAGTGTGAATTGAATGGTTATTAACGAAAAAGTGTTAAAAAGAATAGAGTGTATAAATCGCGAATGTTTAAAATATATTTTTAAAAAATCTGTCAGGCACCCTTGGCTGACGTGGCTCGAATGGTACAAATTTACTGTGCCGTGTCAAAGATTTCGTCAGATACGTATGTAGGTTTTACATTCTTTACAGATAATTTATATTATAATGAGTATTTAAAAAAAAATATTCTGAAGATGATTCACATGTCGTTAGGACGTTGCGTAAAACTAAAAAAAAAACATTTGCCCGAAGATGTTACATACTGTCCTGAATGACCGAATGAACCCCATTTTCGTTTAGAATACTTTAATTTCGAACACCATCATCTACCTAGCATTTTTCCCGGTTATACCAGGGTCTGCTTTCTATTCTAGTCAAGATATTGACGAGTTACTGATTTTTACACAGAGCAACTGCCATCTGACCTCCGCAACCCCCGAGGGCAAGCCAGTAAGCATTTAGACTAGAATAATTTCCCTACTACGAGTAACGATCATTATCAGGTGATTTTGATAACAACCGGGACCGACAGCTTTACGTGCTCTCTGAGGCACGGTGGGGAGACCCACAAGGACAAACACCCAGACCTTGGAACAAATATTTATACAACTATAAATATCTGCACCGAGCGGGGATCGAACCCGCAACCGTCGGCGTTAGAGGCACATTCAGCACCACTCCACCAGAGCGTTCGTATATATGCTCGAAAATAAAAAACTTTAATTTCGAAAATATGTAATATATTTTTAATTATTTACTGTTTGTGTGAAAAAATATGATATTTTTATTCTAGCTATAAAATAGCAGGTCATTTATGTCACTTGAGGACATGTTAATCACATCTAATAGATAATACTTTTTTTTTTTTTTTTTTTGTTTTCGCAGGGGAAATCTTCGAAAAGATACCCGACTCCTGGGGGGGAGATCGGGTTATGTGGAGATTTATACCCACTAAAACCCCTGCGATGGCCTTTCTCAGCACGGAAATGGAGAGGCCTCGGGATCGCTTGCGCATGCGCATCCGCTGCCCCTCCCGTGCGATGCTCCGCTCGTGGCTGGCGGAGCTCGTCTCAGGAGGGCAAAGTCTAAAATTGCCCTCCCCGCACCCCTCGCTGGTGCGTACGGCAGTTCGAGGCCATCCCGACTGCCGTCCTCCTCGTGGCCGTATGAAAACGGATGCGTGGGACCCCCATCTCACGCACCCATGGCCCGAGGGCGCGCCCTATTTATTCTGCCCCGGGCACTGGGGCTAGGAGGCCGGAAGGACGACGCCTCGGTCGTCCTCGTCGGGCGGGATCGGCCCTCTCCCGGGCCCGCCCTGCTATCTCCTTCTGGACCATGACGGTCTCACAGAAGGAGACTACGGCCTCCCACGCCGATTCCTTGCGGAGCATCGCCGACACGACTGCTCGCAGGGAGAGATCTCGCCCGATCTCCTGGACCAAGACCTGCCTTTCGGCGGCCCACGCGGGACACGCCGCCAGCGTATGCTGGGCAGTGTCTCGGTCCGCACCGCAATGGTGACAAACTGCCGTCGCCTCGCGTCCGATCTTACACAAGTATTCTCCAAAGGAGCCGTGACCGGTAAACACCTGTGTAAGTCGGAAGGTGACTCGTCGCTTCCTCCTCATCCAGGCCTCGAAGGCCGGCAGGATCGCTGCCACGACGCGTTTGTGCGCGTACCGCTCCTCTCGGAGACGGGCGCACCACGTCGCGACAGCCCTTCGGTGCTCCTGCCGCTTCAGCGCTCCGAAAGCACTGGAGGGGAAGGACGCACTTCCGCCACTTTGACGAAGGACGCGAATCCGGTCATAGACCCTCGCGTCCTTCTCCGCCAGAATGTCCAAGGGCGGAAAGCACGCCAGGACAGTTGCCGCCTCGAAGGATATCGTGCGATATCCCCGCACTATGCGGATGGCCACTCTCCGCTGCAGACTCAGGATCTTAGTCTTGCAGCGGCGGACGCCCGACAGTCGGTGAGACCATACGGGCGCACCGTAGAGGGCCATCGATCGCACGACACCGGCGTAGAGACGGCGAACCTCTTCCCGCGGCCCCCCGAGATTAGGCAGCAGTCTGTGCATCGCACCCGCTACCTTCTCGATCCGGGGAGCCAGGAGCTTGAAGTGCTCTTCAAAGCTCCAGCGACCGTCCAGAACGAGGCCCAGGTATTTCATGTACCTGACCGTCTGGACGTTTGAGTCACCAACGCGAATGGTCTGCGAAATGGGCGGCTCCGTGCCCCTCGGCCACTTGTGGAACCATAGCGCCTCGGTCTTATGCGGCGCTATCCGCAGGCCCAGTTCGCAGATCTTCGCGACGACGAGTTCGACTCCGAGCTCGGCGAGCCGTTTGGTCATTGTGAAGCTCGACCCGGATGCCAGCACTAACGTGTCGTCCGCGTAGCAAACGACGCTGACACCAGCGGGGAGCTCGACACGCAGAACCGCATCGTACGCGAGGTTCCACAGAAGCGGCCCCAGTACCGACCCCTGTGGAACTCCGCAGAAGACTTCCCTCCGAGTCCTCGTACCGTCTTGGCCCACGTACGCAATGTACCTGTCGCGCAAGTAGCTCCCGACAATCGCTTGCAGGTAGGGAGGCACACGATGGTATATTAGTGCCCCCCTTATGGCGTCCCAAGGTATAGCGTTAAAAGCGTTGACGATATCTAGGCTTATCGCCAACGCTACGCCACCTTGGGCCACCGCCTGCTCCGTCAGGGACCGGACGCGCATGATCGCGTCTACGGTCGAACGACCCTGACGGAAGCCAAACTGGCTTTCGGCCAGGTCGGGGCCGACGCTCGACAGATGCCCGCTGAGACGAGAAGCGACAATCCGCTCGAGGAGCTTGCCAGCCTCGTCTAACAGGCATATGGGACGGTACGCGGAGGGGGAGTCCGCGGCTCTGCCATCTTTCTTCAAGAGGACCAAACTTGCCTCCTTCCAGGCCGTGGGGAACGTGGCGTTTCGGAGGCAGCTGTCGAACAGCCGCCTCAGCCTGCTCCCCAGGGTAGCCGAAGCTAACACCCACACCCGTCCCGGAATACCGTCGGGGCCAGGTGCAGTGTTCCGGGCACGCAAGCGACCAAGAGCTCGGTCAAACTCCTGCTCGGTAACCCTCAACGCGTCGGACCAGGCAACCGGCGCCGCCGAGGGGACCGGGGGACTTGACCGGATTACCGGGAAGAGCGAATTAATCACCCTCCCCAGCAGATCCGGGTCTAAGGTCTCCGTCAACGGGGGCATCCACGGGCGTAACTTACCCAGTACCATACGGTATGGGCGCCCCCACGGATCCCTGTCGAGTCCCTCGAGGAGCTCGTTCCATGACCGAGCGCTGGCGTCCGAGATCGCGACTCGTAACGCCAGCTTGGCCGCCTGAAACTCCCCGTATGCTTCGGCTATCTCCTCTGGAGTTGCTCGCCTTCTCCTTCGGGTTCTAGCATACTGGCGTCGAGCGCGCAGACATGCCACTCGCAGCTGCGCGATCTCTGCCGACCACCAGTACACCGCCCTGCGCTCGGAGCGGCCTGCCCGGGGCATCGATACATCGCATATCGACGTCATCGTGTCCCTGAACCAGACCGACTCACCTTCGGGGTCGGGCAAGACCTCGTCGGCGCTTGCTGGCCAAGCCGCGACGATGGCGGCGGCTTCGAGATAGTCTCGATTTAGCCGCTTGAGGGCCCATCTTCGCGGCAGGGTGTCCACTCGTCGGCGTCGGCCGGAATGGTCGAGACGGCGGATAGCGACATCGAAAACGATGTGGCGGTGGTCAGATAGAGTGACCACCTCCTCCGCCACACGCCATCCCGAAACCATGCGAATGGCAGGAGGAGTCGCCCACGTGAGATCCACGACCGACTCACCCTGCCATCGCACGCACGTACTCACCGACCCAACATTAATGAGCCGGAGGTCCAAACCAGCCGCCCAATCGAGTAGCCTCAATCCCTTCGGATCGTCTCTAGAGTTACCCCAAGCCCTGGTATGGGCGTTGAAGTCCCCCAGGACGATCAGCGGACGGGGTAGGCATCCGCGGATGCAGTCCGCCAGCCCGTCCAGGTACATCTCGTAATCGGCGAGAGACCTATTGGGAGAGACGTAACACCCTACAATGGCCAAGGGGCCCCACCTAACGGCCACGAATCCCTGCCCCACCTCGAGTAGGGAACAGGGTGGGACCCCCTCACCGCCCGCCCAATGGACGGCCACGGTGCCAGTGGCGTCCCCGAACCAGCGAGGGTGGTCGGGGACGCGATAGGGCTCTGCCACGACCGCGAGGCCAATGAACCGCTCCGCAATGGTCTGCATTAAAAGTTGCTGAGCATTGCGGCAGCGGTTCAAGTTCGCCTGCAGCACTCCTACTCCCGCGAATGGGAGACCTCCATGGCCTCCTGCGGGACAGGGTCCGGTGCTGAGGCTGGAGCCTCGGCGGTCGGCTGAGCTGGGGCAGAAGGAGCAGGTTGAGGACCACCTTTCTTCCTCCTTCCGCCCCTCGTTGGGCAGCACTCCTTAGTGCCCAGACGATGTGCCGCTGGGCGGCCCAAGTCCGAGCACAAGGGGCACCTGAGCGACTTGGCCGAGCATGAACTCGCTCTGTGGCCGCGCTCGCCACAGGCGAAGCACCGGTCGCTCCGGTCTACCCCGTTCGGGCACCTTAGCCCAACGTGGCCCAGCTCAAGACACCGGAAGCAGCGCAAGGGTCTGGCTTCCAGCGCCTCTACTCGGGCAGAGCCCCATCCTACGCGGATGCGCAGGCCCGCCGCCAACTTGCGCACAGCGGCGAGGGGACACTCGACCCAGGCGGTGCCGAGCGAAGTGGGTGTCCGTCGGATCTTGCCAACCTTGACTTTATCCGCCGAACATCCACCCGCCTCCGCGATCGCCGACGCCACTTCAGTCGGCGTCGTGGCATCATCCAGGTCGAAGACCCTTAGTTCGCCCATTTTAGTTGGGCGAGCTACCCTGACTGGGAAGTCCGTAAGGACTTCCTGCATCCGCGCAGCGAGACGGTCAGCCTTCTCATCACGGTCGGGCCCGCTCAACTTGATGAGCATCCCTCCCGTGGCGGCCCTTTTAAAGCCGACCGTCTCGATGCCGAGGTCAGACACCCGAATCCGAGCCCTTGCGGCTGCCATGACCTCGGCATATGTCGCCGCCGCGCCTTCGACGACCGTGACGGTGACAGCCGCAGTCGTCGGTGGTGGCTTCGGTAGCCTTCCGTTCTTTGGCGCCTTCTTAGCCGTGGGCTGAGGAGGCGCCTTCGGCCGCGGACCAGGTTTAGGCTTCCTGGCCGCTACCGTCGCCCAAGTCTCGGCAGGAGGAAGATCCGGCCGAGAGGAAGAAGAGGGAGCAGGCACCGAAGGTAGATCGGCTACCGGTGGAGCGGCCGGACCCGGCCGCCTCCTCCTCCCCCTCCCGTTTCTCCCCCCCTTAGGCGGAAGACTGGAAGGCTCCGAAGCCTCCACATTCGGCACAACTCTCCCCGCCAGAGCGGGCCTGAACGCTCTGTCAGGGAAAAGTTCCGCCCTGAAGGCGGCCAGCTTCGCCTCCACGAGTACTCCTATCTGCTCCAGGAGGCTAGCTTCACTGCCCCTCTGCAGACTAGGAGGAGCAGGAGCACGCGGAGCAATAGGGGCCCTCGGAGCCACCGGCGCGGTAGCAGCGCGCACAGCCGGCGCGGCGGCAGCGCGCACCGCCGGCGCGGCGGCAGCGCGCACAGCCGGGGCGGCGGCAGCGCGCACAGCCGGCGCGGCGGCAGCGTGCACCGCCGGCGCGGCGGCAGCGCGCACAGCCGGGGCGGCGGCAGCGCGCACAGCCGGCGCGGCGGCAGCGCGCACAGCCGGCGCGGCGGCAGCGCGCACAGCCGGCGCGGCGGCAGCGCGCACAGCCGGCGCGGTAGCAGCACGCACAGCCGGAGCGCCAGCAGCACGCGCAGCCGGCGCGCCAGGCGTCACCGCCCCAATGGGCGCAGCTGACGGCGCAGCCGAGCTCCCTGTCGCCTTAAAGGCGTCGAACTGCGCCGCCAGCTGCTCCATCCTCTTGCTGACGGTCGCCAACTGAGCTCGGAGGTTCGCATTCTCCCTCTCGAGCCTCTCCACATCGGCGTCTTTCGATTGACGCCGCAGGAGCTCAGCGACCGCCACACCCATCTTGCGCGTGGCCTCGCGCAGGTCGCAGACAAGGCTTCCTTTGATCTTCCGGGAGCAGTCTGCGACCTTCTTTATGGCCAACAAGTTGTTGGCGATGCAGGCACCGATTTCCGTAATATTCCGTGCCTGCATCTCCGCCTTGAGGGCGTCGGGTCCAGGGGAGTCCCCCTTAGCCCGCGCGACAGTCGATGCCGCGTCGGGGCCGGGTAACTCGTCCCCGGTCTCCCCGTCAGCCCGAATACTGGGTCCTGACAACCCGTACGAGGAGACGCTGCCACTCGAACAACTCATGTCCGAGTCGCAGCCACTCCTCTCCTCCCTCCCGTCGTAGGAGACAGGCGTGTCCGGGCGGATAAATCGCCCACGCCTGTCTCGTGCCGGCTCCTTACCATTCGGATCCCTGATCCGAATGCGGATCGCCGGTCTGGCCTTGTCGGTCCGCGACTTGCCTCGCCCCGATCGTGCCTTTGGCACTTTCGGGGGCGGCAGCACTTCGCTCGCCGACTCTGACCCCGGCGTCTCCTCCTCTCCCCTGACGCACAGGCGCTTCCGGCCGTCGGGCCTCGCCTGCGCATTTTCGGTCCTCGCAGTCGTCGCGTCCAGACTGCGAGAACGAGTGGAGCCTCCTCGGCTCTTGACGTCCTTGCGGACGTGCGGATCACAAATTTGGGTGCCCCCCCCATATTTCGAAATGGGGCACGAACCGGAGCTAGGCTCCGGGTGGGATTCCTCTCGACCTGAGTCGGCGAGACCCACCTGGGGATGTATATCTTTTGGTATACTTTCCATATTTGTGTTTTTGTTTTCCCCCCCTCCCCAGCGCTAGGGGCCGGATGCCCTCCGACCATTCATCCCCTCGGCACGCTAGACCTTGGGATTAGGATACGTATATTGGGGCGAAGTTCCAGTCTGCTTAAGCAGAGCGGAACAACGTGTGTCCCCAATATACTCCCCCCCGCCCCTGTCGGTCGTCAGCCGTGTCGACGGCAGCCTCGCAGCAGAACCACTACGGGGCTGCCGTCCACACGTTTCCAGGGAGCACCACGTGGAGGTGACCGACATGCTCCCCAATAGATAATACTATAAGTTTGAGAGACGCCAAACTGAGATCATTTGAATTTGATACTTCACAGTCAATCACCAGTAATTAACACGGCCTAAATATAACTTTATACCATGCAACTATATAGTCTATTTTTCTTTACTTGCCTTATTTAGTAGACAATTATAGCGTATTTCTAGACACACATAGGAGTTAAATAAAAATTATTGATTGAATGATTTAACTGAATCATTTTTATAATGAAAAATAAAATTGAAAAAAAAAAAAAAAAAAAAATGTTTGGAAATTCGTGACTTTTGTTCCGGGTATTTTTAACATATAAACACGAGTAAAGAAAAATAGACTATAAGTACAAAGTTTTAATGTGCAAATACAAAGGTTTTCGTTACTTTTAAATAATATTAATTATAAGATAAAACATGAAGAATATCATGACAACATTTTAATAATAAAGATTATAATGAAACTATTTGAATGTTTTAGTTTTTTAATATACATAGAAAGTAACTATTGAAAAAGTTGATACATATGTATTTTATTTTAATAACACTATCTATAAAAATATATGAAAAATACATTTATAAAAATTACATTATTAAAATATTACGATAAACGTAAACAATTATTAAACATTTATACTTTTAAATATAATTTTATTTATTATTACAGTTATTATATTATGTATAGTTCTTAATTAATTTTCTCATGTGGAGGCCTCCTTCAAAGATTTTCATCAGTCTCTGTTCTTTGCTCTTTGAATTCAATGTCGTCCAGCAATATTTAATTGAATCAGGTGTTACATTGCGGAATTCCATAATAAATAATTACAAAACTACTTTTCTATAATCCGCTAAATCCGCAAAGACTTTGATAGGACTTTGCAACTTTGGAAAATGCTCCGATGTCGGAGTGAAACGTGCGTAGTTTCAGTGTCGTGTCTTGTGGTGTCGATGCCTGTTTGGGCGTTTGCATATGTGGGATGGCGGGCAGTTCCTTCTTGCTTGTGTTGCGTACGCGAGACCGCCGTTCTTCTCTCATGCATCTGCATGATACCACACCGCTGTATATTATTTCGCGGATAATGGCAAAGTAGTTCTGTAATTATTGGTTTAGCAATGTCCTTATGTCGTCATCCCGTCGTTTATTTGGCCTGCAAGTGACGCACTGGCAGGCCAAAATGTCGAATATCTTCCAGTCGAACTACAGGACCGGGCCATCTAACCTTTAACTTTTGGGCATAAATATATACATTTATTTATTTTATATTTCGTTAAATAGATAAACAAAATAAAATATAACAATATAATTAATAGAAATATATGAACATAAATTTGTATGCGCAGCGTATATTTTGACTAATTACGAGTAGGTACATGCCGAAATTAACTAATTAATAATACAATTATTATTATGTATAAAGAGGAATGTGTACTGTTTGTTTAAACCTTATTAAGGGCATAAACATAATTATAACCACGATACGACACGCATCGTAAAAATCTAGACGTTACTTTGCATTACGATGTAACCTGCGTGGTATTTAGATTTCAGTTGTTAATATAAAAGCATAATAATTAACAAACTGATCCCTTAAATATAAGAATGGCTTTCTGTACTATATCTAAAATTTTTATTGCCGTAAATATAAAACGGCTTTAATGACCATTTGAATTGTTTAATTTACTAAAATTTTTATCACAATCTTAGTACTTAATAAATTATATTTAAATATAAGTGAAATACAACGTTTATTTGTATAAATTCATAGTTCGATAACCACTGTTACATACATTTGGGTGTTTTAAATATCATCGACGTATTAATAAATATAAGTTAGTTAAGAAACACTTATTTGTATAATTTTGATAGTTCGACGACCTCTACACATGGATATATGACGATTAACCATGTAGTTAATAATAAATTACGGATCATAGAATGTTAAAAATAACACATATACAATGGGATTTACTCGTGCTAATTACGAACAGAAAGATCAGCTGGCGTGTCAATGATTAATTGAATTTTTTCTATTATTTTTTTTGCGAATATCATTAATGGGACTAATGATCATGTGACTTGGAGAATTATCTAGTAACGGGTGATTGATGTCAAGAGTTAGAGCATAATGTTAAAGTATTACAAAAGTTGGAAAATAAAATCTTGGACAATGAATCTAATGTCTTATGTATTATTATTCTCTTTTGGACTCTTTATTTATTTTCTTGTTAATTAAGTTACATGTACAATTTTATGAGATACATTATTTTAAATCTGGTGTATATGTTTTAATGTCTGCTTAGACGATTTTTGTATTATTTAGCAACTAAACCGAGTTAAATATATTAAACACATGAAATTATTAAGTGCAAATTTCCGTCTATTCTTAATAGGGCTTGATTTCGTCATATGACGATTTTCTCTATCACTGCTATAATTACCATTTTCTTCGTTAACGTTTTTTGTATTCGCTTTAGTGTTTTTTTGTATCTAAGTAAACTTTTTTTTGTCTATTTACGATTTTACGATTGCTCTTACATACGATAAGATTATTAGCCTGTTATTTTATTGTTTCTAGACTTTTTAGTAATACATATTTACCACTTCAGGGGTGGTATTTATTTTAACCCCAAAAATAGTAATTACGTATAAAACGCGACCAAGATATTATTTTGAAGATGTACAGGCATACAAATAATTAAAGTTTTTTTCGAAACTATCTTTACATCATGCGTATTAGTAAAGATTCCTATCAAATTTTCATGTAAGACTCTTTTGATGAACAAATCCGCCTAATAGCAGGGTTCGTATAAATTTCTTATCTTAACACCGAAAAGGACTAAATTAAATATTGTAGCTGATATAAAGTTGAATGAATGTTATTTGTACCTATTTTTTTATTAAATATTGACAATCAAATGTAAAAAAGAAATAAAATTTGCCGGAATTTGGTTTCTTGACTACTAGTTAAAAGGTTTCAGACTTAAAATAATAATATATTTAATCCTAACTCTAAACTACACTCTACACTGGTGAAATGATCATCTATTGCTCTACTGGGATCGGTAAATCATCACTGTAAAGTACATTATAGCCTATAAACCTGACAAAGTGGTAGTGAACCGCTTAGCGCGCCAGGCCATAACTTTTGACTTTACTATTCAACATGTCGACAATCTCGTCAAGGACAACGAACAAAAATTAAGTAAATATTATAATGACAAGATCTCAATTACGAATTTTCAGTAAGCACCTTATTAAATATAGAGTAAAAGGAATCTTAGTAAAAAAAGAGAAGAAAATATTGTAAACAATCAAGAATTTGGAATAATGTTTTAAAACTCTCGCTTTCCAGTTAAATCAAAACCCGAATACGGAAAACAGTATTGCTTGAGGTGTCACTCGTGGTAAAGATATTTAGCCTGAAATCTCTGTTGATCATCCTAATTTATTGTCAGTTGGTGGTAAGAATTTTTTTAATAATCTTTGACATTCAGCAAGCTCAGCTGAGCTGATTTTCTTCGAAGCTCTATGAAATGTACTTTTATTTACATATAGAATTACCTTTAATAATAATGAAAAACCATTGAACTCTATTTACCAATGCAGAATATATTGTATGAAAATACACACAAAAATATTCACTGGAATTGTGAATTTACTCTATCACCAGACAAAAAAAAATACGGTTAAAAGCTTGAGTAAAATTCGACCAAAATTATAACAAAATTTAATATACAAAGAGATTTAAGATTTAATTTAATTCCCTTTCTTAGTTACTTACACTACGCCATGTGTTACGCCAAGTTTTGACCCATATATGGTCGCAGTGTAGGAGTCTTGATCACTAAAATGAAATTTCTGACAGATGACAACCGATAGAATGAGCGTGTTATTAAAATGTATGTCTTTAATATATAACTAATCAAAGAATTGAATTGAACTGAATTGTGAATTTAATATATGGACCTGATCATTGTGATAATGGTACTCCATGATGACGTGGATGACGTACTCGTCATCCTACATGGTTGTTAAATCAATGACATAATGTATACTGTCTACATTCATACTATCAACTCGGAGTAAGTAAACTCGGGAACCAATTAAACTATTTTAAAACTTATTGCGCCATTTGAAAGGTACATTATTAGAGATAGGCACAGGCTATTTTTATGTAAAGGTAGGTATTATTTAAAAACAAAGTCTACATTAATGGGAGCAAAGCCATAAGTAAAAACTAGTCATAAATATTATAATAACACCTTATGTCGTTCACGTCTGCTTGACAATTGTCGACACTCAATTTTCCCTTTTATAATAAAAACTAGATGGTGCCCGCGTCTTCCTCCGCGAAGAATTAAAATGAATAAAATTTAAAAAAAATAGTAGCCAAAGTTACGCCTTACAACATTAGCTACCTGCGTGTGAGTCTGTCAAAATCGATCAAGACGTTTTAGAGTATAGCCGGAACAAACAAACAGACAGACAAAAAATTTAAAAATAGTGTTTTTTTTAAGTAAGTACCTATATACTTTCATATGGCTTTAGTTACAAGCTGTTCGTTTGAAATTACGAGCAGACACTACAATTTTATTTATTTGTATAGATAAAACGTTTTAATTTATTTGTTTGACTATAAGCGTCGATCGGTGATATGTAGATATGCCAGACGGTCACCGCTGTCATAAAAATTAATAATGCTAGTTGTTAGACATCAATGAGCTGTTAAGCGTATGACAACACGATAATGTTTCTTGTAATTTTAGCAGGACTTCCAATTGTTCTGTTTTGCCAGGACGTATCCTGATAATTTTTATATATAATTATTTCTTAAAATTGAAAATTAAAACAAAAACCGACAATCTATTGACATTGCGATCTTTTCAACAAGCACCAACGCGATACCTCTGCTGTAAATTGGCGAAGAGTTGTTTATTCTACTGATGCTAGCTGCAGCATCAGACCCAAAATTCCATAATTTTGCATGATTATATTGTCTGCGTAGGTGTTTAACATTTTAGGTCATGCATATATGGATGCTGATAAGCAATAATGTGTCAACCCACAAAAAGTCAAATTTGGAGATATTGACGTATTCTGATAGTGCATCATGTATTTAACATTATTCAAAAAATTTTCAAGTCATCTAAAGTAAATAAATACGGAAAGAAGTTATTTAATGAAACGTTTCGAATATTGAAGTATGGGCCATAATTTGCAATATAAAATAATCTCCTGTATTAGAAAAACTTATTATTTGATAAAACTTTCCCTTATACTAATCTGCTTTTAATTGACTTAAGATTTTATCAAAATAGACAAGAAAAGATGGATTTATACGTCTTCAAACAAATTTATTCAGAATAGGTTTGACATCTTTAGACGCCATTTTCTCAAAATGAAGTCCGTGTGGGTTGACACATTATTGCTTATCAGGGTCCATATATGAAAGTAAATAAAATATTGTCGTGCATCTAAGATACCTACCGCAGCTAAGAAGAAAAACGCTTATGATCTTGAAATAAAAACCCTCTCTAAAACAAAAATCCACATTCAAATCGTTCAGCTATTCAGAAGCTACGGTGCCACAGACAAACACACATAGCGGTCAAACTTATAAGACTCCTCTTTTTGCGTATGGGTTAAAAAATACCTGGCCAACGAGTAGGTGAGATACTTGATGTTAAGTAACCACTTAAAAAGGGATTAAGCGATTGAGTAAGAAGAGGAATAAAGGAAGTTAGGCTTCCAGCTCTCTCACTCACCGTACGTGTAAGGCTAAGTAAGGTACTACCCCTCTCAGCCAGCTGCGTATTTATAATATTCTTGATTTTACATCTCGGACTTTTCAAAGAATCTTGGAAAGTTGGAAACTTCGCCGGCTAAATGTTTTTCTTTTCTTTTTATTTGAAAAGTTTTAGCGTTCGGTCGATATGAATTATTCTTGGAGTGGTTTTGTTCATGATTATGAAACAATTTATAACTTGTACCGTAAAATCTTCTTGGTTTTTGTTTACTAATTTTTAATTTGTTTTCACTTGGTCTGATCCAACAATTGGATATGAAAAGTTTAAGTTTTTCTTGCCGACTCCCTAAAAATAAATATGAGCAAAGGCGTCCGTGAAGAATCCTAACTTAGTCACCGGTAATAAATATTTTAAGAAATTATAAGTGTATATGTATATGTATATGTATATGTATATGTATATGTATATGTATAAATAAACAGTCGACTTTCAACTGAATCACGAAAATTTTAATTATTTTATTCAATAACTGCAATGGCATGTCAAAGGACTATTGCTTCGTTGATCATCAGCAATTTTTCTGCACAAACTACAAATTTATTGACCTCATAATGTCTCACATATATTCCGCAGAGCTTCAGATATTATTATATTACTACTAGGTATATAATATCTGCATGTACGATCTAATTTGGTATGATTAACCTGATTACCGTAGAAGGTATGTATGGTATTTCTTTGGGTAGCACTGCAGCCTAAACTCGTTCAAGGATTTAAACAAACATGATGAAATTGAATTAATCTCAATTGTGAAAGTGACATATGGTTTATCATTTCCCGGAATTTACACGGAATGAGGAATTACGCGGGAAATACCGATCTCGAATGTCACTTATTCGATTTAAACTTCTTTCACTGAGAAAGTTAGGTACATAATAGTTTCATAATATTTATAACACTTTCTTTGAGTAATCGAGTTTTTAATTTTTTATATCATTAAAGTATTGTTATTAATTTTATTTAGTAGTATAGTGAAATAAAAACGCCTTTCTTCTTATTTATTAATATATTTCAGTACTTTCGGTGAGAACATTTAATACAAAGTACAACTTTTATACTGACAATACTAATTGCTAGGGACAATAATTACGACCAGTTGACCAAGTGACTCTTGTTAGTGCCCCTGACCAACTAAAAAAATATCGACCAGCCCATCGTTTTTTTATAATGCTCCCCATTATAGTCAAATCACTTACTTTTTTAACAATATTGAATAAATTAGTCAAATCAAATACCCTTTAACAAGCTTAAATGTCAAATGAAAGACTTACTTAAAAACTAATGTAATTGCTTTAGAACATTATAAACTAATAAAACAAGTAATATTTAAAAATAAAATACAAATTTTGAAAATCATCACATTCGGCCATCCGACAATGTGTTGCCTCCCGGCACACATACTTAACGTTTGTTTATTATTTATTCATTAATATTATAACAATTATTTTGAAAATCATCACAAATTTTTGCTTATATAATTAGATACATATTTTTATTAAGCTTAAACTAGTCGAAATTATTTACAAAATTTATTTATCACAAGTTTCACTATCACTAGAATCACTTTTGTCCGTATTATCTACCTCTAATGCTTTTACATGTATCCAAGGTCGAATTCTGTCAACCGCAATAACAGTGGAATAAGGTTTTCCTTTTTTTATAAAGCCAGGCACATCAGTTATCCTATAGCGGTCATTGCCTAAAACTTCATTTATTCTGTAAGGACCAACAAACTTTGACAGAAGCTTTGTACTTTTACCGTCATTATCAAAATTATTTCGAGAAATTTTAACCAAATCACCCACATTATACTTTACTGCGGGGACCCGATTTGAATCATGAATTTCTTTTTGTTTAACTTGATGCTTTTTAATATTGTCACTTATATGCTTTCGAAATTCTTGTAAATTATGACTACTTGTCGATGTTTCTGCATCGAGCTTGTTTGACAAAATATCGCGCATTTTTATCCCAAACATCGCTTCTGTCGCCGTTTGCTGGGTTGAGGCATTAAGTGTGTTATTAATGCCCCACTGAATTTTTCCCAGACATTTGTCCCAGTCTCGCTCATGGCCGGAGAAGTTTTGTGTTGACAATGAGTTTAATATGGTTTGATTAAATCGTTCAGCCTGGCCATTTGCTCTAGGACAAGCTACTGCGTTTAAAATATGTTTAATGCCGAGATTACTACAAAACGCTTTAAAGGCTGTTGATGTAAAACACGTGCCACGATCAGATACAATTCTAGCTGGAATACCGAAATCATAAAATAGTTTTTCAAGAATTTTGACTGTACTTTTTGTTTTTAAGTCCCTGACTGCCCTTACAAATACGTATTTCGTAAACCCATCGACTATGGTAAGAATATGCGTATTTCCGTCTTTACTCCTAACAAAAGGTCCAAGGTGATCTAGATGAATCGTGTGAAATGGTATTTCGAACTTTTCTAAAGGGTATAAATATCCAGACTTTTGCTTTGATATGCTATCCTTATTATAAGCGCACTCTAAGCAAGCTGAAACATATTTCTTTACAAATTTTCTTAGTTTAGGAAACCAATATAAATGTTGTATTCGTTCAAGAGTTTTAGCATATCCCAAATGGCCAATATCGTCATGATTAGCGCGACATATTTGCCATCGAGCGCTTCGTGGAACAGCCAAACATAACCTATCATCTACTTTCCTATATACCGCGTGATTCTTAACAACAAAATGTTTTTTTATGTCCTTACATTCTTGATCATCTTCAGGTTTAAGGATTTTAAAAATACGGGATATTTCAGGGTCTGCTAATTGCAACGAAAGGAGCCAATTTTCTTTTTCAATAGTATAAACATTAACAGATGGATTAACCTCTGGCTCCGCTAATAGTCTTGTGTTTCTGCTTAATGCATCAACGTGAGACATTTTGATACCTGGTCGGTATTCAATTTCGAAATGAAATTCACTTATTTGCAACCACCACCTAGCTATTCGCGGAACTAAATCTCTTTTAGTTAATGTTGTGCGAAGAGCAGCACAATCGGTGTAAACTTTAAAATGCATACCTAAAAGATAAACTCTGAATTTCTTTAAGGAACACACAACAGCGAGTGTTTCCAGTTCGTATGAGTGTAGATGTTTCTCCTCTGGAGTGGTCTGTCGACTAAAATATGCAACTGGTTTTAATATTCTAGCATCTTTTTGCCACTGCATAAGTATACCGCCTACTCCTAACGAACTAGCATCGGTATGGAGTTCCGTCTCAAGAGTCGGGTCGTAAAGTGCTAAAACGGGTCTATCGAGTAGTTTATCTCTTAATGTTAAAAATGCTTGACCTTGTGTTTCCGACCAGTACCACTGACTTCCCTTTTTGAGTAAAGACGTTAGAGGCCGTGCAATCTCCCCATAACCCTTAATGAATTTTCTAAAATAACCAGTTAATCCAAGAAATTGTCTAACTTCGTGAATATTACGCGGTGTAGGAAACTCTTTGACGGCTGCAATTTTTGTTTCACCCGGGCGGATACCACTGGGCGAAATATCATATCCAAGGTAACTCACAGAGTTATTAAAGAAACTACATTTTGTAAGCTTTAGCGTTAAACCAAATTGCCTAAAAATATTCAAAACATCTTCTAATCTTTGGAACATTTCATCTATATTTTTAGATGGGATAAGAACGTCATCTAAATAAGCTAACGCGAATTCAAATCGTCGGTTACCTAGTATTTTATTAATCATCCTTTGAAAAACGGCCGGCGCATTAGCTAGGCCAAAAGGCATTCTTTTAAACTCAAAGTGCCCATCGGGTGTGACAAAACCTGTAAGATGTTGGCTTTCTTTAGCCATAGGGATTTGATAATACCCTGATGCAAGATCAAGGGTCGTAAAGAAACTATTACCACTAAGGTTAGATATTTGGTCTTCTATAAGGGGTAGTGGAAAACGGTCTTTTATAGTTTTATTATTTAAAGCACGAAAATCAACGCATAACCGTTGTTCACCAGTTTTCTTTTTAACCATTAAAATTGGACTGGCATAATTGGAGCTAGATTCTTGAATAATATCGTTTTGCAATAATTCTCCTATTGTTTCCCGAACTTGTTCTCGTTCGTAGTGAGAGAGACGGTAAGGACGATAGATCACTGGTTTATTATCAATTAAATCTATTTTCATTTCTACACCAACTGCACATCCTATTTCCGCGAGATTTGTAGCAAAACAATCGCGGTAACTTTGTAACAATGAATAAAGTCTGTCTAATTGTTTGTCATCTAGCCCTGGTCCAGTTTTAATGTCAGCTCTATTAAGCGGTTCTAAAGTTGACGGATCTCTTACTATTCGATTAACTTTACACAATTTATGTTCATTGAACGGGACAGCTCTTGTTAGCAAAATATTTTGACCGAGGACAATAGACTTTGGGGACAAATTAGTAACAAAAAGGTTTCCCTTGCCGTTGGTAATATTAAAAGCGCCTCTTAAGAGGCGATACTCACAACCTGGTTTAAAGGAGTCATAACCATCGATAAGTACATCTCCGGAATAATTTGAATCGCTGTGAACAGGGACGATACTGGTATTAGAAATTTCTACTGAAGTGGTGACATAGAACTTTATTAAACTTTCAAAACTGTCTATTTCGTCGGGGCATTTATAAAACGTTAGTTTGGAGCTATTCTTTAAGGCTGTAATAAATGGCAACTCTGTAAAATTTTGACCTACTATTAATGGCGTTTGCATATGTTCGTCATTTACAATTAAAACTTCGATAGTGGCTTCGATGTCATCAATCTTTACATCTACGTTAGATTTGTACAATGGTAAAACCGAAGATTGACCAAAACCTTTTACTACTGGGATGCCATCAAAATTCTTAGATAATTTTAATGACTCTGCACTAGATAAACTTAAAAGTGTACATTCGCTACCAAAGTCGATATACGCTTGAAGATATTGTTTATTAACAAAAATAGTTTTAAAATATTTATCATTGCGTTCATTGCAGGAGTTTATTTTTAAAGTTCGTTTTTCATGAGTACTCAATTCAAGACTAGATTTAGAATTTAAAGGTACAAATGGTTCCAACTTACACGCATCGTTATCGTGACCTAGTCTTTGACATTGCTTACACTTAATGATTGGTTTTGGGCATTTATAATAAGGGTGACCCTTGGAACGACAGTTATAACAAGTAATGCCACTTGAATTAGAACTATTTGAACTTTGGCTATAAGAGTTTGATCTATGTGTTACACGTTCACGTAATTTATTCACAAGCGGCTGTGATTTTTGGGACGTTAGAAAATTAAGTAAATCTTCTGGTTCTGAACTATTTAAGGCCTGTGCACCGTTTCTAATAGTTCGATCACTAATTCCGTACAGGATACAATCAACAGCCTTTTTACCGGTAATTTCACATCTGTTTAATAAACTTAGCTTATCGTAAAAATATTCGCGAAGACTTTCTTCATTACGTGAAGTACGATTTAACATTTCTTCCAAAAGACGCCCATAGTTATCCTCACTTGGGAAAGCCTTTTTAAGCTTTGCTTGCCACTCCTCCCACGTGAAGACAACTGAGGGTAAAGTCTCAAACCATCTTTTAGCTAATCCTACCAATTTTTGTAAAGAGAAATGAACAACTTGCTTCTCATTCCAGCCATATATAACGGCACACTCGTTAACTTTACGTAACCAGCACTCAACAGTTTGACTTCTATTTGACGGATCGAATTCAGGAATAACATTGTGAACATTGTTATTATTCAAAGAATATCTAGAGCTATCTTTTGTAATGTGCTTCATTAATTTTAATAAATCTTCCTTAGAAAATTGTTTTCTGGTCTTACGCAACTTCTTTGGTACGGTGTCATTACTGGAACTAGATGATGAAGACGGACTTCTACGTCTTGCCTTTTTGGATCGTCGTCGTCTTGGAGGCGTGCCAGGAGGAGTCCCAGCTGCATCATCAGACATCATTGATCGTTACTGAAATCAAATTATTCACGGCAATATTCATTTTCACATATTTTTTTTTTTTATTTAGAGAACAAAAAAAAATCACCATATTATTGACTAGGATATTATGATCGTAAGTAACTCATTATCCAGTGGAAACATACCACTCAAAAACCAGTGAGTCACAATTCCGGCGACCTATAACTTACTCAATAACCGATGGAAAACATATCCATCCAGAACCAGCAGAAAACATATCCACTCAGTATCCGATGGAAAACATATCCACCCAAAACCAGTAGAAAACATATCTACTCAGTATCCGATGGAAAACATATCCACCCAAAACCAGTAGAAAACATATCCACTCAAAAATCGAGCAAGTTACAGGCGTCATTGTATTTAATATTACTTAACTATATATTAATATTAATACGAATATAGATTAATACGAAGTCCTTAAGATTCATACTAGAGCATGTTGCACGCTATCAGAGTGTAGCCCTGATCAAGCATGCATCATACTCCACTATTAGGTATTCACAACTACCCACGCCAGATACTGCCAGAGAGTAGCCCCGGCCACGCACCGACGCAAACAGCTATGTACACCAATATCCGCAAAACTTTATCAAACTAGTGTTATGTAACAATACTGCGACAAGGTACTACCGGAGAGTAGCTCCGGCCACGTGCCCACGCGCACATCATTACATACAAAGAAATCACACATCTCACCACCAGAGAGTAGCCCTGGCATAGTGCGCTGCGTGATATTCAAAATGTTATGAATAAAAAAAAAAATAAGTGTCATGTAACAATACTGCGATAAGACACTACTGAAGAGTAGCTCCAGCCACGTGCTCATGCGCACATCATTACACACACAGAAATCACACCTCACACCACCAGAGAGTAGCTCTGGCATGGTGTGCTGCGCAGTATTCATTTTCCTTTTTATCATATCATTCGTTACGACATTTAAGTATCTATTTGAAATATTCTACTGTTATTATTCAATACACAATATCTTTACACATAAACATAGTAGCTTAAAATACGTACCGTATTGGGTTTATCCCGCTTCTGATATGAAATAAAAACGCCTTTCTTCTTATTTATTAATATATTTCAGTACTTTCGGTGAGAACATTTAATACAAAGTACAACTTTTATACTGACAATACTAATTGCTAGGGACAATAATTACGACCAGTTGACCAAGTGACTCTTGTCAGTGCCCCTGACCAACTAAAAAAATATCGACCAGCCCATCGTTTTTTTATAATGCTCCCCATTATAGTCAAATCACTTACTTTTTTAACAATATTGAATAAATTAGTCAAATCAAATACCCTTTAACAAGCTTAAATGTCAAATGAAAGACTTACTTAAAAACTAATGTAATTGCTTTAGAACATTATAAACTAATAAAACAAGTAATATTTAAAAATAAAATACAAATTTTGAAAATCATCACAATAGTGGCTATTCAATTTTTTTTTCAAATCAATAATAAAACAAAAGCTTAAGTAAATAACGTATTTTATGTATATATATAGTAGTATTAATCTTTATGACACTAAAATTAATACAAAATTTTTGTAATTTTATTTTTGTGACCAAAATCTCAGTCACGTGACTTAAAGCAAAACAATCGCTATATAGCCAACCCGTTTAAGGTCAAAATGTAGACACAACTGCTTTACTATTTTTAGGATCACACATAGAATGACGCCAACCACAAAATAATTGCAAAAAATATAATTTTTCCACAAACAACAATTTAAAAATAAATAAGCAAGGCCGTACACTGTAAGAAACTGATAGAATAATTCTGACGCGCATCAAAAGTCTCTGGCGTAAAAATATTTCTAACACAACTTTTTTTGCAATGAGCGGCCGGACTAATACAATATTTTATCAAAAAACACAATAATTAATACAAAAAAACTTAACCTTTGAAAAAAAAATTTAGAAAAGAATTTACTTAAAATAGATTAGAAATTTTGATACACTTAATGAGCTCTTTTTTAATACAATATTTTTGTATCCAAAGTTTAGATTTATTTATATTTTATATATTTTTTAAATTAATACTAGCGTAAACAACCAAATTACTATTGTTTTCGTTGAAAAATATAACCAACTTAAAACAGAACCGTTATTGTTAACATAGACAAACGATCATACCAATCGCGGATCATTTGCTGCTTATTGAAGAATTTTTGTTTATCTCCTGAGTTTGTCATCAGATCCAATTATTTTACAAACATGTTTTTTGTTACAATGTTATTATGATACCAGTAATAACAAAATTAAATTTAGCCGCATTATATCATACCAAATTTAATTAAATTAAATTTTGGTCAATTAGTGACCAAGTAACCGAATTCACGTTTTGGGAACAAAACGTAAATATTGTTTTACACATGGGAATCCAGCCGTCTATCTAAGCTTTAATATATCAAAATATTGATAGAATAATTATTTATTTTTTCAAAATAATAAATTATGAACCAAAGAATAATAGGAAAGTAAGTTTAAATTACTAACGTCTTTAACTTATTTCACACAGATTTTGAATTTAGTAACTTAATACAAAGCGTGCAATATATCACTAATTACCATTTATATTACCTTCAATCTACTTATTAATTGTTTTAAATATATGTGCGCACGGGAATATACTGAATTAATAATTCAACTACAACAGATGTATTACAAGAAAAATTTGAAGTAATTATAACTAATTGCTTGGTGAATTAATATAGTCGTACTTTAAGATAAAATCATATTGAATTAATAAAATGTTTTTATACAAACTTATATAAAATTAATACGGAACAAGCTGAAACTAAAAAAATAGATGTACATATGTACGAAACATGATCGCGAACCAACCCAAGGGTTCTATCCCACTTACACCCGAATCCTAATCCGCGCCTAATTTTATTATTTTGCTACAATTAAATTTCATATACTGTCGTTATTTTTATAATTAAGAAAGCATTAAATAAGTCCTGCAATTATCAACATCGTGGCCAAAACGCTAGTAAAATTTCTCCTTTAAATCACAATCCGATTCTTTGGGCGAAAATTCCGCCAGCATTCCTGTCACCGGATGTGGAGGCAATAAGACGAGAAGTTCTTTAAAAGTTTTTTGCATTACTACACCATAGTACAAGTGTATCGACTGCAAAATGCACAAAGATGTAATTTGGAATTAATGACTAATAGTTGCCTCCTTTCACACGATTACCAAAAAAATATGAGGTTTTCAATTCGTACGCACTTTTTCTTACACATATTCACAGATTACTGCTAAACTGATTGACCTACTTCGGTATTTTATTACGTATTAAACTTTGAAGCCGCTTTATCTTTTTATACAGTAACTTTATTTTTAAATCAATATAATAATTTTCTGATATTTCTCTAATTATGCTATGAGGTACTTATGTTCTTGTCAAGCTTAATCAGTGATCATTAGAAATTAGTATCACTGTAGGCCTGCGCTGACTAGACTATAATTCTCAGGGTACATTTCGCCTGTCAGAATAAATCGTTAAGAATTGAATCGCATAATGCTTGTTGGCATGACTAACTAGTAAATGGACATATCGTTGTCTTAGATTTTGATAAACCACAGATCCTCGCTAGAGAACACAGATTCATTCCTAGAATGATACGCGAGGCTATTGAAATTCAAAAACATCCGAACTTCAATAGAGAAGATGGTTGGAGACTTTCGAACACCTGGGATCCACTTATTAAAAATTTAAAATCCCAAGTCCAACAGACTGCCAGACCAGAAGATACATTTAGTGCCTTCTGCGTGCAACCGGAACGTTATTCAAGATATCATTAAGGAAACCGTTGGCGGTAGTTGTAAATAATATTTTCTAAAATCTCAAATAGACAAATGTCACCTTAGTCTACCCGTGACCACGAACGCTGCAAAGTGCTCGAAACGTCGGGATGATAAAAATAATTAATATACGCGATTTAAGTCCGTTTAAAATAGTTTCATTTCAATTAGTAAATGGACAGTTCGAAAGAGCTTATAAAAACGTATTTGAATACAGAATATTTTAAGTTTCAGGGACTAAAAGTATACGTACAAATGTGTCCCGAGCAACGGTTTTATTGTGTGACGCTTTGGGGACCTAAGTCCTCTGCGGACAATACTTCAAATCAAGCGATAAAACTACACAGACACCATTATGAATGAATACTACTTTTAATTTATTTACCCGAAGTAAAAACTATGTTATTTAAGAGTTCCATATATTTTGATTGCATTGACATAGTATCTAAAATATTTTGTACTTACAACCCTAGCTTATCCTTGTTTTCGATATTAATAATATCTTGATAGCTTTACCTGTGTCTGACAAAAAAATCTTGGTAAGCATACAGACGGACATTAAACTAATCCCATATTAGTTTTACTAAGTCGATTAGAAATACAAAATCCTAAAAATAAAAGAGAGAAATCTGCAAACTAAATAAAAAGGTATTTAAAAAACTGAGTTATAATTCCGATTCTTTGCCACCGTTTTTATCCCGCATATGAGCAACTTTAATTATATGTTTCAAGGATTCTAATCTGATCGACAGTATATAAAGGAAGCGTAGAACAACCGAACAGTATATTGAATCAAGTTTCAATTAGTAAAGGTGAGCTTAATTTACTATTGAGTGGTACAAATTCTTTAATAATATAATTACACTATATTAATTACTTTTATCAAATTATAAAAAAAGTGTTAATAAAATTTAAATACGATTTTTAGTTACGAATTTATCGTTCAAACGTTTTGATTTATCGTTTAATTATTTTTTTATTACTAATTTTCTTAAGTGACTATTTAAGTTGATTCTATATTACTTAGAACAGAAGATGAAACTCATAATCGTGCTCGCTTTCGTGGCGCTGGCCGCCGCTCGCCCTGAGGACGACTACAGCCGCTACGAGAACTTCAATGTTGACGAAATCACCAGCAACAAGCGTTTGTTGCAAGCATATTGTGACTGTTTCATCGGAAGCGGAAAGTGTACGCCTGAAGGCAACGACTTTAAAAGTAAGTTAACATTTTTCATTACAAAGACTGCTTCATTATCCGCTATGTGCAAAGAAGCGACGTCTTACGTAGGCGATTCGAAACGAACGCATAGCGAAGCGATGATAGGGAAATTCAATGCAAAACCTAGCGACATGGCTACTTGTACTAAGTTCATAAAATCGTTCTACCTTGTAATGGGTGGACGAAAACGAATATTATTTTGAATTAAATGACGGCACAGCAACAAGTTCAAAAGAAAATATCCAGTTGACTATTATGTCACACACAGTATTAACCGTTTATTTTTTTTCCGCGCCGTGCCGCTTCGCGTTTTCTTATGCTTTGGATTTCTAAGATTGCGGTCCGGCAAATTATGGGCGCAATATTATGTGCGTCTAGAAAATTCTTGGACTTTACGACGTAAAAACACGCTTTCTAGGAAACAGTGCCATACTATTTTCATAGTAAAAGTTTATATCATCTAAAGACATAAAGTAACCGCTAAATTGCAGGCAACATTAGTCTAGGAACTCAAAACATAAAGGTAGCTCGCCGGAAAAGTGACGGCGACTTTCAAATGAAATAAATATTCAATCCGTACGACATAAAAAAAAACTCTCTTATTACCATGTCAAATCGTTCACAACCCATCCGATCGCATGCTGTGATATTTTTGTTAATCCTTTTAGATGTTAAGCAATGATAAAAAATTTATGTAAATCGTTATGAAATTTTGAGAGCTTATAATGAAAGTAATTCTGGCCTTACACTGACATTTGCTAAATCATATTTAACTATCAATAATATCACAAGTCTGTCATAAACCAAAGAATTGAATTAAATATCACAAGTCTGCTAAATCAAGATAACTCTACTACTACTAATACATAGTTTTTTAAATAGACAATAGTTTGTTATTAAAAAAGAACTAAAAACCGTCGAAGTTTATTATACATAAAAAATACACTTTATGATCACGTACATTGTACAATTTAAAACAAGTAAATTAAAAAGTAAGATGCAGTGTATTCATTAACTAATAATCTTCACAATACATTAACAAACTGAATAATAAAAACAATTTAAAAATAAACCCACCTAAAAATTTATTGTTAATTTCCAGAATGGATCCCGGAAGCCATGCAGAACACCTGCAGTAAATGCTCTGATCACCAAAAAACCCTCGTAGCCAAGTTCATTATTGCTATCCAGGAACAGCTGTCTGAACAATGGGAGAAGCTCAACAAACTATACAACCCTGAGGGCAAATACGACGCGACCCTTAAAGAATTCCTCGAAAAGCACGGACACTAAATATATTCAATGAAAACACATTTTGAATTTGACTCAATCATTATAAGAATTGTATTAAATAAATAACACGTTGCATTCATAAACAATAAGATTTTTTTTCCTAATTTCCTTTGTTTAATTACGAGTATCTATTACATTAACAACTTTGGTCGACAACTCGCCGACGATTCATGTGTCCGCATAATAGCGATTTATCAATATTCGGTTTCCAGCAGACGTGTGAATTGTTAGTAAAATATTTCTTGTGCATTGCACTCAATGTCTTAAGAATAATCTCACTTTTCAACCGACTTTAAAAATAATTGCATAAATGTAATTTTTCAACGAACAACTATGTATATAAAAAAATTTAAACACGGTCGCTCACTGTAACAAATATTCTGACGAGAATCGAAAGACCCGGTTAGTGCCACGCACGCTGTCTATAGTCATCTGGTTCTCTAGCGTAAGAATATTTCTAACACAACTTTTTTGCAATGTGCGGCCGGACTAATGCAAAAAATTTTATTTTTTTAAAAATAATATTTTCATATAAAAATGAACTGACTTCAAATACAAATTTAAAAGGTATAAAAAAAAATTAAATTCATAAAAAATATTTCCTACAACATTTTGAAGTCGGTGCCAAGAAAAAAAATTCTTTACTACTAAGCGTTATTTACTGGCGTCGACTGCATTTTTTGCATTTACCTGTGCATAAATTCGTTTTTGTAGTTGCTTCATTTTATTTTAAATAAGTGCGAGTAGGACTCGCGCACCGAGGGTTCCGTACAGAGGGTTCTTACTTAGACCTAAAGTGCACATTTGCGATAAAAATTAGTCATCAAAGGGTCCACCAACGGACGCGACGTCTCAGCCCTCCATGAACTCAAACCATTTGTAGCCGCTTTAGCCATATTGGCTAGAAATAATAGGTATATAAATAAAAATAGTTGGTCAATTACGAAAATTAAATCTTGAAGATTTTTCCGCTTTTTAATTACCTTGTGTACCTTATCGTTGTCTTAGATTTTCGCGATTATTATTCATTGAAATAAAACTGTTTTAAACGGATTTAAATCGCGTATATTATTTATTTTTATCATCCCGACATTTCGAGCACTTTGCAGCGTTCGTGGTCACGGGTAGACTAATATCATGTTTTTCAATGGCAGTTCTCCTGGTATCGCATCATCAGCTCCACTTTACCGTATACATTGTGCCGAGAATAAATTGCTTAGCAATCATATTGAAGCAATCGAATAGTAACACGTAAAATACTCGTTATTAAGAGGTTCCGGTACCCATTTGTAATCTTCATCATCAGCTTCACCTCATCAAATGTAGCTTTTCGTGAGCAAATGCATGAGTTACTGTCAAAAATACCTAAACCGGTAAAGGTGTGCCTATAATATTTGAAGATTACCCTCGATTTCTCCAGGATTCCATCATATCCATCTCCAGGATATCATCAGATCCTGATTTCATGACAATGGGACCAAATTGGAAGTATACCCTTTAAAACAAAAAAAATTGAAAATCGGTTCACAAATGACGGAAAAATCGGTGTAAAAATATAAAAAAATACATACAGCCGAACATAAAACCTCCTCCTTTTTCGAAGTCGGTTAAAAATAATCAATTATTATATACATAATTACATTTTATTTTATTCTTGTTTTATTTTTATTTATATTCTACTACACTCCACTTCCACTACACTACGTTCGTAAAATATTTAGATTTACATTATTAATCAAAGTATATATTAGTGTTGCCAAGACGAAAATAAGTAGTCCCTAATTCGAATAAAACTAATTGTTTTTTTATAAAAAAAACTTATATTACTAATAACCAGAAGACTTACATGTATTATCTACACAGTAGTAAGAAGTAAATTAATTTACTCGATTTGATTAAATTTAATTTTTAAATTTTCGAACTAAGTTAATACGAGTACTTAAATCAAATCGTGTGAAGCTTTTATATTTAATGTAAATTATGTAATGACGATAAAATTAACGATAATTGATGATGAAACTTTTAAAAGAATAGTTTATTTTATTATTTTTAGCGCGTTTAAATAATATTTTTTATTTATTATTTCTTTATTTTCATATTTAGAATAATTTTAACTAACTTTTTCATGAAAACAATAAGATTAAATATTTATTTGTCAATAGGCTGTTTGCTTATTGCGAAATTAATTGTTATTTGTACTTAAAATATTTGGACAGTTTTAACTAAAATTTTAAATTTTAAAATGATGTTACCTCTAGTAACATTAATCGAGAATTTTATCTACGTAATGTCATAATATTGTCCAGAGATGGCGCTGACTGTACGCTGAATCGCGCTATCATTTTGTTAGCTGCGGCATATAGATTGCATTGCGTTGCTTATAAAGGTTTGCTACCCCTATGTTTTCGTTTTGATACAAATTTCTCATCATTGATTGTAAAATTGTTTTTTGACCGTGATCAACATCTATGTTAATTTGTTTTAAGTACATAAAATTTTAATTCTAAGATTATATTATTTTCCGCTTGATACGCTCTATTATCTCACACACAAACTTAGTTTATTTTCCAAAAATAATGCGTTTTTAATTAATTGGATACGTATTGATTTATAATTTAGGTTTTGTTAACAGCTTCAAGCGAATGCAGCTCCGAATATTTGATATAATTTACAACTTGATACATTTACGCGTTCCTGAGAAAAAGGTTGAAAGACAGATGTACAGACTGACCGACACACGAACAGAAATTTACAGTTTTCGGATTTTTTCCATTATTTATACTATAAGACCATGCTCCTGGCCAAATTTCATGATGGTAGGTTAATGGGAAGTACCCTGTAGGTTTTGATTCCCTTGTGAAAACGTTCTTCTTCTTAAGGTTCCACTCCTATCGGAGGTTGGACAACATCATGGCTATTTTCACTTTCGAAGCCGCTGCTCGAAACAGTGTGGTGGTACTGCAGCCAAACCAGTCCCGCAGATTTTTCAGCCAAGAATGGCGCCTCCGCCCAACTCCACGTTTACCGGCGATTTTTCCCTGGATTACTAGTTGGAGTATTTTGTACTTTTTATTTCTCATGATGTGACCGAAATATGCCAATTTCCTGTGCTTTATGGTGTTCATGAGCTCCATACCTTTGTTTAATTTTGAAAGGATCTCTACATTGCTTATTCGGTCACACCACGAGACCTTCAAAATGCGGCTATAGATCCACATTTCAAAGGCTTCTAATTTCTTTACAGTGTTCTGTGTCAGTGTCCATGACTCCATGCCATATAAAAGTACTGAGAAAATGTAACAACGCACTATTCGTAATCTCAGGGCTAGACTTAAACTTCTGTCGCACAACACTTTTTTCATTCTAAAGAAAGTCGTACGCGCCATCTCAATGCGGACTTTTATGTCCTGAGCATGATCTCCATTCTCGTTAATCCAGCTGCCTAAGTATTGAAATTTATTTACTCGTTCTACGGCGTCGGTTCCAATAAACAGCTCAGAGTTGGGGTGTGGCTTTTTTGATATAAGCAAATACTTAGTCTTAGCAATATTTATTTGGAGCCCCATACTAATACTTATTTCGTTGACTCGTGTTACTAAATTTTGGAGCGATGCCAGGTCGTCTGAGATCAAGGCAGTATCATCCGCATATCTAATGTTATTAATTGGTGTACCGTTAACAATTACGCCAAAACTATAGTCAGATGATAAGACTTTAAATATCTCCTCTGCGTATATATTAAATAGTAGTGGCGAAAGGATGCATCCTTGTCTTACGCCTCGTAGTATCTTTGTAGGTTTTGATACTTCAGCGTCTACTTTTACTGTTGCACTCTGATTCCAGTACAAATTTTTGATTATTCTGACATCTCTTGAATCCAAACCTTTAGCAACCAAAATATCAATAAGCTTTTCGTGTCTTACTTTATCGAAAGCTTTTTCGTAGTCGATGAAGCAGATGTGTAGGTCCCGATTCATGTCAAGGCATCTTTCGCTAAGCACTCGAACACAAAAAAGAGCATCTCTAGTGCCAAACCCATTTCTAAAACCAAATTGTGTGTCTTCAAGATTTTCTTCACATTTTCGAAAGATTCTAGCATGGATAATTTTCAGAAAGATCTTTAAAATGTGGCTCATTAAGCTTATAGTCCGATAGTCGCTACACGT
Organism: Hypolimnas misippus; assembly: GCA_037950945.1. Classification (NCBI taxonomy): domain Eukaryota; kingdom Metazoa; phylum Arthropoda; class Insecta; order Lepidoptera; family Nymphalidae; genus Hypolimnas; species Hypolimnas misippus. The sequence continues at coordinate 7,919,782 of JBBEEQ010000011.1, read as the reverse complement.
TTTTGGTTTTGACTTTTTAGGGAGAGTAATAAAAGTTGACACAAGCCACTGTTCTGGAATAATTCCGGTTTTGTACACCTGGTTGAAGAGAGTTACGAGTATCTCCAAGTCATCACCTTCAATGAGTTTAATAATTTCTGTTGTTATCTCATCGGGCCCAGGTGCTTTACCAATTTTAGCGTTGTGTATTGCTGCTATTATCTCACTTTTCTGAATATCCGGGCCGGTGTCTAATTGATCTAGTATGTTTATATCTCTTGGCCTTGAATCATGAAATAAAGCAGATATATAATCAACCCATACTGACAGCTTCTCTTTTATATCAAGTATCAATTGATTATCACGCATAAGAACATGTGGTATCCTTTTCCGACCAATGCCAGCCATCTCTTTTACCTTTTTGTGAACAGTGAAGGAGTCATGCTTGATCATTGCTGTTTCTATTTCTGTACATTGTTCTACCCACCAGTTGTTCTGGGCGTTTCTTATTTTGGTCTTGATTGTGTCATGAATCTCCTTGTACTTAACTACGTCGATACCTTTCCATTGTCTACGCTCTTCCCATAGATCTAAGATTTCTTTAGTCATCCATGATTTTCTATGGGTAGGTGTCGTCTTCAGTAATAGGGCTGCTTCCATCACCGAATTTCGAAACAATTCATATTTTTCATTGACATCTGTGTGATCACTAGCACTCTCTTTCAAAGGTTGTAGTAAGTTGTGAATTTTCTCCCTGACCATGCTGCTCTTTTGGGGGTCTTTAAGTTGTGCCAAATCTAAAATATGTTTTGTCGATCTTTTAGGGACTTTCTTAAGCATTAGTTTGACTTCTGCAATTAGTGGATTGTGATCTGATGCTATATCTGCGCCTGGGTATGTTTTTGTTGACACTATGCTGTTTCTGAATCTCCGATTAATGAGAATATAATCGATCTGATTTCTTAAAATTTTACCATCTTTCCCATCCTTCGGGTGTTTCCAAGTATATAGACGCCTGGGTGGAAGTTTAAAGGTGGTATTACAAGCTACATAGTCGTTTTCCTGACAGAATTGCACCAGTCTGTCACCTCGCTCGTTTCGTTCACCTAAACCAAAGGGGCCGATGATGTTGCCACATTTACCTTCACCAATTTTAGCATTAAGGTCTCCCATCACTAAGGTTAGCTCATGTTTCTTAGTTAATTTTATGACTTTTGAAATATCTTCATAAAACTCTTCGAGAACATCATCGCTCTTATCTGCTGTTGGGGCATAAACTTGTATGATGTTGATATTGGTAGGTGTTGCGTTTATTTGTAACAGCATGACTCGTTCTGAAACTGGGACAAAATTTTTAACATATTTGCAAAGATCTCTGTATATCAAAATACCGACTCCGTAGAGATGTTTTGCGCTGTCGTTACCAGAATAGTATAAAACAAATTCTTCTGTGCTATGAACGCCGGAGCCTCGCCATCGTGTGTCACTAATTCCTAGTATGGATACATCTAAACGTTTTGCTTCTTCTTGAAGATTTATAAATCTTCCTTCATCGAATATACTTTGGACATTCCAAGTTCCAATTCTCATAGGCCTTCCGGTGATTCTTAGCACCCTCTGGTCATTTAAGACCTGCCGGGAACTGAGGGCCATTTGTTTTTGTTTACTACCCATGATGAAGTGTGCTTGGAAGAATAATGTGGTAGTTTTCCATTTGCTTTCCACATCGCTGTAGCAAGACCGTTTGTGATGGTTTCCATCATCGCCCTCACCTAATGCAACTACAGCTGTACCGATCTCCTGGATCTCCACCTATAGTAGCTACCGAAAATGCAGCTTCCATCTTCGGGGATTGGTAAATGCCTATTTAAATGGCGGCATTGACTCGCCATGTCACAGGATCGTCATAGGATATTGCAAGTATTTTATAGATAAGCCCTTTCCACAGACTTTCTACCGCATCCGTGATAACCCTGCCGCTGCTGGTCGGGGACCGTATTTCTACGGCTAGCCAGAATATCTTCCAGCCGTTCCACTATCCGCCACCTGTGGACCCCGTAGGTAGCTTGCAGCTCAGCCCCTACGAAAAAAACTCAGCTACAAAAAGCAGCAAGCTCAGTGAAAACGTTAAAAACGCTAAAATACTTAAAATATGCGACATAAATGACCGTATCTTTTGACTGTGTTAACTTAGAAGTCTGATTTTTTCACAGCTCTTAGTAATTATAGCTCTGAATAATTGACATTGATAAAAATTTGTTACCTTCACGCGTTCCTGAGAAAAAAGTTGAAAGACAAACTTACAAACAGACACACATACATACAGAAATTTACAGTTTTCAGATTTTTTCCTTTATTCGTACCATAAGATCTTACTTCTTGCCAAATTTCGTCTTGCTAGGTCAATGGGAAGTACCCTATAGGTTTTGATTCCCTTGCGAAAACGCAAAAATGGTCAAAATATTCGACATATTTGCCATTATCTTTTGATTGCGTTGACTTAGAACTTTAATATTTTCACGGCCGCATGTCATCGTAGACTTGAGTATATGATATTAATTTCAACATGATACGTCTATGCATTTCTGAGAAAAAAGGGTTGACATCCCGACAGACAGACAGACAGACAGATAGACAGACAGACAGACAGACAGACAGACGGACAACAAAGTGATCCTATAAGGGTTCCGTTTTTCCTTTTAAGGTACGGAACCCTAAAAAGGCAGTACCTAAGTTACAACAGCCTAACGTCAACTGCTGATCACGATTAACAAAATATTGCATTTACTTAAATATTGTTTTACTTGGCGCGTACTCTACTGGTTAGTAAAGAATTCCTTTGTTTATCACCAAAATTCTTTATCAGCTTCAAATATAAAAAAAAATGTTATATTCTTATTATGATAACAGTAATGTGCAATTAATTAAACATTAAATAAGCATTTTTCTCTAATTTACACGCATCATATCGCATGTAAACGCATTCATTAATGTAAACGAATATACATTTTGGGCACAAAACGCTAAACACGGATTACACTAGAGAATTCGGTGGTCTATTTAGACTTTTTTTTTTTTTGTTTACGCAGGGTAAATCTTCATAGATACCCGACTCCTGGGGGGGAGACCGGGCTATGTGAGATTGTACTCACTAAAACCCCCTGCGATGGCCGCCACAGCACGGAAAACGGAGAGGCTACGGGATCGCTTTCGCAGGCACGTCCGCGGCCTCTCCCGTGCGTTGCTCCACTCGTGGCTTGCGGAGCCCTTCTCAGGAGGGCGAAGATGGTCTCGCCCTCCCCGCACCCCTCGCTGGTGCGTACACCGGCAGTCCGAGGCCATACCGGACTGCGGTCCTCCTCTCGGCCGTATGAAAACGGATGCGTGAGACCCCCATCTCACGCACCCACGGCCGGAGGGAGTGCCCTACTTATTTCGCCCCGGGCACTGAGGCTTGGAGGCCGTGAAGGCGACCCGCAGGTCGCCTCCGCCGGGTAGGATCGGCCCTCTCCCGAGCCCGCCCCGCAGTCTCCTTCTGGACCATGACGGTCTCACAGAAGTTGACTACGGCCTCCCACGCCGATTCCCTGCGTAGCATCGCCGACACGACTGCTCGCAGGGAGAGATTTCGCCCGATTTGCTGGACCAAGACTTGCCTTTCCGCGGTCCACGCGGGACACGCCTCCAGCGTGTGTTAGGCATCGTCTTGGTCCGCCCCGCAGTGGTGGCAAACCGCCGTCGCCTCGCGTCCGATCCTATACAGGTACTCTCCAAAGCAACCGTGACCGGTTAGTACCTGTGTAAGTCGGAAGGTGACTCGTCGCTTCCGCCGCATCCAGGCCTCGAAGGCTGGCAGGATCGCACTCACGACGCGTTTGTGCGCGTACCGGTCTCCGCGGAGACGGGCGCACCACGTCGTGTGTGCCTTTCTCTGCTCCTGCCGCCTGAGGGTCTATTTAGACTTTGATATCACAAAGTATTGGTAGAATACTTTTTTTTTCAAAATTACAGATTATGAACCACAAAAATATTTGAAACTAAATGTTTATTACTAACATAGCTAACTCGCTTTACACAGATTTAAGGTGACCAAATTTTAAAGTACTATCATTAATTGTGGTTAAAGAATTTTATTTCTCATGACACTTTACAACTCATTTAAAAAGATATTTCAAAGTATATACCGTATTAAACAATTTATAGTTCTCGTATCTCGCAAGTACGCTTTACTAGTTATATGTAAAAAAAACAAATGATAGAAGGATAGAAAGTATTAGAAAATCAGTAAATTAAATATAGGCTGGTTATAATAGGGATTCTTCTAACGTATAGTTTTAATTCGGCCAATTGTTGAATACCTTATCTCTGTCAAAAAGTGTATTTCCAAACGTTTTTGTTCGTGGATGAAGAACATAAATTTCATATTTATTTCTTAATTTGTAACTGAAGATAAGTCGTGTTAATATTGTATCAGTACGTATATGTTTTGTAATTATTATTTAACTAAAATACATATTTTGAACGTGAACGTTTTATTAAACAATTCTTGTTACAAAGAAATAGTGCTTTAAGAGTTTCTCTTGGACGATTTGTAACATTCTACGGGTAGTCTTTGTAGTAGATCCCTATACATATATCTATTAGGTACTCTAAATATGGCGTAACAAGGGAATAATATATAATCAGATTTATGTAAAATTCATAAGAAAGAAGATGAAACTAAAAAAAAATAGATGTGCATATGCACGATCCATGATCGCACACCTAAGGTTCCATCCCACTTACACCTGACCCGAGCTTGCCTGTTGTATCAACATGATGGCGAGAACGCCAGTAGCAAGGAAAGAGGAAATAAGACGAGAAATAATATCTTTTAGATTCTACCCCAAGGTCCAAATGTTTCGACTGCAAACGGCACGAAGGTGTAATTTAGAATAAATTATGAATAGTTCCCTTTTTTTTACCCTGTTTCAAAGAAAGACGAGGTTCTCAATACATCGGGAACTTTTTTATGTATGTTCACTGATTACTCGAAAACTGCTTGACCCCTTTCGGTAATTCTTTCAAACCGATTTTGATGATCGCATAGAATATTCATCAAAATCGGTTCAGTGGTTTGATTATAAAATCAAAGGTAACTAGAATAAGTACATACATCATTCAAGTAAACGAAATTACGTATTTTGTCTTTGAAGTCAATGATGATTTTCTGATTTTCCTTTAATTGTGCTGTAAGATTCTGTTAAGTTATTTCTGGGGTTCTAGTTACTTGTTTATTCGTAATTATGAATATATTTCTGAGAGTAAAGACGAGCAATCTATCCTAGAGAGAGGGAGGGTGCGTACTGCCGATATATAATAATAACTAACTGATCAACGAGCTACCATAGACAAAATACAGTATTAATTACTTTAATGATATATTCCTAACAGATTCTTCTTGTCGAGCATTACCTTTATAAGTTTTGCCTACAGACTTTCATAAAGATTTACATAAGATTTTGGTCATTGCTTAACACCTTTGCTTGAAAGAATTTACCGTCAGTGCTTTTAATCTTGACAGCCACAGCTTTCAGAAGGCTCAGGTAACTATTATTGTGTGTCAATTACAAGAACTTACAAATATAATTCACGTTCGATGATTCTAGATCAGCAGGAAGCTATATTTTGATGAGTGATATTGCGAGTATCAATAAAGGCCCACACCGATAAAACATGTACATCTTTGTCCGCAGATATCTGACATGAAAACTTGTAAATTAGCGATTCTGAAGAACTTATAAAAACCTATTTAAATAAAGAAGAAGTTTGAGGGATTATAACACCGCGTAAAGAAGTCGGTTTTATTTTGTGACGATTTGGGAATTTAAGTCCTCCATGAAAAGACCCACATCAGCGTAGTTCACATAACGTCAGTGAAGTTCTAACTACTGCGAAAGTCAAAATTAGCAACTTAAAGGGAGAACGAAAAAAACTGCATGATTTTACACAATTATGAATTAATAATAATTTTAAGTACAAAATTAATTAAAATTTATATCATCCAAAAGGCCATACACGCCTTGACATATAATCCTAGTTTTCCATATTGAATACATATATCTTGATACCTCTAGCTGCATCAGAGAATATAATATCTTGGTAGACATACACACGGGCTTTAAACTAAACCCTTATGGGTTTTGTTCTGGGTCCATTTGAAGTATGAAATCCTAAAAATAAAAGAAAGGAATCTGCAAACTAAAGAAAAAAGTATTTACTAAACAAAAAAAAAAACAGTATAAAACTCCGATTCTTTGCCACCGTTTTTATCCCGCATATGAGTAACTTTAATTATACGTTTCAAGGATTCTAATCTGATCGACACTATATAAAGGAAGCGTAGAACAACCGAACAGTATATTGAATCAAGTTTCAATTAGTAAAGGTGAGCTTAGTTTGCTATTAAGTGGTACAAATTCTTTAAAAATATAATTATATTATAATAATAAATTTTGTCAAATGATAAAAAGTATTAATAAACTTTAAATACCATTTTTGGATTATTACGAATTTATCGTCCAAGCGATTTTATTTATTTTTTAATATATTTTTTTATTTCTAATTTTCTTGAGTGGCTCTTTAAGTTGATTTGATATTGCCTTCTTCCAACAGAAGATGAAACTCATAATTATCCTCGCTTTCGTGGCGCTGGCCGCCGCTCGCCCTGAGGACGACTACAGCCGCTACGAGAACTTCAATGTTGAAGAAATCACCAGCAACAAGCGTTTGTTGCAAGCATACTGTGACTGTTTCATCGGAAGTGGAAAGTGTACGCCTGAAGGCAACGACTTTAAAAGTAAGTTAACATTTCATTACAAAGACAGCTTCATTATCCGCTGTGTGCAAATAAGCGACGTCTTACGTAGGCGATTCGAAACGAAGGCAATTGCAAAGCGATGACAGGGAAATTCAATGCAAAGCAGGATGACATAGCGACTTGTCCTAAATTCGCGTAAATCTTTCTACTCTGTCATGGATGGCCGAAAACGAATATTATTTTGAAGCAGAACAGGTTCAAGCGAAAATATCCAGTCTAGTCGACAGTCACATGTCTCAGAGGCTACTTCAATAAGTATTGATTGATTTTCTAGTATTACGGCCCGTCATATTATAGGCATCAAAAAAACTCTTAAATTTACAACTTCAAAATACGCTTTTTAGGAATCCGTGCCATACTATTTTCAAATGATTTTGTTTGTCACATCAGTTTTCAAAGACAGCTTCAATATTCACTCCGTAAGACGTAAAATACTCTGTTATTACCCTGTCAAATTGTTCGCAATTTATCGCATTGCATGCCGTGACATTTTCGTTAGAATTCACTGCCTTCGTTAGGCGAGAATGACACTTGTAAGTTTAATTCTCGTAATTGATATAAAACAGCTCTTTAACCTGGTAATAGTTACATAGAAAGTAGTTACGAAAGCTGTGCGTCTCAACAATAAGGCGCTGACATAAAATTCTTTCAGGTGTAAATGAAAGTGTATTATTAAATTTTGAAAGATTATAATGTAAATCTTGCCTTACACTGACATTCGCTAAATCATATTTAACTTTCAATAATATCACGAGTCCGCTAAATATAGGTTATGCTACTATCATACATAGTCAATAGTTCAGAGTGTTTTAATAATTTCAAATAGTAGATTATAATAAAAAATATAACTAAAAATAGCTGAAGTTTACGATACATAAAACATGTATTGCATGCTCACGTATATTGTACAATTTAAAACAAATAAATGAAAAACTAAGCTGTGCCCATGATCTAATAATCTTGCAAAACGAAAAGTAATTTAAATATAAAAAAACACGATTTAAAATAATCCCACTCATAAGTTGATTATTCATTTCCAGAATGGATCCCGGAAGCCATGCAGAACACCTGCAGTAAATGCTCTGATCACCAAAAAACCCTCGTAGCCAAGTTCATTATTGCTATCCAGGAACAGCTCTCTGAACAATGGGAGAAACTCAACAAACTATACAACCCTGAGGGCAAATACGACGCGACCCTTAAAGAATTCCTCAAAAAGCACGGACACTAAATATATTCAATGAAAAAACACTTTGAACTCGAATCGATCATTACAGGAATTGTATTAAATAACACGTTGCAATTATAAACAATAAGATATATTTTTATAAGACACACCAATGTTTCATTACGAATATCTCTCACATCAGCGACTTTGGTCGAAAATTCGCTGACGACTTAAACCGCTTGTGTCCATATAATAGCGATTTATCAGTATTAATTTTGCAGCAGACGTGTAAATTGTTAGTAAAATATTTTCTTGTGCATTGTACTCAATCTCTTAAAAAAACAACAATTTTCAACCGACTTCAAAAATAATTACAAAAAATGTAATTTTTCCACGAACAACAATTTATAAAAATTTAGTACGGCTACGCACTGTAAAAAACTGTTAGAAATATCCTCATCAAAAGACACTGTCGGCACGCTGTCAGTAGTCGTCTTGCGATGTGCGGCCGTACTAATATATTTTTTTTCAATCATTAAAACAAACCGACTTCAAAATATATAATCTAAGATGTATAAACATTCTTCCTACAACATTTTGAATTTGGTGCTATGTAAAATATTTTACGAGTACGTGTTATTTACTGGCTATACCGTAGAATTTTTTATTCACCTGTACCTACTAAATTAGTTTTATTAAGTTCTTTTTATTTAAAAAAAAAAATTTACACTTTCAGGTTACGAACATAGTGAGGCAGTACCTACGTACCCTAAGTTATAATAGCCTAACGTCTACAGCTTATAACCAACAATAAAATATTGCTTTTTCTGATGCAGGGTTATTAATTGTTGAGGAGTTCTCCGTCAGTTTCACTATACCATATGTATTGTGACAAGCTTAAATTGCTTAACAATCATATTGAAGTAATCATTCGCAACCCGTGAAACACCAGTTATTGAGCAGTTCTGGTAATCATCTACTACAGATGGTCACCAGAACTGCTCTTTATCATTCGTTTCACTTTGCCAAACGTGGCTTTAAAGTGCACATGCAAGAGTCTAAAATACCTGAATGTGTATATGTTTACCTAATATTTGAAGAGTTCCCTTGATTTCTCCAAGATCCCGGCATCAGTTCCTGACTTGACAACAATTGACGAGTAATCGGTGAACATCCAAAAAAACAAAGTCCCGTCAAATTTACACTTAATATACCCATTTTTATCTAACTGCGCGACGTAAGGAACGGTAATATATTTATGTATGTATGTATGTATGTATGTATGTATGTATGTATGTAGGTTTGTAGGGCTGATTATGATAAATGACACGTCCTTTGTTTCGTCATTATGACGCGAATGTCATAGAAAGTATAATAATTTTGATAAATCAAAATAGCCGATTTTGGACTATTATTGTAATCATAGAGAAACAATCACAGCAGTTAAGGGTCATTTGCTATTCGTTATTAAATACTTCCTTTGTTTATCTCCAAAGATCTTTATCAGATCCAAATATTTTACAAAAAAATGTTTGTTACTTTCTTATTATGATAACATTAATGTGAATTTAATTACTTTAAGCAAAAATTTTTTCTCAATTTAGACGCACTAAGAAGCTCGGAAGTCTATTTAGACTTTGATAACAAAAAATGTTGCTAGATTTTTTTTCAAAATTACAGTTTATAAACCACAGAATTAATTAAAAGTGAATTTTAATGACTAACAAAGCTAACTCGTTTTACACAGATTTTGAATTTGGTCTCATCCTTACTGAGAGCACTATATATCATTAATTGTGGTTTAAACACTTTATTTCTCATAAGAATTTACAATCCACTTAAAATGAGATTACATAGTATATACCGTATTGAACAATTTATAGTTCTCGTGTCTCAGAAGCACGCATTACTAGCTAATAATAAGTAAATAGATAAACGAACAAACAAATAATTTATAGTATCTATTATTAGAAAATGATTATAATAAGGATTTTATTAACATATAGTTTTAGTTTAGCAAAATGTTGAATAGCTGATCTCCCGAAATAACTATATTCAAGAAGAATTCCAAACGTTTTTGTTCGTGGATGACGAACATAAATTTTATAATTATTTCTTAATTTGTGACTTTGTGAAGGCACGCTGTGTTAATATTGTATTATATATATAATAATCATATATCAAACTTATGTAAAATACATTAGAAAAAAGCTGAAACTAAAAAAAATAAATGTGCATATGCACGGTTCATGATCGCACAGCGGGGGCTCCATTACACTTGACACGCACTTGCCTATTGCATCGATCTGGTGGCGAGAACGCTGGTACGCATTTCACCTGTGAATAATAATTCCGATTCTCTGGACGAAAAATTCACCAGCCCTCCTGTCACTAGTCGAAGCAATTAGATGAGAAATAATATCTTTTAGATTCTACCCTAACTACACAACGATGTAATTTATGATGTTCCTCTAATTGTGTTCTAAGATTCTTCTTGTTAAACTTAAGGCAAGCATTACACTTATGAGTTTTGCCTACAAACTTTCATAAAGATTTACATAAGTTGGTTGTCATTGCTTAACACCTTTGCTTGAAAGAAGTTACCGTCAGTGCTTTTAATCTTGACAGCCACAGCTTTCAGAAGGCTCAGGTAACTATTATTAGGTTATTGTGTGTCAATGACAAGAACTTACAAATATAATTCACGCCTAATGATATAAAAACTTTTAATTTGGCGATTTGAAAGAACTTATAAAAAATATTTGAATAAATAAAAAGTTTGAGGGACTATAACTACGCGGGATTTAAGTCCTCCGCGAAAAGATTCTCATTAGCAGCTTTAAGGGAGAACGAAAAACACTGCATGATTTTTCACAGTCACAATTATGAATTAATAATAATTTTAAGTACAAAATGAATTAAAATTATATCATTCAAAAAGCCATACACGCCTTGACATATAATCCTAGTTTTCCATATCTAGACACGCAGTAGCGTCTCAAGCCAAGTTCAAGAAATAGAACTGGCGAGCCGCACCGTGTGTAATATTACACGAACCATTTGGAGCCACTTTTGACGCCCTCATAAATTAAAAACTATTTCACACAAACGTATCAAATTCGGCTCATATATTGAGACTTGCAAGTTACATATGTTTTCTAAATTTCATAAGCTTATCTCAAAAGGTTATTTAGATATTAATGTCCAAAAATCCTCATTTTTATCATTGACTGACTGACTGACCTATAGACTAAAACTCTAACCCAGTTCCAGATGACCTAGAACGTTAAAATTTGGTATGCAAATAGGTAATTAGATGAATACTAAGAAAAAAAATAAAAAAACTGGCAATTTTTAAATAATTAGATTCTATTATGAACGCTTAACATAAATACCTAATTAGTACCTGTACCTAACTACTACAGATGTAAGAATCAGTAAGTAATCAAAATTCGTGACAGCCGGTCTTTATGTCGTAGATATGTGGAATAACTTAATTTATTACATAACATATAATCACGCCTATATGCCATATAGGGGTAGGTAAAGCACTCAGTGATCATAGAACCACTTGATGCCACATTCGACAAGTACTGTAAGCAAGTTGGAACATGTGTTTAGCGGTGATGGGTTGTCAGCTTTTCGCCCACTATACAACAAAACTCCCATCAATTTTACTGGTTTTTATTTTTTTTAACTTAACGTGAATTTTACTCGAGTTTAATACCTATCTACCAACCATTTTTTTTTCATTCGTACCGAAATACCGAATACCGAACGAGCAATTCACTCAAATATTTCAAAGGCACAAGAAAATATAGAAAATAACACCGAGAAGAAAATTGTACCCCGTAAACGTAGGAAAACAGTAACTAATTCAATGGTTTTATATTTATAAAGTCTACTTTTAGTTTTGAATTTGTCCTTTTAAAAGGACCCACGGCGTTACGAGGGAATATACTTACCTACAAAAATTAATGATATCCAATAAAAACCATAAATGTGAAATGAGAGCCAAGTTCAATATTATGATGCCTTGGTTGTTGACTTTAACGATAAAAGAAGTGAGATCTAAATGGGTGCCAAATTAAATGGTCAGTCCTGAAATTTATTTATAAGTAACAGTATAACATCATATCTTCTTATAACATAAGATAATGTATTGTAACCTAAGGTCTGTCTTGGCTTACTTCTTTTGTCGTTGAAGTGAACAACCAAAGCATTTATCATAATATTGAACTTGGCTCTCATTTCACATTTATGTTTTTGATTGGATTAAATATATCTTGATACCTCCACCTGCTTCAGAGAATGTAATATCTTGATAGACTTGGACATTAAACTAATTCCATATGGGTTTTTCTGGGTCAATTTGAAGTATGAAATCCTAAAAATAAAAGAAAGAAATCTGCAAACTAAACAAAAAAATATTTACTAAACAAAAAGAAAAAACAGTATAAAACTCCGATTCTTTGCCACCGTTTTTATCCCGCATATGAGTAACTTTAATTGTACGTTTCAAGGATTCTAATCTGTTCGACACTATATAAAGGAAGCGTAGAACAACCGAACAGTATATTGAATCAAGTTTCAATTAGTAAAGGTGAGCTTAGTTCGCTATTGAGTGGTACAAATTCTTTAAAAATATAATTATATTATAATAAAAACTTTTGTCAAACGATAAAAAGTATTAATAAACTTTAAATACCATTTTTTCATTATTACGAATTTATCGTCCACGCTATTTTATTTATTTTTTAATATTTTTTTTATATCTAATTTTCTTGAATGGCTGAAACTTAAAGAAGTTGATTCGATATTGCCTTCTTACAGCAGAAGATGAAACTCATAATTATCCTCGCTTTCGTGGCGCTGGCCGCCGCTCGCCCTGAGGACGACTACAGTCGCTACGAGAACTTCAATGTTGACGAAATCACCACCAATAAGCGCCTGATGCAAGCATACTGTGACTGTTTCATCGGAAGTGGAAAGTGTACGCCTGAAGGCAACGACTTTAAAAGTAAGTTAACATTTTCATTACAAAGACAGCTTCATTATCCGCTGTGTGCAAAGAAGCGACGCCTTACGTAGGCGAGTCGAATCGAACGCATAGCGAAGCGATGACAGGGAAATTCAATGTAAAGCGGGATAACATAGCGACTTCTCCTAAATTCGCGTGAATCTTTCTACTCTGTCATGGATGGCCAAAAACGAATATTATTTTGAATTGCGGCACCGCAGCAGGTTCAAGCGAAAATACCCAGTCTAGTCGACAGTCACATGTCTCAGAGGCCACTTCAATAAGTATTAACGGTTTGTTGTTTTTTTATCGTTAGGCGAGAATGACACTTGTAAGTTTAATACTCGTAATTGATATAAAACAACTCTGTAACCTGGTAACAGTTACATAGAAAGTAGTTACGAAAGCTGTGCGTCTCAAAATAAGGCGCTGACATAAAATTCTTTCAGGTGTAAATGAATGTGTATTATTACATTTTGAAAGATTATAATGTAAACTCGCGTTACACTGGCATTCACTAAATCATATTTAACTTTCAATAATATCACGAGTCCGCTAAATATAAGTAATGCTACTATCATACATAGTCAATATTTCAAAGTGTTTTAATAATTTCAAATAGTAGATTATAATAAAAAATATAACTAAAAATAGCCGAAGTTTACGATACATAAAACATGTATTGTACAATTTAAAACAAATAAATGAAAAACTAAGATGTGCCCATGATCTAATAATCTTGCAAAACGAAAAGTAATTTAAATATAAAAAAACACGATTTAAAATAATCCCACTCATAAGTTGATTATTCATTTCCAGAATGGATCCCGGAAGCCATGCAGAACACCTGCAGTAAATGCTCTGATCACCAAAAAACCCTCGTAGCCAAGTTCATTATTGCTATCCAGGAACAGCTGTCTGAACAATGGGAGAAACTCAACAAACTATACAACCCTGAGGGCAAATACGACGCGACCCTTAAAGAATTCCTCGAAAAGCACGGACACTAAATATATTCAATAAAAACACATTTTGAACTTGAATCGATCATTACAGGAATTGTATTAAATAAATAACACGTTGCAATTATAAACAATAAGATATTTTTATAAAACACACCAATATTTCATTACGAATATCTCTCACATCAGCGACTTTGGTCGTTTGGTGGTTTGGCTTTAACCTCTTGTGTCCACATAATAGCGATTTATCAGTACTCATAATGCAGCAGACGTGTAGATTTTTAATAAAATATTTTCTTGTGCATTGTACTCAATATCTTTAAAAAACAATAATTTTCAATCGACTTCAAAAATAATTACAAAAAATGTAATTTTTCCACGAACAACAATTTATAAAAATTTAGCACGGCTGCGCACTGTAAAAACTGTTAGAAATTTCCTCATCAAAAGACACTGTTGCCACTGCGCACGCTGTCAGTAGTCGTCTGACTATCTGAAGTGAAAATATTTTGATTCAACTTTTGTACGTGCAGCCGGACTAATATTTTTTTTTTTCAATCATTAAAACAAACCGACTTCAAAATATATAATCTAAGATGTATAAAAATTTTTCCTACAACATTTTGAATTTGGTGCTATGTAAAATATTTTACGAGTACGTGTTATTTACTGGCTATGCTGTAGAATGTTTTTTTTTTTTTTAATTAGGTTTTTTTTCTATTAAAAAAATAAATAATTTACGCTTTTAAGTTACGAGCATAGTGAGGCAGAACCTAAGTACCCTAAGATACAATAGCCTAACGTCAACTGCTTATCACCAACAACAAAATATTGTTATTTCTGATGCAGGATTATTATTTGTTAAAGTGTTCTCCTGGTGTTGCACCATCAGCTTCACTATACCACATGCATTGTGACGAGCATAAACTGCTCACCAATCATATTGAAGTAATCGAATCGCAAACCGTGAAACACCTGTTTTTGAGTAGTTCCGGTGGCCATCTATAGTCTTTATCCTCCGTTCCACTTTACCAAACGTGGCTTTTGAGTGCATATGCAAGAGTTAGTATCCAAAATAACTGAATAGGTATAGGTTTACCTATAATATTTGAAGAGTTCCCTCGATTTATCCAAGATCCCAGTGTCAGATCTTGACCTGATAACAGTCGTAAGGAAACAACAAGGGAATATAGATATTCAAACTTATTCAAAATTTATAAGAAAGAAGCTGAAACTAAAGAAAACAGATGAACTATGCACGAGTCATTATCGCACAGTCAGGGTTCCATTCAACTTACGCCTCGCTTGCCTGTTGTGTCAACATGTAGCATTTCGCCTGTGAATAGCAATTCCGGTTTTCTGGACGAAAAGTGCGCCAGCCCTCCTGTCACTAGTGGAGGCAATAGACAAGTACTAATATCTTCTGATTTTCTTTTGCATCACTACTCCATGGACCAAGTGTTTTAACTGCAAACGACACAAAGATTTATTTTAAGCCAAGTGACGAATAGCCGCTTTTTTAACCGATTTTCGAAAATGGAGGAAGTTCTCAATACGTCGAGAAATTTTTTTGTGTATGTTCTCTGATTACTCGAACTTCGAGACCAATTTCCGTAATTCTTTTTTCGCTTAATTCCTATTGGTTCTTATTGATTCCATAATTTTCATCAAAATCGGTTCTGTAGTTTGGTTATATAATAAGTATAAAATTCGAGTAAACGAAATTACGTTTTTTGTCTTTGAAGTCTTTTTCCTTTTTAAAGTCTTTCCTATATACATATGTAATTTTAGGTTTAATGTTATGATATTATTTTCTGATTTTTCTTTAATTGTGCTGCAAGATTCTTCTTGTCAAGCTTAACTCAAGAATTACACTTATAAGTTTTGCTTACAAATTTTCATAAAGATTTACATATGTTATTTGTCATTGCTTAATATCTTTACTTGAAAGAATTTACTGTCAGTTCTTTTATTTTGATAGCCACAGCTTTCATAATGCTACTAATGTAACTGCTATTAGGTTTCGTTTGGCAATTACGAATCCAAAACTTACAAATACATTTCTCGCCTAATTATCCTAGATCAGCGGGAAGTTGTAGCATTGGATGAGTGAATTTTCGAGCATAAATATACAAACAATACGTACATTTGTCATCGCAAAAGATCGCCTAAAATTGAATCGAGTAGAGTTAGTAGTATTAAGGGAAAACGAAAAAAAACTGCATACTTTTACGCAGTTATTTATAATTCTGAACTAATAATAATTTTAAATACAAAATGATTAAAAATTATATTATTTAAAAGGCCATACGCGCCTTTTGATCGCGATGACATTTTATCGTAAATATTTTGTATTTCCGATCCTAGTTTTCCATATTAATTGTACCTTGATACCTCTACCTCTTTCATAGAAAAAAAAGGCTTGGTAGACACGGATATTCAAATAATCCCGTATGGGTTTTTCTGGGTCCGTTTGACGTATAAAATCCTAAAAATAAAAGAAATAAATCTAGAAACTAAATAAAAAACTATTAAAAAAACCCACTTTAAAATTCCAATTCTTTGCCACCGTTTTTATCCCGCAGATGAGTGACTTTAATTATACGTTTCAAGGATTCTAATCTGATCGACACTATATAAAGGAGGCGTAGCAAAACCGAACAGTATATTGAATCAAGTTTCAGTTAGTAAAGGTGAGCTTAGTTTACTATTGAGTTGTACAAATTATTTAAAAATATAATAACACTATAATAATATCATTTGTCAAATTATAAAAGTATTAATTTATTTTAAATATCAATTTTTTATCATTACGAATTAATCGTACAAGCGATTTTGTGATAATAAAAAAATAGCATTTTCGATACTTGAAAGTTTACTGGGGTATTAAGGATAAAATAAATTTTTTGACCAATTGCCTGCTAATGAAAAATAAAGCTCACCCGCGATTTTCTCTATTGTTTATTTTAGTTGATTCGATATTACCTACTTCTAACAGAAGATGAAACTCATAATTATCCTCGCTTTCGTGGCGCTGGCCGCCGCTCGCCCTGAGGACGACTACAGCCGCTACGAGAACTTCAATGTTGATGAAGTCACCAGCAACAAGCGTCTGTTACGAGCATACTGTGATTGTTTCATCGGAAGTGGAAAGTGTACGCCTGAAGGCAACGACATCAAAAGTAAGTTAACATTTTTATTACATTAACAAAGACAAGTTTATTATCGGCTGTGTGCAAAGGAAGCGATGTCCTACGTAGGCGATCCAAAACAATTACGAAGGCAATTACGAAGCGGTGACAGTCAACTTAAATGCTAAGCAGGGCGACACGGCCACCTCTCCTGAGTTCGCACTAATCGTTTTGCAATGTCTTTTACGGACGAAAACAAATATTATTTAAAAAAAGAATTTAAACATAAAATTTACTACTTCCAAAATAATTAATGAGTATAAACAACGGCATCCCAATAAATCGACAATTACGTCACACAGAACACTTCAATAAGTATCAACTGGTTGTTATTTTTTCTCGGCGCCGCGCCGAACTGTGTTCGTATACTTCTGTTTTCTAGGATTTCGGATTTCGGAAATTATGGACGCACTATTATGGCCGACTAAAACACTCTTACAACTTCAAAATATGCTCTCTAGTAAATGTCACACTATTTTAATGGTAAAAATTGAAAAAGTTTAAGTGATGTAATATAAAAACGTTAAGCTACTGTTAAATGGTAGGCAAGAGCATGCTAGGAGCAGTCTCCTAGCATTTTGTTTTTTGATTATTTGAGATGTAATTAACTAATACACTCTTTATATTTTTGTAACACGTTTATTCATTTTTCCTCAACTTAAAAACAATATATAACAGAGACCAAAGCATTAAAGATATCCCGCCAGATAATTGACGAGGACTCTTAAATGTTTTTGTTTATCGTGTCAGTTTCCAAAGCCAGCTCAATATTCGCTTCGTACGACGTAAATGACTCTGTCATTACCAAATCAAATTGGTCTCAACATTGGCATTTTCGTTAGAGTTCATCGCTATTGTTAAGCGAGATTGATACTTGTAAGTTTGATTCTCGTAAATAATACAACTCTGTAATCTGTTAACAGTTACATAGAAAGTAGTTACTCTAATAATCTTTACAAATTAATAATCCAAATAAAAAAATAATAATAAAAATAAACCCACTCATAAATTGATTGTTGATTTCCAGAGTGGATCCCAGATGGCATTCAGAACAGTTGCAGTAAATGTTCTGATCGCCAAAAAACCCTCGTAGCCAAGTTCATTATTGCCATCCAGGAACAGCTGTCTGAACAATGGGAGAAACTGAACAAACTATACAACTCAGAAGGCAAATACGACGCGACCCTTAAAGAATTCCTCGAAAAGCATGGACACTAAAATTATTCATAGAACAAACATTATGAATTTGAATCGATGAATTATATTAAATAAATAACATGTTGCATTCGTATCAATTAGATTTTTTTTTTGTAAAACATGCCTAACTAAACCTTTTCTGTCATATTACAAATGATGAAATAAAACCATGTTCAATGAATGTGTCTCGCTAAATAGGGCCTAAAAAATTTACATTGCTTAAAATCTTGTCTAAATTGTTTAACAGCGAGTACAATCATCAAAACTTTATTAATAATATGTCAATGATCCTGAATTTGGTATACAAACTACAAAAATAATTTTTGTATACGAATACGAAGAACTGGAATGGAAATAGGAGTAAATTAAGTACATGGTGTTGTTTGGGGTCAAAATATCTACATGTACACAAAATTGGATTTTTTTTTTCGTCTATCAAAAAAAATTTATAGCGAAAAATTATTATTGGAGAGCTCTCTAAAAGTATTGAAAATATTAAAACCACATTGCACTTATGTAGGTATTCATATTGATACGTTTTGCGTTTTATATTTTATTTTTAGTATCAAGAAGTATTCAGTTTTAAGTAAATGTAACCACAGATATCATTATGCATACAAACATTTTAAATCTTTGTACCCGTTTAGGGGTGAAATATCGAAATACTCTTTTCTAATTCATCCCTATGCGGTTATAGATGTACGTTATCAAAATTTCAACTAAATAGATTTACCAGCGATTTTTTTTCCATTACAGACTTTACCCCCTAGTTTCTTTTATTTATTTTGGTATTCACCCTTAGTAATATTTATACTAAGTTTAAGGATAATCGGAAAAAACTAAGTATAGCAAATACTGTCAAAATTTCAAGTTTGTAGCCCCAGCGGTTTAGTCTCTGCGTTGATAACCCAGTCAGTCATGGCAGGTGATTTTATATGCATAGATGAAACTATATCTAAAGCATATTTTATACAAAACTGTTCTTAAACGTGGAATTGTGTTACGGACTTTTATAAACACGAATTTAACGTATATTTAAATCTTTTGTATCAAGGCAGTTTTTTTCTGACTTATCAGTATTCAATTTGAAGCAGACGTGAGAATTGTTTATAAAGTATTTTCTAGTGCATTCTATTTAACATCTTAAGAATAACCTCAATTTTAAATCAACTTCAAAAAGATTCTTAATTCATAGCGTAGTTTTGTCTTTTGTTGGTTACGTCATAACTCCATCATTTATTAAGCGATTTAGGAGATTCCTTTTTTTTAAATAGATATTCAGATTGGCCCCATAGATTTATTATCGAAATCGATTGAGTTTGATTTAAAATCAAAATAACTGAAATTAATGTGTCCTTCAAGCAAACGAAATTGCGTATTTTTCTTTTGAAGTCGGTTTTTTTTTTAACTTAGTTATAATTTTGTGCTATGCCTCTGAAAAAACTTTAACAAAAATTGCATTTTATTTATGCGAATCGTAATTAGCAGTTAAAAAATTTGCCATATTATTTCTATGACTAAAAATATATTTCTTCAAACTAAATAAATATTCTAACGTCTCAGCCAACTTTGGTAGTGTCTAGCTGTAACCTAAAGTTACAACAACAAACAACAAACTAAAGTAAAGTTTTTATAGGAACTGGCTCGACCAAGGCTGTACCTCACTCTCACAGAAGATTGACTTGAACTAGCTAATCTAGCTGTATAACTTCATTAATTTTTTATAAAGACTCTAACTACGATGGCCTAGTGATTAGAACACGTCGATCTCAACCGATGATCGCGGATTCAAATCCCGGCTAGCACCACTGGTTTTTCAAGTGCTAAATTAGTGCTTAAATTCGTCTCGAGTTTGGCGGTGAAGGAAAACATCGTGAGGAAACCTGCATGTGCCTGGAGAAATTCTGACACATGTATATCCGCCAACCCGCAGTGTGAGCACCGTAGTGGATTAAGCTCTAAAACCTTTTCCTTAATAGGAGAGGAGGCCATTGCCCAGCAGTGGGCTATTAACAGGCTGTTACTATAGTACTTTACTCTAACTTCAGCTTTATTAGTTTTATTGATATCTTAATTTTATCTTCACCGTTCCTTCCGATTTTGTGTAAATTTTTATTTTAATTAAGTAGCAGAAATTTATCTATTAAATGTGAAGACAAAATGTCGTATCTGTTGCTGACTGTTGACTAATAATTTGTCGGAAGCTAATCTGTATGAAAGCATCCAGTACTTTCTAGTTACCAATTACTGTATTTGTGATATCTTGATAATTTATTCCTCTTAGGCACCGTAGGTATTTAATCTTGATTTCACTTGATACTTGTAGCAGTTTTTGAGAAAAAAGATCTTGCCAGACATACAAACAACGAAAACGGGTTCGAAAAACAAAACAAAAATCTAATTATAATAAATGTAAGTGAGAAAAAACATTAACCGAAAAATGATAAAAAATTAATTGGTGTTTAAAAATGTTTTACCTAATCATAATTAAAATCTTCATTCCAAATTCTGAATATTTAATTTGATAAAATAAAATTACAAGAGCTTCAAAGAAAACAAAATAAAATTATAAAAATACTTTTTCGATATTCATTTATGACACCTACAACTAAAAATTTTAAAGAAACAAAAATTATGAACATACGTCAACTTGCATATATAATTCTTGCATTAGGATAAGAATAATTATAAATAAATCTGTAGTTTGTTATTTACAAAAAATGTCAGCAAGCGTAGCACACTTCGACATAGCCTATTAGTGCTTCCTAAAACTAGAACGAACTATCCAAAAAAGGATATTACATTTGAGGGAGCACAACTTTAAAACAAATTAC
Source organism: Hypolimnas misippus (assembly GCA_037950945.1). NCBI lineage: Eukaryota > Metazoa > Arthropoda > Insecta > Lepidoptera > Nymphalidae > Hypolimnas > Hypolimnas misippus. The sequence continues at coordinate 7,898,572 of JBBEEQ010000011.1, read as the reverse complement.
CACTTAATGTGAAAAATGGATGCTGATAAGCAATACTGTGTCAAGCCACATGGACTACATTTTAAGAAAATGGCGTCTTAAGATGACCGATTCTTAATAATTATATTTAAAGAAGTATATATCTTTTTTTATATTTTCTTTTCCTTTTTGATAAAAGCTATAATGGATTAAAAGCATATTGATATATTTAATATACTATCTAATACAGAGTTCTTTAAATATTTGAAAATATTTTATAAATTGCAAAATACGGAACGCACTTTAAACTCGAAACAATTAATTAAGAAAAATTTTTCCTTACTTGTTTCATTTATATGACTTGAAAAGTTTTTTTAATAATGTTAAATAGGTAATGCAGTATCAATATACATCGATGTCTCCGAATTTGACTTTTAGTGGGTTGACACATTATTGCTTATCAGCATCCAAATGTAAGCTTCATAAACGAATTTAAATATCAGCTCTCACAATACATTTTGGGAAATAATCAATTTACCAAAATTTATCATATATGAACTTGTAATTATGTTGATATTATTTAACTTAATTTATTTTACTGAATTCCTACTTTTGTAGCAGCCATTGTGTACATTTTTTATTTTATGTTACTATGTTTTTTTGAATTTAATATTATTTAATATACTTGCACTTGTAACACTATTGTAACTAAATACCTATCTATGTGGCGACCATTTGTATATTTTTCACTTTATTTTATAATACTGTTCTCATTTAATTGACTGTTTTTTGAGAATAAATTCTTTAAACTGATATTTGCCACCGCATATGAGTTCAGGATGCATATGAGTTCCTTAAACCTTATAATTTGAAAAAAAATATATATTTTTATACAAAGAAGGCATAATAAAACTTAACAGTAGGTATATTAAATAAAGTTTCAATTAATAAAGATGCGCTTAATTTACTATTGAGTAATACAAATTCTTTTAAAATAAAATTGCACAATAATAATTAATTAATGAATTCATTAAATAATTATTGCTATAAGAGGTCATTTATTTTAAATTACAAATTAATTATTTCAATTTCTTTAATTGGTAATTGTCTTGAGTGACTATTTAAGCTCAATCAATATCATATTATTTACGGCAGACCTCAAAATGAAACTCATAATCGTGCTCGCTTTCGTGGCGCTGGCCGCCGCTCGCCCTGAGGATGACTACAGCCGCTACGAGAACTTCAATATTGACGAAATTACCGCCAACAAGCGCCTGTTACTAGCATACTGTAAATGTTTCCTCGGAACTGGAAGATGTACGCCTGAAGGCGCCGACTTCAAAAGTAAGTTACATTTTTACTTTTAAACTCTCTGCTCTGTGTGATGTATGAGCTATTTGAATTATCCAGGCGTCCGCAATGCATCGTATCGCATGCAGGCCCCTCTTTACAACTGGGCACTCAAGGCATTTGTCATATGTATATTTAAAATTTTGCCTCTTTTATAGTCTAGTTCGTCCTCCTGTGGAGTACTGTCCCATTTTTAGGCAGGTGCACCCCAATATCAGGTTCACCCACTTGACTCCATCCAACGTCGACGATTCCAAAGTTACAGACGGTTTGGAACCTTTAAATGTACGGAGAGACGTTGGCTCTCTGTGTTTTTTACCATCTGTACAATGGAGAGTGTTCTAATGAACGTTTTGACATGGTGCAATCGTCTCGCTTTTACCATCGCACTCTTTGCCTCAGGACTCGATATCATCCACACCACTTGGATGCATGGTCGGTATCCAATGGGCTTCACGATATTTTTTCCCACATACATGCAGGCTGTGGAATAATGTACCTCCTGAGGTTTTTATTTGAGGGTTTTTAAATGCCCAGTCTATAGACAGCTTTCCGTCAAAGCTGGCAACGCACCCGCAACGCCGGTGTTGTAGATGTCCGGGCGATAGTAACCACTTAATATCAGGTGATACTATTAGCGCATTTGCCCCTCTTTTATGTAAAAGAAAATGTGCCCAACGCCTCCAATAGGTTAAAGATGCTCCTGATCGCATGTGATCATAGATTTTGTTACAAGCTATGTCATTTGTTACAATGATATTCGCTAAGTCACAAATCTTACCTTCTAAAGTTAACCAGGCCATTGTCGTACAGATACCTATAGCCAAAAATCTCACGTCTGTGATTTAATAGAAGTATAACTTTTATCAATAATTATGTATAGATAAATATGTCCAGGTGTAGCCTTTCAAAATTTAGCCAACAAGTATTTATAATTAATTATTTAATTTTTTTTTCAAGCAAAACCCTTGTTAATAAGACAAATGTCTCGTTATTGTATTGTAATTATTATTCTATCCTTGTCTTACATTTTAGCGATTATGACTCATTGACATAAAATTATTTTAAACTGATTTAAATCGCGTATATAAAGTATTTTTATCATCCCTCATCACCTTAGTCTACCCGTGACCACGAACGCTGCAAAGTGCTCGAAACGTCGGGATGATAAAAATAATTAATATACGCCATTAAAATCCGTTTAAAATAGTTTTATTTCAATGAATTATTATTCTCTTTACGTAATTATAAAATACTAATTATATGAAATACTAATATATTGGATAAATTAATTATAATTTATATGAACGAGCTTAAAAGTCGAAACATTACTTTTTGCCACGACTAAATAAGTACTTTGATAAAGTTTTTATCCATATGTTATTGTTTATTTTCAGGATGGATTCCAGAAGGCATACAAACTGGCTGCGGTAAATGCTCTGATAACCAAAAAACCCTCGTAGCGAAGTTCATTATTGCTATACAGGAACAATTACCTGAAGAATGGGAAAAACTCAACAAATTATACAACCCAGAGAACAAATACGACGCGACTCTCAAAGAATTACTCGAAGAGTACGGACACTAACTCCAATGAATAAATATTTTAAATTTAAACGAATGATTAAATCTTTCTTCTGTCTTAAATTGTTACGTAATATATAACCTAAATTGTTATAGTGATCATATCAATATAAAAATCTTTTATTTTTTAAATAAATAGATTGAATTAACAGTTTTAACAATTTGTATTGTATACTTGAAGATAATTTCTTTTTAACAATTTTTATTTAAAACTACCAGTTGCTCGCGATTATGCCTGCGTAAAGCTTGGAATTTGATTGACTCGATTCAGAAAACTGGTCAAAATCGCTGCCTATTTATACTTAATTATTTTTAGCCATTGTCCGTCTTCAAAAAAATAACTAAGTTAAAATTGTTTATTGACACCGATCTGGATTATTGAAATTGTATTCTATTAAAGGTACAACCTGGAAAAAATTATTTCTAATCTTTAAACTCTGGTACCTAATCTAATTTACTCTGGAAAGTAAATGCTGTGATAAAAATGTCTTAGAAATGCGAGTATGATATCTCTCTACATCTTCTTATCCCATTCCCACCTTTCAAGCCTTACCTGGCGGGGTCATGTGAAGATGTGATCAAATAAATCTCTAGTAAGTGATACCGTAGGCTACATACCACAGATTAAGACGAGATCTAAGTCGTGAGGCCTTTACATTATAATACTTAACATCTCGACAATTTATAAGTTAACGCTGTCTAACCTAATATGTAAAATCGTAAACCAAGGATTATCTTAAAATGACTATACGTAAAACGGTAATTTAATAATATTAATTTTATCTTAAATATAATAGATTTAAGTACCTACTCGTATTTACTAAGTTTGAAAATTGTAAACACTCAAATCTATCAATTTTTGAAATATATGATTTTTGAATAAAATAACTTAATTTTGAGTCAAACGTTTATGTTTTATTAATTTGTTTAATGGCGTTATAAGTTGACAACAAAACCTTAAAGGAAAAGTTTATTTTATTCTCTTTAAATTTATTTTTTACTCTTAGTTATTTTTGCAAAATATTTGTGCATCGTTATCTATAATCACGTCATGATATATAATATAAGGAATAATTACTTATGAGCCACCCCAATGCTTTTACTTCTCGACTTCAAAAACCCCAGTACAACAAAGTTTTAGATGGATTGGAGCAACGGAGTATACGATCACTAACTTATTTTGTTTAAACTCGCACTCGTTTCCTCACTAAGTTCTTTCATTTAATATCCATATTGTAAGATGGCATAAAAGACTTAGTACGTCATTTTTAGAAGTTTGCCATATTGAATTTAGATTGTCGTCACTTTATTTTTCGAGTTATTCTTAACAAGCTTTTTCATTTAATACCCATATTCTATGAATACATAAAAAAACTTTGTCCATCATTTTTAGAAGTTCGCCATATTCGATTTATATCGTCGTCACTTTGTTTCCAATTTATACTTAGCAAGCCCTTTGATATCCATAGTATAGGAAAGCTTAAAAGCTTCTTACGCCATCTTTAGAAGTTCACCATAATGAATTTAGAGTGACGTCATCCTATATTTCGAGCTATTCTTAGGAAGCCCTTTCATTCGAAACCCATATTGCAGGGAACTAACTATAAAAACTTAGTCCTCCATTGTTAGAACTTCGCCATATTGAATTTAGTATGTCGTTACTTTATTTTTCGAGTTATTCTAAGCAAGCCTTTTTTATTTAATGCCTATATTGTATGAAAACATAAAAAACCACCAACCACCAAAGATTCCACCCGAACAAACATAGTTACTGCTAGACATACATAACAAGTTAAATAAAAGATTGTAGCAAGACTAACCGAAAAACAACAAAATAATTTTGGGAGCTAAACAAGTTCTAGTTAGTATTAAAGTCGAAATATTTTAATCTTATGCTGTACCATCGTTTTGATCCGATAAGTGAGTTCCTAATACGATATTATTCAAGGATTTTAATCCGACCGTCAATATATAAAGGAGACGTTGCAAATCTGAACAGTATATTGAATCAAGTTTCAGGTATCAAAGGTGAGTCTAATTTACAATTGAGTTGTAAAGATTCTTTTAAAATTTAATTTGTTAGCTAACGTTTGAAACCATCAAGCATAAATTTGCTAAATAATGATCATATTATTTTTTACACTATTATATTTATATTTAATTGTTTGGTGTCTTGAGCCATAATTTAAACTTAATCACTATTGTAATATTTGCAGCAGACCTCAAAATGAAACTCATAATCGTGCTCGCTTTCGTGGCGCTGGCCGCCGCTCGCCCTGAGGATGACTACAGCCGCTACGAGAACTTAAATGTTGACGAAGTCACCTCTAACAAACGTCTGTTACGAGCGTACTGTGAATGCTTCATCGGAAGTGGAAAGTGTACGCCTGAAGGCAATGACTTCAAAAGTAAGTTAAACTTTTTCATCAAATTAACAAAGAGCTTTATTATTCGATATTTCTTATATAGAGCGTTAGACTCTTAATTGGATGCTGATAAGCAATAATGTGTCAACCCACAAAAAGTCCAATTCGGAGATATTGATGTATTCTGATATTGTAATCTGATAAACTAATCTAAACTAAGTACGAAAAAAATGTCTTAATTTAATGTTTCGAATAATGAAGAGGGGTCCATGTTTTGCAATATACAATAATCTCATGTTGACAAAAACTTATTATTAGATTTAACTTTTCACTACACTATATGTTCTGAATTAATTAAAACTTTAATGAAAATAGAAAAGATGGATATATACTACTTTAAACAAAATTTTCAAGAATAGGTTTGACATGTTTAGACATCATTTTCTAAAAATTAAGTCCGTGTGGCTTGACACAGTATTGCTTATCAGCGTCCAATTAAGGTTCTTGAAATCAAAATATTTAAATATTAGACCACCACCGCACTCGTGACGCGTATTATCTACAACGCATTACGCATCACATTAATTTACGCTTACCTCGTAATAAATTAGATAGAGCCTTCGACATTATACATTATTAACTAGCGAACATGTTAAACAACAACAAAATATGTTATAAAACAAAGTTATTGTATAACATGGTAATGTTTTATTAATGTATTATTAGGATTGGTATATACGTTTTTAGGGTTCCGTAGTAAAAAACGGAACCTTTATAGTTTCGCCATGTCCGTCTGTCTGTCTGTCTGTCTGTCTGTCTGTCTGTCTGTCCGCGGCTTTGCTCCGAAACCCTTAATACCAGAAAGCTGTCATTCGGTATGAGTATACATATGAATTACGACGAGAAAGTCGTACAATAAAATCTTAAAAATATTTTTTTTTCAGGGTGTCTTCCCTATGTGTTAAGAGAGACCAAAAAATTTTTTTTTGATTTATCCCATATTGTGGGGTATCGTTAGATAGGTCTTTTAACAATGTTATAGGTGTGGGAAAACCATTTTTCCGAACGACGAACTGTTTCCGAAATATTAAGCTTTGAAGTGTTAATTTTTCTTAGAGTCAAGTGTCCCCCCCCTCTACCCACTAAACTGCTGCGTCTAAAAATATGAAAAAATTTACGATAGTAGTACATATAATGAATTTAAAAGGAAAATTATCACGGCTATGTGTGTGTATATGTATAAAACAATGTCTCAATAAAACATGTCGCGAGTGATTCTGAATCGCGCTTATGAAATTTTCAACCAAATCTCCATAGATTTCATAGGCACTAATCAGGAAGGAAAATTGTCGGCGCTAAGTATATTTTACAAGTGTTAGAATAATAAATAATCGACAAACATATAAAGTTCAAAATCGTTAGTATAATTCACATTCAAACATTCATTTTACATTAAAAATATTTTAGCCTCGAAATATAAAGAGAAATTTAAAATAATTTTATAATAATAAAAGGTTTAAAATTGTAAGTACGTATATTGTATAAACTGACTTAAAAAAGGAAATTCCCAGTTCGTCGTAAACTTTTTTACGAAAATAGGTACTCGAAGATTGCTTGACCGATCTTGACAATTCTGACAACTACGGAACCCTACATTGTGCGTGGCCCGACACGCACTTTGCTGATTTATTGTTATATACGACAATATTATTAAACAGTGTCAAAAGTGGATGTCTTAGTTAAGCTTAAGTGTAACTGTAAGTGACAGCTTAGTTTAACATCATTGGCGTATCCGTAATGTTTTGCGATCAAACTTTGAAAGATATCAGGATTGGTTCAGCAAATATAAATAGCGCTATCTTAGATATTCGCGATTATTACTCATTGAAATAAAACTATTTTAAGCGGATTTAAATCGCGTATATTATCTATTTTTATCATCCCGACGTTTCGGGCACTTTACAGTGTTCGTGGTCACGCAGTGGCGTGTACAGAGTTTTTGGACAGGGTAGGCAGAATATTTTAAAAACATACTTACCAAAAATATTCACTGCATGTTGTTTAGGTAATTGCAAAATTAATAATATTTACAGCAAAAATGGTCGTTACTTGTGTGTACGGAACTATAGAGATTTTTTTAGATTTTTTAATTAAATCTACACGCCTATATTTCAGTAAGACTAATATGAATCATAATGTTTTTTATTGAATTTACGATTGACTTTACCTTTAGTTTATATTAATTGCAAATCAATCACTTGGCCTCGATCACAATTATCATCACTGAAAGATAGTTTAAAAAACTCAACACTTTTTATTTTCTGTACACACACGACACCTGAAAAACTTTCAAAGATCACAAATTCTATTTTTCACACTATTTTCAAAGTTAAAATATTAAATGCTTTAAACCGCAAAATGAATACAAACAATAATAATGGCGACTTCAAAGAATTCGCGTTCAAAGGAAAAAAATAGGCGACCAAAATTAATAGTCCTTTTCTTATGCGGTAATCAAATGAAATATAAAACTTTTCAAAATAGTCGCATTACTTTTTTCGGCAATTTTCCTAATTCATCGTCTAATAACGTGAAAAAGGCAGTACTTTTTTTCTCTTTGTGTGTGTAATATTATCGTTGTGTGTCAAATATTTATAAGAGTGCACACATAAATATATTCACATGACTACAAGTCCGTCATGCTGCAAACATTCACGCAATATGTAATAATTAGTTTGTGCCTATATCGCTAGTAGCACGAGTGTGCAGCGCAAGTAATACGAACACAGGAAATATCGATAATACATCGTGCTACCACCGTTAATTGATAGATGGCATTAGTGGTATAATATTATACAATATAATATATTAAAATAAAATACTGTTTTACTTGTGTATAATTTAAATAAATAAAATATTGCAATATAAATTTATCTGACTTACTTAGGGTAGGCAGTGTCTTTTTGTCTTTATGAACTGCACGCCACTGTGGTCACGAGTAGGTCTACGATTTAAATCCACTTAAAATAGTTTTATTTCAAATATGAATAACGCAATTGTAGTGGGTTTATAAAAATTAAACAAATTTTGTCCATTTTTTATATGATACTCCAGCAGTTAAACCCGATTACGACTGAATCAAGGAGATGGGATATAATTCATGTGCATTTTACTATCAGCTGTTTTATGTAAAATTACTCAAAGACTAACTTATTGGCCAAATTCTTTAATCAATATATAAGATACGTTTACACAGAAAATTTATAACACCCCCTCTTTTTTGAACGGGGGTTAAAAGTCAACAATAACTGGTGAAGTGCGAGTAGGACTCGCGCACCGAGGGTTCCGTACAAACTTATAGAAATCTATATAAGACTAACCCATCTACGCCATTTGTGGTCTTCATCATCAGTTCCAACATAAGTTACTATCAAAAATACCTAAATCGGTATACGCTTGCCTATAATATTTGAGGAGTTCCCTCAATTTCTCCAGGATCCCATCATCTGAAGACAATGGGACCACCTTGGAAGTATACCTTTTCAAACAAAAAAAAAATTTGAAAATCGGTACCCAAATGGCGGCGTAATCGGCGAACAAACACAAAAAAAAAATAAATACAAGGTCGAATTGAAAACACTCCTTTTTAGAAGTCGCTTAAATATAATCAAATATTATGTAAATATGGATCACGTCCCAAAAACTATTTTGAAACTACTTAGGAGCACTTTAATTTAAAACACGATCATGGATGCAATCCATGGAAACACAAAATTTTATTTTAAGTACTAATACACCTTATACTTTCAAAAAAGCAAAGTTATAGCGCGATTCGATTGACTTTGACATTAACAACATAATTATATTATATTTTATTCTCGTTTTATTTTTATTTATATTCTACTACACTCCACTACCCCTGCACTACGTTCGTAAAATATTTAGATTTACATTATCAATCAAAATATCGAAATATATATTAGTGTTGCCAAGATGGAAATAATTAGTCCTTAATTCGAACAAAACTAATTGTTTATTTAAAAATAACTAATTATATTACTAATAACCATAAGACTTATATGTGTAGATAAATAAGTAAATGAAATAACTCGATCTGTTTGAATTTAATTTTAAAATTTTCGTACTAAGTCAATACGAGTACTTAAATCAAATCGCGTGAAGCTCTTATATTGAATGTTAATTACGTAATGACGTTATAAATCGACGATAAAACTTTTAAATGAAAAGTTTATTTTATAATTTTAGCGCGTTTAAATAATAATAAAAATAAAAATTTTTATTAATCGAGCAGAATTATATCACAGTTAATGTCATAATGTTGTAATAGATGGCATTAGCTGTACGCTGCATCGCGCTATCATTTTGTTAGCTGCGATATATAGATTGCATTGCGTTGTTTATAAAGGTTTGCTGCTTTTGAATGTTTTCGTATTGATACAAATTTCTTCTCAGTGTTTGTAAAATTGTTTTTTTGACCATGGTCAACTTCTATGTTAATTTGTTACAAGTACATATAATTTTAATTCTAAGATTAATATATTTTCCGCTTGATGAATTTACAACTTGATACATTTACTCGTTCCTGAGAAAAAGGTTGAAAGACAGACGTACAGACTGACAGACACACGAACAGAAATTTACAGTTTTCGGATTTTTTCCTTTATGTATACTAAAGGACCTTGCTCCTGGCCAAATTTCATAATGCTTGGTCAATGGGAAGTACCCTATAGGTTTTGATTCCCTTGCGAAAACGTTAAAAACGCTATCATACTTAAAATATGTGATATAAATGACCGTATCTTTTGATTGCGTTAACTTAGAAGTTTGATTTTTTCACAGCTCTTAGTAATTACAACTCTGAGTACTTGACGTTGATAAAAATTTGTTGCCTTCACGCGTTTCTGAGAAAAAGGTTGAAAGACAAACTTACAAATAGACAAACATACATACAAAAATTTACAGTTTTCAGATTTTTTCCTTTATTTGTACCATAAGATCTTACTTCTTGCCAAATTTCATCGTGCTAGGTCAATGGGAAGTACCCTATAGGTTTTGATTCCCTTGCGAAAACGCTAATGGTCAAAATATACGACATATTTTCCATTATCTTTTGATTGCGTTGACTTAGAACTTTAATATTTTCACGGCCGCATGTCATCATAGACTTGAGTATATGATATTAATTTCAACATGATACGTCTATGCATTTCTGAGAAAAAAGGGTTGACATCCCGACAGACAGACAGACAGACAGACAGACAGACAGACAGACAGACAGACAGACAGACAGACAGACAGACAGACGGACAACAAAGTGATCCTATAAGGGTTCCGTTTTCCCTTTTAAGGTACGGAACCCTAAAAATTGACCGTACTTATTGTATTGCTTTGTTTCAGAATGGATCCCGGAAGGCATACAAAATAGTTGTAGTAAATGCTCTGAAAACCAAAAAACCCATATAGCGAAGTTCATCGTTGCTATCCAAAAGCAATTACCTGAAGAATGGGAGAAACTCAACAAAATGTACAACCCTGACGGCAAACATGACGCGACCCTTAAAGTGTTCCTCGATGAGCGCGGACATTAAATAAATTCAGTGAAATATTTTTAATTGAAACGAGTGATGAAAAGAAATGTGTCAAATAAATAATATGTTGTGTACATATTCAATCATACTTTCTTATAATTCAAATACATTTCAATCCCACTTGCTATCTCATAACATCTTAACAACAATTTCTTGGTGATTCGGAAATACTTTTAACAACATTACTTATTTTAATTTATTTATATATTCTACAAAGTAATGTAAATAAAAATAATAATGTACTTAGTCAACTTCAATAGCTTTGTGCGAGGAAACCAGAGAGAATTCATCTATGTAAATAATAATTACGTAAAAGAAGTCTAGAAGGTAACGTATGCATGGAGTAACTTCTGGTGCGCTAAAAATTTTCTAAAAAAAATTACTACATTAATTAATCATGTCCGCCAAATTTGCAAGCCAAAAGTCGACACACCTATCTATGTATTATTTACACGAACAAACTCAGATCACATTCGCTTCCTTCCCTACTCATAACTTAAAATATGTTTTACCTACAAACTTTAATTTTGAATGGCTCATGACGCTCACAACTAATTACTGTATTCCCAATTTCACTAAAAAAATTTCAACTGTAAACGAGACCAAACGTGTCTGATAATTTTGGAATATTTTTATCACTGACTGATTGAAAGTATTTTATACTTGTACTTACAAAGCTAAAATTTTGTGTAGATGTTTATCGGGCATACTTACAGAGAAAAATCTAAAATCGCCACATTGAAGGTTGATATAATAGACAAAGAAAAAACATTATGTATGGAACTTTTGAATTTGATAAATTTACTTTATTACTATTTAACGATTTTACATTAAGTTGCTGCAAATGTGTTTGTAAAGTTTGTTGACAATACAACATTATAGCCATCAAGCTAAACTAATAATGGAGCCAGGATGTAAGAACAGGAACTCTCTAATGTAATTCATCATAAGTACTTTCCATTACAAGTTATACGATGTTGATAAAGATTGATAAAGCTATATAATTTGCACTTCCTGATGAACACTACTAATTAGTCAAGTGTAAGTTCAAGTTTTTATCCGACTATGGTGAAGCTCAATAGAAGGATTATGTAATGGACCTGTATGTATGCATGTGCACTCATAACTACTCAACGGCTTAATAAATTTCATAAATGATACGTCATTAGATTCGTCTCGATGGCGTGAGTGTTACCAGTTAAAAAAATTCTAGAGATAGAGGATTTTGTGCGCCCAATAGTTAGGCAAGTTTTAAACTTTTTAAAATTATTTAAGCCCTGTTTGTACATTATATTAAATGATGATTATTTGAAGATGGATGAGGAACATAACGACTAGAACTCATTAATAAACACTACTAAGATGGTCGAGGTTAGGCTCGTTTATTTGGTTTTGCGCGTCCTTTTCATCGAGAAAGAAAGAAAGAAAATCTTTATATTTAAACATATGTTGACGTTTTTTTGGTAATGAACCTCAAAAATTACTATTAAAACTCACTGAGGAACTCTACTGAGATTTATGATTGTAGAGATCTGTGGACTCCAAATTATAAAGAGGCCATATATAATATTGAAATTTTGGCGAATAGGCTTAATTCTTAAGTTTTTGCTATATAAAAAATTGAAATATAACGAATGTTAAAACGATTAATTCATATTTAATATAACGAGTCTTATCGCGATAACTAATGGTAGTAATACCTTTTATTGCCCGACGTTTCGACGAAGTTACATTCGCGAGGTCACGAGCTGACTGACGATTACTTTATACTTCAGCAATCTTCATAGTCTAATGTCTTCTGGCATATTTGTATGAGGACATGCGGTCGATATTAAAACAATCTTTGTTCTGCAGAAATGAACTATTCGAGCAAATTACAATAATAAAGATTCTTTTATAAAAAAAGATTAAAGTTGTCATCATATTAACTTTAAAAAGTTTAATATATATTAAACTTTGTAACATTAATCTGTTTCAATATGTGCGAATACACACATATTTTCGAAAATAACTACGATTGGTAAATACCTTTGTAAGTTAGAATGACTCATCCTCCTTTCTCACCTAAGCCTCGAAAACCAACAGGATCGCTCTCAAAGAATGAAAGGGGCGCAACTCATCGCAAGAGTCCTTCTGAGTTCTTGCCTTTTCAGCGTTCCGAGGACACTGAAAGAGTAGGACGCACTACCGACGGATGCGTATCCCCCACCGTAAGAATAGCCCAGGACGAAAGATGGCAGGACAGTTACCGCTTTATGAAATATTTTGCGATATTCCCACACTATGCAGATCTCTACTCTTCGCTGTAGACTGAAGATTTCGGTAAGAATAGCGAAACCATAAAGATGCAGCGATGATTGCCATTGATCATACGCCAACAGCGAAGAGACAGTAAATCTCATCCTTCGGCCCTTAAAGAATAGGCAGCAGTCAAAGTATCGCCCTCGTTACCGTTTTCAGATTCAATATGCTAGGAGTCTAAAGTAAAACCGACTTTAGACTCCTTGCTTAATGATGATATCAAAGCTCCAGCGGTCGCACAGGGCGAGGCCCAAGTATTTCTAACCTAACCGCCAAATCGTTTGAATAATCTGTTCTGCAAAACTGGAAGGTTTCTTGCCTATCAGCCACTTGTAAGACGATAGCACCTTGGTCTTATGGAGCACTATCCTCAAACCCAATTGTACGCGAATTGCGGTACCTCGGATATGCTTAGTCCCCCAGATCAAGAAATGCGTTGCTAGTTTTAAATGTTATGAGTTATGAAGGAGGTTTAGATTGCTGGCTTTCTTACTCAGTGTATGAAACTTTATTTATTAGCTACTTTACACTGAAGTTCTGTTTATAGTTAGTAATATTGCGGTCAGGACAGCCCGAATAGGAGCTGTTATCAAACCAATAAGCTAGGCTGATAGTAAATTTAATCTCTGCCCCTATCTGGCAAAAATATTTAACGTTGTCTTAGATTTAGCACTTTACAGCGTTCGTGCTTTACTCGTGACCGCGAACGATGTAAAGTGCTCGAAACGTCGGGATGATAAAAATATGAATGAATGAATGAATGAATGTTAGAAAGTATCTAAGTCATAAGTCCTTTACATCATCGTTATGTATTTGTATAAAAACATTAAATAAAACTATTAAATTATACTATACTAATAGATAGATAGATAGATAAGCACTTTATTGCATGCACAAGACAAAAGATACAATAAATAATATGTATGACAGGAAGTTTAGAAAGCGTGCAAAGGAGGTCTTATTACTAAAAGCAATCTCTTACAGACAGCCTTCAGTGAAAAGACACGTCTATGAGAAGAAAACGGGACAGTGCAAACAAGCACAGAATGATGAAATAATAACTAAAATAAATATAATAAAATTATGTAAATAAAATATAAATAGTCAAATACTATATAAAAAATATACAAATTATTATAAGATAAATATTATAACAAATATAAAATATATATTTACATGTATACATAACGATTAACATATAAGAGTATTTACCGGAATTAAGACGACAAATAATATTTATTTAATCGGCTTTTGAATATATAAATTGACTCAGATCGTCGAATATCAGCAGGGAGCGTATTCCATAATTTCGCAGCTTTCATCGTGACAGATTCGCTGTAGAAGTGGCAGTGAGCGATTAGCAACGACAATTTATTATCAGTTCTAGATCTTAGTTCTTGTGAATAGCTGACGTCGGCACTCACCAAACAAAATCGATCCCTTAAATAAGCGGGAAGAAGAGGATTGTAAGTATTGAGTAAAGAAGGGATAACATGTGCAAGTTTCGGCGATGCCTGATATTTAACCATTTAAGTTGTGTCCAATATTCGGACACATGATCAAATATCCGTAGGCCAAAGATAAATACATTTAGCAATCTCTCCAATTTATTAAGTTGTGCTTCAATAATGTCTCAGTGAACACTATCTGCATAATCCAATATTGACAGTAAAAGAGCTTGAGATTAGCAAATTTTTGTCTTAATAGGCAGAAAGTGTTTTCAACGCTTTAGCGAACTGATGATGCCAAAGATCTTCTTACTAACTTCCGCAACGTGCACACTCCAGGAAAAGGTGTTATCGATAAGGATAATAATAAAAAAATTCTAACAGGTCGCTGTCTGTACATGGAAGATATATGAAAAAAAATATTATTGGTAGCCTTTACCAACGCAATAGAGCCCAAAACAATGATTGTAAGAATTTTTGTTTGTTTGTCTCTTTATTTGTGCACTTGTGAACGCTTTTCTCAGAAACAGCTCATCTGTTTTAGTCTATGTATATGGTTTTCACTAATATATTTTGGTAAGCTTCACTTAACATCTAGTGTTTGTTTTATGTCAATCCTGACATGATGACAACGGGACCATCTATACTTCCTGGATGGTCCCAGTGTTATTAGGTCAGGATCTGATGATGGGATCTTGGAGAAATCGAGGGAACTCTTCAAATATTATAGGCAAACCTATACTGATTTAGGTATTTTTGATAGTCACAATGCATATGGTATAGTGGAGCTTATGGTGCAACACAAGAAGGACTCCTCAACAATTAAAAAAAAAACAGCCCTGCAACGGGAAAAGCAATATTTAGTTAATGGCGATAAGCAGTTGACGTTAGGCTATTGTAACTTTTTTTTTTTTGTTTACGCAGGGTAAATCTTCATAGATACCCGACTCCTGGGGGGGAGACCGGGTTATGTGAGATTGTACTCACTAAAACCCCCTACGATGGCCGCCACAGCACGGAAAACGGAGAGGCTACGGGATCGCTTTCGCAGGCACGTCCGCGGCCTCTCCCGTGCGTTGCTCCACTCGTGGCTTGCGGAGCCCTTCTCAGGAGGGCGAAGATGGTCTTGCCCTCCCCGCACCCCTCGCTGGTGCGTACACCGGCAGTCCGGGGCCATACCGGACTGCGGTCCTCCTCTCGGCCGTATGAAAACGGATGCGTGAGACCCCCATCTCACGCACCCACGGCCGGAGGGAGTGCCCTACTTATTCCGCCCCGGGCACTGGGGCTTGGAGGCCGTGAAGGCGACCCGCAGGTCGCCTCCGCCGGGTGGGATCGGCCCTCTCCCGAGCCCGCCCCGCAGTCTCCTTCTGGACCATGACGGTCTCACAGAAGTTGACTACGGCCTCCCACGCCGATTCCCTGCGTAGCATCGCCGACACGACTGCTCGCAGGGAGAAATTTCGCCCGATTTGCTGGACCAAGACTTGCCTTTCCGCGGTCCACGCGGAATACGCCTCCAGCGTGTGTTGGGCATCGTCTTGGTCCGCCCCGCAGTGGTGGCAAACCGCCGTCGCCTCGCGTCCGATCCTATACAGGTACTCTCCAAAGCAACCGTGACCGGTCAGTACCTGTATAAGTCGGAAGGTGACTCGTCGCTTCCGCCGCATCCAGGCCTCGAAGGCTGGCAGGATCGCACTCACGACGCGTTTGTGCGCGTACCGGTCTCCGCGGAGACGGACGCACCACGTCGTGTGTGCCCTTCTTTGCTCCTGCCGCCTGAGCGCTTCGAGGACGCTAGCAGGGTAGGACGCACTTACGCCTCTTTGACGGAGGGCGCGAGTCTGGTCGTAGACCCTCGCGTCCCTTTTCGCCAGGATAGGCTATTGTAACTTAGCCACTTAGGTACTGCCTCACTTACCATTCGTAACTTAAAAATGTAAAATATATATATATATATATATATAGATTCTTGATCGTAATGTTCCACATCGCCCTGATTCGTTTCTTTAGGTAAGTAGCCTTTAGACAAATTGTTCGAAATAATGTAATTTTTTTTTAGACCTGAATGGGCCTTCACCATATGGATATGTATGGATTTAATAGCATTTTGTAAAAAATAAGTCTTTTTTTACTTTGTCATTTACTATTACTTCCCAGAAGTTAATCCTTATAAGTAATCATACTAAGTGGTGCAAAATACAGTATGTTATTTTTTTTTTTCAAAATCAGCGAGCTCGATTCTTGGCTAGGAAAATCAATTTTTCAAAAAACGAATGATGCAATTTTTAAAATTTTAGGTTTTATCAAAATCGTACACGAGACCTCTTAAAATATTTTTCACGATTCCTTATAGTTCCGGATTAGGCCTACTAAAAGAAGTCACATCACACGATATATACAACGAAAATCTCGGCGGAAACATACTGTTTTACAGTCGAAATTTTAAAGACTGGTACAAAACACTTTTTTTCAATATTTATACTGAAAACCGTGGAGGAATTCCGTATCTGATTTATGGTCTACTTAAAAATACAACCAGAATGTAAAAATCTTCTTTCCTGAAAGGCACCGCAGACTACAGCCCTTCTTTGCATAAGACATGCTAAGCATTCTGTAATCCACGCGAACGAAGTCGCGAGCACAGCTAGTTATTAATATTAATTTAAAAGTGTTTGCTATTTTTTCGTGGACGATGGTAATTTCTGATGACTTAATACTTTTTTAATGCCCTTTGGAAAGATTATATTAGAAACGATAGTTTTTAACAGAACTTAAAAACAAAAAAAATACTAAACAACATAAGAAAGTATTATTACCATTTATGTAAAAATAACGGTAAAAAACAGTAACTGAGAAATAAAAAAAAGTCATTTGTATGTTTAATCAGCTCTAATTTATACCAAAATCTTAATTTTGTTCTTATACTCTTCAATCGTTTTTAACCTTCGTTTATATATATGATAAGTGAGTTCCTATAACGATATAACTCAAGGATAACAATATGGTCCGAACGTTACTATATAAAGGAGTCGTAGAAAAACTAAACAGTATATTGAACCAAGTTTCAGTTAGTAAAGGTGAGTCTAATTTACTATTGTGTGGTACAATTTTTTTTTTAATTATTATACATAACACTATTATAATTATTTTATAATATAATTAACGATCAAAACCTTCAAAAATTGGTTTGTTAAATAACGAATTAATAATTTTTTAAACAATAATTTTTATATTTAATTGTTTGGTGTGTTGAGCCACTATTAAAACTTAATCACTATTGTAATATTTGCGGCAGGCCTCAAGATGAAACTCATAATCATGCTCGCTTTCGTGGCGCTGGCCGCCGCTCGCCCTGAGGATGACTACAGCCGCTACGAGAACTTCAATATTGACGAAGTCACCTCTAACAAGCGTCTGTTACGAGCATACTGTGAATGCTTCATCGGAAGTGGAAAGTGTACGCCTGAAGGCAACGACTTCAAAAGTAAGTTAACGGTTTTCATCACATTAACTGAGATCTTTATTCTTCTTATAAAGAGCGTTCAGCTTTTAATAAAGGTCCTAGAAAATATAATAGTTTAATATTAGACCACCACAGCTCACGCGCTTCGTATTATCATCTACTGCGCGCGAAGCATCAGATCAATTTACTCTTATACCCATTTCATTTGTGTTGGTCTGAACTATGCGCATTACGCTGCGCACAACATTAGGCACTAAGACAGGCGTTTAGACATTTCTTTAATATTAATTATAAAATGCTTCTTTTATAATTATGTGTCAAATTAATGACTTTAAATGATTAATTAATAGCATGTGTAGTGCAATTTATATCGGATGTATTTCTTAAATAGTTAAAAACATTAATGCAGTACAAATGTAATTATTCTAAAATTCGTGATTTTATTATTTTTCTTCATTTTATTACTAAATAGGATATAAAATAATATAAATGTCTTTTAACGGCTGAGAATATTTAATAATTTTATATCAAAACATACGCGCAAAAAGTGATCAAGAGGTAAGTAAAGTAATAAAAAACTGTTTTTTTTATGCGGAACGTAATGATAAAATTCACTATTTAAATGACCTTAATTAAAAGTCGTACGGCCTATATAGCGTATGTAATAAATATAATTGTATATTGTGATGCGTCCAAATATAACAAAATATGTAATAAAACAAAGTTATTGACCATGTTTCATTTATATGGTTGATATGTGTTATTTAAATAGGTACATACATTTTTTTTTATATAACAATGTTATTAAACAGTTTAAAACGATTAATGTGTTACGTAGATTAAGTTTTTATAGCTATTAGAGGCACCCACGCGTGTCGAACGCACCATAAGCCCCATAAAACAACAATTTAAATGTATACGGTAGTTTCAACAAATATAAATAACGCAATCATAATAGGTTTATAAATTAAAAAAATATTTTGATAAAAGATTTGATCCTGGAGCAGTTAAAATTCCAATTGATATGACGGGTTCATAGCGACTGAGATGAAGAGATGGGGTGAGGTTCTTGTGCATTTTACTATCAGCTGTTTTATGTAATATGATTTATAGATTTTTTTAAATCTATAAATAAATAATCTAATTTGGAAATTAATAAAAAAGTCAACGTCTATTCACTGAGACCATTTCAACGAGCCTCAACATAATACTAGTGCTGCTAGTTGGTGAGGAGTTGATTCCAGATGATGCTGCAGCATCAGGTCAAGGTTACGTTACTATGTTATACCACTCGTTTATCAATAGTACAGTTACAGGAATTTTCGATTCGATTAAACCAGTAGAAGTTAATCAGATCCTCTCAACAACTACTAAAGAGCTACTATTGGGGGTCAACTGGGGGAAAAATCAACTAAAATTGGCCCTATTAATTTGTATATATAATTGCTTTCTTTCAGAATGGATCCCAGATGGCATACAGAACAGTTGCAGTAAATGCTCTGCTAATCAAAAAACCCATGTAGCGAAATTCATCGTTGCTATCCAGGGACAATTAGCTGATGAATGGGAGAAACTCAACAAAATGTACAACCCTGACGGCAAATACAACGCGACCCTTAAAGAGTTTCTTAAAAATTACGGACACTAAATACCTTCAGTTGACAAGCATTTTAAACTGAAAATAATGTTTAGAAGATATGTATTTAATAAATAGTAAACTGCATTAATATACGATACATTTTGTTTTATATATAAATGTGTACAGTCTATTTTTTATTACTTATATTTGAAAACAATAATCCGAACGAAAATCACGAATTAGCGAATATTTTTTTCATTATAATTGCATTATAAAAATGATTCAGTTCAATCATTCAATCTAATAATTTATTATTTAACTCTTATATTCGGCTAGAAATACGTCACATTTGTCTGCTAAATAAGTCAAGTAAAGAACAATAGACTATACCCTACTTTATTTCCATAAGTCACATTCCACAAGCGCATGCATTTGCCAAAAAATCAAGTATGAATAAAGACTTTCCTTTAAATAACTATGCATTATTTTGAAAAAAAAAAGGGTTTTTACCTTTTTTATCATAACATTGTCAATTCTCAACCGAAGTACATAAACAATTTTTATCAAAAATAAAAAAAAAATGTTCAAGATTCTATTTCCCCTAGCGACGATTTTTTTCCCACAGTGCGACGTTTACAAATACTTTTTTGCAACCGGAGCCGTCGCACCTTAGACAACCAACGGCCCCCAAGTGGGCGCGCCTCTCTGATTGGAATTACATGCTCCAATTAATTTAAGAAATCAGCAGCAAATAAACATTAGTAAAAATTCAGGATCAGTTTAATTACTCAAAAACTTCTACTTTATATTGACTTTCAATTGTTTACATGTATATTTTTGAGATTTTGATTATTTACGCTAAAGATTTTGAATTCATAAAATTCCAAATCAATATTGTACCTAAAGTTTAGTCAAAATAACACATGTACATTTTTAGATTTTCCATTAATTACAATATTTTCAAAAATATGTGTCGCTAAAATTTTTCTCCATTTTTTGGATACGAATATGAGCGTGAAAGATTGTTTCTAGAAACAAGAAACATAAATGTACATATTTGATTTCAAAAAGTCTATCGATTAATAATACCTTAACAATAAATACAAATAACAATTTTTACATGTATACCACGGCTGCCGAATGAAGGACTCTCTGAACATAAATACGACTTTTTGAAAATAGGCTCTCCGAATTTTCGCGTTTGTATATCGTCGGTGATATTTCAAAACCGCGTATCTAACTTTTCCTATAAAGTTAAAATTTGAATCAAATACAAAATCACATTATTGATAAAAATAAGGCTTATAGGCATTTTCCATTGCGCAAAAATGGACCTTATTGTGGAAGGTAGTTACGCGGTTTTACACTATCACCGACGATATGCTACTTTTTATTTTCATTCTCTTTGAGAGGTTCATTTCAATTCTACATATACCTATAAAAATAGAACAAAATAAAATTAAACAACTTGAATTATTAAAAAAAAGCATAATTATGTCTGTTACTATTGAATACTGACCTGATTTTATTAGAAAATAACAATAGATTAAATTTTTATTAAATAAATTAATGGAAGTTAATTTAATTTTACAATTAAAGTATATTTTTCTTTACTTGTCTTAGTTAGTAGACAATATATTTCAAGCTACACAGAGTCAGATAAGAAATTATCGATTGAATGATTGAACTAAATCATTTTTATACTGCAAAATAGTAATGAAAATGTTTGTTCGAAAATTCGTGATTTTCGTTCGGGTTACCAAATAAAGATTAGTAAAGAAAAATAGACTGTATATGTATTATCTGTATAAATAAATAAAATTGTAGTGACTGTTTATCAACAAATTAACAACTTTTAACTTGCATGTGAAAGTATACACGGTACTTACATCAAAACCACAAATTAAAAAAAAAAATATTTGTCTATCTATCGGTCTGTTGTTTGTTGTAGTTAAATCCAAAATATTTGTTGACTCAATTCACAGTAAATCAGTTTTTAATATTATGTGGCACAAGATATATTTTATGGCATAAGATACTCATATTAAGGTCACGTGTACGTGTAGTCTTATTAAGTACTTTTTAATGATAAATTTGTTTGTGAGTTTCTTGGAGTAAAACTATGAAATTAATCTATATATTTGTGAAGCAAAAATTTTATACAATATTGTACGAAAATTACACGGATGGAGAAGTATAAAATTTCGCTCACTTATAATTTATATACAAAAGGACTGCACAATGCTAATATTTTTAATTATGCATAAAATACATTAAATTAATAAAAAAAACATACGTGAATAACACACACACGCATATATACTCTTCCGTTTATTGTTAAGGTCTGTGTCAATCTTAATTGATCGATTGAAAATTTAAAAAACGACGTTGGTATTCCGACTGCCAGGCAACCATTAAAAACTATAAATATGTTAGACCTTCGTGGATTTTGGTCTCCAGAATACCGACCACTTTGGATAACGTTTTCCAAATTAATAACGTCAAATAGTATAAACGTAACATATCTATATTTACATATAAAATATAATTGTCTTATTTCTTTTGTATTAGCGTCAAAGTATAAAAAAATAAATAAATTGGTATCTATATTATAGAACCATTGACGTCAAACAGTTTTAATGTTACGCCACGCAAGTCAAGTGCTCAGTCGACCGAACCTTAAAAGCTATAAAGAAATTTGAGTCCGATAAGAACGATACATATTGTATACATATGTATTTTATACAGTAAAAGTAAAAGTAAAGTAACAGCCTGTTAATATCCCACTGCTGGGCAAAGGCCTCCTCTCCTATTAAGGAGAAGGTTTATATGTTAATCCACCACGCTGCTCCACTGTGGGTTGGCGGATATACATGTTTCAGAATTTCTCCCGACACATGCAGGTTTCCTCTCGATGTTTTCCTTCACCGCCGAGCTCGAGATGAATTTAAACACTAATTTAGCACTTCAAAAATCAGTGGTTCTAGACGGGGTTTGAACCCGCGAACATCGGTTGAGATCGACGTGTTCTAACCACTAGGCCATCTTGGCTTATGTATTTTATAAATAATGTAAAATAAGTTATTAATTAAAAATAAGAAGTGCAACGTTATACATATGTAAATACAACGACCTGTAAAAGATAAGTTCAACATTCATTAGTCATAGAACTTTTTGCAACGGTTTTTGCGTTATGTAGGATATAGCATGCTGTTAGAGTGATTTAAAAATTCATAATTTTGGGCACAAAACGCTAAAAACTGTTGGGTATTCGTCCGTTTATTTAGACTTTAATGTTATAAAATGATGATAGAATAGTTACTAATAATAATAATACACTTTATTGTGTACGACACAAGATTACAATTCAGAAAACACATAACGAAGAACACGTAAGGCACAATTGACGTTCTTATCGCTGAAAAGCGATCTCTTCCAGGCAACCTTAGGGTATTAATTCTTTTTTTTCAAGATTATAAATTATGGACAACAGAATTATATAAAACTAAATTTAAATTGCTAATTTAGCCGACTCTTTTTAGATTTTAAATTCGGTTATTTTAATACTGAGTTAATGTACACGTATATTTATAAAAAAATAAAAAAAATAGCTTCCGAAATGTTAACTTTAAATTATTATGTAATGTTCTATTTTATTCAATCTATCAAAAAAACTTCAAAGAAAGGAAACTCATGTTTATTATAATTTGTACTGATATTATAAAGAGGTATTAGTTTTTAAGTTTGTATGTAGGAGATAATTAACAAGATGGAGATAAATTACAGATCCGATAAAAAAAATCTTTTTGCGTTTATTTACTCGTCTATTGAGGGAGGTTATATGGTATATTACATCACGCTACGGCTCATAGGAGAGAAGCAACATCCATTAACGTTATTGAAACTGTAAAGGGCAACCAGTACTTCGACGCTGATACGCAATCCTATGTCAAACCACACGGGTTTCAATTTGAGAAAATGACATCGAAAGATGTCAAACCTATTCTTAACAAATTTGTTTGAAGACGTATATATCCATCTTTCTTTTCTAATATATTAGAATATTGCATATTGCAAAATATTGAGGAAACCGAGGAGCACAGCTAGTAAAATATAAAAAATAATAACTCCCAAAATAATGTACCCGAACTACATATAACAGTCAGTTACTTATTATATTTATCCTAGAAGAGTTATCGTTGAGACCTTTCTATTCCATTATCCGACCCTGAACTGTATTTGTCAACACATATCAAACGAAC
The DNA here is from genome assembly GCA_037950945.1 of Hypolimnas misippus. NCBI lineage: Eukaryota > Metazoa > Arthropoda > Insecta > Lepidoptera > Nymphalidae > Hypolimnas > Hypolimnas misippus. Next base: position 7,874,649 of record JBBEEQ010000011.1, on the reverse strand, counting down.
TCAAACAGGATGGGACCGTCTTGTTTAGTTTCGGAGTCCTTATGGCTATCTTCCGGCCCCATTATCAGACCCTTGAAGCGTAAAAGGGCTACAGTTGTAATCGATAAGAAAAGAATATCCTAAACACCACGAGATTTTGTTGTATTACTTGTTATATACGACATCAAATCAAGCTTCATCATGAGATTAGTTATATGCTATATTAATACATTCTCATCAGTTACATGAGAACCGAGATGCACGTCGATTTCAATCCACGATCAGGAATTCAAACGCCGGATACCATAGCTGAGTTTTCAAATTTTAAATTGTTCGGCGATAAAAAAGAACATCCTGAGGAAACCTACCGGGAAAAATTCTGTCACATCGCCACCTCGCAGTGGAGGAGCGTGACAAATTAAGTTTTCAATACCATCTTTAAGAGGTTGGGAGGCCTTTTAATGTCCTACTGCTAGAGTAGGATATTTACAGACTATTACTTTTGCTTTTACATCACTTACATAGTTACTTACTAAATTCCAGATCAATCAGTTTATGGAAAGTTTTAAGATTTTAAATTTTAAGATTTTACTTAGGTATTTGACCATATGTTAACAGAATGACGTAAAATAAAAGCTTGTAAAAACGTATCTAATAATTATGTTTTGTTCAAGGGTATTAATTTGCATGCCTCTATATAAAGACGCTGTAACAAAACTGAATCGTACATTGAATTAAGTTTTAAAGACTAAAGGTGAGTCCCTCTTAATTTTTGCAATCATAAGTATAGACGATATTATGTTAAAAGAACGAAAATTAAATTGTATTCATTTTTTTGACTATAGTCAGGCCTTTATGTGTTTTTAAATAAATACATATTCTATATGTAATTATTTTATTTTATTATTTTGGTTATTTTTTTTTTTTTTATTTCGAACGATAAATTAAGTTTTATAATATAAATTAAATTTGCTACATCGAATTTTCAAATCAATATATTTTAATCTTATCTTTATACTTATTTAAAAATAATATTGGTACTGTATTCAAGTAAATTAAAAATGTGAAATCACCAAATGCATGATACTTTAAGTATACCTGCTATTTCATGTACCGCATCCCATCTTTTCACCGTCCTTAATTTATACCCCTCTTAAACACTAATTCCCTTTTAAGCTAGCAACGCATTTGTAACTCCTCTGATGCAACAAATATCCATGGACGGGTGATCACTTAACATAAGATGTTCATAACCATCTATTTTCATAAAAATAACAATTTTATTTGTTCCTTTACAACAGACCTCAAGATGAAATTCATAATCGTGCTCGCTTTCGTGGCGCTGGCCGCAGCTCGCCCTGAGGACGACTACAGCCGCTACGAGAACTTCAATGTTGACGAAGTTATCGCGAACAAGCGTCTCTTCAAAGCATACTGTGATTGTTTCCTCGGAATTGGAAAGTGTACGCCTGAAGGCAACGACTTCAAGAGTAAGTCGACAATTTTATTATAAAAAATAAGTAGAATTAAACAGGGTTTAAAAAAACAATTATGGAAGTAATATCTCTATTTTTATCAATACAAAGAACTTTAATCTATTGTTATTAACGGTTAAAATTTAACCGTTCTAATGTTTCTCACGCAAACTATAAAGGTACGTGTAAATTGTCATATCTGTATCGTATCGTTTTTATGAATAAACTAGTACAGCCCTCAGGAGTCTAAATTAATATATTTCGATAAATTTTTAACTTTTAGTCTTGGTTCTTTCCACTGTTTCTAAGAACCTCGATGAAATTTTTTGTTGGTTTTTATTTATGACAACAGACTATTAATAGTTTTACGTTCAGTGTAAACGTAATTTAATTTTATATACCTATAACATATATTATATTACCTTTCCGCACTACTTTTCTATATAACTGTACCAAATCTTACACTTCTCCATACGCGTATTATATTGAAAAAGGTATATAAAGTTTTATCCTCACCATGTATAAAATAGATCTTTATTAAATAAGTAAATAATCAAATTGCTTTCGAACTCGTCGGACTCCTTTAAAATATTACTTATTAATCCCGAACAATTTCGTATACAATTTATTTGCTACACAGAATCAACACTTTAAAACAATTTTAACGCTTAAGACGTATTTTGTTTTGATATCTTATATTTATTGTTACAATCTGAAGGCCAAATTGTAGAAATATAGCGCTACCAAAGTGTACACTTAACCTGTAGTGTACAAAAGTACACTACAGTTAGCGCAAAATAATGAGTCAAACTGTCAGAATATCTATTGTAAAATAAAAGATATTTGAGTGTGAGTTAATATAATTTAATATAGGCCATTATAAGACCATTAGATGTATTTATATATTATAACCACAGATTTCTAAAAAGATGTTAAAGATCATTTTGAAATTGTTTTTTAAAATGAAAACAACGTACTTGCGAATGAATTGGAACGAATTCCTAATAATATTATATCAGTAAATACGAATGCACCTATGTTAGGTTTTATCATAAAAATTTGCATAGATGAGTTTACGGTTACAGAAACGAGCATAGAGATCCTTTCATCCCGAAAAAAGTACTGTGTCCATGAGATAAAAACATTTTTTTAAATGGATTATATTCCGGAATATATTATCTACAAAAATACGAACGAAACCACGGCCTAAATATAGTCACAATTTATATCAGACTCTAATAATAAATTATCTAAATATTCGAGTTACAATGCCTTCTCCTGAGTTTTTGAGTAACGATGCATGTATGAAGTGTAGCTTTGCAATGTGCGTAAATAAAAACAGAATAATCTTAAGAGAATCTTTGATAAATTTACATAAATACGAACACAATTAAGCATTTAATTAGAATAAGAACATTAAGTTAGAATAAGCGAAGTTTAGATAATTATACCAGCTATTGTCCGCAGAATAATATTTAAATTTTGTTCTTAGACTTATTAACATACTATTTATTTTCAGTTACAATAACGTAATAAGCTTACGTAAAAAAATATTTTTATTGCAATTTAAAACGTAATTAAATTAAATACGTTTTTATGATAAAATATAATTACTTTAAAAAATAAAAGTTATAAGAAATATTTTAAAATGAGTATCTTCATTTTATTTAATAATTATCATTTATTTATATACATTAAAAATAAAGTTAACTTCCAAATTTTCTGTTACTATATAAATAATTATACAAAATTTAATAATTTACTTTTTCTTGTAGTATTTAAAAAATTTCGAAAGGCAATTCGTAAACAATCCATATAATTTTGTTACATAATATAAAAATAAATCCACTATATAATACATAAAATAAAATAAAAATATTTTTTTTATTCAGAATGGATCCCCGAGGCCGTCCAGAACCAATGCCATAAATGCTCTGAAAAACAAAAGAACGATGTAGCCAAGGTCATCCAAGCAGCCCAAGACCAACATCCTGGCGACTGGGAGAAGCTCAACAAACAATATAACCCTGACGGCAAATACGACGGCAACCTTAAAGAGTTTCTTCAAAAATATGGACACTAAATGATTAAATACTTCGAACAAATGTGATAAAGTAAATAAAAAACAAATTTACAATTTTATTATGAGTGTTTTTTCATGCTCTGTCTATACTCCTACGTAACATAATTTGTATCCTAACTGTTGAAAAATATTTAGTTAGTACGCCTTAAATATTATAAATCGTAGCTTAGAAAGAGCGAAATGGTTTGCTTTGTATAGCGCGTATTCTGTCACTTTCATTTTGACACTAACTTTTCTCGTATATATACCTACATTTTGACAGTTGATTTCTAATTTTTACGTTAAAACGTTTACTTTAAATGTCAAAATTTAAAATGTTTTGATAACGATACTTTTGCACATTATGTGTATAAACGCTCTGAATTCAAGGTCTATCAATTCGATAAATGAAGATTAAAGGCTACATAACGTCACGTCCGTTACAATAACCATAAACAAGTACTTATCGAGCAATTTTAAGTTGAAATCACTGGACCAATCATTGTTATGGCCAATCTATTCAATTAATAATATAATAATAATAAACGCATCACACTCAACGGCCCCCATTAAGATCGCGTGATCTTTTGTCGGGGGTCCGGAAACACTCACAACACTAACACCCAGACCACGACAAACATCTGTATGGTCAATACAGACATTTGCCGAGAGCGGGGATCGAACCCGCGACCGTTAGCGCTTGAGTCAGTTGCAGTGACCACTGCGCCAACGTGTCTGTCAATGTTAAGTAATTATCACAAAATGCTACATTCTGATTGTTGAATCTCCCACGTGACATTGGCGAAATAACATGTGTCTAATTGGCACAACTAGAAGCCATTAACCAAAGAATTGAATTGAATTGAATTGTTGAATTCTGAATTTTTTACCTCCTAACAAAAATTGCGTGCTTAAAGTTTTAAGCGTGTATTTGTGTATCTGTGTCTATCTATATTTTTTGTAAATTACTCAACAAGTTCTGATTCTGCTCATTTGACCTTGCTAACTTTACGTGGTTGATGTTTTTGATAGCAACAGTTTTCAACAATTAATACTGTGTCCGGCGATATAAATGTCATTGTCGAATACTAGGGCTATCAAAATATAATATTCTTACAGTTAAAAACGTTAATATTTGTATAATTATTTCCGATAGAGACTAATTTTGACAATTAACCCAGTAGAGAAAAAATCTCCTGTTTTTTTTTAATGTCCAATATCAACTTAATTTACGCGTTATATTCAACGCGATGAAAAATTATTCCATTTATAAGTACCTATATATTCTGTTTTTAAATAAAAAATGCCCTTGGTTCGACTTCTGAATAATCTCAGTTATATTTGCATGTTATTAATGTAAACCACTTACCTAATGAATTTTCATTTCATTCTTCAGCAGCAGCAGTTTCATTACGTTTCTAATTTTAAGCAAAACATCATTAAAAATCAAAACATCCCAATGGATAGTTAAAAGCTATATCTATACTAATATTATAAAAAGGTCAAAATTTGTTTGTAAGTTTGTATGAAGAGGTAATCTCAGAAACTACCTGCAAAATGTAAAATAAGATGTTTGTTTGTCTATAATCAAGTCTTGAAAGTTAAAGATATACTGTCATACTACAAAAGACGCATTAAAACCACGTTAAACACGTGTCTAGCTAAATAGTGTTTAAGATTTAAACATTGCTTAAAATATTATCTAAATTGCTTAACAGCGAATAAACTCATAAAAAAACTTATTGATAAAGTGTTATACGTTACATTTGACAGCAAAAATAGGTTTTAAACATCTATTAAACTCACTTAAACGTATATTAATCTATGTCTAAAGCATTTTTAACTCAAAACTGTCTTAGACGCGCGTTAAACGTCTGTTTAAATCTTTTGTAGTAAAGCAGATAGTTCCCAGTTTCCGATCAAGCTAAAATATTGTACGCATATTATATCGCGTAAAAATGCAGTATTATGAAGACATGGACATGATCTGATGAGGGAGCTGGAAGGTGGCCTGTGTGCTTTTTACATGGTGCCATCGTCTCGCTTTTACCATCGCACTCTTCGCCTCAAGACTCGATATCATCCACACCACTTCGAAGCATAGTCGGTATCCAATTTGCAGGATTCACGATCTTTCCCGCTTGCGTGCAGGCTGTGGAATAATCTACCTCCTAAAGTCTTCCTGGAGTGCTATAATTTGAGGGTTTTCAAGCGTCGAGTGTATAGACACCTTTCTGTCAAAAGCCGGCAACGCACCCGCAACGCCCCTGGTGTTGCAGATGTCCATGGGTGATGGTAACCACTTAACATCAGATGGTACTATGTGCTCGTTTGCCTTCCTTTTTATATAAAAAAAAAAGAAAGTCTATAATAAAACGACTTTGGGCTCGTTTACTTCGTTTTGACGAGTATTTTGGTTCTAAATGGTAACCGGAGTTTGCTGATGAGGCTATATGGTGGCCAACGGATTTCCGTAATGAAACAACGTTACCGCATCGAGATTTGGCTCGTTTGATTCGTCATAATGAGTACTTCGGTCTTAGGTCCATTTGGGAAAAAGAGTTCGTTGCATATATTATAAATGTTAATTCTATTTAATTAATGGATGAAATACTAAAAAGTTAAAATAAAAATAAAGAATTTTAAAAGCAAACTTTTATTGCAACTTGATAATAAAAACAAATTCTGATAAGAAATATACCATTTGATAAGTACAATATAACCGATTTTTTAAATAAAAACGTGTTACATTTTGACGGTAAATTAAAACAAGATTAAAAGAAAGATAAACCGACTTCAAAGACAAAAGAAGTAAACTAAAAGTATCTACAGGTTTTTACTTATAATATTATTGTCAACAATACATAAAAATTAATTACATAAATACTTGTTTTATTTATTAAATACGGCTTCCCTATTTTTTCTATAAAATCCATTAATAATATTAATTTTAAAAGTGGCTGCAAATCCAAACAGCAACACTTACCAAACCCCAATTATTTTTGTAACATTATATTAGAAGTACTACATATTTTATTGCGGCTGAGCCCATCTGTAACCTCATGAATATAACTCATATACGGGTTCGCCTGCCCGGGGCAGTACCTCACTTTCACAAAAGATCGGCGTGAAATAACTCATGTAGCTGCGTTTCGTATATGATATATGAGTGAGAGATACGAAAGCCTAACCCTCTTTCCCCATTATCTTCCTTACTTCTGATTCCCTTTTAACCCATATTCCAGTTTTAGCTGGCAACGCATTTATGACTTCTCTGGGTTACAAATGTCCATGGGCTACGGTAAACTAAATAACTGGTCAAGTGCGAGTAGGACTCGCGCACCGAGGGTTCCGTACAAACTTATAGAAATCTATAGAAGACTAACCCATCTACGCCATTTGTGGTCTTCATCATCAGTTCCAACATAAATTACTAACAAAAATACCTAAATCGGTATACGCTTGCCTATAATATTTGAGGAGTTCCCTCAATTTCTCCAGGATCCCATCATCTGATCCTGACCTGAAGACAATGGGACCACCTTATAAATATCTGTTCAGACGTTTGAATAAAAATATAACATGTAACTTGACGATTCGAAAGTGCTTTAAAAGCCCTTTTGTATAAAGTATATTTTGAGTTTGATGATGATTTGGTTTCAGCTGTTTTCTAGCCACTATTACTGGTCTAATCATTTCGAAACTCAATATATTATGACTTCAATAATCATAATATAACTTTGTTATAGGGTAACACAACCTTGACTTGACGCTGAATCATCATTTAGAATCAGCAGAAGTATTTTGTAGGGACTATCATTGAAATTATCTCAATGATTGGTCCCCGTATAGTTGTTATTTTTTTTAATATTTAATCTTATCGTTTTGGATAAAAAATTAAAACACTTTAAAAAAAAATTTAAAGGCAATGAAGACGGAAATAATTTCATATTTTTTATTATAAATTACATTATAAAATATATTTAATATTTATAGAAAAAATGACATCCGAAGAAAGTAGATAAAATTTGTGTGTTTATTGCAAGCGGACACATGATAAATAATAAATAAATCAGCCAAGTGCGTGTCGGGCCACGCACAATGTAGGGTTCCGTAGTTGTCAGAATTGTCAAGATCGGTCAAGCAATCTTCGAGTACCTATTTTCGTAAAAAAGTTTACGACGAACTGGGAATTTCCTTTTTTAAGTCAGTTTATACAATATACGTACTTACAATTTTAAACGTTTTATTATTATAAAATTATTTTTAATTTCTCTTTATATTTCGAGACTAAAATATTTTTAATGTAAAATGAATGTTTGAATGTGAATTATACTAACGATTTTGAACTTTATATGTTCGTCGATTATTTATTATTCTAACACTTGTAAAATATACTTAGCGCCGATAATTTTCCTTCCTGATTAGCGCCTACGAAATCTATGGAGATTTGGTTGAAAACTTCATAAGCGCGATTCAGAATCACTCGCGACATATAAAACATGAGATATTGTTTTATACCTTATTTTATATTTTATTTTACTTTAAACTTATTAAATATTTATTTATTTATTCATTAAAATTCATATATTAATTAAAAATTATTAATATTTATATAATGTGATGCTTTAAAAAGTGAAATATTTATTTTACTTAGATCATCTATAACTCGATAACCATAAGAACCCACATAGCCGTAATTTTCCTTTTAAATTCATTATATGTACTACTATCGTGATTTTTTTCATATTTTTAGACGCAGCAGTTTAGTGGGTAGAGGAGGGGGACACTTGACTCTAAGAAAAATTGACACTTCAAAGCTTAATATTTCGGAAACAGTTCGTCGTTCGGAAAAATGGTTTTCCCACACCTATAACATTTTTAAAAGACCTATCTAACGATACCCCACAACATGGGATAAATGAGAAAAAAAATTTTTGGTCTCTCTTAACATATAGGGAAGACACCCTGAAAAAAAATATTTTTAAGATTTTATTGTACGACTTTCTCGGCGTAATTCATATGTATACTCATACCGAATTACAGCTTTCTGGTATTAAGAGTTTCGGAGCAAAGCCGCGGACAGACAGACAGACAGACAGACGGACATGGCGAAACTATAAGGGTTTCGTTTTTTACTACGGAACCCTAAAAAATAAAACGGGTCATAAGTAAATCGGGCTCGCATAAGGATGGTTCCATATCATCAGAAAAAGTATTTAACACTGTATCCTTTATGTAATATTTACTTAAGTTTCTTTTACGCTCCTGCCTAGTATTATATATAAGTCCTTTTATGATATCAAAATGTTGACTGAAAGAGATTCCTACTTGGAAAAAGCTCGCTTTTGTACACACTGTGTTAAATATTTTTTTGTATTATTTTGTTTTCATTGTACTTTGTGTGTACAATGAAGAGCATTAAAAACAGTATGTAATAAATAACCTTTCGTGTGCGAATATGACTTGCACAGTGAAAATTCCAACTCTCTACCTAATATATATACGCTTAGTAGACCTTTGGATACTAGTTAAATAGCAAACCTACTAGCGATATGTAAATTGACCAAAATTGAATATTGTATTTTTTTTTAATATTGACGCATGAAGAATAAGTACGTTTTTTTTATTTGTTAAACTTTGATTGGTAAAACAAGGCAATTTAGGTCTTGCACTACTATTCGTGACACATTTCTTATCAGACCAGCCTTAAAATATTGATTCCAACAATAAATTTAGCTACATAGAGGGTAAGAAAGAATAAGGTGTCAAATTTACTGTTTATGCTTCTTTTTAATTGAGTTTATATGATATGGTACTTCTTAAACAAAGTCCTCCCAGACCAAGATGAAGAGTTCCGTGCTACTTGTTATCACTTTTCTTTACTAAATTTTATTTATATTTTTCGATTTCTCCCGATTACATTTTAAAAGAAAAAAATCGGTTAATTTCCGGCGTTACCGTCTGGCGGTATGGCAGACCGATGATTTATTATTAAGCTATAATCCAAAAAGCGGTAAAATATGGTTATGTCCTTATTCTCGATGCTCGACTTTTACAACGATCTCCGCTTGGACTATTAGTATTGCTGAAATCCCTAGTGCAAAATCTTTTTGCGAAAAAAAAAGTGGATCTTTGAATTCGATTACTTCAGTAATAAGCTGGCGATATTATGAAGTTAAAAGTAAAAAACTATCACAACTAAGTAGGCTTAACAAGGCGTCTTATAAAATGTGTGTTGAAGTAAAAAATTTTTTTTATTAATCACTAATTAAAGTAATTGGTAGTTTTTGTCGAAAAAAAGGGTACAAAGTGAAACAAACGAGGCTTAACGCAAGTTATTGTTAAAAAACATACATAGCTAACTTGTGTGTAATTCAAGGATTCTAATCTATACAGTACTATATAAAGGGCTGCTTTTAAAATCAAACAGTACATTGAATTAAGTTTCATACACGAAAGGTAAGCCTGGCATAATAATTTTATTTAATAATAAAGTTGTGATATAGTAAAATATATACGGACCTTAAAAAAATATTATAAAACAATAAATTATGTATTTGTGGTAAAATAATCGGTATTTGTATAATTGCTAAAAGTAGTAAAAAAAAATATTTTTACAATTTGTAATTCGCACGCAAGTATTAAAGTTATCGATTTAAAAATGTCTCAGAAACGAGCCAATTAAACTGCTATACATTTAAAAAAAACAATTAACCTAAGTTCACATAATTCTCCTGTTCTATCTGTGATTAAAAAAAACTGACTGTTCCATTAACATCATATGACATTAAAGTCTAAATAACAGCCCAAGTTCAAGTCCCAAGAGCAAAACGTTATTGCGCTTTCCCAAAAATGAGAATTTTGAAATGCGGTCACTTTAAAGCGAGAATTTAAAAAATTGCGCTCAAATCCATCTTAAATATTTTTTCACAATTAAATAGAACCAAATTGCATCGAACCAGCTCTTTGTTCAAACTATAATTTTATAATTGTCCTGTTACAGACAACAATTAACAGAATCTCAAGATGAAATTCCTCATCGTGCTTGCTTTCGTGGCGTTAGCGGCTGCTCGCCCTGATGAAGACTACAGTCGCTACGACAACTTCGATATTGATGAAATTATCAACAACAAACGTCTGTTCAGAGCATATATGGATTGTATACATGGAACCGGCAAGTGCACTCCTGAAGGCAAGGACTTAAAAAGTAAGTCAACAATTTCTTTTATGCGACAATTCTAAATAGACGCACAATAAAACGTAAATTTACTTGCTTCTGCAAACGACTTAAGAAGAATATGTGATGTAAGTTTAATAAAGGTTTTTTATTTATTGCTATACGCGGCATGCGTTGCAATACCACTTAAAGAATATACTTAGGACCAAAATTCGTCGTACTCCTCACCATAACACTCTATTAAAGTTTCATCACAGTTTCGTAACGCATGGAGGACAAACATGCAAACAGTGATTTTTATTTATTTATATAGATAGATAATTATTTAAATGGCATTTGTTAATAGTAATATTTTTATGTTATTTGTTAATAAATTGTGTATTAACTTTTTAGCATTTCATCTTATTTAGTACGTAGTTATTAAAAAAATTAAACAATTTTACTCATAACTTTTAAATTAATTAAAAAACTCTGATACATTTTTATCACCTAATTTTCTAAGAATACGGGTGAATTGTTTAACTGGTCGTTGTAGGCCAAATCCGAAACCGTAAGAAATAGCGAAATATTAATAAGCAAAATACTTAAAGAAACTGTTACAACAAAAAAGGAAAGGACTTAGGGCCAATTTTATGAAAACTAAAACTGCATCATCATTTCTTGAAAAAGAACCTATTTTCTTACACAATCTGTTAGTGTCACTTACATGGATTATCTTCTGGAAAGTAATAGTATACGACAAAGTATTGAAAAATTATTATTTCAAAATGCTATTAAATTTTGCGAACGTCGGTGGAATTAAAGTTAAAAGTTACATATAACAAAAAAAAAATTCTTAATGCTATATTATGTATACTATAAATGCTAATATTTTTTTTGTAAAAAAATTATTTCATATATTAAAATTTTAGTTGCGTTTATATAAAAATAGCTCTAATAAAATTATTCTTATTGGGGCCGGATTCGGGGGTCTGGAAACTGGGAATACAAGCTGCTGGTTATTTTCCGAATAAAATGATAATTTTACTTTTATTGAAATATTTCAAACATTTAATACAAAACAAATAAAATTATTTCAAAAATCATATGCTTATACATATAGTCAAATACAATTAATTGATTTTGTTCTTCAAAATCTTCTTGATCTTCTGCCCCATTCAAGAGTAAAGTAACAGCCTGTAAATGTCCCACTACTGGGAAAAAGCCTCCTCCCTATCAAGGATAAGGTTTAGACCTTAATCCAGCACGCTGTCCCACTACGGGTTGGCGGATATAAAGATGCCAGAATTTCTGCCGGCACATGCAGGTTTTTTCACGATGTTTTCCCTCACGAGTACGAGTTGAGTTTAAACATAAAGTTAGCACTTGAAAACTCAGCGGTGCTAGCCGGGGTTCGAACCCTCGATCATCAATTGAGATCGACGTGTTCTAATCACTAGGCTATTAACGTTTACCCCTTATGGCAACCCCTAAATCCCTTTTAAATTTTCGACAATCGTAAATTAGATAAATAATAAACGCATCACACTCGACGGCTCCCATTAATATTTCATGGTCTTGTGTCGGGAGTTCGGAAACACACACAATACTAACGCAAACATCCAGACCTCGACAAACATCTGTATGGTCAATACAGACGTTTGCCGTGAGTAATATAATCGAACCTGCGATCGTTAGCGCTTCAGTCAGTTGTTTGACCACAGCGACAACGTACCTGTCAATAAGATACCCATGTTCATGATATAATCGCTTTCAGAATGGATTCCTGATGGCATCCAGAACATGTGCGCCAACTGCTCTGAAAAACAAAAGGTTCGCATAGCTAAGGTCATCCTAGCTTCCCAGGAACACTACCCTGAAGACTGGGACACAATCAACAAAGAATACAACTCTGATGGAAATTATGACGAAAACCTTAAAAACTTCCTCAAACAGTACGGACACTAAATCTAATTCTCCTTTAGTGAGCATATCATTTACCGTGTGAAACATAAGAAACGTGTCCAATTGTTAATAAATATCGTTCATATATAATAATGTGTATTTTTTATTTATAAAATATATACATAATACACTAATAACTATAACTTCTCGCAACTGGATGATAAGCAATACTCAATTCAATTCAATTATTCGGTAAATGGCTTTTAGTTGTGCCAATTAGACACATGTTATTTCGCCAATGTCACGTGGAATGGAAAAGACACGATGGAGATTGATCGGTGTTTAAAGAAGTCAAATATATTCTTAACTAGTTTTTGCCTGCGACTTCGTCCGCGTTTTCGTCGTTTTTCGTAAAAAAGTAGCATATGTCCTTCCTCAGGGTTCACTGGTTTTGATGTGACAGACAGATTAACTTTCGTATTATAGTAGGGAAAATATAATATGTTAATCCATAATATTTGATTTCTATGATTCTTTTTTTATTGAATAAGTAATAATGTTAACTTTTTTAAATTAGAGATGAGTGAGGGTATTATAAACGTAAGAGTAAACAAATATAATCAGAATGCTCCGATCTGCTAAGCTATCAGGAATTACACGTGTTATTGTGAGTCAACCATAAAAGATAGACATATGCTGTTGCGGGATATTTTTTAGACAATTTTATGAAGAATATTTTCGTCATACATGATTTCTATGTAACTTTAACCATTAAGGCTGCCCACGCGACGAAAGCTTAAAAATGGAGTAACTCCACCCGTTTTCCCAAAATTTCCCTACACTACTCTGCTCCTATTGATTGTAGCGTAATGAAAAGTAAACTATAACCTGCCCAGGAGTATGAAGAATAATTGTACTAAGTTTCGTTAAAATCCGTCGAGTAGTTTTTGTTTCTATAAGGAACATACATACAGAAAGACAGACAAACAGACAAAAATTTTACTGATTGCATTTTTGGCATCAGTATCGATCACTAATCACCCCCTAATAGTTATTTTGAAAATATATTTAATGTACAGAATTGACCTCTCTACAGATTTATTATAAGTATAGAAGATAAATTTCTTTGAAGAAATATATATCCACCTTTTGCTTTCTATTTTGTTAAAAAGTATAATAAATTAAACGTAGATTGGTATAATCAAAAGCTTTGTCTAATATTAAGTTTCTCAAATATATAACCTAATATGCAATAACCTAGCATATTACAAAATATTGAGCACCCTTTAATATTGGAAACCTTAAATTAAGATTTTAATTAATGTTACATACATAATGCATTATTAGAATACATCAATATGTCCGAATTCGACATTTTGTGGGTTGACACGTTATTGCTTATCTGCATCAAACTATAAGCCACTTTTTATTTTGTAATAAAATTTGTATTCGTTAGCAAAAATTAGGTGGGGGATAAATTGTTGAAATTGCTTTAAATAAAAAGACATTATGGCAGTTTGAGTCATTACTTAGTACTAAGACGCCTAACTCTCAAAATGCTGCCAATTTTGATAGCGGTAGTTCTAAATAATAGCCTTAAGGAATAAATAATGTAGTCAATAAAATTTTTATCAAAAGCAGTTCAGTAGTTGGTTTTCAAAATGAAAGTAAATAAAATAAATATGTCTTCCAAGTTAATGAAATTATTGATTTTGATTTTAAAGTCGAAATTTTAAAGTCGTGTTACTTAGAAGATGAATGAGCTTTTATTTTTCATAAGTAAAATTAAAAGTAATTAAATCGAAGTTTTTATTTTCAATATATTCAGTTTGAATTCACGAACGTATGTTATATTTGATTTGGTTAATTGTTTATTTCAAACTACAAAACAACGATGTATCCATGACTGTTATTATACGATAATACCGCACATTTCAATACAAATTGTTTAATCCATGATATTGCAAGTATGGAATTTAAATTAGGCAATTCTAGTGTTGTGAATTTCAGATCACTGAAATAACACGCACTAACTTCGATCGCAAATTCTAAAGCACGACTGTGTATTCTGTGTACATACTAATGAGCTCAACTTTTGTAATAATGGCGGAAATAAAAGAAAAGAATACGCTTTCCGACTAATTTATAAGTAATATGTGCAAATTACAAATGTCTTTGAAAAAACCTTATAATTGCTTCACCAAGTATTTTCTATGTTAAAGACTTATTATGGATTCTCGTGTATTAATTGACAATACGAAAATTATAAACTAGCTCTCCCTCGCGGCTTCAATTACTTTCAAGGTTACTGCTTCGCGCCTATGAGCCATAACGCGATGTAATGATGATGTAGCCTATATAAATACCTCCAATAAACGGACCATCCAAAGCAAAAAATTTTTTGTAATAGGATCGGGGATTGTCCCCTACATACAAAGTCACAAACATACAAACAAAGTTTATATCTTTTAAATATTAGTATAGGATAGGAACCTACTTGTTAATAAACTAAAAAAAAATCTATTGATCTAATCTTTACCAAACTCCACAAGATCATTCTGGTTTAATCTAAAAATTGCCTAAAAATTCCATCCAAATCACTCCAGCTATTTAAATTTCATATGGAAGACACACGCACACACACACATAAGTTTAAATGTGTACAGATTATTCTATGTCTTATTGATAAACTAATTTTCACGAAATGTAAAGCTTAATGTACTGCCGTATGCAAGCATTTTGACAAACCAAACAAACAGAGATATAATTATAATGAATTTAAAATACTTTTTTATAAAGCACGCAGAATATAGAATTAGAAAAACTAAAGTAAAAATCGTAACAACGAAGAAAATCAAACAATGTTAAATCTGTTCGCTCGAGCAGAGGTCACGAATACCATCGCCGCCGTTTAAGAAGAGGTTACAACATACATTTAAAGATTTAATATGAGAAGGAATGAAAAAATTAATGTATTAATTAAATTATAGTAATCGCTACCTTAATTCCTTCATTAGTCCAAGAATAAATAACAATGATATTATAATAACTATAGACATTTATAATATATCTATCCAATCAAAAACACAAATGTGAAATGAGAGCCAAGTTCAATATTATGATAAATGCCTTGGTTGTTGATTTCAACGACAAAAAAAGTGAGATCTAAATGGGTGCCAAGTTTAATGTTCAGTCCTGAAATTTTTTTATAAGTAACAGTATAACATATCAAATCTTCTTATGGCATAAGATAATGTATTGCAGCCTAAGGTCTGTCTTGGCTAGTTTTTATAAACGTACCAAGGAATGTTCGATCGCTAGTTTCTACCAACAATCCAAATTTTCGACATTATAAAGTAAAAACAGACAAATACTTGTAGGTTTAGAACTTGCGAAGGCTATAATTCATAAATGAAATGAGAATATAGGCGTAATTATATGTTATGTTATATGTTAAGTTAATCCACATACTTACCACATAAAAATCGGCTGTCAAGAGTTTTGATTACTTACTGATTCTTACATCTATAGTAATTAGGTATAGGCACTAATTAGGTATTTATGTTAAGCGTTCATAATAGAATCTAAGTATTTAATAATCGCCAGTTTTTTTTTATTTATTCCTTTGTATTAAGCTAATTACCTATCTGCATACCAAATTTTAACTCTCTAGGTCATCTGGAATTGGGTTAGAGTTTTAGTCTATAGGTCAGTCAGTCAGTCATTCAGTCAATGATAAAAATGAGGATTTCTGGACATTAATATCTAAATAACCATTTGAGATAAGCTTATAAAATTTAGAACACATATGTATCTCGCAAGTCTCAATATATGAGCCAAATTTGATACGTTTGTGTGAAAAAGTTTTTGATTTATGAGGGGGTCAAAAGTAGCTCCAAATGGTTCGTGTAATATTACACACGGTGCGGCTCGCCAGTTCTCGCCAGTTCCATATGCTAAGGAATTTTGATAACCAGAATGCTGATCACTTTTGACGACATGCTGGCTACTGAGTATGATAGAGAGTATATTTGGGCCAACACGTCAATTTATGAGCTCTTCTACATAAGCAAAATGAGCACAGATTTTTAACATCAAATAGTATTATCATAAATAAGTAATAATTTGATATGGATGAATGGAATCGATATCTTCCTTGAAATTTAAAAAGTTTACAGGTTATAAGAAATTCATAAATAAACAAAAAAAAAATCATAATTCAAATCAATTACAACAATTTAGCACAGCTTACATAAAAGATCTTACGGATAACGATACTAATAAAAAATAATAAAGATACAATAACAAGATAAATAAGTAAATCGATACCTCCCACGTAAGTTGTTGTAACCCCAAAATTACAATTTTACAGTAGAGCACTTTTAATCCGTTTTAGTTTGAAAGTTACAACAAAATACGCCTTTTTTCAGGCGTATTTAGTTGTAACTTTCCTTGAAAAAAAAAAAAAGATTTTTGGTATTTTTTTATATTGAATGCATTAAGCAATGCAAATTCGTGTAGTATTCAGTAAAAACGCTAACGGCAATTTTGTGGCTTACAATAACTTACGTGGGAGGTATCGAAATATTCTCATTGAAGTATAAGCTTTAGTTTCAAACCGTCTAAACGATAGTTTATCTGAAGATTAAATCCAACGAGCGCAAACTCCACAGGGTAATGTTTTATAGTTGAGTATTTGAATTATCATCAAAGTTACATCATACTAATTCCCTTTAAATGTAACTATCTAAATTAGTTTATACATGTACAATTTTAAGTATATTCGTTTCGGCTGGCCTAACAATTTCATATAAATATATCTTCCTAATTCTCTTACTATGTCCAACGTTCAAAATAATATGAAGATTATACTGGATCCTCGCCGTAGTCACTTTAGCCGATCGCGTATCGATCGATCGCGTAGCGATCGCTAATGTAAAAGTGTGACTACTTACAGCAATTTCGAGTGATTTATATGAAAATAAATATGAACATATAGTAGAGAATAGTTGTGTAATATCATTGTCTAACATTGATATAAATAGAAATTTCTAAACATTTATCTACAACGTAAAAATATAAAATGCACGAGAATTTATGCAACATTCAACTTATTTGTAGTATATATCACTTTCATCTTATTGCGACGGGTAACATGTTCTAGACGCGATCCTTTCAGTAAACAACGCAAAACAAACAGCCTGCCTCCCATTCAAGCGAAATGTATGCGAATAATATTCAATGAGCGCTTGAGAATAACAAAGTGGCTGAGCCCTAGACTTGATGACGTTTAAATTATGTAACTGGGTGACTTTATACTACTTTCGTTTTGATTTATTAAGCTAAAATGTTAAAGATAGATTTAACTACTTAAAATGTTTACAAAATCATTTATGTTATATCTACTTAATAATGTCTTAAGATGTTTTTTTTTTTGTCGATATGACATATCTTTTTTTTTTAGACAATTTTTCGTTCTAATAACGAAAATTAAGCGAATATCTTAAAATTATATTTTCCTTAAAAATAACAGATACTTTATACATAACTATGTACTAACGATGCGAAAAAGTCGCACGGGTCATGTAGGTATATTTTTTTAATCATATCTAAACTTATTCTTAATTCGTAATGATGAACAAATTTTTTTTAACACAAATATGTAACGAAATAGAATTTTTGTAGTACGTATAGATGTAAAGTTGACTTTTTCTGCTTTAAATACACGAAAGGTGGTAAGGTAGGTGTGCTTTAAATAACACGATTAAATACTTTCAACTAATCTAATATTATTATTTTTATAAACAATACTAAAATAAATCTTAGTCTAATTAGTCTTACTTTAAAAAACAAAGCAACAATAATTATTGTATTGATTTTAATCATTGAAGAATTTGAAATTCAAAATTGTGTGTTACTTATAAATTATTGATGTAAATTAATTGAATATTTTTTTTTTATTTTATGACATAATAAACCAAGATTTTCTTCATACTTTCATTTCAATCTAAGGCAAGAATTAAACTTATAAGTTTTGCTCTCAGACCTTCAAAACGATTTAAATAAGTTATTCCTCATTGCTTCACACCTGAAAGAATTTACCGTCAGTGTCTTATTTTGAGTCACTGCTTTCATAACTACTTTCGACGTATCTGTTACTAGATTACAAAGTTGTTTTATATCACTTACGAGAGTAAGACTTACAAATATTACTCTGGTCTAAGATTTAAGGAGTAAATAAGGAGTCCATATATATTTAAAACAATATAACTATTATACCTAATAATATGTTTAGGGGAGGGAGTTTTATGATGATCTGAACCTCCCCGTCTACTCACTAAACATGCGATAGGGAAGAAATAAAATATTATATACCTGAATAAATACGATTTTAAAAGTTATTTCTCATTGCTTGACACCTGAAAGAATTTACCATCAGCGCCCTATGTTGACAGTCACTGCTTTCATAACTACTTTCGATGTATCTGTTACAAAGTTTTTTTATATCACTTACAAGAGTCCAAATTACAAATTTAACTCTGGCCTAAGATTTAAGAAGTAAGGAGTCCATATATATTACTATACTAAGAATCTAACTACTAAGAATCGTATTAGTTAAGCTACAGTTTACTAAACAGTTTAAACTGAATACCCGCCGGATATTAAATCTAAAGCCTACTACTATACTCAAACGAAGATTAACATTAATTAAACAGAATAATAAATGATATGATAATCAAATTGAAGCCCTTCTCCAAAATTCATAATAAATCTAAATACTTGAAAATAAAATTAACCGCTATTAAAGGTGAATCCTTTATTCTTCGTCTTAACATAGCATATAAAAAAATCAGCCAAGTGCGTGTCGGGCCACGCACAATGTAGGGTTCCGTAGTTGTCAGAATTGTCAAGATCGGTCAAGCAATCTTCGAGTACCTATTTTCGTTAAAAGTTTACGACGAACTGGGAATTTCCTTTTTTAAGTCAGTTTATACAATATACGTACTTACAATTTTAAACCTCTTATTATTATAAAATTATTTTTAATTTCTCTTTATATTTCGAGACTAAAATATTTTTAATGTAAAATGAATGTTTGAATGTGAATTATACTAACGATTTTGAAGTATATATGTTAGTCGATTATTTATTATTCTAACACTTGTAAAATATACTTAGCGCCGATAATTTTCCTTCCTGATTAGCGCCTATAAAATCTATGGAGATTTGGTTGAAAACTTCATAAGCGCGATTCAGAATCACTCGCGACACGTTTTATTGAGACATTGTTTTATACCTTATTTTATATTTTATTTTAATTTAAACTTATTAAATATTTATTTATTTATTCATTTAAATTCATATATAAATTTAAAATTATTAATATTTACATAATGTGATGCTTTAAAAAGTGAAATATATATTTTTACTTAGATCATCTATATCTCGATAACCATAAGAATCCACATAGCCGTGATAATTTTCCTTTTAAATTCATTATATGTACCACTATCGTGATTTTTTTCATATTTATAGACGCAGCAGTTTAGTGGGTAGAGGGGGGGGGACACTTGACTCTAAGAAAAATTGACACTTCAAAGCTTAATATTTCGGAAACAGTTCGTCGTTCGGGAAAATGGTTTTCCCACACCTATAACATTTTTAAAAGACCTATCTAACGATACCCCACAACATGGGATAAATGAGAAAAAAAATATTTTGTCTCTCTTAACACATAGGGAAGACACCCTGAAAAAAAAATATTTTTAAGATTTTATTGTACGACTTTCTCGGCGTAATTCATATGTATACTCATACCGAATTACAGCTTTGTGGTATTAAGGGTTTCGGAGCAAAGCCGCGGACAGACAGACAGACAGACAGACAGACGGACATGGCGAAACTATAAGGGTTCCGTTTTTTACTACGGAACCCTAAAAATTAAAGTGTTTGTATGAAAATTCAATCATATAACAGTTTTCTTTTGCAAAATAATACGATTTTTTATTTACACGGCAATTATACCAAAAAATAAAAACAATTTTACATATTTTTGTCGAAGTGTCTGTTTGTTCCGCCGAATCTGGAAACATCTGGATCGATTTAAAATAATTTCAATTGCGCGCAAAAAAATTAAAACAACAAAAGTAGCGTGTGTATGCACTCAAAAAATAGAAGTCTTTGAATCTCTTTTTTCTTCTGTATTGTTTTTTATAATTAGGTTTATAGAGGAAGAATTTTTGTGTATAAATTATAAATTGTATTCGAGAATTTTAAATTTGTGATGTAGTATCGTAAAAAACATATTTTTTGCTATAACATTGTAAATTTTTTCTATCACTATGTAAGATCATCATTATATCATATAAACGGCCAAAGTTTTTGCGATTTCCTAAAATTATTAATTTTTGTATTCAGTCATTTTAACACTAAGCGTGCGATGTCATAAAAAAAAACAATTTTAAAGATTTTTGTCTATTTGAGAAATTATATAATACATCATTATTCTTCAAAATTTATTTTGCTATTTTTAAAATAGTTATACATACTTTGATTTATCTTTTATTTTCTTAAAGAAAATTTGAACATCAATTTTTACACGTCAATAAACCTGAAATCTCCACCGTACTCTTATTCTTTTTAACATCTGATACGCTACGAGTCTGGGAACAAGAAGAAATAAAATTTAATGGAAGATCGCAGGAGCTGAACCATAGAAATGCTACGATCTAATCCAATTCGATTGGTATATCCGTGGGCCAAGTGATTTAAATAAAAAGTTAAAATAGACATACCTTGGTTTTGATTGCCAGCCAATGATAGCATACAACTCATATCTTTAATATAAAAATGAATCGCTGAATGTGTTGCTAAGCGAAAATCTCGAGAGCCGCTGAACCAATTTCGGTACTTTTTTTTTAATAATATTCCTTGAAGATACGAGAATGGTTCTTACTTCAAGAAAAAATTTAAAATTGCCCGAAAAGGAGTAAAAACAACACTTTCGTATATTTATAATAAGTAATAATTTGATATGGATGAATGGAATCGATATCTTCCTTGAAATTTAAGGTGTTTACAGGTTATAAGAAATTAATAAATAAACAAAAAAAAATCATAATTCAAATCAATTACAACAATTTAGCACAGCTTACATAAAAGATCTTATAAATAATAACGATATTAAAAAAAATAATAAAGATACAATAACAAGATAAAGTAATTATTCTTATTGAAGTATAAGCTTTAGTTTCAAACCGTCTAAACGATAGTTTATCTGAAGATTAAATCCAACGAGCGCAAACTCCACAGGGTAATGTTTTATAGTTGAGTATTTGAATTATCATCAAAGTTACATCATACTAATTCCCTTTAAATATAACTATCTAAATTAGTTTATACATGTACAATTTTAAGTATATTCGTTTCGGCTGGCCTAGCAATTTCTTATAAATACATTTTCCTAATTCTCTTACTATGTCCAACGTTCAAAATAATATGAACATTATACTGGATCCTCGCCGTAGTCACTTTAGCCGATCGCGTATCGATCGATCGCGTAGCGATCGCTAATGTAAAAGTGTGACTACTTACAGCAATTTCGAGTGATTTATATGAAAATAAATATGAACATATAGTAGAGAATAGTTGTGTAATATCATTGTCTAACATTGATATAAATAGAAATTTCTAAACATTTATCTACAACGTAAAAATATAAAATGCACGAGAATTTATGCAACATTCAACTTATTTGTAGTATATATCACTTTCATCTTATTGCGACGGGTAACATGTTCTAGACGCGATCCTTTCAGTAAACAACGCAAAACAAACAGCCTGCCTCCCATTCAAGCGAAATGTATGCGAATAATATTGAATGAGCGCTTGAGAATAACAAAGTGGCTGAGCCCTAGACTTGATGACGTTTAAATTATGTAACTGGGTGATTTTATACTACTTTCGTTTTGATTTATTAAGCTAAAATGTTGAAGATAGATTTAACTACTTAAAATGTTTACAAAATCATTTATTACTATTATATCTACTTAATAATGTCTTAAGATGTTTTTTTTTGTCAATATGACATATCTCTTTTTTTAAGACAATTTTTCGTTCTAATAACGAAAATTAAGCGAATATCTTAAAATTATATTTTCCTTAAAAATAACAGATACTTTATACATAACTATGTACTAACGATGCGAAAAAGTCGCACGGGTCATCTTGCAGGTATATTTTTTTAATCATATCTAAACTTATTCTTAATTCGTAATGATGAACAAATTTTTTTTAACACAAATATGTAACGAAATAGAATTTTTGTAGTACGTATAGATGTAAAATTGACTTTTTCTGCTTTAAATACACGAAAGGTGGTAAGGTAGGTGTGCTTTAAATAACACGATTAAATACTTTCAACTAATCTAATATTATTATTTTTTTATAAAAAATACTAAAATAATTGTCTTACTTTAAAAAACAAAGCAACAATAATTATTGTATTGATTTAAATCATTGAATTGAATGTCAATTGAAATACAAAATTGTGTGTTACTTATAAATTATTGATGTAAATTAATTGAATATATATTTTTTTATTTTATGACATAATAAACCAAGATTTTCTTCATACTTTCATTTCAATGTAAGGCAAGAATTAAACTTATAAGTTTTGCTCTCAGACCTTCAAAACGATTTAAATAAGTTATTCCTCATTGCTTCTCACCTGAAAGAATTTACCATCAGTGCCTTATGTTGACAGTCACTGCTTTCATAACTACTTTCGATGTATCTGTTACAAAGTTGTTTTATGTCACTTACAAGAGTCCAACTTACAAATTTAACTCTGGCCTAAGATTTAAGAAGTAAGGAGTCCATATATATTTAAAAAAATATAACTATTATACCTAATAAAATGTTTAGGAGATGGAGTTTTATGATGCTCTGAACCTCCCCGTCTACTCACTAAACATGCGATAGGGGAGAAATAAAATATTATATACCTGAATAGATAACGCTTTGACTGACTAAGAATAACTAGAATACTAAGAATCGTATTAGTTAAGCTACAGTTTACTAAACAGTTTAAACTTAATACCCGCCGGATATTAAATCTAAAGCCTACTACTATACTCAAACGAAGATAAACATTAATTAAACAGAATAATAAATGATATGATAATCAAATTGAAGCCCTTCTCCAAAATTCATAATAAATCTAAATACTTGAAAATAAAATTAACCGCTATTAAAGGTGAATCCTTTATTCTTCGTCTTAACATAGCATATAAAAATTAAAGTGTTTGTATGAAAATTCAATCATATAACAGTTTTTTTTTTTTTTTGCAAAATATTCGATTTTTTATTTACACGGCAATTATACCAAAAAATAAAAACAATTTTACATATTTTTGTTGAAGTGTCTGTTTGTTCTGCCGAGTCTGGAAACATCTGGATCGATTTAAAATAATTTCAATTGCGCGCAAAAAAATTGAAACAACAAAAGTAGCGTGTGTATGCACTCAAAAAATAGGAGTCTTTGAATCTCTTTTTTCTTCTGTATTGTTTTTTCTAATTAGGTTTATAGAGGAAGAATTTTTGTGTATAAATTATAAATTGTATTCGAGAATTTTAAATTAGTGATGTAGTATCGTAAAAAACAGATTTTTTGCTATAACATTGTAAATTTTTTCTATCACTATGTAAGATCATCATTATATCATATAAACGGCCAAAGTTTTTGCGATTTCCTAAAATTATTAATTTTTGTATTCGGTCATTTTAACACTAAGCGTGCGATGTCATAAAAAAAAAACAATTTTAAAGATTTTTGTCTATTTTAGAAATTATATGATACATCATTATTCTTCAAAATTTATTTTGCTATTTTTAAAATAGTTATACATACTTTGATTTATCTTTTATTTTCTTAAAGAAAATTTGAACATCAATTTTTACACGTCAATAAACCTGAAATCTCCACCGTACTCTTATTCTTTTTAACATCTGATACGCTACGAGTCTGGGAACAAGAAGAAATAAAATTTAATGGAAGATCGCAGGAGCTGAACCATTGAAATGCTACGATCTAATCCAATTCGATTGGTATATCCGTGGGCCAACTGATTTAAATAAAAAGTTAGAATAGAAATACCTTGGTTTTGATCGCCAGCCAATGATAGCATACAACTCATATCTATAATATAAAAATGAATCGCTGAATGTGTTGCTAAGCGCAAATCTCGAGAGTCACTGAATCAATTTCGCTACTTCTTTTTTTATAACATTCCTTGAAGTACGAGAATGGTTCTTACTTCAAGAAAAATTTTAAAATTGCCCGAAAAGGAATAAAAACAACACTTTCATATATTTCTATACTGAAAATTCGTAATAATAATTAAAATAATTTTAAGTGTTTTAAAATTTGAATATTTTGATATAATGAAATTGTTGACTTATTAACTTTCTTTCTTTTTCTTTTATCTTACTAGCTAACTCGGTGTCCCGAATACTAGAATACGTATTAAAAAAAATAAAATAAAGAAATCGACTGTTAGGCGGTACAAAGTTCGCCGAGTCAGCTAGTTTCGCGATAATAATCTGTACCGATTTTCAACTTTGACAAGTTTATCGATTATCTTGTTTGCCTCCTACTCTCTACTCTCCTCTGCCTCTTTTCTACTCTCGATTGTCATACCTGAGCTACAACTGATCGTTAGCTGATTCGGCAACGTCAAAGTGGTCGACAATCTGGGTGACAAAATTCATGTGCGTATATGGTTTATATTATGGTTATACATGTAATATCATTGTTGCCATGCCTATTTTTAAAGAAATTTTATTGCACGTGTTTTATTAATGATGTAATTTTATTGCTTTACTTTTAGTAGGAAACTAGTATCTTGCCTTAGCCTAAGGCCAAAGAAAAAAATGTTCAAGATTCTTTTAAAAAACAGCCCATTAGTTAAAGTGAATAGAGATAATTATTTTAATGTTTTTTTTTTTTATGTACCCAGTATCACACGCGTCGTCAAACCGTATCTAATCACATACAATTTATTTAAATCGATTAAGCTTTTAAATTTTAACTTAGTTTTATTTTAAATATTTGATTGTCATTATTTATCGCATAAACCAAGTACATATGATTTATACAAATTTAGCTTAATTACTATATGATACAGCGAGCAAAGGCGGGCCAATCGCTTTTAGCGATCGGTCACAGACAGCCTTTACTGCAATAGATTTAATGAGAGAACGGTAAGAAGTATTTTTTTATAGTTTAACACAAGTAAAAATAAACATACATTAATTAATAATACTATATGTACTCGTAGTACAGAAATTAATCATACAAATTCATACATATCAGACACATAACCCACCTTTTGAATTTAGTCGCAGTCGGGTAAAAACAACATTATTTTACGTAAAATATTTTCCATCAATCATATTTAGGACATTTTCCATATGAATATTTATGACAGGTTTACAGCTAACGAGTATGGGGTTAAAAAATTACAATTTTTTCGTGCCTATAAAATTTACATAAAGCCAGTCAAGTCAGAACATCGACCGTAAATTAATTATTTTACGGTTCAAGGCACGCACCCTAAATGTTTGGTTGGAGTTTGTAAACAGATCGAGACCACGAACCAAGGCATAAACAGGTGTGTCGTACTTACTTTACGCACATTATATTCATTCGTCGAATGAACAAACCCACACAGACAATTTAAAGAAAATTTAAAATACAGCCATACAAAATATTGTTTTAAAATAATACCCGTATACAGAGTACTGGATAATAACTGGCCAAATGACATAAAATCGTTTTTGTAAAAGTCCCTTGGTTTTGGAAATAGGATAGGAATTTTGTGAAAAGTAGGGAAATTATTACTTAAGTCGTTTTTTTTAATGTCACGGCTACTTAATGCTTCTTAATAATTTTTTGTTTGCTTCTAATAACTAAATACCAAATATAATCTCCAATATATATAATTAGTGACCCATCGGCTCGCTATACTTATAAAAAACCTTTGCATTTATAGTATTATTTTAATAGTAAGGCGGGAATTACAAGTTTTGCAATCAGACTTTATTTTGGACTGCCACAGATTTCGTAAGTTAGCTAGTGAACTGTTATGTGGTTACAGGGTTGTTTTATATCAATTACGAGAGTAAAACTTACAAAAATAATTCTCGCCTCATATAGAATGCTAATCACGCTTATCAAGTATACAGATGCCTTCCTTATTCTGCAAGTAATAGAATATAAATTATGTGAAACTTTCTTTTGCATTATCCCGCGGTCTAGTCAGTCCTTTCCTAAACTTGTCCAACAACTTTATAAAAGCATTACGTTCTTATTTAACATGCCTGAAGCTATTGTGGTCGTTTACATGGGTACAAGATTATTTTCAGGGGGATGTATCGAGCTACCCATGGATGTATGTATATAAAGGGGGGTTTAGGTTAGGGTTTAGAGAGCAATGACAATGATTTATACAATTTATAAATAACTGAGAATAGCATTTAGAATAATACCATCTTACTGCGTAATGCCTGAAAAAAATTAGTTTATCTTTGTACACATTGGACTTACACCCCCCCCCCCCCTACCCGGGTTCTTCCCTTAGATCTCGTTCACACGAAAACTATAGGGAGTACAAGGGATGTATGTATTTCCTATCTATATAAAAAAATGTACCCATACACACTTATTAACTAAATAAAAAAAAAGAAAACCGTTTGACAGGCAGGGGGGAGCAAGGTAGTCAATTGCCCTTGCCTGTTTTTATACGATAACCAACATTCCGCCCATGACTTCGTCCGCGAAATTCGGTCTATCGCGCTCCCGTTTACATCGCATTCACACAGGGGCCGTGCAATTTTTTCATCATTCAATCAAAATATGCCTATGTCCTATTAAAGAATGTAAACTACATACTATCAAATTGTATCGCAATCGGCCGAGTACTTTTTGAGTTTATTCGTTACAAACACACAAAAATACAAATCGAATTTCCTCTTTTATGTCTCTCTTTTTATACTTAAATGCAGACGATTGAAAAAATTCTTAATTTAATAACAAAGTCCATGTTATAATGTATCTTTTAAAGTGTGATTTAATGCTACACTATGTGAAAATAATGATGTTTACAATCGCTACTCACACAACAAAATATATTCTTTGTGTGTCTAGAAGTACAATGGTTATTAAAAACGACTGAAAAAATTTTACAATTGAACGAGCACCCGATAGTTATTTATTTCATTAAAGAAAACTCAAACGTTGTATTGTTCTCTTTTAAACAATTTAATTTTTATTTATCCACCACAATATACTCGAAATATATGTAATGTGACATTTTTTGGTTACAAAATTAAGTATATCAAGTCTTGCAAATTTTCAGCAAATTATTTATAAATAAGGCACAATTTTGAATAAAATTTAAAAAAGTCTTCCAACCAAAGAGATTCACAGAACAACGCTTTTCAACAGCAGAGAAAGTATAATAATAATAAACAGTAATAACTGTCTCGCAAGTTATTTATTACATCCGTCGCCAAGTCCAAGACGAGAATAGTTTGGAAGCCTGAGATTATTTGCGACCTGGAGTCGGTGAATTTCGTGTTGATTAAAAAGCACATTTATTAACTTAACTACTTTTTATAACCAAAATCAAAATCAAAACATACTTTTCTGAAGTAGGCTTTTAAAATCACTTTTGAAGCGTCCAAAACAAACAAAAAGTAATTAAATTAATGAAAAGCTACCACCGGTTCGGAATGTAGATTCTACCAAGAAGAACACCGCAAGAAACTCGATAGGTACACGATAGATAAAGACATACATTTAAAAATTACAAATGTATATATTAAACATCCTGTATGATTCTAAGATATACTAAATCCATGCATTATTATCATCTATATAATCTTGTACAGAATAATATGCTTTAGCTATTAAAGACTTTTTAAAATACAATTTAAATTTGTTCATTGAAAACTGCAAAATATTCTGTGGTATTTTGAAATAAAAACGGACACCTTGCCCCAGAAAGGAAACATTTACTTAGCGAAGTCTAAAGTTTGGTGTTATGAGTTATATCTTTTCTTCTTGTGTTAATACTATGTAAATCAATATTTTCTTTTAAAAAAATCAATATTATTATGGATATGTATAATATTGTTATAAATATACTATGACGCAACCGTTAGTAAACGTACGTAAAAACATCCCAAAGGGATTCCTGAGCTCCTAAATTATAAATACCACGAATAGCTCTTTTTTGCAAAATAAAAAAGTGTATTAAGTATGAAGCAAAGTTTATTGGATTTTAATTCATGGTATTATTTCAACCGTGATTATATTTACTTTTAATAATCCAATTGTCTGTTTTACCAATTTTTATTTTCATGAAAACGTCCTTCTCTAATTTCAAATTTAAATGAGTATAATCTAAAGGAGTTTTGATTTGGATAAATACTTATATAACACTGCCACAACTAAGACGAATTTAATAACAAGAGTACATCGAGTACGCTAAACTTAGTCAATATACTTATTAAGGTTATAGTTTTGCAAATCTAACAGACTGCAAATTTCCTCGAGTATATTTTTATGTCTGTGTCGACTCCTATGTACCTAATTTCACTTAGTCTGTGAACATTAAATATTGTTAAAAAGTTTAAAACATATATAAAAACTAAAATTATATATGCATAGGTTTTTATATTTGAATGCCCTTTCGTGTGTAGTATTGCATATTATTTGTTATATATGTATAAATATACGTAAAAAACGCGAACGAAAACGAACAGGATTGTAACTTATTTAATCAAAACACTTTTGAAACATTCATATTTATTTTTATTCATCCTTAAATCTATATTAATATAATAATATGTTTCTTAAATTTTAAATCCATGTATTAACTAAATAACATAAATATTGAAGTCTTAAATTTCTATTATTTATTTCTTTCTTAAAAACATTATATATTTATTACAACAATAGCAAATCATTTATATTTTTAAATAATTATAAAACAAACATAGACTATATATTTTATTATTATGAGGCAGTAATTAACTTTATAAATAACATTCGATCCCTTGCGAAAAGAAACTATGACAACGTCATTAAAGTTAGTCTTTGGTAAATTAAACTTCATAACATTGCTGTAATAACTTATTAAAACAGTCTGGTCGAGTAGAAAATAAAAATAAAACAAACGTTTTACGCAAAATTAATACACATTATATTATAATTATATAAACATATGAATATACAATTATATATACAAACATAAATTATTCTATCATAATTATAAATATAGCATAGCATAAAGGTCAATATTTATTTGATTTAATTCCTGAAATTTAGCCTTCAAATTGTTTACAATAACAAAACACAGAAGTAATTATATAATAACAATTTTATGACTACATTATAATGATATTATTTATACCTAAAATTTAATTTTATTTATTGTTAGATATTACAATAATGCTATTTACATATATGTATCTAAATATCTCTTATTCCTAAAACTATTTCTAAACAGTAAGATACTACTTAAAAAAATCCTTTAAAAATAAGTTTTTGAAATCGAATATCAACCAAATAATTTTAAAGCATATGTATTCTTTAACTGTTCAATAATACATAATATACCTAAAATTGAAAGTCAAGTCTAAAAAAAATAGTATTTATTCTTTCTTAAGAAACTATTTACACGTGTAAGCATATTAATAAAGAGATTTTATTATGAAAACATTGAATAACACCAAACTATACTCTTAATCTTTCCTATATTATAATTATTAATAAAAATACGTATCGTTACGTCCATGCCAAATTTACGAATGTGCAAAATAATTATATAAATTACAATAAAAATCGATTGTTACAGAATTTGTTAAATATTCGATTCGAATATCAATCACTATTCGTTTTGATGATCATTCCCTTGAAAAAACCTTTTACGTGAACATAATTCGAAGGTTTAATCCTGTTACCACTTGAGGCAAAACAATTTTAACATAAAAGGGCTTTTAGATCACCAATGTTAATGAAATACGTGCTGGCTTTAAGCCTCGTGTATTGTTACAAAACCCTCATCAAAATTCAAAGACTAAGATATGTTTAATAATAAATTAACTCTGATAGAGAAATTATAGTTAAATACTTCTCCTCCAAGGACGAGTATCGCAACAATATTATCGTCGTGTACTACAACATAGCATCATATAAGAACCGAATGACAACGTCTAGCCACGAGTCCGCCACGAGACTAAGCCTACTGGCCGCGTGCCGACCGCGAGACGCGGCTAGTTATGACACGAGAAGAAATGAATTGTTGCCACACGCGGCAATTGTGAAGACTCAATTGCAAAACAAATCGTCGTTTCAGGTATATTACCTGCAAATTATAAAACAGACTCGTTGCGGTTCACACGCTCGTAGAGGTGGATGCTAACAGACAGAAGACAGTCGATTCTGTCGATCCGTAATAATTAAGGTTCCTTCGAAATTACATAAAATTGTTTGTGCATTTTATTGACATTTTTACGTGAAGTAAAGTACACCGTGAATGTAGCAACATATTGCAATTATAATTTTTGCTTGTAAAATATCTTTGAGAACGATAACTTAACATTATACAAAATTTATTTTATTTAAACACTTAGATGAATAAAACAACACCCTTCATATATAATTCTATAAAAAGATGACCTACAAAAGTAAAATATATTTTTGGATATCCCAAATTAACTTAAAGACATTGTAATTTCGCATTAATTTATTGTTATTTATTTACTGACCTCCTACACAAGGGTGGGCGTAAATTTTCCTCGAAGTATAACATTATTTATAGGATAATTACTTGTAATAACATTAACGAGACGATTAGTAAACTATGGTGTTTGTTGATAGTGTCCACGATAAAAAAAAATATTTTAATGTATATAAAGAAACCAGCCTAATGGAAATCCGATTCATTCCGTATTACACAAAATTAAAAAAAAATAACGGGATATAACTAAAAAAACCGATTTTGAATCATTTTTTTTTTTGAGACTTTTAATAATGAAAAACAATTTTTATTTATGCCTTCAACATAATAATTATCCATTCAGTGGTTTATCCTGTGCATTAATAGCTCATTAAGTCACAGTTTGCTTTTAATTGATATTAAAGAATCAATAAAACAAAATACGTAGTCGCTTAATAAATCCTCGGTATTTAAATCGATTGTACAAAAAAATGTAACAATTTTTTCTTTCATAAATATATTTTAAAAATAAGGGGATCCGACTTCAAAATTATACGTAAATAAGACGTAATTTCAAATATTTGAAAGACAAACTTATTCCAATTATTTTAATAACTAAACTACAACGAAAATTAAATAGGACAATCTGGAATTGTATTTCAAACAAAAAAGGAGTTCACCAAATCGGTCAAGCCGTTTTCGAATAATCACATATATAAAAATGTCTCCGACGAATTGAGCACCTCCTCCTTTTTTGGAAGTAGGTTAAAAATATAATACCATATTTACACTAACCCCATGATTGAAATAGTTTTGACATAACAGATTACGCGCCATGTTGATTACATGTAAGCCGCTTGCTGCGTGTAGATTCATTATAATAACTGTAATCTAGCGGCTATGAGTACTTTGTTTATTGAGATAACAATGTCATTAAGTAAGGGACGATTATAGTTGAACATATACGTATATTTTAGTTACAATATTTACATAACATTGGGAAAAACTTAGTATATGAGTTTGTTCTGAAATTGTATATAGCATTATAGCCAGATTTATATAATATTTCAAATTGTTATTTCATTGAGACATTAAGAATAATATAGACAAGGATGTAGACACACGTGACCTTTACAAAAAATAACTAGAAAAAAACCAATACTCACTTTAATATTGCACTATATAATAGTCTTAAATCGATCAATCAACTGAGAACTATTTTTCTTCTCTGCCCTAAATAATATTAACAAATTATTTTGCGCATCAAAAACAACAAATATAGTTATTTGGTTTAAGTTAATTTTGTCAATAATAGATTTTCTATATTTCTAATAGTACTGTATGTTTGGTATATGTAAGTATAAATAAAATAAATATTCAAAGTTTAATAATAATAATCGTATAGCGACGTAAAACAAATTATTGTTCTGAACTGAAACTGAACTGAAATTATTGTTCTAAATAAATTTAAATTTGCTTCGCTTGTATGACCTTTAGTGGGAATAATTGTTATTAATAAGCTTTTCGTGCGTGAATATTACTGTAAAGTTGGTCTTACCACAAACCATATTATTTGTAATAGTTGAAACTACAAAACGTAATTATTGTGGTAGAGCAAAACTCGATGCTGATAAGCAATAATGTGTCAACCCACAAAGAATCAAATTCAACAAATAATAAGTTTTTCAAATATATGAAATAATTGCATAATCCAAATTATGTAACTCACTTCAATATTCTAAACATTAGATTAAGAATCTTTTTTCCGGACTTATTTAATTCAGATGACTTGAAAATTTTTTATATAATGTGAATACGAAATGCATTATCAGAATATATCAATATCTCTAAATTCGACTTTTTGTGGGTTGACACATTATTGCTTATCAGCATCTATTTTATATTGCAAAATATGGCACACACTTCAATATTCGAAATATTTAATTAAAGAACTTTTTTTCGTTTTTATTTAATTTAGATGATTTGATTTTTTTTATTATGATAAATACATAATGCACTATCAGAATACATCAATATCTCAGAATTTAACTTATTGTGGGTTGACACATTATTGATTATCAGCATTCATTTATGACTTATGCGAATTCATACTAATAATTCGCACTTGGCCGTTTTTCGGTTGGCTATGACCGCAATGTTTTTAAGGGCTGGATCCGCGCCTGAACATCGGATGACCCGCCTGTTCGTTTACCGGATATTATAAAATACAAAAAACCCACAATATATGCAAAACTACTTTTAACGGAACAGTATAAATTATTATAAGACCATACGAAATAAAAGTATGTACTTTATAAAATTACTATTTAAGTAGGTAGATATTATACGTAAATACAAATTTACATACTTATTTTATCAAATAAAAATGTTTCCTTTTTTGATATTGTATGAATATTTCCGCTATACCTAAGCTTTGAACCTTTTCCACTGTCCATAATTAATAAATCCACAGTGCAAACATTAGAGACAATAACTTTAAGCTATACTTGGCGTAAGCCCAATGTTAAATCTGTATTTACACGAGCGAATGGAACAACAGATAAATATAAAGATAGAATACTAAGAAATTATTTTTCGCACAAATATAAAATACTAGCTGTGCCTGAGACTTCGTTCGCGTGGACTACAGAATGACATGTCTCATATGAAGCAAGGCTATATATACTCTGTAGTACCTCTCAAGAGCGTTTTACTCGCGTTAATTTATAGCATTTTGTAAAAAAATTGTCTTGACCTTTAGTTTTCCTTATACTATTACTAAGTTACTCCTTGTAACATTAGCTATTTGCTAGTAAAAGTCCTGTCAAAATCGGTCTAGCCGTTCCAGAGATTAGCCGAAACAAAGAAACGTTAGACAGATAGACAAATTTAAAAACATGTGTTTCAGTTGTAAGTACCACATATACTTTCATATGCATTTAGATAAAAGCTCTTGACTTGAAATTACAAGCAGACACTTCAATTTTATTTATTTGTATAGATGAATAAAGTTGATGATCATAAATAAACTCGAATTTACGAGTTTCTGAAATCAATCTAATATCATAGTAAAACTTGTACCGACTTTAAAACATTTCTTTTTTCTATTTCGTAATAAAAAAATATATCTTATATAAAAACTTTTATTATACTTTCAACTCATAATATAATGTAAATAGTTTTTGAAGGAATATTTTATGTGGAGCGTTTCGATGAAGTTACATAACTAGTTAAAAAAAAAAGTTGAAGCATAAAATATTGTCTTTAATTTAAACGTATGTGCGAAAAAGCAATCATGTGAGCGGTTTTCATGTCAATGATTCTACATGATTCTTGGAAAAAATATAATAAACAACATTTTCCTCTTTTTAAAAATTAGTATGACTAGTATGATTGCCGATTCGCATAACTAGAATAAAAATAAAACTATAATTGACTTGCGAAAAAACATTTTTCGTAGTTTTTAGAAAAGTGCTTATTTAAACAAGTATTTCATTAAAAAAGGTCAAAAACCCGACTGCATAACAAAATCATTGAGAATCATTACTTTAAATCGTTATAGATTCTAAACCTTTTCAACGATATCGCATTTAACACAGTTTGTCAATTTTCATTTTTTTTTATTTTTCACATTATAGCGTCCAAAATCGGCCATTTTGATTTTTCCAAATTATTAAACTTATTCTATGACATTCGCGCTGTTATGGCAAATCAAACGAGGTGCTATTTTTCAAAATTGGTCTACGCATTTGGTCTAAATAGTGCTAGAAAGGTACTAACCCTCACATATACATACATATATACTGATAAACACATTACCCTCTGCGTCACACAGTTGGATATACACATAATATTTTTAAGAATGTATGTATTATTAATATTAATTTCAATTTTAAAGTATAGTTTTAATTATAATGAACAATAGTCATTATATTCCTACAACATATATTGGGAACTTAATCAATTTAATGTCTATAAAAAGAACAATAAATTGAATATCGACAAAGCCGCAATTTACGGCTCTTAACAAATCTGTGACGTAATTGTCTGGCAATGGTTTCTGATAGACGATAATTTATGTCAAAGACCTTGAGGTCACTTGTTTTTCTACTAATATATTTTGAGAAGCAACGGCAATTAAATAGAAATTTCGCTTCTAAGTTACATAAATTTATAATCTGAAAATAAGCACTTTAAAAGACAAACAAAGCTTGATACCGAACTCTGCTTTATAAAGATTCTTTGTAAGGGTAAATAAATTAAGCAATCTTATATTATATTGAATTAAATTTTACATGTATTTAGGTTTATTGATAAAATTACATTTTACTTTCACTCGTACACATATTCATAATTTTTCTTAGTAACATGAAATACATTTAACGAGATCAATACCAAATATTAAGTTGATTGGACGCACACTTTTTTTTACAATCAGCCTTACAATTAAGATCCATTCATCCTAAAATACACGAAGTTGACTTTGTTACTTAAGCGAATCATTTAAGCAAACATTTATCAAAAAGTTTTTACATTAATCACTTTATAGTCACAGAAACTGTTCACGCACTTCGGGGCGATTCCCTCGAACGATTCGCCCTCACGGTACAGAAGTTTTTCCGCTGGAACAAAGAAAAATAATATTCATATACTTTTATAAATGTAAAATCAAACACTATTATCTATTTATTTATAGCTCTTCTTCTTCTATAATTTTTAACCGACTTCAAAATAAAGATTAGGTTGTCGAGGACTTTTTATGTATTTATGTATGTTCACCGATTACTCGAATACGCCTTGATTGAATTGTTACTATTTTTTAAAATTGTAATATCAAGTGTATATTTTTATATACATATATGTATATATTATTAAAGTTTCATTTAAAAATCAGAATAATTATGTATGTCATCCAAATAAATGAAATTACATATTATGCTTTTGAAGTCGGTTTCTTTTTTTTTAGTTTTTAATTTTAGCCTGAAATTTGACAGATTATTCATTTTTATACCGAATAAGAATATTTTCTTTACCAAATAACAATAACTATCAAGTGATTGAGAAGAGCATAGATCGGCCAGTTTGCGTGATCTCACAGCATAGTAGGGAGTTACACAAGAACAAACACGCAGACCTAGAAACAAATATTTGTACAAATACAAATATTGCGAACGTAGATCGAACTCATCACTGTGGGCGGTATACACTTGCCACTACACCAGACTGGTCGTCTATTAATAGATACTTATAACCTACTATGAATATTAAAATAAGGTTTTAAGTACCTAAAAACCTAAAGCTTTAAATAAAAATGTCAACAAGAATTTCCTTAGATAAAGTTTTTAGAACTATGGACACGCAAACGACATTCCCGATGTCTAGAATTTCTTGATTCGCTATGCAAACTATTTAACCTACAGAGGGAGCAGTTCTTCACATACTGCACATTATTAACGTACCTATTGTTTTTTTACTTAAACGAAAAGCACTACAGAATTAAAAGATAGTATAAAACAAAATGAAATATTTTTTTAAGTATAACTTTGAAAAAGATCAGAATTTCGTAACATTGTCGACAAAAATTTTACGGAACAAGTTCTGCCTCTTTAATAACTGAGGCAAAACCATAATTTCCAAAATGTATCATTTCAATGTATCATCTATCGACGTATTTTAATATACATACGTCAGTATATTGGATAAAAAACATCTTGTACTTTGATTTATATTCAGAAAAATATTACGGTTATATAAAATGAATATAAAAAATATATTAACATATTCAACGTCTACCCAAAGTTACGGGCACAAAATCCATAGTTTTATTAAATTAGATAAATATGATTTTAAAATTATTGAATATATTATTTTTTATGCATATTTTAAATTTAATCTACAATAAAAAATTGAAGCTATTATAGAGTCGATACATTGACTAATTATTCAACTAGCTAAAATAATATTTAAGCAATATTTTAAATTATTTTTTAAAATACATTTTCACGAAACAAAAAAAGATAACCTCAAATGACCTCAAGAAAGTGAAAAGACCTCAATTAAGACTCCAGTTTAAAAGTGGTACAGAACCTTTTTGAGCATAATAAAACGCTTTATCGGATCAAAATCTTCCAAATAATCGACAGTTGAAATCTAAAATCTAAGTCCTCGGTATCTTTTGATAAAATTATTCGTGGAATAAAGAGGGTTTTTTCATGTAATCATTTATTAAGTAACCTAAGGCATTATTACTTTCATCGTTATGAAAGAATTTTCAAGATGAAGTAACAAAGATCTTTATGATAGGTACAGATCAGTAAAGTCTGTAAGAAAAATCCCTATTCAGCGTGATTATGATGGATGGCCTTACGCAACGTTATGCCGGTTGTACAGCCTTGTTCCGAAACAGCCTAAATCGGGTCGAATGTGTGGACTTTGCTCTTATTTCGCCTCTTGCTGCCCCTCAAAAACTGTCCCTAGTCGAAATTTTAAGTTTAAACTGAACACGAGACGACGATAGATGATATCCCCACTTGCTCAGATAGACTCACTTTCAACTAAAATTTGTATAGGTCATACCGATTTTTGTCATGATTTAAGAATGTATGTTTGAGCAGCGGGTACTTTTGGATCCTCCGATACAAAATTATGTGATGTACATAAACCAAGTAAACTAAAAAGTAAAAAATAAAAATTTTCTATCACATTTTGAAGTCGGTGCCAGTAAATAATACGTAAAAGGTTTTACTTGGCACCGACTTCGAATGTTTTTGGTCCACAAACGGCGGAAAAATCAGTAAACAAAAATAAGAAAAACAGCCGCACATAGAACCTCCTCATTTTTCGAAGTCGGTTAAAAAGAAATGGTTCTAATTTAGCTTGAAAGGTTTGCCCCACATTACAAGATGACTTTACTATCCTTTGTTATATACAATCATACAAATACTGTACTAGAAGCTACAATAGCTGACTGTCCTAAAACAAAGGACAGAAGATGTCTTTAATCTGTTCATCTTGGCGCGCATCTACAGAGCACATGAGTCAACGACTGTATCTACCTAAGATAATATCGCGTAATGCCAGTGTAGCAAGTGTCAAGGCTCACGGGAAAATATACACACATTAAGATTTAGTCAAACTAAACTCAAAACTGTACCCATCATTGTTTTTTCTAACTACCGAAAAAAAAAACAAAAAATTTTTGGAACTTAAAAAAAAACGATTATATTTTATAACAATTGATATGTTCATCTTTAATATAACGGGTCTTATCGCGATAACTAATGGTAGTAATACCTATTTATTGACCGACGTTTCGACAACGTTGCATTCGTCGTGGTCACGAGCTGACTGTCAACATTAGTTATCGCGATAGGACCCGTTATATTAAATATGAATACTATAAATCGCGAAAGTTTAAAATATATAATAGATATGTTATAATTGATTTTGGCCTAGAATGTCATCCACTTTGGACGACGTTGCCTAACAATCAGGTAATATAAGGAACTTGCCGCTTGAAATTATTAAAGAGGAAATGGGTACACATTTTTTAACGTCAAATAGTATGAACATAACGTATCTAAAGTTAGAAAATACACGAAAACAGTAAAAACTTACTCATAAAAACTTTCAAAAAGTTTTGATGAAAATTTTTGCGAAAATAATAAAAATGAATTCATTTGTAACGTTAAACTGGGCCATACTTATGTTTTAGTAAACATCATACTTTATTCCTGCGACAAAGCGTCCAAAATGAGAACAAATTTACGATTTTACAAGCGGGCCAAGTTAACTCTTATATAAAACTGTTGAGGCGCCTTTCAACCGTTTGACCTCTGCGCTTTGATATTTATCAAGAATATTTCCAAATGAAAATAGCTTAGTTGATATTGCTCGAGAGAATTTTAATTCGAATTTTTAAACATCGAAGCATTTATTTAATTCTTTAGACGATTTCTATTTTAATATAAAACAAGACACATTATTTTAAACACAATTATTATATATTATAACGCGAGGAATGTATCGTAAAGTCGTATGTAAGTGTTTTAAATGTTATAGAACTATTCCATCTCCTTAGTGGACTTCCTGTACTAACGTAACAATATTACGTGTAGATATACAAGTAGAACAATTTCAATTTACTCACTTTGCTATTCAAACTTTAGTGGAGCTCTGCTGCAGTTATCTTTTTATCTTTTCTGTGCACCTGTTGGGACAAAACAATTTCATGCCTTTCTTTTTTTATCCTAATAACAATGATTATTGTGAAATATTTTTAGTAACGTATTACGAAAACATTTAGTACATCATCACCAAGACTAATCTAAAGAAGTAAATAAAATTGCTTTATTACAAGTTAGTAAAAACCTATTATTGTTAATTCAAACAAAAGCAAACAAAAACTGGCTATTAACAAAAAAATAATAAAATATTAAAAACAAAATTACGTACGTATTTTGGTTGTGAGAGTCCGAGTGCGAGGGATTCGGAGGCAGGAAGCGAGCGAGATGTCTCTGTAGCAACAGCTGCCTAAACGTCTGTCTGAACTGTCTCGACATCGAACAATACAATATGAAGTTTATCGCACCATTTAACAACGCTAGGAAATCCATCATCTCCCCAAAGAGATCGTAGCAACGCTTGAAGAAACACCATCCCAGCAATCCACTCATCAAACCCAATATCCCTTGAGGCAGTTCCGTTACGAGGAAGAGCAGTAAAACGGCCAATAACATCTTTGTCGTTCTATCCGTTCTTTTATCCGCTTTGTGCTGTCGTTTCACCATTTTCTCTGCGGCTGGACAGGCGCTATAGTTCCTCAAATTTTTCTGGTGCTGATTTGCGCTGTATAACGCCCGTATTAGCCATATGCTTATTACCGTCAAGATCGAACACGGAAGCAGTTTAATTAGGACAGCATGCACCCAAAAATTAACTTGATACAATCTGCCTTGACTATCAGAGTCTACGTGGTAGGCAATATATCCTGGCCGGCCATTTACGGCTG
Organism: Hypolimnas misippus; assembly: GCA_037950945.1. Taxonomy (NCBI): domain Eukaryota; kingdom Metazoa; phylum Arthropoda; class Insecta; order Lepidoptera; family Nymphalidae; genus Hypolimnas; species Hypolimnas misippus. The sequence goes on along the minus strand of JBBEEQ010000011.1, from coordinate 7,834,271 downwards.
TAATGTTCTTTGTGTGGATGTCAAATACCTGTGGAATATTTACGAAATGTTTGAATGCATTCGATGATAATTTGTATTGTATTAAAAGTAGGTGCAATGCGCGATGCTGTTAAGGCAATGACCAATTTAAATTAATACAATGAGAATGCGTATTTTGCATAGGAGAATGTGCGACCTTGGGGTGTCTTAGATTTTAATCATTTCTTGCTTTGTTATTGAAATGTTATTAAATTATTTACAATATGTTTGAACACAGAACGTAGAAATCTATGCTTTTCTACTTACCATAAACGTTGGTATGCACAATATTGGCGGCAATATGAAACTGGTTAAGATAGCTATACTGCATCGTCGCTCAGTGCACAAAATATGACTTCTGTCCGAATATCTAAAACAATAAAATACGTAAAAGAACAGACCAAAAATATTTTCCTATCTTTTAATACATTTGAATAAACAATATTTACAAGATTATAAAAAAAAATTAAATGCTTGGAAATAAACATATTGACTTTTCTTGCAAAAACGAGATAAATGTCTTCACCCTTAATGGTCTTTATACCTTTTTTATATCCTATTAGTAAGTAAAAGTGTATAAAAAGTCAATAAAAAGGGGTTCGACTCACTTTATTGCGATGTATCTCCATATCGCTAGCGACAGTGTTAGGCATATCGAAGCGGTATGTAATATTTGAGCGAAGTGCATATGAAATAGTAAGTACATCGCCCACGAATACGGGAAATCCAATTTCTCAGGCAGTACCTTAAATGAAATTGTATAAATTGCAATATAAATATTTGTACGTTATAATATTAGTGACATTTCTCTTATATTATAATATAACTAGCATGGTAATTACGTTAAACTATCGCTATCGACAAATGCTACATTCTGATAATTGATTTCTGGTTTTCGTGATAAAACGTGGCATGTTTTGAAAACAATAATTTATCATAATTAGCCTCTTAATGTGTCGTTTCACTCACGAAAATCTCTATCTAATATTTTACTTCTTGGAGTCATGCTATCATACTACAAAAGACGCATTTAAAACCATGTTGAACACGTGTCTAGCTAAACAGTGTTTAAAAATTAAACATTGCTTAAAATATTATCTAAATTGCTTAACAGCGAATAAACTCATAAAAAAACTCATTGATAAAATGTTATACGTTACATTTGACAGCTAAAATAGGTTTTAAACATCTATTAAACTCACTTAAACGTATGTTAATCTATATCTAAAGCATATTTAACACAAAACTGTCTTCAGACGCGGATTTGTCGAACGTATTTTTTTAAGCACGCGTTTAACGTCTGTTTAAATCTTTTGTAGTAAGGCAGATGATGTTTAACAATAGTGTGTATACTTAGCCTTGCTTAATAATTAGTTTATCAAAAAAAACAATAGAGTTGGTAGTATGTCATCACGTAATATTTTTTTTACCATAATAGCCGACAAACGAGCAGGCGGGTCAGCAGATGTTAAGTGATCACAGATACTCTGAATATTTGTAATACAAAAGGACTTGGAAAATGCGTTGATGACTTAAAATGAAATAAGGAACGATTGCCCATATCAAGGACCGGTAGAATATAAACGCAACGAGCTACAGCTAGGCTCTATGACAATATAAAGTATATCAATATTTGAATATTTACTCATACACATATATGGATGCTGATAAGCAATAATGTGTCAACCCACAAGAAGTCAAATTCGGAGACATTGATGTATTTTGATACTGCATTACCTATTTAACATTATTAAGAAACTTTTCAAGTCTTATGAACTAAATAATTTCTAATATTTAAAGAACTCTGTATTAGATAATATATTAAATATATCCATCTGCTTTCAATTCATTATGAAAGCTTCATCTAAAAAGAAAAGAAAATATGGATATATACTCCTTCAAACATATTTATTAAGAATAGGTTTGACATCTTTAGACGCAATTTTCTCCAAATTAAGTCCGTGTGGCTTGACACAGTATTGCTTATCAGCATCCATATATGTGTGTGTGTGTGTTACATACTTATATTAAACTACATACTGAATAATAAAAAAGGTAAGTAATATTATTATTAACTAATTACGCGATACTAACGCTATGATGATTTTTTCGTTTTAATACAAAACTATCATATTTTTGTTATTTCTATTTCATAAAGTATTCTCTTGTTTATATGTAGTGTACAATAAAATAATAGATAAATAAATAAAAATCAAATATCAACTGTCAGAATGTAGCATTTTGTGATAGTGATAATTCACCATAATTAGCCTGCTACTACAATATACATGGACGAAGTTCGAGTTCTAGCAAAAATAATTTTATATAATAATGTCAATATTTTACTAATCCAGATTTTAACAGTTATAGAAATCCGGGATATTTCTTTAATTAACTAGGGGTGTTAAAAACGATTTGACTTCTCAAATTTCTTGAAGGTTGAGCGTCAAAACCTAATTAAATTGTCTGTTGTCAAGTGGCTCGGCTTATAAACAGCGTTTATACAAATAATTGATTGAAGAAATTTTCTTCGATAAGAAATTGAATTTTAGGGACTGGTGTTTCAAACAAATCGAATACTTTAATAAAAGCTTGTAAAAATATATAATTATAAATAATCTACTGTTCTGTTATTGTGTTTTTGTACATTTCTTTATTAATATAAGAACCCTTATATTTAATTTCATTATTAGATCTCTATCTAATTAATTTATATATTTCTACGGCCATTAAATTTGAGATTATTGGTACTCAGCTATTTAGTACAAACAACGCATATTAATGTGTTATGTTTGGGTTTATGACCTTATAGTTTATTACAGTTTAATAGGCATATTTGCACGAGCGGACCAGAGTAATCTAATCTAGAGAAAGGGAGACGACGTACTGGGAATATCAATAATCTTACTACACTACAAAAAGTTACAACAACTAATAAGTACATAAGAACTGAGAAAAATTATCAAGACCGGACTTGTGTACTTAGATATCGTTACACTCTAGATAGTTCTAAGTGTCTTGTTACTTATATATACAATTAGATTTGTAAGTTTTACTATCGCAAAATATATAAAAGAACTGTATAACCTCGTAACAATTACGCAAATAACGTTACAAAAGCAGTGAATGTTAAAAATAAGACACTGACAGTTAATTTTTTCAGAAGTTATATAAAGATAGAGATATATAGATAAATAACTTATATAAATCGTTATGGAAAGTCTAGAAGTAAAAGTTACAGGTGTAATTATCTCCGAAAAATTGTATATTTGAAATGCAAAAAAAAATAAAATAAAAAGGTCATGTGTGCATAGATGTTGTTCATTTATATAAAAAAATAAATAAGCTATAAAAATTGTTTGTCAAAAACCTGCAACATTGATATTTTTGGTGTAAACAATATTAAATTAAAAAAATGTTTACGGTCATTATCATTGACCAAGCATGAATAGTAATTATTTTATTTCGTTGATTAGTATATTTGTCTTTATTGTTTTATTTATGTTTTCTTTCATAACTTATATTATTTAATGTAGGTTTATTTAATTTTAATTTAATTCACTATTATTTTATTTTATTTTATTCTGTCAGTTTTTACATATTAAATTTCGTTGATATGGTAAATGTAGTGTTACCTATAATTAAGGCGCCTTTTTATAAATATGTTATGCTGTCTTGTTTTTATCCATGTAACGATTGTGTGTCTTGTTGGTAACCCTTTATAAATAAATAAATAAAAATAGACACTTTTAATCCGACTGCAAAGAAGGAGTAGGTTCTATGTTAATGAGGTAGAGCCTAGCTAGCCTTATAACTACAGCTTCTATACAGTTTAGCTCAATTGGGGCAGTACCTCACTCTCACAAAAGATCGTCGTGAAATAGCTCATGTAGCTGCGTTTCGCGCGGTGAGTGAAAGAGCCAGAACCCTAAACTCCCTTTCCATAAAATATGTATGCTCGATTGTATGTTCTTTTTGTTAGTACACCAATTTCTCCGATGATTGTGTATTTTTTTTTATTTAAAAAAGTATTATTATATTGTAAAAGGTTTTACTTGCTGCCAACACCGACTTCGAATGTTTTACTTGAAACCAACTTAAAAATGTTGTAGAAAATATTAATTTTTGCTTTTTAACTTACTTGTTTCGTTAACAAAGTCGGTTTATTTTTGTAAGTTGTTATCGTATATATATATATATATATATATACGATATATATATTTCTAACGGTATCATATGGTATGGTAATCAGAATAACAAACACAAAACCAGATCACACATCTATTGCGGTTGTGTACACACTGGAATACAATAATTCAGTGCAGCTATCCGCATATCGGTCGCTTTAAATCGAATGAATCAAATCAAGTGTTACGACGCTACGGATACGCGACCCATAACTTACTAGAATAGCAAACGTCTTGAATAGTCGAAAGGTATTCAAAGTATATAAGTCGAAAAGTCAAAACAAACAATCATGACACGAAGCAACGCGACATCGCAACGTGATTATGTGTTTCATGCTACATCGCACGTTTGGTATTCAAGAGACCGAATTCAAAATGAGATCGCTAAGTTAGTAATCAAATTTTAGTTTCATTTGACTCAGCGGGTCAAATTCTATGATTTTAATTTTAGTTTATGTAACTCAGTGGTTCAAATTCTATGATTTTAATTTTAGTTTCATATAACTCAATGGTTCAAATTCTATGATTAAAAAAAAAATAAATAGCTATCAACGTTTCGTAACATTAAAGTAAACAAATAGCCGAATTCGCAAGTGTATAATTTATTTCGCGTTTCCCACCCAATAATTTTCATTGGACATGAAAATGATTATGCACGGGACATGAAAAATCATAAGGTCGTACCAAGATGCGACGTCGCGTGATTTTTTAGGATGAACGTCGTAGTTTTACACGCCGCGACGTCGAATCTTTTCATGACACTAACGTCGTAACCACCTAAACTATGTCCCATCCATCATACTTTTATACGATGTTTAAATAAATATGATTATACGAGTCAATACACTTACGATCTTAAGGACTAATCTGTATCTAGTCTGATAATTAGTTTGAGTTGTCGAAAGAAAAGTTACATTATATGTTTTTAATGAAATATTTACGAGTCTATGATATAAATATAACATACATATTTATATCATAGACTCGTAAAGTAGTAAGTATTAGTTTGGAATTATTTGAATGTAAGTCTATTTATAACTACTGCACCACTACCCAATTTCCATAAGAAAATCTCTCTTTTCTGGGTTGTCTGTAATTAGCTATAAGATAGTCCGTTGTACTAAACATTTTTTTTGAATATTTCTATATTTATATTTTGAAGTGTACAATGTAGTATAAATAAATAAATATATAAAAATCATTTTTATTGTCTGATGCGCTGCCATACCGTTTATCCTATTGCGATCAAACTTTGTGCTTTTACTTGCGAGAATGTTACAGAGATAGAGCAATTCAATTTCAGAATGTAGCGCATCGTACCGATCAGACAGAACTATTGTAGAACTTTTCGATGGTCGTTCCGTACATCAAAGCCCGCATTAACGCAAGTAAAGTCTCGAGCAAAACCAAGTACAAAATACAATTTTACTCTATATCTAAGGCGAATACTACACTTGTAAGTTCAGGTTCACAGACTTTCAGAAAATTTACTAAAATTGTTTATTACATATACATTTTTACCTTTACACCGAAAAGAGTTGACTGTCAGTAACATATTCGTCTACACTAGCAGCTTACGTATGATTATCAAGATAACTGTAACCACTTATAAGAGCAATTCCCGCCTAACGAGGAGCGATTTCCATAAATGTTAACCAATATGACAAGAACGGAATTGAGGTGAAATCGTGAAGAACGTTTTGTAAACTACATTATACTAAGGTTATACCATTGCTTTAACTCACCAGGTATTTATATATGGAAAATGGCACGTATTCAAGCATGACGAAAACGTCTGCGACGGCCAGCCACTTCAGCAGGCGGTTGATTGGCGCCGCCGCCATGTCGCGACGCGTCAGTACCGCCACGTTCATTGTGTTCGCCAGCACACCTATTGTGCACACCTGTAGGTGAAATCATTAATTCAGCGCTATTATTACCAGTTATATTTGTATAGCCAATTGTAGCTCGAAAAGTTAATGATAAATCACACTCATAAAAACAATTTGAATAGGTTATTTTAAAGAAAGTTATAATTGTTTATTATAGACCTATAATAAACGTATTTACCCACTGCCTGACAAAGATCTATTCTAATAAGTAAAATGAAGTTTCCACTCTTACATAGCGTCACGGAGTGAACTTAAAATTAAACAAAGTAAAACATATTACAATTTTTAAGTAAACTTAAAATAATGACACGACAAAAAATAAAATAAAAAGTAAATAAATAATCAAATTAAAATTAAAAACAAACATTAATCAGAACAATAAAATTACGCTTGCTTTTTTAAAAGGCGAGAATATTTTAAGAAACCTTCACCAAAAATATCAATATTGTTATAGTATGTATTATTATTAGTGCAGGCTCTCATGAGAAGACGATTTTTGGCATTATTTCTTTTACAAAATAAAACATATAGATACATAGACATACATCATTTTACGAATTCGTTTCTTAGATATAAGCTATTACCGGTTCTGATCCATCACGATATCTTAGAATTTCTTACGGCATTTGAAAATTTTTATTAATTCTAGAGATAAATTTTAACGTATATTTTAACGCTTATTAGAAATGAAACCTTAAACATTATGTTACAACTCATAGGAGTTTCACTAATTCGGTATATGTGGAGAAATTAAAAACCAAATGCCTTTGCTAGTAACCAACAAAAATTTAACAATTTTGAAGCCTCAACATTTCTGGAGAAACAAAGCAATTAATAAATTAAGTTTAATATAATGATTCTCGAAGTAGCGTCGTCTTTTATAAAACAGTATTCTAGTAAAAAATGATAACTACATGGACTCTATTCGTAAGTCTGCGTTCATCCAAACGTAAACGTGATATATTGCCCCGCGATGTCATTTAAAATCCTGAGACTTACGGGTAATAAACGAACACTATTTATCAATTCGACAGTGATGTTCTGCTGGAGGCAAACAAGCGAGTAATGTACACATATACAGACAGGGTTACTTTAGCGTTTATAATATTAGTATGTAAAGGACGCTGATAAGCAATACTGACAAGCCACACGGACTTCATTTTGAGAAAATGGCGTCGAAAGATGTCAAGCCTTTTCTTGATAAATATGTTTAAAGAAGTATATGTCCATCTTTACTTTTCTTTTTTAAATGAAAGTTATATTGAATTAAAAGCATATTGATATGTTCAATATATTATGTAATAAAATGTTCTTCAAATATTCGAGATGTATAAATGTATAAATAGCAAAATATGGACACACTTGAAATTCGAAGCTATTAATTAAGAACCTGTTTTCCGTACTTTTTTAGTTTATATGGCTTGATTTTTTTGAATACTGTTAAATAGGTAATTTGACTTTTTTTGGATTGACTCAATATTGCTTATCAGCATCCATTTGAACTTAAACTTTATTACTTAACTTATATTTATGTGAATTCAGTATCTAATTTTTTTCCATTCTAAATTCAAAGTTTAAAAATATTTTTTTTTAAAGTTAATTTGCCTGTAGCCCACAGACTACAACTCATATACGGTCTGGCTCAATCGCGGACCTTACTCTCATAGAATGCTTTAATGCTGCAAATTTTCATAGTTGGCTGTGATCACTTAACGTCAAATTTTCCACCTCCCCTTTCGCCGGCTATTTTTATGAAAAAAAACGTATTAATGAAATACAACCGCGCTGAACGTAGGGTAGTCCCACTTTTACTTGTTTGTCAACAATTTAAACATATTTGTTAACTAAGACACTATGATATATACCTATAAATATTTGTAAGACCAAACATAATTATCTTCATTTTATATTTTCAAAGGTCAGAAATTTACATTTAAAACACCCAGATAATTATAACAAATCTAATACTAATTTCCACGTTCTAAATTTGAAAAGAAGAAGAAAAAAACAATTACGGCCAGTTATACAACGAAATTAATTACACATTTCATAAATCCTATTTAAATATATAACGATATAATAAATATGGAATAATAATAAAAATTTATAAATTGACTTTTGATTGAAATTTATATTTTCTATTGGAAATATATTTTTCCAATAGAAAATATATTTTTTTAATTATAATACACGAATATCTGAAAAGTAATAGTTGAAAGAAAAACGTTAAAATACATGCGAATTTGTGAAAATTGAATTGTATCTGAGTACATTATAAATTACTTTATTTATTCAGTGTTAATAATGCGCTGGCCGCGATGGAACTCATATTGTGTAATTACGAATATACAGAAAATGAATATAGTGATTATAGCGTCTATAAAGTATTAAATAAGTAAAATAAATATTTTCATACATGATTTACACACTAAACATTATCATAGTCAATCGAAATGTCCCAAGACAATTTTTGTAACATTAGTTTGTTGTCTTTGCTCTACAATAAAATATACAAGCTTAGTATAAATAAAATAAAAACCAGCTAAGCATAAGTCGCAAGTGGGGCCTTCGGTGCACGAGTCAACTGTTATACTCGGCTTATAATTAAATAATAAAGTAATTTCAAGTAAACAGCTTATAACTAAATGCATATACGGTACTTTCATCAAAAATGCTAATTTTAACATTTTTGTCTGTTTGCATGTCTGTATATTGTGGCTAGTCTCTGAAAGATTTTGACGGGACTTTCACTCACAGATAAGTTTACAAATATATGTTATAAGGAGTAGCTTAGGCTACTTTTTAACCGACTTAAAAAACGGGTGAAGGTTCTCAATTTTTTTTAGGTATGTACCTGGCACCGACTTCTTAATATTGTAGAAAATATTATTTTTTGCTTTTTTTATTATTATTTTATTATTTTTGAATTCGGTTTATTTTTATTAAAAAAATATATATTTGCAATATTTGATTGATTTCAAATAAAATGGGGATTATGCGAAAAAAAAAAATTCAAAAAAAAAATTCAAAAAGTACTAAACAATAACCGATACAAATAGAAAAGGTAAACGTTATATAAATAAAATTTTTACTCAACGCGGGTGACACCGCGAGTCTCAGCTAGTAAAGCATATAATTATATATTGAAGGCATATTTTTATAACTCCTTACCCAATGGCGAGCCAAAAGGACCCTATTACTAAAACTTTGCTGTTTCTGTCCGTCCGTCCATCTATTCGTATGTCAGGAGAGTGCATCTCATGAACGGTAATAGTAGTAATAGTAAATTGTCACAGTATATTCTATTGCCACCATAACAACAAATAATAAAAACCCGTTTTACCAGTTATTCGTTAATTTAATTATTTTAAAATCAATGACTACGAACCGTATTTAAAAAATAAACGTTGCTTTTTTTGTTATAAATAGCTCTTTTTTTATTTTCAAAATAATTATAAGTTTTTCAATAAAAAAACATTTATTCATAAACTTTAAAAAGAAAATTTAAAACGAAATATATATTTATGAAATCATTTGAAAATGAAAACTTAAAGTACATATACGTGTCTGAAAACTTTTTATTTATTTACTCAAGAGAAAATCTTAAGTAAGATTTAGCGGCTTTTTGTTTTTAGGGTCCCGTGCCTAAAAGCGAAAAAAAAAACCGAAATCTTAAGATTACTCTGTTGTCGGTCCACCTATCCGTAGGTTCTAAACCCTAATTCTTAGGGTCCATTAAAAAGTGGCGCATGCGCTTTTCATTATATGTTCGTATGTTCACGCGCCGCTGTTGCACGTTGTTCGCGCGCAAGCTACGAACGAACTGCGCAGGAGTCGCGCGCACATGGCCGTATTTAATTATATATAATTAATAATTGCTGACGGTACGAAGTATTCGCACAAGACGCCTACTTTTAATAAAATACTATCTCTAATACAAAAGTCTACAAACATTAAGAGGTATAAAACTTAAACCTCTATGAGCAAGGCAATTGTCATATGTCAAAAACATTGAGATTTGCTACATATATAATACAGAACCCTCGATATGCGAGTTTGACTCGCATTTGACTTCTCTTCTTTTTGGAATGGAATGGCTTCTGTTTTAAAACATTTCTATTTTAAACTTTCCTTTTAATAAACAGTTTTTAAATTTTTTAATCTTCTCTAGCTAAATACTCAATATTAAACTAATTTATTGTATTAATTGAGTTTAAAAACCTTTTAAACATCAACTTAAGGGAGAACACTTACTATCATGGGTCATGAGTCACAATGTTACCACTTAATAATACTACAAAGGGTCTCGTCTGCAAATAACCCTAAGGTCAATTACAAAACCTCATTTCAGTTTCAATATCAAGTACTCGCATACATCGTTACTCGTAAAATATTTATTATCGTTTGAAGTCAGTATTAAACAATTAAACTTTCAAATTTATTAATATTTATTTATAACACTAATTCACTAGTGCGAATATTTCGCACCCTCAGTAAATACTAACGTAATAATTTGAAACGTAAGTTAGACGTTAATTTTGAGCTATTTTAATGTAAATTAATACGAAATTAAAAACTTTTTAATTAATACAAATTTAAAAACTTTAAATACTCGTAAGTATAATACATATGTGGCGACTCGTAAGACGGCCGTTTCAAAACGTGCGCGCGCGTTTGGTATCATTGGCACAACGCATGCTCCGTTCGACCGGAATCGGTTTGAGTAGTACAAACTCCGACCGCGAGCGACGCGCGCACGCGTCGCGATTAATTTTAAGTACATTGCTTGTAGTTTTACAATAACACAAACTGTTATAATATATATGTGGCTCTTATTTATCCGCCCATACATCTTTGAAAAATAATTTGTGTACTATATAGGACTGATGGTTTTAAAATTATTCTCCACTGATATATATTATTCTGTATACATAATGATAATAATTAAGACCCTAGAAAAGAGAAACAATTTAGATTCAAATAATGTAACACACACTTTTATTCATTACTATAGACCAACCAATTTGTGTAATAACAATATTCTATATAACATTTGTTTTTTTTTTTTTTTTTTTGAAAGAATGTTTTTTTTGTTCTTAGATCTTCTTCAAAGTTCAGCGCCACGATAATCTTCCCGGGATCAAACTAGCGAAGTAAACCTAACTAATTTCGTGTAGTTCTATAACTACACGAGCCACTTTGTTACGGACAAACTGAAGGTCTTAAGAACTATCCACTCGCGTTTAAAGTATTAAAAATTAGACCAGTGAGGAACAAAGTTTTTAATTAGTCTTCATTGTAAAAATGAGTTTTTATGTCTTATAATTTTATACTTCATTCTTCAAACTTCTACGGTTTCGCCGGAGTAGATTTTTTTTTGAGTCTTTTGTAACTACATTGGCATTATTAGTAATAGTAGCAGAGCCGTAACTATACCATCTGAGGCCCGTGGCAAATTCTTTGGATGGGGCCTCCAAGTAAAAATCGCCACGTTATAACTTAATTTTACGCAAAACTATTAATAATATTATGTGCATTTTTGTTATATATCTGATAGGTTTTATTTTTAAGAGCATAGGTTTATACATATTTATAGGTTTATATAATGAATTTTTTTAAATAAAATTCTTTCAAACCGGTCCATCTCAGGTCCGAGTCCCGTGGCTTTTTGCCAGCTCTGCCGCCCTATACTTACGTCCCTGTAGTAGTAGCTGTCCCTCGCGTTTATGAATACTACTTCATACCTATAAGTTGTAGCGAGATAGTCCTCTATGCGTTACAAACCATTGATCTGATTATAATTTTGACAGGCACGTTGGCGCAGTGGTCACTGCAACTGACTGTAACGGTCGCGGGTTCGGTCCCCGCTCATGTCATACGGATGTTTGTCGTGGTCTGGGTGGTTGTGTTAGTGTTGTGTGTGTTTCCGGACCCCCGACACAAGACCACGAGGTCTTAATGGGGGCCGTTGAGTGTGATGCGTTTATTATTTATTTATTTATTTATAATAAAATATTGCTATGGATGTATAAATATGTATGGACGTATAAATACGTGAGTGTTCCTGGTCCAAAAAATCTATATTTTTGAGATGGCATTGCATTGCATTTGGTTATAGCGAATAAGTTATAAGTTATGCAGTGTATGATTATGTTATATAATCTAAGTCCGTTTAAAATATTGTTACATTCTATTATTGAAAGGGTTTTTGAGGGTAAATTTGTTCCAAAATTTTCAGAAATTAGTAGAGCACAAACAAAGGATTGAGCCGCGATGGTCTAGTGGTTAGAACACGTCGATCTCAACCGATGATTGCAGGTTTTAACCCCGGTTAGCATCGCTGTGTTAAAGTGCTAAATTTGTGTTTAAATTTATTTCGTGCTCGGCGGTAAAGGAAAACATCGTAAGGAAACCTGTATGTAACGGGAGAAATTCTGACACATGAATATCCGCCTTCCTCCGGCACCTGCAGTGGAGCACATTAAGCTCTAAAAACCTTCTCCTTAGTGGGAGAAGAGCCCCAGCAGTGGTATGTTTACAGGCTTAAACAAAGGATTATTAATATTCATGTATATATATGTATAATAAACAAATATAGACAACCTGCCTTTTATTAAAATGATATTTATGTTTATTAAATACCCTAGAAAGGATACTACATTCTCAACGTAAAAACAAATTCGATTATAAATTTCATATTTGATCAGTATCTGGTTTAATCAGTTTAATCGTATTATTATAGCTTCATTAATTTAATTATGTACACATCATTAATCAAAAGACGATAATTATGTCGTAAATGACGTGGATTTGCTTAATATGGTTGGGTTGATCGGGATGGAAAGTCCGTCTCCTACGCGTTTATTTGAGATAATTATAACGTTTACAAAACTAATTTCAATTATAGTAGGCATGTGTCTATCAAAATGTTATAATTAAGTGATATATATCAATAATATTAATTTGCTTTTCAAAGCAGTCGTTACAAAAACGAAAGAATATATCCTAAGATAATTTATTCTCGTTGGAATAAAACTATTTTAGAATGGATGTAAATCGCGTATATTAACTATTTTTAAAGCGTTCGTGGTCACGGGTAGAATATCGTTAAGACGTAAATAGTAAATTAGTTCATAGAATATTATAGTAATAAATAGACAATTTTTTGGTAGTTGTTTTTTTTAAAGTTGTAAGCAAAATACATAAAATTATTACAAAAAAGAATATGTTTAAGTAGGTACCTACGTTGTATAAAAAATCTTTCATTAATTTATATTTAAAAATATTAAGAAAAACGACCATCGAAAAAGTTAAAGTGTATACGGCCGCTATTCTATTTTTATAAAAATAAACCCTGGCGTATAATTTATTCTCGCATGGGTTTGTTTAAAAAAAATATCATAAACACCTTTGATTGATTGACCATTGATCGGAACCCGTGCAGTAAATAGTTTGATAGTATAAAGAATTTCAAATGCGTGTAAAAAACATAGACTTACGTATTGTTTGCCTTAGTGCATTCGGATAAATATTATATACAAAATATTCCTCAACATAAAGTTTATTTTTGCTGTCTGAAATTATCGCCTTAACTATACGTCTTCAAAAAAAAAGTTTTTACCTTTTAATGTTAAAAACTTTTTCTTTAACAATTTATATTGAATCATAATTTTCACTAAAATCAGAAAAATAAATCTTCGGATTATTAAGAACTTTGTTGTTTATTTCTTGGTGTAAATATTTTCTGTATAAAAAAAAAATATTTTATAAGAAATTAAAAATAATCAAATTTCAATAATAAAGATATGTATATCTAAATTAATTTGGCATTTGTTTTTAAAGAATTTATTGTGTCTTGAAACGTACGTTGTATTTTACAATTAAATGATATATATTGTATTATAATATCAATAAATTACGGAGCCTCCCATGAGATTAATTTTATTGAAAACCATGCAGCCGTGAAAGCGACCTGCCCGTCAACTCCATCATTTCACAGTTGTTGCCCTCTATCATACTTAATATGTTTTCAAGTCTTTCACGTAGCAGTCAAAATATAATAAAAGTCTAATATAAATTTTTATATTGAATTCCGCGTGTGTCTTTATAAAATCAAACCTATAAAGAATATGACTGAAGTCTGGACAGAAAAATAATACTTGAATGAAAAAAAAGAACTGACTCTGACTGAAGAATTTCTTTTATTTGAATCATATAATTATTCTAGTGTTTTTTTTTTAACCAAAGTAATAAACCGGTTTTATTTAAAATTCTATGGGATCTGTCAAAAAAATATTAAATAAATTCCTTTCGAATATAAAAATAAATCAAAATCGGTAAATTAATGACAAAGTTTTGAGTACATTCAGCACGATTTTCGAACGCCTTCCTTTTTTGAAATCGGTTATAAATGTGGCGCGTAATTCCAGATGAACTAATAAAGCTAAGTATACAGGATATACTCTAAATTACACAAACCTTTCGGGTAGAGTCCGCAGAATATTAAAACAAACATTATTTTACCGTTTACCCATCTACACCTACGTTTACCCATTGTAAGCCGCATAATCAGTAGAGGATCCAGGGGGGGATCAAGCCTACCCAAATAAATCTGCATTAACTCCAAACAAAGCTCAAATGAAGCAAACTATAATAGTATGTACTAACCTGACAAATTTCGTCATTATGTTTTCAAATTGTTAATTTCAATATGAAGATATAATCCATAATCCTAATGGCAAATAAGCAAAAGCGATTTTTCTAAAAAGCTATTTACAACCAAGATTTGACCTAAGACAACTTTTAAACAAAAATCCTGAAACCACCACTATCCAATCCTCCCTACTCATCTCCCACAAAATAAAATTGAACTCGCATGCACCATCCAATTAGTAGCCATTGGTATGCTAAATCACTAGAGAATTATACCACGACCTAGTTTACGATGACAGGTTAGTGATAAAGTGGTAACTATAAGTTATGTAGCACGATCCCTATTTACAATCAGGTGAGAGAACGATTCGATAACGATTTAAAACATTTTATAAGTAATCCATACTATTACGTGAAGATTGAAGAGTTTTTCTTTGGAAGTACCGGACCGATTACTGAGGAAGATTATAGGCATTTACAGAATGGATGGAATGAAAAACGTTTACTGAGGTAGAGCCTAGCTGTAGGCAGCTGACTACAGCTCGTATACGGGTTGGCTCGACAAGGAAGAAATTCTCAGAGAAAATTAGCGTGAAGAAGCTACTTTGTTCGGTGAGTGAGAGAGACGAAAGCCTGATCCTCTTCCCCGTTTCTTTCCATACTTCCTATTCCTCTTAATCCTTTATTACTTTTAAGCTGGCAACGGAAATACGGCTCCTCTGACGCTGCCAATGTCGGTAGGTAATAGGCGGTGCTGATTACCTAACATCATGTGTCCTGCCTGCCCGTTTGTCTGCTATTTTTATTAAAAAAAAACAATTCGGCAAGGAACATTGATTCAACGCAAGTTAAAACACGAGAAAGAATAAATGATATACATTTATTCTTGTTGAGTGTGTGAGTTTTGTTTTCTGTTACACTTTCACGCATCAATTAAAGGTTTAAAAGAAATAGGATGCCTTTATCAAGAAAAAGTACAAATTATTTTTATTTCAATATCAATTTGAAATAAAAATAATTAACCCATTGATTATTTTCCAATAAAAAATATGGGTATAATCCAATTCCTGTACAATATTTAAATATTAATCAAACAGAAAGCATCATTCATCATGACGCACATCCCTTTGACAATCCATCATCAAACGATATTTCCATTCATCCTAGCATTCATTAGATGATGAATTTCTGCTTTACGCTAATGTTAGAATTAACGGCTGGTCAATTTAGAGTTTAATATTGAAAAAAATTGGCTTAAATTAATTTTAATAACCGAAATTACTGCAACTAATATGAGCTAATATAATTTATAATTTACTTTAATTATTATTATTATTATATATAATAACTTGCATTTTATTTTTATTAAATATTTTAAAATACTGCCTTTTCTTACAGATGTTTTAAACTGAGTTAAAGTTTACGTTGAAATTAGGTGCCAAACTCTTAGCTAAAAATAAAGATAAGTTAAACTCTGTCAATAGTCTATATGTATGTATGTATGTAGGTACATATTATACGCTAATGATGACATTATAATTTTATTATGGTGATTGTTGAGGTTAACTTTAAATTTAATAATATCTAATAATATATATAGAATATAGTAAAGAAAGGAATACAAGGGAGATTAGGCTTCAGGTTTTCTCACTAGCCACACAAAACGCAGCTAGTATTTATTAGCTACTTCACGCCCTACTACTACTTTTTCTGTGAGAGCGTGACGCTGCCCCGGTCGGCATGATTCTACGGTACGACGATACATTTTTACGTAACAGTAACAGAGTTACTGAAGCTGAAAACCTTATTTCATTATCATCTATTTTTAATAGACTTCAAACAAGAAGAAGGTTCTTTGTTCGGCTGTGTGTATAAGATTTTTATATTTGTCTTTATACTATCGATAATCTACTACATATGTGTATACATACATAGGTATATACGTTATAGACATAACTCTCGAAAAATTTGACGCAATTTTCGATAGATACTTACCATTGCTTGTTTCACGGTTCAAATGAAATTCTTCTTCTAATAATGTATTACATTTTTCTCATTAAAGATAAAAAGGATTTCTTTATTGTTCGATGAAATCAAAGCCTCTTCACAAACACTTCTTTCGAGTTCTTTCTTATATTTCTAGTACCTTCGGCGAGATTTCTTTGATCTTTTCACTTTATCTTTTGAATACACGTTCTGATTTTTGATGACTAAGTTTTATATAAGGTGTAAAATTTTACATGGGTAGCAGTTTCCTTTGAGATTAATATATTGTCTTACGGTTTTTTTTTTATTACGTGACAGTCGATGGTCAAATAAATATGGTAAAATTATTCTAATATAAATATTAGGAAAAAGACATTAAGTGACACTGTATTAATATCGACTTCATTTAAAAACAATTGTTAAGTTTTTTTAAATATATACTCTTTGTATTTAAACTAAATAGTTAATACTATTTCATAAAATAGCAATCACTACTTTCAAACAATTAGCTTTTTGGTTTTCGCAAGTACTTAAATATTTCACACTTAGATATAAAAATAATTAATTACTTTCTTTCCTCTTCAAACTCCACACTCAATCTGAACTTATCCGATGTGTTTTAATGTTGCTTTATATACGATTATGTCATGTGTGAATACAAAAAATTAAGCCGACAATGATACTAGTTGTCTTTTAATACTTTTATTATTTTTCAATATATTTACGTAGTTTTTAAAATATTTGCTTTTAAGTTGTTTAATCGTATTCTGTACGAAGAAAATCGTTTTTTTACATCCGAAAATCTTTACATAATAATTAAGAGTAACAGATATTCCTAGATTAGCCTAGTCATGTATTTTAATAAAAAATGAAGGTGACAATTTGAAATAAGAATTCATAATTTTATTTCATTCCTTCCCTAAGGGAAACTTTCCATATTTCACGACTTATCCTAACGAGTTACAAGGCTCAGAAAAAAATACACAACATATTGAGTCCAGAAATATTCAAACAAATTTCAATCTTATATTAACGCATTTGAGTTCATATTTCTTAGCAAAAGAATCAATGTACAGAGACGGTATAACCATTTCACTAAAGCTTCTAAACCTTCACTAAAATAACCAAGAGTGAATGTCAATTTGTTTCAGGCAATTTTGTTATGTACTCGTTTCTTACTTCCACCGTAAATAGACCATCAAACTAATGCGAGAGTTTATGAGTCTGTGTATTTTTTTTTATATAATAAAATTAAAATAAATAAATAAACCGACAATCTACTCATTGTAACCATTTCTAATTCTATTCTGTACGTTGGTGAGAAGTTATGTTTCCTGAAGTCCAGATGATGCTACAGCATTCGGTCAAGGTTACGCAACCATGTTTTAATATCATTCACCATCACAATCGCCCTTTGCTGTACCAGAGGAGTATTGCTTTGCGAACTTAAGAAGGAATGAAGAATGAGGGCATACTCGTATATACGTTTGTTACTTTTTCTCGTTGTAACGGCTTTACGAATGTGAGGGAAGTTTGGTATGAAGATAGTTCATGTATAGGATTATGAAATCTACATATCGCAATCTTTTATCTTCTATCTTTGAGTTCTATCTTTGAGTGTGATGCGTTTATTTATTATTATTTATTATTTATCTTCTATATATATAAAACCACTTTTCCTGATTGATTTATCAACGCAGACTCTAAACCGGCGGGGCTACAAACTTAAAATTTGTATGGAAAATCTTATTCCGTGGACATATTTACTTAAAATTTAATACACATACTTCTAGATAATAGTAAAGAAATATGAACCATAAAACGCACGAATATCATCCCCTATTGAACTGCAAGGTGGTGAAGTTTGTATTGACAAAATTTTTTTTTGGTCGATTATCCTTAAACTTAGTATAAATATTTCTAAGGATAAATAAATAAATATCTATATCCCCGAATTCAAAAATCATCCCATATAGTTGTGCTAGGGGGTATTAAAGTATACGCGGGCAACGTCGCGCGGAACTGCTAGTTATTAAAAAAAGGCAGACAAATGACGTTTGGGCAAATGCTAAGTGGTCACACCCGTCCATGAACACCACCAGAAGAATCATAAATGCGTTGTGAGCTTACAAATGTTTGAGGGATGAAAGCATCTCAGATTAGATTTAGGAATGAAAACTTAACAAACAAACAAGCAGAGTGACTTGCATTTATACAATTAGCATTGATTTTATTACAGAACACTAATAATATAATAATGTCAACAAATTTCACTGATGCACAAATTTCTATTTAACATTAATAACAGTGTTACCAACGCTATTCAAGTTAAATTTGAGTTTATTAAATCAATCCATCAATCCATGTGCCATATTATATTTTATTTTAAATTAATCAGTAATTGATTCACTTTATATTATTATCTAAAATACCAACATATTTCTTTATAACATGCAGTGTTTACAAACACACATATTTATTAGTATTATTGAAGAAAATAAATATTGAAGTTATCATATCAGTATACATAAGTTTATGCATAACCTAAAGTTTATGTAAATCTTCCTTTTTATTTTAAATTTTTTATTAAATTGCAGTTTTGCTATGCACATATTGAGTGAGTCTGATAATA
The DNA here is from genome assembly GCA_037950945.1 of Hypolimnas misippus. Lineage (NCBI taxonomy): Eukaryota > Metazoa > Arthropoda > Insecta > Lepidoptera > Nymphalidae > Hypolimnas > Hypolimnas misippus. The sequence goes on along the minus strand of JBBEEQ010000011.1, from coordinate 7,814,904 downwards.
ATACGAATAAAAACAGTCGAAAACAAAAACCGTGAAAATTAAACCCCAATAAACCGTGAAACGTAATTACTACGTATTTGGTTTCATTGTTAAAAAAACAACCGTAAAACTGCTTTTACGTTTGATAAATTAATTGAGGTTTATAAAAATACTAAAACCAATATTTTTAACAAGAGAAGAGTAGGAATTATTATAAATAAATACGAAATAGGTCATACATTAAATTAAAATATGTAGTATATCTCTTTAAATTGACTAATAATAAAACTAGAGTTAATGAATTTATTTTTAAAAAATAGCACATATTTTAAATATTAATAATTTTACTCGCGATAAATATTCTGAATAAAAAAAAACATATTACGAATGAGCGAACACTTTATCTAATAGACACATTTCAGTAAGCCAAGACTTTGAAAATAACGTATCGCTAAAATGTACTTACCATTAGACTAACATATCCATGAATGCCATTGTAAGCTTGGATGACATCCCGAAAATCGCCCTCACAATAACCACAATAGCCATCTGGCTTAATAGTTAGGTTCAATTTGCTCTGAACATCGCTCACCACTTTAATTAAAACCGAACCAAAGTTCTCCGGTTTCCCTCTCGAAGCCTGCTCTTTCAGAGCTGATAAAATTCTCGTTTCATTGATGACCTTGCTATCCGAGGAATTGCCAGATGCCGCCAAGATCTCTTGAAAAATATCCAATAAGGTCTGCGAGTTGTTGGACATTTTGCAATCTCGTTTTCACTCGGATGTACGGTATTTGAAAATCGATTCGGCCATCAGATATTGATGACAGGAATATCTGGAAATAAAAGAACAATATTAGGAATACGCGCAATGATAACCAACGGAATGTATGTGGAATATGATGAATTATGTTATAAATATTGATAAACGGCTCAACTATTGAATGTCTTTTGATAAACTCGGGATAGCCCATAAAAACAAATGTCGGGATTGATTCTGGCAACTCTCCAAGCGGTCTACCGCAAGGCAGTAAATATTTATGAAATTGAAATTTTAATTTAACTTCTTAGGAACGATGAAATTGCTACTTCTCAAAAAATTCAGACACCTGAAACTTAGTTTTTTATATTCAAAATCTGAAAAATTATTTTTTTTGGCAAAGCAAATAATTCTAAAAAATTATATAATAACTTCTCATCAGTGGTGTCTGTAAATCCTATGTAAATTATTTTATAGCCAGCTTAAACTGAAAAAAGATAAATAATTTTAATTCTATTTTTAGTAAATATTGTAATTGTTAATTCAAAATATTTCTATACTTAATACTAAGGTAATGCTGGCTATCTGCCAGACTGCACTTGACAAAAATTTAAATCACTAAAAATGTTTAAGGAATAGTACTCGTTATTGTAATGACTTCGATACATTGGTCGGATACTTCCCAACATTGTGAAGTTCTCCTGTACTTCTATATCCTCTTTTTAACCGACATCCAAAAAAGGAAGATGTCATCACCGATTACTTGAAACAGGTGGACCGAACCAAATCGATTTTTCATTAAAATCAGTTTAGTAATTTAACTAGAATAAGTTTGCCATTCAAATATACGAAGTAGCGTAGTTTGCTTTTGAAGTCCTTAATTTTTTAAAGAAATATATGGTTGTACGAACATTAAGGTATATCCAAGTTCGAGGAGCAATTAAAATATTGCTTAGTGTTCTTTAAAGTGTCTTGAGGCGGCAGAAAATAATTGCAATGCAATATATTATAATATAATCTAATATATAAAAATTAAGGTTTCTTTGTGTCTTTTGTTTCTGTCTTTCGCTGCTATAGCATTCATTCGATTGCGACAAGTTTTTCAACTTATTGTTAGAAGATTATAGACAGTACGAATCATTTCTACTAGGTAACGTGTGTGTCGTATCGGTAAGTGTATTCTAGACTAGCTGTATCCCGCAGTTTCACCTGCGTTCATTTGAAGAAAAATCTATTTATATAATGTTAACCTTTCCTCCTTGAATCGGTCATTGTTCACTACATCATTAGTTTAAACTTTGTTTTCGCGTAACCATCTTTTTTATTAATTAATTAAAATAAATAATAACTTTAAAATAAATGCTGTTATTTCAAATTAAAAACAGACACTACAATTTATTTGTATAGATTAACGGAAGCGAAGCCGCAGTAAACAAGCTGGTATGCATATAATAATTATCGACACTCTGTGTTTGAGAAGTGTGCCAAGCAACCCATAACGACATAATCTGTGGATATTTATTAATTATAGGATTATTAGCCGTAAGTTAAATTATAGGATTACTAATTATAGGTTGCCTAGTTAATCTACACGTATATAATGCTAATAACAGTAATTGTGCATTGAATACACAGAAGTGTTTGTTTATGTAACTTATTAATTAAACACCGTCGTGGCGCGTTTATGCATAAGCACAAATCATATAGAAGAAGAGGAAATTAGAAACTGGTACAAATACACCATTACAGGCATTTAAAAATTACACATGAATAAGAATTACTAAACTATACTAAAGTATACTACACTACTGTAAATTATTATTAAATTAATAGTTAAAAACAAAACTATTTGACATATTCCCTGTCTTTTTATGCTTCGGTTTTTTAATATTGCGGTCTGTTAACAATATTATGGGCGTCTATAAAAGTATTTGACTGTACGACATCATAATACGCTTTCTACCGCGCGTTATGTTTTGGTTTCCGATCCGTAAAATTATGGTTTCAATATTATGTACGTCTAAACTCTTTAACTTTACTGCATCAAAATACGCTTTCTAGGAAACTGTGCCACACGATTTGTATGGCAAAGTTTTAGTAAAACTTTGGCACAGCTTAGTAAAACTTTGAATGATGTCATCTGAATACATAAAGCGACCGCTAAATGGCAGACACCGTTATCCTTAACCAAACCAAAAACCAAACCAAAGTTTAAAGTTTGAATGATGTCATCTAACTTCTAAGAAAGGGACTACTTAATACTAGACAACAATCTAAGAAACAAACGTCGAATATTTTGGATGACGTTGTGTAGCAACAAACTAGCGACTGAGTTTAACAGGCAAGAGTTTCTTTGGGCCAACAAATCAACTGTCAAGCTTGACAAAGTTGGAAATGTACACAGATTTTTAATGTGAAATATTTAAAAAATCGGATATGTGATTAAAGTAAAATTGATAATGTGACATAGAACTGAAAATATACCTATAGAAAATAACATAAATAGTATACACTCGTAGAGCTTCACTATCTCACTCTACATTCAAAATATAAGTACCAAGAAATCCCAGGCCCTGATAACTGGGTCAAATATATTTACGATCTTTACGTTGTTACTAGTGCTATAGCATCTGTTGCTTGAGGCTGTGCTTACTAGGAAAAGGCTTTTTATTGAGGTAGAGCCTAGTTGTAGCCTAAATATCGTGTACAGCCTGGCAGAGGCAGCACCTCAGTCTCACAAAAAACGGCATGAAGTAGCAAACAGCTACGTTTCGTACGGTGAATGAAAGACTCTTTTTTCCTTACTCCTATTCCCTTCCATCCTACATTCTTTTTAAGGCTAGCAACGAGTTCGTGGCTACTCTGGTGCGCCAAACGACTGAAGCAGGCTGTAATGACTTAACATCGGGTGTCTCGCTTGCTCGTTTTATATATTTATGTATGTAAAAAAGGCTCTATACACATCTGCTGGCTTATTTCACGGACGCAACTGGCAAGGCTGGGACATTCAACTAATAACAAATCTGAAATTATTATTATCATAACTTCTTCGCCAATTCGAATAAGGTAAGTTACCCGCCTATAATAAATTTTCATCATTATATTTTCTAACGTTTTAATTATTATTAAATCTAAACCACGGACTGGCAAAACAAAATGTTCTGTGCTTTTTAATGGCTTTAGTGTTTAGCTCTAAATGATGTAACAAGTTACATAAGGACCGCGTTTTTTTATTGAAATTATCATTTACGACACTAATTTCGTAAAAACCGATTAAGTTTAACGATAACGCCTGTTATTGGAACCGTACATATTGTCTTTAAACAATAGAAATAAAATGGAATATTCCCTGAAACAGAACTCAACAACAAAATACATATTGTTTTCATTATAAGATCATTTTTTTTACAAAATAAATTATTTTACAATACACAATTGTTTTGTCTTAAAATGATATTTATTATTAGAGAGAAATAAATTTACTTGTTTGGAGGCTTTGAAGGCAATAATACAACAATCAAAAAACGTTTAGGAAAATTTTACCGGAAATTAATTCCATGTCCGATATTAAATTCAAATTCAAATTTATTCAAAAAGATTTTAAAAGCACTTTTTTATCGTCTATTTACAAATTATTCTGATTGAATATCTGAAATAAATATAAACTCATCTATGTGTAATAAATAGAAATACATACATACATAAAAAAATTATATGTAGGTATACTTTTTTTCTAATTTTGTTCAACTATAAACAATCCTCATTCCAAAAAGCAGTAGAAGTAGTTCGGCAGGTTTAAAAAGGAAAATTTAAATACAGTTTATACACTTTATAAGTCTTAAAATTAAAAAAAAAACTCAGGCTAGAATTTTTTTTCTTTAATAATCAAAAAACTGACTCTTTACTATTTAATAAAAAACGAACATAACAATAACTTCGCCCCTTCAGGTTAAAAAGTAGTATGTTAGTATAATTTCATAACCTTAAAACATGAAATTTTACTTAAATCAGCTGCAGCTGAATGCTTGTCCTTCTTCATACAGCAATGAATGCATAAAGACGTAACATGAAGATGAGCAGCATGAAGAAGTAATAAACGCTCACAGCTGTAAAAAAGAGCAAGATGTCAGAGGCACCGAGCGTCACAAATTTTCTGAGACACAAACGTTGTGCTTTTGGGACGAGCACATATTTTGTATTTGGAAAAAAATTTAACTCTATAATTGTGTCAATTTTAAAGCGTCTGGCGGCAATTACTGCCTACGAATAGTGTCTGGGAATATTGATTACATACATAAAAGGGCAATAACATTCTTTTGTATACTAAATAAACATTTGGACGGCCTCTGATCAGTTGGAAAAATAAACCGGTAGTTGTATAATTATTGGCAGTCAATAAGGCGATAAGAGCAATAATATTACAGTAGCGGTGATGTAAATAAAGCGGACGTTAAAATTAATAAATGGGCAGCTTATATTCGTTACTGTTGTTCGTGTAAAAACTAACTATCAACCTCGAATATAATATAATATCTTTATTTCGTTTGCCTTTTTACAGAGTTGTTATTTAGAAACCGGCTGTTTTGAGATCTCATTGTAAGTAACAAAATACCTGTGTCAGGAGATCATGCTCGTCCATATCATTTACATGTTACTCTTAAATTTAATAAGAAATAAAGAACAAAATAAAAATAAAAAGGAAAACAAAAACAATAACATCAATCGTGTGTGTGTGTGTGTGTGTGTGTGTGTTTGTGAGGATTTCATTTGGTAGAAATTAAGTACTCTGTTTATTTTATTGTAAAGATGATGATGAATATGATAATCAGTTTTAGCTAGTTGTACTCGTATGTATTATTTATGTCCCAAGTAAGCGAATCAACTAACTGACTCCACCTGATACTTGTCTGTCTTGTCTTCTTATTTATTCATTTTTTTATGATCTAAACTGCAGCTTTAAATTGGCGCATTAAATACATGTGTATAAAAGTAGCAGTTAGACTTTAAGAAAATTGAATAATGTATACGCGTAACCTTAGAGCTGGTAATTTCGGTCGAAGTCCCAAGCTAGCAAATACGCGTAAGTTTAAGGTACGTGAGTGACATGTTCTAATCAGTAGGCCATCTGTCGATCTCAACCGACGATCGCGAGTTCAAACCCAGGCTAGCACCTTTGACAGTAAAGTGCTAAATTTGTATTTTAATTCATCTCGAGCTCGGCGGTGTCATTGTGGGAACACCTGCATGTGCCGGAAGAAATTCTGATACATGTACATCCGCAAACCCGCAGTAGAGCAGCGTGGTGAATTAAAGCTCTAAACCTTCTCCGGCAGAGAAGAGGGCTTTTGCCCAGTAGTGACACTTACAGATTGTTACTTTACAAGATACGTACTAAATTACTGAATCTCACACAATTTGTTTAAAAAAAATATGTTCAATGAAATCAATAAATTGAAAATAAATATTTAAAACTTTTATCATCTGTCAATATGCGTCTTGCAAATAATACAATTTGCTAATATTTAATTCAGAGGCACATTTTAATAGTATTATTTACGATTAGGACGTCATGCTCTAGCAATTAGCTGAGCTAATCAATGTTTAATTACCATTTAAACGTTTTATACGGTTAAAATCGTATTTGTGCAACTGAAAATAAATAACATTATACTTTGAATTTTAGTTTTATATCTGTATTATAACTAAATAACAGACGCGTTGGCGCAATGGTCACTGCAACTGACTAAAGCGCTAACGGTCGCGGGTTCGATCCCCGCTCAAACGTGTGTATTGGCCATACGGATGTTTGTCGTGGTCTGGGTGTTTGTGTTAGTGTTGTGAGTGTTTCCGGACCCCCGACACAAGGTCATGAGATCTTAATGGAGGCCGTTGAGTGTGATGCGTTATTATTTATTTATTAAATAATATAATTATGTAGTTAATAAGATGATGTAGATAATGAATCTTACGTCTTAATATTATTTATTATTGGACCTTTTAAAAATACATTGAAAATATTAATGGAATAATAAAATAAATATTTCTATGAAATACGATCGTAACAAATTAATTGATAATAGCTACTAAGCTTCTAATCTTTTAAAGGCTACAAAAATAAATTAAAGTTCTCTTTTGAAGTTTTACATTTTAATATTTTATTAAAATGTAAACATTTTAATATTTCTTCAACAAGAAAAGGGAAAGGACAAAAGTAATATTATTTTTCTTACATTCAATCGATATTAATTATTTTATTCAGCCATTTTGTTATTTACTAACTAGCTGGAGTCCGCGACTTTGTCTGCGCATGATTAGTATTTTTAGTAGCTTATTTTCTATTCCGAGGTCCTTTCATTTATTAATTTGTATATGTATATTACATCAAAATTGGTTCTGGGGCTTAGTCGTGAGAGCGTAACAGATAAACATTTCCATTATATATTATATACCTGCTTCTCGGACGGGCTTGCAGCGTCTTTCTTACTTCCATATGAATTGAGTGAAAAACTGTTAATTTGAAACTACAAACAGACACTTCATTTTATTTATTTATATCGATGTATACAAACCATTTTCAAAAGCATATTATTTACGTATATAAAAGTATAAGCCTTATATTTTTTCTCTAAACGTATATTCATAATATATATATATAAATTAAGGTAATTGCACATATTTGACTGTTTATGTGTATTTGTGTAATGTATACATGTGATTTTTTAACTAGGCTAGCTAAATCCAGACTCGACTATATATCCAACCGCATTTAGCATAAAACGCGATGTTCTAATTTCGATTTTGTCACTTTTCAGATATAAAAATTTCTTTGAAGATTTAACTACTTAAATCTTAATTAACGTATGAATATAATGGCATTCTGAAAAAATAAGCTGTTTTCTGTAGTTTTCCGTATATTACTTACGAGAAGTTGATTAGAGATCAGTAATAGATCGTGCAATGATACAGGGAGAGTTTTTTTTTCAAAGTCAGCAATCAAATAACATTAATATTACAAAGATCTTAGCTTCATCATCTGATCAATTTTGCGCAACTATATTATTTTAATATCATTCATAGTGTAGTAAATTTCCGGTCGATTAAACCAGTAGAAGTTACGAGTACTTAGATAAATGCAACAACTAGACAGATGCTAAAAATGTTTAAACAACCAAATATAATCATCAAATCTTCATAAATTATAGCTAAAAACAATCCGATTAAATCAGCTTTTAAACAAAAAAAATCACATCGAAATTATAATTTTGAAATAAATTAAAATTTGAAATTAATCGAAACCCCTCCTTTTTAGTAGGAGTTTAATAAAAACTATAATTTTTCTGTGACAAAAAAAATGTCAATCATTTATAATATTGTCAGTACGACCTCTCCCTCTCTTGAATTCAGTATCTAAACCCAAACAATTTACAAACGTAAGCCTTTTAACGCATAACCATACAATTTGCATGTCGCATTAATTAAGAAACTTTACGAATTTGATATAATTGAGAGTTACAGGATATTCACAGTTGAGTCACTTGTGTGGGCATAACTTACACCTTCTATATGTGCTTAGGTCTCGTAAAAGACGTTGAAACTGAACGCCTAGTTACTCATATAACCTTTATTATACTTAGTTACATTGTAACCTAACTCTAATTATAAACCCGAAGTGAAATATTTTAGTAACAATAACATAGACCTCGGGTTGACATGGAATATAAGACTTAATTATATTGAGAAAGTAATAAATACTCATTTAAGATTCAAGTATTGAAATCATTATTCATAACATGTATATAATTACATACACATCTTAATATAATTTGTATACTATATGTCCAGACAAATGTATTAACAAACAGAAACCCGAAACAATCCTTTGTTACCCCGAAACTATTAATAGGATTTTCAAGTATCACATACATATATTATCCAAAGTAAATTTATATTATACCTTTTAACTATATACTTGATAGAGATTTAAATATATACATATCTGTACACAATTACCTACGGTATTTAGTAAATAGATATGTTTCTTTTACTACAGACGATAAAAATTTAAAATTTGACAAGCTCGTCAACTGTCTTGTTGATTCAAAGATACTCTCCCCTATCATACTCAGTCACTAGTTGGTCAGCCAAACGGGTAACGTCGTGCACAGAGGTCGGCATTCTCGGTGATAATCCATCCATAAATCCATAAGCTTCATATAATATTATTGAGAAAAGTAATATATATATTTTATTAAATTAGAATATAGTAAAATTATGCTCTCGTGGTGATTCTTTTATAATAACACTCGCGCTCAACATAAGACTTTCATACAAACTTCTAACCCCCATTTTTATTGTTACGTTCTGAAAAGAATCCTCATACAAAATTTGAAACACCTAGCACTTGTAGTTTTTTTTTAACAAAATCGGTTGAGAGGTTTAAGCGGGAAAGCGTAACAGACAGATAGACAAAGATATTTCGTTATTAGGTCGGAATATTTTATTTGACATATGACTAAGCAATTATTTGCTAGAAATTATTAAAAAAAACCTACAAATAACTGCATGATGTGACGTTGTATTGGTGTGTGCTTAGTTACCTATTGCAAAGAATGTCGACTAAACTAATTTCATAACATCAATATAAAATATATGGACTGCATTAAAAACACTAACTGAATATTAATTAACTAATAAGATAACTTGATAATAAAAATAATATAATAATATAAAATACAATATTTTGAACGGTTTTTCGTTCGTAAGATTCCGTGAAACAGCTAAAAAGGGTGATAAAATTACCGAAGACACAACACAATTATAGAACGAATGAAACTTATTATTAATAATATAATATAGAGTATTAGTGTTTATAAAACAGAGTAACCTAAATATTTTTAATTATTATATTGTACAAATTGTGTCAGAGTTTACAAAACATGTCATTTGACAACTTGAACTTGACGAGACAAGAATGTTTTTTTAGTTTAAAGAGCAGTCAATATTTTTATGACATTTTTCAACGCACTCTTGTTCTCATCAAAAAGAATTATATAAATAAGGTTTTAATAAATAACAAAAGCAAACATTCAAAAATATTTTTTATTTCAGCCAATGCATAAAGAATATATTTTTTGTTATTTTGATTTAGGATAAGACTTCACAGAGTAAATGTTGTCTTTCTGGGGCAAGGTATTCGTTTTTGTAGTAAAATCCCCCAGAAATGTTTGCAGTTTTCGATGAATAGATTTAAATCATATGTTAAAAGTCTCTAATAGTTAAAGCATATTACTCTATACAAAATCACGTTGACGATAAAGGTACATGTGTTTAGTATATGCAGAATTTCATACAGGATAAATAATCAATTTGTAATTCATAAAAAATGTATTGACAAAATTGTAAAAGAATAACTATCGAGTTTCTTGCCTCTACATTCCGAACTGGTGGTGCCTTTATTATTGATGTAATTCTTTTATTTATTGATGATTGTGAGAGCGTAATTGAATAAGGCATTCAGAAAATTATTAAAGTAATTAAAGTATTTATTTTTACTGTAATGCGCTGGGCCCAATAGCGGTCTATCCGCTTTTTACATATAAATCATTGGTATTCAATTTCTGCTTGTTTCGTGCTAACATTCATTGAAACTACATTAAAATTCTGATAAATGAAGCCTTAATTAATATTTTCCACGTATTACGTATTTCACAAATTAACAGCACATCGTTCCGAGAAAAACCTTTATTAAGGCTATGTGATACAAAATCAACTATTGAAATTTAATATTAGCATTGATTATAAATTTATAACCGCCTTTATGAATACCGAGTATTTTAATTTTTTTCTAGTAATTCTAAAATATAAATTTATTCGAATTAAATTTATTTAAATTATTATACCTCAATTTGTCTTATGTTATATTGATAACTATAACCTTTTGTTAACAGAACACTAAAAATAGCTACATTGCAATTTTATATACAAAAATGGCTTACAAACGTATAGACGGGACACTTCACGATAAGTGATCACCGCCGCCCCTGAACATTAGTAACACCCGAGGAGCCTCAAATGAGTAGCCAGCTTAAAAAGGAATAAGCTATATAGAATTAAGGAGTGGGTTGGACTTCTAGAGCCTTCTGAGATGGCCTAGTGGTTAGAACACGTCGATCTTTACCGATGACCCCGGCTAGCACCGCTGATTTTTCAAGTGCTACATTTGTGTTTAAATTCATCTCGAGCTCAGCGGTGAAGGAAAACATCGTGAGGAAACCTTCATGTGTCGGGAGAAATTCTGACACATGTATATCCAATCCGTAGTGGAGCAGCGTGGTGGATTTAGCTCTAAACCATCTCCTTAATAGGAGAGGAGGCCTTTGCCCAGCAGGGGGATATTAACAGGCTGTTACTTTACTACTTTACTTGGACTTCTAGTTCCCTCATTTACCATAATAAATATAACTAGACACAGAAAATCGGCCCAAAGTAGTTGGTACTTTGGGCCGATTTTCTGTGACAGCGAGAAGCAGCCCAATCGAGCCCATATGCTAGCTATAGTCAGCTAGGATCTACCTCAATTAAATTATGTAGTATGGTATAAAAATTTAGAAATTTCGATTTATTTAAATGACTAAACAAAGATATAACGTAAAAGGTAATTAATACTCGTATAATAATGTGACGTAGGCATCCACTAAGACATACATATAGCTTTATTTTTTTTCTCCCTTACAATTTTGATATACATATATTCATTGGTAATTTGTATAATAGTTATGTGCTAATTTATTTGTTAGTATTGTTAGTATTTGTGTTTAGTCTAAGGTCAATATTATTAAGTGTAAGGGCCGCTTTTTGCGGTAAAAGCTTCCTCCAAACTGTTCCAGGTGTTTCTATCGTTTGCCAGTCTAGTCCACAGATTTCCAGCTATTCCTACTATATCGTCGCTCCATCTCTTAGGTGGTCTTCCCTTCCTCCTTTTTTTATGAATAGGGTACTAATTTGTTACTGTTTTTGACCACCTGTCGTCTGACGCTCTGTGAATGTGACCTGCCCATTTCCATTTCAGCGCTTACACCCGTTTTACCGCGTCTTTAGCTTTTGTTTTTTCTCTAATAAGCGAACTCTTCACTCTATGTTTTAGTTTAATGTTCATATAGCTACGTTCTATTCCTCTTTGGCAACTTCTTATTTTATATAAGAGAGGTTGTTGTAAGACAAGTTATTCTAAAATCACACCTTAAGGGGATGAAACGGGGTCGAAAGTCTTAATAGAGAAATAAAATTTAACACCAGCGAAGACGCGAGCAATAGCTAGTCTACTGGTAAAATCGCGTATTGACTGGGTTATTTATATATATATTCGTTTCATAACTTCTCGGCTAAACTATTATTTAATATTAAATTATTATACAATGCACGTGAAAATTATTCACGATCCTGAAATAACGGAGCTGAAATTATACACTCATAATAATTTATTAAGAGACGCTGGAAAGTCAGAAAATAGTGTCACGTTTAATAAATAAGAGTAAATTCTGCTTAAAATATTGTAGCTTACAACATTTAACAATTAAATTTTAGTTTCATATGATAACAATGCCGTTACGAAGAGCAATGTTTTCCAAGAATTTCATAGATTAAGTCAACATTCGACGCAATACAGCAGTCGCTAAATGATGCTTTGGTTTCCTAGGATTACGGTCCCGTATTATTATGAATTCAGATATCAAATATTTATATTTCAATTTTTAACGAACTAAGAAAACTTATTTAAATATATGTATTATAAATGAAAATTCTTTTACAACTTTTTACATACTTCATATAATAACTTTTTCCTTAGATCTTCACTAATTCAAGATACATATTTAAATAAGACAATTAAAATGGATATTTTCGCTAACATCATAATACCAAAAGAAACCGAACCTAAATATTAATAATAGATTAAAAATATCGTTTAAATTTGTTTTGTTTCAATACCAATTTGTTAATATATAACTACGTATCCTTATATACATATGTATTTTATAGATTATAAAATGAAAATACAGGGCATATTAACAACACATCCATGCCTCATAAAAAAACCAGTATGAAAAATAGTGTTAAATTTCATAAATAAATATTAATCCTGTTAATATAAAAACGCGAGAGAAGAATGTTTTTATTGCTCTTTCACACAAAAACTATAGAACAGATAAAACCTCTGTAACTTAACCATTTATAGGCAATAATTAATTTTTATCTCACAATTAAGTAGTGGAATCTCGTGAACTTTGATAGCAAAGTAGGAAATTTTTCATTAAGGAAAGCAGAGTTCTGATTTAGTCACTTATTAGCATATTTTCGCGATTTTAGCTATTTAGATTAGATGTTTCCCTCTTAGGAGCTGTCATGTTAACTTATTCACTTACTAAAGGATGATGTTTTTTTATTTTAAAAAGAAATTATAAATTTTAACGTACGTATAAAAATGTCGTTATACAAAAAATCATTTGTTCTATAAAAAATAAATTAACAATTTAAGCATTGGTTAATATACCTTCTCGAAACGATGTCTTATTAATTAATTATTGGTATTTGGCAATTGCAACCAATTTTACTATCGAAACGACTGCTCTTTTTAAAATTTGAAATTAATATTAATATATTTTTTTACTGTTTTCATATCATTACTAAGATTTTCAAAATATTCATAAAGATTTAGACTACGTCGTGGCTTTTCCAATATACCTGACGTTGAAAAAATATTTCGCGTATTTGTCGCGCGAATGCACGCTATATTATAAGAAAAACAACTGTAATACTGTTAACTTTCTATTTATACTATAAGACTTTTAACAATTAACGTACTTTATACCTATATCATCAAAGTAATATCTGGGGAATTTACTAAGAATGAAGTTAGTTACTTTTGATGCTTATCTCTACTAATAAATTTGTAAACAAAAAGTATTGCTCCTATAGTTAGAAAGTTGCTGCCTTACTACAAAAGATTTAAACAGACGTTAAACGCGCGTCTAAGACAGTTTTGAGTTAAACATGCTTTAGACATAGATTAATATACGTTTAAGTGAGTTTAATAGATGTTTAAAACGTATTTTTGCTGTCAAATGTAACGTATAACATTTTATCAATAAGTTTTTTTATGAGTTTATTCGCTGTAAAGCAATTTAGATAATATTTTAACATAAGTAATGTTTAAATCTTAAACACTGTTTAGCTAGACACGTTTTCAACGTGGTTTTATTGCTTCTTTTGTAGTATGACAGTTGAAGTTTTTAATTTTTCCGCTCGCAATAACCAAGTTCCAAGGTCTGAATTCACGCATCTGATAATTTGATAACACTGGTAGCGTCTTAATATATAAATATAGATATTTCTAACTCTTCTTCGAAATGTAAGCCCAGCACGTGGCGAGCCTCATGAATAACTATTATTATCCGTCAGGCACATGCTCCGTGCGGACATTTGTCAACCTACCGTAAACCGTTCAAGAAAATATTCAGTCAGTTTCAGAAGCAGATTTTTATATAAGAAAAATGATAGGGTTAAGTTATATCTTTTCATTGAATACTTGCTTTTGCTCGTGGCTTCATGCGTGGTAATGGAGATTTTAACTTAAAATCATACTCATATATGGATTCTGATGAAGCAATAATGTATCAACCCACAAAAAGTCAAATTCGGATATATTTATGTATTTTGATACTGCTTTACCTATTTAACATTATTAAAAACTTTTCAAGTCACATAAAAGTAAATAAGAACGGGAAAAAGTTTCTTAATTTATTGTTTCGAATTTCAAGTGCGTTCCATATTTTGCAATTTGTACAATAATCTCAAATATTTGAAACACTTATTATTAGGTAGTATGTTAAATATATTAATCTGATTTTAATTCATTATACCTTTTATAAAAAAAAAGAAAAGATTATATATACTTCTTCTAACATATTTATTAAGTATAGTTTTGTCATCTTTAGACTCCATTTTATCAAAATGATGTTCATGTGGCTTGACACATTATTAATTATCAACATCCATATACATATTAACATTACAATTTATAACTGTACAATATACCTTTCAAATGATATCATCATATTTAAATACATTTAGAGGTTTACTTCGCAGATACAAATTCGCTCTCTCTTTATTATATTAAGTATAGAAGATTAAACGACATAAGACAAAGGTACTAGTTGTAATGGTAGGTATTAGGTTCCTATCTGCATTCAAATAATATTGTGTCAGGAACTACGGCAGATGCAATTTCACGGAAATGTCGATCGATGAATGTAGTCAACCTAAAATTGTTATTTTATATCATAAAATATCTCGTATGTCGACAGTAAAGAAATATGTCGTTAGGAAACCTGCTTGTGAAGAAATTCTGATACGTATAAAGCTTATACGTATATATATCCAACTGAAGTAATTCTCCTTAACACGAAAAGAGATCTTTACCCGGGTGGAACATTAACAAGCTATTACTGTACTGTATATTGTAATTAATAGTTCTAATTATCTCAAAAAACTTCTAATCTTCTAAAATAAAAATATAATTTTTGTAGGCAATTTTCCTAGCTACAAGTTTGATAACCATTATTTTCTCGATAACAGTGAGCGTTATCGAGATATTCACGAACCCGTAGTTGAGTAACCGTATTTAAATGAGTAACATTTAAACACGGGTAGCACACATCGGCACACGAATCGATGGAATTTTTTGGGATTTTATTTAGGACTAGAAAAAAAGATTCATTCAAAACTTTTCCAAAAGTCGGCCATTGTTATTCTATCTAAAGAACCGAAAACCAATAAACCAAGTTACCAAAACAGACCACAATTTTAAATGATAAATAAAAATATAACATGCGGTGTATATCAAGTTAATAACTCAATTAAAAATGTTCACTTTATCCTCTCGGATTGCACAAAAGAGTTATTTCACTCTTTCCCACTAATTACATTGCAATCCCATTTATACTCCACTACGACGGAATCCAGACTTTTATCAGTCTCTTAAGCTTAACACAATCCGTTTCGTGCTGATGTTATTAGTACAAACTTAGTTAATAAAATCTACGTTCACCATGTTGGTCAAGATTTAATATGGTACTATGTATCGATTAGTTATGTAAGTACCTAATATTAGCTTTTACTCGAGGCTTCGCTCAGGTAAATGTAGATATTATTTTAAAATTATTCGCATAGGTACATAAAAAAAAACGCCTGCCCATTGCATAATTTACCTACCATAAAATAGGTTTAGTGGTTCCAGAGTTTATTTAGTATATACAAATTTTGTTCTCACTTTATTATAAATATAGATAAAACAATAAATACCTCGCTTAGTTGCCAATTATTTATGAGTAAACTAAATACCTTCTATACGACCTAATTTGGTTTTCTTGTATTAATTCCGCAAGAAAACAATTACGTACATATTCTTATAAAGAGAATAAAAATATTTTTTCCTAAAGAACTGAAAGTAGGGACCAACAATTAATCTATAAAAATCCACGATAAACTGAATAACTTAATACAAGCTGAGGAAACACGTACAAATATTCAGCTGTAACTTTTAAAATGTTCGGTCATATCAATTCCTTACCCTTTGTTATTTTATATTTCCGAATGTCATGAGTCGTGCTATTGTATTCTACTAGCCATTCATCCCGATATAACACGGTTTATGTTGAGTTTATTTAAAAATACCAATTTTAAATACAAGTAGACATTTCAATAATGTTGTAAATTAATCAATACAGCGCGCACCAAGAAATCTCTCCAGTCAGAAGGCTCTGTGTTCTGTTTAAAATTTAAACACTATTTATTTAAAGTTGTTTAAAATATATATACCTATCCCATTTATTTTAATAAATTTACTACTAAGAAATAAATCGAGTTTACATAATATTTCATTCATCACGTCTTTAAATTTAACAGTTTTTATACCATAATTTTAAAACACAAACATTACATTATTTTAGTAGACTTTTTTTTAATTTATAGATACCTGATATAAATATGCCGTATTATATCAACAAAGTCCTCCTATTACAACGAAAAAAATGCTTAATTCGCCACGCTTTTCTATTGCGGCGGATATACATAATCTTTATATAGTATAAAACAGTTACTTCCGCTTTGTATACGCTTAGAGCTTTTTAACTATCCAACCGATT
Organism: Hypolimnas misippus; assembly: GCA_037950945.1. NCBI lineage: Eukaryota > Metazoa > Arthropoda > Insecta > Lepidoptera > Nymphalidae > Hypolimnas > Hypolimnas misippus. The sequence continues at coordinate 7,797,966 of JBBEEQ010000011.1, read as the reverse complement.
TTAATGCGATTTTCGTTAATAAACAGACTAATTCAAGAAGAAAGTTAATATGTATAACACATGCATATTATAGAAGAGAAAAGTCAATAACCTCAAAGATTTTATTAATGTGTTGTCGTAAAAACTACATTGCGCTCGTGCGAAACCAGAGTTAGTTCCTAGTTATGTACTTCTGTCAGAATTGCTACTGAGTTTTAACTCGTGATTATAAGTTGCGATCGACATGTTTTATGTATTAAGCCAACTCTAAATCTATATAAGATACAATACGAAATTAAGGTAATACAACATTAGTTATATGTTATAGTTTTGTTAGCAAACACATTAGTTACGCTTTAAACTACCACCGCTATCGATTCGAAATGTAATTTCAAACGAGGTGAAATGACAATAATTTTAAAGTAACTCCTTAAACTTTACACATACGACAAATTATTCTGCATAATAAACAACACAAACTACGCCTGCGCTCTATGTGAACTCAACATTATTTTGAAACAATTCTTTTGTGGCTAGCCAAAACATTCTCGTGAATGTGTTTTCCTGCAAACATAAGTAACTATGCTAAGTTTAAAAGCATCCAAGTAAGGTCTCAAATGATATTTACAGTAGAGCAAATGTTATTAGTTTTCAACGAATTCATATTAGTATATATCTTCCTAATATTTTTCCCGACTATACCAGAATATGCTTATTATTTTAGCCCAAGTTTTGACAATCACTGATTTTTTCACAAAGCGGCTCTTATTGGACTTCAGCACACCCCGAGGACGAGCCGTTGAGGTTAGAATAACGTCCTTAATAAGAGTAAGGAAGACAACCGGGACCCAGGAACGGTGGGAAAATCAATAAGGACATACACCCAGATGTAATAGTTGCGAAAATACGAATATCCTCGCGTGATCATCGAACCCATAACCATCAGTATATTATCAGTACTGTATGTACTGATAATATACTGTACCACTATATCAGAATACGATAACATGATACTATTAAAATAGTCTAAAAATGCGAGTAGCCATCGAGCAGTATCAACTTCAACTATACGTAGATGTCTAAATTACGTAAGCACACGTAAGCCATTCGTAAGCACACATGCGTACCGCGTCCGTGCGTCCCTGTGGATTAAGGGTGTAAGCCATATCATCCTCACTATTGAGATGTCAATAACATCACAAGATCGCAAGAGGATCATAAGCAGTGTAAAATATAGTCGAAGCAATTAACCCTTCGTTATCTTAACCCTTATAATTATGTTCGCAAAAAAATTAATTCTAAAATTGAGAGAAGTGATTGATTTGTGTCATAACATTGGCAAATTAAACTAAACCCCAACTACCTATCAACTTTCAAGTTCATATCCAAATGTTACTACTGATTACACTGACGAAATTTTAAAACCCTATTCTTTAAAATTTACACGTTGATTTAACATCAACTCAAATTTAAATTCAAAATATACTTTATTCAAACAGGGTTTTAAAACACTTCGAATGAAACTAAAGAAACTAACAAAAAAACGGATAACCGTACAGAATTCAAGGTATCTTTACTTGATAATACCTGGAAAAGACGTACACAAAAGACCTTCTTTTAAAATAAATTCATTCTTTCTTAAACGGAAATTATAGATTCTAAAACCTAGCATGAAAATCGTTTCTACGACAGGATTTTCATCTGAGCTTATTATTAAGCGCATAAGAAGCGTTACCAATTGAGCTCTACATCCAGGCGACTACAGTTAAAAACATTTTTACTTTACATTTATTCCGTTCCGTTATAAGGCAAGAATTACACTTGTAAGTTTCATTCTTGTGAATGATATAAAACAATTCTGTAAGCTGGTTATATTTACCTAGGTAATCTAACATAAGCTATGAGCGTAAAACATAAGTCACTGACAGTAAATTCTTTCAGGTGTAAATGCATAAAAATGTGTATAAATTGCGTATAATAATGATTTTTGATTTTAGATATATCATACCACATCTACGTATCAATCACAACATCGCATTTACATAAATTTTTAAAAAATAAAAAATATAAGCAAAACTTGTAATTTTTTTAAGAGACTAATTTAACCTTTTAAGATGTTCACTTCCAAGTATTAAAGTGTGTATTGTAGTATTTTGCAATTATCATTTATTTGAAAAACTATTATTAGATAAAACTATTATATCTAAGACAACGATATATTATTACACCAATCTGCTTTTAATTCAATATCCCTTTTAACATAATAGAAAAGAAAAGATGGACGGATGAAACTAATTTATTTAGTTATTTAGTTAGATGTTAGTTTGACATCTTTCGACGCCATTTTCTCAAAATTAAGTCCGTGTGGCTTGATGTAGTATTGCTTACAAGCGTTAATTTATATCTTGTACTATGATACATAAACCTTTTTTAAATAATCAGTGATGTATCACAAAAACAAAAAAAAATTATATATTGTATACTAAAATATGTATGTATTAATTACAATATCTATTTAGAATATTTACTATCGAAAAATTTATAGCATGTGTCAAATAGTGACGGCTATAAAAGTTGATGCAGACGTGTTTATTCACAAAATACTTCGTTATACGCTGGTCTTAACTGTTTATGCGATCCGTGAGTGAGATCTCGAAATACTACAAGTTTATGTTAAAATGCTATTATTTATATAACATGCCTGTGTAATTATAGGTTTAACTGTATGTTAAGATCCGCAAAGGAAGAACTAGTGTTCTAGATGAAAACTGTAAAAATAAAATAGATATTAAAAGATTACTAGTGTCTCTTACATTACTACTTCAAAACGACTATGTCTAAAATTACAAGACAGAATGTATACAATTTTTATGCAAAAAGGTGATTCAATCTAAATTCATGTCTACAATGATATTATACAACTATTTAAGAATAGTTCGAAATACCAAATTTCAACATTCTCCGAGTCATAATTTCTGAGCCGAAGCTTACGTATGTACATATGCGTTTATATTCGTCATCAGGTTTAATTGCTATATTCCGAAATACAATTAAGAATGCTGATCAGCATTAACAATACACTTAATCAACGCCGAATCGTTCATTTTGACGTCTCATTAGAAGAAAAAAATATCAATTATTTTTATAAAAAATCTGGCAAATGAGTAGACACCTGATGATCAGTCGATCACCACCGCCCATGGACATTTGCAGCACCAGAAGAGCAAAAATTAGTTGCCAGTTAGAAACGTGTAACAGTAAACCCCTATACGAGGTATAGTCAATTAGGCTACAGGTAGGCTTTACCACAATTCAATTTGAGATGTCATGACCTCATTTACCTATTAAAGGCCTGCACAGATTAAAAAAAAAAATTTTACTTATCGAAATTAATCATGTAGAGCTGGAATACACGCGAGGAACTAAGGCTAAGTTCATATAGCATTACACGGCACGTTTTTATCACATTCATAATTAAACGCGCAATCAGCCTGGTATTTACACGAAACATTTTTATTGGCGTTTTTACAAGAATAGCCGTAATTGTCACTGTGCTATACTTCAAACCGAATACGTCAAAGTTCATTCGGTTTGCTTGCATGAATGCTTTGCTTGTGGTGAATATTCGTTAAATGTATTCAGCGGTGTATTTTTTTGCAGTACAAACATCATGAGATTCTAAACACAAAATATGAGCCACTATTTATTCCATAATATTTATCCTGTACAAAAACGTGCAGTATAATACGAACCGTCATAGTTTTCCGAACAATAGTGTTACGGTTAGAGGATCTTAGGATTTAATTCTTCGCGCACAAGTCCCTCGTTAACGCAGACCATAATGTGAATACTGTATTATTGATCTAGTATAGGAGTCGCTGATAAAAGTTTCGTTCGAAAACCCGGGAACATCGGAACTTTCCTTAGGATATCCACGAGTATATTTGAAAGAGACGGTGATTCGAAACTTTTAATCTGACCTAAACTAGAAAACTTCACAGCTGACTATCGTTTCGAGTTATTGCTAATTTTGTATTGAACTTTTAGTTAGTGCCTGAATCTTTAAGTAGCATATTAATAATTATCAAAGTGTAGTAAATAATTTGAATGCTTTAATAACTTTTTACCTATTTTTATCATAAAGCATTACAACATTTTTTTACTCTTTTTTCAATGACTGTAAAATTTTTCGCGCAATTTTTCTTCTTCTTTTTTTAGGGTTCCGTACCTTAAAAGGAAAAACGGAACCCTTATAGGATCACTTTGTTGTCCGTCTGTCTGTCTGTTCTTCATATGAGATTGAGCAAGATATGAATGCATTCTGCCAAATAAGGTTAATCATAAAATAATATGTTACTAGACATTATGAACAATCTTAATCATTATTTTTCATTCTATTCTTGCATACGGTTACTGAAATCTTAAGTACGATTTTCCTTGTGATTTCCGAATTTCAAAAAATTTTCACGAAAGTAAAATTATTGAAAAGACACTAATTAATTATATATCTTATAGCTATACAACGATATCTATACGGCTTTAAAAAGGTAAGACGCGTAGACAGACGCATTGACTTAATGGTCACTGCAACTGACTGAAGCGCTACCGGTCGCGGGTTCGATCTACGCTCACGGCAAACATCTATATATATGTATATTGGCCATACGGATGTTTGTCGTGGGCTGGTCATTTGTGTTTGTATTGTGTGTGTTTCTGGATCCCCGATACAGGATCATGAGATCCTAATCCTAATCCGATCCTAATGAGTACGTTGAGTGTGATGCCTTGAGTTTGATTTTACGGTTAAACATTTTGGAAGCTTACAAAAGACACGAATAAGAGCCAACACTAGGTTCTTAAACTTCTCCTTAATAGGAGCGGAGCTCTTTACTCACTTCCAGGCTGTTACAGATACCGACAGATACACAACATCGTACATAGGTATGTATATATACATGGTACTTAAAATGGATTCAGGAATAATCTAAAACAGAAATGTGAATTTTTCATCGAAATGATAAAAGTTTTCAAGAAACATATAATCGCTAAAGTTTTTACATATCGTCAAAATTAGCAACTTTACAGGAGAGTGAAAAACTGCATTATTACCAAGAACGTCTTTAAAAATCAATAAGCTTTAAAACCTTCTCCTTAATAGGAGAGGAGGCTGCCCAGCAGTGGACATTTATAGGCTGTGACTTGACTTTGACTTAACTTAAAATTAAATATATTATTGATTCATAATGTTAATCATATAAGGCGTTTTATAAAAAAGCAACCGACTTTACCGTAATGAAAAATACGCAAATTCGTTTACGTCGACGACTTACTTATACCAGACATTTAAATTTAAAAACCGAACTAGTCTACCGATTTTCCAAAGCGATTAAAATCGATTAAACCCATAATCCTATGATTATGGAATTATGGGTTTAATCTGAAAGTATACCCTTTCAAATAAAAAAAGAGTTTTCAAAATCGGTTTTAGAAATGACGGAGTTCTGAAGTAACAAACATTAATAACGAACACTTCACGAATTGAGAACTTTTCTTTTTTGAAGTCGGTTAAAAATTATACAGTTTCTTCGCTCTCCTATAAAGATGCTAATTATTGACTTATGTGGTGTTGGAACTTAAACAACGATATGCATTCAAAAAGTCCGATGCAATATTCTAAAAATGTATATTTATCAAATATTTCATGTACTTTCAAACACTGAATAATGGAGCGGAAAACCGAACTATACATTTCGTGTATCGCATATTTTTACGATATGGCTGTGTGATTTGGACACTAACTCATCTTGGGTAGTTTTTCCAACGTTTATTTATGTATTGTGTTAGACCACTTTGTCCATTCAAATTGCTTTTACTACACAAACTAGACGCTACGTGATATATTTATTAGGCCCACTTTGAAACAGTAATATGTTAGTTTGTTTAAAAATTTAGTATGTACCTACTTTACACGTAATGGTGAAATTTTTTAAATACGCCAAGAATTGCAAGTCTTCATTTAGTATTTCTGTTCACTTCAAAATGAAAATTTCATATCGGAGTCGAATTACGGATTTATTTTTCATTACTTCTCTCGTATTACCAATTTTCTCGATGAATTTGTCTATTTGGGGACGAATTTAATAAGGAAAACGTGCAGTGAATTTGAAGTTTTGTTTTTAATGATAAATCCGTACTAATATAATAAATATGAAAGTAACCTGTTTGTTTGTTACGTTTTCACGCCTAAACAGCTGAACTAATTTTGATGAATTTTGTTACAGATATAGAATGAACTTTAGACAAAGGACATAGGCATTTTTTCATGTGGAAATAAAACTTCACGGGAAACAGGGAATGAAAAATTTATCGGCAAAAATAAAAGGCAAACTAACAACTTTGAGGCTGTCCATTAATCAAGTGATACCCAAAGGAAAGAGGGGGGGAGCGTGAAAAAATCACCAAATATCACAAGATAATGTTAAGATATCGTGTATTTAGTGTAAAAACCTCACCACGTACTAACAGGGGGAGGTGGGATTTTAAAACGTTGTTAAGAAACATGGCACAACCTTTAGAAAATAAACGAATGCATTTATTCTTGGAAATTGAATGTTACTGAGAAAAGATGAACTCTTGTTATTGTATATGTAATCCAAACCAATACACTGTGCTTACAGTATGTAGTGTGTGAGATCCTACCTCCTATTATTACCTTACCTGAAATTAATCTAGCTCATATAACTTTCTTACTGAAACACAACAATTTAATTGTTTTTTTTTTTAATAACTAACACGTGTAAGTATGTATTACCTATTTCAATAAATAAAGAGTATTTATGTCGATATTTTTTTATCATGTTTTTAGATACGATTCACGTAAGAGTTTCTAATTATATTTTTTTTTAATAAAATGTTATCGATTTATCTAATAATGCCTCACATAATCAAGCTAAAACAAAAACACAAAGATACGAGTATATTGTAAGTATTGACGATTCGAATAATTAAAATTTAGCTAAATTATATAAACTATCTACCTATTTACGCAATAAATAACGCATTCAAGACTACTTATAAAAACATAACAAAGCCAATAGCCTATGATAATTGTTGAAAATTCGTAAAATTCCTAATATACCTAAGTGTATAATTTTATTTCTCCTTAAAGAAACACTTATTCTGCATAAAAAAACATTTTCTTTTAAAATATAATTTCATTATTATGAGATTAATAAAAAAGTTTTTATAAACTACTTTGTCAACAGTAATTATTATAATACCGATCATAACTTACCAAAAACTTCAACGCTCTAAAAATTTTCTGATCACCCTACACTAATCACAGACAACTTAACCATCCGACGATTTAGTCCACTTAAACACTTTAGTCATTAAAGTTTATCATACATTATCAAAGATAATACAGTCGGAAGCGAATGCGACCCGCTTCATTGAAGATACGATCACAACTGAAACGACGCGGACGGCGTAGCTACGGGCTACACCTACTCGCCGTCACGTCTTGTCCAGAATGAAAACATTCTTTTAACTGTTATAATATCCATCTTTGGATTTTCTATATATATCTTACCCTTATTGTATATTACTTTAATATTCTTGATCCATACTTAATATATTTAATAAAGAGCGAATTTTATATGCGCAAATAAACTCCGGAATCACTTAATCAATACAAAACATGGTTTTTTTCGAATTTGACACATTATCTAATTGATCATATATTACTTGCATAAAAACATTTTATTGAAAAACACACAGGTTATATAAATAAAAAAAGAAAGCAAAGAAAATAAATAAATATATACGAGAAAAAATAAATAAATAATTAAATTAAACAATAAAGAAAAATACAAAAAGTAAATAATAGCCTTGTGTGCCGTCAAAAGTAGACCGCTGAGACTATCCCTGGTTGCGGCCAAGCAATGACATTGTAAATTATCGTATATATGCGCATTCAAAAACAAAACCATTCATTAACGCATGTGGAGTAGCGAGCAAAAGCTAGTCATAGATATTTCTTTTTTAAAAGGCTTTTAATGTATTATATTACATTTCTAGTCTTGTTATGGGCTGAAGCACCGAATATTTTTCCTTTTTAAGAGACGCTTTTTCTTAGCGTTGATAAGGTTTTGATGGTGTCATAGCAACAACTGAATACCCCACGATTGAAATACAAATATACTAACAGGTATGCTAAATATCGTATCTAAGTAAAAACCCGGCACTTTTTTGTATTATATCAAAAACATAATATAACATTTTTACTTGTGTCAAAATCTACGTTTTATAACTGCGAAAGTAATTTAATATAAACAGCAGTCTGTCTTTTTGTTATGTTTAACACTCCAAAACCTTTATTTCGGGGACTGTCTCGTAGATTAAAAATGCTAATATTATTAAAAAATAAATAAGAAAAAAGTACACTACAAATTGTAAACCTTCTCTTTGTTGAAGTCGTACGAAAACAGAATTATATGAACTCTTCCACAACATAACTGCTTTAACTTTGAAGGTTGAAACAAAACGGTTTTTCTTATTATTTACCTAAGTGAAACTTTACAAAAAGAATTCACAATAAATTGTGTACATGTGCGTAAGTACAATATAATGATCGTTGTGTAGATTTTTCCAAGAAACAAAGTGAAATCTTAACTTAAAAGTTTTATCGTTTATATAATTGTACATCCTAATATTATAAATGAGAATGTGAATTTTCTTGTGTTACTTCTGAAATACTAAATCGACCATCATGAAATTTTGCATACAGGTAAAAATAAAATCTAAAAAAAAAAACAACTTCAAAAGCAAATTTTGCAATTTCGTTTGCTTGAATAACATCCCAATTGTAGTTAAATATATTAATTTGAATACCAATTTTCTAAACGGATTTCGATAAAAATTATATTGGATCAATCTGTATGTATCTCCTTTTAAATATATAATTTTCAACATTGATTAAGAAATAACGGAGTTCGGAGGTAAAGAATATGAATATACACTACGAGTATACACTATGAAATAAATTGAAAATTTGAAGTCGGTTGATAACTATGCGTAATTATTTAAACAAGGCAACATATTTTGGGTCAGATAGTATAATTATTAAACTGGGAATAAATAAAAAAAAAATTAACAAATGTTTTCAAATAAAAATTATAAATAAATAAACAGACCTTGTTTATTTTATTATAGAAATTGATATAACCTAAAATTCTTATTTATCGCACATACAAAAATACACACGGTTTTAAAGGTTTTTGACACGTGAAAAGGTTACCCGTTATATTTAACCCAGAAAATTATCCGTAAAACGAAACGTCAGATCCATTATGTCAAAAAAAGATTGTTTCGTGCCGAAATAAAACCCATCATTCTTGTTCATCTGATATGACTTTGACGACGTAATCTATGCTCTCTTGACACACCTGAAAACCGTATTGCAAATAATTAAATTGAGTAAAAAAGTCGTTATTTATAGCACCAAATAGGTTAATATATTTTTTATTTTTCCCGACTACGGCGAAGTCAAAAGAAACGGCAACGATTTTTGCAGTATGTATGTTTTTATGTTCTATCGTAACGACTAAACTACTTAACCAGTAGGGTATTAGTAGGTTCGTAATAATGACCCGGTCGGCATATGCTATATAAATTTTGTCAAACTTTTATATTATATAATAAATAAATAAATAATTTTATATAAGTAGTAAAAGCAAACCTTCTCCTTAATAGGAGAGGAGGCTTTTACCCTCCTCTCCTATTAAGAAGAAGGTTTAGAGCTCAACTGCGGGTTGACCAATATACATGTGTCAGTATTTCTCCCGACACATGCAGGTTTTCTCACGCTGTTTAATTTCACGCCGAGCATGAGATGAATTTAAACACAAATTTAGTACTTGAAAACTCAGCAGTGCTAGCCGGGGTTTGGACCCGCCATCGTTGATTGAGATCGACGTGTTCTAACCACTAAGCCATCTCGAACATGTTCAACTTTTATATGGCGGAATATATATCCGTAGTCGCGTATACTTTTCTAAACTTTTTATTTTTTAAATAAACGTTTACATAATACGTAACTCTACAGTAATAATCTGTATTACAAAGAAATACCTAGTCTAGCCTTTAGCCTTATTGCCACAAAACCAAAAAAAAATCATATTCATCCGTTCGCTATTAAACTTCACAGAATCACCTGCTGGGCTAATTTGAAGATTGCTTAAAAAAAAAACATTAAAATCGTTTAAACCGTTTTGCAGTCCATATGGAATATACATACACACATCTACTTATAAATATCTGCACTTATTGCTCTAGAGAATAACGTGAATCTCAGTTTATCAATTTATGTATATTAATAATATTCGGGTTTCAATTTGTATAGTATTTCGAGCGATTTGTGTTATAATTATTTATTTCGTGCTCGGCGGCGGGGACAGTGCTCACCGCTGCGCTTGGACAATCACCGCACCAAAATAACCACAGAAGCGTTGAATACATAAAAACAATGTAAGAATAAAGGGGAATAGGTAAGTAAGAAAAGTAATAGAGGAGAGCGTTAAGCTTCGAACTTTCTTAAATGTTTTATTACAAAGAGGACAAGTAACTTTGTCAAAGTATTAATGATTAATTATTACTTTATTCGTTACTAGCTTCACCCCTTTGAGTTGCATGCGTGAGTTTTGTATTTGCCCAAAAGAAATGTTGATGTACTCTACGTCAGCTCGTTATCGCGTAATTATATGCCTATATTTTTTTAATTATGTTATTTATTTAGCTACCAAATACCATACTGTATTAGGCAAATTCTATCTTCGAAAATGTTCTTTGTAAAATGTATTTTTTACAAAGATTAATACATAACTAGTAGTCGCCTAGCAGAATTGAACCGTATTGCATTAAATTTTCAACCGATTTCAAGATTGACCACAGATAATCTATTCTCAATTTGACCACAAAGTAAAAAAAAACAAATAGTTGGTGTATATGCATGTGTGCGTCAAATGCATTGTAGTGTGTGGGGAAGTTTTTTCATTGATTTTATGTACTTTTTATGCATCATTTGAAAAAAAAACATTAGCATTATGCGTTCCTTCTCTATATAAGATACGGGTGTACAAAATTTTATCCTCCTCTGTCCGCGCAATTTTGGTAAAAATAGGTACAGAATTTTTGCTTAACGTAAAAGATCTTAAATCTATTCTTAAAAAAATGTTTGAAAACGTATATATCCATTTTCTGTTTTGATAAAATGTATAATAAACTTAAAGCAGATTGGTATAAAAAAATGTTTCATCTTATAAAAAGTTTTTTTTTTTTATAATTAATATATTAGATTGTGTATTGCAAAATATTAAGCACATTTCGATTTTCGAAACAAGAAATTTTATTTAGAATTTAGAAATGTGCTCAATATTTTAGATTAATATTTATTAATAGGATAAGATTTTTTTCGAACTTATTTAGTTTACATGACTTGAATTTTTTAAAATAATTTTAAATACATGACGCTTAATCAGAATACATCAATATCTATCAATTTGACTTTTTGTGGGTTGGCACATTATTCTTTATCAGCATCCGTATTTATAGCTAGTAAGCCTCGCCTTAGAATAAAGGCTACTTTTATTTTAATCATACCGTACACAGGCTTGTTGGATTTACATGTATCAGAATTTCTCCCATATATAAGTTTTATCGTGATGGTTTCCTACGGCGCCAAGCATAAGATACAATTTCAACACAAATTTAGCATGTAAAAACTGGTAAACTAGCAGCCTAGATTTGAACCTGAGCATAAGTTATGATATATCTTTCGGATTAAAATTGTGGATTGAAATAAATTAAAAAAAAACGGACAATCTATTCAACACGTTAGTTCTGCTATAAGTTCGTAAGGAGTTTTAAATCCTGTTGATTCAAGATGATGCTGTAGTATCGGGTCAAGGTTACGCAATCATGTTATTTCAATATAATCATCATAGTATACTAAAATTCGAATCGATTAGACCAATAGAAGTTGCTCAGATCTTTTCAACAACTAGAAAAGAGCTGATAGTCTTCAAACGTCTAAATGGACCTTCATTGATTATAGCTAAGCAACATCTCGATTACATCAGCTTTTAAACAAAAAAAAATCGGTCTATTCCTTAGGGAGTTACGACTCTACAGGTAGACCCACAGATAAACAGATACACACATGGCACAGACTATGACCCCCCCTCCTTTTAGTCCAGAATTAAAAATTAACGTGTACATTGGCTATCTTAACTCAAGTAATATAAATAAGTTTTTTACATAATTTTATGATTTAAAAACCGTGTACATCCGATTTTTTTCTAGGCGTGAATGACACTTATAAATGGATGCTGATAAGCAATAATGTGTCAACCCACAAAAAGTTAAATTCGGAGATATTGATGTATTTTGACACTGCGTCACTTATTTAACATTACCAAAAAAAGAACAAGACATAAAATAAATAAGTGTGGAAAAAATATTCTTAATTTAATGTTTCGAATTTGTACAAGTGCGTTCCATATTTTGTTTAGTTTAGTTTAGTTTTTTTTTTTTTTAAATAATACATTAGATAAATAAATCTGCTTTTAATTCATTATACTTTTATCAAAATAGAAAAGAAAAGATGGATATATACTTCTTCGAACAAATTTATTAAGAATTGGTTTGACATGTTTAGACGCCATTTTCTTAAAATGAAGTCCGTGTGGCTTGACACAGTATTGCTTATCAGCGTCCAAATATTCTCGTAACTAATAACAAATAACTTTGTAACCTGGTAACAGTGACCTAGGTAAAAATAAGTTCTATCAGGTGTGAAAGCAATGTAACCCTTATGAAAAAGAGAATAACTTACATGTGTAATTTTCGCCTAATTCTAAGTTTATAGCACAAGTCGTTGTACAGTGTAAAAAAAGTATGTGTATTCAATGTTTTGAGCTAGTTCGCATTATTTATAGAATAACATTCTATATTAAACCCACACGTACATTAGTGCCCTTCATAACACGTGTAAACATGTCCCCAGATACGTTTCTGATAAGTCTAATATTTTTTTCCGTCACATCTCGGAATCTGTTATGATCGGAAAATGAATAAAGATTTTTTTCTCTTCTTATTGGTTGTTCGATATTATTCATGACATAATTATTGTTATATTTTATAATAAATAATAATGAAACGATAGTAAATATCACGTCTTACTACTATTGTGTAACTTTATATTTCTAGATAGTATAAAACAAAGTCGCTTCCCACCATCTCTACGTCATCTTTTAGACTACCCAGTGATTTAAACGCGGTTTTTACAAACAAACATAACGATTTATAAGGGAGGTCTATATGTATGTATGTATAATACATGCATCTAGTAGAAAAAAAAAACTAGAATTTCAAAGATTTGTAATGTGATGTCGTAAATAGCTACTACATTTATATTAGTTTAATACTTTCATATTAAACTAAATACCATTGTAACTACTACTAAACAGATTTTGACGAAATTTTACGGTAACATAGCGGCTACGGGTATGTACTTCTTATTAACGTAACAAGCGTGCGAAGCCGAGGCAGCTACTTAGAGATTCATATGTATCAATGTTGATCACTATGTGGCTAAAATATTACTAAAAATGCGAAGAACGCTACGTTATTAGATGTGCAAATTGAAGACGGAATAAAGTTACCGCAACCGTTGAAAATAACAATAACACGTTAAAAAGTAAGTTCTAATTTTATTTATTTCGCCGCACATTCATACGTGTAAACTTATAAGTGAATGTACTTTTAAAGGCTTATTGAATATCTTATCCCTTAACTAATTTCAAGTTAAAAGTGCTTAAGATGCCGTATTAAAATATCTTAGCTTATCTATGTGATTTGAAAAGTTATTCAGAAATAATTAATTGTCAAGCTGTTACTTTTTCGGTGTAATGTATTATAATATGATAGGAAAATTAAAAAGTTGCATTAAGAAAATGTTACATTAATAGTTGACTTCACTACTTGGCCGTACTACCAAATGACGTCATGTTCGACATCTATGAAATAATCTCGATGTAAGTACATTTCATTCGATAATAATTTACATTATCAAATCGCACAGTAGGACTGGACTTAATATTTTAAAACGAACTAAAAAAAGGTCACCACCTTTTTAAAATCCTCAATTAAAAGTGTATTTTAAAATTTAAAGAAACCTAAGAACGAATTCCGGAAATTGATTATTTTAATGAAATTTTATTGATATTAAATAAAACTTTTATAAATTTTAGCATCCCTAACCTCAAGGGCCTGTATTAAAATGAATAGCCTCATCAAATAGGCAAGTAGTTAAATATTATCAATCCAAGTCATTTGCATAACTTAGTAATTAAATAGAGGAATGTTATTGAGATCGCTAGTTTACCGGTGTCGTAAAGTGACTTTCATCTTTTTCATCTTTCTATGCAATAGAATTTCAACCAAAATCTGTTTAGTCGTTTCGTTTTTAAATCAAAAGAACTAATATTAGTATTTATGTCATCTAAGAAATCTTCGAGGTAACAGTAACAGTTTTATTTTATACATATAGTCTTCTAAAAACTTGTTTTTAGAAGTTGATTATAATGACTCAAAATCGACGTCAAGTATGTGTTTCGATTAATAAAGTGTTTCGTACAGTGAGTGAGGGAGCCGGAAGCTTAATTTCCTTTTCGATTCCTTTCCTTACCTTCTATTTCTCTTCATCCCTTTAAAGTTACGCAACGCCATAAATGACTTCTCTTGTGTTGCAAATGTCCATCACGACGAATGGCGTCTCCATCACTTACATCAGTTGAGCCGCCAGCTCGTTTGCCCGCTATTTATTATTAAAAAAATTAATACAAAAGTTAAAGACTTTTTACAGCATACTTGTTGTGTATAAAAGCGAAGCTACACAAATTGAATATAACATTAATTTCAATTATTAGATAAGGCTTTACGCGGCTTTCTTTTGAATTGCCAATCTATTCGTCTGATCTGTCACTTTACGCAAAGTTACACTTCGGCATGTAGATTATACTAAATCAACTGCGAAAAATTGGCAAGAAATTCAGTTTTTTTACTGGAATTTTCCTTTCAAATTGAAATTAATATACTGGTGATTTAGGGACAAATTGATATCCTTAAAAACAGATGATATACCTATGTATAATGAAGGGAATAAGCAATTATTAATATTATAGAAATAAGTCATATGCTTCAATAACTTCGTATATTGTATATTTATGAGATCATAAATTTTATAGGATTTTTCATATCATAGCGGTGTTTACCGTTCCCTCGATGTTTAATATTCTCATAAACGAGTTTGACTAATCGTTTCGCATTCTGTGTAACATAACACGAACCCACATAATAGTTTTACTTATTTATTTCTCATATAATAAATACAAATTCATTAAAAATAAATTTACAATAATGTTTACAGTACTATTTAACTGTTTGTTGTTGATCCATCCACGTGTTAAAAACTTAAGGTTCCTTTCTTGCAATATAGCACCAATAAATTATTGAAATCAGTAATAGTTTTATCGAAAAAAGTAACGGTTTTTTTTGTTTTATTTCTATCCTAAAATCAATTAAATAGTTAACATACATAAGTATCAATTAATGGCAATATAAGTATCTACACAAATTGGTATTTAAAAATTAGTCATCATGAGTCAATTGTAAATGGCACCGAATCCTATATACGCAAGACCTACTTGCGATTTAAGTTCTGATTCAGTCTGTAATATCTTGCAAACTTCTCCATACCAAGTTTAGTAACATTTTGATCTTATTGATCGACCTACAGCAATTCTTACGAAATCGTCACAGCGAGCCAATGCATGCAATTAATACAAAAATTAAATTCCTTGCCATATTTAAATTCATGTTAGAAATACGAGAATTAAACCGTCACCGATTGCTTTCAGCTAATCTTTGGCTTTGACTAAAGATCGGTAATTTGTAATTTCGGTTTCAATTTCTGTAATTACAAATAATGTCGCCTAAATATTCGTTTAGAATTAAACGAGATTATGTTATGATACAAGTAAATTAGTAATATTAGATGAGATTGTAGTCTGTAATACAGACATATTAGTTTTAATGTATAAACTGACTATATTTGTTATGATTTTTGTGTTCCAGTGGAGTAATAAAAGAACAAAGTGTCTGTGTAATCAATAATATTATATAAGGTTATGTATGTATGTTATAAGCTCATGGATTTTGGTACCCAGAATGTTGACCCCTTTAGATGACGGTGCCTGAAAACCAGCTAGTGACTGAGAATGACAGGCGAGAATATCTTTGGGCAAAATTGACGAACTTGTCAAAGTTGGAAATAGGTACATTAATCAAAGAACTGAACTGGAAATGGGTATAAATTGTAACGTCAAATAGTATGAACGCAATATAATTTCATTTGGGGCTGATAATAAAAAATCTTATATTGAAGATTTCTATAATTATAACCATGAAAAAAAAATAAAGAAGATATACTATTATTGCAATTTTATATCGAAAAATATCCCTTGTTGAAGTTAGGATTATATGCAACATGTACAAAAATTGGGCTCGTAAGGTCACATTTAAAGGGGGTTTAGGATATAATACTCTCCATCCAATTATTATACAAATCAAATATAGTAAAAAGCAAATAACAAAGCAAACAGATATATAGCATGAGATCGCATCGTCGAATGACGATGTGAGGTTAAGCGTTGCGTCGTGTTTCAGTGTGATATCTTTTCTGCTTCTTTTAAAAATTGTTAGTTGAATAGTTGTATTTGCAAAAAGAAACTTACTTTATAATGCAACTGTTTTATTTAATTTTTCTTTAGGTGTTCGTGTTTTCTCCACTATCCCTTTACTTAGGCATTAATTATTGCGAAGCGAGTTTCATTCTATATTATTTACTTATAGGCATTCTTAAACAGTAGGTTACAATTGTTAGTTTAAATTTCCATTTAATCTCATGCTATCTCTATCTACCTGTTACGTTAACGAGTTACTTATCGATTTTATTTTTAATAATTATGAATAAGTTGGTATATTTTGTGGTAAATCGTGTGAAAATATTAGCACTATTGAGTCTTCGGTAATTTGTAATGTGTATATATATTATCAATTTTATTTAGACTTTTTTTGTAAATTTTTTATCATCGTAGAATATAACCTTTGCCCTGTACACAACAAAATACCTATCTTCTATACTATAAATATTACAAGTTAGTAGTAGACTACATCGTCATGCATGTCCTGTCGTGTTAAAAGCTACGAGAACCACAAAACTCAGAGGTTTTTATACTGACAATAAACAAGTACGCGCGGTCGAGCACCGTGAAAACTACATATAAAACATCGGACTATAAACTATGAACTTTTATGGGCAAAATTCTGCCAACCATTCCAAATTTTTGAAATATTATATATAAGGTTTAACATTTACTAACTTATTGTTTATCGTTAATGCCCGGTGTACACATGACATCATAATAAACTGGTTTTGTTATAAAGATAACTGACAAATCACCATGGGACACCAGACAACAGATGTTAAGTGATCGTCGCCACCTATGAAAATTTAAAGCATCAGAAAAGCCATAGATGCGTTGCCAACTTAAAAAGGAACAAGGGGATAGGAAGTAAGGAAAAGAATGAGGGAGACGTTTAGACTTCCGCCTCTCTCACTCACCAACGCAACGTTGCATCGTGGTATTAGATGGCTCTTAGACGAACGTAATGTATGTAGATAGTATCTACAATAATTATTATAAGCTTTTTAATATATTGTATCTACAATAATACTTTCAATCTAAACCTGAGCAACACTGAAATATTTTAAAAACAAATAGGTACATACTAAATACGAATACAATATTCCTTTTAACTTTGTTGTTCGTACTTGTTATCTTAAAATGAAGTATTTATAATTAAGAGAAAGCAACAAAGCGGTTTAATTTATATGAAGTCGTTTTCCTGAAATTAAAGCGTGTTTTCCTCTAGACAAATTAATTTATTTTATCTATTGATATTGCCCGCTGGCGTCGATTCATTATCTTTATATAATAGGCACCTAGGGAATACAGCTTTGAAATACAGATTTACATAGTGGTAATAATAGAATTGATTTTACAAAGAGATAGACTTTCGACTTAGATCTTTGAATATATGGACGCAGATAAGCAATACTATGTCAAGCCGCACGGACTTCATTTTGAAAAAATGGTGTCTAAAGATGTCAAACCTTCTTAATCAATTTGTTTGAAGAATTATATAAACCCATATTTTCTTTTCTATTTTATTAGGTAAAATAAAATAAAAGCAGACTGGTATAATAAATAGTTTTATCTAATAAGTTCTTCTAATTTATAAGATTATTATATATTGCAAAATATGGAACACACTTCAATATTCGAGACATTAAATTAAAAAACATTTTTCCGTACCTCTTTAGTTTAGAATACTTAATTTTTTTAGGGTTCCGTACCTTAAAAGGAAAAACAGAACCCTTATAGGATCACTTTGTTGTCCGTCTGTCTGTCTGTCTGTCTGTCTGTCTGTCTGTCTGTCTGTCGGGATGTCAACCCTTTTTTCTCAGAAATGCATAGACGTATCATGTTGAAATTAATATCATATACTCAAGTCTACGATGACATGCGGCCGTGAAAATATTAAAGTTCTAAGTCAACGCAATCAAAAGATAATGGAAAATATGTCGTATATTTTGACCATTTTAGCGTTTTCGCAAGGGAATCAAAACCTATAGGGTACTTCCCATTGACCTAGCATGATGAGATTTGGCAAGAAGTAAGATCTTATGGTACAAATAAAGGAAAAAATCTGAAAACTGTAAATTTTTGTATGTATGTTTGTCTGTTTGTAAGTTTTTCTTTCTACCTTTTTCTCAGAAACGCGTGAAGGTATCAAATTTTTATCAACGTCAAGTACTCAGAGTTGTAATTACTAAGAGCTGTGAAAAAAACAAACTTCTAAGTTAACGCAATCAAAAGATACGGTCATTTATATCACATATTTTAAGTATGATAGCGTTTTTAACGTTTTCGCAAGGGAATCAAAACCTATAGGGTACTTCCCATTGACCAAGCATTATGAAATTTGGCCAGGAGCAAGGTCCTTTAGTATACATAAAGGAAAAAATCCGAAAACTGTAAATTTCTGTTCGTGTGTCTGTCAGTCTGTACGTCTGTCTTTCAACCTTTTTCTCAGGAACGCGTAAATGTATCAAGTTGTAAATTGATCAAGCGGAAAATATATTAATCTTAGAATTAAAATTATATGTACTTGTAACAAATTAACATAGAAGTTGACCATGGTCAAAAAAACAATTTTACAAACACTGAGAAGAAATTTGTATCAATACGAAAACATTAAAAAGCAGCAAACCTTTATAAACAACGCAATGCAATCTATATATCGCAGCTAACAAAATGATAGCGCGATGCAGCGTACAGCTAATGCCATCTATTACAACATTATGACATTAACTGTCATATAATTCTGCTCGATTAATAAAAATTTTTATTTTAATTATTATTTTAACGCGCTAAAAATTATAAAATAAACTTTTCATTTAAAAGTTTTATCGTCGATTTATAACGTCATTACGTAATTAACATTTAATATATGAGCTTCACGCGATTTGATTTAAGTACTCGTATTGACTTAGTACGAAAATTTTAAAATTAAATTCAAACAGATCGAGTTATTTAATTTACTTATTTGTCTACACATATAAGTCTTCTGGTTATTAGTAATATAATTAGTTATTTATAAATAAACAATTAGTTTTGTTCGAATTAAGGACTAATTATTTTCGTCTTGGCAACACTAATATATATTTCGATATTTTGATTGATAATGTAAATCTAAATATTTTACGAACTTAGTGCAGGGGTAGTGGAGTTTAGTAGAATATAAATAAAATAAAACGAGAATAAAATATAATATAATTATGTTGTTAATGTCAAAGTCAACAAGTTAGTTCATTGAAATTGTCAAGAGATGGCGCTAGGTGTATCCTGAATCGCGCTATAACTATTTTTTTTTTTGAAAGTATAAGGTGTATTAGTACTTAAAATAAAATTTTGTGTTTCCATGGATTGCAACGATAATCGTGTCTTAAATTAACGTGCTCCTAAGTAGTTTCAAAATAGTTTTTGGGACGTGATCCATATTTACATAATATTTGATTATATTTAAGCGACTTCTAAAAAGGAGTGTTTTCAATTCGACCTTGTATTTAATTTTTTTTTATGTTTGTTCGCCGATTACGCCGCCATTTGGGTACCGATTTTCAAATTTTTTTTTTGTTTGAAAAGGTATACTTCCAAGGTGGTCCCATTGTCTTCAGGTCAGGATCAGATGATGGGATCCTGGAGAAATTGAGGGAACTCCTCAAATATTATAGGCAAGCGTATACCGATTTAGGTATTTTTGATAGTAACTTATGTTGGAACTGATGATGAAGACCACAAATGGCGTAGATGGGTTAGTCTTATATAGATTTCTATAAGTTTGTACGGAACCCTCGGTGCGCGAGTCCTACTCGCACTTGACCAGTTTTTATAATGTTACATATGTGAAGCTTCATCAGAATACATTTATATCTTCGAATTTGACTTTTTGTGGGTTGACACATTATTGCTTATCAGTATCTATATATTGTCTAGATACCTATTCCGCCATTTTTAAATATTAAAGATGCAAATGTAGGGAAATTTCAGCATTCGCAGAAAACCGCTGTTAGAACATATGTATAACGCGCCCAAATAATAAAGACAAGTTTTTGCTCCCCCAAAATAATTAGAAATAGCGTCTTGTGCAATTACATTTTGCAGAAACTATTAAGATAAAAATGATGAAACAAAGAAGATTACATTCAATCTATGTTTTGTGTTTTATAATGGCGCTAATTGTCAGGTTGCCAAAACGATACATAAAAATCACATACGTTATATGGCGATGCGGTATCTAGACAATATACAAGTACAATCAAAGGCGGCAATATAGTTAGAAAACATTTTTTGAAATTTTATTGTCGTCCGCCATATTGTGTTACTTATGTAATAATGTTGTCAAATAAAGTACAATAATATTTTATTAAAAAACTTACTTAAGTATGTAAGTCAATTTTTACCATTATCAAAAGATTTTCTCTGTAAATCTTTTTCTTTAACTAAGTTAAATAATTAAATCTTATGTAAATTTAGGTTATTGTATTAATTATTGTTATGATTATAATGATAATACTTACATAAACAAGTTGCGGTATAATAGTAAATAAAATGAGTAATTTACCTTAAGGTCATCGCTCACTTACGCAACTCCGTAAAAACTCAAAACTCAAACTCAACTCAAACTCAAAAGAATGAACATGAACTAACATACGAATACAATCGTCAACAGCGCGCGCCAAGCGAGTTTACCGCATGTCGGTCGCTTGCACGCTTCTAGAGCAGCGACAGCAAGACTGCAGCAAATTGTATTCGCGGTGAAAAATTGATGAGTTTTTCGTGTTTTTTAATATTTACCACAATTCGACGTATTCTCAATCATAAATACTTAACCATTAACTACACTTTTGAAATTCTAACTTTTATGTACATTCACTCTCTAACAACGGAATATTTATTTGCATTTGTCGTAGTTTTAGATGACCTCATGATAATTTTGTTTCTGTATATTTATTACTGTCTATTTATACCAATATATCTGCCGCGGCAAACAAAAATCCCTTTCTTCACTAACCGCAGGAGGACAGCAACCTTACTGCTATCTGTCATCGGGTGGACGGCAAGTTATCTGCAAGCGGTTGGCGCGTGTACGATCAGTCAGCACAACTTAAGGCAGAACACTGCGCTTACGACGCAGGAGCGAATTCGTGTAAGTGAGCGATGACCTTAACGTGTAAAATGATATGGGAGAGTTACTGCTCTAATTGTAGAAAGCTTTTATCTGCAAAGTTATCCACATTGTATCTGGTTGCGATGGCTGAACGTCTTTGTGTATTAACAAAAGATATAAGATAGAACTGCCATCTCATATAGAATTTATATACACATATTTCTAATTATATTAGTTATGGGGTCATAACAATAGATGACTTGTTTCGGCTACAAGAATGTCATTTTTTTCGTTTTTAAATTTATTAAAGCCATTAAAAATGTACATAAATTTAAAAAAAATGACTATCGCGTGGTCTAATGACGTTTTCATAACCATGGCATATTGATAGATTTCCATATTTGCGTTTTTGTATTTTTATGAGATTATGAGAGATTTTTATGAGAATTATTTATCAATAAAGAGAAAAAAAAATTATTGTTCCGCTACTAAGACTTAGAGCTTAATCCACCAAGCTGTTCCAGATATACCAGTATTTTTCCCTGTACGAGTAGATTTCCTCACGGCGTTTTCCTTTATCACCGAATACGAGATGAATTTTAACATAAATTTTATACTTGAACAACCAACGACAATGATCCACGTTCTCTATTTACTGAACCTTCACGGCTCTATATACATATTATAAATATATATATATATATATATATGCAAACATGAAAATATTGATCTTATCTCAATTTCAACGTCAACGTAGAAAAACACTACAACTTTAACAAGACTTAAAAAAGGTTTACTTGAATGATTGAACCAATTTTAACGAAAATTCTATGGACCCAATCTAGAAGAATATCCTTTCAAACAATAAAAATAGAATTAACCAAATCGATCAAAACGTTTTCAAGTATTCGCTGAACATACATACAAATCCCCGACGAATTGAGAACCTGGCCCTTTTTTCTGGTTAAAAAGCTTACTTATATAAAATCATTTTGTTACGCATTTATTAAGGATATACCCGCACAATATTAACTGTTATAGACTCTTCAAGATATAATAAATTATGAGAAGAAGGGAAGATAAATTACCCCGGTTTAGCAACGATGCGGAAGGACATCATATTTTCCATACTGATACTTCCCATGAGAATTCATTTTATTAAATCTTGTTAAAAAAATGTTGTAAGTATGAAAAAAATATTTAATCGTAAATCTACAACTAAGTAGTTTTTCATGTATTTTGTAATTTTGAGTTTCTGTCTCTATTTTACGTACAATACTTTTTTCTTTTTAATGCATAATTTAGTAATCATACAAGTAAAATTACAACATTAACAAATAATGTTATGGCATAAAATCAATATGACAATTATTTAATAATTAAAAGTGAAATGTTACGTTTATTTAGATGACATAGTTACTTATTCCAGTTATTGTAATAAAAAAAAGATAAATTAAAAACGGTTAACAAATGAGGGAGTTCTTTGGAAACAGACAAAAAAATACACTACGAAATGAGAACCTCGTATTTTTTGAAGTCGGTTAAAAAGATGATTTTCATAGAATTTTACATCTTATCTCGTTAATGAACCATAATTTGGAATAATTTGGAACGTTCTGGAATTCTGTTTATCTACATGAAATATTATAGAAGATATTCGATGCAGTACCTACACGGAATATGTTGTCCAATTACAAAAGATACGCTCTAACTTAGATAGAAGATTAAATTCTAAACAATCTCTATTTTTTTTGGATTAGTGACAAAAATCATGTATACATTTATGTGTAGACATTTTATTTGGTATAAATAAATAAGATTTAGAGAATAATAACTTCGGGAATAATCTCGAAAAGATGGATATTGATATTCTATAGGAAATACGAAAAATTGAAAAGTATGTTTCGATTTAATATGCTAATAATTTTACGAGTATAAAGTATGTTCTTACTAGTTAGTCCCCGTGATTCTGTAGAAACTTTCATCAAAATTAAATTTTAAGTTTTATTTTGACAACACAAAGTAGGCTCAAAATTCCAATCTGTTTCCATATAGAAAATCATTTAAATTAGTTTTAGCAGTTTAGACGCGAAAACGTATAGATAACGTAAGTATATAATAGACACACAGACTCTAAAATTTATGATATTAGTAAGGACTAGTAGGTTATAGAGCCACTAATATATATAAATATGTTACTTCTAGTACGGAGAATAATGAATCAAATAAATATGTTCAAATAAAACTTGGGTAATACTGAATTTTTGCATGAACCTCCGTCCTTTATGATTTTTAACAAAATTCCTTCTGTCCTGATCGATCCGAGTGCCTAAAATTTTTACCCGGAACAAAGAAATAAAGGTCACAAACTATAGTTTTTCGGGAATATCTCGTTAACGGTCGTCGTTATAAAAAAAAAAGTCCTCGACGAATCAAGAACCTCCTCCTCTTTGGAAGTCGGCTATAAATAGTTGTTATCGAATTTTAGTAATTTTGTAATTTTCCACAAAACATATACCTAATATTGCTATTTTACCATTGCCAGCTTCTAAGATAACTTGAGTCTAAAATTGTAACGTTTACATTTGTGATCAAACGTGCACACCTTTCCACAGCAACATTGAGGCAAAGTAATGACAATGATTTATATAATTTCAAAATAAGTAAGATTGACATTTAAAATCATACATCTTTCTGCGTAGTGCCCGGATTAAAACTAGTTTATCTTTGTACATTTTGGACCTTCGACCTGGTTTTGGTTTTTTTATGGTTTTTAAATAAAAGTATTTACTGAGAAGCAAGTAATATGCACGAGTTTTATAACACGTTTTATATATTATTTCTTGAATGTGTGTTCTTATGAGATTCACAGACATCTGAGATTATTCTGAGTGTAAAAGTGATAAGTATCGCCCATCAAAACTTAAGCTTAAACTTTACCGTTTGACGCGAATCTAAGTAAATTGGCTAATTGCAAAGTTTTACCGCATTATATCACTAGAGGTGCTTGCGCTAAATTGTATAACTTCTTTAAAAAAAGGCCCATTCAACGAAAAGGCTATAAGAGAAAATCGTTATTAAACAACTTAAAATCGTTCAAGATCCTATAAGGTAATTCTGATTGAAAAGCGCTTTAAGAAACCTATAAAATATTTTTAAATACCTACTCTTTATTTTTCACATTATGGCATTCAAAATCGACCATTTTGATTTTTCCAAATTTTTATGATTTCTCTATTTTTTGGAAAAACGCTACCAGACTTGACAACAGTATTATTTTCGTGTCTCATACGGCTTACAACTTAGTTTCAACTATCAATCGATGAGATGTCTCTGACCTAACGTTGTATTGAGCTCTCGAATAATGCAATGAGACAGCTTCGTGCAAAACTTAAACCCAATTTAGTCTATAATAGCTTACAGAACAAGATGTAGGATAGAGATATCACTAACATAGTTGGACATTATTGATAACATAATCTCGGCTAATCTTTGTAAATGTATGTATTTGCGCCTGTATTTAAGTAAAATACAATATTTTAAAAGTTTAAAGTCTAGTTTTATAATTTAGAGTATTAGGGCTTAAACACAAAACAAAAATTAAAGTACATTTTCAAAGTTTTAAGCAAATATGACTTTTATTATAGAAACGATCGAAGTTAAAAATTCCATATCCATGCTAATAAATAAAATTCCAATGTCTGTTTGTAATTTCAAATTAACAGCATTTCACTTAATGCATAATAAAGTATATACGAACTTACATAAAAAAAAAGAAAAACAAACAATTATTAAAATTTTTATCTGTCTGCCTGTATGTTCCGGCTAATCTTTGAAAGGACTAGGGTACTTTTTTAGAAATATTATTTTCCTAGCCAGGAATCTTGTAGTGTGAAGTATAAAGATCAACTTCTGAGAAGTATTGGTATACGGCAAACTTGCAAACTTTTTTTCAAAATGCTATTCATTATTGCGAGTAAAATGATGCTATCTTGAGAGGCACCACAGAGACCATCCTGTAGTCCGCACGAACGAAGCATGGGCACAGATAGTATATAAATAAAATGACTTTGTCAAAATGTCAATCTTTTAAGCCAGCCGCTTAGTCTGGGGGTAGAGGAATCATTCAGAATATGTTGTTTTGTATGCACCTAATTATATATAATGTAGATACATTGAAAGAAAAATAAATAAAAAAATATATATTTAAAGATAACTTTTATTTCACCTTCGTAATACACAATATGAATAAATGTTTTTAGGCGTAATTTTTTTCCTTCAATTAAAAATAGATAAATAATGATGGCATTATACTGTTTTGATATGTATGTATCTATTAAACTATATTCTCAATATAGGGTTGATATTATTGTTGTTTTAAGTAAGTAAGGTAACTACTACCAAAGTGAAAATGTGTCACGTCGTTGGCACCGCAAACTTATGAACAAATTCCTAAGAGCAGTAAAGTAGGGTCCGTCGCATAGTTTGCACGCCGCACAATTAAAACTTTGTACTGCACAAGCTTCGAGCAGCTTAAGTTAATTGATTTTGCTTATAGAGAATATAATTCAATTACCAGTAAAAATAATAGATTTAGTATAAATCTATTCGTATCTAATGCGGGCGCGGTCGCAGTCTGAAAATGGGGGGGGGGGGGGGTAATATATAAAATGTCTGGGCATAGCGGTAGTTAGAGGGGGGAAACAAAACCAAAAACCTATATAACCACTTTTTAAAAAATTGTAAATGTCATGGTGGTGTTAAAAAACATGGGTATTTGTTTGACTTCTATATATTCTATGTATGTATTATATGTATGTATGTATGTATGGATGTATTTCCTACTCCGCGTGAGTCCGTTCGAAACTTCTTGATGGTTTAACCAACTATGATAAACGATACCTAGTTAAATTAATCTTGGTAGTGTGCATCAAAATATCAAAAAATAAAAATGGTGGATTTTGTCCACTTTTATATCCTAGTTATACAATGTATGTTTGGTTTAATTTTGTATATTTTTTTTTTCAAAATGAAACCTAATAATAGGAAAACGACATGCATTTTTTTTATTTGATTTCATAATTACTTTTAAGAAATTTTCTTAATTTTAATAAATTTTTTATAAAATAATCATCACAAAAAGTTAACAATATGTTATCTATCTATACATACATATAAAACACAAAAGTTGTTTCTATTTCCGTTATAGTCTTCGAAAATATCAAACTGCTATCCTAAAAATTGATTAATTAAAAAACCTATATTGGTTTTAAACTATTATAATGGATACTTTTAGATAATTTTAGGTCTAATCGTTACTAATTTTTATACTATTTTCATATATCGGTATGCCGATGTATGAAGATTTTGAATAAAGTGGGGTAATTTAATTGATTTTCAAATAAAATGCAACCGCCTAAGGTCAGAAAATGGCTTTCTTTTGATTTTGGGATGGAGTCGTGTCCCCTATGAACCCCTCCCCTTCTCGCCATTGGGACCGCTCCTGCTTTAATGTTCAATAAATTAATATAGACTTAATGTGAATAAATCAATAAAAATAGGGAAAAAGTAAAGTAACAGCTTATAAACGTCCCACTGCGGGGCAAAGGCCAAATCGACCACGTTGCTCCACTGCAGATTGGTGGATATACATGAGTCGCAATTTCTCTCGGCACATGTATGTAGTATATCCAACATCCTCGCGATGATTTTCTTTATTTATTTGGACATCCGGTTTTAATTTATTTAATTAAATATTGTAAAACATTTTAAGTCTTTGCTTCAAGAATGTTATAATTCCGAAGTCACATTAACAAGATAACTCAATATTGTAACAAAGATATGATTTGTATTAAAAAAAAATCTACTATGTAATGTGGTTTGGTGTGGGCAAATAAAAACTTTTATTTAATCTACATTTTATTAAACAGCTAAATTCAACAAACACAACATTAAAGTACATAATATATCTCACAAACACAAGACCACACAAGATAATTACAGTTTCATACAATTATGTACAAGCATCTAAATATTTCTAAGAAAAATTATGACATATTTTTATTCTTCTGACGCATTCCGTAAGGCATTTTTGGCATCCCTCGAGGTAAATTAGGTTTGTCCTTTTTAACGGTTATGTCTGATGTTAGAAGCTGGTCCAGAGT
Organism: Hypolimnas misippus; assembly: GCA_037950945.1. NCBI lineage: Eukaryota > Metazoa > Arthropoda > Insecta > Lepidoptera > Nymphalidae > Hypolimnas > Hypolimnas misippus. Next base: position 7,769,908 of record JBBEEQ010000011.1, on the reverse strand, counting down.
CTGTAAAATATTAATAATAGTAGTTTAAATCTATGCTAAAATTACAACCCTAAAAATTTGGTTGATTATTTGAATATAAATAATATAATAATTTTGGATCATTTTTTTTTTTGTTAGAATGCCTGATTGTTGAGGAATTTATTAATTTCGTTTTGGATTAGATACAATGGCCCTATTAAACCTAATATAGACTCAACCATACAATCCACAATGTAAAAAAAATCATCAAATCAGAATTGTCAAATAAGAAGCCACGAGGAAGACATCAAGTGATGAACAGGAATAGAAAGTCAGAGAAGGGACAAGGGATGGGGTTGGACTTCTGGTATTCTCACCTGATACGAAACATTATATATTATTATATCAGCTACGTTTAATGAAAGTGTGGTGCTGCCCAGATTGACCCTGCTCCTACTAACTACAGTTCGTATTCTGTATACAATTTGTCATCAGTGCTATACAACTAGGCTCTACCACAGTAAAAGCATTCAGAGTCAATATGTTTCAATGCAATTGGTATATCTAAGAGAACACTATTATTAAGATATTTTTGGTCAATTCTTAAATTCATATAACAACAAAATATAATGAAATACATGAACAAAAAAAACATACCTGCTTATCAATTAACTGACGATCTTTAAGAGCCTTTTCAATGCTTTCATATTCTTTTTGAATATCCTTGTTATCTGATATTTCCACTGCTTCCCGGATTTTGGAGATCTAAGAAAATTAAGAATGTATTGTAAGATACCCATACATCTTAGAGAATTACTCTTATAAATTTTCCTCTCATACTTTTTCAGTGCCATTTTTTTGACGGCCACACCTTTCGTAAGGTTACCTAGGCAACTGTTACTAGTTAACAGCCTTACCCTGTTTAGATAATGTGTGTGTAAGATTTTAGATTTCATGCTTATTAATTTCAATATAGCCTATTCAAGCACAAGTCTATATTTAGCTCGAAATATTAAAATTAGTAAGCACTTAATCCAAAATCTTATTGTTAATGTATTATTATATTGTTTAAGAAAGTGTAAGAATTATAAATCACACAAAATTTGGCTAAACAGTCTAGTGCTAGGATAGATGACTTTTATATAAAAAATAATAATAAACTTACTGTTTCTTCAAAGAATGTATGTTTATCTTTCTGCTCTGGGCTATCAATATCCAAAACTCCTCTTAACACTGTTAAAGCCTCATCTACTCGTCCTATTTCTGCTAATGCTATTGCCTGAAAATGTTTTTTTTTAATTTTAACATCAAAGCCACATATAAACCTCTGTCTGTTTGGCTGCACATAAAATACTTGACCATTTTCTATGGTTTTTATTAATATAGATAGATTAGACATTGAAAAACACAAAGGCAACATTTTGTCGCGACAATAAAACTTCAAATGAATGAAATATTGAGTGAAAATTTGTACAGAGAACCAATCACTTCTCAAATAAATATATTATCATGTCTATTTAAAATTATTATTCTATACAAAATAAGTCATGGGGACCAACTACTAATTGATAACTTACCCGAATATTTCTTATTGTAATATAATGTTGTCTTTGTAATGCTAATGACTCCAATGCCAAATGCGGTGCCCCTTGATTTAACGCCAACGCTGCAAGAAATATATGCAATCCATAGATATTTTAAATTGTATTCTTTGTTTCCAAATAAAAAACGATGCTTTGCCATTTAAAGAACTTACTGCTACCAATGATATTTATTAACTATATATGCAACTTTTATACTAGTGGAAATTAAAAATGACTGATTTGTCCAAAGGTATTCTCTTGTACTACTCTATTCTCTCCTCTTGCTAGTTGCTTGGCAACATCGTCTGAAGTTGTTGCCAGATATTAGAATGCCAAAATTATAATAACATACTCATCTAGTTATAAAATTTCAATGACTGCTAAACTTTATAACAAGCAAATAACACATACCGGCCATGAAAGTAGCAGTTCTTCTTAATGGTATAGTGCCTACACTGAGCATTTCAGCCCAAAGTTTTTTTGCATATTCAAAACTCTGTGGTGTATTCTAAAACAAAAAAAACTGTTAGTTATTTTTATTACTCTATTATTACACATTCTTTATAGTATTTAAAAAAAAAATACCCCAACAAATTGAGAATCTCCTCCTTTTTTGGAAGTCGATTAAAAAATAACATGACTTTTTAAAGCCAAATTTTCATTACCATGATTTATGGAAGATTAAAAATATAAGTAAATACTGTGACACTGTACAATGTACAGCATACAATATTTTATAGCTATATCATGTATATACGTTACGTTACATCACATATTACATTCATACTATTTTACATGAAAAATCTATACCACATTCCTATTATGACAAACTCATCAATTGACTTGTTTGCCCAAAGATAATGTCACCTATGATCGTCAGTCACTAACTGGTTGCTAGGCAACGTCGTCCAGATTGGTCAGCATTCTGAATGCCAAAATCCATGAGCTTATAACATATCTACAGTTATATAATATCACTGATGCCATAAAACAAATATTTACATATTAGGACAAGTACTTCTGATTGTTATTTTTATTATAATTTCAAATTAAAATACCAAGAAATTCAAGACTTAGTTATGTAACTTTTTACAAAGTTGTTATTATCAAAATGTATCAAAATGACAAAAAATTCAAGTAGTCACATGTCATTTGACTGTTACCTTATATTATAATTTATCTACAATGAAATTGTTAACAAAAACAAAATCATAGTCACACAACTTTATTTACAGACCTAGAAGAAAAAGTATTATTTGACAATTGTGTTACCATTTCTATGATAATCATAATATGTATAAATAAAGTTAAATACTTTAATTTTGAGTGTTGGGCAACAAAAGGGATGGATTAAAAAAAGAGTGCATGAAGCAAAAATGCATATGGCAATGTTGGTGTGAGCATGTTATGAGAACATATTGTGGCAACCTCATATAAAATAGGACAAGATGATGATGATAACTTTAATATTACATACCTGTTTGTAGCAAGCTGCCATTATTAATACAACAGGGTATTTGGGAAACTTGGTCATATTCAGTTGTTTTTCCTGCACCCTTTCAAATATCTTATACATCTCATCATACATTTCATGATTATAAAGTAAGTCCAGTAGAATTTGATATGATACTAATTGGTCAAAGAAACCCACATTGTCAGGATCTTCAAAGCACTAAAAAGTAACAGTGAAAGTCAAACTAAGGGTCAATATTTAACTACTTAATTGTAAGTAGTCATTTTTTTTTGTGTGTTTTCTTTATTTTGTTAATAAGAAAGCATACAGTACTAAACTAGTAATTATAGGTAAAAACTTAGATTTAATTTAGTGTAGCCACAATTTTTAGACTTTAAAAAGTCTTGGGCTATGAATCTGCTAACAAAATTTAGCAAATTGGAAATTAAAAGATATTGGATTTGTTATTTAAAAAAAATAATATTATACCTTGCTTCAAGTAAGTGTGCTGGTCTGAAAATGAGGCGAACTCGCGCATCATACAGTCTAGTAAACAAGACTTAAAATTTCAAATGTATATGACATTGTACACTTATTGAATATTATAATGGTTATATGACATTTATAATCTATTTATTTTTATTTGATTTATTTGATAAATAAACACATCCCGGAAGAAAAAGTACAACTCTTCAAACAATTATACTGGTTCAGTAGTAATATTTTCAACTATTTTCACATTACTTATTCAGTATGAATTGAACTAAAAACTGCTAATAACAATCATACATTATGATTAAAACACATCAATTTGACATATATGTATGATTTTAAAAGAAGTAATAATTAAAATTAAAGAAATGTCTAAACAACTGTCCTGATGCCTAATTTAGTGTTCTGCACAGTGCCATGCGCATAGTTCAGAACGACACACGTGAAACAAGGTTTATATATCAACTATACATAATTAAATTTTTTTTAAGTATTTACCTTAATGGCTTCTTTCGGAGCATCAAGAAAATGAAACATTCTCATAACAATGGGGCCGAAAACAAAGGAGCCAAACCTGAATTCTGTCTTCTGTGTATTGAACCTAAAATTTATTATTATCAAATAAAAATAATACTACTCAATTTGAGTCATATCTAAATTGAACATTAAAATAAGTCAAAACATGTCTTTGCCAAGTATATTAATTTAAATCTTACTTTTTCACCATAGTTAAAATTAATTCCAAATCAGACGGTTCTGCTATATGTACCATATTTTTCAAGTCTTCAGTAAATATCATATTTTTAGAATCTGACACAAAATCTTGCATTTTGACTCTGAACTTATCAGAAAAATTTGAAAATTGCTCTCTAATTTTTTTCCTAGTTTGTAGATATCCATCTATTCCCAAAGATGACAGAGCGTACAACTGTTGTGCTGAAAATGTTGTATTAAAATTTAAGAATTTTATTCAAGATTAAATTAATGATATCAAATGAACTTATATCAAATAAGAAAAAAACATACTTTGAGTTGTATGAAAACCTCTTAAAGAAAACATTAAACGAACGCCATAATTTGGCGGTATTTTGGATAGAGAATTAAAAAATATAGACATTTTTTAAATAATTAAATAAGTATAAAAATGTTACGCCGATCCAAAAAAATTATAGGTTAGATTTTGAAATACTTTATTCAATCTTGTTCGAAATAGGCAAAAGTCTATAACAATACAGCCTAATAAAAAGTAAAGGTTGATGTTTTCAGCATTCAAAATAATGATCCTCTAATAAAATTTATTTTACAAATTATAAATTTAAATACTTGAGTAATATTAATATAATTTTCTACTTCTTTGATTAGGTATAACTTAACAATTTTTAATCTATATCACATAGATATTTTTCAAATGTCAAAAGTAATGTCGTATTAAATATTGTGGGGAAAAAAGGTTAATAAAAAGTTTACAGTTGTAAATATTATATTTGCTGAGTTAGTTGTGAATAAACAGTTTGTTAATGTATTATTTAATTTCAAGGATTGTCAAGTTTTTTAATTGAATGCGGCTAAAAGGCAAACTAAAATATTATTTCGTGATTACGTGTTCTCAAAACCTTTAGAATACAAAACTAAGTTAACAAGTTTTTTGGTTTATTGATCAATTACTGTAATAAAATAGCCTTAGCGGGTTCGCGCATGCAATACAAAAGTGATAGCAAGATGTTTCGTTATAAAAACGTATTTTTTTCTAAACGTTTTCATAACGAAATATTTCACTATTTAGTTATGAAAACGTTTTCATAACTAAATAGTGAAATCAGAACTACTTGACGAAATAAGCCTATAATAACCTAAATTTTTAACAAACACACATAGTTCAGTGCTCATAACATGAAAATTAAAAAAAATCACTAGACATAGTCAATGTTATTATAAATTTTTCTAAACTTGACTATGCCAGTGATATTTTCATGCTGTGTGTACTATTGTAATATTACTCAAAGGGAAAGACTCATAGGATGAGTAATATTAAAATATTAATAATTTCCTTGAAGTTACTATTGATGTTTTATGTAAATTATATTGAAACATTTACTCAGATAATTAGTTAAATGAAATATAATAGATAATTGCTCCTGCAATAGATCATTTTAATTTTCCTAACATCAATATTTCTTTAAATATTTATGTATATTAATGGCCTATTGATTTTCAATATAGATAACCATGGATGGGAAAGTAAAGTGACTGAAAGGACTAAATGAGTGGAGGACATGAAAATGCATATTTTCATAACAAATAGCATGAAAAGTTCAACAAACTGAGTAATGTTGGAACTGATGTGAAAATGCTGGGTGGAAATGTAATCAATGATAATATAGTACATAGTACCCCATTTGATTGTCGACATCTGTCAAATTTATGATAGTTAAAAAGATATATGTCAAGTGTTTTATTTTCATTCAGCAAAAAAAAATAACTATCATTTATGTGACATTTTATGCTTATATATCATTTTTATACCAAAATTATCAAATAGCATCAATAATTTATTTTACATTGACCATTTTACTAAAACCAAAAAACAAATATTAATTTTTTCAGATGCTGAGATGCTAACAATTTAAACAACAGCAAAGTGACAAATAATATAATGGCAGAAAGGCATACTAAATATCATTCCACAAGATATTCCAGGACCAGTAACAGGAAAAGAAGCAGAGACCGTGGTAATTGTCGATCATATGAAAGTAGGACACCACCATTACCACAAAGACGTGCTAGTATACAGGAATTAATAAGGGAAAGAGAGTCAATTCGAAAGGAACTTAAACATATAGCAAAACTAAAAAGTGAAACAGAAAATAAAATAAGAGAAAACTATAAAAAACGTAAATATGAAAGGCAAAATAGCAAAACCTCTAATAAAAAGCACAATAGTGATAATATAAAAAACAAAGATGCTGCAAATGATGCTATTATTGTTAATAATGCCTCACCTGAATACAGTCAGGATTACACTCAATTAGATTCTGAAGATGAAGAATATATAATTGAGCAAAGAAGAAAGCAAAGAAAGCAATTATTACAACAATTACACACATCACAAGATAATATAGGCAATGAAACAATTGAGCAAAATTCTAGTAAAGATTTCAAAGAGCTTAATATAAATAAAAGTCAAAAAAGTGTTACCAAAAATGAAATAATAAAAACAGCAAAAGATGTAACTGACATGTTTTCAGAGGAAGACTTTGCTCCAAAGCATAATTCAGAAAATGTCACACAGGACAATAGAAAAGAAAGTTCCCAGTTAAATGACAATTGGGATGACTTGGAAGGATATTACAATATTAAAGTTGGTGATATTATAAATAACAATAGATACACAATCAAAGCCTTGCTAGGTCAAGGAGTCTTTGCAAATGTTGTAAAAGCACAAGACAGTAAAAGTAATAGTGAAGTTGCAATAAAAATTGTCAGAAACAATGATCTGATGTACAAAACTGGTTTAAAAGAAGTGGAAGTATTAAAACAAATAAATGAGGCAGATCCCGAAAATAAATATCATTGTGTTAAATTTTACTCGAATTTCATGCATAAAGGACATCTCTGTTTGGTCCTTGAACCGCTTCATATGGATCTGAGAAGTATTCTAAAGAAATACGGAAGAAATCATGGAATTAATATCAAAGCTTTGATGAGTTACAGTAGACAATTACTTTTATCTTTGAGACTTTTAAAAAAGCTCGACATTGTACATGCTGATATCAAACCTGATAACATTTTAGTTAATGAAAAGAAGAATATTTTAAAACTGTGTGATTTTGGATCAGCTACAAAAATAAATGATAATGAACCTACCCCTTATTTGGTCTCAAGATTCTACAGAGCACCTGAAATCATACTGGGTGTTCCTTATAAACACAGTGTAGATGTGTGGTCTACAGCTTGCACTATTTATGAAATGTCCACTGGAAAAATACTCTTCACTGGAAGTTCTAATAATAAAATGTTAAAATGTTTTATGGACTTGAAGGGAAAGATACCTAGCAGAATAGTAAAAAAGGGAAAATTTAAGGATCAACATTTTAATTACAACAATAATTTTCTTTTGCACAAAAAAGATGAATTTACTGGTAGGGAAAAAGTTGTAGAGGTACCAAACGTCACAGCATCTAGAGATTTATACAAGGAACTAAAGAGAAGTTCCCAAAACTCAACTAATAGTGAAGAAAAGAAGATAATACAGTTGAAAGATTTATTAGAAAAAATGTTAATATTGGATTCACACCAAAGACTAACAGCCACTGACTGTTTAAAACATCCATTTATACAGGAAGAATTTCAAAAATAATTGCTCAAAATAAAATTTTGATTATATTTCAGTCTTTTATTTTATACAAAGCCTTTATATTATTTAAATAAAGTAGAAAATAAAAATGCAAATTCAATAAAATTGTTACTTTAATAGTTTCCTAAGATAGAAAATAACAAAAATATATGCCATCAACCAAAATATCACTTAAAAATAATAAGTTTCACATGGGTACATAGTACATACATACAACATGTGATCTATCACATTTTATAAAGGAAAATTGACAATTGTCATTAACTGTTTGATTCGATTCAATTATAATTCGAGATTTAAATTGACTTATTTCATTTTTAATATTGAGATTTAAAAATCTGTTATGTTTTAAACCACTGCATTCGAGTACTCGTTACGTCTAAACAGCTACAACCAATTTTTTCCTTAACATAAAAACTAAGACTAGTCATAGAAGGCATAATGTGTTTTTGTTTCTGCCGTCTTAACATCCTTCCTAAACGCTACTCGTCTATACCCGACAAAAGATAGGATTTAAATATTTTATATTATAGATTGTCTATCCAAATGTAACACAAAGAAAATAAATAAAGCCGATATAGTGTTACTCCATTGCGGTTTAATATGTTATAATAATTCATTGCTCGCTATTCCGCCAAGTATATATCAAGGTGCAGTTAACCTATATATTTAAAATCTCAGCTTTGCTGTTCTCGATAATATATACTTATTTTCACTATCGTTTTCATAAACATTAAAAAATAACAACAAAATTAAAATAAGTAGGTAAACCATCACAGTATGATAAAAATAATTAATATATAAACCAATTAGTGTCAATCATAAACATAAAATAGCAATACATTCGATCTTCACACTTACATTTCACGACAGTCTGCTTTTAATTGAAAAATAATCATAGATGTTACTCCATATTAATACTTTAAATAAAAAAGAATACTGTTTGCTATACAATTTTTGATTCAATACCAATGCAACAAATTTATTTTGTGTATTTTATATAACAATATTTTTATGTACCATCTTTTTTAAATACTGCTTATAAATAATAGCAGCATATTTATGATAAAAGAGGCAACAAAAACATATGAAGACAATGACTTCTATTTACTGACAATAAGTGGAGCGGATAATGATTTCGGCTAAATTATCAAAGTACAAAATTTATATGGTCGGATGTGTTAACGCTGCATTGTGATTATGTGAATAAAAATTTGCAATTTTTTTTTAGACAATCAAAATCAAATTTAACTATAGACAATATATAGCTGTTTCAGCCTTAGCCTAGTATGAAATTTATGTGGATGGATACATTACAAAATTTTAAAGCAGAAACGGGATGTTATAGTACGATCTCCGATCACTGGCTCTGGCTATCACAAAGCGAATAAAAATCACGATAAAACACACAAATCAAGAGATTCCAGAAAAAAAAAACTACTTGACACTTAAATAAGAAATCGTTTAAAATTATTTCGTATTTGCTAACCCTTAAATTATAATGTTTCTCTTTGGATGTGTGGCATTAATGTTAGTTTTATTTAATCTGTTTTTCTTCTGTTATGTTGAGAGCATGTTTTGAGTTTGGAACCCTGATGTTGGTACTCCGATGTCTATGGATTGACCCGATGCTATCGAATCGGGGCTTTGAAGGGATGCACTGTAAACTGGATTCATTGGTGTGGTCCCGCCCACTTCGAAGAGTGTACTGTCGTATACACTATTACTCTGCTGAAACAATATTTATTACTTATAAATTATCATAAAATAATTTGACAATAGTACTTAAGACTGAATATAAAACGAAACTCGCGTGTTCAAACACGGCCAAGAATACTGTTATGAGTTCGTCAGATTGATCCTAAAAACGAAACTTTTAAATTTATTTTACAGTAAACAATTGAAGATAAGAATGAATAGAAGTGATATGTCGCAAAAAACTAATTTCGAAAAAAAATTGCTTAAACATTTAAAGATATAACACAATATGTTCTACAAATAGTATATTTCTTAAATAGCCTCATGCGCGGTTATTTTAAGGTTTAAAATTGTTTGTACACTACGTTTAATTGAGGATACTGCAAAATCACGTATCTAGTTTTTCCTATAAAGTCTAAATTTAAACCAAATATTAAATTAAATTATTGATAAAAAAGATCTTATGGGCATTTTCCATTACGCGGTATATTGTATTAGTTGGGTCACCGACGACATATAAATGTATTTATGTTATATATTTATTTTACACACATCGATTACATAATTTATTGCTAGCTTGTTTTTGTTAATAATGAAATTTGACATTTGATTGAATATGGAGGTTATTGGAAAAGTTAGATACGCAGTTTTGCGGTATCTCCGACGATATAACCTCCCATGTCTTCAATTCATACCTGATAAATATAGTCAGAGTCAGTTTTGAGTGAACTGAAGCTCTGTTGGTGGGGTAGCGACACTTGATCGTCGTCCATCGGCTCGTCCATCTGAGCCTTGTACGAGAACATGATGCTGGGCTGCGAGACACTAGAATAAAACAAAAAATAATTTATAATTTAGCTATTGCTGGGTAAGTAAATATGCTGAGCTGAAATAAAAATTTAATAAGTTCGTAACAAATCAGTATCGATCAGGGCACTGATTGCAGAGTATCGTTCAACGGTGCGTTGCGATTGCGAGTAAAGGTCACAGATAAAAACGCCATAATTTAAATAAAAGTTAATTTAACAGCTACAGTTCAAAATCTCTCCCGAATAATATTTTGTAAGCAAAATACAAAAACTTATCAGCGTTAAAAACAATATAACAAAAATGCAAAATTGTATCTATTGTTGAAATTGGAATCTGGTCATAGTAATTTAAAAATATGATATTAAAAAATTCGGGTAGAAAAGTAGACACGAAACAAGAATACCTTCCGCAATATTGGATTTCTAATTATATCATATAACCTAGATTATGATCCTCAAACAACTTTTTCGAATATATATTTATCTAATCTAATAAAATATATAAAATTAAGAATCTACTTGGCGTGTCAAGGCGAGAATTAAAGTTGTAAGTTTTACACGCAGCCTTTTATTTTACATACATTGTTTACAATTGCTTTGACATCTGAAATAATTTACTGTTAGAGCCGTTTTCTTGATACTCACCACCACTGCTACCAGGTAGCAGTTACCGAAGTAACTAGTATAAAGTTGTTTTGTATAAATTACGAAATGTAAAACTTACAAATGTACCCCTTTTTTTACCACAAAAGGTATTTTTAAACCTTTCGCGGTTTATATTATACTAGAATTCCACCCGTAAAATATCGCATTATTTCAGGATTATAAGTTGCCTACGTCTTTTCTAAAGATGCAAAATTGTAAAGTTTTATTTATAATATTATTTTCAATCGGCCCAGTAACTTTTGCGTTTATTTGTTACAAATATAGAAACAAAAATACAAATTATTTCTCTCTATAATATTAGTATAGATATAATCTTAAGTAACGGATCTTCTAGCCCGACCTTGTATTACCTAAAATCATAAATCCAATAAAAAAATATATATATACTATACCTGAAAAATTCGCTCAAAAACGTGTGATAAACGAGAGGCGTATACAGCGAGAAGTACAGCCACGTTGTAACGTCGACGACACACAAACCGGACGGTATCGAGCCCCACGTGAGGAGACCCGCGCCGACTGCCTGCGTCGTGTCGAGCAGCGCGAGCAACAACACGTAGAGATAGAACGAGAGTTTTGCTGGAAATAAGGAAGACTTTTAGAAAAGGACCCAACTTTAAAAAGAAAATAAGCAATATTGATGACGATCACGATCCCCACGTGAGGAGACGGATGATTCCATTTATCCAGCCCAAAATCTTAAGGAGGAAAATAGGAATCGGAATTTCAGTCCGATTGCTATTCCGATTTTCCAGCCCAGGGAACAATGACGTATTCAATACATTTTATATGCTTTATTACAATTTCGTTAAACACAATAAACTAAAATCGTATTAGTTACGAGTTTAAAGAAAAATCATATTACACAAATTGAAACAAAATTAAATTGTGTTATTGACTGTACATAGTCGAGGGGGATAATCGAAAGAAAATTAATTAACGGACACGCGATTCTGTTTATTCGCCTTAGGGTTTACACTTTAGGATGGATAAACAGAATCATCCGAGTATACAGTTTTGCTGGAAATGAAAACCAAGATTATACGACTTCAATTAAGATATACGAAACATAACACGCGCTGACGTCGCGCCATTGCTCTTTGAATCGTGAATTTTCACGGCGTCATGTTGTGAAAATGATAATCCTATTTTTATGATAAAACTTTTAAAAACTTTGCTTTGCGGCTTATGTACCCAGTGACTCTTGCGGCATCAAGAAGAATGTAATAGCGTATAATTTATTAAAGCGAATAAGCCTTGAGTACTTGAGTTGAATAAAAGAGATGTATCTAACATGTCAAACACAACTCTCTTTCTAGGCTTTGGCATTGTCGAGTAAAATACATTATAAACCCGATTACCTAAAAAAGTACAATAAATATTTCTATTCACCTATTACGTAACTATCGTTTGTGAAAGTTTTGAAATCGGAGATAAGTTTTTTTCAGTCATATCTTAGTAGTTATACGGGCACCATAAGTTATAGCTTAGTGACCTTCAAAAACTTCTAAGAATCATCTAAAAGATTTTAGAAAATATTTCGATCTTACCCCATCACCCATCCATCTTTCCCCAGTGTTTTTCTAATCGAGTCAACATTTTACTTAATTTTTTGTTTGCTTAGACACACATGTGCTAGAAAACCGTAATTGTTCTTCGATAGTTACCCAAATGACGCAAACACAAAGTCTCAATATAGCTCAAAATATTGCTAACGCTTATGTGAGTAAATATATACATATGTATGATGTATACAGATGTATACATTCACTTGGGTGTGAATTATTAGTTTGTGTCTGTTCCGTTATACGCGCCGTATTACTTAAAACTTTGGAGCGAATGCATAAGTTAAGACCTACCGCGCCTCAAAACCTAAAACCATTTTTCCAACCAAAATTTCATGTACCATCGTGACGGGGGTGCGGATCATCATCGGCAATATTCCAACGTGTCTGCATTGTACTTACTATTGCCTAATTCTTTAGATGCCTATAGTTGGACTTCACGTCTGTCAAAATGTGGTAAGAGCTTCCAAACGAGGCGCAGATTGCTAATTTCTTTTGGTCTCGAAACCCGGGGTTTAGACTATTTATCTTTAAATCGGCCAATCTGTGTATGTTATTTCTGGTTGATTAGTATAGTATTAAATTGTAATCGTATCATAGCAGCGCAATCGCCATTTGTTCTGACAATTTAAGTTATTCCATTAAGTATATCAGATTTATTACATACATTTAAATGTATAGTAATAACTTATCGAACAAGGATTTGTTATCATAAAACATTACTTAATTGCGAGATATAAACGATCAATTTAAATATTCGGTTTAGTTTTTTAATCGGCTTGGAATCATTGAAGATGTGTAAACTTATGATATAATTTTATCGTTAATTATTCAATATTAAAACGTTTACGTTAACAAGAACGATATTAATATAATTTTAATAATTTCTCAATCTTTAAAGTGGATCGATCTTATAAACGATCGCCGGTAAAGCATCAATCGCACATTTTATCGATCCTGTAGTCATAGAAATAAGATTAATTTTTCATCGATCACGACACAGACACTATTCTTACAATCTCTCTCGTACAGTCTGACGCGCAAGTACATTGGTTCATTATTCAAATCGTGGCACATAATCGACGTCACTTGGCGGTTCTGTTGTACCTTAGGCAGGTACGTTTATCACATGTTTTATTTCGCAGAGTTCGTTTTAAGATTTAGTTTTATTTTGAAATATCAAATCGGCCACTCTGTATTACAAATCATTACGTTTATTTGTTTCATGTTCGTTAATACTTTAATTTACTTTGTTTATAATACCTGGTTGTTACTCAGCAGGTTTTATTTTTCTCGTATCATGAAGAAACTAAAAATATAATCGCGAATTTGGAAATGCGCAATTTTGCTACTCAAGAAGTGGGTTAGCAATGATCTGAATCTCTTATCTGATCTTCCTACTGAAGATTGTTTAATTGGTTCTGTATTTCTCGATCATTCCGAACAATCGATTTTTAAGACTTTTGTTTTTTTTTTCTTTTGTTTACGCAGGGGAAATCTTCGAAAAGATACCCGATTCCTGGGGGGGAGATCGGGTTATGTGGAGATTTATACCCACTAAAACCCCTGCGATGGCCTTTCTCAGCACGGAAATGGATCGCCTCGGGATCGCTTGCGCATGCGCATCCGCTGCCTCTCCCATGGGACGCTCTGCTCGTGTCTGGCGGAGCTCGTCTCAAAGATTCTTGGTCTATATTGAGATCCAAAATTAGATATCTTTTTTTTCGAAATCCAGCTGTTAAATCAGCCCTGCACAAAACGTTCGCTCGTATTTTTGATCCGCTAGGATTCTTGTCCTAAAATACAATTCAAGCAATGTTTCTTTCAAAAAACATTTTTTTTCCTTTCTTAGATTCTTGGAATCTGTTACGATCATTCGCCACTTGATGAGGGCGTCCAGACGTGGAATACCGTAATCAGGTATCTAACTTACATCAACTCAGAATTCCTGGAAGGCCTACGTGTACAAATGCGAAATATTAAGAACTTTTTCACACGGCTTTTCTGACAATTCTGAAATCGCATACGGAGCCGTTATTTATATACTTACGAAAACGGTAAGTAACATTTTTCTCGTTTGCTCGAAAGATCAAGTGGGTTCGCTAAAACGTACATCTTTACTTCGATAAGAGTTTTGCGCTTCCTTTCCTTCTTGCCTATTTGTATCTACTCTCGTAACACACCTTTCTCGTATTCCATTCAATGTTTTTCACTTGTGGTCAGATTCGATCATGTTCCTCTCCTGGCTACACTCTTCTTCACGTTGGTGGGCTAACCGCGTCAACTACATACAACAAAATTCTCGCGCGAACCGATTGTGTTAGTGTAGTGTGCTCCAAGCATTATAATAACGGTAAAGACAATATTAATATTGTGAGGGTAGGCGAAGAAAACTCGCGCACTCGTCGCCGGAGGGCGCGCGGTACACCAGTCAGCTCGTGACCACGGCGAATGTAACTTCGTCGAAACGTCGGGCAATAAAAAGGTATTACTACTATTAGTTATCGCGATAAGACCCGTTATATTAAATATGAATACTCAACAACTTATTATGGCAGACGAAGCCTTGCTGGCTTTTCCAGGATCATAGACTTTAGACATCTATCTAACGAAGATAAGGTAATTTTAAAAGCTGTAGCACGTAAACCGATTCTTTTGGTAGCAACAAAAAAACATAACGATGTTACAAATGACGAAATCTCCAATCTTAAATACAATTAAATTATATTTATAATTATACGTTTACGTAAACTCAATCCTTTTCTAGATAATCAAGGTGTTCTCAGAGTGGGCGGCAGAATATCTTGATCTGGTTTAAAACATGAGCAAACCCTGCAATTCTACCGTAAACTAAAAATTATTATATATTTTTTGGTTAAAAAGTTAAACACAACAAAATACGTGTACGTTTATCCAATTTTGACGGCTGATTGTACATTATGAAATGTATATAAAATGTCTACACGACCAAATTTTAATTATTTTAATGTATTTGTATTACGTAACCCTTTAGAAAAGTTTTATATAAGATAAATATATATTATGTAATTTTTTTTACACTGAAGAAAGACAAGTATCTGGGCTCATAACTACGAGTGGACACCTCCCAGGGCCACTGGTTATGCTAATACGTCGCAAACTGCGCGACTTAAATTGTTACGTAATTACTCTTGGTGACTCACCTTCACATGGAAGTAATATAAAACATAGTTTTAATCTGGGTGACATATGAACCTGTACTATATATAAAGCTCTAATTTTCAGAAAAAAATATATATATAACTTTTTTGAAAGTCGACAAAAACAATATTTTATAATTCAGTAACTCAGCGACGGAATTACACATTTGCCACTAGTTGGTTATTTAAATTTTGCCGCCCCTTCCGATCCCTACAATTCGATCCCTTAGTTCAGAATTACATTCCGATAATACATATCATTTCTTCCCTCGTCTCAAACAAACCGTGACTATGCAAATTGTAAAAAATATATATGTGTTGAAACACATTACAAAATCTGCCGCCCTAAGCTCCAGCCTACTCAGCCTACTGTGGAAATCCACCAGCAGTACCGCTAGTACGAGTGGTGATAGGTTTAAATATTATTCGATTAACTTCGCATACATTGACTAACGCTGCTAGTCAATGGATAGAAGAATACCAAGCGAAAATTACGCTATGAAAAATTATCAAAACTCATACTAGGGGTACACTTTCAATTTTGTTTAACGTAATTTTTTCCGTTTTTATTCTCTCGATTCTTTTACATAAAGCTTAAGACAGAGGGGTGATTAACAAACACTCGTAAGACTTCTCGATCCTAACAAATTATTCATTACACACAAGTATTGTATTGCATTAAGTATCACGTTTGTATTTATAACAAACTTGTACAAAAATCAATAACATCCTCTCACGTGGTAGGTTGCATGTATGTTAAATAATTAATTATTATATTGTCCACTTTATATTGAGAGAAATGTGAAGAAATATATAAGTTCTTCGTCAGCCATCGAGAAATTCGAACTTAATTTTTGCACCCAATCCGTTACAGTTATAATTTCTTATACACAAACAAGCAGAAATATACGTTCTTTAGCGTCCGAAATCAATTAAAAACATTCAACTGTTAATATTAATTGTCCAATTAAAATAAACATTACGAAATATACTTATAAAATTTTTCAAGAGAAATTAAATAACAAGTCCTGTTCAAAATATCCAAAACATTGTAATACTGCAATTAAACTTTAAATATTTTAAATTATAACAAGTTAAAATTGGTAATTATTTTGAAGTTATTTATATAAATAACAAGAATTATATGAAAGTTGAGAATCTTAACCTACAGACTTACTATCGTGATTATTATGTAATTTATAAACAAGAAGCGAGTTGAGGTTTATAGCTTGATTTATTGTTTACTAGTGAAGAGGAAATATCAGTCGTCTTTTATCAACACTTAATGTTAATATATACGCTTATTAGTTTTTATGTGAATGTTATATACTTTTAATTGATCCTAATTAGCTAATTGAAATATATAATCAGATATTTACTTGCGTGATTGTATCTTCAATATTCAATCACACTGTATAATATAGGCTATCAATGAACTGTTCCTTTTATCGATCCAATTTTTTTTTTACCAAATATATTGTGTTTATGTTTATGTGTGCACGAATCGCATTTATTTTTATAATACTCCATAAAAAATATTAGGAAAACAATTACTACCAATATCAAAATTATCACATATTTAATCCATTAAATATGTGATATTTTTATATTGGTAGTAATTGTTTTCTACTAAGTTTCTCTCTTTACTTAAAGTTTACGCTAAGTCGCGTGCGTTACTCGTTGCAAGTAATGACTAATGTTAAAGAAAGTGAAACTTGTAACTTACACACATATATAACTATAACAAACAAAATCAAAACGATTTCAATAAGTTTAAACTAGCAAAAACGATAACGTAAACTGAAATTGTGTCAACTGTTTTTATAACCTTTGTCATCTTTGAAAAAGATTACAGAAAGAATATTTGTTAATGTTTGTCACCAATAAAGTAATTTACTTTTTTATATTGTCGAATTTGGAAAAAAATAGTCTTAAACGACTAACATAGATTAATTTTTTTACACGATATTACTTATTTTGACTTATTAATGCATTTTTTAGTGATGTTACGACTAATAATATCTTAAATTAAGTACAATTTAACAAATAAAAAAAGTATAACATTTTTTTAACCAAAGCCTGATAAAAGAAATTTGTTATTTACAATACATTTGTTGTGTTACAATAAAATTAAATAATGTATTAAAATAATCTATTATCACAGTAACATATTTAAAAAATTAAAATAAGAATTCATTCACATTTTAATTCTCAGCGACAAACAAAAATTAGTATTTAAATAGTACTCCCTACAAAATTGTTTACCTGAGATAACTAATCTTAATTTCACTACTTAGAACTCATAATGTGAGTAATTAAATAACGAACATTGCTTATTTAACAGAATATTTGTAAATGATTTTATTGTAACTAGTTAGTGCCCGTGACTTTGTCCGCGAAATGTCACTGGAAGTCACATATTGCTATGCATATTTGAACAGGGGTTTAAAACTTTAAATTATCTTTAAATGACAATTTTTTTTTTGCTGATTTCAATCAAATAAAGCCTACAATATACCCTGATAAAAATTCTTACTATTTGTAAAACTCGAAATATAATCCGTTGCGGAGTTTTGAAAATTAGCGAACACAGAATACACACATACATACAGACAGACAAATTATTTTTCTCTTTTCTGATTGTTAATAATCTTTATTTGATTTATTTGATGTATTGATACATACTTTTTACTTAGTTTTTATTATTAAGTTTAAATCATTTTGAAATTACTTTTTTCTAAAAAAAATGTTTGTTTTGAAATAGTTTTAAACAAGTTAAATGGTAACTTAGGGGTTTGTCTGCAATCTTGTAAAATTTTCTTATAAACTCTTAAAGAAAATGTGTATTCTTAAGAATAAAAATAACTATTTTTTTTGTGGTTGAAATGTGTAAAATTTTCTTTTCTATTGAAGTTGCTTTCTAACTTGTCGACCTTAACTTAGATATTTTTTATCATGAATATTACGGAAGTGACGAAACTGAATTTAATAATTATCAATATTGCCAATTTTAAATTATTGATTCATTAGTGTATTGATTTTAAATGTAGCATATACGTCATACATTAACTTTATTAGTTAAGTAAAAAATATTTTATAATAAAATAAATTATGTTATTATAATCTGAACACTTATATGCAAGCTCATTGACTATGATGAAGCCTAAATGTGATGCTAGTAGTTTTTGGGAAAATAAAATCTTAAGGACCCATTTATTATTTGAATGGGTTCTTAAAACACTTATTTTCCTAAAAATCAGGAATTTTTTGTGCTAGAGCTACTATTGAAATAGCAATCATCAGAATATTTTCATCCGATATTTAACATTAATTTCACAGTATAACTTATGTATTAATTAAAATGAACTTACTTGGTAGTGCCAGATATTCCCTTAATGGTATCCAGGGTAATAATAATATTATGAAGTATATGATAGCAAACACAAGTGACGATGTAAACCAGAATAGCATTCCACCATGTCCAAACAAATCATAATCCCTGGTGTCGATGTGAAACATATCGTTTGGCATTATAATTTCTAACGTCCCTTGCGTGACCGTGAATGCAAGTGAAATAAGTGATGTAGCTAGTAACACATATCTGATACTGCTACGACTGTCCATATGTCCTGGAAATATTTATTGTTTTCATTAATGTTGATAATAATATTAAAATTAATGACAAAAAAATATTCAAACATAACAATATATTTTAGTTTGAAACTCTAGATAAACTTTAATATTAATTGAATGTAATTACTACAAAATATGTATAATAATTGTAAAATGTAGGTTTAATTTTTTCTATTCCTTAAACATTCAAAGGGAAAAGCATAATATGACATGCAAATAATTGTTATTATTAAACTATAATGGCAAAATATTTTTTTATACATTACACTTTCTTACAATATTATGCAAATATTTATATAAATTTTAACAGTTACTAATAATACCTCCTGCCACCAACTTACCAAAAGCCAATCCAAATATTACCACACTCATTTCTGTTGCTAGTAAAAAAAATCTTACAGTGACCCACAGTATCTTGTCGATCAGACCACCGACCGGCATTGCTGCATTCACCGTCATGGACACAGCACATCTTATCAAGCTGATGACCACATTACCCCATACCAGTGTATAGAACGTCAAAAATATGGGACTACTCGTAGCACGCAACTTTAACTGAGCTTTGTTGAACCTTACCACTAGGAATAGCACGAACAGGGCGTTAGGTATCAATATAATCAAATCCCAAATGCGAACTCTGAAGAGAAAAACAAAGCTGTAAGAACAAAAACATAACCGTGCAGCTGCACAAGGACAACAGAGAGCATTTCGTTACCTTGAGTTGTTCATCTCATAATATAAGACGTATTTACAAAACGTTTCTTCCTTAACGGGCGGCAAATCTGATCCATTTGTTCCATCCATTTTTCTACGTTTTATTTCTCTGCCATTTAGTGTTACGAAATTATTTCAAGATCCCTGGAAGGGAATCATAACTTTGCTACTGTAATCGAATTACCTCTTGCCACATAACGTCAGCTTTGTCGTCGCATTATAAAAACACAATTTTTCTTTTGATTTTTGATAGTATCACTTTCTAATCCAATTTAAAAATTACAACACATATTAAATCAACAAACGTCCGACTTCGATGCTTTACAACTTACTCTAATTACTTTTATTGTCTATGGCTACTGGGCAATGAGAATGGACTTGACTAGACTATTCATTCTTTTTTAAAAATACAACTGTACTAAATCGCAACTTTACAACTCGTAACGAAACATTCCGATTGTACAAAATTAGAATAAAATCATTTGGTTATAATAAATATTATTATCAAAATGGCATATCATTTTTAAATACAAAAATAATTTACAGTAAGATTTATTATGAAATAATAAATAATTTTATTAATTAAAATATTTCGTGGGAACATTACAATATATATACTTTTTAAAGATAATTAAAATTAATCTAGAAAATTATGTTCTATTTTTACACCCATCGGTTTTAATTTTTTATCGATTTTTTAAGTCAATCACTATAATAATACTCTTTGGTATGACCATAGACAAAACACTTAAAACGGGATTATTGGGACTGACGTGTAATAAAGCCAAAAGTACGTGACTGCATGTATACTTTGGTAAAGTTTTGCCGGCGCCGGTACTGTGTAGCGCCAACTAAAGAACATTATTCAGTAATTTAAAAACTAGTTTCTTGTTTCTGTTAGCAAAATTATTATTAGAAAGAAAACTAAGTTAATTTTAATAATGGGTATTCTCGTGGCGACAGTAGGTTTTCTTCTAATTGTTAATACGGCCTGGTCTGCAGATGCTCCTAAAGGACCTAAGGTGACCCACAAGGTTAGCCAGCATTTTATTTAAATATTTATACAATTTCATAAAAAATAAGCAAAATTTGTTTATACAAAAAGCTTCAAACCGGATATGATCTTTATGAGGTCGGTGACCTTGTGGATGTGACGCTTCAAGTTTTGCATCATTGAATCCTTTGTGCTGAATGTGTGATCATAACACAAATACAATGAATTTATTTTTTTATTTTAATACTAAATTATATAAAATTAATTTATATATCCCAATTTTTTTAAAGTGCCCATTTGAGCAGTCTTCTCATATTTATCATACTTTCAATTTATGTAATTTATTGATAAATACTCCTAAAATTCATTTCTATGCAACAATAACAAAATTTTATGAGTACTTTAATAATAGATATGTTATCTACAATTTGATAAGTACCAAATAACCTTCATCTCGTCTCTGATAACATCTTCTTGTGAACAGGTTAAATTTGATATCAGCATTGGTAATGAACCAATTGGGACCATCGTTATTGGGTTATTCGGTAAAACTGTTCCTAAAACGGTTGAAAACTTCTACCAACTCTCTCTAAAACCTGAGGGTGAAGGTTACAAGGGCTGCAAGTTCCACAGAGTTATCGAGAACTTCATGATCCAAGGTGGCGACTTCACTAAGGGAGATGGTACTGGAGGTAATATACAAAAACATTTTTTTATTTAAATTTAAACATTTTTAAACAATTTAAACACTTTTTTATTTAAATTTGCTAACAAATTTATCTACATTTTAATTGGATTCTGTTAAATGTTTCCAATTAAAGTAGCAATAAATTTATATAGAATAGTTAAATGAATTGCACATTTTTTTATAGTCACTTTTATTACTTACTAGGTGTGCCATGTGGTTTCACCCCTAATAATTTGAGGAAAAATTATATTTATATAATGTTAACCTTTATGTTTACCTTTATCGACTTGAATCTGATAGTGTTCACTATTTCATTGGTTTCAATTTTGATTTTGCATATATTTTGTGTATTTATTAAAATATATTATTTTAACGTAAATATAGCCCAAGCTACTTCTACAATATAAACTATCTGTGAGTGAAAGTCCAATCAAAATCCAGCCTTTTCAGATCTTAGTCGGAAAAAACAGAGAAACAAGACAAAAAATTTGTTTTTGATTCAAGTATTGTAGTATACTTTCATATGCATTGAGTTAAAAGCTGTTAAATTGAAATTACAAACAGATATTTAATTTTATTTATCATTAAGATTTTATTCCTTTAATACACAAAATGACAGCTGGTATAAAAACGAAGAAATATAATTAGTTGTGCATTAATTTAATATTACACACATATTACAGTTTAATAATTTATCTTACGCTGTTTAAATTTGTCTTAGGTGTTAGCATTTACGGTGACCGTTTTGAAGATGAAAACTTCAAGCTAAGCCACTATGGCGCTGGTTGGTTGTCTATGGCTAATGCTGGAAAGGACACTAATGGATCCCAATTCTTCATCACCACTGCTAAGACCCCATGGTTAGATGGCAGGCATGTTGTCTTTGGCAAAGTTCTTGAAGGAATGGTATGTATTACTAATATATTCTTAAATATTTATAAAACATTTAGTGACTTATTTTATCATTGGAGGTATATAATTTATATAGAATTTTATAGTATGTAGAATGTTCGTAAATAATAGTTCGTGTCATTTTATTTAACATAATAATATTAAAGAGATTGAGTTTTGAATACAAATTATTTGAATTCCATCCAATACGAAGTAGACTATTTTTAAATATCATTGTATTGCCAGCAATAAAGTACACTGTTATACGAAAATAGCTACTCAATTAGTAATACAAGCATGTATAAACAACTTGTTTGTTTCACAGGATGTTGTTCGTAAGATTGAGAAGACGGTGACTGGAACCAATGATCGCCCAGTGAAGGATGTTGTCATAACTAATACTCATGCTGAAATTGTTTCTGAACCCTTCAGTGTTACAAAAGACAGTGCTCAATAATAAATAGATATAATAAATTTAGTAATATAGGGAAAATCATTGGATATTATATGCATTTAATTCTTATGTAAAAATGTTTGTTCATATCATGAGTTCATTTTAAAAAAATTGTCTCTAAATAATTTGATTGTACATATAATTATGTGCCTTTTATTTTTAAATAATCTTAAATGTTTTTGTCAACAGCCATAATAGTTTATATACTCACAGGGTACAGCATATTGCTTGTATTAGCATTTCATTTGTGATAAACAGTAAATAAAAAAAATATGTTCAAATTAATTTGTTTATTTCTTTTATACAGAGTTCTGCTTCATGTTTTGCATCATTGTTTTTCAACAATACTCCTAACTTCCATCCATGTCCACAGTGCTTTCTCGCAATGTCTAACATATTTTTCTTTATATATGCTCTACCTAAATTAACATAGAATACACCTAACTCTGGCATATCTATTTGCTTACCAAGGTCAATGGCTTTTGTGAAGTAGGCAATACTCTCGTCAACTTTGCCTATTGTGTCACATACAGTACCAAGATCATTTAATTGTACTATCAAATGTTCCTTATCTATATCTGAAAAAGTTACCATTTTGTTGTAGGCACTCTGCATGTAATTAAAGCCTAATTCATGTTTATTGCACTCTAAAAATAAACGACCATACCAGTCTTCAGCCATTGCAAGTAACTTTTTATTTTCTTCAGAAGGATCCTTTAAAATTGCACTATTTAGTTTTTCTATGCACCAGTCATAGCCTAACTGGGCTGTTGTATATTCTTTTTTCATATGACTAATTCTCGCTAACTTAATACTCATATGAATGACTCGTAGGTCATCTTCTGTTGCACCATCTGCCATAATCCTCTGTGATACTGCTATGAATAATTGCTTGGCTTTGTCGTATTGCTCTCTTTCTAGTGCTAAATTAGCCATCACATCGTAAATGTATGTTATACCTAACTGATGTTGCATTTGCTGAGCCTGTTTTAAAGCAACATGTAAGAGCTGTTCAGCTTTGTCATAATCATACCTTTGGATAAACAATACACAGTGTTTTATCGTCAATATTAATTCATCTTCCGCACTTAACTTCTTTTCTAGACCAATAAGAGTTAGTAGCGAAAACCCAAGAGTACATGGAAGCGATATTGTTTGTGAAACGTTAATAAATGATCGTGGCACTACTCTGTAATTTAGTTTAATTTGTGTAAGTCGCCGCCACAAAAATCTATATCTTGATGTCATGTCGTAATATATAATTTAAACAGAGTATGATTATATAACCCTCAAAACTTAGACATAGTCTTGATTATTCTTATTTTATGTTACAAATTACTATTTGTCAGGTCATTCATATGTATAACTAGAAATTATCTTTCAATAATACCTGAATGTATTTTTTGTACTTGTATTTCTAACGTACATAAAAAATATAAGTAATATTTAATAACAACAAAAAAACTTAGAAAAATAGGTTTGACGTTATATTTAACCGGTCTTGTCACACTTACAAATCTGATTTATGCCGTCTATGGTTCGGAAGAAAAAACCGTCTGTGGTCTCATCTATATCTTTGGCTAAGCCATACAACTATGTGGCAATCAGTTCGCAACTTTGCAATAAGCTAAATTAGCTGATAAAGTTTAGTGAATAGTCTCATAATCGATAGTTAAATAAAAATTTTTTAATCTGTTATGAATGTTATGGTCAACGAGATACAAAGAAAACTAGACAATACTAGTAATTACTATTAGCAGCCGTCTATATAATATAGTAAAATCAAATTAAGATATACTTTATTCAAGTAGGTAGGTAGTAAAAGCACATTTGAATCTTTAAAACGGAATTCGGAATGTAGATTCTACTGAGAAGAACCGGCAAGAAACTCAATAGGTACTCTTATAAAATTGTGTTAATAAGTAAATATATTTAAAAATTGCAAATGTGTATGTTAAACATCCTGTATGAAATATAAGTCTAATCGGTCAATTTTGAAACATCAATAAATAAAATCTTTAAGTTGATTAATGATTTACATATACCTTCAAAAAATCCTTATGTTCATGAATTATTTTACATACACTTGATTAATAAATAATAAGTCCTATTGATTTACACAATTGCTTGACCATGCAAGCACCGTTAAAAAAATATATTAAGAATTTATTGTAAAATAATGATGTTTGATTCAGAGTATTGTCTTTCACTAGCTATTATATTTGCCACCTTTCAGGCAGAATTCAGATACCACGTCAGATGAACTCTAAATCTTTCAAACGACAACCACTCTACCAACGAATAGATTTAACTTTTGGTATATTAATATATATTATATAAATGTAAAGCGCTGCTCACTTGACGAGAATAAGTGGTAATCGAATACCTAGAGAACACGGCGGATAGGGTAGAACTTCCCATTTCAGAGTCTTAAGGCAGGTTTTGACGGGCACCGTAAAATGCGGACGAGCTTTATCGTGGAGGAGAACAATTTTATCGTATCTAAGTAATAATGGGCGCAGTTTTTTCTTAAATGCTCGGTCTTATTTCATTAATTGTGTTTAATCGAGAGCTTCACTAATGATTTTGCTTGGTTTCAGCAACTCGTATTACACCACACAAAATACATAGCATGAGATTTTTTTCCATGAATACTAGGTTTTGTCAGCATGACCAGATGGTCATCATGATTTTCTCTTCTTTAGGTTATCACGGTGGTTTATCACAAGTGACTACTTATACGACGCAAAAAACTTTTTAAACCAAGCAAGCAGAAGTGATTCTCTCTAAATAAAATTAAAGGCGTTTGTTCCATAAATAAAAGAAATATTTTTAATAAAAATTTTGTATTGATATTTAGTCTTACAACATTAATCTAAAAAATTAATGTCTTGTTTTTTAATTTTCCTTTACTTCTAAATTACTTCGCCAAGTAGGAACACGTCTGGAAAAAGAAGCACGTTACTATAATTTGCCAAGGGAAATAAAATTATAATTTTTTGATTTTAAAAATCTTACAATTTTGAAATAGATTCAATATTGCAGTCGAATCCTAACATTTTTTCCGCGTTTTCACATCTTTTTAACCATTGTGTAGTTGGACGCATCAATCTAGAAATGTCTAATTTACGTATAAGACCTTGTTCTTCACTTTCGATATTCGAAAAAGTTTTACTGAAAATAATTATTTTAATTATAAATCATAACATCATTTCTTATTTGTAATATCTATTTAGTTTATGCTTTACAATTTATACAAATGCTTACCTATTTATTTTGTTAGAATTTATTAATTTTGATCCCTTCCGATTTCCTGAAATACATAAAATTTAAATTTAAATAAATTCAGATTTTATAATATTGAAATCAAGGATACGTTAATTCAAACATATAGCTTTATCTACTACAGCAGTAATATTCTAAGGACAAACGCGAGAGATTATTTAAATAAGTTTCATCCTGTTCACAAAGATAAGTAGTAATATCCTTTAATATATTCAAGTAGCAGCCCAATAGAGAAATGACAAGCATAATAACCAACGTTTACGGAGCCAGTAGCAGAAACCGAAGACTTATGTATTTTATTTGCAATAATACTTTATTTGCAATAAAACTTTTTACTTTTTAATTTAAATTAATATAGAAATAAACTAATCTCAAACAAAAGTTCCCGTTTAGGTAGGATCGTGTGTTGGCTATTTGAGGCACAAAATATGTCTGTGTATTTATTATAAACGAGTATCGAACTCGCAACTATTGGTGTAGCAGTGATTTACAGTCACCACTTTACCGTGTTTAACATGTGTATCTGTGCTGGTCTGTGGCATCGTAGCACCCAAACGAATGAATAATTTTAATACGGTTTTTGTTCAGACGAGCGTTGAGACATTTGAAGGTTGTCTGCTCTTTTTATGCAGAAAAGTTGCAGAAAATATGTGAGCAACTACTAGTGGTCTAACCGACTTAAAATATGACTATGAAATATATTACATTAACAATAAAGTTGCGATCTTGACTGATCTTGTTTTCAAGGTGTGATTATCTGGAATCAGCAGAGTAAACAATTCCTCACCAATTTTTAAAATTTTCAATTTTATATTATTACCTAAAATTGATCCACTTGGACTGCTTACTACAGAATGTATATTTTCCATCGTCTGTAAATAAAGATTTGTATAAAGTTTATTTTTTAATGAAATTAAATTACGCATAACTTTCATATATAAGATTAACTTTTGAAAAAAAGGTCTTTATAAAAATTTTGAAATTGTTGGCTATGTTGAATTCAAATATATAAACGTAGAAATATTGTTGCCAACTTAAAGAAATTAGACCTTTAGCTCCAATAACCGAACTACAGTTTTGGACCGGGCTATTTTAATTTGTATTATTTTATATATTTAAAAAAGATGTATCATAAAGACTAGAAAATAAAAATATACCGAAATACTAAATGATCCCTAAAAACCTCCAATACGGTAATTTATTCGGTTGTTTGTTTATTCAGAAAAGAAAGATTCTCAAATTCAAGCTTGAAATTACTTTTATATATATGTATACTAATTTAAATATAAACTTTTTTTGTTTCATGCATTGATGAAAGTCTCATATAAACCATTAGAGCTAAATAGGAAACTGAAAGAACGACCGAAAAATATTCGAAATTCAATCAATTATAGTAATGACTGCATATTTGAACAGGGGCGGAAATAAAAAATGTATGCTACGTACTTTGGCCTCTCGAAGTGGTTTTTTAATTTTCCTCTTATTTTCCTTCCACTTATCAAGTGCTTTCTTTTGACAAATTTTGAGGTAAACGTACCGTGAATACCATTCACTATGTGAATTTACGTTTTCTTCTTTTATACCTATACAATGGCATGAAAGTAAATAATTATTCTATGTGTTATATTGTAAGTACTCCATAATATAATATAATAAATTAAATATACGAACACAAAAAAAAAAAAAACAAAAACAAGTACCTGAACGAAAATTGAATTCAAATCTTTTTAAAACTAGCCTGATTACCTGAAATTTTTTGCAAAACTTCGTCTTTGAATTCTTGAAACTGTTGCGTGTCTTCAATAGCTTTCGAAGTAAAATTAACGTCTCCATCGTATTTGTTCCAAATATGAACAAACAAGTTATGGTTATATTCGTTCCATCCGCCATAACGGTTAGGACTATTCTTCATAAATTCTTGGAATTGCTGTATTTCCTAATAAATTTATAAATGGAAAATACAAATCATATTTTAAATCATTTATTGTGAATTTAAATTATTGCATGTTTGCTTTTTCACCCGACCGCGCGACACAAGGGTGGGTAATGTGTTTATCAGACCATGTATGTATGTTTATGTGTGGAACTTGATTTTATGGCACTATTAACACAAAACGTGGAAGCTGATTTTGATGAATTATACGTCATTTGATTCGTCATGATGGGACCAATTTTATAGAAAGCATAAAAACTTAGGAAAATCAAAGTGGCTAATTTTGGACGCCATAATGTGAAAAAGAAAAAAAATTAAAATCGACGAACTGTATCACAATTTGATATAAGTGGGGTATCGTTGAATAGGTATTTAAAAATCATTTTTAGGTTACTCATATCATTTTTCAATCAAAATTACCGTTTAGGATCTATGTATAATGATTTAAAGTTGGTCTTGTTATGCAGTGGAGTTTTTGATTTTTTTAATTAATATATGTTATGCCCATGAAAATGTTTATGTATTTTTTATAATTATGGATTTAGTATTTGACGAAATATGGGAGAATATGGGAGAAATCGTAATAAAAACAAATTCACATTTATAATACTTACATATTAGTTAGGATCATTATTGAAAATAGAAAAGTTTTATACTGACAAATTTATATTACTTACTGAACATTTGAAAGGAGATTTAATTAAAACTCGTACAGGACTAGGGACAATTTCTTTATACTTCTTCGTTTGGATTTTCGGATGCGCCATAATTTTTTTTTCCTCAGAATTATTGTCATTGCTCTACAATATGGAAAAATGATTAATTTATCTAATTCCAGCATCATTATTTCTTTTGTATATAATATTACCTTTGTTGTTAGAGCGGTTTCTTCGAGTTGCAATGTACTTAGTTCCTTTTTTAAAAAATCTTTGAAAGATTTTATCTTCTCTTCAAGTTCTAAAATGTCTCTTTTCAAATCATTAATGTCTAAAAAGAATAAAACCACTTACTATATTACACTACAAAAAGGAACCCGACTTCAAAAGCAAATATACGTAATTTCGTTTTATTCGAGTTTCATTTTAAAACCAAACTGAACCGATTTTGATAAAAATGACTATAGCAAATACCGTTTCAAACAAAAAAGGAATTGGTCCAATTGGTCAAGCCGTTTTTGAGTAATCGTTGAATATATATAAAAAAGTCCCTAGCGAATTGAAAAGCTCCACTTTTTATGAAAGTTGGTTAATTTAAAATGTATACATATATTAATATCCTGTTTACTAAATCCGGCTACACGGAACTGATACGCCCACCAACCTTCACTTATAAAGAACAGAAATAAATGCCAATATCAATATAACAACAAACCAGTTACATGTAAGTTTTCAGTAATTTTAACTTTTATGTCTTCAAATAAGTTTTTCATCTCGACATGTGAATCTTTTAATTTGCATAAATATTTTTTTAAATCTTTATTGGACTTATATTCTATATTTCCGTCACATATTTCAAGATATTCTTCGTGTGTTTTATTTACATTTGACGATAAAATTCCTTCTTGTATTTTCAATCTCCTTAAGCGAGCTATATATCCACCGTCGTTTTTAGAAACAATATCGCTACTTTTCCTAGAACTGTTGTTTGTTTTATGCATAATTTAGTTCTTTTATTTAATGTTATATGCTATAAATTATATTGATAATTTGTTTCACGTCACTATAGGACGTATCGATTAAACAAATTATGTATAGTAACGCCTGTTATTAAATATTGATTTATTCTTAAGCCACTATTTTGTTTATGACTGATTTTTATAATACATTAAATTACATCTTTATCAAATCATTATGTGTGTATAGGAAAACATGCTAAAAAATTGTAATTGGTTCAATCAAATTATATTTTATAGATGTTAAATTTTAAGTAATGATATTTTATGACCAAAGAGTATACAGTACCTATGTACTTTACATACTCACTCACTAGCTGGTTGCTAGGTATCGTCGTCCAATGTGGTTGGCATTCTGAATGACAATTTCAGTAGTGTAAAAGAATTATTTAGCGTTCGCGTCAATATTAATATTCTAATTTGATTCCAATTACCTGTTTCAACAAATTTTAATACTCTACATTTCTATGGTATAATATAGCAATGACAAAATTGACAATGACAAACAGTAATCTGTCATTCCAATAAATTGTGGTCGGTCGTGAATTTCATAAAGAATGGGATATATTGATTTCATTTAATGTTGTCCATTTACTGATTATTCTATTTAAACAGAAAAAATGTTTTCGCGTACGAGATTCCTTTTTTCAAGAGTTCTTCCTCTAAAAGTATGTAACATATCAGGAAAATGATGTGATAATGGGGTGTAAATTATGCGAATGTTTACTATTTTTTGCAATTTACAGAGTGTTTTTAAGTCAGAATATAAAAATGAAGCTCGCTTATTGTACGGAATCACAGCGGTGAGGTATCGTTCAACTACTCCGCTGAATACTATTATAATGTTTGTACCACAACAAGAGGTTAGTAATGTTTAATTTAATTTAATTAATTATATAGTTTTTGGTAATTACATAGTGTAAATTATATTGTATTTGGGTAAGCTTTAGTTTTCATTAGCACGAAATTGGTGAAACAATTTACGTTGGGGGGGGGGGGGAGGACTGCTGCCACCGGCTGTAACAAAGAGCAGGCACCATGCGAGCCATAGCGGACAAGGCTGGTCGCTAAAGGCGACCAGCAAGTCAAGGCGGCGGAGGTGAGCATGAATGTCTGAGCTTTGTTACGCTAAGGCGAAGAAGCTGCTTATCCCGCAGTGCTGGAGACGTTTCAGGATCATTGTCATTAAAAAAAATGTTTTTATGTTAAATTATGTAAAATAATAGTTACTTAGTTTGAGAAATATGATAAAAAAATTTTCACATTTCCACAACTTGAGAGTTTACACCCCAGGTGTTCAGGGGGTCCTCCCCTTCCCCCCACATAAATTTTTTCATCAATTTCGTGCTAATGAAAACTAAAACTCACCCTTGTATTTTAGTTTTATCAAATCTAAACTTAAGTAAAAAACAAATAGTTCAAAATTTTAAATCATTACATTACATACATAGAAAATACCAACCGTAAAAAGTATGTATTAATGAAAGTATAATTTTTGATCATCACATTCTAGGCATGGATAGTTGAACGAATGGGGAAATTTCACAGAATACTTGAACCAGGTTTAAATCTACTCTGGCCTATTGTAGACAAAATAAAATATGTACAAAGTTTGAAAGAAATTGCTATAGATGTTCCAAAGCAAAGTGCCATTACATCAGACAATGTTACACTCAGTATTGATGGAGTGCTGTACTTAAGGATTATTGATCCATACTTGGGTAAATATTCTTCTGGGTTCATCTTACTACTATTATAAATGCAAAAGTGTGTAAGGATTTGCTACTCTTTGACACAAAAACTGCTAAACAGATTTTAATGAAACTTAACAGTAATAAAGTTTATACATCTGATTAACCCTTAAGCTACATTTTACATACCAAGTGGTTAAAGCTTTGTAGTGGAAATATTTAAAATAATTATGTTATGTTATGTTTTAATGATTAGTTTAATATATTTTATTCTTAGTATGGTTTGATATTGAAGTACAATTTTCCTGTTTGCTTTATTTGATTTCTTCCTAGCCAGTTTGTATATAACTATAACAGTACAAATTAATTTTGATCTTACATTGAACTGAAAATATACAGTTATAAAAGTTCAAAAAGGAGGTTACTAATGCATTATAAAGTATGTTAATCTATTAAGTCTTCTAAATAAATGAACAAAATTTCATTGGTGTATGTATGTATTTTTGCCCACCAAAAATATATATCTCCGAAACTATTGCTTGGATTTTGACTGTTCTTTTTATTGGCTTACATTTACTTTAACTTAGAGAACTGTGAATGTTTTATAAAAATTGGTTCAGTAGGTTTTAAGATATATAATAATATGTGTCAGTATATCAGCCTGGCTTATTGATATGAGCTATGGATGTGGTATTAAAGAGAAAACATGATAAACTTTGCTTAAATATTAGTGTGTGTGCTTATAAGCTAAAACCTAAGAAATATGAAATAAAGAAATAAAAAAAGAATTAATCTACTCAAAAAAAAATTACCTTAAAATTGTGAACTAATATTTTTTAATTTGAATTTTACTTTACTATATTTTAAGTTGTTTGGTGGGCCAACAAAGATGCCAAATTTAAAACTTAATATTAGTTACTTTTCTTAAGTGTTGACACTAACGACGATGACGAAATGATGAAAAATAAAAGTTAATTTCTTTTTTAAGTCTTTTTAATTTTATTTTATGTGAATATTCTTCTTTATTTCGTTTTAATAATACTTATAATTGTCCTATTTTTATTAAAACATACATAAGAACATGAAGAAATCATTTCATTAACATATATATAGTATAAAAACATTTTCTGTTTCATTATTTAGCAATATTTGTTAAAATTACAAATATATTTTAATCCAAACAGCTTCTTATGGAGTGGAAGATCCAGAGTTTGCAATAACACAGTTGGCTCAAACGACTATGCGTTCTGAATTGGGACAAATATCACTTGACAAAGTGTTTAGAGAAAGGGAGTCCCTCAATGTATCAATAGTGCATGCGATAAATAAAGCCAGTGAAGCTTGGGGTATTACTTGTTTAAGATATGAAATTCGTAAGTATATTTTTATTTTTCATAATTTTGTTTTCGGAAATTTTAATTCATAAATGTTTAATCAGTTTTATGAAATAATATTCATATGTATTCATATTTTTTGTGCATCAATAATAAGTTATATAAAATATATTAATTTTTTAATGGAATTAAATTTTGCATTGATTAAAATTATCTACTCTCTTAGCAGTAGTACATTTTATTCTCCAACCAGAATTAAAATATTATATACCTACAAGACATGCTTGTAATTTTAGTTAAATATTTTTTAAGGTGATATAAAGTTACCTACCAGAGTTCACGAAGCCATGCAGATGCAAGTTGAAGCAGAGAGAAGAAAACGAGCAGCTATTTTAGAATCAGAGGGAGTCCGCGCTGCTGATATTAATGTAGCTGAAGGCAAACGTCAAGCTAGAATATTGGCCTCAGGTAAATATATATTTTTTTATATTATTTTTAGTTTCTATTATATTTTATAAAAGGAGTTTTCGTAAAAAATATTTTGAATATTTGCCTGTTTAAACAAACCACTAACGATTTTGGAAAGAAAAGGCTGACTAAACAATTATAATATATAAGTTAAAAAGAAAAAAAATTAACATAAGCACTATTTAATTTAACAATATCAATTTTTTTGTGTTTTCAATATATATCATGTGTTTTGTAGTGAAGTTGTTTAATGGAATTTTCTTCATCTTGCCAATGAAATATGTATTTGCTGTTAGGTTAGGTTAGCATATAATACTTTAAATATTTGTTTCAGAATATAATTATATTATTTATTAGGCCTTTTCGTACTTAATATTTTTTTTCCTTAATAAATTATATTTGAAAAAAAAAACCTATAATTGTTATCTTAATGAAAATAGAGGCAGAGAAGCAAGAGCAAATCAACAAGGCATCTGGTGAAGCTCAAGCGATGCTGGCTGTGGCTGAAGCTCGCGCTCGCGGACTTAAACTCATCGCTAGTGCCCTGTCTCAACCGGTACAATGTTTTGTTTAATTTGTCAAATATATAAATTTACTTAAATAAATCTCATATCAATCTTATTTTAAAAATAAAGTTTCACATGTTAATTAAATTTTACGATGCAAAAGGATCAATGGCAAAAAGATGGACAATTTTAATATTTATTCAATATACGTACGCAACGCTTTACTTATGCATATTCAAGTACAAGGATAATATAATTTAAAAAATTACAACAAAAAACAGATATGAGCTGTGCTTTACAATGATATTATAAACTATTATTTATTATGTAATTTAAAATGTAATTTTGTTTTTTCTACAGGACAGTAAAAATGCAGCATCTCTGACGCTTGCAGAGCAATATGTGTCAGCTTTTAATAAGCTCGCACGAACGACTAATACGCTTATATTACCAGCTAATGCAGGAGATGTTTCGAATTTGGTTGGTCAGGTAATGTAAACATGATTAAATACACTAGGGATTGCACCTGATATAATAATATTCTTTTTTAGTTCATTTCAATAAAAATACAGTACATAATTTATATATACATACATATATGAATCTTATAAATAAATTTCAGGCCATGTCTATATATTCTGCGGTCTCTGCACATAATAAACAAGTACCTCATGGAGAGCCGATAGTCCCAGATATAATGTATGATGATCCTTTGTTTAAATTAAGTACACTAAATGAAAAAGGTACTACACTAGCAGGACAGCCAATACCGAACGAAGATGATAATTTAGCAGAATACTACTCTGACGACGAAGAAAGAGAAAAAGCATTACAAGCACAAAGGGAAAAGAAACAGTTTAATGTTATTGACAAAGAAAAATAGAATCGTTAAGTATATTATTATATGCCTGTTAATAAATAAAACTAAGCAATGAACGATTTTTTGACTTTATTTCCCAAAACATACAAATACAAAATCTTACATAACAGTGTAATGAAGGAATTGCAATTAACATTACAATGAGAATTACACTTGTTTTACATAAGTGACAAACAACTCTGCAACCTGAAAACAGTTACCTTATGTTAGGTGCGAGTATCCATTAATGTGCCACTGATAGTCCATTCTTTCAGCTGTAAAAGTAGTATTAAAGAATTTATATAAATATTATGTAAGTCTGTGACTAACTTACAAGTGTAAATCTCGCCTAGCCCAAGTTACACAAATAACACATAAAAAGTCTGTACATTTATACACATGTATTATTCAATATTTCTTACATCTATGTTTATATAAAAATGGTTTATACAACCATTATAATATATAAAATATGGAATTCTTGAGATTTAAATGCATTATTAATTGAATAAGATTTCTCCTAGAAGAAAGTTTATGATATAGAACATTTGTTCAAATTCATTCATGCTATCTTAACAAATTTGTCTTTTTGATTAAAGTAGCTCACGGATCCCTCTTCTGGCTGCCCCTGTGATAATTTATGGAGGCTAATATATGATGCAGTGAAATCAGTGCTATCAAATTGCCTCAGATGAATCTGAAATGGTTTCCACATTTAATAACTGCATACTAATATTATAAATGAGAAAATATATCTCTGTCCCTGAAATAAATTTAATGAGTTTTGGAATAAATATAAATTGGACCTTGGAAAAGAGACCTATTCTTTTTCGTGAAAATAGGACAAAAATAAAGAGAGTGAAATAAGGGGTGAAAATAGGTATAGAAAACTTTTCTTTGAGGCTGATAAGTAATTCATATTGATCATTCTATGCAGATTTAGTTGCAGAAACCAACTACTTTAATTTAACGTAAAATAGCCAATATAATATCATAAATAAAAATTCCACTAAAAAAACTGATGGAATAATTATTTATCTACTAGAAAAAATGCAGATTAAATTCTTAGGAATTAGTCAAATATTGTAAAAAAAATTTTAATATGCTACATGTATATGGCAATACGGTTGGTATAGGTACTTTTATAATTTTTCACTTACCAATAAATGCAAATTAACTTCATCACTTCTACTTAAATAAGGAAAATTGCCTCCACTCTTTAAATGAGCTAATTTAGCTTGTGGATATGACTTGTACAAATCTTCTCGTACTCTTGAACTTAGGGCGCTTTCATCCCAAACATCCATTATTGTTATAGGCAAGTCACTTAACAACTGAGGTTGTACATAACATGGTGTGCAATTAAGAGTTAATCTTGATGCTAGTTCTGTTTGTGTGAGTGATTCGAGCTAAAAGTATACAAGAAAATTAGTTTTATAATAATTAAATAAAATATTTAAAATTTACACAAATATAATTTTTATAATAAAAGAATAATAATAATGTTAGCATTGAAATAACTTATAAGTATAGCAAGAAGCTAGCTCATTAAAATTCTAATACATAATTATAATGCATACTCTTTCAACCATAAAGTCAATGGATTCTGCAATTCTTTTGTCCACTTTGTCAGTTGTGAAGTTTCCCATCAGCATTCTCTTCAAAACTAAAGATGGTAGAAGCCAAAAAAGAGCTGCTGAGTCATCATATTCAAAAACAGATGTATCAGTAAATGTATTGCATAGTATTAGTGATGCAACACGGGGACAATTTTTTGTTAATTCTGTAAACTTTTGTCCTATAAACCCACCTAGAATCATTTACCAAAATTGATTTTATAAAATCGAGAATAATTTTAGGATAATTAGAATTACTATTTTGTTTATAAACATACCTAAAGATGCGCCAAAAATGTGTACTCTATCTAATTCCAGATAGTCTAAGAGCCTTTTGAATCCATCACACCATTCTTTCAAGTTCCAATATGGAGGGGATTCAGCTGCTATTACACGAATGCCTCTTGTTGTAAGGCCCATTATTTGTTTATAAAAAATGTCAGCAGTTCCCGATACAGGTGGCAAACATACAAGGGGGCAATTAACAGATTTAGGGCCACTGTCGAATATTTTCCATGCCTGAAATGCATCAGAAAAATTATTTACCTACGATTACAGCGATCGAGCCATTGATAGATATATTATAGAGAAATATACAAGCCAACAGCCATTACATATCCAACTTGAAAGTTGTTTGTTTACCTTGGTGCCATCTGAATCAACAACTATTTTTCGTAATGGAATACTACTTCGAAAACTTAAATATTCACTAGACTGTGATAAATCGCTGAGGCAACTCATCGTTGAAATAAATAATTAACTATTTTTCTTTTCTCTCAAAAAATAATTTAATTTAATAACATTAAGGTCAGATAGTAGGTAACGTCAAAAGCTATATTATAGCAAAATGTCATTCGTTGTATTAAACGTCAGTTGATACAGCCCGCCGTAAAGTGCACTCAAACTAAGCAAACAAACGTGAAAAATTTAACTTTAAACTCTTATAAAAAATTTTATTTTATTTCTGCATATTCCGAAAACGATTTTGCTAAGTATGTAATGAAATTAGTACTAATATTATTATATTAAGAATATTGTAATAAGATATTTGAAGGAGACATACATTTTGTTAAATAGTGTTGTTTCTCATTAAATAGCATATCATATAAAGATTTTATATGAGTTTAAAGTTAAATATTTCACGTTTGTTGTGCTCGTGACGAAGTTGTGTGACATCATGAACATAAACTGTGAAAACAACTTCTTACTGTAGTAGGTAAACTGAGATAAAACAAAAGAAAATAATTTTTAACATATATATGTATCACAAGATATAAAAATATGCTTTAAAACAATTTCATAAGGTTTTTTACTATTTGTAGTATAAAAAAAAATAAATCATTGACAAAAAAATTACTCCTTCGTTAATCATAGATTTCAAATGTTAATAAATTTTGACCTCTTCTAATCGATCGATAAAATAATAAGCACTTTTATGTGTGATTTTGAAGTTTAAAATTCTATTTTTCTATGGAACGGCTAATAAAGATACACTAAAAAATATTTTCTTCCATGGAATGTACCTATTGTAGTCCTTCCACACTGTTACATTTTTTAGTCTGTTATGAGTTCACGTCCGTTAGGGTACAATTTTCGGCGGCCTGTATTTTCCATAATAACTAGTCATATTTTATAACTGGATGCTGATAAGCAATACTGTGTCAAGCCACACGGACTTCATTTGGAGAAAATGGCGTCTAAAGGTGTCAAACCTATTCTTAATAACTGTTTGAAGACATATATATCCATATATTCTTTTCTGTTTTGATAAAACCTATAATTAATTGAAAGCAGATGGATATGTTTAATTTACTATCTAATAAAGAGTTCTTTAAATATTTGAAATTATTGTATAAATTTCAAAATACGGAACACATTTGAAATTCGAAACAAATAATTAAGAAACTTTTTTCCATACTTATTTAGTTTATATGGCTTGAAAAGTTTTTTAATAATGTTAAATAGATAATGTAGTATCAAAATTTTTGATTATCTCTGTATTAAATATATCCATCTGCTTTCAATTCATTATAGCTTTTATCAAAAAAGAAAAGAAAATATGAATAAATACTTATTCAAACAAATTAATTAAGAATAGGTTTGACATCTTTAGATGCCATTTTCTCGAAATGAAGTTCGTGTGGCTTGACACAGTATTGCTTATCAGCGCCCATATATCTGTAGTGTATATTATATAACATATCTAAGCCAGCCAAAATGCTTGAAAACCCTTTGGGAATAGAACCCTAGAAATGTGAAATAGCGAATTTTTTTTTAAAACCATACTCGTTTTCTGAAACTTTATACTTTACTTTCTTACGAGACAGTTGCTTTTATCGCAAAATTATCGTTCGTATAGATGTAGTGGTTTTTGCTAGCTAAATGATGTTGTAATCTAATATTTTAATGAGGACTCACTACACCTCTTGGGGCATCCGTCTTAGATGCTGCTATCCCAAAATTTATATTTGATCAGACAATTAACTTTAATGAAGTTTCTCACCGTCTTCATCTAATAAACTCACACATGGCTCTTTTTATAGTTAGATCTTTTTGGCCCAAAATTCGCATAATTTCTACGCTGTGGAAATTTAAAGATTTACTTTTACATTTAGACAACATTATTAAAGAAGTACTAACCAAAATTCTAAATTGTGATTTATTGGATACGGCTTGGGAGCAGGCTTCTTTGCCAATTAGATATGGAGTGTAAATTTAGTTTAGTTGTAAATTTCGAGTGACCTGCATTTCTGGCTTCTGGTTACAGTTCAGCTAAACTCTTTGGGAACATTATTAGCCCTTCTCTGGGTTCCACAGAGTTGTCGTACTTGGATGAAGCCACAGAAGCATTTCATTTATTATGTCCTAGCATAGAACCAGTAACCGTTTCCTCTCAAAGGCAGTGGGATGAATTACTTTGTGCGGATGGGCTAAGTTCATTAATTGAAACTGCACCTTCTGCCAAAGATCGAGCTCGTCTCCTTGCCGTGTCTACGAGAGAATCTGGCTACTGGCTTCATGCACTCCCATCTCCTCATGTTAGCACCCTACTAGATCATTTAACCTTAACTGTCTCAGTTGGTCTTCGATTGGGCGCCAAAATCTATCATCCACATCGATGTCACTGTGGTGAGGCAGTGGACGAATATAGACACCATGGCTTATCGTTGACCGTTTCTCCCGTCATGCTTCCCTGAACGATACCTCATTCATGAATGAATGATACCTCATTCATCGGTCTCTTGTTATCGCTAAAATTCCATCAGCTCTAGAACCTAATGGTCTAGTTCGCAGTGATGGCAAGAGACCGGATGGAATAACGCTCGTTCCATGGAAGTTGGGAAAGTCCCTTGTATGGGATGCTACCTGTGTTGACTCATTGGCTGCATCACATATACAGGGGACTTCTGCAACAGCAGGAGCGGCAGCTACTACCACTGAAAATGTCAAACAGCGCAAGTATGAAAACATTCAAAGGAGTTTCATATTTGTTTGTGCCCTTTGCGGCTGAAACCCTTTTTTTATATAGTTTAATTTTTCTTTGTTTAATTATTCTTTTAATATTTTTATTGTCTTTTTTTACATTAGCACTACTAGTGACTATATATGGTAGCAATTGCGACAAAGTATTATTCATAACACTAGATTTAGGGTTTAAACAACTTTTTACCAGACTACGGAAATATTAAATTTTTAAACAAGACCTGACATAAATTCACATATTTTCATTGATTTGACGTTAAAGCGCTGTAAAATTCACGTCCAATCACGGATAACTTTGATGTCGTTCATGACTTGCCGTCGATCAAAGTAGATGACGTGAAGACCCAACAAAATTGATTTTGTAATAAAAAAAAGCTTTGATTATATATTGATAATGAAAGTCTAGGAGTATTTTTATTTTTTAAAATATTTGATTCGATTGGACGTAAAATGTTTATCTTAGATCGCTAAAAATGTTTCTTCTGCATTAAAAAAAAATTAGCAGAAGCAAAAGGATAAGAGAAATGGAGGGTTTTATAACAATAAATCCAATTCGCATCCAAACACATGCAGTTTATTACTGAATATCTTTACGCAATTAACATTTTTTCGTGACCTTCTACAGTAATTTTCCAAACCACTTATAATTACTTAGTCTAAATTACAATTTTAATTTCGGACGATTTCGTAAACTACTGAAATTAAGACGAAAGCGGAGATGATTGTTCACTAAGTCCAAAAATAGAATTACAATATTTTTTTGACATATACTATAACAGGGAAGAATACAAATACACTAACTACAATTATTTTGTTGTTAAATCAAAAGCTTCGTATTTTTAACATAAGTTTATTCTTATTTATCCCTGTACATTGTCCTATAAACTATATAGTTTTAAAACAAGTTAATATTAATTAATTTGTATGTTTAAAAAATATATTTCGACATAGTTTGCAAATTTAAGTGAGTGCATTTGAAAAAAAAATATTTTTGATATTAATTTTTTGTTATATTAATAGGACAACTCATTGGAATAAATGAGAATAATCCTAAAAATAAATTATGCATTATTATATATTATATAGCCAATTATAATTAAGAATATTTATATAAGCCAATTTTTAGAGAGTAATTATTGAAATTTAAATTGTCCATCAACTTATCCTGTTAATTTTAACATTAATTTAGCTTACTCTACTATCTTTAAAACTACATTTTTTATTAAATAATTTCGTTCATGTATTATTAAAGTAATATATGCATGTACTTTTCGATTACAATCTAAAATGTATTGAATTTATTTTAGTATTATCATATCATATTATACATTTTTTGATTTGAGCATATCTACTTTTGAATAATAATAATAATTGAATGCTACGATCAATTAATCTCTGTACACTTTTGATTCCATCATTCAAAATGTTTTAAACAGCATTATATACATTGCTTCATAGAAGAATAAATTACATTGTGATGTCTTCCTTTTCCATTCAAAATAATAAAATTATATTATTTATTATATTGTATATTTTTTAAATAATAATTACTTCATTTAAATCAATTGAGTTTCTTTTAACATTGAGTTACTTTTTATTATTGAATAATGGGTATGATCAAATAAATCATGCAAGATGTTATAGTCAAAAAAAAAAATCACAGAAGTTTCTATAAAATTATGATAAAATCTATTTCAAAATAATTGGCCTACTATAATAGGGAACTAATATTAAAAAAAAGTAAATGACTTATTGAATGATATTAAAAAAATTAAGCTATACAAGTTAAGTTTTGGCTAAAGGCGGATATTCCCAGGTATTATATTAAAATTGGCATTTGATAGAATACTAAAAAATGTTCTATCTTATCGTTAGACCCATTGAAGTGACAGATCTGAAAAATCAAATAAGCAACAATTTTTTTCGCTCCAATGATTTGTAATTATTTGTATATGAATAAGGTTTATGTTCTGGACTTATTAATATGTGAATATATTATTGATCATGTTAATAATTATGTAAGGTAAAAAGTAATGATTTGTACTTTTAATTGCCTTCGCGATTAGGAAACATAAAAAATCTGTCATTTAATATCAACCTTGTGAAAAAATAATGGTCTAAAATTTAGTCTGTGTTTTTCATAAGATGAAAATTATTTCAGACATACACAATGGGCATATCCTTTCTTGGCAGTGATTGACGTGTATTAAAACAAATGACCTTTTCTTTTACATTTGAACTGTAATGTGTTTTATGTAATTTGTCTATAATGATCCTACATATAAGTGACATTTTAATATTCTCTCATTTTATGATAAATCTGTTAATTTCTTTGACTACATGCGTGTTTTTTTTTCTTTTTTAAATCACTTCTTTATGTTTATTTGGTCAAGCAATTACTGCATTACTATTTATCAAGTGTCTCACTTTTAAGCTTAAACCAACGCATAAATTGCCTATTCCTATATGGATTTTCAAATATGTAGATAAGGGAAAACTATTTTTATAGGTTGTCTCTTTTGCACAAGGGATCCCGCAGACGATCAATTGCAATTGTCAATATACCAATTCATACGATGAAACTCGAAATACTGCGTCATTCAAAACGATCAATGAATATCGTTATCGCCTCAACGATTGTCGTTTCCACATCAATAAGTATCGTTATCGTATCAATTAGTGTCGTTTACGCGACAACGAATGCCCTTTACGTATCAACGATTGTCGTTACTGCATCAATTAGTGAAGTTCACGCATCAAAGAATGTCGTACCGGTAAATATTGACTGACAACTGGATGATGATAAGCAATAATGTGTCAACCCACAAAAAGTCAAATTCGGGGATATTGATGTATTCTGATATTGCCTTCACCTATTTAACATTATTAAGAAAAAATTCAAGTAAACCAAAGTAAATACAGAAAATAGTTTCTTAATTTAATGTTTCGAATTTCAAGTGCGTTCCATATTTTGCAATTTATACAACAATCTCATATATTTTTTAAAAAGTTGTCATTCTATAAAACTTTTAATTATATCCACCTGTTTTTAATTAATTATACTTTTATTAAAATAGCAAAGGAAATATGGATATATATTTCTTCAAATAAAGTTATTAAGAATAAGTTTGATATCTTCAAACGCCATTTTCTCAAAATGGAGTCCATGTAGTTTGACATAGTATTGCTTATCAGCGTCCAATTGCAATGATCGCTTCGGGGTTTATAAGTCGCTGGATTAACAAATGCCAATATATAATATTATATCTGTCTGGTTGTCCGTCTGTCGCATGAGATCTCTGTGGCGTATCACGACTCGCCGTTGCCGCTGTCGTCGCCATCTT
This sequence comes from Hypolimnas misippus, assembly GCA_037950945.1. Taxonomy (NCBI): domain Eukaryota; kingdom Metazoa; phylum Arthropoda; class Insecta; order Lepidoptera; family Nymphalidae; genus Hypolimnas; species Hypolimnas misippus. The sequence goes on along the minus strand of JBBEEQ010000011.1, from coordinate 7,726,586 downwards.
CTCCTCCCTCCAACTCCTCTTCGGAGTCGGTGTCGAGATCATCGTAATCATCATCGTAGAAGTCTGTCATGTCCAACTATAAAATAAATTAAGATAAATTTAAATAACTTTAAATGTAAGTATGACACACAATAATTTTATTTACATTTACCGTTTTAAAATAAATTTTGTAAAGTCAAATAACAACATGTTTTCAATAATGTTTATCAGTGGAATATTATCATAAATTTATAATTATAAACAATAATATAAAATTTTTATCATTGCCCATATCCGTGCAACTCTTAGTGAATATTGCATGACTTAACAGTTTTTTTTAATCAATGTGCAATGCCTACCTGTGGCTCTTGTGTCGTCGACTTCACCTGAGTCTTAATGCAATAATCTTCTAATGTTAGAGGTACGACTATTCCTTCTTTCTCCGCTTCCATGCGCGCCACTTGAGCTTGTTTTCTGAAATAAGGGAATGATATATTTAAAGCGAGAATTACATTTCTAAGTTTTATTCCCGTAAATGATATAAAACGACTCTGTAATATCAAATACGTCTTAAGTAGTTACAAAAGCTGTGAATGTCAAAAATAAGACACTGATTGTAAAATTTTCCAAACAACTTATGTAAATCTTTATGAAATCCTGAGAGTGAAACTGATAAGTGTAAATCTTGCCTAATACTTAAATATCTACTCTGGAAAATGGTAACACTAACGTTGTTGAAGATAATGTTATGGTTTTCTATTAACCTAACTTTAACCACAAATTAACGAGAATAAGTTAGTTTAAACAAGTTTCTTATAAAGTTTTGAGAATGGAAGGTTTTTTAAATTTTTGTTTGCATGGTCTCACATTTATATTCAAGTAATTGCCAAGAAAAGTCGTCGTATATATAAAAAAAATAAGTACCAAATAAAAAATTAAATACAAATGAAACATCGTTAACAACTAAATAGGAATACGAAACATCATAAATCAATTATTTTCTTTCAACGATCAAAGCGAGTAAATTTAGACGATTCACCAACTGTGAGGTCATTGTCGGCAGTAAACCAGGAGCAGTTACCTTATAATGTTCTCGTACTCCTTATCCTTGCCCTTGGAGTCACGCCAGCGGCGGTACATGACGCTCGCGTCGACATTCGCGGGACTAAAGGTGTTGGGCTCGTTGAGCAGAGAAATGACAGACAGCAGTACGGTACGAACGGACTGGGTAGGATTCCAGCGTTCGCATGGGAGCTCGCCAGATTGGGGGTCGTCCACCGGGGGGTGAAGGATTGATATGCAAAGATCACCGTTCTGGAATAAAAAAAAGGTTTTTTAAATAATCTGTTACGTGTATTTTCTTCTACTTGCAAAAATATAGACAAGTGGCAATTATATTTTTATAACTATAGATATGTTATACGCTCATTTTGATTCTCAGAATTCTGTTTGGACAACGTTGCGTAGCAACCAGCTAGCAACTTGGATATGACAGGCAAGAGTATATAGAAGGCTTACAAGTCATTTGACGAGCTTGTCAAAATTGCATAGGGGTACAGATTTATAACGTCAAATAGTGTGAACGTGTCATATCTATAGATATAAAAATAATTGACATTGGAAAATTAATTTTGAGAAACATCTTTTAAAATTAAATATAATTTTCGTATAGTCTTTTTTCATCACGCTGAATTAAATTTTCTGGAATTATAATAAAACAAAGTTACGTTCGGAATTTTTTACAAGGGGTATTTTAATGTTCTATTTGCGAGTGTATTTAATAGATGGCCAATTAACAAATAAAAGTTTAAATTTCTTTTGAGTTAGTAAACAAGATAGTTTTTAATGTGAGGGCGAGTAAGAAGATTATATTATGCATATTATGCGTGTCCACTATCTCATCCAGGAATCAACATTCCATGTTAATTAGCACGGTTTGAAATCTTACTTTCGTTAGAAATAAATCTTTTTAATTTGTATTTACTCATATATATATATATATATATATATATATATATATATATATATATATATATATATGAGTAAATATATATATATATATATATATACATATATATATATATATATATATATATATATATATATATATATATATATATATATATATATATGTAATTATTTTGCAAATTATGAAGCTTTATATGCAAGTCATAACGACGAAATATCAGATAATAAAGGATGTAATTATTATACAAGATATCTCAGTACGACGACGAAAAGTTATACGTAAATATAATTTGAAACAGCCGGAAATACTTCATTAGTAATAAATGTATTTATTCTAGAAAATAAATAATATAAATAGTATAAATTGTAATCATTTTAATTCATTTATCAAAATAAAATCGCTGATTCAAAATTAAAGTAGAGCTTGTAAATATATACAACACACCTTTATTTGAAGTCTCAGTTTATTTAATGTTGAATGTATCCAAAATTTATGGTACGAAGTTTTGACTATCTGATATTTTCTTTGTGGCAATACATTTGAATTAAGTTTATTTATAACCGTTCTCAATATATACAGAAGAATCTAAATATATTCATAAGGCCCCCGCGTAGGAAAATACGAATAGATAATTTCGATCTGTGAATGATAAAACGGCTAAATATATCGCCTGTTCGTAAAAAAAATGTTCTTAAGAATAGTCTATGATTAATAATAATCGGTATTGAGTCTGTGTGCGGTGCAGAGCTGTGCGAATATTGCCCGATGGAGTGCGTAACAGCTTGGTTACATAAAAGATAAAATCCATTGTTGTTGGCTCGGCTTATGTACTACATGTTTAAAAATCAATCGTCACGTTAGTATTGTTCGTATGATATTACTCTTTACAATACCTTTAATAAATTATACATTATCACTCCCAATGATTGATGTTTCTTTTTTTGACAAAGTAATTTTTTTAGAACTTTATTTTACATTATGTCTCAACTTTACTGATATAATCTAGTGTTATTAAGGAGACTTAACTTTAAATTCAATATAAATAGTCAACTCGTAAATAAATATAATGGTTTCGTGATACCTACCAGCGATTCATTTTAATCTGTTCAAATAACAAAGCAAATGGTTCTCTAACTAATGTACCTATATAAAGTTTTTGTCTATGATAATCTAATTCACACACAGAATTTAAATTAAATGAGATTCAAAGAAGTGATACGGCGTTACTTATAAATGAATAATAAAATAGTATAAGATAAACTTTTAAATTCCGCATAGTCCTATACATATTGTTGACCTTTGCAAACAACTTTTCATTTTGGCTCTATTTGGTGTCCAAATGCAAATACACTACGAGAGTTTTCATTTCCTACAAGCCTTTACAATCTTTGAATGCAGCCTGTTACGTAATGGGCATTGCTGCCGATGTTTTGACTTCCAATACAAATTCGATGTAGGTCTATTAAACTACATTATTTATTATTTACTTATTCATATACAATGAAAAACTGTTTTTTTGTATTACCATAACAATATATACAACCATGATTGTAAGATATATTATATATGATAAGTATGGATTGTTTTGATGTGTAAGAATTTATTTTAATAAATGTTTAAACAACGAGTCTATAATAAACATAGCTCTTGCAAACTTTGTGGCTCTTTCTAGATTACTAAATCAGAAATATTAACCTTCACGATTCGTTTAACAGGCTACAATTTCAAGCGGAGTTTTAAACAGTGTTAGAATTAATTTCGTTTTGGACTTTATTCCGCTGTAAGAGGACACAGACATAATAAAACAATATTGTATGCTCTGTGAGTTAAAACCAAGGGCAGAATGTGGAGGTAAGCCGCTCAGAATACCTAGGCTTCTTCCGCTATCTCCTTATACAAGTAAAATATAGCAGGAATAATTTATCAAGTGATGTGACGTGACATTTTAAATTACGCAGCACTATATTATAAAATTATTAGTTATATATTCAGTTACTTCAATAATAAGAAATTATATTGAAAATTAAGTCTACATGAGAAACGTACTGCTTAATTAATAATTACGATCAAATATATTAGTATATTTAAAAGGAGATTACAAAATCGTAAGTATCAAAAACATTTTTATTAAATGAAAAATCTATACCTAAACCTGTTGTTTCCCGCCGAATATTTTAAACGTGTAAGTAATTGTCTGTCTGTTTGTTGTTTGTTTTCACGCTTATGCCGCTGAACTAATTTTAGTAGAGATTATTATAAATAGGGCGTTGCAGAAGAACATAAGCTACCTTTTGTCGCGAAACCTAAACTTCTAATTAATTAAAGAAAAATGCTGTACAAAATAATTATTCTACGCAAACGAAGACGCGGGGACCAACTGGTATTTATGTAGGAGAAATTTATATTTTTACTTACATGAAATCACTATAGGTATTTCTTTCTAGCCTATAGAAAATGTGACCAATAGCAACAATTGGATATTAAGAATTTTTCAATTTGTTTAGTTTATTTTTTAACTGTTTAAAATATTGATAGTTATAGAGTTCCAACTTATAAGTAACAACGCACATTTCATAACGATGCATTTAAAATTTTGTCTGTATAATAACAATGTTTGAAATTAAATTGTTTGGTAATCACCTTCATTAAGTCTATCTAACAAAGTAGTTACCTAACAAGAAAAAAATTTGCGGTAACCTAATTTTACATCGTTGTTTTTTTTCGAATTTCATAATAACATGACTTCTCTTTGTTCAGTTACATAGGTTGTTCAGATGTAATGAATACAGAAATGAAAGAATACGCGTTATATAATTATAATTGAAAGTTGCTGTAAGTTAATAGATTGTCTAGACAATAAACTAAATGAATTATTGACAGGCAATGTAGTTAAAACTAACGTATCTTCGTCCTTCTAATATTAATAAATTTGAGAAAGTATAACTACTAAAAGAATATTAGAAAATAGGAAATATTGCGAAACGCCTTTTGTAAACCGTCACTACTCCATTAGTAATAATGCTTTTTCAAAACAAAATATATGATACGTTCACACTACTTGACTTTAAAAATCTGTTCCCAACTTTGACAAGCTCGTTAACTGTCTCGTTGGCGCAAAGATACTCTCGCCTGTCATACGTGAGTAGTTAGCTGGTTGCTACGCAACGTCGTACAAAGTTGTCGACATTCTTGGTACTTATAACTATAGCTTATAACTATAGTCATATACTATAATTGTTGAAAAGATAAAATGTACATAGAAGTGTTATACAAGTAACTAATTTTAATGTGTTAAATTTTTAACTTGTCTATTGAACGAATAAATTCAATCGCTCTATAACTTTGTGTTAGCTCGCAATTACAATATCTTATCTTATTGCGGTTTTTCATACTTGCGATAGAATTTTGACATAATTTGTGTCGCAATATTCACAATATTTTACCACTGTACGTGGACAAAATTTATAGATTGCTTATCGTAACTGGTCGGCTTTTGTAATATATAACCATGTTTGAAATGAAGTTTAAAGAAAGAAAGTTTAATAAAACATTTATCAATTTTTGATAGCCAGATACACATCTACGTTACGACCTAGATATTTCTAATCCGAGTTCTGAAAAGTCGTCATATAATCAAAAAAATTTTAAACACGTTTAAATATTATTGCTTTCGCTTAGAAGGCGGAATCGTAAGTACAACAATTTGCATTTATAATTTTGTTGTTAAAACAATAGTATTTCATTATTTAAATGTTTGTAGAACGCGCAATCGTGGACGGACCATTATTATCTATGTTATTTTTACTTATATGGTCTACTATCTTCCTGTCTACGTAAGTCGTTATGTAGTTATAGTGTTACGTACTAACAAATAACACGGAAAATACTTTAGCTTACACGTTCTTAATATAATGTACTTTAATGTTTACAGCGATTGAATCAATAATATAAGTGAAAATCGAATTTATGCTACGTTTGTAAGTGAATGTATATTTGCATTTTCTTTATAAGACACGTCTCAAAGGAATTTAAGCCAAATCCGGAATAAAAGTGGCTTATATCCTGAATAAACTGATACACTATACTTTAGCCATCGAGTAGATTTGGTGGTGGCTACTAGTGTTAGTACAAATGTTTTAAAACAAAAAATAATAATTATCTCTGTAAATACATAAACTATCTAAAAATTAAGGAATATTTTTAATAGAGCTTTTTTATAAATAAATTGCTGGCAAAGGAGCAGGCGAGACGCCTGATGTTGCGAGATGCCGGCCATGGATATAAGTAGTGCCAGAAGAGCTACAAATGCGTTGTTAAGTTATAAGGGATTAAAGGGTGAAAATTAATAGGAAGTTAGGAAAGGGAGTGGGTTAAATTTCCAACTCTTTCAATCTCTGTACGAAACGCAGCTGTATTCGCTTCTTCACATCGATCTTCTGTGACAGTGAGGTACTGTCCCGGTTGAGCCAGCCCTTATAAGAGCCATAGTCAAATACAATAAATATAAAATAGGTTCTACCTCGTAAACAGATAAATTGGACCATATAAAATCCTACTTTATGTGAGAATTTGTATGAAAACTCATAATTTCTCAAAGAAATAGGTTATTTAAAATAATTATTTTATGCAGACCAAGTCGCGGTTGTAGTATATTATAATAATAGCGATGTCGTGCCGCATATTACTACCGAGATAATAAATTATTCGGTGCTCTCGATGAATTTGAAGACATGTATAAATAATCGGCACTTATACTAGGCCGTAAGGAGTAACGAACAAAGCAGTAACGAACTCCTGTGTAGTGTTTGAACAATATATTTACGCAACGTGGCGTAAAAACGATGCAATTGTGTTTTGATTCAATAAATTTTATTGTATATTATTGATGTAGGGAGTATCTCTAGATGCAGATTAAAGTTGTTATGAATGTATCTACGTGTAATAAATATTGAGACTACAGGTAATCCTATCTTTTATATGTATTAGCTTGACATTTTAAGCTGGATTTTTTCATATAGTAGCTTGTCATATGCAATGAAAAGAGAATAAATTGAGGTACGATCTACCAATCATGACGTAAGGCGATAGTATTAACGTCGTAAATCGTACATACATATATACGTAGCAAGGGACAGTAGCTCGACCATAAGTTTACAAACAATTTTTCATTTACGTTTTTTGTATGAATACATGAGTTGTGGGAAGTAAAAATGTCAATTTTACATTTTACATAAACGCAACTAAAAACTTACATAATTATTTTATTATATTTTCGTCAAAGCAAACTTAATACTTTGTGTTTAAATCTAACATCGATTCTCGATCCCTCCGCACAATCTTCATCGTGTTTTCTCTATTACACGTGACATTAGCGGAGTAACTTGTGTCTAATGAACACAACTAAAAGCCATTAACCAAAGAATTGAATTGAATCTAACATCAAGAGTAAGGATGAAATCTTTTCTTTTAAGCGATGTAAATCGTGACGTTTTAATCAAGTGACACAAATTTCAACAAATAGGCACAGGCTTACGGTTATATGCGAAACAAAGACACAGTGAAAGTAACCAAACAGCTCACCTACGGTACCTAACGGTCCTGTCTAAGGAGACGCGAGAGCGCGCCAAAGTCTGCCATATATCTTATTCATTACAGACTGCCTGTCCTTACTAACAATGCCTTTGGTTTGTACTTAACATATCGTTGTAATCTGTTTGTTCAGTGGACACTATAATAGTTTCAATACCTATATGTATAGTGTTCATTGTCTATGATTAAAATCTATGAAATAGACATTTTTCTTGTCATTTTATTTTATTGTGGCTCGCGGTTTTAGCCGCATTATGATACTTGCTTGATTGGTTTTCACGTTTATGATTACTGCTCTGCTCCTACGAATTGTAGCATGATGTTTTATAGCCTATAATCTTCTTCTTTTCATTAAAAGTTATATATAACGCTCAAAGGTAATAATTCCTGTGCTTGGCTTAATTAAATAAACTCATGAGCTTTAAAAATTATATTTATTTATTTATTATTTAATAATTAACTTTTATATATTATAATATATATGTAATTCATGATGTGATAGCCTTAACTAAAAGAATATTTACTTATTGACACAACCACTGTATCTTAAATTGGGTTATCCAATAAGTAAAGAAATAAATTGTACCTAGGAATGTTTTAATCATAAATATACATAGGTCTCCAGTTTGGTTAGAGATAGTAGTAATTAGAGAATTCGGGACAGCAATGTCGAAATTTTCGACATGATTAAATTATTATCATCACTGAAATAAATCTAACCAAAACATTTAATAAATAAATCCAGAATGTTTTATCGACTTTATTTCTGAACATTTAAAGTTCAAAGTCGATTTTATCATTAGATTTTATCAGAGCTGCAAATGTTTGAATTTAAACCGAATCGGTCGTGTGAACTTCCACATTTGACCCACTGCCCCACTTTCCATTACTGGTAAGTTTGGTTACCAACTAGACTTTACTAGACTATCCTTATTTGTACAGTAAAAACGAAAACGTTAATATTAAATATTTTATAAGTAATTAGCTGTACCCGGTACGCGTTGCATTTCCACCCAAAATATATAGATTCTTTTGGGGCAGGAACACTTTATGGTCCTTAGAACTCCCTACCAAAGATTCATCGCGATCCTATTAATAGTTCGGAATGTATTGAGGACAATATACAAACAATGATTTTTATTTACATATATTAAAGTATAATTTGTTTAAAAGCAGTTCATTCAAACCGCTACAACCATAATCTGGTTCCATCATTAAGCCTTGAAAACTTTGTATGGATAATTGGATATAGCACTTATCGAGCAAAACCCAATGAGTCCAAACCTAGCGGAGGTACGTTCCATGATTGAAAAGACGATGAACATCTTTAAGAAGAATCATAAGATTAGCTCTATAGTGCTATTTTCAAGAAAAACTACATTTTTAAAGTTTTTACACTCGATGGTCTGGAGTAACATATAATCCTCTTTAAATTTCTTGTCGTGGACGCACTTTATACCTAGCATAACATTTTCTTTTCTTCCGTTCTCGACTATCAGCCGTCCTCTTAGGCACTCCTTTCTTACTCTATATTACCTTTAATATACAATTAAGTTATACTCGTAAAAGAGCCTGAAAGCATTTATTCACCTAATAAATAGTTGCACTAATTGATTTACAACGAAAAATGTATTCAAAAGTTTTTTATGGAACAAAATAATTCTGAATATGATCTGTTTATTTTTAATTAGCTTAGAGGTCTTTGAATTCATGTTTCAACATATACATAGTTTACTAAATTTATCAGTAATTTAATTCAATTTTATTATTAAAGTGTTGATTAATATTTCAGGATAAGTATTTTACTAATTTCAATATAAAATTTTCAATTACAATGTCTAACTTTTTGCACGGTAAGGATGAGGAAGCGACGTCATTTAAAGTCTTAAGCAATGTAGCACACTTGTTTGATCAAGCGAAGCGGAAGCGACCGCGACGCATTATTATTTGTTAGGCTATGGACCACACCTGTGCGACCAAGCGAGATAATTATTGAAGAAACCATTCACGTAAAGATTGTTATAAAATGTTATAAATGTTATAAACACATCACACTCAACGGAACCCATTAAGATCTTGTGACCTTGTGTCGGGGGTTCGGAAACATAGACAACATAAACACCCAGACCACGGCAAACATCCGTATGGTCAATACAGACATTTTCCGTGAGCGGGAATCGAACCCGCGACTGTTAGCGCTACAGTCAGTTGCAGTGACCACTGCGCCAAAGTGTCTGTCCTGTGTTGTGTGTAGTTGCACCATAGAATTTACTGTCTAAAGAACCGCAGTAGTACTTAGGCGCTGGATTCGTGTGATATTACTCAAGAGAAGATATACATAACTTACCTGTGACTGTACAGTGTTCCAATTAAAGACATTATTTAGATTTAAATAACGGATCAATACATTATCTACCTTAGAATTTCTTACATGAAAAACGTAAAATTCGAATCTCAAACACGAATCACGTGACCTTGAACAAGTTCCCTTTGCGACTCTGCATTAACAAATTCCCAAGAGCTTGTAATTGCGTTGCGACGATCGCAACGTGCATGGACCGTTCAAAAGAACCTTCGCAACCGCGAAGCAACTAGGGAAGACAAAGACAAACCGCGTTGCGGTAAGTCAAGTGTGTCTGAAGCTTTATTGTACGAAACCAGATCGCTTCTAGAACATTGGTCCAGTATTGGGATCCAGGGTTTTTCTGATGCCCTCCACCCAGTACGCTATTTTCGTATTTTATCCCCATATAGAGGAAATAGGTGTTTTATTTGTTATTTTAAAGATTTGTATTACTTAATTGAACAAAAATATTTCTATTGATTCGTCTTGGCGTCTGATATTTCATTTTTGTAAAATTGCAACTTTGATTTTGCCATTAACGCCATTCTTTAATCAAAATCGAAATAATATTTTTTTCGTCGTTTTTTTTTTGTGTTATTATTGACAAAAAAATTCAAACGTAGAAGAGAGAATATGGATGCTGATAAGCAATACTGTGTTAAGCCACACGAACTTCATTTTGAGAAAATGGCGTCTAAATATGTCAAACCGACTCTTAATCAATTTGTTTGAATAAATATTTATATATATTTTCTTTTCTGTCTTGATATATGGTATAATTAATTAAAAGCAGGTTGATATATTTAATATATTATCTAAAAAACAGTTTTTTAAATATATGACACTATTGTATAAAAAACAAAACATCGAACGAACTTGAAATTCGAAACAATTAATTTTTTTCCGTACTTATTGTGTTTATATGGGTTTATTGTTTATTGAATAATGTTTAATAGGTGATGCATTATCAAAATACATCAATATCTCAGAATTTAACTTTTGTGGGTTGACACATTATTGCTTATCACCATCCATATATGATACAGTTATTTGGTAATCTTACCTAAAAAAAATGTCAAAATTTCGATGTGTTCTAAAACGTCGAAATCTATAAAAAAACCTTTCCACGTCACTTTTAATTTGAGCACAAGATGACCATATTTTCCCTTTATATTACCTAAAAATCGTTGATAGCGCATAATTATTTAACTGGGAATGTGTTGGCTATTTTACCAGCGTTACCAGAATCCATATTTTAAAGTAAAAAACTAAACTAATTTTTTTTCATAAATTTCGTCTATACGTATATCTATACGATCCTACAAGATCCAACGTTTAAGTATATATTTTTAATAAATACATGCATAGTCTAACTACACAGAAAGTAATAGCTTTCTATACAAATTTAACTCTAGAACTTGGCACTAGTTTATAATGATTTTTTTCCATTGTGTTCAGCATTAAATCAATTTTTTACAAAGAACAAAATGTTAGGCGCTGCGCAAAAGTTGACATATTATCATATATATGATGATGGATATAAGTCACCAGTTAATATTTTATTTTCATAGAAACGTCACGTCCGCAGGCCACTATTAGTGCCCAGTTTCTTTCCACTTGACACAAATTGCTGATTAAAAAGTGTTCGGCGTAGGTAATTGGAAACAAGACTCGTGTTTATGCGGCGCCTTAGTGTACTCGTCGACTAAGAAAATGCATTCTTTCAATAAATGAGAAATATTTCAATACCGTACTTACTGACATAAAATCGGAAAAAATATGCACCGAAAGGCTATAATATCCAAATGGTGCTAACATAGTCTAGTCCAGTCAGACATGCTGTATGATTACAGGCCCGCGCCGTCTATACGTGCAAAGTCGTGCGGCGCACGACGGCGCCGAATCCTAAACGCGCTGGGCCTAACTGATCCCTAAAGATAAATTCCATATGAAAAAAATACTTTAAGAAAAACCAATGTAACTCTTCCTTATCGTTGAAAAACGTTACGAGTACCTATTCAACGATTTTCCACTTGATAACTAACATACAAACATACATAGACTGATAACCATATTACCCTACTTTGGGTCGCGCAGTCGGGTAAAAAAGGAGTATATTAGACAGTTGCACGACGGTGATTAGGTTTGGCGCGGGCATGTATGATTATGTAATCATTCTTAAATTATTAAGCAAAGTACATAAATAATTCAAACGAATATTATAAATGCGAAAGCAAAGGACAGTTTCTGTCTGTTGTGTATTTACGCCTAATGCTGAACGATTTTTTAAGCGACCTAAAATAATGTTCTGTATTCGACCCATCTGTATGTATGTATGTAAGTTTGTACAACCGTGATTTTTAAAGAACTACTGATCAAGAGAGTAGATCGACCCCTTAGGTCGACAACCAATTTTGACATACTAATGTAATGTTAAGACAAAAGCAACAGAAAAGCGAAATACTTATAATGTAATTAGTAAGTGAAACTTTGGTACCTACCTATTATTTTTTGCCTCTCGATCTATTATTATCACACAACGATTTTTTGACGAAATTTATATCTACTTAATTAATGAAGCGAACTGTGCATCATCGGACAAACGAGACGATAGACAAGTACTTTTTATTTATTATTATAAAAAATATCCAAATCGATTAATAAATGAATCGATCGAGTGATAAATGTTTAAGAAAAATACTACGAATTAAGAATCTCTTACTTATTTGAAATAGGTTAAAAATGCACCCGAAGCGAGACGTAATGTAAAAAATCCACGACAGCCAAATAATTATGTCTAGCTTTTGTGTGCTCTCGGCGAAATATATTTCTATAAAGTAATACTGTTGTTATACTGCAGTAAAATGGAGTGCATCAACACTGTGATTTATCAAAATAAAATAAAGTGTGTTGAACGTGATAGGGGATAATTTTAATTTAGATTTTTTTGGTGTAAAGATTTAGCAGAAAAAATATAATTAAAATATGTTTTTATAATGTTCAGTAAATAATTATTGTTCTTTTATTAGTGTTTGTTTTTCAATATTTATGATAAAAATTGCATCTTCGACAATGTAGTGGACTATTATGATGATTGAGCACAAAGTGAGATAGTCAGTGCGTCGCCCTCGGCTAAAAATACGCGGGCGGTTCACGGAGCTTCCTCACAAAGAAAGCGCGTGTTCTGACCTCCAAATCGAATTATGACTTGAAACAATGTTTACAATCATTAACATTCTTAATGATCAATAAAAAACACACTGTTCAGAAACAAAACAATCACAAATGGTCAATCAATTTATAATTTTCTAACATTTGTCAACGTTAAGTACATTACAAGTTTATAATAAGGAAGTAACAAAAAAGGATATGGCATATTGCGGAAAACGAGAAGTAGTAAAATATTTCGAGAATTAATGAACCTTGGAGACGCGGCCCCGGGCGGTTAATGTTTGGTGACGCACGCATCACCCCACCACGCGGTTTCTTGCGCTGATAATAATTCTCATTGCGATCAGTACTGAGAAATAGTGGCGCTGCGCATTATCAGTTGCGTTTTAACATATATAATGAGCGTCACGTGCGATTTAAAAACTGTAAGCACGTGGTGATTTAAGAAAGTATACCTACGGTAAATGTTGGCACGGATCATGGGCCGATGAGATGGAATCGCTTTCGGTAGCTATTTAAAGAAGCGTGTGAATGTAGCACAAGTTCAAAGCGACCACCGCGACGCAGGTCGTCGGGAATAAGGTTAAGTACCCCAAGGCCAGGGCAATTTTTAGGGATGTTTTTAAAAACTTCTACGAAGAGTGACGGCGCTGTCCAGAATTGCATCTTAAAAAATTGGAAATAATGGAAAACTATCGAAGTATTACTTCCTAAGTTAATTAGAACAGATAATAAAATTATCATATTTCGAAACTTCTGAATTGAGGCAACCCAGTTGAATTAATCACTGTTATGTGCTGTAATCTATTGTGTGATCAGTTTTTAACATGGTTTTGATTGTTTCAATAACTCTCGCCTGTTAGTTCGTCCGCTAAAACGTTGATTCACATCACATGCTTTAAATTAAGTATACTGTATGTTGGTTAGTAATCATCGCAGTTGTTACAAGCTAAAGGTCGTTCAACTATTATATCCTGTTTGAAGAGTCATTTTTTAGTAACGTAGCTGCTTAAAATGGACTATTCTCTATAAAGCTATTGTTTTATAATCTATCAAGTGTGTTCCATTTTTCTATTAATACATATATTTCAAAAAGTTATTATATTAATCATCTTTTTATGATACATGAAAAGGTGAATTTATACTTCTTCAAACAAATTTATTACGAATAGCTTTGACATGTTTAGACGTCATTTTCTCAAAATGAAGTTGATGTAATATTGCTTATCAGCGTCCATATATAATTTGTATATTTAGCAAAATACAAATTTGTTGGTTTTAACAGACTCGGGCCCTTTGACAGAAACTATAGTATTACAAAATCTTACAATTTTTTCATTAATGGACAAACATATGAAGCATTTGTAATAAGTCTTAACACAAGAATGGATTAGATACCATCGAGCTTCATATCAGCAATATAATCAATAACATGACAAGAATTGGATTGAACGGAAAATCCGATATTTAATAATTCAATAATACCGATGCGGATTCGGCGTTGTATAATAGTTTATCCGAATTGTTCAAATCGAGACAATTAAGAAGATCTCGGCTTTCTAGCAAAGTGCTCGCCGTGTCATCGAATGATTCACACTTAGTTTGATGACCTGTCCCACCACTACATTGCGACTGACTTTATAAAAACTAACGGTACCGTCGGCCACGGTATTACGGGTTTTAATCGTGTTTTCGTATTGTTTAACGTATATTCCTGTGGCGTTATCGTTATACGTGTTTATTTACGCGACAAACTTTGTTTTTGAAATTATCATTATTATAATTATCATGGAAAAAGTTTCTTAATTTAATGTTTTAAATTTTAAGGGCGTTACATAAATTAAAAAAAATAAAAGAAAAGATTATATATTAAACTATTTACATCTTAATTAATACAAAAAAAAGGATTATATTTTTCAAAACATTGTAGACCTCATCTAAGCCACAATCATATCATTATATATTATATTTTTAATTTTCACTTGAATGGAAGTTTGTAATAAAATTATATTGAAATTAAACTAACTTAGTTTATTCGTGAATACGTAAATACCAATTGTTTTTAAGCAATGATTATCTATATTTATATATTAAGAATAAGCTAAATGAGAAAACCCAAAACTTGATTAAAAATTGCACAACCATTTATGACTGAAGTACGGTATATATATATAAATCAGAAAATAACAAAGACATTATTAATAAAATAGTCATAAAGTACAAACCATAGGTTTTATTACCAAATATATTAAAATCCCAATATTTGGATAAGGTATTTAATATTTTTTATATCTACGTAAATGGCTAAAATAAAAAATTATAAAAACCCCTCGACAATCTATTCATTGAGACTATTTCAACGAGCACCAACACGATACCTCCTGTAAGTTGTTGAGTTGTGTATGCTTTTGATCTTGGCTGCTGCACTAAGAGTTCCATAATTTTGCAAAGTTATGTTGCATGCATAGGCGTTTAAAATTTTAGGTCACACATATGTTTGAAAGTAAATTAAATACTTATTGTTCATCTAAGATTCCTACCGCAGTTAAGAAAAAAAGAGCTCATGATCTTGAAATGACTAGACCGATTTTGGTAGAACATGTCTAAGAATCATTGTTAGAAAACCCTCTTTCAAATGAAAAAACCGCATCCAAATCGGTTCACCCGTTTAGGAGCTACAATGTCACAGACAGGCACATCAACACACATAGCGGGCAAATTTATAACACCCCTCTTTTTGCATCGGGGGTTAATTAAATAGGTACAGATGTAGTGCATACATACAATGATTTACGCGAAATCTGAAGAAATAGCGTTTTGTAATATCTTTTCATTGTTGGACGATTTTGTATAAACAATAATTTCACGGTCTTAAAAATCATAGAACAAGTAGGTCAAAAGTTGATCTGGGACAAAATTATAAACTTTAGGTCAAAGACGTATAAATTGTGTTGTAATATTGTGACCCGAGATTGTATCGAGAGTTAAAATCTGATATAAAATATCAGCCTCATACTTTAAAATATAAAATGACTTATTTTACAACGACACAGTCAGCTTTCGTCATCATAAGTTAAAAAAAAAATTAATACTTGTTAATTATCTACAACGAATAAGTACCAGCAATCTCTTGAATATATGACTGTACTTCGTATAGCATTGAGTCATGACACGTTTCTTAGAGACGACATAATAAATTCACCGTCGAATTTACGGAAATTCGTAGGAGCTAGTATTCGTGGATATCTTTAGTCATCTCTTTTAGTCTCCGGACTCTTGTATATAAGTGGATTACGAGTAAAGGCCTTTGACGATCTTATTCTGGAAACAACCTTAGTCAACATATGCATACATTTTATTACTTGAAAATCAAGACATCTCACACATAATATTTTTATTAATAAAATATAAAAATATAAAAAAGCTAGAATATTGTGATGATTAATAAAAATTGACAATATAACATAAGAGCTCGGGTTTAATAACTCCGTTCTGTTCAGAAAGAACCTCCTTACAGAAATTTTAATGGTCATCTGAGTCTATATATGAGAAGTGGTTTGACCAGCGTTAGTTACCAGGACGCAGAGGACCATACCTAAGTAATTATTCGATAATGACATTCGATAATTCAATAATTTATGATTATTATAACAGAAAATCCTTTGGCTTTGACTCTTTTAGAATTGCCTTAGTGGATGGGATTTAGGTACTCAGACTTCCTGGCCCACTAACGTTATATTATTTCAACAAAACAACTATTTGGTTTCGACACAACTAACAAATGGGAATAAACTTTTTATTCACGGACCTTTTTAAAACCTGACCACAAAGGGTATTACCAGTTTGACGCGTGTATCTATATGTCTGTCGGTGGCATCGTAGCTCTTTAATAAATTGACTGATTTTCATGCGGTCCGTAGTTATAATTTATGAATATCAGTTCCAAGTTTTAAGATTATCAGCTCTTTTATGGTTATTAAAAGGATCTGAGGAACTTCTACTAGTCTGGTCGAATCGAAATCTATACTAATATTATAAAGCTGAAGAGTTTGTTTGTTTGTTTGATTGTTTGCTTGAACTCGCTAATCTCTGGAACTACTGGTTCTATTTAAAGAAAATTCAAAAAATCAGTGTTAGATAGCCCATTTATCGAAGAAGGCTATAGGCTATATATTATCACGCTAAGACCAAAAAAAGCGGAGCACTAATGAAGAATGTTTCAAAGTCGGGGGATATTTTCCTATTAAGAGAGAGCTTACGCTGCGTGCGCTGCGTAAACGATTAAAATTTCGCAAAAATTATGTATGACAAAATTGTTCTCCTTTAAAAGTTGTAAATAAAAAGTCCGCTACTGCATATGTCTATCTTTTAAGGTTAGCTTACTATAACCTTTTTTATGCTAACTAAATTTTGTTCTATAATAATGCATTATTAGTCCAAGTTAACTATTCCAAGCGGGTGAAGTCGCGAGTGGAATCTAGTTTACTATATTGTGGCTCCAAATATACTACAATAAACTTAGGTGACATTGACCTGATATTGCAGCTGAAATCAGCAGGATAGACAACTCCTCACATATTTCAGCAGAAGCTCATGTTGTGGCTTGTTAAAATTAATAGATTGTGGGATGATTTTATTTTTTAAAACCTATCAAAACTCGTAATAGGAGTACTGAATGGTATGGAACTTTTATTAGTAATAAAACTTAATTTGCATAATAAAAAATATTTTTTTCTAGTGTAAAAAATATACTCATAATTTTTTTAATAAAATTATCATCATTCTTAACGCATAAAAATATAAATAAAAAAATTCCAAGTAATCACAACACATTCAAATAATTTATTATTCCAGCTACTTTATAATCTGTGCAATTGCAAATATTTAGAAAAGCAAGAGATACGTCGTTGCATTTTAGTCTTTACATTGATTGTTTTATGAGCTCACGCACGGCAAGGATACGAAAATAACACACCGTGAAAACAATTTACTGTCTGCGTTGTATGTCTATTGTTCAGATTTTCTTTTAAGCTTAGCCTTTTAAAGGTTTTGTTGTTGGATAAGTCATTTTTTTTAATAAACTTTGTGGCAGCTGTGTCCTAAACAAAAAACAATAGTCAAAGACAATACTATTTTTTTATTGCAATACTTATTTTTGTAATAAACATTTGTGTAGACTTTTTTTTTCAAGATTTTTATTACCAGTTTAAGGGGTTAGAATTGAACTTGTCACTTTTAAATCATTTAAGCCACTCGGTTGTTTAAACTCATTATTACAATTTAATCTCAACTGGATTTGTTTTTGTTAATTCACGTCTGTCATTCACTGACGTGAATTAACAAGATTGTGTTTTTAACAAAAGATTAGAATATATTTAATTAACAGATCACAATTACGTACATGCAGTGTTTATAGTTTAAATTACTAAAAAAAGAAACGACTTGCTAATACTTTCAGAAATAATAAAGAATGTACAGTTAAAAAAAAATTGTTGCTAAGGTAATATTAATTTGCACTTACCTCATAAACATTTGGATGCCATACTTTCGTTAGAAACCTAATAGAAGGGGGTGAATATGGGTAGTCTGGAGGGAACTTCATGTGTGCCTAAAACAAAAGAAAAAAACATTTTATTTCTAACTCACATTACAGAGCACACCAAATTGTGTCTGGCTGGTTGACTACAGATAAAATAAGTGAAAAAGGAATTTTTAGCTTATAGAGACTGAGGTAGAACCTAAGCTCACTCACTCTCACAAACGATTGATGTGAAATTGCTTATGTAATTATGTTTCATATGGTGAGATAGAGAGCTAGCTTAGGCCCTTCCTTTCATCTTGTTCTCTTTCATCCTTTATTTCTTTTAAAGTTGGTATTGTAATTGTAGCTCCTCCGGTGCTACAAATATGCACCGGTGGTCATAATCACTTAACAAAATTTGTCCCGTCTTCTCACTTGCCAGCTATTTTTAATGTGGAAATATTGCTGGCATGTGTACTATTTTTCTGGTTATTGTATTACTTTAATTTACAGTATAAAATAATTTAAATTGATATAATAATTCTTATATCAATTTAAATTATTATAATAAGATACAAGAATTAACTAAATTAGGTTATAGTAGAAATCTGTAAATACTTCACTACTGTGCAAAGGTCTTATTTCCTACAAAGAAGAAAGAGAATTTATATAAATGTAATAGTATATTTATATATGTTTTTTTCTATTTTAATAATTACAGAATGGCATTGGTATACATGTAATGGTATAAGTATAATTTAAAGCTATAATAGTTATTTATTATTAGTAGTAATTATTTAGTTTTTTGTTATTTGATATTTTATTAAAGGTATTTTTTTCATAAGATAAGTTAAATAGTAAATTTGACTTTTCATATGAATCTTTTCATAGTCTTATTTATGTTAAAATAATAACAAAAAGAACTATAAAAAATGTCTATAACAATATTAAAATTATTTCCATTAACTAAAGTATTATCAATTTTTTTTTCTTTTATATTGATCTATTCAAAATATTGTCTATATTGCCTTAACAATTGAGTATGACGGGCGTATCTTTGGGCTAACAAGACTATTTTTAATATCAAGTAGTATGTATATATAATATAACATATCAATAATTAAAAAATATCAACTGCTGTGATTTAGTAAATTACTGGTCATTACTATAGGCAATTACATATGATTTAACATAATCAGTTTAATTTATTGTTAGGTTAAGTTCACACTATTTTAGGGTGTTTTCGAAATTTAGTTAAGTTTGGATTCTTGACCCCACCGATCAGTCTCCATCGTGTCTTCTCCAGTCCATGTGACATTGGCGAATTAACATGTGTCTAATTGGCACAACTAAAAGCCATTAACCAAAGAATTGAATTGCATTAATTTATTACAATATAATTTGACAGGTAGTCGTCTCTTGCTCATAATTTGTTGACAAAGTCAATCATTTTAAACACTAGGAAGGTAACATAATAAGATTTAAGATCATTGACCATCTATATATGAATAAAAATCAGTTGCCAAATGTATGTAAGCTCATCACTTCAGAACTGTTACACTTATTTGGGTATTTCTTTTTGTAGTTTGTCATTGTCAAGACAAGGTTTATAGAAAAAATATTTAAAAAAATCATGGTAAAATATTAGTTAAAAATGGATTGGTCACACTGGTCAGGAAATGTATTATCATTTTCTGAATTAGCACACCCATGGAAACCTAGGGTAGGAAATGAGTATGTAATAAATTTTAATATAGATAGACATAGGAAAAGATTTCAGTACCTATTAATACTTTGTTCTTTGAGTTTCACTTGATAAGGTCAGGGTTAAGAACTCTTTGTTTAGCCATATTCAATATTTGAGTGCTCAATCTATATATAGTTTATAGTTAGTTCTATTAAATTGTTTTATCAATCAAATTAAATCTACATCCATACTGAATAGACTTTCAAGAAGCTCCTAAAAATAATGCATTGTAAATCAATATACATATAATAAACATATGAAATCAACAAAGCAAAACTAAAGTATCACATTTTTATATTTTTTATTTATTTATTGATTAATGGTTATATTATTTTTTTTATTTTAATTCTTAAATGAATTAATATTAATATATGCACCTAAATGGGAATAAGTTATGAATCTTGTGTGAAATGTTATAATTATATTAATTTTTATCACAAAACAGTAATATAGTCTATAGTCGTTAGGACTGTAAAGATGTAAGTAATTAAAAAAATATGTTGAATTTTGAATTTTGTTTCTTTATATTTTTGTTTTGAAGATATATTAAAATGAAGTGTTAATCCTCTAAGATGAGCTGGGAGCAAAGATTATTTGAATGGAGTATTAGTATATTGGGACCATTAATGACACAGATCATGAATACAAAGAAATATATTTCATGTCTATACTGTGTGAAATAAAGATAATAATTACCTACTCGGTAACTCCATTAAGCCAAATACTTTTATTTATTATTGTAGATATAATGAAAATTTTTGTTACAAATGTAAGTATACTTTCCTGATAACAATGAAGTAAAATAATACTACTAAAATTTTTAATTTTGTATTTGCAAGTAGTCATACTAATCGAAACATAAATGCATTGCATTCTTGGCTGGCTGATGATATTATGAGCATGCAATGTTGAAATAAGAAAATGCGAGGTCATTTAGTCCTAATTATTGAACTACTGATCAAAATAAGTATTCATTCCATTATATTTACAATAAACAAAAGTATACTAGGTATGTTGATAAAAAAAATGTATTTAATTTGGTGTATTGCTAAAGCTTAATGAATCAATTAATGAGCAACATCTATTTGATATAGATAAAAGAATATATTTTTCATATCACGAGTAACATACCTGTTCATTGAATTTGACAAGAATCTAGTACTGCATATCATTAAATGTTAATAGTTTGAAAATAGGGTTATGTAGTTAAATTTTATCAATAGAAATTCCATACTCTAGCATACGATTGAAATGTAAACACTTCATGGGGGTAAATTAAATTTAAAATTTAAAAATATCTCGCATGACTGCACAACAATGAACTGTCTTACCTTGAAATATCCGCCTTGGTATAGCGTGTCTGGAGGTCCAAATATTGCAACTTCCCATTCAAACAAATTGTCCTCACCCAATAACTTTACTCGAAAACCTTCAACAGGCTCCTCTTGCAGACTCTTATATTCTAAAGCCAAAGCTCTCAGCGCGGAACTGGTTGGTACCGTACAAGACATTTTTAATAATTATACTTGTCACTACTGATAGAAAATTAAAATTGCTATCTACACGTAGAGATTCTATTGACATAACACCGTGAAACTCTTCTCGCGATCCACGTATTCACGAGGCATTTCAATTTGTCTCAATTCACAATAACAACGAATGAATTTTGGTAAACATATCGACAAGAAATAACAGATTATATGATTCGCGCACTCTTCACGCTAACATGCACTAGTCCGTTGATTTTAATTAAACTTTGAAGATATAAATTGGCTATTCAAACAAAGTAAGATAAAACAATGAGAAAGTCACAATTCAATGTACAAACAATCGCAGTTCCAAGGAAAACGGCTGCGTGTTCATTCGTACACAGCTGCTACCTGAGTTGCCCGACCGAATATTGTAGAACAGCTGTTAGTTATTTCCGTGCTTGATTGCGCAGCGATGTGACGCAGACTGCCATTATCGACTACTAAAGTTTTTACTGCCATCTTTTGTTGAGCAGCAAGAAATGAAAGTATATTTTTTTTGTTCAAATGTTTACTTCTTCGTTTTACAAAATATTAGTAGATGGCAGCACTACCTATTTATATTTAGTACTGAAATCTACTAGAAGATGGCGTAATATGTGTCATACTTAACCATTTAAGCTTTGGTTTTCTAGGATTATTATACCTGTCCCATTTAGCATACAATACCTATAAAAATGTTGTCTTAACATGTTACTGTATTTTGGCCTACAAAACAGTATAATAGTTATGTTAATTATGTTAGTTATAAAAAAATATTTTGTCAAAAGTACCTGGTTAATTTTAGCTCAATCGTTATTTTGGTCATTAGATTATCTATATTATTGACCAGACAATACTACGGTTTGGTTTTATTTTATCATAACACACACGCCCAACACGCTCCTAGCCGTTTTTTTTTATAACCTGCACTAATATTATAAAAAGGTAACATTTATTCGTTTGTAAGAGAAAAAATAATCTTTGAAACTACTGACCTAATTTGACAAAATATTTTTACGTTTGTCTTTTTATTGCGGACGGTAAGACGCAATAATAACTAAGTGCAATTTAAATTGCGAGGAAACTATCAAAATAAATAGAAAAAAAATTGTGCATATATTACACGATGTTTTTACCTTATTTGCACCTAAAACAGAATGTTTCCATGAAATACACTCAGCTGATTTGTATGTTCGATGAAGTCATTCATAAAATTATTTATAAACATCTACCCACAGAATTAAAAATGTACGCGACAAATATATTAAAAACAATCGAGGCCACTTGTACTCAATGAAGTTTGATTTTAAACATCGATTTTGGACAGGCGTCTGCAAAATCCACCATTTCTCGGGACAAGAACAGATATGCAATATAATATTACTTAGTATATAAGTTATCAATTTATTACGTTTTATCAAAATTCTTATTTTTATTTTTTACATAATTAGTCCTATAACGAACACAACAGACAGACCAACTTATAGACGTTTTTTTTAAATCAAACGGTTCTTTATCAATAATGATATTTGTAACGATATTTGTGTAAAAATTATTTACAAAATGATCTATTGAAATTACAATTTTAGTCCAATATAGAAATTTATAAAAATTGCAATACACTTACGGCTTGATTTGAACTTGCTCTATTAGGCTTTGTGGGCGACCATTTTGTTTTAATTTTTTAGGATGGATGCCGGCAGAATTGTTTTTATAGGTGTATTGCTGCTATTCCTTTTTTTTTTAATATATGCCAAGGGATGGAAGATCCATTATTTTGTCAGAATTATTGTTTTTATAGAGATCGTGGAATATTTTCTTCAATGTCGGGGGATGCAACTGCAAACTGCACCTGTTATTAATTTCTCACAATGTCGACACGTAATTATAAAAAATAAAGAGTTACAGTTATAGTTTTATTATATGGTAAATTACGGTTTACCTAATGATTAATAACACTTATTCTTAGTGCATGCAATCAGCCTGTGGGCGCGTGATTCAAAAGCGGCTCGCCCACCATCGCCTTGTAAAGGCAGCAAAAACCGGGCCTTGTGCAACCTACGGTCAATACATACAGCTAGAAGTTTTCGATCATACAATATATTGTTTTACATTGAATAATTTTTGGTTTTTAATATTCCTGAATGGTCATACTGATTACGAAAAAACTCATGCTTAAAGTATACCACCTACGCAAGTCATTGATAGCTTGAATTAAGGTTTCGTAAAGGAAAAGGGATTAAGGATTTAATTAACTTGGTATGATGTAATAACGTTATTACTTGTACTTGTACAATGAAATTTGAGCTTACCAAGTAATATATTTCTACGCTACGTATATGTTAATTTTTTAATATATATATATAAATGAAAAGGTTACTCTAAACACTTTCTGTCATATACCTATCCTTAAAAAGGCAAAGATTCTATTAATAAATTTCTTGGTATACGTAATCCTATATTGGTTTCAATTAGTGTAGGATGTACGCATTCGGAGCTAATCCTGTGTGTCTCAATGTTTTATAGGTATAATTTGAGGGAAAATAATTGTATTTATATTGCATTCAATAACATACAGCTCAAGAAATTTACTAATTAAGTAATAAGTACGACCTAATTTACTCTTTTGTGAAAAATAAGTAATAATAATTAAATATTGTAAATATATGGTGAATATTGTAAATATATGGAACAATGTCCTCAATCGAATCTATACTAATATTTTAAAGCTGAAGAGTTTGTTTGTTTGATTGTTTACTTGAACGCACTAATCTCAAGAACTACCCAATCCGATTTGAAAAATTTTTTCAGTGTTAGCCTATTTATTGAGGAAGGCTATATGTATATACATATATTCACGTTAAGACCAAAAGGAGCGGAGCACCAATGAAAAATGTTTCAAAATTGCGGGCATATTTTCCTATTGAGTGAGCTTACGTTGCGTAAACGGTTAAAGTTTAGCAAAAATCATGTATGACAGAATTGTTACCCTTTACAAGTTCTAAAAAAATTCCGCGACAGCATATCTTTTAAGGTTAGCTCACTATAACTTTTTTATGCTAACCAAATTTGTTCTAAAATAATGCATTATTTGCGAAGGTGTTTTTAAAGATATGATATTAATCTTTATCCAAATAAATACATTATTCATAAAAAGTATTTAATTTAAAACAAAATTTCCCTTTACATCATTCGATTTCAATGATTAGCGTTAGCCCAAATTAATCATTCCACGCGGTTCCACGAAGTCGCGGGCGGAAGCTAGTTATTTTATATATATAGAATTAAAAAGCACAATTTCATTATTAATCTGTCTATGTGTTTATGTGGTACGTATCAAGTTGGAATATAATAGTAACATGCCAACATGTAAGATAATAATTTAAATCGTGGCTTATGTCATCAAAATTAAGAGGATTCAAAATTTTGCAATCATATTCAAAATCCACGCGAACCATGTCGTTAATCTAGCGTGCACAGATTTAAAAGCATTGCATAAATGTACATTTTATTTCATTTATAATTACAAAATACTTATATCATGCATGAAAGTTTGATTATATGCAGTAGGTACATACAAATTAAAGTCAATAAAATCTTAACAATATCTCCCGACTTATCTGAACGTGAGTTACGTAATGACATTTCTTAAAGAGGAGACCCGAAGTAGGTCGTATCGAATGTACCTAACTATTCTTGTTCATGGCAAGACTGGATTTAATTGAACGTTTCCAAAGACATATGTTAATACATCGCCTCACGTACTCTGTTACTGTATAAGGACGACGTATAAACCATCTTATACATTTTTATAATAACATTGCTTTTCGATAAATCTTGACGCCTCTTAGCATATCATTAGCTTCATAGCACATAATAATCCAAACTATTTACATTTCCCTATAATATTTTAAGATTTGGTTTATTATTTATTTTATAAATACATAGAATCTCATAGAATCTAATTTTTCTCTCTCATGAAAGTTTTATAAATATATGAAAAAACGTAACCTTGTCAAACAAATTCATTAGAATTATGCAATTAAATTATATTTTTATTTTATATTATTTTTATAAGCAATTATTATAGCATTATACATCAATGCTTATAAAACAATAAAATCGTTTGAAAAACTATATATTTATAATAAAGTTATTCATGTTGTCTTTATAAATGTAGAGCTACTTCGACACAAAATGTACGAATCATCAATAATTAATCTTGACCCGTAGATAAACATAATGAAATTAACAATTATTATAATTTATGTATATATTTACATTAAAATTAAAAGAAGGTATAAAATAAAGACAAGTGATAAGTTAACTCTTTTAAAAGCCACAGGTCGTAATTTCGATATGTTGGTGTACAGTCACATATATTTTTAAATATTATAATCTATGTAAAATGACAATGAAATAAGCCAAAAATTTAGTAATTGGTAGATTGTTTTTAATGTTTAATTTACCTTATATAATTTATATTTCATTCTTAGTTACCACGACTTCTGAAAAGTCTATGTATGTCATGGCTTTTATGCGGCTTAAGTATTACTAACGGCCTGATTAATATGAAAAAAATGTAGCAGAATTAAAAAAAAAACTGAATTTGTTCTTAAATGTTAGTTAACTGTTAATGTTAATACCTAATGTACATTTAATTAAAAAATCTTGACTTTAAAAGTCCTAAAATTATTTATCAGCAAATATGATGATTCAAGACGAGATATCTAGGCTTATCATTTTGTTATAATAAATATTATTAAAACGAGTTAGCGTTTTTGTATCATTTGAAAACTAAACCAGATAAAATGTAGATATAGCAAATGATCAAGGTAATGAATATGTTAGATATTAAAGCGACAAAGAGACGTATTATGCCGTTTGTATACATTAAGTAACATTCGGTAAGCCATTTTTGGTCTTAGTCCAACAGTGAGATGTAAGCGCTTACGTGTCGCGAAGGTCTGGTGGGCGACCATACCGGCATCAAGGTGTGAGGGGAGCACCGGGTCGCTCTCAGACTCCGCGAGCCAGTCGCGAGAAGCGCGCGCGCACGAGCGACACGACACGAACGACTCTCGCGAATTGTTTATCATATAGTTATATAGTTACATGGCAATAATTTGATTTTTTTATTATGTGATAATATATTTTATTTTGCATTTGTGTTTAAGAATATTTAATCGTTGTTATTTAAGAATCTCCTTTAAAATAAGATTATTTAAATTCGATAATAATACGTAAGTAAGTGGAACCAAAATGACTATAAAAAATAAAAAGACTAAACAGTCGAGTACGTCTGAAGTTACGTCATCTAAGAGTGCATCGAGTAGTGTTCAGAAGTCCAGCACGTCGACGTCCGTGCAAAAAAGCAGTAACACTCTGCAGAAGGTCAGCTCTTCTGGTAAGAAGGTCCGCTACATTGAAGTTAAGGTCGAGGAGGATGATCCGCTTATGATTACCGATATTTCCGACCATGCCTCAATTAGTGGTTCGACTATATCCGAACATTATAATAGCCACCCGCACTATATAATAACGGAGGCGCCTTCAGTGTCTGATTTGTCACAGATAAGATCTCATGAACATCATGTAAGCGATATGGCTCAATCGACCACCGGTGAATTTGTATCTAGCTCTGAGCTTCAGGAGTCTTCAACATCTCATCAACAGAGTTCTAGGAGTGAAACCTATCAGACTTCCTCGACATCAGTTCAGCACTCTGGCTCCAGCCATAGTCAAACTTTTGATAGAACTATGGATTCATCTATTGCAAATCAGACCCATAATACGGCGTTTATAGATAACACGGCGCATAATACAACTGATAATACAACGGGATCAAGTAACACTTTTCTGTCGAGATCAAATGGAGCAAATGCAACTGATTCCTTTATTCAGTCAGAGCGTCAGAATTTAATAAACACACAAACAAATCAACAATCCAGCTCCATTCAAGAACAGACGAGAAACCAGGGAACTACGAAGCAATTTGGTACTAGTTCAGGCGTTACTAAAAATGTAAATATTCGCGAGAATGAACGTAGCCATGTTAATGATCCATCAAGGCGAATTCAAACCGTTGGATCAGACCGCTCTAATTTTTATGGTGGAGAAGGCAGTCTTGATAAAAATATTAAAACAAAAGAGTTTAGCAGTACATCCCATTCCAGTGAATCCAAAAGTAGCAATGTTACAAAATCTTCATCTTCGTCATACGTTGTCGAAATTGTTGATGGGAAAGAACGCATAATTGATAGCTCGAAGAGAGAATGGGGTGATGCACAAGAACATGCAACTAAAGAAGATTATGCGAGCGTTTGCGGAACTGGTATAAAAACTGAAACAGCTTATGGTATTCAGAATTACGACATGAAATCAAAGTATGACACCGGAAAAGATGGAAGTAAGCCAATAAGTGAAATGACTATGAGAGAAAGTTCTAAATTTGTTAAAGATGGAAATCAAGTCACAAGCCATGATAGTATAATATCTCAAAAAGATAATTCGATACAACAACAACACAGTTCGAGGCAAGAACAATTAACATCCAGAGATTCGACACAAGAGCAAATAACATCCAGAGATAATATTCAAACTACATCTAGTGACTTGAATAGTCGTCGTACTGATAGGAATGTTGTCGAAAGAACCACTGAGAACAATATAAATCAAAACGTCAGCAACGTAAGACGAAATGTTAATCAAACTGATACATCTAATTTTTATGGATACGACTCTACAATACAGAATCAACTTAAAAAAGTTGGTAATATTTTGCAAGTAGGCGATACAGAAAATCTTAACTATTCAACAAAAATTCTAAAGAGCAATACTAGCAGTGCCGTGCAAGAGTCGACATCATCATATGTGTTGGAAGTTGTAGACGGAAAACAAAGAGTTGTCGATAGTTCTCATAGAGAGTGGGGAGATAGCAAAGAACGTTCGACTTATGAAAAAAGTCATCAAATTAGTGGTACTGATATAAAACCAGAACATGAGTATTCACGTCATGTTTTGGACAAAGAGTCTTATTATGATACTGGAAAAGATGGCATACCTAAAAGCGGTACATACGTTACTGAGGAATCTGCTTTATATAAAAATGGAAAGGAAATTGCATCAACAAGTAATACATATGGCGGTGACTTTAGAAAGAAACCAGCCATAACTGAACATCCTACAGATAGAGAAGATATTCAACGCAAAGGAATTACT
The DNA here is from genome assembly GCA_037950945.1 of Hypolimnas misippus. NCBI lineage: Eukaryota > Metazoa > Arthropoda > Insecta > Lepidoptera > Nymphalidae > Hypolimnas > Hypolimnas misippus. The sequence goes on along the minus strand of JBBEEQ010000011.1, from coordinate 7,697,534 downwards.
ACAACATCAACAACTAAAGATATAAATTCTGACAACTACGTTACTTCGAGTGACACGCAGTCATATGTCCAAGACACGAAAGACGTAACGGAGACTACAGATTTTATTAAGAAAGAGAAACAAAGTCTTACAAAAGAGACTACTTCCACCTCGACATCACAAACAAAAGACACTTTAACTACTTATGAAAGAAGCACCGGTGCGTGGAATGGTAAATTTACTTATGAAACTGATGACGATAGGCCCAAGCGACCGAAACAAATGTCACCTTTCGGTAGGCCTGAACAGCCAAAACATCACCTAAAAAGACAAGATACTGAAGAAAATATAATCTTATCTTCAAGAGACATAAAAGATTTTACATCTATTAGTGATTTAAGAAAAATCATCGAAACTTCTCAAACAAACAAAGATGTTACTGTCAGTAACAAAAACATAGTTATAAAGAGAAATATAGATGATAGAGTATTGAAAGAGATCATAGAAACTGTTAAGAAGTATCCCTTTAAGAGGATAGACAAAGTTTCTTTTGGAACTAAGATCAATGAAGACGTAAAAGATTTATACGAAGGAATAGATACCGAGCAGTCTACTATTGTACATACTACTACAGGTGACACAGTGAAAAAATCATTTGAAGTAGAAAAAACAAAGAGTCAAATTGAAGTGACTCGTTACATAACTGAAAATGGTGTCACCAGGAAAATAACTACTTATGAAGATGCGAAAGAAGACGAGAAAATAAAAACAGACGTTTTTGTCGACAATAGCTCGTTAGACATCAAAAACTTGGTAAGTTTGTATAATAATAAAAAAATATTTAATTGTAACAGATATTTCACATTATAGAATAATTTTATTTCGTTCCTTAGAAGGATGTCCGAACAACGAAAGATATACGCGAATACGACGTGGTCGACCGTGCTATCACAGACACCACGAGAGAAGACACTGTCGTCAGCACCATCTACGACGAGACCATCATAGATGACCGAAAAACTGTGCGAGACGACAGGAAAGTTGTCGAAGAAACCGTCTACATTGATGAGACCAGGCCAAAGCACGGTGGTCCAAAGAAACCAGAAAGGATAACCGAGAAGGAACAGTGCATATGCGAAATCTGTACTTGTGGGTGAGTACATTAAAATATTTTTACTATATAAGTTGTTTATGATTCATTTTTACATCATGACTTGATTTAATTCAAGGTCAGGCGTTTGTCATTAAACATACGTTGTCTGATTTTGTATTAATCATGGCCATTTTAGCAGGTTACAGATTGATGAACACAAATTAATATTATTTAAAAATTCTGAGACAAATTATATTTTGTGGTAAAAGTAATTAAAAAATGTAACATATGAGAACGTAGCGTCGATTGTAGATGCTTTAAAAAAATCGTGAAAAATGAAAGCGAAGGAAGAAGTAATTAAAACAAATCAGATACTAAAATCCTTTTTAATAATGTAAAAAACATTCGACCATATCGTACGGAGGCATTTCTGAGGAATTTAAAGTAATTTAAGTATACTTTATCTGTAAGCCTAATTTGGTCCATTTACGGTCGATGGCGGACGTAAGAAATCGTTAAGCTGACACTTAAGTAATATCCTCAGCTCTGTGTTTATTAATATTATCTATCTTTTTTTTTACAATTAAAGATTAGAAAAGGTGAAACACAATAAAAAGAGGGAACAGTTCACTGACTCGGACGATAAAGTTTATTTATTATTCACATATTTTGGCTAAGTGCCTAATATCGTTTGTACGTTTCATTTTCGATTGTTTGACCTTCAATTGTTTTTCGAAACTCCCAGTCGCTCATTCATAACACTGTATATGCATACAATGACGTATTTCATAGTTATTTCATAGTCAAAATAAATAAAATTTTATAGTCCTCAAACCTTATTTCGGTAACGATAAAATATGACTCATGCATAAATTGGTAGAGTCCTTATATTTACAGAAGCGTAGGCTATATTTAATCAAAAATTTAAGAATTAAATTCGTTAAAAGAGAAGTACACTAGTAGAAAATTGTATATTCGTTATCGTTAGTAAATAATAAAATAACTCCAGTATTTTTATTAAAAAATAAATAAAAAGTGTCCTTCGTAGGAAGTATGTAGTTACTCTTAAAATATCTAGTTCAAGATTTTATATTAGATCCTTGGGGAATTAATAATATAACACGAATTTTGTAAGTTACAAAGAATTGATGACAATGGAAACCTTTATCTTCTGTTGAAAATATAAGTGAATATTTTTTGTCTAAAGTCAAAGATTAGATTAAGGAATTAGTTATGTGATAGTACGTTATATACATTACTTTGTTTCGTGACGTGACGTCTTTATATATATATATATATATATAAATGCAACCTAAGATTACTTGACGTAAGCTTTTTTAATTATCACAAATAGATAAAATTAAAATAATTTAAAGTAAATATAAAGTTCATCAATCATTATTTTTAATATAATCATTTAGGTTTTGTTACTTTAAGAGAATATCATACAATAGTGTTGCAATCAAGACTTTTATCGAAGTAGCATTACTTCTAGTAACGTAGGCGAATTAGTGGCGCCCACTCAATCGCACCAATTACATGTACAGTTCCGATCGTTAGGGTTCACATATTTTAATCGACTTCTAAACAAAGATATATATCAACGTATACTTATCGTTCGTTTCAATTTTTATCTTTCCAAATTGGAAATTTGTAAACCTGTAAAAATAAAAAACCTGTAAATTGCATCTATAAAAATTATCAATGTCCACTAACTTGACAGATTAGTTTAATGATAATAACTATTATCGATGAACGAATATACCTAAAGGTTATATCAGATGGGATTAATTATTATTTATTAAAATAATAACATTTAATATTGAAACTAGTTTGGTACTAAGAGTTTGATAAATATCATATAAGTTCGTTCTCATGCCTCCTTTCTTCTATTATAAAATAATTAATTAATATAAACAAATTAAGAAATGCCAAAAAACAATTAAAAAAGTTAAATAAAAAATATTACCTATATAAATATAACTTTTAACATTTATATATATTATATGTTAAAGTCTAAAATGATAAGGTATTTTTAAAATTGTAATGTCGCAATGTTTTAATGTTATATATTTCAAAATATTCATTGCTCTTTGCATTTTGCAGTAGGTAGCGTGTTTCTAAAACATTATCAGTGACCATGAATTTATGTCTATTGTATACCGAAACATTTCTAAATGATATTTTAAAATAATGTCTACAAAACTATTGTCAAGTTTTCTTTTTGTTATTGAGGGTATAACGAAATAAACACCAGTTTTATGTTATAAAAAAGGATCAATTATACGTTTATACATGTCGTGTATATCTCTCTTCGATAAAAAAGAATTAATGAAGTAACTAATTACGAAGTGATAGCGACAGGTACACACGAATATATCTACCTACTTGTTAAATTTAAAAATATTTTATTCAAAGCTTTATTTTATTGATCTATTTATTTATTTCAATGTAGCAGAATTCTCACTGATCTACATAATTTCGATCAACATATTCGAAAATAAGAAATTCCAAAGAAGATAAGACGAATTCCAAAACCAAATCCACGTGAACGAAACGGAATATAGATTAAAGTTTATTCGGATAACAAATTCGATTATTAGCCGATTAAATTCACTATACCACTATGGAGCTCGTGTAGAAGCAGATTGTCTGTTTTTATAGCTTGTCTATTCTTCTAAGAGCGATTAAATTTTATCGTTACATACATTTTACGATTGTGGGCATTTCTAGGCTGTCATCTTCTCACGTTGGAAACAATTTTACTTTGTGCTGGTTTACAACGTCTAGCTCGCAAACAGTTCCTAATAGGTATCAGAAGAAATCGTAGAACTAGTTTCTATAACTAGTATTTTAAGAAAGCTGTGATAGTCATTTAATTTTTAGAATTCTCCGTATCATATCAATATCTATGACAAAATAAAAACGTATGTATTAATTCTTTATTTCTTTTTTTTTTTATTTGAAGAAAAAAGAAATAAAACATTAAGAAATAAAAGCATTAAAATTATGACAAGTATGTAGTAAAGTAGAGTAGTTTCAGAACTCCTATAATGCGTAACATTTTACCCACGACTACGATTGCTATAAAGTGTCCGAAACGTGTGACCTAAGAATAATTCATATGAATACTAATACATGAAAATATAAATCCGATTAAAATAATTTAAAGCGGATTCAAATGGCGTTTATTCGAAGTAATTAAATCAATAAAAATCTACGGAACATTGTATTCTGTTGCCCTTTGTATTGCCACCGTTTAGCCACCATGACGTTCCACATTACACAGGTGGCGTTCCGGCCTCACATTCCTTTATAACGTGCTTGTTTTAGAAAACGGATAAAAAACTAGATATAATATAATTTGAGAAAAATATTGAAGGAATTGCTTAAAATTATATTATTTCAAAGTTTTCACTTGTATATAAACATATATTCTATGTTATATGTGTTTATGAAACAGACATACCAATTTGTTAGGCGAAAATTACATTCGAAAGTTGTACTTTCATAGGTGATATAAAATAACTCTGTCACCTGGCAACATTTGTCTAGGGGGCCTTAAGAGAGCTTTTACTCTGTCAAAAATAAGGCACTGACAGGAAATTTGTTCAGATGTAAAACTTAGGTAAAGTAATGACACACAAATTATGAAAAACTAAAAGCAAAACTTATGAGTGTAATTCTCGCCTTACGCTTTACGCCTTAGCAGTCAGTCGTATCCTTAAAATGATAATATATATAATTATATATTTAGTTGTTCTTTGTTCATATAAACAACATAACTATCTCAGATAAGTTATGCCAAGGAGATTTATAGGTAACATTTTTTGTTGAAGCCCCAAAACAAACGCTATATTTTCGACGGATGTATTAATTAAACAGGTTTTAGAGTTTTAGTCCAGTTCTTACACGTAGGTAAGTTTATAGTATATTTCGTTTTTGCAAGGGTTTTATTTTCTAGTGGTGTCACATAAATATTATAAATTGCTTTTTAAATTTTTATAAAGTGACATTATATGACAATAGAAAAACTCATGAATTTTCCAAGAATGCCGACCACTTTGGACGATGTTGCCTAGAAACTTGTTAGCGACAAAGTATGACAAGCGAGAGTATTTTGAGCCAACCAAGTCAATCGACAAGTTTTTGAAGTTGGAAATGGCGATTTTTAACGTCAAATACTTGGTTAAGTAACAACAATGATATTTCATTAGATATTACCTATACTTCTAGAATATCATTGTTTTTATATATATAGAAAGTTTCACATAAATGTTTCATTTATCATAGCGATAAGCGAGCAGGCGCCTTTCGCTGAAGACGAATTAATAATGAGTTTATTAATGTCACAAATTGTCTACATTAATAAATAGGTACATATTGTTGTTTACTGCGTTACATAGGAGGATGTTGTCTAAATGGTTATAAATAAGTATGCAATAATACATGAGTAATTCAATGTTTTAGCGATTCTCATGCAGAGCGTGATAGGTTTGATGACGCGACGCAGTGATTATTCTCCGCGACGACCCCGACTTTTCTGAACCGTGATGCATGATATATTTATATAAATATACATTTCAAGTAGCTGATGATTTTAACAAAGAATTTCTAAAATTAAACGAAGACGAACGGCTGTAGTAAACATTTCCTATTGTCCGATTTTCTATTTTATTGTTAAATTATGTAATAAGGACAGGTGTTGCATTAATTAATTACTATAGAAGGTCACATTAATGTCAACAATTAAGTTGACTTAAAGTGTGAACCCTTATATCGAAGTAACTTATAATATCTTTAACATTTTATATATAATATTAAGCTTCCAATATTCATATCGAATATTCAAATAAGATTAGTCCAATTTTGTCACATCAATTGATTAAATCAATTTTAGTAACGTTAATACACAAAGCTCATTCTATTATTGACATTAAAATAAGCAAAAGGTTGAAGGTGTCTGACATTTGCACGAGATATTTTTGATGTGCATGTGTGTGTATATCTTGTTTGTTTTATACACAGATAAAGTCGCTACATAAGCTATGTAATAATATATGAGAAGATCCAAATTGTGTATTATGTTAATAGATGAAACTTTATGGTCCATATTATTGCGTGGCTTATATTATAAAACTGTATGAACTTATTTCGTCTCAGATGACCCAATAGAAAAGAAACGCCGACCTTAACCGCTCATCTCGGGTTCAAAATACATCCTAAGATAACCTAATATAATTGTTAAAATAATTCAAAATACTCGTATAACCTCTACTAATTTATTTGTCCTATAATATAAAGGGAGATTATTTATACCGCTATGTAATTGTTAGTCGATAAAGGTCGACCCTTGTAAAGAACATTGATCGACTTGTATTTACAAGGTGAAAACAAGGGGTAAGCACCTTACGTTTACTGTCTGATAGTGTACTTAAGGACATTTGTTATACCTTCCCCTAGAACTACTTTATATGTTACAGATTAAAAGAATCACTATAATGTTTTAATATATTTACCTATGTATCTAATAATAATATTAAAGCGAATATCTCTGAGTGAATCAAAGGATTTTACTTAAAATTCTGAATGGATCAATAACAATAACGAATAACGCTTTAATTTTAACTGACATCCAAAAAAGGAGGAGATACTTAATTCGGAGCCTTCGAATTGGTCTCATTGAATTTTCATCAAAATCGATTCAGTCTTTTGGTTTTAAAATCAACAGGAATAAGTATGTTATGCAGGTAAATCAAATTACGAATTTAAGTTGTGAAGTCGGTTCCCCTTTTAAAAAAAAGTATTTATCTCCACGAAATAAAAGTGTTACGTACTTGTAATTTATTGATAACGTCGACATTTTCGTGCAGCACGTGATCAGAAAAATATAACAAGTTGTAATCAATACAATAAAAAAAAATACAAAATTATTTCAATGTAACCTAGTAGACATGTCTTTGACGGTCACATTTAGCAGAGTATGGAAGCACTCTAGTGTGACAATAGAATAGAGATTCTGTGCTCGTTCATCGTGACAGTGTATTGCGACACGCCATGTTGCAAAAAGGTCTTTGTACCTGTTGTGTTCCATGGTGGCTCTATAGAATATTGAGCAACTCATATAGTATGTATAAGCAAATGCTGTGTTAGTGTTTAACGTTTAGGTAATTTGAAGACCTATTCGATATCGTTTGCTTTTTGTCACTGACTTTGTAAGATATTTTTAGCCTTTTAATAATACTTGTAAGAGTATCGTTATTGAAAATCGATATAAAAATACTCCGACTCTAATTATATCGTGGAAAACGAAGCTCGTTTGATACATTTTACCTAACACGTGTAAAAATGTATCGAGCAGTATTTTAACAAAAGTATAAAATATTACAAATCGTAACCTTTAAAGCAAAATCGTGGGTATGTAATATCTTGATCTGTAGATAAATAAATTGTCCGGTAGAGGCAAGTTTACGTCATTCTGAATGAAGGTAGGAGTAATCGCATTCAATCTGAATGGTATGTTTAAATCTTCTAGTCTAGACAAAAGATTACGAGAAAGTATATTTCCAGTTTTGAAGTATGCATTCAATGTTATTTAATTCATTTATTGTTCAATAGCATATTAACTAGGTTAGAGTTATTGCATAGATTTTATATAGTCATTTGAAAAATATTGAGACAAATGAATAAAAATAGTGTTTAATTTGTGGTAAAATTTAGATAGAAGTTTTGTCATACACGAGATATCCGTATTTTCTGTATCATTTTACTGATGAAATTTTTTTCTAATGCAAATATTTTGTTATTTTCTACTTTTATGATTAACTTTTATATGTATACTAGAGTATTGATCCGATTTTTTTTTGCGTTGTAAAGAACTAGGTGTTTAGGAAAGTTATAGGCTATATGACATCACGCTACGACTCACAAGACTGAAGCTATAACCATAAACAGCAGTAAACCCGCGAGAGGCAGCTAGTTGTTAAATAATTAAGTATATTTATGAAAAATATGACATAAGATGTAATCTATCCTAGAGAGGAGAGGAAAGGAGGGAGGGTGTTATTGATATTGTATTTCTATCTAGACAATTCTCATGTATAGATAGTGCTATTATAATATATTTAATTTTTTTATGTCACTTTATGTACAACACGGACATAAAGTATTGATTTTTTTATATGTAGAGAACGTCCCGTTAACTTTCACAGGGTATTATTATTAATAAAACATTGAGCCTTTGTCGCAAACATATCGCACGTGACTAGCTAGGCGCCTAGTCGATAACGCCTAGACTAAGGCTCTAGGCATTCGCAACACGTACCAATACGAGTATTAGTTGATTCGACAAGCCCGATAGCCTTATAAATTTTATGTCAGGTTACTAAAATATATGAAATCGCAATAGTTTTATACACTATTTAATTTTATTAGAAATAAATCCCATTAATTACATACATTAATAAGGAAAATTTTTAGTTTTAAGGATTAGTTCAATAAATTATAAATCCATTGGTTAAATTTTAAAGACAAGTTTACTCAACTCATACGCAAACGAGGCCAAATCTAATTAATTTAGTTATCTATTATTTAATGAATTTTAGTGTAGTTAAAATTTTTAATATAATATAAGATTCAGAGATTAATCTGTAAACAAATTTAATATTTTAATATAATTAACTAAACATATAGAAAATGTTAGACTTTAGCATAAATTTATATTTTTTGTCTCTACATCGTCAACATCATTATTATTGTATAAAAAAAAACAAGAAAGTATGTAAACACTAAATATAGATGAAAGCACAGCTTAATTCATGTTATTAGGAAATTTCATGTTCTTCAAACGATAAATAAACCACGAATCATCTTTAGCACTTTAACCACTTGTCGTGATTAAAAATAATTACCTTAATAATGGAATATAACGATCTCAATTAATTATGTGCTTGGGCAGAGGAAACATTACTTTAGTATTTTGAGCTCTCAGAGTAAGCCCTAGCCTATTAATTCATTAAAAATATTTGTTTCTTCCTATTAACTTATTTGACAACTGGTTCACGCAAATAGCTGCGTGAGCGGTCGCAGGTTCGATAACTACTCATGGCAAATATTTCTATAGGCAATATTATTATTATATATATCTCAATTTGGCGGAATTTTTGATTGTGAGTTGTATGTGTTCTCTGATCTTCAACACGGGATTTCATCTTATTGTGGACGGCTGAGTCTCAAACATTTTTTTATAATTACGTATAGAATAATGGAAAAATTATAATCAAAACAACTAAATTATATAATACTATATTTGTTTCTAAAACCGCAAATGTCAAAGCCTTAAAGTTATTTAAAGCTGGTAGCGTCACATTTTCGCGACAATCTTTCGAACGCAATGAAACAAATTGGTATGATGATTTTTATTTATTTAGCAATTAGGACCATCTGTTGGTCTTGTCTGAGATTTCTGTCGCGAATATCGTGACGTATGGTAATCACGATCGTTCCGAGAAAACATTTCGCGGTATACATTCATTGTATGTTAATACTGTTCGGTGGGAGCTGAACGAGACATGACCAACTTTTCAATAGCACACTTATATGGTAATGTGTGATAACGTTTTTATAAACATATTTTTTAAATTCCAAGTCTGTAATTCAAAGGCTTCGTATTCGCTGTGAAAGTATTCGGTATTGTTTCGTGAATTTAAAAAAATTTACATAGATGAAATAGCAGAATAGATTGCTACTTAAATGCGTCTATATTAAATCAATTTATCTGCTTATGAATAGGATTTTTCTGATTCAAAAGCTAATCATTATAATATATTCAAGATATTTATTAATCATAGCTTATGTGTGATTCTAATGTACATATAGCCTATTATACACATTTATCAAAATCAGTTTTTAGGGAGAAAAAAACATTTATAAAAACTTTCACGTATATAATACTAGTAGGGTTCAATACGTATAATTATTTTATCGCAAAAAGTAGCTCTGACATAAATCCCTGTTTAGTAAGCAACAGGACGCATTGATTCATTCTAATCAGTAGCATTATGTCACCAGTTCTATGCACTTAGTTTCATGAATCCAACAGTTTTATGCAATTGGTTAACAAACGAAGTTTATAGTATTTTAACAAGTCGTCTTAAGAGTGATAGAAACCGTCAGTGTTGAGCAATAAAAAGTAATAAGCAAAGTGGACGGGAATCGCCCACTTCTTCTTCAATTGAGATTGAGCTATTACTAAATTGACCTTCTACGTTTTAGCATGTGCGTAGTATTTATTAGAGAAGCGATAGGTAAAACCGATTCTTTTAACTCTATGGAGATTAAAGATATTGGAATTATTTTATTTCTCCATAGAAATAATTTTATATGCAATCTAATATAATTTTATTTTATCGTGTCGAATTTCGTTTAATTTCAATTTACGTTACGATCGTTGAGAGTTGAGATCGTTCAAAAATGTATATATAATTTCTATTATCAGTATGTATTGGTGAAACGTTGATTTTTTTGCCCGGTATGAAATCTCTACAATGATGTTTTTAATTGTACTTTGTTTTAATTTTATTTTTTTTTCAACATATCAATAACGAGACCTTTAATAAGTACGTCACTGCATATTAACCCCAATACTAATTGATAGTGGTGACTACACAACATTGCAATTTGTTATGCACTCTATTGAAAGTAGAGTTGAGATAAAGCCACAACCATGTGGGCAAAACCGAAAAAAACCATTAGTAGGATCTTTGATCAAATATAGTTAATTGTTTTTCTATACTAATATATATACTATATAAAGAGGAAAGATTTGTTTGTTTGTAATGAATAGGCTCCGAAACTATTGGACCGATTTCAAAAATTCTCCACCTTTAGAAAGCTACATTATTAAAAAAATTCAAACTTCCTTTATAATTTTAGTTTTTTTTTGAAACCCGACGCCGAAGGGTGTAAGTGTGTGTGTGTGTGTGTATATGTACCCGTGCGAAGCCGGGGCGGGCCGCTAGTATATCATATAACCGACTTTTGACAGATCTGTTGTTGTATAAAGAAAGTTTTTGAAGAGTTTAATTTTCCATGTCTGAAGATTTTTATTAGATACTAGCTGTGCCCGCGACTTCGTTCGCGTGGATTACAGAATGCTTGACATGTCTCCTGCAAAGCAAGGTTATAATAGTCTGCGGTACTGCTCCAGAAAGGAGCTTTTTACTTTGGTTTTGGGAACTTTCTGATTGTATTTATAAGCAGACACTAACTCAGATACGGTATTCCTCCACGGTTTTCACTATAAATGTTGAAGAAAAGTGTTTGGTGTTAGTCTTTAAAATTTCGACTGTAAAACAGTATGTTCCCGCCGAGGTTCTCCTTGTTATTATATATCGGGTGACTTTTTTAGCTGGGCTTGATAGGCCAAATCTGGAACTATAAGGAATCGCCTAAAATACTTAAAGGAGTCTAGTGTCCGATTTTGAGAAATCTAAAACTGCATCATAAGTTTTTTTGATGTCATGATTCTCCTGGCCAGGAATGGAGCCCACTAATTTTGAAAAAAAAAATCATTCTGTATTATTGCACCACCTAATAGTGTCACTTGTAAGGATCAACTTTTGGGAAGTAATAGTAAGCGACAAATTAAAGGAAAAGATTTATTTTTTTTAGAAAATTACGTTAAATCTTTACATTAATTAGAAGTTAAGTAATCGATTCTACACAGACATAAACAAATAAGTGAGTAAATCACGGGTCCCGGTAAGTTTAGAAAGAAAGTCTGCATTATTTCGAACGATTTGTTTATAGGTTGCATCAAAATGCTAGTCACCTACTAAAGTAAGGAAAAGTGTGAACAATACAATCGAAAATATATAAAATGAATAACTCACAGTAACTTCCTTTGTGTTTGTCTATTTTTTCTATGTGAGCTATACAAAGTTGATAGAATGTGACGTTTGGTTTGGTCCCCCTCACCTACTCCGTTACCTAGGTAGGTTTAGATAATTCTTAAAGAAATTGATTTATTGAAATCTACATTTCGCTCGATTTGGCTATTGTACTCACCCGCTATTAGCGTTACAACATCCCGTTATAATTTTTAAATTTCACTTTTAGGTATGATAGTTTTTTTGAAGAATTACTAAAGTTTTAATGTATGAATTTGATAGAATTTTGTAAAAAATTGCCTTTTCTTTTTGTTGCAGTTAACTGTATACTATTACCTCCCTGAAGTTGATTCTTATAATATGTTACAGTATCAGATAGTGCAATAATACAGAATGTTAATTTTTTGCAAAATCGACGTATTCGTTTCTGGCTAGGAAAATTTATTTTTCAAAAAACTAATAATACTATTTTAGTTTTTATCAAAATCGGGTCTGTGACTCCTTTAATTATTTTTCGCTATTGCTTATAGTTTCGGATTTGGTCTATCATATCCAGTAAAAAAATCACCCAGTAAATTTATTATTTTTTTAAATTATTATATGTATATAATATATATCTTCCCTATTTAAATCAGATATTGTTCATTATTTCATTAGTTTCAAATTTGTTCCTTATAACATTGGCTTTCTGCTATGATGAATGTTTAGTCAAAATCGGTCCAGCTGTTTCAAATATTAGCCAAAACAAACTGAGTGACAGATAGACAGACAAAAATTTAAAAATTGGTAATTTTGTTGTAAGTATCGTATATACTTTCTTATGCATTTATTTAAAAATTACAAACAGACACACCAATTTTATTTATTTGTATAGATGTATACCTTCCCTTCTCAAATCGGAAATTGTTTATTTATTTATTGGTTTCTACAATATTTTGTTATCGCGTAATTCTCTTTTTTACTTTTATTCATTAATATATTTTTTAAATAAAAGAAGCCTAATCACGTAATGTTTTTAAGAACTTTTAGACTTTGTGATATTTCGTGATTTTTATCTCCATCCTCTTTCCTCTGGGCCTCACGTGATTAACGGACATCCCCTAACTGCGAGTAAAACTCCTATCAAATATGTTTCAGCTGTTTCAGAGATTAGTCGTAAGAAACAGACTGACAGGCAAAAAATTAAAAAATGGATTTTTTTATGTAAGTACTGTATATACTTTCATGCATTTAGTGAAAAACACAAAATAATGTTCGACGTGAACCCTTAAATTGACATAACTTTTTTATTTATGAACCGATTGAAATGAAACAAACACTAAATGTTTAGTGAAACTTACTGCAATATATTAATGAAAATCTCATCTAAATCGGATAAGCCGTTCTGAGATTAGCGGGCACGAACGCACAGATAAACAGACAAACAGACAAAAATTCTAACAATTACGGTTTTGGGTTCTATTGCGTAGGTAAAGGCCCTCAATAATATTTTTTTTCATATATCTTCCATGTACAGCCAGCGACCCGTTAGAATTTTATATATGTATAGATAGATTAAAAAAAAGCCTTAAATAGAAGTAAGCCTAAGTCACTCCTTATAACATTTGCTAACTGCAAGTAAAAGTACCATCAAAATCGGTTCAGCCGTTTCAAAGATTAGTCGGAACAAACATAGACAGACTGACAGATAAAAAAAAATGTATATTTTGATGTAATCACTGTATATAGGTACATACTTTCATGCATTTAGTGATAAGCACAAAAAAATGTTCAACATGATTCCTTAAATTGACATAACTTTTTTATTTATGGACCGATTGACATGAAACAAAGCCTAAATGTTAAGTGAAGCTTACTACGATATATTAGTGAAAACCGCATCTAAATCGGATAAGCCGTTTCTGAGATTAGCGTGCACAAACGCACAGATAAACAGACAAACAGACAAACAGACAAACAGATAAGAATTCTAAAAATCATTGTTTTGGGTTCTATAGCGTTGGTAAAGGCCCCCTATAATATTTTTTTTCATATATCTTCCATGTACAGACAGCGACCCGCTAGAATTTTATTATTAGTATAGATATTGCATAAATATGCTTCTTTGATAAATGTGCATTTTATTAGCGTAAACATCTTACAAATCGGATCAGTAGTTTTTGAAAAAATCACAGTCATTCAAATTTATATACATACGGGTCTAATGCAGAACATTTTTTAAAGTCGGTTAAAAATGTTATATGTTTATAAAATCCAATTTCATTTTGGTTTCGCGTGTCTAAATATCTTCGTGATCGATTCGGTTAAATTTTTCGCTGTAAATTACTCGTCTGTCTTCTAGGTTTTGTCGGGAGATAAGATAACTGTAACACGTTTATGAGCACGTAGGAATGTTTTTACTAATTATGCGCATAAGCTAACCTTTCGATCTCAGTAGGTTACACTTGTTTACCTTTATGAGCGGGCATTGATTATAGGAAACATGAATTGTTGTAGATATTGCTTTTATTTTTCATAATCCAAAGTCAATACTATTTTGAACTCTGTTTCCACTGCTGATTTAAGGGGAAATAAACAAATTAAAGAGAACAGTAAAATAAAAAAATACAGATATACTGTATTTTTACTAACTTAAGTACTCTTGAATGATTTAAATTATATAATAAGTAAAAAGTATGTATTTAAGAAATTAAAGTGAATTAATGCTGAGATATGTAGACTTATAAAAATTTAGCAAAATCAAAAGAACAATCAAATATAAGTAATAAGAAGAAATAAGTTAAACAAGGGCACATACGCTATGGTTCCTTGGAGATAATAACTATTTCTAAAAAAAAAATAGAAAAAAAAAACAAACAAAATACGGCTTAGAGAATATTGCCCTCTATGGCTTGACGGGCTCCAAGAAAATCGGCAAGTCAATTAGAAAGACGTGACGACCGACCTCAGTGAGCTATTCGCGTCGGTGATCTCACCGTGCCCACGTCCTCGCTTAAACTCGTTTCTGACTTGTTTACTTCGTGTAAAACTTAACGTTTCCAGCCAGGTCGCTCTGCAATCTTACGTCATCTTTGATACGCGAGGATATCTTTCTTTTTTTGCATACCGAAAATATCTATAATAACTTCGAAGACATACTTGTTAGTAATTTTCAGTGCAAAATTATTTCTTATTTCTTTTAAATTCGAATTATGTTCATAATAAATAAAAAATAATAATAATAATATATTTGCTCAAGTGTACCAGAAATAGTTAGTTATTTTTCGCTTGAGTATAAGAATAAATCATATCATAAGAAACACCTTATTTTATTTGTATGTAGCTACGACTCTATGAATAATAAATATTATTATAGGTAATTACATTAGGAAAACAAGTTTATATTTCACTAAATGAAGTAAATATTCAAATATGGTAAGTTTCAAAGTGTTTTTATAAATTTTAAATTATGTTTTAATTGCGAATACTAATTTACTTTATTGTTATTATTAGTATATAATCATTTGAATCGTAAAATATTTATTATTTAAAACATTTGTGTTTTGAAATTGTACGTGATAATGTACACAAAAATTCACAATAAGTATGCTACTAAAATTATTTTATCTCCAAATCGGTTGATACTTTCTTCTGTTGATACTTTATCAAGTTGCACACGGTGAAGATTATGTTTATCATTTCATACTAAGAATTTGGTGTGTTCGTATATCTTTGTAGCAAACACGGTGATTATTTGATAAGATGTTTATGCATTTTTATTATATAAAATACACAAATGCCCTAAAGATATTATGCTGAAATTTTATTTCATTTTAGGTATACTTTAATTCTTCTTTTGTTATAAAATGAAAAAAAGAGTGCCAGCTCGTGATTAATAAAAAGCTTTGCTGAAAATATACTTTGCAAAATACTTTTTAAACCACGCTCAGAAGCGTTTATTTGGAATGAATTGAGCAAAAAGAGCCAAAAATTTAACGTTCGGTAACAGACTTTAAAACTGATTACATAAAGACGATATTTGTATGAATTACAGGTTGAGTAGTATACTTTTAGTATCATACAAGTCGTATAAGGTCAGTAAAAAGATCGACCTCAATATTCTGCACATGGAAAGTTGCTGCGGGAGACAACCCAAAAAAGGGTGAAATACTGAAGTAAGAATTCAAGTGGATTTTAAATGCAACAATTTGTATCTGTTTACATATAAGGTTGGGTCAAAGTATTTCCGATTTTTTTAACTAGAAATTAACGATAAAAAATATTTAATATTTTGCCAGAAACAAATATTTTTCCAAAAAAGCAGTCAAAATCAATGATTGCTGAAATAATCAGCTGTTTGAAAATCATTGAATAGATGGCCAAATCCACGAATCAATTCTTTGATTAAAAAATTAATAGTACAATCATTTTCTAGTATCGATTAATTTATATACTATATTTTCACAATTAACATTTTATATTATAAGAAAATTTATCGCAGGTATATTTACGAACTATGAAATAATCCATTTACATAGTTCTATCAGCGGAAGTATAATCACGGAACTTAAATATAAATAAAATACGCACATAAAATAATATTTAACTGCACATCCTCATCATTATATTCTCGATTATTGAAAGGTCGTCATTGAATTAAATGAAACTGTTTTAGCACTCCATTTGCCTTTATTTCCAGGAAGTAGCGAATGCGATCTACATCACAGACTACTATTATGTACTCGTTGAGATTTGACTCTATTAATAGAGTCTTACATCTATTGCAAACCACAAGTGGTTAAAGTTGATATTCTGTAAACTATCCAATAAAACTTTAGCACTTTAGTATGTGTACAAGCACTTGCACGATAATGTTATTGTCTGTAATAGAAATTGAAGACGATTCTACATTCTCTACACAAAATAAAGTAATTTGAGTAGGTATTCAAAATAGTGCTCTTTATTAATCTTTCTTATTATTTCTGTAAATCTAATATCAAAATAATTAATTAGCGAATGTAATGTTACTTTTTATATTGTGAGAACTCAATGGATTTGATGAAATTCGAAAATTTCGAATGGACATATTTTAAAAACTGATCATTGTTACACCCACTATTTTGTAATTGCTTAATAAGGTTATCTTCCAAAATGTTATATCTGTGATATCCTAAGATAAGATTTTTAGGTGTGGGTTAAATGCATACGTCTTAAAATCATAAAAAATTTGCTGATAGCAATTTTTGTTTGTTAACTGTGAACTATAAAAGTTATACTATGTAGGTATATACCTATATTTTACCAATTTTAAAAACGAGAAGATTCGTAGTGTATTTTTTTAAATCTCGTTTTAAATTTTTCATATGAAAGGATATTTCAGATTTGTCTCATAGAATTTTTATCAAAATCGGTTCCTACTTAAATTTTTAAAATCGAAATAACTGGTTTAAGTAAACCATCCAAAAAAACTTTATTGCGTATTTTGCTTTTAAAGTCGGTGTTTTTTTTAAAGACTTAATTATATACATACGTATTTTTTCGCCAAATTTAATACATATATCAAACACTTTTTCTGTAATAGATTCATTGACAACCATATCTTCGGATTGAAAATGAATACCGATTTGGAGTATCTTATTTTGAAACCGTATTTAACGGTAAATATTATTAATCTGTATTTCATGTGACATAAAAAACCAATTATCTTATAAGCTGGTGAGAGTTAGCTGGCATTAGCGTGTAGGTGTTGCATTATGAGCCAGTCACAGCCATAGAAGGTCGTCGACCATATGGTCTGTCTAGTAACGAATCGTGCAAGTTAAAATAAGAAAAGCGATTTTATTTAATTGTTCATGCCTTGTTCCAGCGGTTTGAAAAAAAGTAACATTTCATCGTAAAGTTCTAAAACTGCGTAGGTACGTCAAAATACTATACTATACGGCATGTAAATCCGAAAACTCTGTATAATTTTTCATAGACACCATAATTTGAATAAATAATATATAATTTTAAAGTGTCTAAAATAAATTAGATTCTGGTGTCTGTATAAAATGTTTAACTTTGTTTATTTTACGCAATTAAAAACCGTGCGCGATCTATCAACGCTTAGTTCAAATCATTAAACGGATTTGGTCGAAGTTAACATAGAAAGTTATAACAGAATGATTCGCTAAGAACTATTTTTTCCTTATATATTAGTATATTTTTCTGGGTTTTAAGTACTATATCGTATTACTATATTATTAAGTTTATCAATTGTACAATAATCTAAATAATACAACTTTCACATTAACATTATTTTTGGTCGTTGATGTAATCATTGCCGCGATATTAAATTATTTCCGCCAGTTGATTATTTTGCACTTGAAACCAACAATGGCTCACCTTGGCTGGCGCGTTGCGTGGGCAAAAGTAATAATGCCTTAAAAGTAATGGTGATATGAAAAGAGCCTTATTTTTATTTTTTGAACAAGATCAGTATAATGTATAATTAAGTTCACTTGTTATATACATATGTATAGATTTAACTTTATTTTTATTTAGGCATAGATATTAATTTATATTCAAAATCTCCGACGTCTGTCGTGTCGTGTGTGTGTGCGTGTGTCTATGAATACCTAATTATCTATTTGTACCTAAATAGTACTTGTACAAACATCCTTTAGTCAATAATCTTAAAATGTTTATCCTAACTAATCACTTAGTTAGGATAATAATTTTAAGCATAACCATTTTAAATTTTAGATTGTTTTAAAAATACACTTCAGAATTTCGATATATAAGTATTGAATACTAAAATATTTTTAAAAAGAGAAAGAGAAAACCGGCCCTGTAATCCGCAGTAAATCTAGCATAAAAAAATCTTTACTAGTAGTTTCAGAAATTACCGATTTCATACGTACACATTAACTTTTCAGCTTTATAACATTCACGTTTATTGTTACTGCTTCGCTCCCTAGTAGTAGTCCTAGCGTGTAGTATAGCATATAACCTTCCTCAATAAACGACTTAATCAACGCAAAAATATTTTTTTTAATTGGTTTAGTAGTATTGCCTGTTCAATGCAAACAAACAAACAATCAAATCTTTCCTCTTTATAATATTAGTTTAGATATAGATAGAGAAATAAGTTATTCAATTTTCGAGCTTGACTAACGGATATTATTTTACGGATGGACATATATTATTTAGCGTTAATTTTTATGTAAACCTTTTTCGGCGACTGTACTATCTTGATCTTCTCACGACGCCGACGTTCCGCGTCGATGACCGTGGTTCCTCCGCCATACAGAAATGGTAATGTGAATTTACCGAAACAAAAAAATACACTGTATTAAGAATTACTATACATGTACAGCTGGGGAAAGAGGTTACGCATTTATTGCTTAATGTTATTTTTATACATAATCACACGTATTTCAAATACCTTTATGAAACTGTTTTATAGCATTTCCCATATAATGGTATCTATTTCATAGTAACAGGTGTATTTATAAAAATGAACAAATATTTAGAATTAACATTATTGACACTTATTACGAGATATATTTAAATACATTTTTCGGGATATATAAAATTATGTTCGAAAAACGGCAAATAAAGATGTTCTTTAGAGTTTCGGTATTTTTTCAAAGCTTGGTTTGGTCACTTTTTTGTATTAGATACAGTTTTCATGCCAAAAACAAGGACAAAAAGTCGAATAATTTTTTCCTTTACGTAATATAGCAACAAATTAATGAGTTTCAGAATGTTCCTTTATTTGAACTCCGAGACCTTCCTTCTTGTTGCATTTCTTACTCTAGGTCATCGGGAAGTAGTTACTCTATAGATTATACTTAAATATTATTTAAAACTGGGTTTGCGAGTATCAAAATAACGTGAGATATGCCGTATTTTTTGAAATTTTTGACTTGGATATTTGATTTTTTATACTGCCAAGAGTATATAGACCTTATTATTATTTAACGTTAATTTTGACTTGAAACTCAGTTTGTTCTGAGAAAAAAGGGCCTTGACAAATGCACAGATGGATGGTTGGAAATGATCCTATAAAGGTTTAGTTTTTCGTTTTACAGAACCCAAAAAAAAGTGTTAAGTATTCATGTCACTACACTATGCATGAACTGATAATACATTTTTATTCTTGGATATAAGTAACATATTTTGTCGTAACACGAAAAATATTTCTTCAGAAGTAAATTAATCACACTTATTCAAATCTCGAGGCTGGTTGAGTAATAATCCCAATATAGTAAGGACCATTCGTTACTGCCTGACTCAGACTGAAGAGCATCTTGCAAAATCGGTTATTTGAGAACAGTAATTTGATAAGGTTAGATGGTTTAACATTTAAACTGTGGTTTATATAAACTTCTAGCTATTCCTTTCGATTTCACCCGTGTTAATAGCTATTGCTCTGCTTCTATAAGTTGTATCGTAATATTATAAAGCTTATTGCAATCTACAATAATTTGACAATTTTATGCAAAAAAAACTTGCCAAATCGCAAATTAGTACATCTTAGATTAGCACGTCCAAACAATTCCATTGCGAGGTAATTATTAAAAAAAAAGTAGAGTTCTACTCATATTATAGTTTTACTTTTCTTAGTTAGGAAATGTCCCAATATTTGTTAAGGCTATCGCCACGCTCTTCTACAAAGGGTTGGAGATGTACAACGAAGCGTTTAGGTATAATCAACGTATATAAGAAAAGTATAGTAACATATAGATATGTATATAATATATGCAATATGCTGTTCACCAGAAGCATAACGCATAGCTGAAGCATTTATATTGAACGGGAGATACATTTTAAAGTGCAGGCTTGTGTCATCAATATTAACTGCAAACATGTGCATATGCTCTTAGTTATTATATACGAGTAGATAATAATATATATTTATTATTACTTTATATTTCCTATTATGTTAATAATAATAACCTTTTGGAGAGAATAATAGAATTTATGTACAATACAATGAAGACACACATTAAAGTTACATCAACAAAAGTTATTGTAAATAGTGTGACAAATGTAAAATATTATTAGTTTTTTTTTTCTTTAACATGTCAATAAGTCTATTTCTAATTTACATAAATACAACTCCGAAATACGATGATGTGATAAAATGTATATTTTTTGTAAGTTCGTTCGAATTATGTACATATGTAAAAAAGTAATGTACTAATTATATAATGCATTTTTACTTGTTCTTATTACCTAATTAATCAATTCATGTTTTGTGGTGTATAAATATGTTTTAAAAACCATTTATTTTTATGTCTGTCCTATTATATTTTTCATTTTAAGTTTACGTGATGCACTGACAATTAACTTATCGCAAAGTTGACTTCATAAATACTTATTGCAATACAATATATAAGTAAATGTTTCCTCTTTATATGAATAAATTAATATGTCAAGGTCAATGTGTTCATCGTATTTGATTTGTAATTATCTGACCCGTGTATTGTATATATTTATAAATTATAATCAAATACTAACACTTTCTTGATTTATAGGAATACAATTATCAAGTTTTGATCTTTAGGTTGCCCTTTTTACGATTAGTTATATTCGATAAATATTTTGCAATTATGTGAAAATAATTATTAGTAAGGTGCACACTACAGCATTCTATCAATCTGTACAATAAGTGTAGTAACAAAGATTTTCTAAAATATAATACATTTTTAACGAATACATTTTAGTAATTTTTTACATAAAAAGTCTCTAGAATATTTTAAGTATTTTGGGTTTATGAAAAAAATTATGCACAAGTATACTTATGCCATGAAAAAAAAAATTTTGTTAATCGATAACAAAATTTTAAATGGGAAACTTTAGAAATTACAAGACTTGGCTGTACGGTGTAATACCTTTGCCTTTTCCCTCTAAGGAAAGAAAAAAGCGGAAAAAAGGGAAACTTTAGATTTTTTATACCTTAAAGCTGAATACATATGGACAAGGTAATATTAATTTAAGTCATCAAGACTGTTTTCTAATAATATGTGTATTGATCGATAAAAGTACAAAGACGGATTAAGGACATGTTTGATTCCCATCGCTAGGCGACAAATTGTATCAAAGGTACTTCCAACGTATCCATTCTACAACCTACTTCTATTAACGCTATATATAACGCCCGCGTATTGATAAATATATTTTATATCCGTGTAAAATTGAAAAGATTTTGAAATCAATATTTGTTATCCATCTTTAATATAGAACCTATTAAAGCAAGTGCAAATATTGTTGCGATTATGATTCGTAGTTTCTAGTATTTGATAATGCCCATAGACGTATATAGGACCTCTCCTGTATGAAAGCTATAGCAACGTCAGTGATAATGCGTTTGTACATAAATTAACTGTTCCACGCAGTTTCACCTGCGTTAAATTGTGGTACCGATAGATTTGTTAGCGTATTTTTTAAGGAGTTGTAGCTTGAAGAATATCTCATGGACTTCAAATACGATCCGTAGTTCCGAGTTTAGAGCGTTTAAATAAACAAGCTTTATGTTAGTACTAGCTGTCCCTAGCTGCTTCACTCGCGTTTATGGTTACTGCTTCGCTCCTTTAAGTCGTGGCATGATGTAATATAGCCTATAGCCTTCCTCAATAAATAAACTATCTAACACAAAAATATTTTTTCAATTCGAACCAGTAGTTCCTGAGATTAGAGCGTTCAAGGAAACAATCCCTTCAACTTTATATTATTATAGATAGATATGTACTAAAAGTTATAAAGTTTGATTAATTAGCTTCGTTTAAACATTTCAGTCAAAGGATCCTTACAAGATGACTGTTATTGAGTCAGCGCCATATTGGGAACAGAACCGCCCACTTAGGATTCGAAGCTTCTTTGTTCTCTTTAATGATTCAACCTTTCACTGCTTGCAATCAATTTTTATGAAACATTTTAATGTCAAATTGCACACTTTAATTGAAAAGAATAAACTATTCAGATAGTAAGGGTGTAACTGTAAACACAATTTGGAAATTTTCGTAAAGACTTTCCATTATGTTTTTTAGTATAATAATTAGCAATCAAATATATTACACAGCGGTATTTAGTTATTTTCACTATCCAAAACCTTCAAAAAAGATCTGTTGCTATGTATTTAATCGTTACTACGAGATAGTCATGAACCAACGAGTAGGTATCTCTTGTGACCTAGATTATTTGATAACTACAATTTTTTGAAAGATTTTTTTTTTCATAGCACTAACATTTTATATTTAAGGATTAAGTAAATAAGCATTTTACAAGGAGACATATTCTTATAACTTACAATTAAAGATATTTTTATTTTGAGGAAAACAATAGTTTCAAAAGAAAAGTCCGTGTGCGCGGCAACAACGTTCAATCATTACGGCAGTAGGTGAAACGCGGCTCGGAGCGGTGATCGCGCGTTCCCTTTCGATATTTTTCAGGCATTTAAAGGTTTATCGTTAGTGGTAAATAAAGTAAAGTACGTTTATATAATCTATAATAATAGATATCATAATTTAGAAAGAAATTATAATGCCTGAAACATCATTTTGCATAGTGATGTTAATAAATCAATATTAGTTTATGAAAATATTGTCAACGATTTTTCTACTAAATATGTCTTTAGTATTAAAAATTCGAAAAGTGGCGAAAGTGAAATAGTTATTTGTCGCAATGGAAGCCTGCTATGGCCAAATCGCTTATTTTACCACCCCTACCTTCGCGAAGACGTTTTCCATTGTACTTGCATCCCTACCGTATCGCAAGGTGGGTTAAATAAATCATTTGCTTATTTTATTCTATGATAAGCAAGCACCTGCACGTGTCTTCGCCTATGAGGTGTTATGTGTCCCTCAGAAGAAAGTATAGAATTATTCTAGAATAGAAAATAATATATATCTTTAATCATCTATATATCTACTCTGAGTCTACTATCTAAGACATTTTTAATGGGTCCAGCGGCTTAGCTGTAAACTACTATACATAGACTTCTTTTACTTAACTTTAAAAATAAACTCTATTTGAAATAAAAATACTAATTTATTAAAATAAATGATATACATATACAATCTTTTGTTTTTCTAGGCGCCACCGCTGCCCACACAACGATGTCCCGGAGCCATTGTTCGATGTGGAGCACACCACGAGCGTGGTCTCCGCGTACAAACAAGATTACGACGAAAAGCACGTCAGTCGCACGACGGCTGTTTATCAAGAAGATCATTTAAAGCTTGAAGGAGACTTCCAAGAACCAGAACGCCCTCGTTGGCAACCTGTTGAGCGACCTAAACTAACGAAACCAGAAGATAATCTCAAGCCAGAAGGTGATTTTGAAAAAAGACGTCCTGAAGAATGGCGCCCCGGTGATAGGGCTCCGACTCGTCGTCCAGAAGATAATCTGAAACCTGAAGGAGAATTCACAACACCTGAAAAGCAACCCTGGCGTCCTGCTGAACGTCAAAAACCTAGTAAGCCAGAAGATAATTTGCGTCCAGAAGGTGATTTTGAAAAGCGTAAACCTGATGAGTGGCGTCCTGGAGATAGAGCTCCTACTCGTCGGCCTGAAGATAATCTTAAGCCGGAAGGAGAATTCTCTACGCCCGAAAAAGAACCTTGGCGACCAGCAGAGCGACCAAAACCTAAGAAACCCGAAGATAACTTAAGACCTGAAGGAGATTTTGAAAAACGTAAGCCCGATGAGTGGCGTCCAGGTGATAGAGCACCAGTCCGTCGTCCTGAAGACAATTTAAAACCTGAAGGTGATTTTGAAGGTCGGAGACCAGAAGAATGGAGACCCGGTGATCGGGCACCTGTAAAGCGCCCAGAAGATAACCTAAAGCCAGAAGGTGAATTTGAAAAAAGGCGACCTGAGCAATGGCAACCTGGTGATCGAGCCCCCACGCGTCGTCCTGAGGATAATCTTAAACCAGAAGGAGAGTTTTCGACTCCTGAAAAAGAACCATGGCGTCCAGCTGAGCGTCCAAAGCCTAAGAAACCAGAAGATAATTTGCGCCCTGAAGGAGATTTTGAAAAACGTAAACCTGAAGAATGGCGTCCTGGCGATCGGGCACCTGTTCGTCGACCAGAAGATAATTTAAAACCAGAAGGTGATTTTGAGGATAGAAGACCAGAACAATGGAGACCAGGTGATAGGGCTCCTGTACGACGCCCTGAAGATAATTTAAAACCAGAAGGAGAGTTTGAAAAAAGACAACCTGAACAATGGCGGCCTGGTGATCGAGCACCTACACGTCGCCCTGAAGATAATCTTAGACCAGAGGGTGAATTTTCCACCCCTGAAAAAGAGCCATGGCGCCCAGCTGAACGTCAAAAACCTAAAAAGCCAGAAGATAACTTACGCCCTGAGGGTGAGTTTGAAAAACGTAAGCCTGAGGAATGGCAACCAGGTGATAGAGCACCAGTCCGCCGTCCGCAGGACAACTTAAGACCTGAAGGTGACTTTGAAGACAGAAGACCAGAAAAATGGCAGCCTGGTGATCGAGCACCTGTCAAGCGTCCCGAGGACAACTTGAAACCCGAAGGTGATTTTGAGAAAAGGCGACCTGAGGAATGGCGTCCTGGTGATCGCGCTCCTACTCGTCGCCCTGAAGACAATCTCAAACCCGAAGGTGACTTTACCACTCCTGAAAAGGAACCTTGGCGTCCTGCAGAGCGTCAAAAGGCTAAAAAACCGGAAGATAATTTGCGTCCAGAAGGCGAGTTCGAAAAACGAAGACCTGAAGATTGGCGTCCTGGTGATAGAGCACCTGTGCGTCGACCAGAGGATAATTTAAAACCAGAGGGTGACTTTGAGGATAGAAGGCCGGAAGTTTGGAGACCTGGTGACAGAGCCCCTGTAAAACGTCCTGAAGATAATTTGAGACCTGAAGGTGAATTTACAACTCCTGAAAAACAACCGTGGCAGCCGGCTGAGAGGCAAAGGCCGAAAAAACCTGAAGATAATCTTAAGCCAGAAGGTGATTTCGAAAAAAGAAAACCAGATGAATGGCAACCAGGGGATAGAGCTCCAGTTAGGCGTCCCGACGATAATTTAAAACCAGAAGGAGAATTTACTACTCCCAAAAAGGAAGAATGGAAACCTGCCGAAAGACCTCAACAGAAGAAGCCCGTAGATAATCTGAAACCTGAGGGTGAATTTACAAAACGCCAGCCAGAAGAATTTAAGCCGGCAGAAAAACCTATAGTCAAGAAACCTCAGGACAACTTACGACCAGAAGGTGACTTCACAACTTCGAGAACAATAACAGAAGATTATAAAGTAGTTACGGGTGAAAGAGCTGAAATAATACGACGTACTGACAACATAATTACTGAAGGTGAATTTACAGGTACGTGAATTTACTATAAATTAAAATATTTCTTATATTATACATTACATATTATTTTATATAAAAATAAATAAAGAACCTACCGTTCTTATAATATTTCTAGTAACTCGCCACGAATTCGTACAAGCTTACTGAAGGTTATCTACAAATTAAATGTAAATTCGATAAATTATACAATGCTTAGAGCATTGGTTTTATAAGATAGGCATAGCGAGAGTATGCAAGTTTTTATTTTAAAAATAGCAATATATATAATTTTTTTATGATACTTCGAATAAATTTATGCGACTTAAATTTTTTTTATATATAATTTTATCGATAAAATATTAATTAGAAATGCATAATTTACAGATTCAACAACGACACGCACTGAGTATACATTAAAACCTGTCGAAAGACCAAAACCGGTTCGACGAAACACTTGGACTAAAATAGAAGGAGATATGATAACTGAAACAACTTCACAGACGGAGTATATAGATTATACGGACACAGTTGAAAGGACAACAATGATTAAACGTAAAACAGACAATTTGATCCATGAAGGAGAAATAGATTTTGTTACATCTAATCAAAAAGACTACACTGAAAAAAATTCAGTAATTGAGAGACCACAAAGACGTCGAACATGGACAAAAGAAGATTTTGATAAATTTTATTCGACAGAAGATATTGAAACTCATACTACAACTCAAGAAGAATATAGGGTTTATGAAGAGAAAAGTCCGAGAAGACCTGAAGTGAAAAAGCCGAAGGACAATCTTAAACCAGAAGGAGAGTTTGCAAAGCCAAAATCTGAAGAATGGCAACCCGCTGAAAGAGTTACACCCAAAAAGCCAAAAGACAATCTGAAGCCAGAAGGTGAGTTCGAAACTCCAAAACACGAAGAATGGCAGCCGGCCGAAAGACCCAAACAGAGAAAGCCCGAAGATAATTTACGTCCAGAGGGAGAGTTTTCGACTCCTGATAAAGAAAAGTGGCGTCCCGCTGACCGACCTATTCAAAAGAAACCCAAAGATAATCTCAAACTTGAAGGAGATTTTGAACAACCTAAAACAGAAGAATGGCGTCCCGCTGAAAGACAAACTCCTCAAAAACCTAAAGATAACCTCAAACCGGAAGGCGATTTCGAAACTCCTGAAAAAGAACGATGGCAACCAGCTGAACGACCTAAACCTAAAAAGCCCCATGACAACTTACGATCTGAAGGCGACTTTGAGCAAAGACAACCGGAAGAATGGCAACCTGCAGAACGTCCAATTCAAAGGAAACCAAAAGACAATCTTAAGCCAGAAGGCGAATTTGAACAACCAAAACACGAAGAGTGGCGCCCTGCTGAGAGACAGACACCTAAAAAACCTAAAGATAATCTTAAACCAGAAGGTGATTTTGAAACTCCTGAAAAGGAGAGGTGGCGCCCAGCTGAAAGACCCAAACCCAAAAAACCCCATGATAATTTGCGACCTGAAGGTGACTTTGAACAAAGACAACCGGATGAATGGCAGCCTGCAGAACGTCCAATACAAAGGAAACCAAAAGACAACCTCAAACCTGAAGGCGAATTTGAACAACCAAAACAGGAAGAGTGGCGTCCTGCTGAGAAACAGACACCTAAAAAACCTAGAGACAATCTTAAACCAGAAGGTGATTTCGAAACTCCTGAAAAAGAACGATGGCAACCAGCTGAACGACCTAAACCTAAAAAGCCCCTTGATAATTTACGACCTGAGGGTGACTTTGAACAAAGACAACCCGATGAATGGCAACCTGCAGAACGACCAATTCAAAGGAAGCCAAAAGACAATCTTAAACCAGAAGGTGATTTTGAAACTCCTGAAAAAGAAAGATGGCAACCAGCAGAAAGGCCCAAACCTAAGAAACCACATGATAATTTACGACCTGAAGGTGACTTTGAACAAAGACAACCGGATGAATGGCAACCTGCAGAACGACCAATTCAAAGGAAGCCAAAAGACAATCTCAAAACAGAAGGTGAATTCGAACAACCTAAACATGAAGAGTGGCGTCCCGCTGAGAGACAGACACCTAAAAAACCTAAAGACAACCTCAAACCAGAAGGTGATTTCGAAACTCCTGAAAAAGAAAGATGGCAACCAGCTGAAAGACCCAAGCCTAACAAACCCCATGATAATTTACGACCTGAAGGTGACTTTGAACAAAGACAACCTGATGAATGGCAACCTGCAGAACGACCAACGCAAAGAAAGCCAAAAGACAACCTCAAGCCAGAAGGTGAATTTGAACAACCTAAAACAGAGGAATGGCGTCCCGCTGAGAGACAGACACCTAAAAAACCTAAAGATAACCTCAAACCAGAAGGTGATTTCGAAACTCCTGAAAAAGAAAGATGGCAACCAGCTGAAAGACCCAAACCTAAGAAACCCCAAGATAATTTACGACCAGAAGGTGACTTTGAACAAAGACAACCGGATGAATGGCAGCCTGCAGAACGTCCAATACAAAGAAAACCAAAAGACAACCTCAAACCTGAAGGCGAATTTGAACAACCAAGACCAGATGAATGGCGTCCTGCTGAGAGACAGACACCTAAAAAACCTAAAGATAACCTAAAACCAGAAGGTGATTTCGAGACTCCTGAAAAAGAACGATGGCGCCCAGCTGAAAGGCCCAAACCTAAAAAGCCACATGACAACTTACGACCTGAAGGTGACTTTGAGCAAAGACAACCAGATGAATGGCAACCTGCAGAACGGCCAATCCAAAGAAAACCAAAAGACAATCTTAAGCCTGAAGGTGAATTTGAACAGCCAAAACATGATGAGTGGCGTCCTGCAGAGAGACAAACACCTAAAAAACCTAAAGACAACCTCAAACCAGAAGGTGATTTTGAAACTCCAGAAAAGGAGAGATGGCGTCCGGCTGAAAGACCTAAACCCAAAAAACCCCATGACAATTTGCGACCTGAAGGTGATTTTGAGCAAAGACAACCAGAAGAGTGGCAACCTGCAGAACGTCCAATCCAAAAGAAACCAAAGGACAATCTTAAACCTGAAGGTGAATTTGAACAGCCAAAACCCGATGAGTGGCGTCCAGCTGATCGACAGACACCTAAAAGACCCAAGGATAATCTCCGACCAGAAGGCGATTTCGAAACTCCTGAAAAAGAACGATGGCAACCAGCTGAACGACCTAAACCTAAAAAGCCCCTTGATAATTTACGACCTGAGGGTGACTTTGAGCAAAGACAACCAGAGGAATGGCAACCTGCAGAGCGACCAATCCAAAAGAAACCAAAAGACAATCTTAAGCCGGAAGGTGAATTTGAACAACCAAAACCAGATGAATGGCGTCCTGCTGAGAGACAGACACCTAAAAAACCTAAAGATAATCTTAAACCAGAAGGCGATTTCGAAACTCCTGAAAAAGAGAGGTGGCGTCCAGCTGAAAGACCTAAACCTAAGAAGCCACATGACAATTTACGACCTGAAGGTGACTTTGAACAAAAACAACCGGAAGAATGGCAACCTGCAGAGCGCCCAATCCAAAGGAAACCAAAAGACAATCTTAAGCCAGAAGGTGAATTTGAACAACCTAAACCAGACGAATGGCGTCCTGCTGAGAGGCAGACACCTAAAAAACCCAAAGATAATCTAAAACCAGAAGGTGATTTTGAAGCACCTAAGAAAGACAGATGGCAACCTGCTGATAAACCAGAAATTAAAAAGCCTAAAGATAACTTACGACCTGAGGGTGAATTCGAAAAACCAAAACAAGATGAGTGGCGCCCGGCTGAACGACAAACTCCGATTAAACCTCAAGACAATCTTAGGCCAGAGGGTCACTTTGAAACTCCCAAACAAGATGGATGGCGTCCTGCCGAAAAACCAGAAATTAAAAAGCCTAAAGATAACTTAAAACCAGAAGGTGAGTTTGAAAAGCCAAAACAAGATAAATGGCAGCCAGCAGAAAAACAAACTCCCAAGAAACCTCAAGACAATTTAAAACCAGAAGGAGACATGGAAGTAATTCGACGAACGGATTATTCAGTCACTCGTGGTGATCGTGCTGACGTTGTAAAACATGAAGATCATCTCAAAATGGAAGGTGTTATTGATGTCCGTCGCACTAGAGACGACTACAAACGTATTGACAAAACAGAAAAGGTGATAATACAGAAGCATGAAGATAATTTGAGGACGGAGGGCGAATTTATTGATCTTTGTGTTCGTAATGATTATAATGCTACCAAAGGCGAAAGAGCAGCGGTAGTTAAACCTCAAGACAATCTTAAGCCCGATGGTAAATTTTATAAACCTGAAGTAGTTCCTTCTCAACCAGCTGAAAAGCGCAAACCTTTCAAACATGTTGATAACATTACAATCGAAAGAGATACCGATATTAGACGTAAACAAAAAGTTGAGAGAGTGGACATAATACGACGAGAAGATAATTTAAAAATAGAGGGTGAATTTATTGATATGAAACAGAGAAATGATTATCAAGTTGTTACCGGTGATAAATCAACTATCGTCAAGCATGAGGATAATCTTAAAATGGAGGGCAAAATGGAGAATATCCGCTCTTCAGACACATACCGTGTTGTTAAAGGTCAAAGAGTAAAATTAACTCGCAGAGAAGATAATCTTAAAATTGAAGGTGTTTTTGAAGATCTTACACGTAGAGATGACTACAAAATAAATAAAGATACGAAAACAGCAATAACTTACGTTACTGATAAAAAGAAAACAAAAGACACAGAAGATAAAGTACATGAATATACAAACGGTCAAAGTTCTGTAACAGAAATATACGAAGAAAAGGGAGATCGACGAACGCCGACACCTAAACATAAGCCAAAACCTGTTGATGATAATGATTCTCCTCGATACCCATCGAAACATCCATCAGATAATAAAAAACCAACTGAGAGATATACACCTGATCAAAATACAAGTCCACAAGAGCAAGTTAATCGTTTGCCACAATTCGGTAAATCACAAGTAAGCCCTGTTGATAAAATTGGCGATACGTCTAGACCCAAATGGGGTGATCAGAAGCCCCATTCATATCCAGATGAAAAAAGTGGGATCAAACCTGATGATACAAATATTCGTCCTGAGGATAACATCAGATCCCCATACGATCAAACAAGAAGGCCACAGCAAACTCATGAGCGAGCTAGTCCAATTCGACCTAAGGACAATCTTTACCCTGAAGGGGATGTGAGAGGTTATTCGCCATCTCCAACCAAAACTGGGGGTTATATTCATCCAGATATATCAAGACCAGATGAAAGTCATAAGACGCCACGACAACGTAGTTCCGAAGAGGACAGACAAATTCGTCAAGTGATAGATAAGGATGACCAGAGATATTATTCCACAACACGTACTGATAGTACTAAAGTTATTGATGAAACAACACATTCTCATCATGCTGTAAAATCGCATATTACTAAAAGAGTATCTAATATACATGACGTCAACTATGTGCAAAAAACTCAATCTGACAAACACATTAACCTTACAGATGTAGATGACACTTCTCGTCACAT
Organism: Hypolimnas misippus; assembly: GCA_037950945.1. NCBI lineage: Eukaryota > Metazoa > Arthropoda > Insecta > Lepidoptera > Nymphalidae > Hypolimnas > Hypolimnas misippus. Next base: position 7,665,713 of record JBBEEQ010000011.1, on the reverse strand, counting down.
AAAATCTGGATCAGATATCCATGACTCTCGGCTAAATCAAACTTATGATTTATCACAAAAAGACACTAACACGTTGTCGTCGAAAAAAATTAATCGAACGACTCAAGATACAGTGAATCGTGATCAAACTGATCGTTCCACTTCGAGACATTCTACGGAAAGAAATGTTATGAATAAAACGGATTCTAAAAATATAAAGACTGTATCATCATCTTCTAATAAAATAATGAAGCAGATTACGGAAAAGAAATTAATTGGCGGTAAATGGGTAACAGTAACAAAAAATGTTGAAGTTACAACCATTTCTGATAGTGATTCAAAAAGTCCGAGTCACAGAACCTATCCTGATGGTCGTACCGAAATTCGTAACAAACAAACAAGTAGTACTATGGGTAGTATTATATCGTCAGATCAAGCCAACAATAACAAACACACTCAACGTGACGTCTTAAATACTACCCATATTGTAAAAGGAAGAGCTGATGAAAATAATGGCCGATTAGTTGATAGTCATTCAGTTTCTGACAGTCATTTAATTAAAACAACAGGCCATCAGTCATCTCAAAAATTAATAAGCTCTGAACAGTATTCATCATCTTCTTCAAATCAGGCCATAACAAATCAGTCTCAACATTATTCACATGTATCCTCAGGCGTTCATTCACAAGAAGGCGTACACAATGTGGGTAATTCTAGAGGAATTAATCAACATGAGAAAAATGTATCCTCAATATCGCAAGTAAGTGACAGGCAAATACACAAACATGGAAGTGGCGATAACATGCAAGGAAAATATGTAAGTGATCAGTCATCTATAAGTCAAAAAATTTCAAACCAAGATAATCGAGACTATCGTAGTACTCATTCTTCTGATCGTCACGTCCAACGTACTACAGGATCATCTACGAATATTTCAACTACAAATCATGTTGAACATAACGTTTCGAAGGTATCTTCAAGTCATCAATCACACACTATAAATAGAAATCAGCTAAGTGACAGTGTGACGAAGACTAGCATTGAATTTCAGAGAGCAATGCACGGTGGCGGAGATGTCCCAATATCTTCCGCAGAAAAATCATCACGTACAGGTCACCACAAACGTACATCTGATTTAGTTTCAGATATTGCAAGTACAAACGCAGTACTGCACCGTAAAGGGGTTACATCAACGACAGAGGCCCAACATTCAATAAGTTCCACTGCCGCTGCTCAGAGAAAAAGCATTATCAATCTTAATGATCGTGGAGAATATATAAACAATTCAACCCATAGTGCTGATAGAAAAAGTATCAGCTCTATGCATAGGTCTGGTCGCGATAATGTAGCCGTAATATCGCAACATACTGAAAATATCGATATTCGTCGTCAGCAGAAGAGAGACGGTCAATCTACTATGGTAGTAGAGCGACAACCGCGCGTCGTTGTAAGAGACAATCTTCGAGTTGGGGGCGAGTTTTATGGTCAGTCAGAGGCTCGTTCCTATGGTAGTTTCTCGAGATCTAATCAAGTAGAGAAGTCAGAGAGAAATGAGCGTATAGAAAAAGTTGAACGCCATGTGAGACATGGTAACTCTTCGCATTTTGTTTTAGGAGACAGTGGAACTAGTTACAAGCGTGAATACACAGCTCATGTTCACGGGCAATGTCCTGCTACGCTAATTGAATCACCGCGTACTCCATTCAAACATACTCGCGACTCTCGTGAGCATAAATTTTATACATCGAAAATAACTCAAAAAACACCTCAGTAACTTCAATGATATTGATAACTAATATAAAGCCGTATCATTCCTTATTTACTGGAACTTTGAAATTGAACTAAGTATAAGTTTTATATTCTATTTTTATAAGCTAACATTACTAGCTTAAAAATTGTAATGTGCCTTTTAATAAATAAATAATATGTATGCATAATATATTTAATATTTCTAAGTATAACAATAACGACGTTTAACTGTATTTTGAATTTGTCAATCATTGCCATGTAATAAACTTTTAATAATAATTGTCGTATTTCATTTCTCTTTATAAATTTATTTAGTAATTAGAAAAAATACATTTTAGTTATACAACAGAGTACACTAACTATAAATGTCCTAATACTGGTCAAATTCATCTTTTCCTCTTATGGAGAAGGACAGTGATCCACCACGCCGCTTTAATGCGGATTGACTATTATGCCTAAAAAGTTCTCCCGGTAAATCTGGGTATCCTTACGATCGATGCTTTCCTTCATTGCCCTGCTCGAGGTTTATTAAAACACCAGAATTAGTAAACTCAGCGTAGCTAGCTTAGATTCAATGGTCACCACCATCAATCAATAAAAGTTTTTTATAAAGAAATATAATAAAACAGTAGTTTGCCATTTTTGTATACGACTATATTTAATGTAAAAGTATAAAATAAAAATAAAATTATTTTTGCCGGTGTTCGATTGAAAAATGATTTATGAATAGTGTTCCATATATAAATAATATACGATTTTGATGACGAGCTGCAAGAAGTTTAAGGATACACATTGAATTTACAAGAAATAAAAGATACAATTTGATACACAATGAACGTTTATACCGAATGTTTTATATAATATAATGTTCTAATGAATAAAATAAATTTTCAAATTTTCTAAGTTTCAAAATAGAAACCGATCAAAAATGCAACTGAATAGAGTTTTCGGTCTATTATTTATGATCTATGAGGAAAAGTGCAACAGCAATGAGGCTAGTTCATAGATTTAAGGTTGCTTAGCGTATATATTGATCAATTCTATCTGTTGCTAATTGTAACTGGCGCTATAACTAACATCTAGGATAGGAACTAATAATTAAATTTTATTTGTGTCGGTCGTTATAACTTTTCGTTTGTTTTAAATATTTTAAAATGTAGTTTCTAAGGTTAGGGTCAGTTTTATCTTAAGGATTTTGCTATAATAAAATAAACGGTAAATAGTTAAGAACTACAAATAATCCTTGATCAAGACTTAGGTAATATAAAAATATAAAAACTCGACTGATAGACTAGAAATATTATACACCTATAATTATTATGTAATTTTTCAGCGTTCAATAAAGTTTTGAAATAGGAAAAGTAATATAAATATGAAGTTTTATAATATTATATACTAAAGAAAAAAATATTTTTTTTAAGTTCCGGTTCGTTTCCCGAGCCGTATAGTTTTTCCGCAAATATTTAAATTCAGTTTTTCTTAACTTAAAAATCGATCATATGGAGGATCCCTTCAACAAATTCCTTTAGCTCTCGCAATAAATTAATAACATAACCGTGGGTGGTTAAACTATCCCACTTCTGGTATAGGCTCAGGATGGCCTGTGGCACGGGTCATCATATTGAGGTCCGGATTCCGGTCCGCGGTCTATCCGGATCCAGACCGCCAAGCTATTCAGTGCGAACCTTATGTAAGCAGTGGAACATATAACAAAAACTTAATCATCATCAGTTTCTATTAAAAATTAACTTGTATTACTTGAACCAAACATATACAATATTTAATGACAATAGCCTGCATCAACTTTATTCCAAACTTCTGATAGTATGCAAATATTTAAGTTTAGACATTATTTAATTTTAGCAACATTAATATGTTAAGGTCGAGAGGGGGAGATCGGGTTATGTGGCAATTTATACCCACTAAAACCCCTGCGATGGTCTTCCTCAGCACGGAAATAGAGAGGCCTCGGGATCTCTTGCGCATGCGCATCCGCCGCCCCTCCCGTGCGACGCTCCGCTAGTGGCAAAGTGTGGTCTTGCCCTACCCCTCGTTGGTGCTTACGACAGTGCGTAGATGGCAGTTTGAGGCCATTCCGGCTGCCGTCCTCCTCGGGGCCGTATGAAAACGGATTCGTGGGACCCCCGTCTCACGCACCCACGGCCCGAAGGCGCGCCCTATACGTCGCTGAAAACCTATGTCAATGTTATTAATTTTATTCATAATTAAGTGCGAAATCACTTATCACAAATCTAAAGTATAGCCTAATAAAATAAAACCACACTCTTAATAAATGAATTATGCATTTAACGTAAAACGTTCATTCTAATCGACTTCTAAAGGAGGGAGTTTTCAATTCTTTGGGGGTTTTTTTTACGTACGTTCACCGATACGATTATATTCGAAGATTGTTTGACTGATGAGGTTATTTTTTGTTTGAAACGCTCTCTAATTGGGCCCATAGTATCACAACATCATCAACATCAGTTAAGTACTCTGGTTTTAAAATCAAAATAACTGGAATAGGTATGGCTTTCAAATAAAATTACGTATTTTGCTTTCGATGTAAATTTTCTTTTTTTTTTAAGTCATCTTAAAAGTGTCAATTGACATTAAGGTAGCCTCTATGGAGCCAAGCAGTCAAATATTTTTATTACAATTTTTCAGTAGTCGTTAGTTTATTTTAACAAAGAATATAAATATTTTAATAATTCTTACTACCAATAATTAATAACAAAGATAAACAATTAAAAACTATAAATAAAAAATCAATAGCATCAACGTTCTTATAAATCACATTATATCAATATGTTTACAATTTGTTTTATTTATTATTCATCCATAATACTAGAATTTGAAACATTTTTTACTCTTCTTATTCTCTTATAGCGATTAAAATTTTCTTCTGAATTTTGTGCGAATGAACCAAAAGCTTCATCTATGTGATATTGTGATTTATCCATAGGATGATCCGGCGCCAAATTATTTTTATCGTGTATAGTATCACTACTTCTATTTAATTTTATCGTGTCATTGAATGTATTATTAAAAAATTCATCGGGATTCGAAGTTCTCTTTTTTCTTATTTCTTTATTAACCGTTAAATAATGATGTACATCTTTTGTCAGACAATCAGATTGACTATAAGGTGGTTCTTTATAGTGAAATTCATTTCTCTCGTCATTTTCCGATCCCTCATTTTCAAAATCAGAAATAAAAGAAATATTGTCATTTGCCAAAAAAGGGAGGTCTCGCTTTTTTACCTTATGTTGCGATTCTTTCCTTTTAATTCTTATTAAGGGTTCCAAGTCTGATTCTCTGTCTCCGTATGCATTAGCACTTGGAAATGATTCTTCTAATTTTTCTACAGAGGCAGATAAATCAGAGGGATCGTCTTGGGATACTTCTTGTTCGGCGAATAGGTCTTCATTTTGAGGTTCTAACCAATCTTCATTTTCAGAACTCTCTTCTTGTATTGGCAAATCATTTGAGCTTTTAGTATCTAAAATTAGAGAATTATCTAGCGGTGCATTTTCATTTGAAAAATAATTATGGTTAATTTCTCTTTTATTTTCACTTTTTGAACATTCTTTGTTGTTGGAGTTTATATTTGCGTCATCTTTTAGTGATGTATCAGTATTTTCTAGTAGTTCTTCTGTTGTGATACCAGTAGTATCACTTATGTCTCCAGGTTTATTTCCGGATTTTCCTGATTCACTTTCACTATCTGAAACTTTTGTATTTAAGCCCCCACCACTTTCAATATGCTTATTAGTCTCAGTAGTGTCAGAATTAGATAACAGGGAAGAAACTGAGTTAGTATTAACTGAATAGCTTCCTTCAATTTTACTTGTATCCGATTGATCTAAACAACTGTCATCTTCAATAGCACCAGCCTTTTTTGTTATTTCTCTTTTGTCCATTATTTTTTTCAAAAGCGCTTTTTTATCTTCTGGAAGAGAATTCATTAGATCTTCTAAATCTTGCTCAGAGAGTTTCTTAATATTTTTTAATATAGCACTTTCATTCACGACATCTAAATTGTTATTCTCATTAATCTTTTTTAAAACGGTTACTGGTTTTTCGTCAAGGTTTTGAACTTGTCGTCGATTTCGGTCAGGAGAGTAAACATAATCATATTTCTTTGTCGCCTTATTTTCTAAGGGTCTATCATATTGCTTTTTTAAATCAGATCGTTCGTTTGCATCTTCTACGTAATCATTTTTATCTGTTTTCATGTGATCGTGAAATCTTTTAAATAGTAGATCCCCAGAATCATCAGATGCTAATTGTTCTGAATTTCTATATTCTACGCGATTTTTCTGATAATCAGCGCTACTGGATTGTGATCCATCAGATTCTGCTGCATTGTTGGAACCAAATATATACTTAGGATGTTCCTTTACGAAAGAAAATCTTTCAGATCGATAGCGTACGTCATGAGGATTATTTCTATTTTTGTCTCTCATTTCTGATTCTGGAAACTAAAATGTTATATTAGTGTCTAAAGTTCCGTTAAGATAAAACATTAAATAACATTTATATTATAACACATAATATCAAAATCTAATTAGTGATCTAAAATCAAGCAGTTGAGGACCAAATTTTAAGGTTTTAATTTTAATGTAATGCTCAATCTTACTTTTTCAGATCCTTCTCTATTGTTGTCGAGATGTTTATTGGAGGAACGTCTAGAGTTCTGAATTAACTCTTGATCTTCTGAATTTTGTATAAGCTCACGATTCACTAACTCTTGGGGAGCCTAAAAAACAAAATATATGTACAATATATCGCATAAAATCAGGAAAATTAAATTTAAAAATATAAAGAAAAAAACTTTTATAAATATTTTACGGACACGGCCGTCTTAAAAAAATTAAATTAAAGTAATATCTCTAATTATAATTTTATAAGCTAGTTGATCCTAAAATATCTCACAAAACTTTAAAAGGAACTGAACTAACAAACAAATTAAATTTAAGATTAAAAAATAAATATATTATTTTTTTATATTATTCATTATACCTATATTATATTAGAGTATTTGAAATATATATAAATTATATTATTAAAGAAAAAAATAAACAGACCTCATCGCCAGCACTATCTCCCTCTTCAGGAACATACTCGTCATCAACTGATTCGTCGCTTTCATATTCACTTCCCCCTATTTCACTATAAATATATTTCGATTTAACTTTTTTTAATTTAGATATAATAACAGTATATGTATACATCAATTTTAATAATTATATTTGTCAGTAGGTTTTACTGTATTAAGTTATAGTCTGTAAATATCCAACTCGTGGTTAAAAGCCTTTCTTTCTGTTAAGAAGAACAAATTCTACCTCTTTATATTTTTTTTTAGAAATAATACTTTTGGGATGATTCCATTTACCCACCACTCTAAGGGTGTGTCTAATCGGAATCATTTATCCGTTTGGCCACCCAGGCTGGGAGGAATATTTTCTTGCAATAAAATTATAGGGACTATATATGTATAAAGAAAGAATATTTAAAGTAAACCTGTCAGTTTCTTCCTGAAGAGACGGTCTGCTATTCGTTAATGTTGAATAACAACCGAATAATAGCATGAATATCATAAATATATGCATTTTTAGCTCTATTCAAACCTATTTAAAATGATGACAAAAAACGAATGAAAAATGACAGTTATATTATGATGATTTTTTATTTAGAATAATTTTAAGCCAGTATTTTTTATTATCTTATTTAAGGAGTTTTTATAGATTTTAAAACGAAATATAAATAACCCATTAGTAATCTTTAGCCGATTGTCCCAGAAGAATGGTTTTGTTTTCCGAGTATGTGCGTTTACTTCTTCGTCAACTTCACAACTCTAGGATTAGATTTGTCTTAATTTTTAAAAGTCCACCAAAATGAAAGTTCTTGAATAACTTTTTTATATTACGTGATTTTCCTAGATTAAGACGTTAAGGACATTAATCACACAATAAAACAGTCGAGTACTTACAACAATTTTATTTTAATGAGACCGTTTCATCTCTATCACACTTATTATGTACATTTGGTTTAAATAAAACAAACCATTGAAACATTTAACTGCAAAATCTTCAATAAGTTTGTGCATATTTGAGAAAAAACATTTATGTCTTATATTTAATGTCATACAAATCGATCAAAGATTAAAAGAGTTTTGTAGAAATACTCGATCACACAATTTGGTGTTTCGTTGCCTCCATGTATTTGGGAGCTTTATACCTGCACTTTATTAGAAAAGGGTATACATATAAAGATATCTACACAGTAATACATAGTAACTTTTAATTAAAAATAACAACACAAATAGTGTTTACTCTTAGGTATTTTTTGTCATGTTCCTTAAACGTTTTTAACGTTATAAACTGCTTTTTTTTCTTTATATTTAACATAATCATTCTTATAAGTTTAAAATGCAAAAGGTACAAAATTTAACGCCAAAATCAATAACGTATCCACCTTAGAAGAGAAGATCTATACTCGATTTGAAAAGAAATTTTGGACTCTTAAAATATAAAGAGCATTTTTTTTTATTTATAATAGTTTTCTTCTATAACATATTAACTACACACAATAAAAAAACGAATACTTACAAATCGACCCTTAGTACCGTAGCTGGGTATTACATATTTATGATTAATATATTTATCTGACATAGGTCTGACAACCTGGTTTATACCATCTTAAATAATTTTTAGTTACCAAAACAACATTCAAATTGAAATATTTTTAAATATTATACAACACTCTTTATTTCCTTAGATTATAATCTAAGTCAATTTCATCTAACACAATTTTAAAGTTTTAATGAAATATAAATAAGAAAATTTAATAATAAAGTCCATGGTATTTCCACTGAATCCTCTCTTCTAAGGTATATACGTTATTTTAGACTCTTTTAAGATAGATCTTTAACACTAAAATATAATTCTAACAACAAATCAGTTACAAAATCTTCTACAATGCAGTTAGTCGCCTATATTATTGTAGCTGGCAGTTTTCTGTTATATCGTTAAAATCCGTATCTTTACATGAATTGGTGTCGTACCTAAGGTAATAATAACCTTCCGGTAAAGGGGGAATGCCAATGATTTAAACTATTACTTAAAAACCTTTAAACGTTCACTATTCAGTTTTCAAATGTTTCAAACGAAAAATCATAGGAAGTTGATGAAGATGATAATAAATCATAACTTTTTTGGCTTATTCCCAACTTAAAATGAGCAATTTTTTGTAATCAATGAGGTACAAAAATGATCATTAAATTTATATTCCTACACAAATATTATACAACCATCAATATGTTAAGGAAAAGATAGTTTGATTGACGATTGTAGATTTTTCTTAGGCGCAAGTGTAACTAAAAACTTCATGCCAACACTATTTTATTTGGAATGTTATCGCTATAGTATTAAAGGGTTATTGCTTAACTAATATTCTGAATTTTACCCACAAAGTAAATTATTAAAAAGGTAAATATATAATCATATTAAATCATACAATGTATGATTTCTACAAGTTCTATTACATACATTTATATAGGCATTAGTGTATTGAATCATTTTACCTCTATTAATGAAAACATACTGGCAATGTTACTTATATCTGACACTGGTTTTATCTTGAAGTATGTTGAAAGTTAGTTAAAGAACGATTACATTTATACGTAACCAAGTCTACATCAGAATTCATCTCTCACAGCTGAACTAAAGAGTACAAACGCTAGGAGTATCCAAGCCCCGTCACTTGTTCATTATAGGCAGCTCATGCTCCTTTTAAATACAACAAATTAGTTGACATAAAGTTTCTAGTCACAGCGAGTTATTTCTCAGTATTCATACATTTTGAGTAACATTTGTATATGCAGGTATAACGTTCGGAAGAAACCATGAAACGTGATGAGAAATAAAAACTTACATCTGATTAGGCTTCATTATGATTTTATCTTGTGCTTATTTCTTTTATCACATTTATCGTACATTTATACAATCTACATCTGTCATACAGTACACTCTAGGTGGAATAAAAGATAATATTTAAAATATACCAACATCGTAGGCGAATCAGTAACAATAATACGCGTTTACAGAATAAAACATCATCAGAAAAATAAAATTTAGACATACAATACAACGTTACATCGCTCTATTTGTCAGTGTACATCTGTTTATCTTCTTAGTGTGCGCAACAATGTTATACTATATACACATATGTAAACATCTGTTTTACATTATATTAACCGATATAATATATAGAACGAAATATCCGAAGATAACATATTCTGAACAAAACATTTCATATACTTTTGTATCATGTTAACTTGTAAATATTTATAACACGGAAGTTACATTTCACTCGCTAGTCATTTTCATTAGAAATATTCTTATATAAAATTACCAATTGACGCGTTAAGACTTTTGTCATTATAAAGAATAAGTACATCATAATTATATGTGTGATTGTAATAATAATCCCTACGAAGAAACTTTGAAATTAATTGTCCGTGATATAATTTTATCTTATAATTTTATTATTATTGGTAATAAATTACTGATATATACAAAATTATACCAGAGTTTTACGGATCCGCATTTCATAAATATTTAAAAGCGAACACATGTCTTATAATAACCGTAACCGAATTGAATAAAATCTGAAAAATATGAACAACACATTGAAGAACAGGTTCTATTTCATTGATACTCATATAACTTGATGACTAGACTCTTAAAACATAATAAAATGAGCATTAACAAAAGAAAAAACACATAATTACACAATCGTCACGGCGCTCGCATTTTTTGCGGTAAAATATAATTTGTACAATTTTTTCCAAAAGAATTGATCACCATTTAGGAAATCATGGTCGTAACGAGCGCGACGAATCTATAAACTAAATATTTCGAAACTTATGAACTATAAAGTTTAACTTCAGATGTAGTCCTACTACCGTGAAAATGCATATATTCGTCAATATCTATAGAGAATAGAGAAGAGACGCACTGAGCTCACACGACACTCGATAATTTACAGTTCTAGCTAATGAAAAGCTTTATAATAATTCAGTGTAAAGTAATATGTCATAAAAAATATTATTTTATAAATTCATCAAAATCGTAAAAAATCCCATAGTATATTTTAAAGCAAATTAATATCATTTCTAAACGATAATTTTCTATATAGCACGTGAACAGCGAAACCATACCCTGTAACATACGTAGCGTCGTGTCAAATCAGTATGTTCCCGTCTTAAACTGAATTTGTATACAAATAAAATTACAACGAACAGGATTCTCGCAATTAGACATTGAAAATTGACCTCCATACGAATCCTTTTTTCGCAACCATGCATACGTACATACACAGATATGTTTGCGACAAAAGCTTATTAAAAAGTTTATTAACAATTCTTATTTACAAATCTTAAACGATAGTTCATCCAAGTACATACAAAACGGGAAACTGAGCACGTAACATTCTTAATAACATCCACAAGCCTGTGCCTAAATAAATCTTTATTTTAAAATTGTGGTAAATCGTAATTATCTAGTAAGAATTATTCGGATTAAGGTTCAGTCAACGCTTGAGCAATCGCTGAGAGACGATAGTAAATATAAAAAAGTCGAGAGAATTAAACGTCATTAATTTTAAAAAAGAAATGTAATCGCGTCGACGATCGTTTTCAACGAAACGATTTCGATGGCTTTAAACTAGCATGCAACATTAGCGTTTTAAATGCAACTCTATGAAGTGAACACTTTAAAGTTTTATTTACAGAGAAACGACCGGCGCGGCCACGCGTCGAACGATCACGAAACGTCTGAATCGAATCCGAAATAAATCCTCTAATGATATTCGAGTACATATTCACAAGTCACTAAAAATAATCGATTAATCCTGTACACGAACCGTCGATAGATCGATCACCGTTTTGGAAATCTAACTACACGCACCCATCATCCCGACTGAAACGTAAAATCAACGTGCACTCGCAGTCACTCGCACTCAGTCGACGTCTGGTTCCAGAATCGATTCGGAATGTGCACAAGTCGCCGGCGGCTTTTGCAATGCACTGTCACGGCACTACGATCGGGGTAGTTCCTAAAAAATAATCGATTAATCCCGTACGCTGTACAGAATTAATCGATTTTCTGCTCGCTTAGGAAATACAACTCAACACGCACCCATCCAGAGCGAAACGTGTAAACCCTTGCATTCGGCCGCTGGATGCCGGGGAGTGAGCACGTGTCGATGTCCAAGCGCACCCATCCGTCCGAGTGAAACATGAGAACACTTGCAGTCGGTCGCTAGACGACGAGTTAGCACGTGCCGCCGGCTCGTCGCAGTGTCACAAGCGCACCCATCTCTCCGAATGAAACACGAAACACTCGCAGTCAATAACCGGCCGCCAGCGGATCGCGGAATGCGCACGAGTCGCCGGCGCGCGCCCCAACAGCCATGTACGGACTGAGCGTTTTTGGGCACACGTAGTAGAGTACGCGTTCAGTGAAATGCACCGTTTATCACGCGTATACTTTCAAGCTACGCGCCTCTCATTCAGTCCCGTCGCGGTATACCTCGATTCAACTAAGTCTAATTATCTGAACTATGCGCATTACGCAGAACACAAATTTAGGTATCAGGACAGTTATTTAGACATTTAATTTAAATTATTTAATATAATATAATTATGTGAAATTCAAAATGTAATATTAAAAAAATAGATTTTTGACATGCAATTGAAAATTTCAATTTTATGCATTTTAAAATTTCACAATAGAATATGAAGTAATCAAATTTTTAGCAATCAAGTGGTGGGGACGGCTAGAGACGTACCGTAAACAAGATATTTTTACTCATTTAAGTATATATTTATAAAGATAGGTATCATATACATTAACCGTTTTCAGTCTTATTTACTCGACTGTACCGTACGGACTCGCCTCGCATTCAGACATAGACGTGAATCGACGTACACACGCGAGCTCGTCAGATGTCGCACGCGCGTCGAGCAGACTACGCGTGCCCGAGAACGCGCAGTCCGGACATGGCTTACAAGCGGTCGAGCCGGTCGAGGCGGAACTCGTGCTCCACGGCGGAGTCGGGCAGCAGCGCGCTGGGCTCCTCGAGCAGCGTGAGGTCGTCGAGGTCGAGCCCGGCGCGCAGCTGCGCCTCCTCGCCGCCGAAGATGCCCGGGTCCAGCTCGCCCGAGTAGTCTGCAACATAGCACGTCCAAATTATTATTCTTCATTCATTTTATTCATACTGGTAAGTTGAAGACGTTAATGGAATATCGCATTTTAGATTATGTGACTTTCATTTACTCATTTATTCAGTTATTATTGATTTTTATAACGATACCACCAGTATCTAGTCTCTTTAACGTAAGTCTCTTCTTTAAAAGAAAAGGCGTGTAATCCAATACGACATTTACATGTCAGACAATAATCTTTTTAATTTTATAGACGCACATGTATATAACGTTTCGAATAAAAGAATTTTTTTTTTTTTGTTGAATTTGTAAATAGATTAGACATATACAGAAATTACATATGAAAAAGAGATCCATCTGTTAAATTGCATTGAAGTAGGCCAAACAGCTTACAACATTTTTATTTCATAGACAGTGAAATTCTCTATGTACGTATAATAAGATATAATAAATGTGTAAATAAGGTATGCGACCTGTGAGTATGATGTCCGGTATGGAGGCGGGCGTGGCGGGCGTGGGCGGCTGCGACGGCGAGGCGAGCGGCTGCAGCGCGGGAAACGCGCCGCCGCCCGCCACCGGGTCGCGAGCGCGCCGCGGCGACGGCGCCGGCGACACGTGCCCGTGCGTGTGCGACCCGTGCGCGTGCGCCCCGTGCACGTGCGACCCGTGCACGTGCGCCCCGTGCACGCCGTGCGCGCTGTGCCCGCTGTGGCCGCCGTGCGACGACTGGAACGATATTATATCGGTTTTAACACTTAGATTGTCACGACAATTTTTAGAAGTCCAATCTTAAAAGATAATTCATTTTTAAAAATTAACAAATGTCTGATTATAAAGAATTTTTAAACTTCAAACAATGAATATTATACATACAAAATCGGTGGTTACAACGACAAAAGTACAACCAATCAGCATTTTATTTTACCTGAGAGTATGTGTGTGATGAATTCGTTGTTTGTGACGAATGCGGCGAACTGTGATTTATGTACGTAGTGTTGTAACTCGACGTGGGAGGGTCCAGCTGGCAAAACAGAGAAAACATGAAAACACCACAATTATCGAGTTTATAGTAAATAAAGCTAAAAATTTTTAAATAATAAAATTTACTACACTTAAAATTACCACAAGACGGAACATCGACTACAATATTTGACGAAATTCAAGCGAAGATAATGTCAAATGTAAGTCAAATAATAAATTTGAAAACATAAAAAATAAAAATTGAAAATATGTAAAAATAGAAATTATTATACAGACGAATGCTAAATGATAAATTAGAAAAATCATCATGCGTTCTGATAAAAAATAATCTAATTGCCAAAGACATGCTTTATGCTCTTAAAAAATTAAACACGCAATATGTAATAACAATACGATTTTACACCTATAAAGCGAGTAAAATAAATTGTGCGAGGCATGCCGCTTGACATATCGATATAAACTTTTTGTGTCTAGACAAGATATTTATAAAACGCAGAAAGCTGTAAATAGTACCAAAGACAGTACACAATTTACATTATTCTATTTTGTTTTTATAGACTAGGCTGTAGTACTATTTTAAGCAGCACGTAAAACGAAATGTTATGACGAATAAAAAATAACAAAATTCATTTCCTTTTACTTGCATTAATAATCGAACTGTGCAGTTTTAAGAACTATTAAAAAAGTGCGTCGATCTATCGTTTCGGCATTTGTCTGATTGCGAGCAACAATAACCCATTTCACCATTAGATAGAAGTACTAATCAAAACTGACACGAACATAGGCGCCGGGAGGGAGGTCTCAGGAGGTGCACTTGCACTTCCCTGACACAGAAGAATATATTTCACTATCTATATATAAATAGGCAAAGACAAAATAGTTTAGTACCTTTTCTCCTCTATTTGTCAATCGATATTCTTTTTTTTATTTAATAGCTATCGATAAAATTTTGCATTATAAAGAAAAAAGTATAACGCTTTTTTTATTATAACGCTATAATTACAAGGATTAAAAAAAGTGCACCTTGCACCCTCCTGGCTTAAATAGGAAAGACAGCCAGATATTGTAATGGTATATAGCCATTTAAAAATAATCCTACCGGCGCCCAAGGACACAATATTAGGCGAGAATTACACTTATAAGTTTTGCTCTCAGTTTGTCATTGCTTTACATCTAAAAGAAATAGCTGTGAGTGCCCTTATTTTTGACACGCCCAGCTTTCGTTTACCTAGGTAACTGTTACCAGATTACAGAGTTATTTCATATCAATTACGAGAGTAAAACTTACAAATGGATGCTGATAAGTGTCAACTGTCAACCCACCAAACGTCAAAATTCGAAGATATTGATGTATTCTAATAACTTGCGTCACATTTAACATTATTCTATAATATATAACTATGTATTAAATCATCTAAACTAAATAAGTACGGATATATGTTTTTTTTATTAATGTTATGTTTCGAATTTTAAAGTGTTTCATATTTTGCAATATGTAATAATATCATAATTTTGTAAAACTTATTATTAGATCAAACTTTTTTTATAACAGTCTTCTTTTAATTCATTATACCCTTTTTCAATATAGAACAGAAAAGATGCATATATATTCTTCAAAGAATTTATTAAGAATAGATTGGACATCTTCAGACGTCATTTTCTCAAAATGAAGTCCGTGTGGCTCGACACAGTATTGCTTATCAGCGTCCAAAAACTCTCGTCTCAGAATTAGAAAGATGTCGCTCGCGATAAGACAACGACATCTACCAAATCGTATGATGTAAATATAATCGCAACAGTATGGTGTGTATGTGGTGTCGTACGTTTTCCGCGACCTGAACGTGCGCGGTCCAGCCGGACTCCACGAGACTCTGCACCAGCTGCGCCCAATCCTTGGCCAACATCCACCAACGTTACACACATTTACGAACGCACACACTACCACTTGTAGATTACTATTTGTTTAGATAGCTTTTCGAGTAAATCTATACTAATATTAACCACTAACTCGCAGTGGAGCAGCCTGGTGGATTAAGCTCTAAACCTTCTCCTTAATAGGAGAGAAGCCTTTCCCGGCAGTGGGACATTTACAGGTCAACAGGTAACAAATTATTTTTGCGTTTTTTTAGTTTATTGAGGAGAGATATACATAGGTTATATTACATCACGGCTCATTGGAGCGATACTTTAATCATAAACGCAAGTGTGACCGCGGAGGGCAGCTAGTAATATATAAAGTTTTATATTTATGTGGCATTCACTTCCATGGTGAAATATTTAGCAACAGAGAGTGGCAAAGTAACCGGTGATATCCCTATATTCAATGTTTTAAGTCTTAGATTTTAATTTGTACAAACAAAATTATGACAATAACTGTCTCATAATTAAACAATTATTATAAATACACTAAATTATGACTTCAACTTAGTAAATAATAAAAGTCGAGTTATTTCATGCCAGTACCATTCAGGTATGAATATTTTTTAATTGAAATCTACTATCTAAAATTTTGAAGTATCTGATATCAATATATTTAACAAATAGTAACCTGATGTCGTGGTTGATAGCACAAATATTATCATTAACGAATTTGGTAAATAAATTAGTTCAAAATTTTGCTCTTACTTTCGTTTACATTTAATAAATTTATTTACCTAATTCTCTGGGTAATTATGAACTAGTTGACATACACAAATTTCATGTAATCTCGCTAGTATGTGCATATATACGGTATATATGTGCTGAAAATCTATATGCTGTCAAGTGATCGGTTTTTTTAAACTGCGAGTGCCGATATTCACTAATTATTTCATTTAAATTCGTATAAATATTTTCATATTAATTACGATCATATTATATTCTCTATGCTATCTCGAATATCGATATAAAGCCACGTTTATTCTCTTAAATCTAATATTACTCACAACTCCTTGCTATTCCATTGAGGCATTGAAATGTTATAATAATCATAAATTATTTTATAAATGCAAGTATCGAACGTTACTTGCATTCATAAATTGAATATATGTAGACCAGCTTTTATGCGGTTCTAACCTCGTCCTTTTTTATATTTGTCTCACATTATCTGTAATTCCTGGCCTCTGTCATTTTTCTTGTCATAATTGATTCGCGTATTTAAATTGATATAAATTATTTATTTACTTGAAATATAAATAAAAAACCATTTTTTTAATAGAGTATATTATTATGAAATAATTAATTAATTTAAGGTCAGTTAAAATTATCTTAGATAACCTTAATGAAAATATAAATTCATAGTTTATTTTTAATTGTAAATACTTAGATTAAAATACTGACAGATTCTATAGAAAAAAAAACTTTTTACAGATTATTGGTAATATATAAATATCGATATTTTCTAGCAACAGATATAACCTTTTCATTTTGACCAACTTTATTGTTATCTAATATTTTTATGCCACTATTTTGCACGCTGGACAGGAAGGTAAATTTTATATTATCATCTGGTTTTGGCCTTACAAAACAATATTTTACATAGAAGACATAATTAATAAACGTGTCACGTATAAGAACTATCGAGTAATAAGATCGACTAACGAATGTTTTGTATATCATTGTATAGTCTATTTATCTTTACTCGTCTTTATTTGGTAACAATAGCCCGAACAAAAATCACGAATTGTTCAATTTTTTTTTATTACAATTTTGAACTATACAAAAATGTTTCGGTTCATTCATTCAGTCGATAATTTCTTATCTAACTCTAATGTGTGGATAGAAACAATTGTCTGCTTAATAAGCCAAGTAAATAAAAATAGATTGTAAATGGGTTGGTGCGTAGAACTCGATTTTTTAGTACTTTTGTTGCCTTTTATGGCCAAGTCTTATTTCCTTGAGAATAAATGAAATTAACATACGATTATGCCATTTTTATCCCATGTTTTATTTTAACTGGGTGTGGTAAATTGTAACGTTCATACATCTCATTCCATAGCATTTTGTTAAAAATAAGCCCTTTCCTTAAGTTTTGGTTGTATGCGACACTATTGTATAAAATAAAATAAAAATATTAATGTAAATCTGCATTAATATGATTTTATTAAAATCGGTCCCGAGACTGCTTTAAGTATTTTTTTGCTATTTCTTTTAGTTTCGGATTTGGCCAACCACGCCCAGTTAAAAAAATCACCTGTATAATCCTGAAAAATTATGTGAACTTAAAATTTTAGTATGGACGTTAAAAACTGTTGGCATTTCCAATTAAGTTAGCTTATATATTTCTTTATCAGTAATTAGTCCAGAGTAACAATATCCATTATTACTATCTCGTATGGTCGAATTCATCCTTAGACAATAAAATGTTACACGATTTATACTTATATAATAAAATACTATAAATTAATTAATCTTACCATAGTTATTTGCTCGAACGGTTGTAGTAATGCTTGATGTAGGTTGTTGTAGTCCGTCTGCGGTGACTCCACAGGACTGCCTGGACTGTGCACCATCTGAAAGACATGTACAAATAATATTTATTAATTATATATTTTAAGTCAGATTATATGATATAATATATTTGTTACTTATCTCAAACATAAAAAAGATGCACTGGTATTGTCGCCGGTCAAAAGAGAATGAAAATAGCGGACGGGAAGTGACAAAATCAAATTTTTTTTTTGCAAAAACGAATACCTTCGATTCCCGAACCGTGTAGAGTTTTTCTTTAAATCTTCGAATGCAGTTTTTCTTAACTTCAAAATCGGTAACATGATTCTTTTCAACAAATATCTCTAATTACAATAATTTTCAAATTTCTTCCTTTCTTTATGTGCATAAATCATCCTGTATATTTCAGTAAGCCACCATTAAAAAAATATACTCACTGTGGGTGAAGGTATATTTATATTTGACGTCGACGAATATTGTGAGGGCGGACTACAGTGGGACTGGTAACTTGACGTTATCCAACTGTGATCTAACGGTGACATGTTCTGGAAACAGTGAAAACGGGAAAATTAGACAATGACTTAATATTGATTATATACTTTCCAAATTAAGCGTGAAAATGTAACGTAACCTGCCTTGTTTAAATCATTTTAAATTTAATACCACTGCTTTAAACGATTTACTTTGTAATTTAATTTCCTTTAAATTTTGACAATTCTAATAAAAGTGATTATTTATTAGACGATTGTTGTTTGTGTATTTGACACTCAAATTTCTAAATATTACTTAAACTGTAACTTAGAGACACATTAAAAATAATTTTAACAAGACAAAAAGTCGTAGGTTAGTAAACTGTATTCAATACACAGTTCTTCAACATGCAGTTAGAACTTAAGCAGTAATTATTCATAGATAGCATTTTGTTATCGGCAATGATTTATAAATTGATACCGTCATAGTCACAAACCAGAGCGAAGAACCAAGAGGGACATGACATGCCAATTGAAAACGTCATTTTTAGTAATAAGCAAAAGAATGTAACATGAAGTATATGGAATCGGATCTAAAGGCTATTTGAGCTGATAAATTAGGCTGATTTGGGCTGAACGTTTTTATGGTTAGGAATGATAGCCATGAAAATTTATGGCACAGCCTCTTAGTGCGATTCCATGTACTAACTGATTACGTTCTTCATTATTCCTTTTCAGAAAAGCTCAGAATAGGCATATTTTAATTGAACTAAGAATTTAGCTGTAAAATAAAAAACAGGGAAAATGTATGACTAATTTTAAACGCTATAATTATATTGATATTATATATTTATATACTTTTGATTAGATTACATTAATTTTAAATAAATATATAATTAAATATGTATGTACCCTATTGTTTCATAATAATCTGTCTTTTTAACGTTTTACCTTCGATAAGGGTAAACTATGTTATCTATATGATATGTCCTAAGTTTAGTATATTTTTTATTTAGTAAATACTAATGGTCTTTTCAGAAAAACCTTTTATTAACATTACTGATTTTTTAATTAATATTATTGATACCAAAAAGATATGTGTATTATATAATACTACACCCAAACCTAAGAATCGCTTAAATTTAAATTAATTATGAACACAACATCTCCCTGAAATGTAAGAAGATTGAGTAATCACGATAGGTTAATAATATGAGCATAAAATTATAAGAAATTCAAACTAAAAGTTTCGGAATTAAAAAATAATGTCATAAATATATTTCGCCAAAATTTATTTTCCGGTCATAATTAAGTGATTCAATGAAAGCATATTTTGTATTTTTAAAAAAGGCAAAGCTGAAACATTAATCATGCAAATTATAATAAAAATTATAGAAAAAAAAAACATTGTTAATAAGTAGTGATTAGGTTTTGTAAGAACTTTTGATAAACATTATTCATGAAATGCGAGTTTCAATACCGTTTAAAGGTTAAAAACATGACATCAAAAGACAGCGTTTTAAGCACCGAAGCGAATATTTTCGTAAATGATGAATTAGAAAAGTATATAAAGGAGGTTACAAAAGGAAACGAACCTTATTATGATGAAGATAATTATTTGTGTTTGGTACAGATAAGTGATTCTGAAATAAACAAAAACATGACCGTGTTGAAAGCAAATAAACACAACAAAAATATAAACAACGAAAATGTTAAACGTCTAATAAGGAAACTAGCCAACATGAACAAGATTCTATCGTCGATCTCAATTGTATGGGATCTGTAGCAATCTAAACTGAATCGCAGACTGTGGAACACTATATCTATTTTCAATGGTGCTTATAGTTTGAGAAACAGTCTTCACTTATGAAAAGAATATGGTTCTAAACATTTTATTATTGTAGTATGCAGAAGTGGTTATTACAACGACATAAGACACAAAATAGAACAATTATTAGCTCCGCACGAGACAATACTACACATAGTGGCTAATAACAACAGATAAACTGAATTGCTGTCATTATTTAATTCATATCTAGTCTATGAAATATAACATATATTATTACATACATATATTGACAAAATATTTCTTAAATACTATATTAATGCAAATGATTTTGATTTAAGGAATATTTCGCCTTAATAATTTTAAGATTTTTTATACACTGCGTGCTAAATGATGCATTTTCTACGCATGATTTACCTTGTTCTCCTTCTTCGAGGTGTATATTGACGACACAGTATATTTTGGATTCTTTTTTTAATATCAGCACATGTCATATGTCGTAGGGATCGCTTAAGAAACGTTTGTAACCTACCGCTGAATCAATTTTATGATACATACCATTTTGGTACAAATATAGATTGTATTTTGGAGAAAGATATAGGTTACGTTTTTGTCGTGAAAATAAAACTTGGAGAATTTGGAGGGGGGGAAAATAATTATGAAGAACCCATTATTTAAATTCCTTTGTATGCAATATAATTATTCTACGTTAAGAAAGTCCCGGGAATTGTATATGTATAGAAGAATTTCATTCTAAATTAATTAAAAAGTCTGAATACGAGGCGAGTCCGTACTCACCCATGGTGCAATTAAGTAAACAAGACAAAATATTTTATGTTTGCGATACTTATCTTTTATTGTGTATTAAAAGCAAAATATATTAAAATATATTCTTAAATCAACAAATATCTCTTGTTTTTACGAGACGATACATCACTAGCCGTCCCCCTATTTAATTCCTAAAAATTACGTCATTTCATATTCTATTATAACATTTTTAAAACACGTAAAATTTTAATTTCAAATCGCTTGTCAAAAAAACCTATTTATTTTAATGTTACATGTTTATTGGACAATAACAATTTAATAATTTAAATTAATATCTAAACGACTGTCCTGATACCTAATTATACAATCTGCGCAGCGTGACACGCATAACTCAGCCTATAGGACTTAGTGTAATCGCAGTCGCAACGTGCGGTACCTGCGCGTCGTAGAGCGGCGGGTCGTGCACGGCGGCGAGCGGGACGGTGGCGCCCACCGGCGAGCCCGACGCCGGCGACAGCCCGCCCGTCGCCGGCGACACGCTGCCCGTCGGGCTCTGCGGGCAACACGTTCCCGCGCACGTCACACACCAGCGACACATGGACGCTGGTAAGCAATACTATGGCCAGCCACACGGACTACATTTTGAGATAATGGCGTCGAAGCATATACTAACTCAGTAAATGTGTTTGAATACGTATATATCGATCTTTTCTTTTTCTTTTTTGTTAGAATGTATTAAAAGCTGATTCGTATAATAAAAAGTTTTACCCAATAGTAAGTTTTTCAAATATATAAAATATAGAACAATTCAATATTCGAAACATTAAATTAAAAAGCTTTTTTCCGTAATTATTTTGTTTAGATTATTTCAAAAATTTTTGAATATTATTAAATACGTTATGTATTATCAGAATACATTAATATCTCCGATTTCACTTTTTGTGGGTTGACACATTATTGCTTCATCGTATTAGGACTTTTATTCGACTAACAGATTTTAAAATAAAAAGACCATGTCTTATTGTACATGTGTGCGTCATTGTAAACGTTAATTTATCGATATATTTAGAATATTCGCGACTAACAACTATATAATTCGATACGTGACAGTATGGTTTAACTTTTATTCGAGTATCAGGTTTGGAGAAGTAAAATTTTGATAAAGGAATATGTCATAAAATGCGATCTTATATTGTACTGTGTGCAAACATTAATTCCTACAGCGAATAACAATTTGACTCGTTAGATCGCAGCATGACTTGCATTTTATTTGATCATTAGATTTTTAAATAAACAGACTCACAAAATGAGATCTCACATCATACTGTGTCATTATAACCGTTAACTTCTACAGCGGACGAACGCGACAACATGGATATATGAAATTACGTCCCATCGTACTATCCGTATGTAGATATAAGCGATAAAGTAGATTAGAGTTTTCTACATTTATGTTTTTTAAATGTTAAAGAATTACGTTTATTAAATATTTATTTAGTAAAAACGCGAATTAATGTGTAACTAATCCAGGACTATTGTAGTCGGGATAAATTAAAGACATTTTAAATAAGTACGTATTCAGTATTGATCATTATCGAGTGATTACTACCCACATTATTATAGAGAACGGAATGTGTTTTTACAATTTTAAGACGTTTGCAAATACATTATTGCAAACGGTAGACATTTAAACATTTTCGTTATAAGCGGTTGATTGCTATAAGCGATATTATTGAATATATATAAAAATATTATTTCTTGCTATATACTACAATTTGAAAGTTATATGCGATTAAAGTAATTGACTATCACATTGCTGTAAACTGTTTGACGTTATAAGAGGTATTGCATGGAACCTATTTTCTTTTAAATGCATATTTTTGAAGTATCCATTTTTAGGAAACTAGTCATCCCATATAAACAGAACGACAGGCATATAGAAGGAGATACTATGAGATTGGCGGCCATGTTAAAATCGTTACACTCTTAAGCGTAATGGTATACACAAGCTTCTCTAATTTCAATAACGTACACTAGCCAGCAAACGGAACAACGAATAGGCAAACATAGGGACTTATACACTCCTAGTTCAATGACGCACACTAGCCAGCGGGCGGGACGGTACACAGTAGGCTAAAGTTTGTATGGAAGTCGTCTGAAGGTAATGTGAAGGTAGTATTAAGAAAATCTGAAGGTAGTGTGAAGATAGTCTAAAGGTAGTTTGAAGATAGTTTAAAGGTAGTTCGAAGGTAGTCTGATGGTAGTGTTAAGGAAATCTGAAAGTAGTGTGAAGATAGTTTGAAAGGTAGTGAGAAGGTATTCTTAATGTAGTGTAAAGGAAGTGTGAAGGCAAGGTTAAGGTAGTGTGGAGGTAGTTTAAAAGTAGTGTGTAAGTAGTCCGAATGTAATGTTACGGTCGTCTGTAGGTAGTGTGGAGGCAGTTTAAAGGTAGTGTGTAAGTAGTCTGAATGTAATGTTACGGTCGTCTGTAGGTAGTGTGGAGGCAGTTTAAAGGTAGTGTGTAAGTAGTCTGAATGTAATGTTACGGTCGTCTGTAGGTAGTGTGGAGGCAGTTTAAAGGTAGTGTGTAAGTAGTCTGAATGTAATGTTACGGTCGTCTGTAGGTGGTGTGGAGGCAGTTTAAAGGTAGTGTGTAAGTAGTCTGAATGTAATGTTACGGTCGTCTGTAGGTAGTGTGGAGGCAGTTTAAAGGTAGTGTGTAAGTAGTCTGAATGTAATGTTACGGTCGCCTGTAGATAGTGTGGAGACAGTTAAAGGTATTGTGTAAGTAGTCTGAATGTAATGTTACGGTCGCCTGTAGATAGTGTGGAGACAGTTAAAGGTAGTGTGTAAGTAGTCTGAATGTAATGTTACGGTCGTCTGTAGGTAGTGTGGAGGCAGTTTAAAGGTAGTGTGTAAGTAGTCTGAATGTAATGTTACGGTCGTCTGTAGGTAGTGTGGAGGCAGTTTAAAGGTAGTGTGTAAGTAGTCTGAATGTAATGTTACGGTCGTCTGTAGGTAGTGTGGAGGCAGTTTAAAGGTAGTGTGTAAGTAGTCTGAATGTAATGTTACGGTCGCCTGTAGATAGTGTGGAGACAGTTAAAGGTAGTGTGTAAGTAGTCTGAATGTAATGTTACGGTCGTCTGTAGGTGGTGTGGAGGCAGTTTAAAGGTAGTGTGTAAGTAGTCTGAATGTAATGTTACGGTCGTCTGTAGGTAGTGTGGAGGCAGTTTAAAGGTAGTGTGTAAGTAGTCTGAATGTAATGTTACGGTCGCCTGTAGATAGTGTGGAGACAGTTAAAGGTAGTGTGTAAGTAGTCTGAATGTAATGTTACGGTCGTCTGTAGGTAGTGTGGAGGCAGTTTAAAGGTAGTGTGTAAGTAGTCCGAATGTAATGTTACGGTCGTCTGTAGGTAGTGTGGAGGCAGTTTAAAGGTAGTGTGTAAGTAGTCTGAATGTAATGTTACGGTCGCCTGTAGATAGTGTGGAGACAGTTAAAGGTATTGTGTAAGTAGTCTGAATGTAATGTTACGGTCGCCTGTAGATAGTGTGGAGACAGTTAAAGGTAGTGTGTAAGTAGTCTGAATGTAATGTTACGGTCGTCTGTAGGTAGTGTGGAGGCAGTTTAAAGGTAGTGTGTAAGTAGTCTGAATGTAATGTTACGGTCGTCTGTAGGTAGTGTGGAGGCAGTTTAAAGGTAGTGTGTAAGTAGTCTGAATGTAATGTTACGGTCGCCTGTAGATAGTGTGGAGACAGTTAAAGGTAGTGTGTAAGTAGTCTGAATGTAATGTTACGGTCGCCTGTAGGTAGCGTGGAGGCGGTTTCACTCACGTATCTCGGCTGGTAGTCGGGCGAGGCGTTGGTCCGGTGCGGCAGGTAGTGCGGCGGCGGGAAGTGCACGGAGGTGAGGTCGGGCAGCGAGCCGCCCGGCACCTGCAGCTCGCACTGCAGCCCGCCCGCGCCCGCGCCGCCGCCGCCGCCGTCGCCGCCGCTCTCGTACACGCTGAAACAGGTAATTCATTTCAAAAATCAAAAACCGGACTGCGTAGTAGGACCATCTGCAGTGAGAATCGTTACGAATCAACTTTAAATCGTTATAGACCTTAAACGATAATTGTAAAACTACATGAGAAACCTATAATTCACTTGACACAGTTCGCTGATTTTTATTTTTCACAGTAAGGTGTCCATAAGAAGCTATTTTAATTTTTACAAATGTGTATGCTTTCTATGACATTAGCGCCGTCAAGATGAAACAATCGACATATCATTTATCAAAATAAGACCATGCGTTTTGTCTAGTGTCACAAAGGTACAATTCTACATACATACGTAGGCTGATAAACACATTACCCTACTTTACGTCGCGCAGTCGGGTAAAAGACAGTAGGCTCTCACGAGCACTTTTGAATCGTCAATACAAACGATGAGTGAAAGAAATTATTATACAATAAGAATCTATTCGTTTACAAGGTATTCATATTTATATGAATAATTTAATTCAGAATTAATATAACAAAGAATCTTATTTTTACAAAACAATTTTGTTATACTAAAATTAGCGAAAAAAGAAACAAAAACGTTTAAAACCATACCGCATAAAATACACCCGAGAGCAATAAGCAAAATGTGAATTTATGTGACACATTAAACATTTTCAGTCACTTAAGTAATTATCCAATTATAAACTAGCACAACACTTATGCGGTTACGCATTTAATAAATATATTAAAAATCTAGGTGCTACAGCTGTGTAGGGCTAATTTATTAAAATTACTTCATATTCTTGCCGGTTGGAGGAGGAAAAGTTTTTTGTATTAAATTGACTTCCATATAGAGTATTGTGTGTTACATATGGCGTATAATTGTATGGTTTACTATGTATAGGCATTGGATGACTAGTTATTAATTTTTCTGGTTACAAAATATAATATTAGTTCATAGTTTTTTATTTTATTTTGAAATAAATAAAAAAAATATAATATATCACAATATTATACGACAGTATTTTAGAATTTTTTTTTTAAATCATTCTTTTTTATATGAAAATTAAGAACCGAATTCCTATTGTGTAAAGAATAAAAATAGTGATGACAAAAAAAAATGTTTCGTGTAATTCGTATAACAGGCACCTGCATAGCGTGACAAAAACCTTTTTTAAACTTTGATAAAACTGTTTAGTTGTTGGAGCATTATATTTTTAAATATGTTAATATTACTGAGAAATCAACCTTAAGCAACATGACGTGTATCACTTGACAAGTAAATAAATATATTAAGTTTTTTTTTTAATTTTTTCTTGTCATTAATTATTTCTAATTATTATACTAACCGAGTAGCGAAATACGTCAAATTTAACACTCGACAACAGATTCGTAGTCTAGTACCGACTCAATTCATACAATGACGTTTTTACGTATAATCTTCGTGAGTCACTTACTTGTTATTGTTAGGTATTCGTGGTATTTCACAAGACGATCGCGGACGATTCGTTGGATTCATTCCCAGCGTCGCTAATACGTCGAGAGGAATGTTACTAGCTGAAACAAAATACAAAAAAATATATTTTTTTATAATTTACTTAGTACTTCCAATTATTGTCTTTATTTGTTTTTAACATAATATATTCAAAAATGTATATATACATATATACCAGTATGTTTTCAAAATCATACAATTTTGCATAGGAGTTCTATACATAACACTAAGTGTGTTTTAAAAAAAATCACGAATAATTTTTATTTCGGAGAAACTGAGTGACCTATTTCCATTTTCAATTTAATTTTTAATTTTTGTGCGAACTCAAAACCATATAAAGCTGACAAGTTTCGGACTAGTTGCACACTAAGATTGCACGCTTAAAGTGACGAAATACAAAAAGGCACAAATCGCAAAAGATTTTTTTACTTGGGATTTCGTCCATTTATTTAGGTTTTAATGTCACGTAATTTCGATAGAATCTTCAATTATTTTTTTCACAATCATAAATTATGAATCACAGAATTATATGCAACTAAATTTTAATTACTAAGCTAACACATTTCGCACGGATTTTGAATTCGGTCACTTTAAGAAAATCAACTCTGTTACGACGAGCGTAAGTAGTTATTAAAGCTTTGTATGTCAAAAAAAGGCACTAACTTTAGTAAATCTTTGTGTAAAATTTATAAGTATAATTCTCATCTAATATTAGTATTAGTATTAGACGAGACGAGACAAATAATAGTATTAGTAGATGAGAATTATGCGCGCGTTATGTAAATCAATATACCCACCTCGCCGGTGATTCTGGTGCGGGTGCAGGTGCGGGTGTCCGTGGGAATGCAGCGGGTGATGCGGCGAGAGCGGCTGAGTTGTCGTCTGCTGTTCGCCGCACGACTGGTGCAACGCCGAGTCAGAATTCGTCCGCCGCCAATTACTGTCCGGCGGTGGACTGGAACAAATAATCAAGATAAAATTGATTTTTTTTTTTGAAAAATACCCGACATGACGACTATTTCAACGGGCCCTAACACGATACTTCTGCTGTAACTCGGTGAGGAGTCCAAACTGATTCCAGGTGATGGTCAAAGTTACGCATATGAAGCCAAAGATAAACACACAGATACACGTTAAACATATATAATTTATAATTTTTCAAAAAGAGGCACCCTCTATCATATTTATAAAACATTGAAGCTGTAACACTTATACATTACGACAAAAATGAATACTGTAATTATACTGTAGCGTTTATAATTAAGAGTAGATGGTTAAACCTAACAGACCGAATAAGGCCCACTATATTATTCACCTATACGTGTAAATATTAAGGCATTTACACACCCGCCATAACAGCCGAGCTGATACATCCGTAAATACGCCGGGTGTGTAAACGACCTTAAAGTGTTTTCATTATTGACCGATGCGCGGCAACAAGTAGTAAACACTGACATTTATGTAAGTACAACGATACAAACAGCATTTACGATGGCCCGCAAATTCCATCACTATTTTATAAAAAACCACTTCTAAGTCTTAAAAAAAATCTTTGAAAACTAATTAAGATGTATATTTTATTTACATATATAATCGTTGTATAGTTTAAAAATAGAACGAATACAGCAAAATACGTAATTTCGTTTACTAGGATCACATACGTTTTCAATTTATTTTAATTTATAAACCAAACAAAGGAACCGATTCCGGTAAAGATTCTATGGGAACAATCTGAAAGTATACCAAATAAAATTAAATATTAATTTGTTACGTAATTATGTTTTTTATAATTATTAAAGTCGCAGTATAGACAATTTCGAATTGACCAGAAGAGTAGAAGTTGCTGATATTCTTTCAACAACTAGAAAAGAGACTAGACTAAGACGAGACTTTATAAATGATTATAGTTAAGAACCATCTCGACAACATTAGCTTTCAAACAAAAAATACATCAAAATATGTCTATTTCTTTGGAAACTATGATCTCGCAATCAGACACACAGATACATTCATCAAAGTTATAAGATCCCTCTTTTTAGTTCGGATGCTAATAAAATAACTTAGAAAAAATACAAATATAAATATCTTGCGGTGAATTTTAAATTAATGCTAAAGGCATAGAATATTGTTCATTGTTTGAACAATTTCAAAGAACAATTTATTTCGCAAACAACTAATGTTTCAAACGGATTGAAAGGATTCATAAATTGAAAGGATCTTCCAG
This sequence comes from Hypolimnas misippus, assembly GCA_037950945.1. Classification (NCBI taxonomy): domain Eukaryota; kingdom Metazoa; phylum Arthropoda; class Insecta; order Lepidoptera; family Nymphalidae; genus Hypolimnas; species Hypolimnas misippus. The sequence goes on along the minus strand of JBBEEQ010000011.1, from coordinate 7,636,618 downwards.
TTTATTACAACTTTTATTAAGATTATTTAACATATTTTCGTTTTAAACGCCGATGACTCATTATATAAATATTATACATTTTATTTATTAAAAATATGAAAATTAGTAATTTGTTATGGTGAATGGTATGACGTGAAACGCATTAATATCAAACTTAAATTATATGCTCTATTTCATAGATTTGTTCCTGCTAACTTTATCTTATAAATATTTCGAAGATACTATTTATTATTTTATACTATTAATTATTCCTTATTTTAGGCCAAGCCAGATTGCCGAGTACATTAAAAATTAAAGGTATACAGCCTACTTAACTTTTAATCATTCAAATATCTATACAAATATTATAAAGCTGAAGAGTTTGCTTGTTTGAACGCGCTAATCTCAGGAACTACTAGTTCGAATTAAAAAAAAAAACTTTTTGCATTAGATATTTTATTTATTGAGAAAGGCTATAGGCTATATTACATCACGCTACGAATCATAGTAGTGAAATCGCAAGGGACATCTAGTGATGTATAATGCTCTATTATCAAAACAACGACCAGAAGATTAAATAAATATATATTAAATAAAATTCAATGTTAAATAGTCATAATGAAAGTTCAACATAAAAATAGAAACGACAGCACCTTGATATAATAAACCATTGTAATCTCAACCGACTTTCAAAAACAGCCTATCCAATGTCGATGCAAATTTCCGGCTCCACGTTTTATTTCGGAACAATAAAATTATTAATAATGAATGAGTTTTCCAAGAATGGCTCATATAATAAGTCTTGAATTAAAATGTTCGATGTGTCATTCGAATTGATAACACGGCACCAATACACCGTGCAGTTCAATATATTACAAGCTTATTTATTGTTACAATATATTTGGTGGAATAAATAAATAAATAACGCATCACACTCAACGGCCCCCATTAAGATCTCATGACCTTGTGTCGGGGGTCCGGAAACACTCACAACACTAACACAAACACCAAGACCACGACAAACATCTGTATGGCCAATACACACGTTTGCCGTGAGCGGGGATCGAACCCGCGACCGTTAGCGCTTTAGTCAGTTGCAGTGACCATTGCGCCAACGCGTCTGTCAAATATAAGCCATATTAATAGCAAAATTTTATAGTTACAATTTTAATATGTAAATAATTTGCATATAAATAAGTTTGTTGTTGCATTTGGATGTTAAATAATTATGAATTAGTTCATTCTGTACCAATCTATCTTATAAATTCAATCATACATATATTAAAATAATTATAAATAAGACGCAAGATCTGTTGGAAAAATATTATTTTAGACTAATCTGAAAGTATATTTACTCAAACAACGAAAGAGATTTTAAAATCAGTTAAGTAGTAAATGACGGAGTTAAACTCTAAATATCATATCAAAAATTGCGACATAGCGGGATTTGAAGCTGCACCTTTTTGTATACCATGCTATGTTCCAGCTCGAAAATTTTTATATGATGATTTTTATATTCGATCTAACGACCACGGTGTTGTCTATAGTGATCTATATATCTCTTCAACAGCGAAAAGATTGAAAAATATAAAAACAAATTATTTAAAAATTAATCTTTTTTTAAATTAGCATTTTGCCCAGGATTCGCAAGGATGGAGTAATTAAGACTTATTTTTTTATATAGAAATTTCAAAACCAAAATTTTTATTATATATATTTAAGTTTGAATTCAAGAGCATCCTTTCAAACATTTCATCTATGTGACTCCGGCAAGTTGATAGTTGCATAATCGGGAAAAGATTTTCGACTGAACACTAAAACGATAGAGGCAAATTATTTTTTGAACTTTTTGTGGGTTCAGACCAAATCCAGCATGTACTGCTTTAAGCAAAAGTGCTATTCTATCATAGCTATGTGTACTTGAAAATCTTCGGCATACTAGTATTTTAGACTTCCTTTGACGGTGTGAGTACTGTGACGCCCAAAAAGCATTGATTTTTACCAACCAAATTTCAGCAGTTGTGCAAATTTCTTTAACATCATGTAATTCACTCTTGATGTATGTAGTTTCCGCTATATAATAATCATCGATCAAGCGTGCCAAAGTTCATCTGCTGAATGCGTTTAATCCTTTTGTGGCAATATTTATACCGTCAAATATTTTCTTAAAAAACGGATCTTCAATGGTTTGTAAGGGAATCATGGAAGTAATCAAAAACTGAAATATTTTCATTAAACTGTTTTTGTGAAACCGTCCCCGTCCGTCTGTAGGTTAATTGCTACTAGACATCGTTTCTGACTGACGACAAGTAGATATCTTCAAACATTGCTTGCTTTTTTACCCCTTTTAAGTGATTTTGATACTCCTTGAATATATTCTCCCCATGTTTTCGTTTGAGATGAGTAACAAAACTCGATGAGGAATTATTAAAACTCCTAATTTTGACTTGTTTTGGATGACAAAATGTATAAATTGCAAGTTTTTTAGTTGACGTGGACTACGTTTTTAAGTAAATAAACAATTTGCCGTCAATGCGCTGTATATTTCTGGTGCTTCATTCCGCATAACTTCAGACTAGGAGCTATTAGCCAAAAATGAAAAAGAACGTGACTCCATTTGACATTAAATAATTATGAAATTTAAAAACAATCGACGTTCGTCTCCTCTCGCACGATTGCGTCAATTGAACCTCTACTGGCTGACAAAATATCAATTAATTGTTTAACCATTTTATACTATCAAGATAAAAGATTACAGGCATAGTGGTGATTACTTTCAATCAGATTACACAAGTTGATTACGTCTAAGCCTGTAATTACATATAACTTTAATTTATTATTTTATACGACAAAAAATGTTAAGTTTATTTTAAAAGGGTTCATTTTTTCAAAAAAAAAAAAAATACGAAGCGAAAAGGCACAAGAAACAAACGGCAGCATATTGGCAATATGAGTTTTACCTGATTTTACCTGATTCATTCAGGAGTAGTGTAACGTTTTTCGCGCGCATGTTTGTGAGTATATATGCATGGCCATCCCATAGAAAGCTCCTGTAGTCTAAACGGCTTGACCGATTTTGAAGTGTGAAATATTTTTAAGTCGGGTTTTTAACTTTTTAAATTACTATATTAAACACCATCAATAGCATTTTGGTTATATGTCCGTCAGTCGTTTATTTTCATGAGAAATATCATTTTGTTATATTTGTAATACCTATCTTTGTTTCAATTATACAATTTTTTCCTTATCTCTAACTAGTTAAGACTAGTTGTGCCTAGCGGTTTCTTCCGTATAAAATATCTTATTTACGTAATTGCTTATAGTTACCACTAAACTTCTATGAATCGTAGTGTGATGTCCATCCCCAATAAACGCGCTATTTAACGAAAAATTTTATTTTTCGATCGGATAAGTACTTCCTGAGATAAATACACAATAAAAATACAAACGAAAATAACGTGTTAATTCTGATAATTCTTTCCGATTGTGTAGATTGTAGAAGTTACAACTTAGTTCACGGATAATAATATCGATTTGATGACTTCATGATTTTTACCGGATTATAAAATGAGAATATCACGAGTTTATAGCGTTATTTATGCAGTTAACAAAATAAAGCGAGTTTTCTACTAAGAGATAAGCTATGTGAATTTAGATAGGGTTGCTTAGCTATGGTCATTTTTAGGATTCCGTACCTTAAAAGGAAAAACGGTTGATACTTGTACTAGACTACTAACTAAATTAAACTAAGTGAAATCACTGCAATATGTGAACTAAGTTACCCATACTTTCGGATCAACATCCGAATCACACACAAACACAAGTATGATTTTCGTAGCTTGAAACCCGTTTCAAAAATATTTAACCGACTTAAAACCTACTTTCTGTATGTAATTCAATTCAATTCTTTTGTTAATGGCTTTTAGTTGTACCCTGTATGTATATCCGCTCATAGTTTCGCCAGAAGACAGTCAAATCATGTCAACTGTACATCATTTAAATGTATCTAATTTCTAAAATTTAATTAAAATTAATTATTGATGTTTATACATCATATCGTGTTTAGCTTTTGTAAGCGACCCGCATCAATCGTATAGCACTCCGTTAAAAAAACGCTATCAATTGGGATTGTGTCCTATGTTCATATTGTTAGACATTAATGAAGTAATTAAAAGTTAAAATATTTTGACTTGAAACTCATATAAAGATTTAAGAATTGTTCACATTAATTTATTGTAATGAACCGAATTAATCATGAATTTTGAATAAATTTTTAATCCTTGAGCGGATAATAAAATAATTTTGAAAAAGTATTGATTTATTGATAGCTATAGACAGAGATTATAAAGTTCACAGCTGGGCAAAGGAATCCTTATCCTCCTAAATGCGGAAACCGCCTTGAAAATCAGCGGAAATATACGGACTTCACTAAATACAAATCGCTTTTTTTCCTTGCATATTTAAGTTTCCTTAATATTAGGCTTTTAACTTCAATTTCTACACCCACTTTAAAACTTTTGCTTCTTTAATTTTAGGTTAATGGCTGCTCTGCCTCTTTATCTTATGTGGTGTTAAAGTACAATTAAGATTCCCTGTGGAGTATCCTCATAGTGTTAATTTATGAACCAAATGATTTATCAGCGGTTAATTCGATCGCAGCACGCTATAAGTGCCAACGACAAAAGATTTTATTCATCTAACAGAGAAGTACTTTTACAGTTTTATATATTAACAATTTAACGTTACTTCTGTAATTAATTTGAAACATTCATAATTTTTGTTTTTAATTATATTTATTTTAACCACATTTATAACTAGCTGTCTCTTGCGGTTTCACTCGCGTTTATGGTTACTGCTTCGCTTCTATGAGTCGCAGCGTAATGTAATATAGCCTATGTATATAGCTTTCCGCAATAAATAAACTATCTAACACAAAAATTATTTTTCAATTCGAACCAGTAGCTCCTGAGATTAGCGCGTTTAAACACACCAACAAACTCTTCAGCTTGATAATATTAGTTTAAATTTAAATCATATATAAAATTAATATCATGATATTGTGTATTCAAAATAACGTTTATATTTTCAAAACTACTGAAAAGTTGCAAGATTATTGATATTGATTTCATTATACTAAAATTTTTTCATTGTTAATCAAGACATTTTTTGTTTTTCTTGATAGGTCACGTCCATAGAGTAAAAATAAAAACGTATTCAATAAAATTTTGAAATTGATAAAGAAACACCTTAGATTCTATGTCCTGTCATCAGTGCGGTGCATAATATTTTTGGTTATGATAAGTAGATACATAATATAATATTCATCATTGGTTCATTCAAGAGGGATTTATGTGGTAAGTAGTTTGATTTTTTATTGTTTTCCTGTTCTGATTTGTATAATTGACAGTTTAAGTAACTTATAACGAGAAGTATAAAGAAAATTTATTTATCGTAGTTTTTTAAATGAAAAATTGATTTAACCAATCAGAACAAATGTATGTTTGACAATGATCACTGAGCCCTATGTCAGCACATGGAAAGTTTTATACACTCGTGTTAACTTGAAACTGGTCTAAAACATATGTATTATGCAGGAGATTAGTATATTTACGATGATCAGAGAACTTCCTAGCTTTTACGTCTCACCTGAGATAAGCAGTGCTTCCATATGGGCTGGTGTCATGCTTGCGGTCCGCCGGCCGTCTCATGGGACCGACTGATGATGAAGCCCGCCCCCTCTGTCCCGGCGATCGCGGCGTCGGCGACGTCCCCCCACTCCTCCCGCCGAGACCATACTGTGTCACTAGTGTAGTCTCCTCGGGCTAGTAACAAATAAAATGAAATTAAAAAAAATAACTAAATTTTTTAGTTAAGACAAGAATTTTTGTATTTTTTTTTTGATACTGAAAAGTATACTTAATTAGGAAAAATTAAGAACTTTTTATTATTTTAGATTTTTCGTTTTTCCGATTCATAGATAAAAACGTTAAACCATCGTTATTGAATAGGTTATATGTATATTATACTTTATCCTGAATATTTTTTCCTGCTAAATAAATATTTCGACAAAAAAAACAAGTGAAGACATTAATTACTATGATAATTAGATCAGGATAAAAATGCTGCATAAACTAATTACTCATGATACTGTTATTCCAAAGAATAAATGATAAATATATAATCAATCAATAAAACAGAAAACAGTTATCATAATTTACGTCAATATACAGAATGTGGGGTGCAGTAGTCTAAAACTAAATTTAGTTACCAAAATTACCCAAATCACTGCTGTTATCGGTTTATTTTTTTATTATTTTTTATTTTCTTTATTATTATAGTATCACAATCAAACATCACCTCGCGATATACGGTTGGTTTACGATTTATAAAACATGACTAATATTGAGTTTAGTTTAAAGTTACATTTGAGTGACTGGCCCCTAAAATGCAAGATGGTAAAATTTTGTTTCATATAGTGCCAATGGTTGTTACATACTTTTAAAAAATCCAGATTTGCAAAACATTAATCTATCAAAGAAAATAATAAGAGAAATTAGATGTAATAAACTTTTATTAATGTACAGTGAGAATAAAAGAATAAGAAAGGGGTGATTTGGATAGCCATTGATATAAAATATATTAATTTTAGCCATAGACATCCCCCGAACATCCTGTATATGAAGAAATATTAAAAGCTAAAAATACAACTAACGACAAATATATTTTCAAATTCTACAATAATTAAACATAAATCGCATTCTTGCACATAAAAAATAAATGATCATAACAGGTATGAAACATTCCAGTGAGATTATATTTAGTTTTCAACCATATTTAATAACATAGAAAAAAAAAGGTTTTAAATAGTTTTATTTTAATAATGTCTTCTAATAGGATTCCTTTCGAAAAAAAAATGTTCATGCAATAACTGTTGCATTTATTTTATGAATGAATAACATTGTAATACTATTATTATCAGAAATATCATTCTACTTAATTAAATTCTGACACTGACTGGCAGACAGGGTAAACTTGTGGTCAGGGTAGCCTTAGCATGAAAATATTGCAAGATTTTTTTTGTTTTATTTTGTCATAGAATGACTAAAACAGGATTTTTGACAATACTAAGAGGTTTAAGTAGAGAATAAAGATTATATGTTAATTCATCTTTTAAAATGAAATGATGGGATTTTTGTTTATCATGTAATAAGCGAAATTACAAAAAATAATAAATATATTTGGAGGATCAATAATTAATATTTTACAATATTTATGTCTATATGTAGATCCACAGTATGAATTGAATTCATTTTTTTCTATAGTGCAATCTTTTCAGAATTCATTCATTCAATACATTGAATTTTTTTATGAGAGACATCTTGCTTTTTCAATTTTTTTATTTTTTCGTGTTTATCAACATGCGGAGAAAAGGAAAAGAAAAACTATCTGAAAAGATTTGTTGGTAGTTAGGCACTTAACAAGTATCTATTATAGCAGTATTTGGAATGTTTGCTATTAATGTGCTAACATTTGTTATAAGACTATTACAAACGTAAATGTGTCATATTTCATTATTAACGTTTATAAAATAAACAGATCATGGGACTCGCAAGATAAACTTGTACAGCACATGTTACAAAAAACATATTTATGTCAAAGCTTTCTGGTTCAAATGTTGATTCAAGGTTTACAGCTTAATATTATACACATAATAGCATATGAATAATGTCTTTCAATACTATTTAGGCCAATGGTATATTGCTTTATTTTATCTAACTTCAAAAAAAGAGGGTTTAAAAGAGGAAGCTGTTTTCAACCCATATGTATGTAAGTTTGTATGGCCACAATTTGATGAATGACTGATCCAATTTAAATGGGGTTTTCTTAGGCATACTTTTCAAGGAATATTTTATTATATTAGGATTTGATAAAGATCTTCTGTGATGAAAAATTTAACTCTTGAATAATTAACAGCTAATGATTCACAATTGCTGTGATAGATTTTCTATTTATATGACAACAGTTTTATTCAAAATTAGTTATAACTTTCAACAAAAACAGTTATTATTTATGGACATGAAAAATCTGCACATACAGAATTTTATTATAGATTTTTGAAACAATTTAGGCTGAAATAAAACATCTATATCCACTTGCAAGACATCCTAAAACTATTAGAAAGTGCTAAAAAAAATTGAAAATAGGTAAACTACGGCTGAGCTCTACTATAACTTAAGACAAAGGAGCTGCAAATAATATGGGGATTCGAACAAGCAGATTCCAAAGTGTGGAACCTTAGTGACTTCCGGCTTTGTTGTTGGTAGCTCGGGTGCTGCAACATTAGGAAGTGAGCCACTCCGGAATGTACCCAAGCTCTGTTGCGTTTGTACTAGGATTTCAATAACTTCTGGCTCAGGAGGGGCTTTGACTTTGGCACGTCGACTACTAGAGTTAACCTGTAACCACCAATTGTCAACAACTGCCCTGTGCTATTTATGGGAATTTTACTTTTGAACTATGTTAAGGACACTCTTTTTAATAAATTACCCTCAAAATTTATTTATGAAGAATAAAAATAATTAAGAGGCAAATAAGTTAATAAAATTTCCTTATAGTTACAATAAAGTAATTGGTATAGTATTGTTTCAGGATTATTTTGCATAAACATTTTATTGATGTGTAAATAATAATCAAAAGTGATATTTTTCAATGAAAAAATATTTATGTGACATGCAAATTAATAATAGTTATTGAATTTGTTAATATTAATACCATATAAGGCATATATTAAACTAAACTGTATGCATTAGGCAGATATTTTGAAAGCTTACAAACAGTGAATGAAATATTGGATGGTAATGGGTGCCCAAAACAAATATTATATCATTTATGAACAGTAACCTTCAACCGTTCATATTCTTAATCTCGTTATTGTTTGGAGTGTGCAAATTATATACAATAATAAAACAATTTCGACAATGACAGTTCTTAATTATTATGAGTACTGAATATACGGAAACATTATTCCTTTTCATTTGTAATGAGATTAATATTCAGTAAGTAGTTGAGTCGCAATATTGAAATAATTATTGTTTACGTCGGCTAGCACATTTGACGGCCAGGAAGCGATTGCCTGAGTAAATAGGCGACCCGCGACATACCTTATTGGTTGCGTCGGAAACTTCACGCATTATTTTTTCAAAAGCAGCCGTTTCCTCAGCTTGCTTTTGATTGTGAAGGGCGATTTTTTCACTAAATTTTCTAGGATTCGCCATGATGGTCAACAAACATTTATTCTTCTCTTTTTACATCACAATTTTCTGCGCTCATAGAACCAAAACGCGCCTGCCTGTCAGACAGTAACTTAGTGTTGCCAACTGTTATTGTACAAAATGAAAAACAGATAGTATAGATGAGAACATACAAATAATATTTTAAAATATTGTCAAGTTATGAAAACTGATATAAATTTTTATATTATTATAAATATATTATTAATACTAAAAGATACAAATATTTATTTTAACTACTTTTCTTTATATTTATTTTAATTTTCAATTGCTTGTAAGTATATTTAAATTTGTAGTCAATAATATTGTATAACACAATAATACAGGCCGCACCCAGATGTCCATTTTAAATTTTTTGCGTAGTACTATTTTTTACTAAAGATTAAGTAGCTTTATAGGTAAATCTTACTTTTAAAAAAATTTTATCACGGAATATATTCTGTTTCAAACTGAAACCAATTAAATAGGTTTCAAACTTTGCCGATATTTTAGTTTCATACAAAAGAGAAATGGTATCACTCGTTTTTTCAGCGTCAATTTATGTTTTTTTGCCAGATAGATATGTACATAAAGTATTTATTCTAACTAAAGTTAGCACTCCATAATCATTTAATTTTAAACTATATTAATTTAAACAAATGGTCCCATTTAATGTCACGTATGTGACGGTGCTTTATTAGTGCTGTGACCTTTTTTTACTACTTTGTATCTCTAAATAATAGACGTTATAAAAGTAAATAATAAAATAATGTTTTTAAAGTATATGAATCTAAAGTAGACATAAATTTTGCTTAATAATTTTGTATATATATATTTGTACTTTTAAACAATTTCATGAAGTAATTTTTACTTTTTGTAGTATAATTCGTTAATCATATATCTCGAATTTTATTTAATTTTGATATCTCCTATTAAAGCGACATAAAAAAAAGCATCTTTATTCTTATTTTAAACAAACATAGGTAATGTAGCCATTACAGTGTTCAAATATGTTAGGGTACAATTTAGGCGGCCTCAATAAATGACACTTATAAGTTTTCAAACTTTCATAAGGATTTACAAAAGTTTTATATCAATCACGAGTGTAAAGCTTACAGGTATAATTAGGTCTATAAATTACAACTTCGCTAAAAGCTTGAATCTAGGGCAGTAAAATAACCAAATAATAATATGTTAGTTGTCATTGCCTTTACAGTCACTGTCAAACTAGACAACCAGTTCCGTCACAACACTGCATGAAATCAAAAAAATTCTTGAAATTTTAAATATATTTAGTATGTTGTCCGATAAACCGTAGTGTAATTAAAGTCATTGTTCGAGGTGGGTCTGTGCCGAAGATATAGATAAATATGGAAGAGAAATATATATTGTCTTTAGATATAGGTACTACAACAATTAGGTCGGTTATTTACAATTCAAGAACAGAAATTGTCGGCAAGGCTGTGGATCAGGTATTTATAGGAAAAATACTCCATGTAAATTTTCAACGATTAAATTAAATGAAAAATATAATTTATACCACATAATGATTTGGGCCTAAACTTGTTGAAAAGAAAAAAAAACATAGATTTATTCGATTATAATTTATAAATATAAAATCGTTTAAATATAGCGCAAAACTTCGGACTTATAAATACATTTTATAAATTAAATTAAAAATATATTATGCATCTTTATGTCTTGTCAGGCTGTAATTCAATTAAACTACAATATTATTAGATTATTACTTAAAAAGAAAAGAAATGTTATATATTTTTATTAACTTTATGAAGTAACATTGTTTGCTGTATTGAATATAATAATATTAATTGAAATTTAAGGTAATTCTTCATTATCCGAAATCTGGGTATGTGGAAATTGACCCTGATGAGTTATGGACCTCTGTTGTAGGTGTTGTCAAAACTGCTTTGCAAAGTAAGTATATATTTAGTTTTGTAGATAATCATTAATTTTAGGTTGATATATAATTAGTAATTATAAAATATAACACAAAAAGACTATTGATTGAAAATTTTTTTGTTGGTTAAAATTGAATATATACTAATTTTTTAAAAGAACATTCACTAGTCACAACAATATACTGTTAATAACTAGTTCTTAAATTACTAGGCTTTTAAATTCTTTATTTTCTTAAAACTATATTAAGCAATAGATATATATTTTTTGGACTTCATCAATCATCATAACAAGTAGTTACTTTATTATATTATTAAATTGTGAATTTTGAGTTAGTTATTGCCTGACTTAATTCTTACGTAATGGAGTAATAAAAATAATACTTAATAGCATACTAATATAGAGTAAAAAAATTAGGAATTTAGATGAATAATTAAAAAAAAAAAATTATAAAATATAAAACTTAAGAGAAACAATCTAGGTGTGATGTAGTTTATATGAGATAGACTAGCTAGGTAACATAGAAAAACTTACATATCCTAATTGCATTAAAATATTTGTATTAGTTGTAACTACACCAATGGTCGCAGATAGAAATATTTTTGCATTAAATCCTTTTTAGATGCAAAGCTAACAGCTGGACAGATTACAGCAATGGGAATATCAACACAGAGGAGTACATTCATAACTTGGTCTCAGAACACCGGAAAACCGTTCCACAGATTTATAACATGGAAAGATATCCGAGCTGACGAATTAGTGAAGCAATGGAATGATTCATATATCTGGAAGGTATGTATCTTTTTAAATTGATTTAAATAATGTACAATAGTTATTGAAATACCACAGATTTTTATATTTTTATCTGTTATGATAAGAAATTAAATAACAGATATAAAAAAAAAAGTAATTTCTCTTGAATGAGTTCATTTGTGATGTGTGTTTTTGAGCATCATGAATTTAAAAAATAAATAAATTAACAAATTGCTTTAATTTGTTGATTTTCAAGTGTGTTGGTCTATGTATAGTAGAAAGCATTGCCTAAGTAAATTAATTTGATTACTTTCATAAAATGTTGCATGAGTTTGATCATTGTAGTAATTATCTCTATAATATATATTTTTTATTGTTTCTTCTATTGCAATATAAAGTTTTAATCTATGTCTACAATATCTAAATAAAACAGAATGAAATTTAAAGATAATTTAATTTCAGTTTTTTAAGTTGGGTGCCTATGTGATGTTTTTTGTATCAAGAAGCAAGCGATTTCGGGCAGGAAGTGTTCTAAAATTTTCGAATAATCAGGTAATAATAATGAATAATAACTTAGAATTTATATTTCGTAAATTTTTTATTTAATATGAAAACTAATAAACTTGCATGTTATAAATTTATTTATAGGCTAAATTGATCTATGGGCTGTAATATTATTAACAATTTTTTTTTTTTTTTTTTTTTTTTTTTTTTTTTTTTTTTTTTTTTTTTTTTTTTTTTTTATAAATAACGCATCACACTCAACGGCCCCCATTAAGATCGCGTGACCTTGTGTCGGGGTCCGGAAACACTCACAACACTAACACAAACACCCAGACCACGACAAACATCCGTATGGCCAATACACACGTTTGCCGTGAGCGGGGATCGAACCCGCGACCGTAAGCGCTTTAGTCAGTTGCAGTGACCACTGCGCCAACGCGTCTGTCAATTAAATATTCAATTCAATTCAATTCTTTGGTTAATGTCTTTTAGTTGTGCCAGTTAAATATTAGTTGTATTATGTGGCTCAGCAAATGTCAAAGTTAAAATTGAAGTAGTTTGTTACATAATTTATGTCACAGCTTGCGTTACAATTGGCTGCGAACGATTTTATAGTCTCTTACTTGTTTCTCACAGAGCAATATTAATTGTGGCAAAAGTAAAAATAATTTAAAAAAATACTTATTAAAGACAACGAAAATGTATTTTTGTGTCATCGAAACTTAATTAGCATTTTTACTATATACATATTACATTGGGTTGATGAATAATATCCAAGGTTTTTTTCTTCTGCGTTCATTATTTCCTAGCACATATTCGTAGTTTAATATAAATTCCAAGGCATTCGAAAGTAGATTGAACTCCTCCTTATGTCGCTTGAGGCAAAGTATTTCATTGGAACTTAAGGCTCATACACACGAGTGGTAACTTGCTGTCGACACAGATAAAGGTAGACGTCACGACCCTTCGCCGACAGTCGTCAATCAAGTTGACAGCGCAGCGGTCACAAACCAATAACGACGTTTGCAGTTATAGCGTAGTCATTTTGTCAGTAGACTGCAAATGGTATATCGTCTTATATACAGATATATAAGACGACCTCGAACGAAATTGATGCTGAATTTGTTAAGAAAAATCCTTGTATTTGGAATTATTAATTACAAGCGTATAGACAAAATAAAAGCCTCCTCCTTGTTTAAAGATGTTGGTAATCATCTATACATGATAAACACTTGTCTTGATGACTAACTGATTCATCAACGCAGAACCTAAACAGCTGGGCTACAAACTTGAAATTTTGGCAGTAGGTGTCTTTTATTCTGAAAGCATCCACCCGGAAAGTGTTTTTTTTTAAATAATAACCCCAATTCTTTGATATAATGACCCCCGGCAAGGGGTAAAAACGTTTGTATAGAATATCTTATTCTATGGGCGTAGTATTCTATTAGTTGCTTAAATTGCTTTTATTAAATTCTGAAATATACGCGGGTGAAGCTACAAGGATTTTCTCGGTATTCATATTTCTTTAACTCATAATGAAAGAGTTTTTTTTTTCGTATCACGTCGACGATAATATCGTATACCGTTTTTCTGTTCGTGTATATGAGCCCTTAAGCGGAATTTACAATTACGCGCGAAAATGCCGTGCGTTGTCGCGATGACAATTTCCTATTATAATTGTTATCGCGTGGTATTTATTCACGTAACAAGACGTATCTACTTTCGCGATTTCAAAAATACTTATCTCGCTTATTGGAACATATACAAAACTTTCGCTAATTAAACATCACGAAATAAAAATCGTCATGTTACCAAAGACGGTGTCATACTTCTCTACCTAAGAAGAATTAAAATAACTTTAGCGAGGAAACCGTATTCACTTTTATCTCAAACCGTCAAAAATAGCGTCACAAATACAGCGCGAGCGATGGTACTCAGGCCTATCAATATCTGTTTTTATTATATTTCCGAGAAGGTAAAGAAAGAAATGATATTAATATTCATTCCAATTGCAACCAGCCGATGTGCTCTAATAATATGTTAACGCACTATAACTGGAAGTTACTTTATATCGTTTCCCGCTCCCTATAAATTGATTAAGAAATGACGGAGTTTCGAAGTTAATAAAAAACATTAAAAAACAAAACGTTTACTACGAATTAAGAACCTCATTTTTGATGTAACGTTAGATTGCGTATGAATTATTATTTTGATGTTGTGCATGACAGTATTAAAGTATACGGAATATTTATGTATTTACAAGCTATGTGCCCAGGTTCTGCACTGGTGCTATTTAGAAATAAAATGAACGTCACACTTTCTATTCAGACATTACAATAATGCCATTCAAACTTTGCACTTTTCAGAATATTTTCTGTTATACTAACCTTATCCTGATAATCAATACAATGAATCTGATTACACAATTCGTAACTTTTCATGAATAGATATATGTCTTTATTATATTATTTTTTATACATATATACACGATATTTACATAAGTAATATTTCATAGCTTTACGTCTACGCATGTGAATTATATACAATTCCCAATCGTCAAGAATTTCTATATTGTGCGACTAAATCCACTTATATCTTGAGTTTATATATCAGTACGTTTAGCTGTCACTGACGTTTTCGTAACGGAGGCTACTGAAAATCAGCGTTGGGATGACTCTCATCATAAACCTGAGTAGCTGTCCTTTTTGCAACACCTTACTGTTTTTAGTTATTGGGTTCATTTTAAAATATAGTTGTTGTTATCACATGTATATTTATTTCTATCTTTTATTTATATTTGTGTTAATTTTTTTTTACCTCTTCTTTTGAATATTATTCAAATGTTCTAAAATTTGTTAAACAGTGTTGTTGCAAATAAAGCTCTTCTTATTCTTATAATTATATACATTATTTTTGTAACTCGCATCCTACATCGCCATGTCAAAAAAATGGCACCAAAAAATGAAAGAAGGATTTTTAAATTAAATCATTATTTTGATTTCATTTACATTATAACTAAAAACACTTAGTCGAGTGATAATATAAAAGTGTTAATTTTCTCAAATTGAAAGTAAGAATAACTCAGAAAGTAAGAATAAGGTAAATTTCTCTTTTTTGATCATAAAATAGTTGGACTATTAATATCTACTCATTAATCTAGTTTAAAAGAAGGAGAAGGTTTATAGTTCGTTGGGAACTGTTTTTTATATAAGTTCGACATTACTTGAAAACAGATTAACCGATTTCATTAATTCTTTTTGTTTTTATAATCATGAAAATCGTTTTAGTACTTGAGTTTTTAAATTAAAACAGCTTGAATACGTATATCATTCAAGTTTTGAATGAAATGACGTAGTTACTTGCTTTTAAAGTCGGTTTCCTTTTTTTTAAAAGTCTTGTTTATATAATACTTTAAACAATACTTAAGCTAATTGGTCGTTGTGATAATAACGTCGTTCATACCATTTTTGGGTACAAAAAACCATCTCGTTTTATCTGCCACAATGTTTTGCCCTTGACTTCGTTCATTTTGACATCGTTCGCGTAGACATTGGATGTGAAGATACAAATTTCAACTATCCCAGGAACCGTTTCATTTAAACGATAAAAAATATTCTGTATTTACTGCATGTATATATCAACGAGCCAAGTTTTATTCAAATGTAGTCTCTGTTTTGCTACTCTATCTCTCAGAAAAAGTGAATATAATTTAATAAATACCTAATTTAATAAAGAAAATAATAATATCAACTTTAAATGATTACCCTCGAGTTTTTTTTCATCAAATTTCAATTATTAAAATCGGATCGCGTTTGGCTAAAATAAATGACATACTTATACAAAAAAAAAAAATAATATTACCTACCAGCTTATTTTTTAATTCGGTTAAAATGATTTTAGATAATATCTGTATTATTAATGTTTATAATATTTCAATAAATAATCTATCTGTATAGTGTAGCAAATAAGGCATCGTTATAGTTTTTAATTATTACTTGTATATACGAGACTCTATAAAAACTCTATTCCAAACCGGTTTATCGTTTCCTAAACTTATAAGTATAAAAATATAAGCACGAGTATCACTTTGTGAGAAATAATAATAATAAGAGAAGAAAACATGTTACATTGTATCAAAACGTAATTTGTGCATCGTATTTAATAATAACCACGAGACTTTGCCAATAAAATTGCTCTGCCAATGTGATACCTATTTATATTGTAATAGATTGTCATCACTCGTTCGTCGTAATGATATTTTTATTATATTTTCATAATATACTACAATACAAGCAAAGGATTTATTTATACTACGCAAAAATAAGATAATTTGTATTACAGATTTGTAGTAGGAATCTACATTACCTGTCTTGAAAGGTTAAATGTTCACATAATTTTAGAACCTTGTGAAAAACAACAATTTAACAAAATGACGCCATAAAAACAATGTAAACGCAAAAACACTAAAAATACAAAGGCAAGAGAATATCTGAGACAACGATGTACGAGACGAACAATATTTTTTTAAACATTGACAAATTTTTCCGTTCTTTGGTTAAGTAAAGTAAACTTTGAAAGTATTTTTTGTGCCTTATGTTTATTTATATTCAAACACAGTCATTTGCTTTGTATGTGAACCTTATTAGCATAAATAACGTTTATATCAAGTTAATTGTTCAACAATAAAACGTGCTCAATAATTATACACACATAACGAGCGCAATATATATTTATGTAGCAACTATATAACGTATTATATTCTAATATGTCTCATTCTTTTTGGTATTATAATTGTCTAAAATGTTTTAATTACATCATATCTTACTAACTTTACATACTTCATTTTAATCATTCGCGGTGATATTTGTCCGAAAATATAGCAATAGAAATTTTATAGGTACTTAAGTATAAACGGTTAGGTATGTTGATTATAATCATCCTTAGCTGCGTTCTAAGATTTTACCCGCAAGATAATAGTAACCTCTGTCGTCTAGGTGGTTATCAAGATATCTGCATTCCGAATTTATCTTAAAACCTTTTAAGTTATTAGGAAGTAACGAACATACACATCGTACTCACAAACTTTAATTATTTGTTAATCCTTACTAAAATTATATTACAAAGGTAAATATTTAGGTGTATGGATGTTTGTTACTCTTTCACGCAAGAACTACTGATTGGATTTTAATGAAATTTTACAATAATATAGCTTATACATCAGAATAACACTTATGCTATATTTTAAAAATATATTGTGTGAATGATCCAAAATATACAAGTGTAAAGTAAGGAGGAAAAAATTCTGCCATTTGTGAGCTATTGCGCAGAAAAATTAAAATATTTATTTTGATCAAAAATCTTTCAAAGTAACTGTGTCTGTACTCTTTTACGACTAATCCGTAGAAACAATTTGATGAAATTTTGTAGAAAATAAGCATCTCGAAGTACTAATCCTGTGCAGACGAAGTCACGGTCACCATCTAGTGTAAATATATTAAAAAAATTGAGCTTTTTAAAGAACTTTCGAATCGTCAAGTTACATGTAATTTTTTTATCAGATTTTTAAAAGGTTGCCTCCGGTTCGGAATGTAGTCTCTATCGAGAAGACTAGGAACTCGATAGTAACTCTTTTAAAATCATTTATACATAATGTATTTTTATTACATTTTCATTTTGTTCTCCCGTTAGAAAATCATCGCGTATTATATCCACGCCTGTTTGTAGTCCAAATATTCTTGTATACTATAATATGCTTTATCTAATAAAGATTTGTTTTAAATATTGGCTTTAATCTTATCAAGTGGCAAATGTAAAACTGTTTGTTGTAAAAAATTAACCATACTTTGTTTTCATTTTCAAAATTAAAATGTTTTCCACAACGGCATTGCTGCAATCATCTTTTGGCACAACTGCAAATAATTGAGTCGACAATAATGCATAAATTAATTTATTCCTTGTTTTCTGAATTGCAGACGACGCTAAGGTTATATTGGGCTTTACTTAACATACCGGAGTTGAAAGTGGCAATTCAGAAAAATGACGCGATGTTCGGAACCTTGGACACATGGCTGTTATATAAAATGACAGGTATTGTATAATTATTGTATAATTATTTTATAAGGTATGTAACCTTTAGCAATATTTATTAACGATAGATATGTTATATTCATAGTATTTGATGCTAAAAATCCGTAACCATTTCTAACTTTTACAAGTTTGTTGATTTGTTGGTCGAAAGACACTCTGGCTTTCTATTTAGTCGCTGGCTGGTTACTAGGCAACGTCGACCAAAATGGTCGGCATTCTGAGTGCTAAAAATAAATAAACTTATGACATATTTATATTTATTTATCATTATTGAAAAAGTAAACAACCAGGAATTCGTGTAAGAATATTCGCGCCACAACTGACATCGTCTCCAAAATCGACGAGTATTCGTGTGGATTAATTTATATCTAGTTAAATGCATTTTTTTATTCTTCAGTATATATGTAATTGTAAATGTATATGTTTCGTATTTAATTTTTTCCGAAGAAATGTTTTAAAGTTGCTCTCATTACAACTTCTAGAGATATGTAAAGAAAATCTGAAATTTTATTTAAGGTATAGATTGAAGGAAAATAATAATAAAATTTTGTTAGTATTAAGACGATTAACTAGGATAAAATATAAGAACAGCTTGATTTTTAATTCAACAATTATTTTAATAATAAAAGTAATTAGGTTTATTTTTAACAGTAATCAATAAACAATTTATCAACGATAAATGAATGACGCATAAAGGTTGATGCAACTCGAAATAGGAATCGAAATCAGTAATTAAATTGTCACTTATTGTTAATTAATATCTTTACTAATATTGTTATAACGAAAGATTTTATGTATATTTTTATATGTTTGTAACAAATTAATTCAAAAAGTACTGGATCCATTGCGATAAAATTTTACTGGAATGTAATTTACATGCTTTGAAAGAATTTAGGCTACTCTTAATCCCGAAATATGTATGGTCATTGTGGGAATGCGATGTAAATGGGAGTGCGATATAACCGAAATCGAAATGAGCATAGTCGCGAGCGCCATACTAGTCTATAGAAGTAAAATTTATTTGTAAGTTTGTATGTAAGGAATAATCTCTATAACTACTGATCCAGTTTGAAAAAATATTTTTGCGTTGGATAGCCCACTTATAGAGAAATTTATAGGCTATATTTAATCACGCTACGACTCATAGGAGCGAAGCAGTAATCATAAACGCAGGCAGATAGTATATGATAAAGTCAATTGCAGGTAGCAAAATCCACATGACAGACGTATCTTCGGCATCAGCGACGGGTTTCTTCGACCCCTTTACGATGCAATGGTCTGGTTGGGCCATGACATTGTTCGGAATACCATTGAATGCGTTGCCGACAGTGGTCGATACTGCAGGCGAACATTTCACCAGTACCGCCACGGAGATATGGGGTCATGCGATACCTATACGAAGTGTTGTAAGTATATATGTACATATACATATATGGAATAGAAAAAAGCCAGCCAAGTGCGAGTCGGCCTTAGACGAAGGATATAAGATATGCACTTTTTGAATTATTTTGTTAAAGGAAGAAGATTCTATAAAGTTCGACTCTCATGTGATTGGTTTGTAATAATCGATTATAATTAATAGAAATACACACTAATATTTTTACCCCTCATTAACCGTATAAGGTTAATGAGATACAGTCCATTAATGTTAACAAGACGGACGGATAGTGGAAGCTTAATATACCGTTAGCAACCTTCGAGTATGGAACCATTAAATGCTATAGTCTATTTTTCTTTACTTGACTTATTTGGTTACAATAATCGGTATGAATATTACATTATTTTCCATTATAAAAAATGATTTAGTTCAATATTCAATCGACAACTTGTCATCCCTAAATCTTTTAATCTGTGGTTAGAAGTACGCCATATTTGTGTGCTAAATACGCCATGTAAAGATAAATAGACTATATTATAAGGCTGTTTTTTCACTAGAAAAGTGAAATGTAGCTAAGTGGTAGAAAGTTGTGGGGGTTCTAGGTTATATTACATAACGCTCCGACTCATAGGAGCAAAGCACTAAACATAAATTTGAGTGAAACCGTGAAGAGCAGCTAGTTTTGACTAAAGATGTTTATTAGTATCTACAGAAATTAACAATTTTAAAAAGATAATAATATTTTGATAATTATTAATTGGTAAGTTAGATGTTGTATATAAGAATGTATTTTTTTTAACCGGGTGGCTTAAAAAAGTACATTCTTATATACCTTGTTTTACGAAAATGTGTTGTTTAAATACGAAGTCCGGACTCGCGCATGGTACCGTCGATTAGACAAGACTGAAAAGATTTAAGATAATGTATATAATATTGTTATAAAATCATTAAATATTCTAACCCGTCATTAAACATATTTATCCTTACTGAACTTTTTTGATAATAAACATATCCTGTACGAAAATCACGAATTTTCCAACAATTACACTGGTTCATTATTAATGTTTATCCGTAATAGGAATTGAAAAAATAATTAAACACATTAATTTGACGTATATAAGAAGTATTTATTAATCATAATTAATGAAACGATTTAACGACTATCCTTATGCCTAATTTAATGTTCTGCGCAGCATAATGCGCATATGTCAGAGCGACAATTTATGTGAATCGAGGTATACTTTTCTTTTTACTATTTTATAAACCAAAAAACATTTTGTATGTGCGGAAAAACACAAATAATTAGATATAAAGAACTTCGTTTTGATACATGTTTTAAAAATATCACATACGGTAAAAACTTTAATCATTTTTCTTAATTATTTTATATTTATTTTAACCCGGATATTGCTAAGGTCGTCGTCGCTCGTCTAGTTTTTTGGAAAGAATGCATTAACGTTTGTACGAACGTTCCCAGCGGAAATAATAGAAAATTAAATTTGTAAACTATTTTTAGCATAAATTCACATATTGACCTCTACTGCGCTGTAATTTTAATTTGGAATTTTATATGATTAGTGTTACCCGCGACTTCGTTTGTGTATATATTTTTTTCTCGGATATGTCTATATCTGAGGATTTCTGGGATCTCCATATAAAGCTCTATCTCGTCTTTCACTCTCCAAAAAGTAGCCGAGGCTTTTCGAAGATCCAATCTATTTACCGAAATTCATCAAAATTAGTTCAGACCTCGATTTTTTAATTTTTAGATAGCAGACCAAACTGCTTCAATGTGGGGATCGTGTTGTTTCAATATCGGTGATGTAAAGCTGACTATGGGTACTGGAACATTCTTCAACATCAACACGGGTTCAGTACCTCATGCGTCTGTTTCCGGGCTATATCCGGTCGTTGGTTGGAGGTTGGGAGAAGAATTAGTTTTCTCAGCAGAGGGCGCGAATAATGATACCGCTAGTATTATAAAATGGGCCCAGAGTTTAGGTAAGAATTTTTATCGATATAAGTTGTTTGGATCTGTTTTCTTTTATATTACATACATACATCGTATATCACATACGTAATTTTTGGTTATATCTAATTAGTTAATAATAATTTAAATATTTTTTTTGAAGTATAGCTTAGATTTTTATGTTAAATTCTAAATCCATTGGATATTTATTATTGTAAGTATTGTAAATATTCACAAATATAAATGTTGCTTCAGACTTTCATAAAGATTTACAAACGTTGTTTTTCATTGTTGTATTTATTAAAGAATTTACTGTCACAGCTCGTAAGGTTGGTATTAATCTGTCCAGAAATTATTAGTGAAAGTATTTCTATTTTTTGGCTTTAAAAATTCCATTGCAGGATTTGTATTTATGTCAATTACACGTCCAGTATCAAGTCCAGGCATGTATGCGGACAATTTAGCGTTCGAAGTATTTTTATCTTTCGTAATATATTTTGCAGGTTTGTTTGACAACCCACAAGAAACGTCTGAAATTGCCATGTCGGTGCCAGATTCAGACGACGTCTTCTTCATACCCGCATTCAGCGGATTGGGAGTAAGTTTGTTTTATATTAATTGTTTCGAAATTACACTACAAATCTTCCCAGTTCTCAGCTTTTTTCTACTATAATATGCATGTATTATCTATATATTAATAAGTGAAGCGAAAACTTTGTACCTCTTTTTACGAAAATTTCGCGGTCTGCGGAGTGTGAAATTTCTCTCACTCACACTTTTATTAGAGAAGGATAACTATTTTTTTTTAATTACGCATAAAAAATACATTAAATCAATAAAAACAACATTACACAAACTACTACGTATTTGACTCACACATACGCAGATACACTCTTTTGTTTATTGCTAGGCTGTGGTAAAATTGAGAATCGATTATCTGTGGTCAGTCTTGAAAATATATTTATGTTTTACAACTGAACACCACTCTACAATTTAGTTATTGTTATCAGTGATTTAAATACTAGCCTGTACTCACGTTTCGTAGTTAAGGATCGATCGGATAAAATTATACTGCTATTAAGAAAATAAAATTCAATAGCTTGCCTTTCTGTGGTGTTTCGTACGTGCAGAATTGCGTAATTAAACATCGTAAATCATCACGCTAAACTTTTTTATTAATGGATTTTTACATAATTCAACTTTAAAATATGCTCTATTCTGAAAGAACTGGCAAGAAAGTCCACACTTTAAACTCTTTAGAACATTGTGTTACACTAAAAACTAATTTATAGTACATTTTATAGTTTCATTATTTTTAGTGTTATAAACTACATTATTATTATTATTTTAAATTAAAACATAAAAGTGAAATAATTTGAAATGTACTTTGTAATTTTTTCCATTTTCAGAATTCCAAGATATTTATATTGCCTTTTTATACAGGGTATCAACTGGGAATCTGTTAGAAATTTTAACAGCAGAATTGACACTTAAAAGTAAAAAACTGATTTTTTTTTATTTAAAAAAATGAACATTTTTTAATTAAAACGTTGGACCTTGTAGGCTCGTAAAACATATGCGTCATTTTATAAATAATTAAAATAATTAAAAAAAATCATACAGTATTTTTTACTTTTAAATATCGATTCTGGTGTCGCTGGTAATATGTCCAATACATGCCCAGTTGACACCCGGTATGATAAATAAAATAAAAAAATAATAATTATATTAAAATCCAGCCACCATACAACGACTGCACAGCCGCGTCCGGTTTCGTGGGCATGAAGCCGTCGACGACGAAGGCACACCTCGTGCGCGCCGTGCTCGAGTCGCTCGCCTTCCGCACGGCGCAGCTGTACGCGTGCGTGAGGAACGAGACCACGTACCAGTTCAACACTATTAGGTATGGAAAAAGACTTGAGTATTATAATTCACTAATCAGAATAATACTCAGCTTTACAAGTTTTGGGTTATATACATAGGGCAAATGAAATACTAAACGCATTCATTCAACGTCTACTCAACCCATTCGAATTTGATGATCCTGTGTCTGGGATCCACACAGCTCAAAAATAAAGACCCAGATCACGACAAACACCCGTATGGGAAGTATAAAGTTTGTCGTGAGCGGGGATAGCACTTATTATAAAAATACCAAAAAAAAAAATCGGCCTGTTTTTCTCTTTGTCCAGAAACGGCTAGATCGATTTTACCCAAATTTTCACTGACACATACCTGATATTATCATGAGTACAAAATAACATATTTATATTAGAAAAACAATTACAGATACGTGCAAAAAAATCATGAAATTGTCACCTCTATTGAGTACTGAAAATTTTCTAGATCTGTAATGCACATTACTTATTAGCTGATGGGTTTTATACAGATTATGAAATCCGGCCAAGCGTTAGTTACAACACGTTGAATTAATATTGTACGTGGCGTCATCTATTGGATTGTTACCTAACCTAGATAACAAAAGGTGAAGTGTTGTCTCGGTAAACTAACGTACACTGCCATCTGTTAGCCACTAGTAGCATTAGTTTCAATACAAAAGGGTTTTTAACTTCTGTTCGTACCTACAAATAGTATGCGACAACGAATTCTTTATAGGATTTGCTATTATTTTAAATCGGGCGCTTCAATAATTATTATGTATTATAATTTAGTATCTATCTAACGATTATTATGTCATACTTTTTTTTCTAACTTCAGATAGAAGTTGCAATTATTAATTGTATATAATTTATTAAGTATGTTTTTAATTTGTACATTAACACATTCACTGCCTCTACGTGTTCAATATATTATAAATGGACACACATGTTGCGGCATTGAATGTGGTAAACTTCAGTGTGTTCAATACGAAACACAGACATACAATTTTATATAAAAATAGCTGGAAACCGAGCGAGTGGGACATCTGATCTTATTAAGCGTTTAAGATGAGCAGCCACAAATGCGTTGCCAGATTAAAAATGAATAATGGATTAAAGGGAATACGATGTAAAGAAAGAAGGGTTAGGCTTTCAGCTCTCTCAATCACCGTATAAAACGCAGTTATATTAGATACGTCACGTTGATCTTCTGTCATATCTTTTTGAAAGCCCTACTGTTACTAAGTGTACTACTACTGTGTTACTAAGTGTATTATACGGCCGCCGAGTGAAGGCCACTCTGAACATAGGCTCTCCGAATTTTCGCGCATGTATACGCCTAGAGATGGGCAACGCTATGTTGCTATTCAATATATCGATTTTGGTTTTGTTCAATCAATTATTTATTATTCTAACCAAAAAAAAATATTTTATTCACTTCTATGTGAGAGGTTTATTTAAATCTACACATACCAATTAAAATGGAACAAAAAATTTAACATTAATTATTAAAAGAATAACATAATAGTGTTTATTATTATTAAGTAGAACAGCGAATTCTGACATGATTTTATTAGAGCAAATAAAATTAATATTTTTTTATTAAATGAATAAAAACAAGTAAGTATATTATTATTAAATAAAAACAAACTTTATATTAATTATTTCTTCTTTTATAAAAAATTATGTATTTTAATTAATAATTATAAAACTTGAATTAGTCTGCTTAAATCGTAATATGTAATATATTAATATTACTTCCTGTGTATTAATCGATTAAATTGTTAAAGGGATAAAACACGCTGAAAGTAAAAAAATGGTAATAGATTACCATAAGGTATGTGTAATATAATAAAAAAAATAGATAATTATTTTCTATTATTAATTAATATTTATTTTATTTAATGAATTTTAAAAGAAAATTAATAATCGACTACAATAATCGACCATTTAAAGGATCTCTTGTGTTTATGTTAGGCACATCTCTATCTGATTCCTAAAAACTCTATTGCGCAATCACTTGCACGAAGTTCATTGTGGCCAAGATCCGACGGCCCAATAATACCACTTACGCCGATGGTTGCAGGTTAGATCCCAGATATTTACATCTATGTAAATATTTGTTCTAATGTCTGAGTGTTTATCCTCTCCCCACCGTGCCTCGCAAATCTCGTAAAGCTGTCGATTTATATTGTTTTGACAATTGTAAATAATGATCTCTTAGTAGGTAAATTATTCATCTCTAAATGGTAACTGTCCGGCTCTCATGGGTTGCATAGGTCAGATGACAATAGCTCTATATAAAAATCAGTAACTTATTTATCTATTTCATTTTTCACTACAGACAGGATAATGTGCAGACCCTGGTATAATCGGGAATATATTATTTAGAAATATATTTCTTTTAAATGCATTGACTTAATTTTTCTATAGTCTTTACTATAACTTATTATACTAATATCGTTTTAACGGATTTGAATGAAACAAGGAAGGGAATTTGATACAATTGATAGAGTGCTGTTAGTTCAGCAGGTCGAACTGTTGCACATTTGTGGTATAATAGAAAATGTAATTTAAAAAATATCTATATTAATATTATAAATGTGAAGAGTTTGTTTGTTTGTTTTAATGCGCTAATCTCAGGAACTACTAGTTCGAATTCAAAAATTATTTTTATGTTAGATGGTTTATTTATTGAGGAAGCCTATAGGCTATATTACATCACGCTACGGCTCACAGAAGGGAAGCAGTGGCCATAAACTCAAGTGAAACCACAAGGGACAGCTAGTTATTTATAAATCACGTGTTCGATAAGAATCAAATGATAAATACGATTTATAATCTTAGTGGGATTTAGTATATGATTATGCTGATTTATTTTAAAATAAAATTGTTTAGTATCTTATCTAGTTTTTGATAAGCTCAGTCTAATTACTTAAATAGGTACCTATATTCCTTTTGATAGTATATTAATTATTATTCGTTTTCTTTTTAATATGATAAATCACATCTTTACCAATCCAAATAAAAGAAATATGTGTAATTTTAACATTATACAAAAAATCCATTTTGATTCCAAACTGATTGAAGTATTGTCTATAGTAGATTTTATACAGTTCCTAAGTAATAAAGAACGGCTACAAGAGATGACAAATTTAATATTTCAAATTGCTATTTTTTTCATTTCACAAAACATCCCACTCTTCTCATAAACCTAAACACTAATTTTCATTCAATGTTTATAACATTCTTAATTATTAGAAATTTATAACAGAAAACATATCGAATTTTGTCGTGTTTTTAAATTGTAACGCCCAAGATGGTCTTTTAATTTTTTTTTTTATAAATTAATATAGTTAACTTATGCTATCATGCTATGTATGTTAATGTAAACAGCCTTAGGGCTAAATAGACTCTACGTAAAATTTAAAACCTCATCTTTTACGTTTTACTCAAAGTTATGAATATATTTGTTACAGGTTAGATGGTGGTGTATCAAATAACGATTTCGTGGTTCAACTAGTAGCAGATTTAACAGGCTTACGTGTAGAACGACCAGTACAAGTTGAAATGTCTTCCCTTGGATGTGCTCATATCGTTGGTTTACATTTAGGTAAGTTTCAATTTTTTAATTTTGTGCCAATCTTGTTTTTATTGAATAAAATTTTTAACTGACTTACAAAAAAAGAGGTTCTCAATTCGTTTGGGACTTTTCTTTATGTTTGTTCATCGATAACTTAAAAATGGCTGCACCAATTTGGTTAATATTTGTTTAGAGGGTATTCTACTATTGGTTTCATAGAATTTTCATTAAAATTTTATTTTTCCTTGATTGGTTCAGGAATTTTATTTTTAAATCAAAATAACTGGAATAAGTATGTCATTCAAGTAAACGAAAATTACCTATTTTACAATTAACGGTAAAAAGAGATAAAGAAAAATAAATGTATAAAATAATTCTTTGTAAACAACACTCACATACAGTAATATAATTTTCTATTGCAATCTCAATTAAAAATTACGTAATTCTTAATTCAAATTTTTAGGTATATTCTCATCGAAAGACGAATTGAAATCGCTTCGTAAAGTAAGTACCGTGTTCACTCCTCGTCCCCAAGTCAAAAAAGCTTACGAATTGACCATAACCAGATGGGAAGACGCCGTTAAAAGAATGCGTGGATGGTATTTAGGAAACAAATCGTTACAATCACAAAATTCAGTTCACGATTCGAGCAATTCGATAAATCCTCAAAACAGTTTTAAGGTGGCATCGTTAAAGAAAAACGGACGGTCGAAATAGCGGTGGCTTTTATATTTGCTACTTTTCATCGCGTGCATTCCCATATGCAGATGATATTTAGCATCTCTGTATAGTTTTAAGACATATTGTTGTTATATTTATAAATATTTGACGAAGTTCTAGTTAAACGTTTCGGGTTGTGGTTTTATACGGTTGAGACTGCCTACCGTGGTGTAGCTAGATTGTAAATGCGTTATTGTTAATTGAAGATATGAATGGATGAAGGTGATATGTTGCTAAATTCAGACAGACACGTTGGCGGAGTGGTTACTGTAACTGACTGAAGCGCTAATGGTCGCGGGTTCGATCCCCGCTCACGGCAAACGTCTGTATTGGACATACGGATTTTTGTTGTGTTCTGGGTTTTATTTTTAGTGTTGTGTGTGTTTCCGGACCCCCGACATATAGCCACGAGATATTTTTAATAAAAAAAAATTAGTTCAAAGTTTTGCTCATCCAAAAATAGCCTCAAATGTTTTGATTTTGTATGTAAATAACACTTTTATTCATGTATAAAACACAGAACATTCCGTAACATATCATCTTCCACTCATGTCTTCAATTGTAAGTCAAATTATACTTGGCCCAAAGTGCTACATAATTATTTGTTGAATATTATAGGGTGGATAAAGATTATTAGGTTAATTGTCCTAGATTGGTGCGTTAGATGTTTATGCGTGATCGGATGTAGCTATTTCTAGATGCTAAAAAACGTTTTATATTACTGAATTATTGAATATACATGGACAATCGTGTCAATGATTTACCTACCTCTAAGTTAGCGAGTCGATAGTTGCTAATTTGATTTTATATGTAGTAATTGACTAAGTGGTTCTTATAGGTTTATATAACAAAACGGTGTACCGATACAATGACATTTCACTGCTTTTCAAGAAGATCGATGCAACTATAAATGATGAATTTTAGGGCATGGAGTTTTTAAATTTCTTTATTAATGTGTTGGAGCATAGCTGCAAAATTTAAGTGATCCCTTCATGTTATAACTTTATTGATTTAAAGAAAATTCATCATCGCAACTCTTTTCATGATAAAACATCAAAGCTTAATGGTCTTTTTACATACTTAGTTCTATTTGTTAGAATTTCGAATTACTACGATATTCTTGCAAACCAGCGATTTTTATTTTACTACAATTAATGTATGTCAAAATTGTTAAGTAATGAGTTTTTGCCTATAAAAAAGCTGTTCAAAATATCCGCCTTATATGTACCTTTGTTTGCTAGTTCTATGTATATTTATATTTTTGTTCGTCCTTCATCACCGCACTTATTATTGACGAAAATGTTTGCCGGAGACTTATGATCTTATAATTCGCTTAAATTGATCGTACATGTGTATTCTATTCTAACACGTGGGCATACTGCCCAATTATTTGTATTTAAGTTATTCTTAAATTATTAATTTTATGAAATGACTTTGTTTTATTAGTTGATTTTTATTATTGTATTATTATAGATTCAGATTCAATATAAGATTCCTTTTTAATTAAATATATATATACTTCTTTTAATTCATTAAGTTAAATGCTTAAACTTAAGAAAATCAAAAAAGAAATGAAACTTTAAGGAAAGTGTTACTTCATTTTTAACGTGCTTTTCAGTGTGTGCATAGCATTCTTCATTATTTATTGTATGACTTGTAAATTTACTGTCGTAAAAAATAATGTTATATACAAATCAATAGATATAAATAAAATTGCATTTTTAAAATTATGTTTAATGAATTTGTGTATATTTATATGTTGTAATTTTATATAAAAAATGTCACAAAACGCTTGTATATGAAGTAAAATGTTAAAATGAGCAATAAAATTACTTTACCATTAAGATATAATGAAAACAATTTTATTATATACATTGAATATAAACTATATATTGTGGTAATTGGTATATGTATAAACCTGTGCATTACATTTGCATAATATGGTATATTATACCCATTGCCTTATACTGTACAACAGAAAGCATTTCTAATTGAGAATTCACTAAGTCATATGAGCCTTTAATTAAATGGAAACAAGAGGACGTACAAATAATGGCAGCTAATATTGGCTAAGTGCCGGAAGGTGGCGTTACCTAACGTTTATGAAATCCTTAACAATTTATTTTTCTCTACAATAATATGAATGTAGAAAATGATGAATTTGAAATGAATTTAGAATGACATCTTTAAAGCGTCGTTTACAGGAACACCTTTAAAACTTCGTATGATCTATCTCTCTCTGTATATATTGTAGTTCTGGATACTTTATATTGCATATACATTTGTAAATATATATGTAGTGTACATATATGTATATAGTTTGTGTTATATATCTAATTATTGTTATTTATTTCTATAATTTAACATTTTTTCGCCTTATTTATTTTCTTTATATATTGAAGCTATTGTTATCGCCTTCATCATCTTTTGTTTGGCCTGAAAGTTGACTGGCCAGGAATTAAGTTTACATTTTGCGTAAATTTTCGTTGATTAATAATGTATTTAAATAAAAACAAATTTACACATATAGAGCTGAGAGGGCCTTGTGCTTACAACACATCGAGCTCAACCAGTGATCGGACGAAAACCTTGGTTGAATGTTTAAGTGCTAAATTTGTGTTTAAATTCATGTCGTGCTTTACTGTAAATGAAAACATCGTTATGAATGCCGGGAGAAATTCTGTCACATGTATATCCGGCAACCCGAAGTAGAGTAGCGTGTTGGATTAAGCTATTAAACATTCTCCGTAATAGGGAAGGAAGCCCTTGCCCAGCAGGGGGAATTTAAGAGAATATTATTTTACTTTTCATTACTATTATACATATAAGACTTTCTCTTTAATCATTCTGTTTATTTATGAAAACTGCATTAAAATCCGTTACCTAGTTTAAAAGATCTAAGTGTACAGACGGCGGGAAGCGACTGTTTTTACTATGAAAACGTGACCGAATCATACTTCCGAATCATTTTTAACAAAGCAAATATTAGTTTGTTCCGAAAATGCGTTGATTGGCCGCGACTCGACACTCCTCATCGCCTCCTTCGCGCATAGCCAATATTAGTCCATACGATATTATGAATGAAATGTACTATAAAAATGTATAAGGAACAATCTCTTTAATTTTTGTACAATTGAAAGTCATTCCTTTAGAAGTATATTTATCTTATTTCAGCATTATCTCCTGAACATGACTAACTTACAACTTCAAATATCCTAATGCGCTCTTAGTTCAAATTAGGAATCTTTCAAAGACTTATTAGTAATATTAAAAAATACAATAACACCTTGTCCTTAAAATGGTCATATCATTTAACTATATATTTTGTTTTGTATTTAGATTGATGTGTAGAACTTTATAAGACTGTGTGATATAAAGAAGACAGCTTTTAAACTAGAATATTAATATTTTCATGTATGTTTTGTAAATATATCATCGCATATATTTTTGTCACGTTTAGATATTCAGACGAATAATTCGAAAAATAATTTAAGGACTGATAATGACCGACCATACTAAAACAACCTCGTAGGTCACATTTAAAAAATTGATGACATGGTCTTTCTAGATCTGCTAGTTTTAAATCTTTTCCTCCACCAACCGTTCTTGATGAATTATTACTTTTGATTCGCGCCAAAAGCAGACTTATTTTGGAGAATTCGATAATAGCGAACATAAGCGAATATGTCGATACCTCCCACGTAAGTTGTTGTAACCCCAAAATTACAATTTTACAGTAGAGCACTTTTAAACCGTTTTAGTTTGAAAGTTACAACAAAATACGCCTTTTTTCAGGCGTATTTTGTTGTAACTTTCCTTGAAAAAAAAAAGATTTTTGGTATTTTTTCACTTTGAATACATTAAGCAATGCAAATTCGTGTAGTATTCAGTAAAAACGCTACCGGCAATTTTGTGGCTTACAATAACTTACGTATCGATGTATCGATGTTATGTACATGTTCATACTTGTCCTTATTTGCCTGTATTCAGCGAGTATCTAAACGTGCCAATACAGTCAATTAATCATTGTAGTTTATACTCACTAGTAATGAATGTATGTTTAAAAATATTTTGCTTGAAAATAACGTTGAGATTATTTTACAGACATAGATAACTATGTATGGAGAAGTATACTTTTTATCTAAATACTCATTTAACTATGTCTATTTATATTTCTTTTAAAAACATATCAATATGAAAAAAATATGTTCATTTACGATAGTCTAAATGTATTCGTACTTATGTATGTGGATGTAAGAATGGATATATATTGATCTCAGACAGGATATAATTAACAATTTACATTAAAATCATCAGTATTGCGGTGGGGATTAATGATGTATAATGAGCGAGAATCCTTTCCTATGAAATGAAATGTTATGACATTTCCACTTTAAGAAGAAGGACTCCCAACTTCTTAAGTTGGTTATAAGATAACAACCTTTCGTTGGTGTTCCGACTTTATAAAAACAGTTTTTTTTTTTTAAATACCGGGCACACGAGCACAAGATCCTCTGATGCTGAGGATGTTCATAGGTAGTAGTGATCACTTAATATCAAATAACCCAAACTAAATGTTTACTACTACCTATGAACATTCTCAGCACCAGTTTAAAAATGGGATGAGGAATAAAGGAAGAGAAAAGAGGAAGTAAAGAAATGGGTTAGGGGAGAAGGTTAGGCTATTGTCTCTCATCGATCGAAAAGCTGTTAAATTAATTAATACACGCTTTTTTGAGAGTGTGATATCGGTCGAATAAGCCTGTATACGAACTTTAGTGATGACAGGTTTGATTGAATCAGTTTAGTACCTTATTTTAAACTGTGTCTGTCGTGTGCATTATCTACTCTTACGTCCACATTTAATATTCTATTTAAAGTGTATGTTAAACATAGCTCCTATATGAAATTTGAGTCGAACTTGTAAGAATTTTTCACATGTATAGATGCTAATGAGGTCTAAGTTTTTCTTTGTCATGTGTATCCCATGACAAATTTTCACTTTATAGAACGTGATCAAGCAATATACGGATCTGTTTGACCTTTAATTATTAAATTGATTAATGTTTGAATGAAATATTGTCACGCCTGCGAGGAAAATATATAAATTACATTTTATATTTTATACGAAGCTTAGAATAGTTTAGAATGGGGAAGGGTATGGTATTGCTCATATTATTTATGCTCATTAAAAAATTATACGGGTTGTTACGGGACGGGATGTTTCTGTATCCCGAATTGTTGAAGACAAGTGTTAATATATGGGAAGGAAATGATTATATGGACTACAATCCTGACCAAAATTATGGAATTATATTTGTGGAAGCGGCTGAGGAAAGTTGAGAACTGTGACGCAAAAACTAATTCGACCAATGGAATTGCCTATTCTTTTACATGTTAAGTTTTTTAATGCTATATTTACATTATAATGGTATGGATAATTATTAATTAAGAAACGGTGTTTCATAATTTGTCTGCAATAAATATTACTTGATTTATGTAGCCTAATTAATTTTCGATGAAATAGATATAATTTAACAGTATCTGATAATAATATAATTGTTAAAAAAACCAATTTTATTATCAGTTTGTTAGATAATATCGACTAAAAAAAACTGCTAATTACTATTATATAAATAAACGAAAAAGTATCGTTTTGAAGTCAATCAGTCAGTTAAATGTTTCAATATCAATTTTAATAAAGACAATTTTAAACGATAATAAATTAAAACCGATAATTATGACAAGGACGTGCTTTATTAACATTATAATAATTGTAAATATTTAAGTAATAGTTATGAACAGAATTACTACGAACAAATGAATGATGGTCAACAATACTATTATATAGTGATGATAATGTGAATAAACAAAAGTATCCAATTTTTTAAGCTTGTTTTATTACGACCTTTTTATTAATAAAAGTAGGCAAACGAGCAGTCGAGAAACCTAATAATCAGTTATTACCATCGTACATGGATATTTGCAGCATTAGAATAGCCACACAATTATGCGTTGTCAGCAGGGGCGTAACTATAGGGCTGGCAAAAAACCACGGGCCCCGGACCCGAGAGGGCCCCGGTCTGAAAGAATTTTATTAATAAAAGTTTTATTAAAAATAAATTGTTATTTCGTTATTAATGTGTATAAACCTATGCTCTTAAAATTAAACTTATCAGATATTTAACTAAAATACACACTATATTATTAATGGTTTTGGGTGACTTCTTAAGTGTTTCATTAAAATTAAGTTATAACGTGACGATTTTTACTTGGAGACCCCATCAAAAAAATTTGCCACGGGCCTCAGATGGTATTACGCCTCTGGTTGTCAGCTGTGAAAGGAATAAAGGATAAACAGGATAAGGTAATAAAGAAAGAATTGGGAAAGAGATTAGGTTTCCGGCTCTCTTACTCTTCATACTTTCCGGCTCTCTTAGCTACTTCATGCCAATCTTCTGTGCGATTGAGGTCCTGTTCTGGTTGAGCCAGCCCTTAATGGAGCTGTAATCAGTAGCCTAAAGCCAGGCTGAAACAAACTAGATAATACTAGGTAGATCGTTTTATTAAAAAATGCATTTCGTTTACTGAAATTCTTTATTTCATTAATAAATAATGCGTAGTTTTCATTTATTTAAATTAGCCAGCAATTATAATAACTTAATATTATATACACCTCATGAGATACGGCCCGATGACAGACGGACAGCGTAGACTTGTAGAGTCCTGTTAGCATCCTTCGGGTATTAATTCAATTTCTTAACAAAATTTAACTTAACTAAGTACTTAGATTAAATATATCAATATAATATAAACTGAAAGCTTTGGTTTCGTGCTTATGATTTCATACACAATTGGGTCATGTGGTCATCCAACCCATGAAGGCAATGTCTTGATTCTGCGATCTAATCCTGTGAGTGAGTTTTCTTCATTTGCACCTTCAAAATCTGTCAAAATATCGATACTAGGATTGTCACCTCTTAATGATCTTTCTTTAATGCTATGAACGGCTTCATTTTCTTCTGTCGTTGGAAATTCTTCCAATGAAAGCACCACCGGGACGAAACCGACTAATCCTTCCTTTATAAGGATTTCTATATCAGTTTTATTTTCTTTATCTGTTGACACTGGTTTTCCGTTAACAGCAACGAGAGCCAGGACGAGAATAAATATTTTGACGACCATGATACGTTGGACAGAAGTATATCTTCGCGATTAAAATAGAAAACAATATTACTTGTTGACTATGTTATTTGGAATAAACAATTCGTCGCACGTAATGGTTTTATACATATGCCGAGTTTTGAAAAATAATTGTGCTAACGAAATTATCCTAAACTTGATGCTTGAACACTTGAGGTAACGGCTAGGTTATGTGCTAATGTAATAAATACATATTTTCAATGATATAATGACCGTGAATAAGAGCTGTTGATTTTTCTGGAAACTGCGCACAAATAACACTTCACTATTTATTTTCAGTGATTTATTGCTGTTTTTTATGATTCAGCTATTTTTTTACTTAAAATATAACGTGTCTTCAATGTAAGGGATAAAATTGGTGTTCATTATAAATAAAAAAAATATACATATATGAAAGGTACACTTCTTGTATGTCTATTTGTTTATAGTTATCGAAAAGTGACCACTTAAATAATCTAGATTTAAAAAAAATTTCTACTAGATTTAGAAACGAAATCCTATCCTGTACTAAATAGGTACCCTTATCGGAAATACCTCGAGTTAAGTTAATGTCCTAGTCGGCCTAGGTGAATAATAAAAAAAAAAATAAAAAAAACTTGAAATGATTTTAATATCAAAATTCCACTCAAAGGAAATTTTATATGTAACGTGATTTTAGTATTCTTTTCCCATCGTTGGTAAAATGGTTGTGGAGCTGGGTACACTAAATTCTCAAGGATGCTTAGAACAGAGAGTCGAGATGGTTCGGTAGATGGAACATATTGATCTCAACCAATGTATGACAGTAGCCGATTCAAATCTAGCCCCCAGAATTTAAACTTTATGCACCTTCGAGTTCTAAATGCTAAATAGGTATTAAAATTCAAATTGTTTCTTGTCTTATATTGTAAAGTCCTATGCCCATCAATATAATAGTTACAAGCTACACTGTAGGTACTTATATATTAAATAAAATTATAATCACTACTCGAACAAATAAAAATTAAAGCAAAAAAGAAAAGAATTACAAATACAAATTTAGTTAATTAATACAATTTTATTACAGTTGAATTTTAAATTTAAATATCTAAAAGTACCTCTAAAAATTATTTTAATCAATTAAAATTATATTCATAATATAATTAGCTCTTACATGCGGTTTCATTGGTGTTCAATACCCAGATTTGCCAGATTGGTTGATGTTTACATT
This sequence comes from Hypolimnas misippus, assembly GCA_037950945.1. Classification (NCBI taxonomy): domain Eukaryota; kingdom Metazoa; phylum Arthropoda; class Insecta; order Lepidoptera; family Nymphalidae; genus Hypolimnas; species Hypolimnas misippus. Next base: position 7,600,187 of record JBBEEQ010000011.1, on the reverse strand, counting down.
CAATACTACTAATACTACTTATTCTAGTACTAATTACTTATAAACGTAGGGTGATGTTATATAGCCTCTAATTTCTAGTAAATAGCTATAAATTAGAATTATTTCAAAACAGTTTTGTAGTTCCTGAGCGACACTTTTGTTAAATGTTTTCAACGTATGCTTACACTGTATAATGTAACATATAGCTGAATGAATAACTTTGCAAGTTATTTTGATTGGTTGATTCATAATTCACTTTGATAGCAAATAAATATTATTGTTTGTTTAGTTACTGTTCTAACTCCTATAGAAAAGTTGCTATAATATATCAGGTGTATAATTATTTAATAAAAGATCTAGACGCACGGCAGTGTGACCGCCAAGTTCTTAATGAAGCAAAGCGGCAACACACTGGTCACTCACTTCTTTCGAGTCGAGATGGTCTAGTGTTTAGAACACGTTGACCGCAACCGATGACCACAAGTTCAAACCCCGACTAGCACTGCTGAGTTTTCGAGTACTTAATTTGTGTTTAAATGCATCTCGTGCTCGGCGTTGGAGGATAACATCGTAAAGAAATTGCATGTGCAGTAATTCTAATACATATATATCCGCTAACCCGCAGTGGAGCAGCGTGGAGAATGAAGTTCCAAAGTCTTCTCCTTAATAGGAGAGGAGGCCTTTGCACAGCAGTGGGATATTTACAGACTGTTAATTTACTTTTATCCGAGTACATCTCGCAAAAACTTTTGTTAGGAACTTGGTCTTCTTTAGATTTATGTTTTAGTTTGAATATAATATGCAATGACGATTTCAACAACATATTTGCATATATAATAATTCACAAAGTATATAAAGTAAGTACATTAGTACCTACATTATATATACTGCTTGCCTTTTGATGTTTTAATCGTTTAATTTGTTTAGGATAAATGTGTGAATATAAATATTTATGTCCTAACAAAATATATGAATCTAGAGTGCAATAAATACATACATGACAATGTGGGCATGTGAGTTATTTTTATTTTTACCAGCTTCATCAGCACAAGGGTTGTTAGCATCCTATTAGCGACTCGACATGATTCAAGGCTCGTGCATCACCGATTACTACACTTGTTATGATATAGTACACAAAATTTGTTTATAAAATTAATTTTCAAAGAATCGTGCGTCAATTCTAGCTTCACATACACAATATATTGCTTAAGCATACAATTTCAATGATCTTTAATATTTTCTGTAATCAAAAGACGGCTTTATAAGGATGGTAGATTTCTTTCCGACACAGATTAGTAACAAGTGTTAAGTTGAACAAGATTGGATCACTCGGAAATGCGTTCACTATTTTTCGTCGTCGCGTCGTTGGCGCTGCTAGCAATTTGCGTTTGCGCTCCAGAAGAGGCGATTCAGCACATCCCGCCAAAAGCCGCAGCAATACCGTCAGTTACAGAAAAAGATGGTGCGGAATCTGGTGCTGCGGGAAAAGCTGGTGCATCTAAGCCATTGGCTGTAGCTAGAGCTCGCAGGGATATTGCCGGTCAGGAAAGCGATCTATTGCCTTCAGCCAACGATGTAGATGTTTCACCTTTTGGGGAAAATTCTAACCTCGATGGTCGCGGACGTATTAAGGTGCTCCCCGCCTATCTTGGTTAAGTCACGGTTATAAATTAACGATGAATAAACGTAACGGTTTTAGATTTTTACGAATATCTGTGGTTATTGTTAAATATTTGGAATTTATTGTTATGTAATTTTTTTTTAATATTTATTAAGTGATATTTTTTTCATATTGTATAATGTATGAATTTATTTATATGAACGGTTTTATACAGTATTATTAGTGAATTCTAGTTTTAGTTTAGATCTATATTACGGTCTTTATGTATTTTACAGTAAAATAAAATTTTATTTTAAGTAATCTTTTTAATTATTTCTTAACTTATCTACATTCAGACGAATCAGTTAATTAAAGTAAAACATTTATAATTACATGTAATGCTTTATATACAGTATGTACAGTACTAGGAATTACTTGTGTACTTTTTTTATTTCAATTAATATTAATTTCATATTAAAAGTAATAAGTTAGCGCGATATGGTCATGATGAGGAAGGTAGGTCATGTTACAGGAAGAGGGTTATATAGCATATGGAGGGATATGTAGACTAAGGTTAACAAAAAAATATAGTTTAATTGCATGAAAAATAACATGATTAAGAAAGGAGCGACCAATGAGATAATTGAAGACAGGCGAGAATGGAAGAATATATGAGGAACCATCACGTAAAGGTGATCAATGCCGGGAGATGATGACAATGATAATAATGATTTCATAATGTATATTATATAATGTATTATATTGTTATATATGAAATAAACCAAGTGTGTTGCTCTAGAAGAGTACGTTTTTTATAATATTTTGACAAATATGAATCAAAATGACTTTACCTGAAAGAGAAACCACATTTATTATATTATTTCCCTTCTATAAACATAATGTAAGAAAATTTTCTGATTTATATTTTACAACATCTTTCATTCGTAGCTTATTCTGTTATTCTCATCATATTTAAAATAAGACCACCAGTACTAGAAATGAAGGGCATAAAACTTCATTACATGTATGAAATGATTTCTTAATTAATATGGAGTATACAGTGGTGCATTGGGTTTATCTTACACTTTATTAACTTTTCCTGTTAGCAGTGAGTCGGTGTCTCATTTTTACTTAAATGTTAATCAGTTAATATCAATTAATACTCTTAAGACAACAATGTATAAATGAAATGTTAACTTATAAATACGACTTTTATTTATTATGCGCATTTCTTTCCGCTTTGTTAAACATGAAGACAGTAGTAGTGTTTTTAATTTCTTGCTACCTGTGTGGCCTAAATAGTATATCGATTATTGATGGTAGTAATTTTTTAGTTGAGAAGAAGGACAATTTGCAATCAAAAACCAATACGGATAATGAAAAAGAAATGGAAAAACCGGGCTTTGATATAAAAATGAATACTACAGAGATATTATCAACAGCCGAAAGCAATAATTACGTATATCGACCACTTTTCGTATACAGAAGGTTTGAACACAGTAAACGTAGAATTACCATGTACAATTCATTTGCTGGATAGGTAGGTGTTGAACGTTTTTTTTTATATTGTAGAATTTAATAAGTTTTTCCATTTCCAATAATTGGTACCTAACTAAATTAACAACGGCGTCTAATTGGATTTGTTATAACTAGCGATTTCGTTACAATTAGTTTTTAGCCATTAAAGCTATGTTAGTTAAAATTCTGAGATTTCGTTTTTCCAACTAACGTATTCATTCAAAACGTGTTGTGATTTTATTATAATGAACATTTCTATAGGGACTGTTATTTTAATTGTTTTTTCATTACACGTAAGTAAATTTTAAATTTCGTAAAATTTTTAAATTTATAGCTTATTTATTTAATTTTTTTTTGCAGAACATTATAGTAAACGCTGGTATATCACCATTTCATGATTTCACAAATAAGATTAATTCTAAGATTATCAGTGACAGGTTTGTTTTAAATTCCCCTCATAAAGTCCTGAAACACTTAGATAATTCAATTCTGAAAGCAACTAAAAATGTTACGCAAAATCCTGAAATGGAAGAAAATTTGTATCAAATTGCAAAGGACTTAGTCTCTGCTATATTGACCAAACTTGAAATCCAAGACAAAATAACTAGAATTACAAGAGAAGCTCTGGATGCTCCCGGTAAAACTAAAGGGATGACAGCAATAGAGACAAGACGTATATTAGATTACATATCACGAACTCTATCGGGCCATATACTAACAACAACCAGGGCATCTACGGAACCTGAGCTACATCGTCTAGTATTTGGTTTAGCACAAATATCGGCCGAAGTGTCAATCGTTTCCGCGTTAAAAGATATAACATATGCTACGGCATTATCTAAAAAACAATCGGTAGATTTGTCTCTCCGGAGAAAGAGATCTGTTTCCTCTACTGGTGTTAATGTTCATACAACTCCAGCACCCATTGGTAACTTATTATCTACGGTGTACAGCGTAATATTAAATAAATCAATTAATTCTATCGGTCCACAAAATATGATTTCAACTGTTAACTCTAATAATATAGCAGCGGAACAAATAAATCCTTATTCGGTCATTGCAAAACAAGAAAGAAAAATTGTTCAGGTACTACCTAGTAAAAAGAAAGCTCTGGCTTCTGTTTCAAAAGGCTTTTTAAATCAAACGGCACTCGATGTCGAGAATGATAGCAATGTGACTGAAAGTGATGCTATTATTTTAGAGAACAAATTAAATGGAACTCATTTAGTAACGGTAAACAGTCATACATTGGATACTCAAGAATCAAATGTACCTGGGCTTATTGACGACTGGATAGATCCAAAAGATAATTTATATGTTCTAAACCCAGATGTTGTTGCTGAAATGGAAATTGACCAACCAGAAACGGAGGATGAAAGTTTAAATGAAAAGAAAGCTAAACAAAAATTGGAACGTCTAGAATTAAAAGCTAAAAAAGCTATTCTTTATGCGGGAGATGTTGCTTACTTGACCGCTGCCAGTGTAGTGGCTATGAGACGTGCACTTACAGCTTCCATAGAAGTTCATATGTCTGTAAAATATGCTAAGAATGGTATGGCTAACCATCAGGATCTTATGATGAATTTAGCGAAGACGGCAGCACAACAAGCTGGAAAAGAAGCGAAAAGTGCAACTTCCAAATCGCTTGCTTGCGACCGCGTCATTAAATTGGCTTTAAAATATACTGCCCAATCTAAGGGAGCTAAACTTAATCATGTTGCAAGTAGAATTATTATGGACACATTATCTCTAGCAACGCTCGCCAAATCGATGGCATTTGTTTCTTCTGATATTGCTATTAATTCTTTATATCAAGCTACTGATGTCAAACCACCGTCATAATATTTAATGAATTGCAATTTTGTAGTTTTTAGTTGGTAATATATTATTTTATTTTTATCAAACCTATGATCATAAATATTTAACTTTTATGCATGGAAATATTTATTACTTTAGTATGTGCAATAAATTCTACAAAATAACATTTTTCTTATTTATCGTATATAAAAGTAAAACCTATTGACATATTTTTTATGTACCTAGCATAAAAATAATGAATTACCTTATTTCTCTATACAGTAAGTACGACGTGTTAAGTTTATCTAAATTGAGTCGAACTTAACAATTGAAACGGTTTTATTTATATACATTTTAGCCAGTTCACAAATAAAAAAAAATCAATTTCATATTGTAAGAGCGCGTCTTTAGAACTTTGTTGTTATGAGAGAGCTCGTAGCGCTAACTACCCGATTTTGTCTGTACCACGTTAACGATTGATTCACTACATAAAATACTCGATGTAGAACAAATATACATAAGACTTATAAGAGATTCTCAAGACTAAAAACTAGATGGCGTTGTGCGCTATCGAAAAGTTAAGCTCTAACCATATTTAATTTTTACAACTTTAAAAAATGCGCAATAACATTATCAGAAAGGTGAACTGTAAGAAATTTCAAGGAGGTATTTCTAAGTATGTCACTAATCAATGCCGTTTATATTGTTGTCGATGTTGGATTGTATCCGATAATAATGAATAGAAGTCATTTTCTCTTTTTAATTCACTAGCTCTTATTATAGAGCATTAAGATTGTTATTACGTGTGGTCTTGAAGAGTACGTGCTTATCGCTGTAGAGGGTCTACTCGTAGGTATTGCGACATACACACAACATTTATGATAATAGAATCGATTCGTATTCTATGTTGCAACAAGGCTGGGACGTTAGCTTTTGGCTTTATAAAAATCAAATCCGTCGCATCAAGACTTACCCAATACTTATAAGCATCTTTAACCGTGCTGAATTGGCAAATATCTGAGTAAATTAAATAGAACGTACTTTTAATTGGCGAAGATGTAAATAATATTGAATGTTAGAATCTCAAGTTACTGTTAAGAATGCATAGGTATAATAATTAACTTCAATAAAATATAACTAATTCCTTTAATTGGGGTTGATTATAAATATCGATTGAGCTTATATTGTCGATTAACTAGATTCTAATTTAAGCGAAGCAAGCAGCTGTTGCGCATCGACTAGCACATTTATCATTGCATACATCACTTGCTTACAAGATGGCAAGAATGAGTTCGACTTTATTTTTATTCTTTTCTCAATTCACATTCGTAATGTGAATAACTAAGACTTTAAAAAAGAACTAATGGCTGTATCGTTATATCCGTTAACTAATAAACCGATTTCGAGGAAATTTCTATGGGACCAATCTGAATGTATATTTGTTCAAATAAAGAACTATCTTTAAAATCGGTTAAGAAATGACGAAGTTTGGTTGTAACACTGTAAAAAAAACATACACCACGAATCGAGAAACTTCTCCTTTTTTTGATGTCGGTTAAATTTTTTTTATCGAATTTATTAAGTAGGCACGCATTCGTAACTACGCGTTAACAAAGACAAATAAAGCTAGTTAATAAATTTGAACGGTTATTTAACATGTATTACATTGTTTTACAACAAAAAAAAACAAAACAATTCACATGAAAAATAAAAAAAAAAAACACAAAATTCAATCACTTGTTCCATAAGCTATGAAATATTATAATTTATGGAAAAAAACTTTATTTATGTGTCATTTATACATACCATAAATAAACCACGCCGTAGTCATAACATTGTGATGTATTACATCGCATAAGATCTTACTTATTGTATAAAGAACATGTAAGAAACCTTGGCGAACGTTCTAGAAGGTTGCCGCAGGTCATTGCCCAACGAGAAAGGTAAGAAATGTATGTGAAGTTTTACATAACACCGTTCTTTAGCGACTGATCTGAACTTACTTCCTTGTAAAGTACAGGTTTTTGTTGTTATGTTAATTTTATAAGGATAGCCCTTGACATGCATAACGCATATGCAAACGATTTTAAGGGAATACACTTTATCTTAACTTATGGGTTTATAAAATTATGATAATTGTTGATTATAGACTAATCAACTATTTATTTGTTGGTTATCAGGTAAAATATGAATTGACATTGGCTGTTCTAATTTTATCAGAATAAGTATACACGATATCTTAAAATTGAGTAGGTAAGTGCATTGAAATTTTTATATAAATCTATTCTTATCTTTTTATCTATCTAAAAATTTGTTTGTAAGTTTTTTAATCTTTAAAACTACTAATCTGATTAAAAAAAATGTTTTTATGTAAAGAAATCTAAAAGAATGAAAAGAAAGTAGAGTCATATATTTATTTATGTATATATTTACTATTTATTTTTAACGATTAGTTTACTATTAACGATTGTACCAACCGAGGGCCATATGTTGGTAGTTGTTGAAGAATTTCTTTGTTTATCTTTGAAGATCTTTATCAGATCTTTATATGTCGTATACTAAAATATTCCTTGAAAATAATGTATTAAAATAGCTTAAACCCCATTTAAATCGGATTAGTCGTTTTAGAGAAAATCGCGGATATAAAAATTTACATATATAGTTTATATGGACGCTAACAAGCAATAATGTTTCAACCCACAAAAAATCAAATTTGGAGATATTGATGTATTTTGATAATACGTCACGTATTTAACATTATGGAATACATTTTTAATTTATCTAAACGAAATAAGTTCCTACTATATACGAATACACTAGAAAAACACCATCTGCGTTGATTGATACCAATTGTAACAATGTGATAATTAAATAAACTGAATTTGCAAATTACAAATAAGAAACAATTTACACCGTGTTGTAAATAGTTATTGTCAATACATTTACTTAATCGGCACTATTACTGTTTTTATCGTTTCAAATTCTTGTTTGGAATTTAATTATCATATTGTATTATAGACATTTTTGTTAATTGCTAACAAAAATGTGTAATAGATAAGTTAAATATGATTTATATATGCATTACGATTAAAAATGTATTGAAATATGCGTCAATTTCTGTTATATAATTATGTAATTAACTGAATTTATCAGATAATTCTTCGATACCCAAATCTAATAAAAAATCAAGGCTTTTAAAGCTTGCCTTTTATTATGTTACGTTGCAAGATTTTTTTAATAGTATACGCCACGGGTTACTTTACAAATATTAGACTTACAAAAGACCACAATTTTGAGCACAATGACAGTCCTAAAACGGAAGTCTTTTGTAGTTTATTGTAGAGGCGTGGCTATACGCCACAGGACTTGAGAAAAACTGCGCGCGCAATCTACTCGTCCTGCGCAATAAAGGGATAAGAGGATAGAACTATAGATAAAATAAAACTCCTCGTTGTTTCTGAGCCCCTAGTACATTTTGTTTTGACATCGCAGTGAAATGTTAAATTTGTTGGTTTTTCATTTTTGCAACCAAATCAAATCACCTTTGAGACCAAATTAAGAAAGAATTCAACAAAAATTAAGTAAAAGTTCACAATTTACGCCAATTTATATTTACTTATATGGTCATTTATGTTGCAATATACATATTTATGTTGTTAATCTTAAAACAAAATAACTATAAAAAAAATTGTTAATTAATATAAAATAGAGCGTATTGTACTTTTTGTGTACATTTTAATGGCTCTATCTAAACTCTACTACTGCGCGAGTAGCTAGACATAAAGAGAAATTCAAAGAAATCTTTACGTGCCTACAATTTTATGTAATTTATAATTGAATAAAAAATATTAATTCAATTTTATAATTTTTATAATAAAATTCTGAATTGTTCGGATGTTATTATTGTTACTATCGAGAAACAGGCGAAGATAGATAAGTAGGTCAATTCAATAAAACCGTGTTAATTTATAATACATAATATAATATAATAATACTAGATATCTATTTATTTTTATTACCTACATGTGGGTCTTATTAATTTAAAAATTATTATTATCTAACAGAATATGTTTTTCAGCATATTTTTTCAAAGAAATATAGTAATACAGGTCGGACAACTCCTAAATGTTCCTAATCTCCTGGTATCCATTGTTTTGGATTTTAACCAGCAGTATAATTTTATACTTTCGGAAAGAAAATACATACAATGAACAAATAAAATACGTATATCAAATAAGGTAACATTTTCTGTTTTTATATTCTTACTAGCGACCTGCTGCGGCTTCTCATACGAGTGCAATAGTTTTTTAATTAGATTACAAATATTTGAAAATCGCGGCTTTTTTCTATTATTTATATGTATTTATTCATAATAAACCTTGAAAACCGTATTAACGTCCGTCGCGTCTTTTAAAATATCTAAGCGGCAGAGACTTTGTTTTTACTATGTTAAGATTGAAATATTAAAAGATGTTAAAGTCGTATTTAATTCCCTTTTTATGAAAAATATTTTGTTGGATGAAAACATAATATTTTAAACACAAATCTATTAACCATAACAGAACTCCAACTATTTCATAAGTTATGGTCCAATGATGGAACTGTAACTTTTGACAAAATATCATTTTTTTCCAGTTTTTTTTTTCATTTCTTCTAATGCAGCTCGGAGCCATCTTAAAAATAATTAAAAAACAAAAAATGTAAGCAGGTTTTCATTTATTTGACTTAATTATTTGTAAATGCTCTGCAAAGTTAAGCTTTAAATATATTACGCCTAATTTTTGTATTTTATGAACTTATAACTTTGATTTTGTTTAATTGCAGTGATTTATTTTTAGATTAAAATCAAAATAAAAGAAGATAGGGCAAATTAAAAAAATAAGATAAATATGATATCTCGAACACCATGAGGTTTCGGACACGATTGGAAGATAGTTTTTTAAACTTCCAAACGGGCTCATGTATTCGTCTATCCCACAGCAAGCTTCTATCCAAATATGTCATAAATGTAGTCGATAAAAGTGCTTCCAGGTTTTTAGTGTAATAATATTATTGGGTTGTTGTGTAATAAAGCCATAAATTAATACTTATTAACTGCGGTTAATACCGTTGACTCAATATTAATTACTGTAGCTCGCATTTATGGTTACTGCTTCGCTTCTATGAGACATAGTGTGATGTTATATAGCCTAAAGCCTTCTTTAATAAAATAACTATCTGATTACAAAAAGAATTTTTCAATTCAATTCGTACCAGTAGTTTCTGATATTAGCGCGTTCAAACAAACAAACTCTTCGGTTTTATAATATTAGTAAAGATTATGATTAGATATACGACAACTAGGTTCATATCTGGTTTATGCTTATTAGGAATAAGTATTGCCTTGCATAAAAATTATTTCATCTGGGCCTTTTTGCCACTACACACTAATAAAAAAATTTAATTTCATATCATTAAAATCTAAACATAACGTGCATTCAACTTGATTATTATTAGACTTTGCAGAATTTATTTTTCAACTTGTAAGCAAATCACTTAGTTGCTAATAGAATATTGTTCTAATAATATAAAATCAAGGTTAGATAAATCATCTAATTGCGTTAATTAAAAGTTTTTAATTACCAAAGTAACCTTATCATTTCCTTTGTATGTGTATTTAGCTTTCGATTTGTTAACAAAAGATTTTATGTATTAATAAATTTACAGCGAGGCTTTGAAAATTAATGCTAATGATTTTAGGGAATTGAGGAAGATTTTTCATTCTCCAGTTTTTTTATTATCTGCATATCTTGTTGCTAAATCTTTAGTAATTGTCTGGTTGAGTTGACTCATGGGAGCATTGTTCGTCTTTGTACAATGTACACGATTATTTTGAATGAATAACACTGAACGTACTCGTATCTTGCTTATAAAATTTCACAGATAATCTAACGGATTATATTTTATACTTAAGGATAATTTTCAATAAAGAATATGAATAGCAGTTACATTCGTTGAAAAAAAAAACTGCAAAATGCAAAGTTCGAAATGTCGAAAAACAAAAGAAATCTGTATTTTAAATAGTCTTTGAATCCTAGAAGGAAAACGTGCGTTTAAATTAGATGTATATTTGTATAACAAGTCGTAAACTAACTAGGCTCTAGAAATTAAATATATTATTTTAAATATATTTTAAAATAATAATAAAAAATAAAAGTAAACAAAGCTATTTCAGTTTAATGTTCTATAACTACTCGACATTTAAATCAATGTAAGGTCTTTCAAAAGTCCTTTACCCCATGGATTGGTATTCAAAAGAAGTAGATACATATAGTTGTCTCGTCGATTTCTCTTATAAGCTACAATCTCGGCGAGTAGTGCATACGTTACATATTTATGTACACGGTACCGGTCCGTAGCTCTCGTCGGCCTGCGTCGCAGATTGCTGGTGGACTTTGAACGGCCTTGCGTCTGCTCGAGCGTGTTTGGAAATGCCAACTATCGTTTCACATGTTTTCTTTATTATGTGTACTAATATAATGTTGAAGTTTGTTTGTTATTACGACAATTACAAGTTCGATTTTGAATTGACTTCCAAAAGATGGGGTGGTTTCAATACGTCGAGGAACTTTTTTTTTATGTATTTTCCCTGATAACTTGAAAATGGCTTGGCCGATTTGATTAATGAATTCTTGTTTGAAATGGCATACTCTCCCATTAGCAACTACCATAGAATTTTCATCAAAATCGGTTTAGTAGTTTGGTTTTAAAATCAAAATTACTGGAATAAATATGGCGTCCAAGTAAATCAAATTATCTATTTTGCTTGTTTTTTATAAGTCTTGATTATTGTATTAGAAAATCCGTACACTGGTAAAGAATTAACAGCTATAATACAAAAGACGCGATAAAATCATGTTCAACACATGTCTAGCAAAACAGTGTTTAAAAATTAAACATTGCTTAGTATCTTGTCAAAATTGCTTAAAAGGTAATAAAATCATTAAAAACTTATTATAATAAAGTGACACATTACATTCGAGAGCTAAAATAGGTTTTAGTCATCTGTTAAGCGTATGCTAAACTCAAAACTGTCTTTAGATTTGTCGTACGGATTTTTATAAACACGCGTTTAACGTATGGTTTAATCTTTTGTACTAAGGCACAAAAGCATTAAAATAGTAACAACGGAGCTGCTGAGTAGTGTGCATTAATCTCAATGAATCTAGCAAGTGTCGAAGTCTAAAATAAAATAAACACGTGTAAAACCGCGCGGCACATCTTCTAAAAGATTAGCTACTTACATTAAAATTGAATGTTACATAAAACTTGATTTATAAACTTGCGCAATTAAATATTAAAATGCTTTAATATTTTGCACGGTTACAATTAAAATGTTATTCTATTTTATATTAAAAAGACGTATAATTGTAATTTCTTTCATTTAATCTTAACGCTTGTGCATTTGTTATTACTTTATATGAATTATATCTTCACAGACTCCATTTTATGATACTATTCATATAAATCAATTACTTGACTATTGTTTTTTATGTAACTCATAAAATAAATAACAAATTTTATATTAAGGTGTTTTGAATAATACACGGTTTAAGTACAAGCGTACATACATTGCAAATTATGGAATACATTCGAAATTATAAATAATAAAATAAGATTTTTTTTAATAATGTTAACTGATTATTATTTTTTAATAATGTTAAATACATGATATACATTATCAGAATACATCAATATCTCCAAATTTTTTTTGTGTATTGACGCATCATTGCTTATCAGCATTCGATTACGATCTAGCAACTAAGCATTGAGTAAAAAGTGACAAAAACCGAAATAATGTGCAGTGTGTAATAATCTTACTGCTCCACACTCGTGGCTGGGGTCGTTGACATGTAATAGTACTTACCTAAAGCATTTTCGCTCGTGTATGTACTTATAATTACGTACTTTTTTACTTTAAAGATTATACCATAACAAAATCTGATTTTAAGAAAAACTTTATTATTGTTAGTCTAACATTTAAGTACCTCAAAATTCAAGGTTTTCCCGAATCGCAAACAACTTTTGAATAAATTTAAAGTCGTTTGTTTTCGTGTATCAAATTTTGTTATTTATTATAGACTTTTCCAGAATTTGTATCTTTATTATTAAATAGTATGAAAACAAAGTCGCTTTCCTCTGTCTGTACTCTTAGATCTTTTAAACTACACAACGGATTTTAACTCAGTTTTTATCAATAAACAGAGTATTTAATTCAAGAGGAAGATTTTATATAACTTTTTTATACTTGCATATTATATTAGAAAAAAGCCGAGAATTTTAAGGAATTGTCGTGTAATGTCGTAAAAAATTACTGTTAAGCCCTTTTAGGTAAAATTAATTTGAATATGCAAATTAAATAGGTTACGACGACATAATTGTTTTAATTTTATAAATATTCTTGGCTCATTACTAAAAAAAGCAAGAAAAACATATCTCTTAATTAAGTAAGCACCTCTAGGTTACTATTGTTTTAAAACATCTTTTGTAAATAACTGTTACAGTAATAATGAAAATAATATTTTAATTAGTTATATGAGTAACTAAAATTATATTATTTCTTTAATACGTTTTTGTCAGTATTAAAAAAATCTTCTATGATCCCACATCAAAATAAGTGATTTATTTTGAAAATAATATTTCTTTATTTTGACGAAAATTAAGTAAACATTTCAAAATTATGTTTTCCTTAATATTTACAGTTTTAAATTTTTACATAAGTAATTATGAAGATATGATTTGTAAAATGTATGCCTACGCGAAAATAATTTTATTTTTGAATTGTATACGGTAAATCCGCTTAAAGTACAACAAAATAAAAAAAAAACAAAAACGGCGTTATATGTCTATAGAAGAAATATTTATTGAAAAATCGAATACAATATCGTGGGCAGTAACATAGTGACCTAATAACGATTAAAACTACTTTCCACTGTTTTTATCAAAACCTGTATAAAATTTGTATAAAGGCATATTTAAGTGTACATACAGCCGCCTACATATGTAGTTATACATAATAAAGACATTAAATAAAAAAAAAGTTGTACTTTAAGCGGTTTTACCGTATAAAATTCAAATGATTAATTTAATTAAATTCAAATAAGAATCATTATTGAAATTTTTTAACAAATAGTGTAATTTGAACATTTTAATATATTTGAATGGAAACTTGTTTTGAAAACGTCACTATATTAAATAGAATAGGAGGTATATAATAAAAGTTCCGTGATTAGAGCGGGATTTATTTAATCGAATTGTAACAGATTACGATAAAGTGAAAATAGGATTTACGATTTAAACGATTTATCTTTATATAATATGTTAGACTATTATCTAGTCAGCCGTAGACAATATTGAAGATAAAAATATATTATTTACGTAATAGTATTCTATTCTATTTATTTTTTACAGATTTTAAAAGACGTATGTAAATTATTTCACGTAAGTGTACACTTAGGACATATTGTATTCATTAGAGAATACTATAAATATGACACATTAAAATTGATCCTATCGTTAAGTTTAAGTTGTCTGTTTGTTTCTCAATTCGTTCGCCTGTATGAATTTTGGAACTTTAATAAGTTATAATTTGAAAAAAAAAATAAACGGCCAAGCATGAGTCGAGTGTTAATGGTGCAAAACCTCCAATGCATCTGATTTTCGTCTTACTGATATATTTCACTTAGTTAATTAAATATAACAAGAATCAGATAAAACTATGCCGAATGTTTATTTCAGTAGTGTTAGGAATATATCATAAAAGTAAATAATACTGTATTTTGTCTATGGTAGCTCGTTGATCAGTTAGTTATTATTATATATCGGCAGTACGCACCCTCTCTCTCTCTAGGATAGATCGCTCGTCCTCACTCTCAGAAATATATTAATAATTATGAATAAACTAGTAACTAGAACCCAAGAGATAACTTAACAAGTAGATAATATGTTCTTTTTTTAAGTGTTAAGTTTAATTCATGGTTATAAGATTTTTAATATAAGTACGTTTTTGTTCAGTCTAAATATAGGCTATATTATATAACTATAGATATGTTATAAGCTCATGAATTCTGTCATCCAGAATGCCGACCGCTTTGGACGACGTCACTAACAACTAGCTACCAACTGAGAGTATCTTTGGACCAACAAGTCAAATGCCAAAATTGTCTAAGTGGTAAATGGGTACAAATTTTTAATTTTAAGTAGTATAAACAAAATCTATATTTATAAAATATCATTGCTGAATATTAGTATTTTGAATTTTTTTAATTCTTTCTTTTTTATATACTTAAGTTACACATGTTATGTTAATGTGTTCCATATTATGTCATTGTTTATAGAGTTAATTAGTTCTATAGTACAAGGAAAATATCGTGCATTAGGTATTGTAATTTTCATCACACATGTAATAATGTATATAAAGATAGATTGAATCTAATGATCGTCATTGATTTGTTCTAGAAGCTCATGTAATTTTAAACTTTATGGTTACGTTTCAAAACAAGGTTATTGTACTCATGTTTATTGCTTGACTTTATCACAATTATTTACAAACTGTCCCTTTACGTACACGCTGTTCGTTCACTCGCGTTTATGGCTTGGCTCCTATGAGTCGAAGCGTGATGTAATATAGCCTATAGCCTTTTACAATAAATAAACTATCTAATACATACATTCGTTCCTGAGATTACCGTGTTCAAACAAACAAACTTTTCAGCTTTATAATATTAGAATAGATGCATACTTAACATAGTATTAATAGGCAGCATTAAAATCTCTTTTACAACCAAGTTGCAGCATGATTTAACATAAAACTTATTAAAATATTTTAAATTGAGTTTTTATTTAAGTACTTAGAATCAAATATATTTTTTTTTAATTCACCTATTACAATTATTATAAAATATTGACTATTAGAGTTTAAAATAGTAGAAAAAAGAAGATAAATATTAAAAATACGACCATAGTTTTAATATCTTTCGATAAGTGTAAAAAATATGACAGTGTTTTTAGATTAAAAAATCTTTTTAAAATAAATTTTCATATCATGGCCTTTATATGATAAGTCTGTAGCTTTAGATAATAATCATGTGTGCTCTGTCCCAAATATTAAATCCTAGGATTATTAATAAGTACCTATTGGACAAGTAAGAACACAATTAACCCATTTATTTATTTACTCAAAATAATAATAGTAAAGTATTATACTTTTGATGACTGTAATTATTTCGATTTGGGGGCTTTCAATAATATTAAGCTATGTTTTCTAGTCTACTCTTTACTTTTTTTAAATTAGTTAAATACAATTTTGGTGTATATTTTTTTGTTTGTCCATTTGTTTATAGTAATAATTTATATAAGCGATAACAATGAATGCCGATTTAAAATTTAACACAAGAATGGATACAGTAGATATTTGTTTGGATCCTATAAAAATTAAATTAATCCATAGGTATTTATTACTAAATTATTCTTTCAGAGGATTTTTTATTGTTTTCCAGTAGATAATTGAAAATTCAAAAGAATTATTCTTTAAGAAAATATACTTGTAACATTTTTGTCTTAATTACATTTAAAGTTGTAAATATTTACTTCATAATTGTTATTTTATTTCCCAAGTTCAACTTACACTTGTCAAGTTTTTGTTCTTCAAGCCTTTTTTCATACCTATTCATGAACGGAAGATCCTCATCTTAGTTTTTTTATAACGTCATAAATAAATATTATCCATTCCATGACGTACAAACTTGTTAAACGTGGACTTTGAATCATTGGAATGAGAAAATGTTTAATTCTTGAGATAATGACATTCAATAAAGGTGTGTTTAGATAAGACACGATCTTTCGGAAAAGAATTTGATAAAAGTGCACTTTCATTTCTGATAATGATCTAGTAATCCAAAAGTCATTATCTTGACTATATCAAACATAGATAAATCATTAATTAGTTTGATTTACGCAATAAAAAATCATATCTACTATTTTAGTAGCTATATTTGTTTCTAGTTTTTTTTTTTATAGATAGAAGACAACGATTATGTTGTAGTATTTTTAAAATTCAATAGAATTTTATTAAATTTTAATATAAAATATGTTCATATTTCTTTTAACAAATCATATTTTTCACAAAACCGTGTGAAAACATATTTTTTCTCTCCGAAAAAAAAGATTTTTAATTTTAAATTATCTTTATAATTCAAGCTGAGGAGTTTATTTGTATATTTAAATACACTAATCTTAGGACCTACATGACCGATTTCAAAAACTCTTTTTGTGTTAGATAGCCCTTGTGACTATATATGAAACATTACGTTTTGTCTTTAAAATCACGTTGCTGTACGATCACTTGTGGCCAGTACAGCAAGCAGAGCAGCTCAATCAGCAAATACCATAACGAGTCAATCTCGTCGCCAATATCATAACGTGTATATTGATACGTATGAGTCTGTCGACCTTAGGAATATAGCAAATGCATACCATTTTACAAAACTGAAAAATACTAAAACATAACACGGATGTAACCGCAGAGCTTATCTTGTTTGTATTACATTAATAACTTTAACAAAAGACGCGTTTATATAAATACAAAAATAACGACAATCTGTTTGTTGAGACACTGATTGAACGACAATTTTCATATTTTTGTACTGGTTTTCAAATTATACATTTGATTACATGTAACTTGTTTTAGCATCACGTACAATAAATCATGGTTAGGAAGTAATTACTATTATTATATATTCTCGGAACTTCCATTAGAGTGATTTTCCATTAATTTGGAGAATTTCCCGTTTTTATCGGCAACGCTTTTTGTGATAGAATTTCGAATATAATTTAAATGAAAAATTTAAAGTGTTGTTAAGTTGAAGGTGTATTCATTTATTAAAGTAACGCGATTTGAGTTAATGGAACAATATGATCACCTATCAAAATGTTTGTAAATCTGTATAAAAAGGTAACATTTTTCTCTTTTATTAAAGTATTTTAATAAAATTGATACTTATAAATAAAAGGTATAAAAAAACATTATTCATAAAAATCCGTTTCGACTTTGTAACAATTTTGTATTAAGATTATTTTTAAGGTTTGTTTTAATCACAAATGTGTATAATTATGCAACCTTCTTTAATAAACAGGTTTACTAAAACAAAATAATGACTTAAATCAGACTGGTACTTCCCGCGATTTGCGTGTTTCAATAAAAAATATACACTTCTGTTTTATAATATTAATTAACTTGTTTTTATTTGTTATGTTTTTGTGTTTTATAATATTTATTAACATTAATTTTGTCAAGCACAACACAATACGCACAACACGCGCGCCATCTACTGTAAGTTAATTGTCATCTCAGTCTAAAATTTTCATGCAAAAGACAATATAGTGAGAAAGTTTTATCGCAATCGAGTAAGTGGTATGGTAGCACAAACGAACAAAATAGATTTTTATAATGTATTACATATACTTACATACATTTCGCTACAGTTAATGGATATTTCGTTAAAAATCGAAGTGATTTTAATTATTTTAAGTTCAAAAGTTAAATTAAATTTTAAATACAAATTAAGAACTCATAATCCTTTTATTGATGGTCCAGACCATAAAATAATCTCAACCGACGGTTCCAGTTTAAGTCCTGGCTAAAATAGTAATAGGCGGGATAATCCAGGAAATAAAAAAAAGCTTTTGTGAGGAATGCATATCCACATGTGTTGAAAGAATACCTGCATTAATCAACAGTGGAGCAGCGTGGTGGATTAAATCTTATCCTTTTTCCTAGTAGGAGTAAAACCCTTTATTTATTTCAATAATAAGCTTCACGTGATTTACCAATCCATTATTATCAGTTAAAATTGTGAATATTAATCATGATAATGTAAATATTTCATAATCATAGTGTTATCGATATTACTTTGTGTGGCATGATTTTTTTATTATCATATGTTAGAGGCCATATTTAAATTTAATTTTCAATATTTAAAGCATTGATCGACGTTTTTTTTTTTTTATTTTACCTTGATTTTGATGACGTTTGCATAACTGCTAGTGCAGATAAAATATTTGCACGTCCTTGTTCGATCATAACACCTACTTCTTTATGGTTCCTGCTCCGATATTATATTAATCATTAGAATCTTAAAACTTTTAGCCCATACTATGTCATAACTATGTGAACTGTATTTCTGTCTTTTTGATTGATTGTTTTCACCCTTAATACAATATTCATACATTTCGTATAGGCATAGATTGGACCCTGGAGACAATAGGCTACTTTTTGTCGTGATTATGAAACTTGAAGGGTAAGAAGTAAGTTTAACGTCAGTATGGAAAATGATTATTCCACGTTGACGAATTCGCTAGGACCAACTAATCAGTAATAATCATTAAAAATATCGACTCTGGAATTATATTTTGTATATTTAAAATTGACTTATAATTATAAATATGAAAGTTTTCTAGTAGGTAAGTATGTAAGTATTACTTTTTTTACATTGTAACGGAATAACAATATCGAATGAAGTTAGTTTATATCCTAAAATAGCGGCTCACACCGGCTTCGCCCGGGTTACATATAGATTAACAACGTCTAATTTACTCGCATAGGGGTAAAATAAAAAAAAAACATTTGTGCATTTATTTTTAACCAGAGGGAACTATATTAAATTTCGTCTTTTTTACTATGAAAATGATCGACTTACATATAACCGTTCATACCTTATTTTACCGGCCTTACGAGTGAAATTCCCCTTATTATTGAAGCCCTTTCTTAGTAGATGCCAAAATTTAAAGTTTATAGTCTCAGAAATTTACGCTCTGCGTTGATGAATCAGACAATTAGTCAGATAGGAAAAGTAATTATATAGTTTGTATAGATTAACATAGACTTTTAGCCCACGTGGGAAAAGTACAGCTAGCTATACTCCGAGATTTGTTACATATAGAACAATTAAAAATCTTTAACCATGTATTAATTATTCAATTTTAATTGCTAATTAATTTACCTACTTATCTATTGTTTATACTAATGCGAATTATTTTTAATAATTAACGAAGCATGCGCAATATTTAAAAAATCTTCATAATTATTCAGCAGACCAACGTCCATCGACTATTTTTCATTTTACAAAGCGAGAATGTATGTCGTATAAACTAAAAGAACAAAAATCAAATATTTAAATAAGCTTATAACAAAACAACTGAGCAAATAAATTAAGTTTTCTAGCTAAATTTCAAAATCTAATTTATTCTTAAATACTGTACAAAAAATCAATTAAACTGATATAAATCTTGCAATCTTTTTACAATGAAAAATTACAAAAAAACGATACGATACGAAATGTAATATATTTACATTTATTTCAAACGTTTATGAATATTTTAATATTGCGTTTTAAATAATTATTATTCTAGTGGTACTTGTATTGTAATGTACAATATGGTAGGGAAGCCCAAGCAGGGATTTGGAGATATATTGAAGCACGGCAGATTATTATAAATAATAATAAATAAATAACGCATCACACTCAACGGCCCCCATTAAGATCCCATGACCTTGTTTCGGGGGTCCGGAAACACTCACAACACTAACACAAACACCCAGACCACGACAAACATCCGTATGGCCAATACACACGTTTGCCGTGAGCGGGGATCGAACCCGCGACCGTTAGCGCTTTAGTCAGTTGCAGTGACCATTGCGCCAACGCGTCTGTCATCATTATTACAGTGGGGAAATCCTGAACCCTGACCTTGCATTCAGTTGAGTACCTTTATCGTATTTGGGTCTTAATATAGAGCAGCCCGTCCAGAATAAAGGATAAGAATATTAAATAAAATAATAAGTATACCAGGTGAACCGTGCGAATATTTCGCACCGTTAGTAACTAATTACGTACGTCATTTTAAATTATAACTGTTTTTAAATAAAAAATATTTTAGAGAAATTTATTAAAATTTTGTCATTATTAAAAAATTATATTAAACATTAATTTTGATGCAGTACACAGGGATATATTTTATACCAACAAAAATACCTTTGAGAAATAATGAATAGGTATAGATGATAAAACAATAATTTAGTAAAAGAAGGAAGTTTTTATATATATTTAACACATTTTTACTTAAAACTATAAAAATTATGTATTTTTATATATTGTAATATTTCCCACAACCCTATGTAAGAAATATTAACTATAACAATTTATGAGTAACAATATATTGTTTTGTATTTTCTTAGCTCAAACTATACACCTAACCTAATATAAAAAACTCCACTTAAAAACTCTCAAAAGCCCTAAGAACTGAATGAAAATCGTTTGCCTAAGGACAAGTCGAATCAGTTATGTAAGTAAAAAAATATATATATTTTATGTTCTAACATAAATGATCAGCTATTCTAAAATATTACTTTATTTAATGTAAGTAGTTCGAGGTTACAACAAAAGTTGCAACATGTCAAAAATAATAAAAGTAATTTTAAACATAAGATCTCATAGACAAAATTTATTTACTAGGTTATTCGTGCGAATGTTCGCACCGTTAGTAATTGGTTACGTAAAAATTTTAAATTGTAAATTTATGAAAACATTAAATTTGAGATATTTAGTTAATTCATGTCATTGGAGAAAAAAATGATTCTCACAATGACGTTTCAAACATTAATTTTGATGCAGTATTAAAGAGAGATATACGTTGACGAAAATAAATCAGCCAAGTGCGTGTCGGGCCACGCACAATGTAGGGTTCCGTAGTTGTCAGAATTGTCAAGATCGGTCAAGCAATCTTCGAGTTCGTAAAAAAGTTTACGACGAACTGGGAATTTCCTTTTTTAAGTCAGTTTATACAATATACGTACTTACAATTTTAAACCTTTTATTATTATAAAATTATTTTTAATTTCTCTTTATATTTCGAGACTAAAATATTTTTAATGTAAAATGAATGTTTGAATGTGAATTATACTAACGATTTTGAATTTTATATGTTCATCGATTATTTATTATTCTAACACTTGTAAAATATACTTAGCGCCGATAATTTTCCTTCCTGATTAGCGCCTATGAAATATATGGAGATTTGGTTGAAAACTTCATAAGCGCGATTCAGAATCACTCGCGACATGTTTTATTAAGACATTGTTTTATACCTTATTTTATATTTTATTTTAATTTAAACTTATTAAATATTTATTTATTTATTCATTTAAATTCATATATTAATTTAAAATTATTAATATTTACATAATGTGATGCTTTAAAAAGTGAAATATTTATTTTTACTTAGATCATCTATAACTCGATAACCATAAGAACCCACATAGCCGTGATAATTTTCCTTTTAAATTCATTATATGTACCACTATCGTGAATTTTTTCATATTTTTAGACGCAGCAGTTTAGTGGGTAGAGGATCTACGTGGGGGGACACTTGACTCTAAGAAAAATTGACACTTTAACGCTTAATATTTCGGAAACAGTTCGTCGTTCGGAAAAATGGTTTTCCCACACCTATAACATTTTTAAAAGACCTATCTAACGATGCCCCACAACATGGGATAAATGAGAAAAAAAATTTTTGGTCTCTCTTAACACATAGGGAAGACACCCTGAAAAAAAAATTTTTTTAAGATTTTATTGTACGACTTTCTCGGCGTAATTCATATGTATACTCATACCGAATTACAGCTTTCTGGTATTAAGGGTTTCGGAGCAAAGCCGCGGACAGACAGACAGACAGACAGACAGACAGACGGACATGGCGAAACTATAAGGGTTCCGTTTTTTACTACGGAACCCTAAAAAGATACAGAACGGATTTACCGTTGCATTTTTAAAATCCGTTAAAGGAAACCTGTGCAACATTTAATGTTTCTAGAGAGTTCTAAGCTCACCAGTTAAACTGCGTATTGCATGTTAGTCAGTGATTGAGTTATATTATCTTATGTAACGTGTATATTAAAATAATGTTTCTTTTAGGTAAATATAAAGGAGAATTGATTGAATAAAAATCATATCGATTTCTCGGTGTTTAATTACAAATGTTTACAGGATCGTGGCCTCGCGTGTTTCATGTGTGGAATAATTACAAAGAACAATGGCTTATTATTATGTAAAGAGACTACGATATGTTTGTTTGAAAAAAAAAAACAGTGAACATTATTATAATAGATATACAAAAAGTTAACCGCGGTTTCTGCTGCATTTAATTTCGGTACTTACCAGATTAAGTCGTGATTAGGGTTAGTGCTCACTTCTTATAAGTTGTAGCGTAATATTTTATAGCCTATAACATTAATAGAGAGATTAGCGCGATTGTTATTGCAATGGTCGCCGGTTCGATACCTTTTATTGACAAATGTCTGAATATACCATATGGATGTTTATCGTGGTTTGAGTGTTTGTGTCCGTGCCATATACACAAGACTACGAGGTCCTAATGGGGGCCGTTGACTGTGATGCGTTTATTTATTATTTATATATATTTCCGGATATAGAATAATATGATCTTAATGGGTATGCGTTGCAATGCCACCTAAATTATATAGATTTTTTGGGCCAAGAACCCTAGTGAGCGTCTGCAGAACACTCTACCAAAGTTTCATCACAATCCGATCAATAGTGTCGGAACGTATATAGGACAAACAGACTAAAATTGATTTCTATTTATATAGATTGGTGTAGTATTGATCGCCGGTACATTAAGTAATATTATAATCCAATTCTTCCAGTTTATTATACAAACCTATATATGTAAATCTATGTACGAATACAATTCAATTACAATGTAATGTCGAGGTGAAGTGACAAAATATTCCTGCTAAATGAAAACAAAAACAAGAATATATAAAATCATATATGTATGTATTTTGTTTTGATGAATTCTTTATAACATTGTCTAATATGTATCCAAAAATATATTGAGAGCACATGGCTGGGCGCGTGATGATTAGAAATATTGCATTACATCGACTAGTAATATATGTATTTTAGTACATTAATTAATTACTGTCTTAAGTTCGAGTTGTTCTGCGCACAAGCAGACAAAACAATAGTGTAGAACTTGTAGATATACAGTTGTATGTTTCTTATTATTCAACTATTGTGACACATTCACCTTATTGTAACTAACAATGACCGAGTGAGCCAATAACAATTTAGAATTCGATGATTTTTTTTATATAGTCAAGTAGCCTAATACCGTCCGTGGGGTTAAATCGTTACAGCTGTCATATTCGTACAATATCATATCAATATCATATCTTCAACAGTTGTAGAAGGTGTCAACTGGCCATGAGTTGAATATTTTAACAGAGTTAGCAGAATAGATATTTAAAAGTAAAAAATATCTTAACTATTTTTTTAAAATAATTTTTATAAATGGTAAGCCTATGGTATATCTATACAATCCTAGAAGATCCAATGTTTCCACCTCTTTGGTTTCCACGGAAACACCTTGTATATTATTGTTGACAAATATGTAATAAAACTGTAACTCTACTGTACCGTCCGTTATTTCTAGAAGACGGTAAATCTGAATTTAAGCCCCCTAGCTATATGTAAAACTTTTTTCTTAAATAGTTTTAATTTTCGAACAACATATCTATCAGTCGATTTGATTAACGATTTCAAAGTAAGTTACTCAACGTCAACCCTATTTTTTGAATTATTAATTAATCGAATTCTAAAGAATAATTTTTATTTTCATTTGTTTCTAAAAACTTAAACAAATTTATACGTTCGAAAAAAAAGCATTTCTTCTATTCTATCTGATTACTTATTTAAATTGTTCAATTTATATTCACTCGAGCAAAGTGCAAGGTATAGTTAAAAAGTCAAAGGTGCTACGTACTATTAGATTCAAAGCAGACTTGCCTAGATTATAATATATCTAGAACAGTATGTGACGCAAAAGGTAAAACATAAATAATTCAATTTATCAGTTGGACTTTGTGGGTGTGTATAGTTGATATGCAGTGAAATGTCGTGGGTTACCGATATCATTAGGCGACTTTCATGCGTGGTGGTATTCGATTTTGTCGCTTTACTTTCTGCTTCGTCAAGGTTTCGCGCACACCCACCACGGTTGTTTAATATGTTATGATCATTCGCCGCTAGTGAGTGGTATTGACCGTACGTTGCACGTGTTATTGTTTACGCGCGTTAATTTGCGTGATAGTAAAAAAACATTATTGATTTTTTTACCTCTAAAAATCAATAAAAATGTACTCCATTGCCGAGGCTACATTAGCTTTTGTCGTTCTTTACCTATTCTCCTTTCTGTTCGAAGTAGTAACAGGATTAGTGTCATAGGCAATCCTGATTCAAATTGTATAAAATGTGATATTATATTTTAAATTAAAATAGTTTTAAGTTAATTAGTCAAAATATCAATGCAATTATAATTAAGTTTAAATTAGGCGTATTAAATTATTTAAGTCCGTATGTAACACAAGTTTCATTACAACCGACCAGATACAACAAATGCTAGGGTAAGTGATTTTACTATAACTATACTTGCACGTGTAGATATCTAATTAATATCTATTAAACTATTCGAGATCTATTAAATATTGATATATATTAATTATAGTGCATTATTATTTCATTACTTTAAATATAAAGAATTTGTAATTATAAAACAATTTAGTATTCATCAAAATATTATTTCTTTGATCGTGCGATCTACGACTACGATGTTAAACAATATGAAAATTAAGTATTTGTGAAAGTTGAATTTTTTTCTAAAGCCGGTTAAGAGCAATATTAAGTTAAACAGATTATGAAAAGCCGCAAAGTATTGGGTGCGCCTTCTTTAGAAAAGTAATTTAAATGGCCTTGTAATTTCTGTATAAACATTACAAATCTTGAGCTTAAAAACATTTTTCTCGGCTTATATGTGAGGTTTGAAGTCGGTTTTTATCATGTTATAATTTTGATGAACATGTCTAATAAAAATATGTATTAAAACTTTAGAAGATTAGTAAACCATTCTGTTGTATCTACTGTACTATAGTTAAAATAAATTAAATATAGTGAATAATTTAATTTAAAATATACTTAAAAAGTTTGTATCTAAATGTACAATACCGGAAATGACATTGAAAGGATTAATATATTAAATACAGCTGCGTAGCGAGCGAAGCGGAAGTGATATTAAAATTTTAATTGCGGGTGTGCTAGACTTTTATTTTAATACAATAATAAATCATAGCATCAATTCTGTACAGTTCAGAAATTCTCGTTTACTTTGACGTTTGAATCGTTTGACATTTAATGTCAAAGTCTATTAAAATCATGTCAAATCTCCAAATATACCGAAGCTCTATTTGTTTTAGAATACACAAATAAAGTTGTATAATGAAGTATCCTATGTTATCACGAAGACTTTTGAATAAATACAATAAATTACATAAATGTGGCGTATCGAGTCATTGTAAAAAAGAGTGGCAAAGTGTCGTAGGGTTAGAAGTGCATGCTCAGTTGAACACTCAATCGAAACTATTTTCTGGTGCTGAAAATACCTTTGGTGGCTTAGTGAATAATTGTGTTTCGTTATTTGACGCCTCAATACCGGGAACCTTACCTGTTTTAAATAGAAGATGTGTAGAACTTGGCGTTTTGACTGCATTGGCGCTTTCGTGTAAAATAAATGAAGTGTCTACATTTGACCGAAAGCATTACTTTTACGCTGACTTACCCGCTGGTTATCAGATAACACAACAAAGAGCTCCATTAGCAAACGATGGTGTTATTAATTTTCAGGTATATTATAGAACTTAGCATCATTGTTTGATATTAAATTAGTATGTTACAATCTTCACAAATACATATTTTTTTAATTTGTATTTGTTTGAGGTTAATGCACATAAAAATATTCATATTGGAAATGAAAATAATATTGTCTAGTATCTGATATACTATTATATAACAAAGTTTTTTTTAGTCGCTACAAATTTGTTTGCTTCTTACATTTAATACTCTACTGCAATAATATCTACATTTTTGAAGTTCTAAAGTTTATTTAAACCTTATCAAAAGGGAAGATGACCTATTTGATAAAAAAATATTTAAACGGTTGCAAAGTTAGATTTCTATGTGTAGAAACTGCATTTATATTTACATTTCTTTATATTTCTCAGTAATAGAAGTAATTTCAAAATATATTTAGCCCTAGTCTAAATATATATAACTTAATATGTTATATTAATGATTATCTATTTGATTCTTTACAGGTATTCACACCAGGAGTTCACAAGAAGCCATACAATAAGAGTTCAAAAATAAAACAAATACAATTAGAGCAAGACAGTGGTAAATCTCTTCACGATGCTGAGTTAAAGCGAAGCCTTGTGGATTTAAATAGAGCTGGGGCTCCACTTATTGAACTTGTTTTCGAACCTGACCTTCAGGTGAGTTTATGACTTAACCACACCTCATATAATAATCTATATTCTATTCAGCTGTTGAGTTTTTTCTTTGTTTGTACATGGTCTTATTGTGGTAATGTGTCTGATTTTGAATTTTTTTTTTGTATAGCCTTGGATTGGTTTTATATAGCCTATAATTTTCTTATAACAGGGTTATTGTAGCAGGAAAATTATAGCCTATATAAAATCACACTATATCCTATAGGACCATAATTCTACTATTTTTCATTATGATAGTTTTTGAGAATCGGTACAGGGATGGATGTTTGTTACACTCTCACACAAAAATTGCAAAGCAGATTTTAATGAATCTTTACAGTAATATAACTTATATATTAGAATCCGTTTTATTAGCCTTCGTCCGTTTTATAACAAAGGTGGCTTGGAACATAGTTATATTTTAACAATGAAGATTACACCATTAATAAATAAACTATTGATAATTTAGTATATTATTCTCATTAACATCTATTTGATTATTATTCTAGGATGGTGAAGAAGCAGCAGCACTAGTGAAAGAGCTTGTACTAATAGTACAGAGGCTAGGTGCATGTACCGGTCGAATGGAAGAAGGTGCTCTGCGAGTAGATGCTAATGTGTCTATGCGTCATGCTGGCGATCCACTTTCTACTCGCACTGAGGTAATATATTGATAAGATTACAATTTTGTCAGACTTTAAAATATTTGGACACATCTACCACATTAATTAACATTTTGTATATGAAACCTGAAAGCAACTAAAAAGTATTCTTAAAATTATTATTATTAAATGTTTATTTATTAAATAGCAGTGGAGGTTGGAATTGTATTTATAAAGATGTAAGTTGGTTTAGTAATGTAAAATGATTCAGGAAATGTTTAATTTATAATTATTTTAGTTTAATCAAACCTGATCATTAGTGCCGCAGCTACTCATCATTTAGATGAAATTGTAATGTATAGAAATAAAAAAAAAATACAATTCTTAATTAGTCCTTCTATTTAAAGAATTAAAGGCGAAAGTTGTGTTGCTTTCAGGTTTATTTACATTTTATTAATAACTTATGTTATTAAATTTGTTGTTCACTTATTTTATCAATGTTCTCTCCTGCTACTGAGGAAATGCAATTTTGATAGTTTGTGACAATTTAGTAGCTGTAACGTTAAAATGGCATGCATTTGACTGTAACATGACAAAATTGTATCTTAAAAGTATGAAATATACTATTTATCGAAAAATTTTATAAGACTAATAACATAATTAGAATGAACTAAAAAAGTTTTGCAAAAAAGGTTTATTTGTAATATGAAAGAAAGGAGAACCTGTTTTATCCATTTGATGACGCTTTAACAGAGACCTCATCTTCTTCTTCATTATTGTTTTTCTTTAGAATAGTGATGTGAAAAAAATGCAGTTAAAACGTTACGTGTTGAATAACTACCTCCTATAAAAAGAAATGTATATATAATATGTTATATGTATAATTTTCATGAATTTATTTTTATTAATATAAAAAAAAAAATCAAAAATATTATGTTACTAATAGGAAAAGTATATACACTTGGAATTTCGTTAGCAACACAAGGGAGTTTTTTATTGTTATATAGTTGAGATATATGTAGATAGGATCCATGAGTTTGTTAAAAATAAAAACGGTAATATACAAGACAAATTTACGCACCGAGAGATGTGTACTGCTTTCTCTTCAAACAATTGTGAAATTTATAATTATAATTAAACAACTGTTACTAATTACTGTCATGGACGATTTTATATTGCATACTTTTGTATTTGTTGTACATCACTAGCCAGGTCCGACTGAAATTTGTCAGGATCGCCTTATAAGAATGACTAGAATATAATGACCATTTTTGTAGATGCATACTATTAGGGAATGCTTCGTTAATTTCAATGTTATGTCTATTAGAATTTTTTATTTCATTTTAAATATGAATTGTTTTAATTTAATGTTATAATTATATACCCAATTATATTTCATTGCAAAAGAAACTTTTTTGCAATACTTGATTGTATGTAATAATAATTTATAAGAGGAAAAATAATTAAAATTATCCCAAGGTTAATTTATTATAACTAAAAGAATAGTCTTGTCTTCTTTTTTTGGATTTAAGTGCAAAGAATGGGAGCGAAAAATTATGATAATTAATTTTTGTTTCTTGTTTTTAAATGCGTGATATGTTTTTGTTACAGATAAAAAATATAGGTTCAGTACGAGGGGTCGCTGGTGCTATCCGTCATGAAATAGAGCGACAACGTTCAATATTGGAAAGTGGAGGTCGTATTATAAATGAAACAAGATCCTGGGATGCTACAGCGAAGATAACTATTCCTATGCGTGACAAAGAAGTTGTACAAGATTACAGGTACGTTTTTTCAAGAGTTTTTATTGCTATAAGGCAGCTTTTCTGTTTGAGTGATTCTAAAAACTAAATATTAAAATTTATTCTATTTTAAATATTGCATATGATTATTGTGTTATTTAAAAATAACACAATTACGCACATTACATTTTGTCATGTAGAATCTTATGAGGACTATAAAGGAGTAATATTTATTTTTATATCAGACAACTAATTACACAACCAATTTAATAAGAAGTAAATTGGATGAATATCAGTTAGATCCTTCTACTATTGTATCTTTTTTAGCAAAACAAAAAAGAAATATAATATATAAATAATAATAATTAGAAACATTTGTTACATGTCCGAAAACTGCTCTGTGAATGTTGGGTGACTCCATCAATATTTTTAGGACTTGAGAATTTAACAACTTTTATTTTGAGAGAACAAATTATGATTTGAATTAAGCATTTTAATAATTTAATTTATTTGCGATAAGCTATTAGGTAATAAATGTTTATTGAATATATTTTCTTTTCCAGATATATGCCTGAACCAAACCTTCCTCCGTTAAGGGTGAACCTCAAAACAAAAGAAGATAACCAAGATGTTATAAGTGTGCCTCTTATTAAAGATCACATACCAGAATTACCAGAAGAATCTAGAACAAAATTAATAACTCAATACGAATTACGCCCTGAATTAGCAGTGCAGCTTGTGAATGAACCTGTCTTATTAGAATTTTTCCAAAACATTACATTAGAAAAAGCTAGAAATCCCACAAAAGTCGCTAATATTTTACTAAATGATCTATTAACTGTACTTAATAAAAGAAAAATTGATGTTACATATTGTCCAATAACAGTTAAACAGTTAGAGGAGTTGGTAGATTTGTTATTAGATAAGAAAATAAGTTTAGATGTGTGTCGTAAAACGATTGATGAGCTCGTTGAAAACTCAAGTTTGTCGGCTATTGAAGTTATAGAACAAAAGGGCTGGTTACTAACAATAGATGAAGATGAAATAACAAAATGTTGCATAAAGGTGATAGAAAATAATCCAAAATTAGTTAAACAGTATAAAGAAGGGAAGATTAAGGTATTCAAAGCGTTACTTGGAATTTTATATAAATCAACTGATAATAAAATCGACATGTCAATAGCTGCGAAGGTGTTAGAGGACTTATTAAAGAAATAAATATGATAAAAATTATCTTATGTTGTTTACTTTACCTTACTTTTTAAACGATGACCTGATTAAAAATGATGTAAATTCTAGACGATTCTTTGAGGTGATAAAAACAACGTACAAATGAACTGTATGTTACAATATTATGTAACTTACGTGCCTCTTAGGTTCAAAATGAGTAAAATTCCGGAAGTTTCTAGTGTTTATGTTGTTTTGCGACAAGCCGGATCTTTTTGTTTTGCATATATAGGAAAACTACTATTAGATCGAATGGAAATCGCCTCTATATGAACAAAATTTTTAGTTTTATACATTAGTGGAGAGTAATTACATATTGTAATAAGTATTCAATTATTGGCAACAATTGGTACAAGTGATTTTGCTGATAAGAAATTGGTAGGCGTACTATAATTATTTATAAAGTATCAGCGACATGTTTGCTCAGTGTCGTAAAAAGGGTAAGGGTAGTGTCAGCAGCGCTCAGGCACAGGACAAAGACGTTGGAAGAGCCCAAAAATGACCAGACAAGTACCAAATTTTACTTGATATTTGACCTAAAATTAAGAGGAGGGAGGTTGATAGAGTTTGTCCATTTTGTTGTCTGAAGGTTACATTTTTTTAAGAGCGTAGTTATAAAAGCTCGCACTGGGTGCAAAAAACTAGTAACAGTACTGTTGTTAAGTCAAAAAATAAATTTTGTTAATCCGATATGCACAGGATTTCTAGTTGGGTTTAAAAATGTTAATTGGAACATAAATTCATAGATACAAACACATCGATTTTCGTATGGACTTATATTATTAAGTCATTTGTTATAGTTTGGATTTTTACTTAGTAAAAATATTTCTATTTATTTTTTGACTTAGTATTCCAAATACTGTGAATGACAGTCGTTGAAAAATTATATTAATTAAAGGATTAAAAATCGCTTGTATCAGTTGTTAAGAATATAAGGCAATATTAAAAATCGAAAATGCTTTCAATCTATATTTATATATTTCTCAAAGGCGCTTTTTGTCAGTATAAAATTACTTAATCCCTAAATACTACATTAAAACTAACGATAATAACACAAGATAAAGACAATTTTTTGCCTAATGACGAAAATTACATAACTAATTACCAACGGTGCAAAGTATTCGCACATCTTAACTATAATGCAATAATGCTCAATATTTATGACAGATATAATTACTAGCAGAGACAATGTTTTATGTTTACGACCGTACTTGGCATGCAGAATAAATGAAGGTTGTTTGTTGACGATGCCACACGCGCCCCGAATATTGGAATCGTCAGGGGCTCACAACAATTTAACATGTAATTTATAAAGTATTTTTAAACTCCTAAAGTACTTCTTAACCTCTAATCCAGTTTTTATAGATTCATGGGTGTCAAGATTATCAATATAAATAATTGAAAGTGGTCTTTGGATAGTAGAAATAACTGGATCTCTTCATGAATGTAATCAATTATTTTTATAAAATAATAATGTCGACACTACTTATTAGCAGTAGCTTCTTTAACCATAAGTCACAACAATTCTGTTAGGCGAAGGACTTAGCATAATTAAGTAGGTAGTAAATTAAATTAAAATCTAATTTAATGTAATGAATGGATCATAATATAGAATTTATTTAAAATAATCACAAAATTATGTTGCTATTATATAATCCGCGAAACAATATAAAGATATCTGGTATCATGCGGTACAAATAACGTCCTCGCACTGTACATACGCACTTACTCTTAAATTTTGCAAAGTAACTGCGCCTGAGGCAATTAAACATGAATAATAAAATAACGAAATCATAAGAATAATCTTGCTTCTTACAAAAGTGTTCTTAACGTCGATGCAGCATAAGAAAAGATACCCAGTTTTTTAAGAAATTAAGTTTTGTTTTAATTCAGAATAAGGTTTGTGACACCTGACAACCCTCTTTTTCCAAACTAAACAAATGCATACACGCTCAATTAGTCTTTAATCACGTTTTATTGCAGCATTAACCCTGTCACATTTCTTCGCTATCAATCGAACGTTAATACAGGTTTAGAATTGACTCAGACACGATGTTGCCTACACTCTTGACTTTATTGTCCTTATGTTTTATTAGTGTAGCTGAAATGACCGCTCCGGGAATAGACAGGACAATGAGTGATGGAGTAAGAAGTATGGGTTACAATGTGGTATATGGAGACGAAGATATGGTAGTTATTAACCAGGTCGTGAGTGACGCAGAAAAGTATGATACATTGCAGAAAAGAACTGATTTAGACCACATTATTCCTTCTTTACCAGCTGAAGACGTTAAGTGCTTGATGTCAGTTGACCGGTATTGTTCTAAAACAATGGGTGAAATAAAACGTAAGTTTTTTTAGTATTTGTAATTATTGTACCTATTACTTGATTATGAGTGTCGCTCCATTTGAGTGAAAGTCTAAAATATTAATTAATTTAAAAAAAGACCCTTCCATATAAACAAGATTGTTTAGATTTATCAAATGTTTTGATCGTCGACGTCAACCTTGAATATTTTACGTAATGCATGCTGAAACAAATAGTTAGGTAGATAGAGAATCAAAATATGTTTCGGTACATTTTAACACAGTATAAAGATATCACACATTTATTTATATTTCTATAAAAATCTTATATTAACGACTTAGGAATAACGTATTGCTATTATTTTAAGGTATTCTTATACAGGCTTTCAAAGATGACTGTGCGAAGTGTTCAATGGAACAGAAGGAAAGCGCAGGGAAAGTTGTCGCATCGATGATGGCTCATGATCCTGTTGCGTGGAAACTCTTCCTCACCAGGTACGACAGCCTCCACAAAATTCAGCGGATACTTGGATAGAACGACACGTAAGAGATTTGTGTAATGTACAGTTAACCGTTTTGTGTCACTGATATTTCTGAGTCTATTATATAATTAAAAAAAAATAACAAATTTATACATTATATTTATCTATTTCTGAGTATAATCATTTGTTAATATTAATTTTCATTTATTTTGTATTACCAAAGCAAATTATCTGCTCTTTTTTGGGAGTATACTTAATTTTAATTTTATTTTTATTCATATTTTCAGATCAGCATTGCAAACTTTACCTCAAAAGAAAACACACAAAGAAGGAAAATCTAAATTTAAAGTAATAGGAGATCCTGTTTACATTGAAAACGCAAGAAATAGATACACAATGCCCGGTGTAAAAGTGAGAGTAAAAAGATATGCCATGGAGAAAATAAATTAATATCTTTAATTCCTTAGGACTCCGAGACATGTTCGTTCTGTGGCTAGGATCAAAAGTGTGCGACGTCAGTCAGTGATTACTGTCAGATAGATTTCAAAGATTTTGAAAATATTTGATTCTTCTTTCTGAATCTATCAATTGGAAATAAGTTTATACGTAATTCATATTGAGTTGATCATCAGATCCACTAGAATAAACGTGTAATATACGGTTTCCTATTCAGTCATATATGTAACTAAAATTTTGTAAGCAAATATAATTTAAGTATGTTATAAGTTTTGTTTTCAATTAATCAACACATTATCCCCCAAATAATTTATTAGCGACTTTCGTACATTAAATCCACTTTTCTTACAGCTAGTTTGTCTTTTATGGTGTGAGGAGTTCTAAAGTTGGCTTATTCCTTTGTGCGCCTAGGTATGGGACTGACATTATGATCTGCGTCATTGTCATTGTCATTGTCATCGTCATTGTCATCATCATCATCATCAGCATCATTATTTACGTTAACATTTTTATTTTCCTTCGATTCAGAATATTCCCTTTGTTTACTCGTTAAGTATTTCAATTTGTATGAGCCGTCGGCGTTGTATCTGAAATGATTTAAAAAATATTAAAGACATACATTACACTTTTTTAAAAATATGAAGTATCATCTAGAGAAGTTAATAATAATTATATATATATTCTTATTTATTCTAATTTATTATGCTGATAAACGAATTTAAAGTTTCACCACACTTGGTTTTATACAGTGCTTTATTGCTAATATGAAAATTGTGGGCGATAGACGATTTTAATACATGGCAATTCTCAATTTAAAAATGCTTCGTTTAAGTGAAATAGAATTTTTTTTAACCATCTTACTTTTGTTCGAGTTTATTCCAGTCATCTGGTTTATGATCAATAATGTAATGCATAACTTTATCCGCGCCTTCACGCTGTCTGTCAGTGCATTTGCTACAGTCATTTTCAATTGCATCTGGTAAATTACCTGCAATAGAAGAACTTTTTCATGAGATATCAAGTGCGATATAAAAATAGCAATAAATATAATTATGTTGTCTTTAGTAGCAAAATCGTTTGCTTGTGTTTCTGCTATTAAAATATAAAATATTTTAGTGTGGTAGAGCCCAACTGTAGCGTTCTGATGCGATGATTGCGAACGGTTACACTGTCACATTAAATCGGCGTGAAGTAGCTAATTTAGCGAGATAGAGAATCTGAAGCCTAACTCTTTTTCTTATATCATCTCTTACTTCTTATTTCATGCATTTGTGACTTTTCTGATGTGGCAAATGCCCATAAGTGGCGTTGGTGACTTCACATTAGATTACTCTCTTGCTGCTATTTTAATAAAAAATAAAAATAATTATGATAAGCATTTTCATTTATGTCCATTAGGCGCTTAGAGTTTTAACTATTAATATTTTTTAATATTTTTAAAATTTAGATTAATAATAATTTTGGAAAAATGTTTCACACAATATGTTTCAATAATATTGCATATTACTGGAAAAATTAATACCTATTATAACAAAGAATTATAGAAATTTTTTCGTTTTTAAAGGGATTTTCGAAAGCCAATATTTTTTTGATACTAAAATAACTAGTGTTTTATTAATTTGTTTATATTATTTTTAGTTAATTGACTCTAAATTTAAATTGACTCTAATTTAGATATTTAAAGACATATTTTTTAATTTTCCCATACGGTCATTTTTACTGATTGTAAAATAGAACCTGCATGTTATAAGTATCGATGTTAAGAACAATCAATGTAAAAATCGCTAGCAAACCTAATTTATTTATTAGATAAAATAAATAAATAAACCTATCGGAAATTACTAAAAACTTCGAAAAAATATGTGTTTTTATATTTTCCAATAGTGGGTATATAATAGTGGTAGTACATGTGTACATAACTTACTTTTGAGTTCCTTTCCATCAGGAGTACATGGTCCTTTGTCCAGTAGGCAATTGACATATCCTGCGAGTAATCTGTCGTTGGCGAGGACTTCATCGAGATCTATGCCGTCGTACTTCGTTGTGTACGTCGAATTCTCACAATTGAATTGGTAAACATAATAAAGAACTAAGAGGCTAGATAAAATGAAATTCATGTTTTCTCTAAAATAAAATTATTTGTTAGGTCAGTTTTTGTGAATCTAAACATATTCTAATGTAGGCAATTCAAATATTTTTAGGCAATTTGTAGCATTCGATTCTGTAAAATTTGGTAACGATCGGATGAACAATTTTCTTTTATTTTGGCAAGAACGGGTCGCTAGGTGCTTAATATAATACGGTACGGATGCGAAATGATTGTTTTGAAGTTTTTATTTTACAAAATATTTTACTGTATACACGTCTCTTATTATATAAAGTGTAAATTAGAGAGTTCAAAGAAAAACTACACCAACACATATCATATGATTATTAGATTTATATTTTTTAACATTAATTAATTAAAACAGTATGTAGGTGTATGAGCTTTAAACAAAAATATTTGCAGGCGGTTTATTTATAAGACTAACACAATAAATTATAATTTATTGCTTATATACAATTGTAAGGAACTTATATTACAGAAAAAAACATAGTATTTCGTACCTGACTTTGGAATCTAAAACGTTTGTGAAAATACAAAAAAAAAAAACTATGGAAAAACCGTCGTGGCGAAAGAACAAATACTCTTTTATATAGTAACATCGTGTAATATTTAGGTTATTATTCAAGAAAATGGTTTGGTTAATGCACCCTGATGATGATAAATTACTTCGACAAACATGCAAGGTCTTTTGACATAGGTAATTTCTTTACCTACGCGAAAAAAATAGCTATTTGTTTTGTCATTATAATAAAACACGTCTGATTTTGTAGTTTTATTTACAAAACTTATTAATAAACTAAATACTCGTATCATAATGACGTTGTAAACTTTCAGCTCTGTTTTTGTATATGGATTTAGGTGTTCCTTCTGACGCACACAAGATTCGTCACGTTTTTCTTAATTACCCACAAGGAGAATGTAAATGCTAGTACTTTAAAAGTCGGAGGTGTTGGTTCGGATTTGAACCCACGCCCTTCGATTATGATCTACCTCTTGTTCTTATCTGTTTTGAATCTTATGCTTTTGTTGCAATATTATGGGCGTTAAGAAAACTCTAACTTTACGGCGTCAAAATACGCTTTATAGAAAACCGTATCATTGTAAAAGTTTAAGTGATGTCATTTAAAGATGTAAAGAGACCGCTAAATGCAAGCAACGTCATCCTAGAAAACTAAAACTTTATCCATATCATATAAGGGCTGTATAATACTGTTTGACTTTATGGTGATAAAAACGCTTTTAAAAAACCAGGCTATTATTTTTACATAGACGTTTGAGTGACAATATAATACGCCTGTAAATACTTGTGGGCAAAGTTGAATTTCTATCATTTAGCACGTATCATGTATTTGTCATTAATAAAGGATTTAAACGTCGAAGACATGTTGTCGAAACACAAGATTTATCCAAATTAATAAATGTTTTATAAAAATTGTCCCTTCTTGAGATGGTCACGGAACCCTAAATGCAGTAAATCATATGGCTATTAACCTAAGTGCTATGTAAACGATCACATCAATTGTGACCATGCCACGGTCCGGTAGAGTAACCTTATTCTAGGTAGTCACTGATCGTGTATAAACGTGGAATCGTTATGTTTAAGCATCTGATACTTATACTGTATACTCACATAATAACATTAGTAAACCTTTTAATCCGTGAATAAGTATCCCGTACCATCGGGGCGTTAAAGTATCCTGCATAATGCTTTCGTTTTCTTAGGATTACAGTCCATCAAATTATGGGCTACAATTTTATGGGCGTCTAGAATAGGTACTCATTACGGCGCTTAAATACGCTGTCAAAGAAATCGCATAATACTATAACAACCGCTAAATAACAGGCAACGTCATTTTAGGAAACCAAAGCATAAGCGATCCCGTACGCCTAAGTAAAATGACGAGGACCCGCTATTTCAGTGCATAGCGTAGTGCGTTTTGTTCGTATCAGCAGTTTTATTTACCGCCGTTACCTTCGAGGGCTATACATTATTGCAATTCTCATCGAAAAAATTCCAAACTGGTGGTCCAAACTTCCTAACCTAATATAAACCGCGTGATAAAAATGACGCTCATCGTGGTTGATTTAATAATCTCTTTAATAAAAACTTTTCTCGTGTGTTTGCGTTTATAAGTATCATTTTTTATAATGAAAAATTCTAATAACAAATAATGTTCGAAGATTTGTGATTATCGTTACAACTATTGTTACCAAATGAGTTCAGCAAAGAAAAATAGACTGTATGTATTTTCCTTTACTATGAAGCATGATATGAATTCAAACGTAGCAATTGATCTTGTATAGTCTCAATATTCAATTTGAATATAAACTATACCGTAAATGTTTACATTTAATTTATATTTCGCTGGTTTGTTAAAACACAGGTTGTTTATTTAAACTGTAAACCTATGTATTTTAGCGGATAAATATATACAAAAGTAAGCTCTACGCGTACCTAAACAAAATCGTGTATACAGGAAGTCCCGAAAGTCAACGATTAAATTGTAATGGGATATAGGCCAGGTCATAACGAGTCTGTAGACAAAAAATCGTTTTTGTAAAAGTCCCTTGGTTTCTGAGATAGGAGCCATGAAAAAATTAAAAATAAAATTAAAAGAAATTCAAACCTTTCTCAATCGTTGTTACTGTTTCTTAAAGCTGAATAATGTATTTATCAAATAAATAAAATTTCAGGGCTTTAAGTCTATCATGTGCGAAAATGATTGTACCAACCATGTGTCAACCATTAACTTGAGAGCTAAAGAAAATTGTTGAATTTAATGAAAGTATGTCACCGATTTTATAGTTAAGAAAACCTATATAGAAAGATTTATAGAAAAACTTCATATTAAGTTTTTCTAAAAATCTTTGTCTCGGGAGTATCGATACTCGATAAAAAAGTCTTATTTTGTTACTCCCTGTGGCAGAATAAAATAGAGTAGGAGAGCAATTAATGTGAGTATGGCACCCTCAATGTTTAATAACAAGGAATAATTTTATTTTTATTTTATGCAATGTTTGAGAAGAAGAAGCCACATAAACCATTTTAACGATTATTGATTTTTATTACAGTGTTTGTATTAATTTTATATTTTTTGCTGAGTGTGTTTTCTCTTTCGAAATCAACGGGTTCGGGTAAAAATTGTATAGTTTTTGAGACTCCTTTAAAGATTTTTCTCTAATCACTATTTTCGGATTTAGTCATATACACTCAGTCAAAAAATTCAACTGTAGGTATATAATAATTTCCTACCGTGAATTTATACACGAGATTTATTTTCAGAAATAACACATAAACAACGCGTCAGGTAACCGACACTATAATATCATTTACGTCGGGGTTTTTACGACTATTAAACTCTGACGCAAATATTTCCTGAGTCCAACCAGCCCCTACACGACTCGTACCACATTTATGGTATTAAATATAAATGCCTTTTTTAAATTAAAAAAAATTTTAATATTCCATCATTAGTACCGAGAAGGCGTATTGGATACAAGATGTGACTCAAAATCTATGACTATAGGTTCAGCCAATTCGGGCTACCATCAAGGACTTTCGAGTGCTGTGCTATATGCTGTAGTGTATTGTAATTCTGTGTGGGTATTCTTGTTCATGTTAGTAAAATATTATCAGTGTACCTACATTAATGTGTTTGGAAATTTTCTGAGAAATTGAGCACAATGTGTCTCAGAATTTCTCCTAATTTATGTACATATTTTCTTCTCGATTTTTTTTCAAGGCCATTTATGAATTTTGATAATTAGTTAATTTATGAGTGTTTGTCCAAATGAACATGCGAACATGGTCTCATCTAGGTTCTACTTGTAAAATAAAAATCATATATGTATGTTACAAAATTGTTTTACCTACTATAATTTAGGTACTCATGTTTATATAGACTTTTGCTATGCCGAACGAACTTATTTTTTGTTTTTGTTATACTATAAGTTAATAAAGTTTATTGCATCGGATGAATTGTATGCCATCGTATAAGATACAATCAAACAAACTAATAAACTTTTATACTATATATGATTGGTTGCTCCTCGCGGTTTTGCTCCCCGTGATTATTTCTACTGCTTCACTCCTACTTGAATGAGTCGTAGTGTGATGCTATATAAACATAGGACCTTTTTCAATAACTATGCTATCCAATGCAATAATATTTTTTCAAATTAGATCAGTTTTTCAGATATTTCTCTACATACACTCTCAGAAACAAATTTTACCTTCTTATTATTTTAGTATAAATAGATTTAATGAGAAGTTAAATTTGCTGTTAATTATTGCGGCTGTCGATCATCTTAACGGTAAAATAAAAAAGTCATCCACTTCAAGACTCTAACTATTAAATAATGGTATTATTATCCGGTAGTTTAAACTTATCATATTATTTTCTAATAAGATATTTCCTACATATTCCATTTTAATAAAATGTGTAAACAAATCCAAAAACTGTTGTCCATTGATTCGGCTACCTCAACTGGGGTAGAACTATACAGAAAATCAGCATGAAATACGGTGAGTGAGAATGCCAGAATCATTTCCTTACTTCCAATTCCCCTTCATCCTTTTTAACCTGGTAACGCATTTGTGTTTGGTGTTGCATACATCCATAGGCGGTGATAATAACTTAACATAAGGTTTGTTATGATCAATTTATTCAAACTTTCTGCAAGTTTGCCGAGATTCTAAGACCAATATATATATAATAAAGTACTTTGACATAAGGTTGATCCTTAAAACTCAGTTTCTACTTTGATGTCGTCTGCCGTCTGACATGTAATTGAAGTTTAATACAATCCGTTACTTATCGTTGAAATAATAAAGAACTTTATAATAAAAAAAATAAAAACTATTAAAACAGTTTTCGATTTTTTTTTAACTTTTTTGAAAAACAACGATTTGGACAGAGGTAAAAGTACCGTTAATTGGTAGTTTTATTTTTTTTTTAATTGGTGATTTTG
Source organism: Hypolimnas misippus (assembly GCA_037950945.1). Lineage (NCBI taxonomy): Eukaryota > Metazoa > Arthropoda > Insecta > Lepidoptera > Nymphalidae > Hypolimnas > Hypolimnas misippus. The sequence continues at coordinate 7,558,958 of JBBEEQ010000011.1, read as the reverse complement.
TAGAATTTTATGTTCTACCTAAATTTATATTCTCCTATCTCGTACCTTTTGCTGGTCGCGCTTTTATTTTGGAAAAATGTTGCCTAAAAACAGTGCTTTGAAAATATCATCCTTCCCACTGATTTTACGTTAAACATTTTACGATAATAAATTAAATTAGAGAAAATTTTCTATCATTGATGTCAGCACCTTCTTTTTGTTAAATTAATATTTTAAATATATATAAGAATTAAAAAAATCTTTTATTAAGAAAAAAACATTTGAATTTAATTGATATTATTCCTTGCACGAATAATTGAATTATGTATCAATAATAATTTAATAAATCATCGTTTTTTATAAAAACATCTTATGTATAGTAATTTTCTCTATTTTTTTTTTCATAAATTACGCATAAACAGCGTCCGGTTACAAAAAATATAATGTCGTTTGCGTCAGAGTTTTTAGGAGTATTAAACTCTGACGCAAAAACATAATATTCTTAAGGACCGGTTTTACTTACATCTTGATGTAAAAAAAAGTCACAAAAGATAAACTTGAATAAGAACTAGACAGTGCAGTACCTACAGTTTGGATGTATGTTACCGTTAATATAAAAAAAGCCATTGAGCAATTACCGGTTCAATTTCTTGAATAAATATGAACTCAGGTATGGCAAAATAATTTACATAATTATATAAATATTAATTTGGCGACGTGCGTTAGTCGCGCGAAAACTCGAAAATGACTCGACTGATTTGATTTTATCTTTGTTTTATTCGCCTCAATGTTTTGGCGGTGTAAAAAAAAAGAAAATTAGGAATTTTTCTTAATTTTTGTTTTCCACGAAAACAGGTGAAAAATAGTAAAAAAAATAGTGATAATTACTATATATGTAATTAACATAACGTAAAGTTAACTAAACTTTTAATATTTTTAATAAGTTGTACTGTGGTACGAAGTTCACTGGATCAATCATTATTATTATAATTTTAACCAATTGCTATATTTACATTAAATTGTTAGATTTGTCTCATTGTTGTTGCGCATCATCGACTTCAAAAATAGAGGAGGTTCTATGTTCGATATATATTCCTTTTGTAACCGACTTCCAAAACAAGAGGTGATTCTCAATTCGTCGGGGACATTTTTTTATGTTTCTTCGTCGATTTTTTCGCCGATTGGGGATTTTCATTTTTTTTGTTTGAAAATATTCGTAGTTGGTCCCATTGTCTTCGAGTCAGGATCTGATAGGGAAGAAATCAAGGGAACTCTTTAAATAATATAGACCACCTACCTATACCAAATTATATAGTAAATATTTTGCATTTTCCTTGGAAAAAAAAAAGCATTTGGTTAACTGATCGTGACAACCACTGATGACCACCGGAACTACTCAATAACAAGTATTTCACGGGTTGTAATTACTACAATATGATTGCCAATTAATGAATGCTCTTCAAAAGGTGGAGCTGTTCGGAGAGGGCAAAACCACACCTTGTCCTCTGAGTACAAGTTCCGCCAGACACGAGCGGAGCGATGCTCGGGAGGTTCCGCTCCACCTTTTTCTAGTTTACATAGGGAAAATCTTTGAAAAGATACTATATTCCTAGGAGGGATCGGGTTATGTGTTATACCTACTAAAACCCATGCATCCTTAGCACGGAAATGGAGAGGCCGAGGGATTGCTTGCGCATGCGCACCCGCTGTCCCTCCCGTGCATCGTGGCTAGCGGAGCTCGTCTCAGAGGGCAAGACTGGTGCGTAAGAGGAATCGAAATCATCTCGAATACTGTTCTTCATGGGGCTGTATGAAAACGGATGCACAAGACCCCTATCTCCTGCATCCACAGCCCGAGGGCACGCCCTGTTAACTCTGCTCCTTGCGTTGGTACGTTGATGAGATCAGTCCTGTGCCCGCCCTACTATCTCCTTCTTGACCATGACAGTCTTATAGAAGGACATGACTGCTATCAGGGACCAATCTCACGCTTACCCAGATCTTATTTAATTTTGTTGGTTTTCTTTACAATTTGTATTATAATTACACCAAGTTTGTATGTATTCCTTACTAATAAGTATAAAATATTCCTTACTAATAATATAAAATACTAGTTTACTAATAAGCAAAACCCATAAAAATGGCTAATAAAAATAAAGTATACGATTCTTGTTTTGTTAGGACCCTCTTTTTACTTTTGGATGGTTGTATGATTTCACGGGATTTCCATCACATACACCTTGTGAAAATTCTAAGCAGATTTCTATTCTGGTTCAAAAGATACAGCCATTTAATAATCCTTAATTGAAAATTTAAAATTTTTGGGCCGTGTAGTAGAAGTTGTATAGATCCTTTAAATAACTACAAGATAGCTTCAAACAACTAAAAAGATCAGAATAAATTATAGCTAAGACTTACCACGATGACATCAACTTATAAACTAAACTAAAAAGATCAAAATCGGTTCTTTTGTTAAGGAGCTATGATGCCATATACAGACACACAGATACACACGTCAAACTTATAACACCCCCGCTTTTGTGTCTGGAGGTTTAAAATACGACAAACGGACGATCGAGTCTTTTGCTACCTCCGGGCACGGATCCCTAAAATGTAGTTTTATCAGGGTTAATATGAAAGAAATTCATATGAAATAAGTACATAAATTATGCTTTCAATGAGTGGTATTGCAGTAATTTGTTGTTGTTGTAGAGGAAATTTACCAAAGGAAATTTACAAGTTTCTTACATAGGCTAGTTTTGAGAAACAGATACCGATAAAGTAATTTTCCTTTATAGATTAAATTTAGTTTTAAGCACAACAAGTATTATTGAATATATTGTCACCAAACACTTTAGGCTGAAATATTAATAAGAATACGGGTTATATTTGCACGCGTGTTTAACTTTATTACTCTTGCGACCTTCTGTAGTGTACACTGTACACGTGATTTACTGACATTAAATGGAATAATCGACCTTGCCCTATCATACTCAGAAATCACTATAAATATTTACGAGAAGATTTCGCAAAAAGCGGAATAAAATTTGTAGCTTTTTGCTAACTGTTATTCCGTTATACATTACACTCTGTTTTTTATAATTGTAATTGTTATCATTGAAACATTTTTTTTTAATAAAACTCCAAGAAGGTTTTGACAATTATATTACATATATAACATTGATTTGAATAACTATGATTTTGGCATATAGAATGTCGACCACTTTGAACGACGATGTCTAGCAACTGAGTATAACAGACAAGAATATCTTTGAGCCAACAAGGCGGTTGACGAGCTCGTCAAAGTTGGAAATAGGCACCAGATATTTAATGTCAAACATTATGAATTTAACACATATTATTTTTTTTACAAAATATCATTATCTAAATACTTATCTATGTATCTATTACAAGAAACAAGAAATAAGGTAACATATTAATTTAGAATTTGGCGCCAGGAACGGCTTATATTATGAACTGACACGATATTTTATATTTAACTTAAAAATAAATAAACCAACTTTGAAAATGAAACAAGTAAACTAAAAAGCAAAAAAATCAAAGTCGGCGCCAAGTAAAACCTTGTACGTGATATTTACTGGCACCGACTTCAAAATGATGTTAAAAAATATTTACTTTTTATTTTACTTATACCGTTTTTGAAGTCGGTTTATTTTTTTTAGTTTTTTTTTTTACACTTTTAACTTACATTATAAGGGATAGTTTATAATTTACCTATATTACAATAGCCTTATCTCAACTGCTCATCACCATTTACAAAATATTGCTTTGCCCGATGCAGAGATGTTAACTATTGAGGAATTCTCCTGGCATCGCACCATCAACTCATACACTTTACCATATGCATTGTGACAATCAAATCGTCCATGAAATACTTATTATTGAGTCGTTCCGGCGGCCAATTGTTGTCTTCATCATCAGTTCCACTTCACTAAATGTGGAGAGGAAATGCACGAGTTACTATAAAAATACCTAAATCGGTATAGTTGTGCCCATAATATTTGAAGAGTTCCCTCAATTACTCCAGGATTCTAGCATTAGATGCCGACTAGCTGACAATGAGACCAACTTGGAAGTACAAAGTACAAAAAAACAATTCTAAATCGCTTCGCAATCGGCGGAGAAATCAGTCAACAGACATATGTATGAAAAACATACAGCAGTAAAAAACTTAAGAAAATAATAAATCATAGCTAGATAATCTTTTCCATTAAACGTTTAGTTTTAAATACAACAAAGTTTTTTTAAATTAATTAAATGCGGACATAGCAACACTAATTAATTTATTTTATGCACATAAGTATTGCGTCATGTTAAACATGCTAGATACTTTGATACGAAATCTTGTTACTGAGAAAATCATTGAGGTATCATTTAAAACTAAATATATACAAATTAAATTAACATAATTACTATTACGAACAATTGTTGTTCTTGTATGTTCTGGGTATTCATTGTTTATTCTATCGCTTAGAATGAAGTTTATTTATCGCTTGGTGTAATAAAACTCTATTATACGTAATGGTAAAAATTTTTATGATTGCATGAATTCATTTGCATGTTTGCTTTCCTGTCTTCACAAAAAATAAAAACTGAAGTCAATGATCACATTATACCTATTATTAATTTATTTTAATGGTATATTACTTAAAATCTTTTGAAGGATGTTGCGTTTTTCGTAATGGTAGAGAAATGACAAGAAGAGTATTTTTTGTTAAGTCATAAAACGAAGTTCTATTACTTAATACATACTAGAAGCCGCCTAGCCGTCGGAATTTGACCAGAGTTAATTAAATTTTCAAGATAGACCACAGATAATCTATTCTTAATTTAACCACAGACTTTAAAAATAAACAAAGAGTATATATGCGTGTGCGTGTCAGATCATGATAGTGTATATAATGTTGTTTGTAGTAATTTAATGTATTTTTATGCATCATTGAAAATAATAGCATATTCAAAATGACAGCTTTTAACTAAATACCTATGAAAATATACACGGTACTTACATCAAAAACATAATTTTTGAAATTTTTGTCTGTATGTCAAACGGTCGGTCGGTCTATTTGTTTGTTTGTTCTAGCTAATCTTTGAAACGGGGAAACCGATTTTGAAAGGATCAGCTTGGCCATTCAACGGTGCAATGCTGCCAGTATTTTGGGAACTTACCCAGATGCAGTGGCTTAGATGAGGTCTACAATCTTTGGTAATAAATTATCCTTTTTTTGTATTAATACACACCATATATTAGCGCGGGTGAAACCGCGGGGATCAGCTAGTAGATAATTATAATTTGTACTTCATATTTCACACAGTAATAAGGAAAACAAATATTTTTTTTTTTATACGATGTAACTTAATGTCAAATTTCCGTTAGGTAATCTTTAAGAGTGACCGTCGAGGAATTCCTTCACCTGGAGCCAATCCTGGAAGTAGAATCGGATCATGTTTACCATAAAATACATTGTTATCGAAACTGAACCAACATGTAAAAGTTAACGATGGGATAAGAGGAATGGAAATATTTATACTAATATTATAAGAGTTTGTTTGTTTGAACGTCCTAATCTTAGGAACTACTGGTTCCAATGGAAAAATATTTTTGTTTTAGATAATTTATTTATTGAGGAAGGCTACAGGCTATATTATATAACGCTGCGACTCATAGGAGCGAAGCAGGGACGATAAACGCGAATTAAACCGCAAGAGACGGCTAGCGTAAAAACAAAAACCATTAAAATTGACAATTTTATTTTTAACACTTTTTGAAATGTTATGGAAAAACGTTACATAATCTTAGCTGTATCGCTGTAATCGATTGTGAATCTATTACATAATGCATGAATATTTAGCATATGTTTTGTATGTTATCAGCTTATTAATTAATAAGTAAGTTTCAACTTATTTATTATGAAGAAATGTTTAATATGAATTATAACAAAAAAAACTAGGTTTTAGGCATATCATAAACATGTCTTGGTATTTTTTGAGCAGGAACCTATGTGTTAATGAAGTAATATAAAAAACCAAAAGGCTGTAAAGTTTGTTGATACATGACGACATACCTGACGAAATTATATTCCGCGAACTACATACTAGTCGAAACTCGTTTGTCACGTCCAAAATATCTTGTTCTTCAATAGTGTATAAAATGTAAGATCGCAGCTCGCCCTCCTGGATTTTGTGATCAACTTGGAACGTCGAAAGTGCTCCCACTGTATAAAAATCGAAGGTAATTCATTTTTATGTGACACGAGTTTTATTATATTACAGTTTTCGTTTTTTTTTTATTTAACGTTTATTAAGCACGTGTGTGTTCGTTTTATGCTTTTTAAATACATGTTTTTATTTTTACTTAAATGCTTTTATTTTTTAACTAATTATCCGTAACTTTGCACGTGAAGTTAATAATTTATAGTTTAATACAAAGCTACAACCCAATTCCCCGTTAAATGTAAATTTTTAAAATGCTATTAACGGGCCTCTTTATAACACAAATTATCACAGGACTAAAGTTGACGATAGTGGCCTAAGTACTTTTTGAGTAAGTAAAGTACGTAATTAATCAGTCAGCCAGTGTATTATTTTGCTTTAATATATGTAATTATAGATATTAAAAAGCTTTTAAAAACTAAGGGATAGGTATATAAAGTAGAGACGTTTACAGAAAATATTTTTTCGACAAAAAATCACTCAAATATCATAACACAAATTAATTGTAACAATATCATTTTAGAAATAGGTACAATCCAGACATGTAATATAAGACTTAACTTGTTTTAAAAATACTTATATCATATTATGTGCTTCTATTTCAGGATGAAGGGTATCATTGTTTTATGTTTTTTGGCGGTCGTCTCATACTCCGCTGCTCTTCCAGCTAAATACACGGATCGCTTTGACAATGTCAACATTCAAGAAATTATAAATAACCGAAGGTTGCTCACGGCGTACATCTCGTGTGTACTTGAGAAGGGTAAATGCACCAACGACGGCCGTGAACTTAAATGTAAGTACAGAGCGTTTTATTTGTCACACGAGAATTACACTTATAAGGTTTTCTCTTAGACTTTCATAAAGATTTACATAAATTGTTCGTTATTGCTTTATACCTGAAAGAATTTACTGTCAATGCCTTATTTTTGACATTCATAGCTTTCGTAACAACTCACGACATATCTGTTACTAAGTTACCGAGTTATTTTACACCGCTCTCGAGAGTAAAACTTACAAATATAATTCTTGCCTAAGGAACCATAACAGAAAAGCTTTTTTCGATCAAAAAATATTTTTTGGACTAAAATTTTAAAATATTCGTTTAATACTAGTGGTATATTAAAATTTTAATGCGCCTTGTTTAAACATTTTAAAGGCATTCAAATGTTAAACAAGACATTAAGAAATATCTTGCATAAACGTATAAATCAGCATATTAAAATATTATACATTCATATTGCTTAATTGATAATTTATGATTTACATAATAATACATCTATTATATATATGTATATCTTATTAATAGTCCCTTTTACATATATTTTGAGGTCATAAACTATTCGTATTATCAATTTTATACATAAATTAAACCAAGTCAGTACTTAATACAAATTATTTATTAGTTAAGATAAAAAATTATATTTTTCGTATATCGTCTGTTCTATATTAAATTCATATTTATGTTGTGTTAGGATATTTTGAACAAAACGCAAGCTGATATATTATTATTGACCTCTTTATACAATCAAGGTGATCTATGACACTGGATCACTTGGAAGAAATCTGAACTATAAGGACTAGAGAAGATCAATTGATTCCACGTCACATATTTTGTAGCTAAAGAAACTGCATTCAAAGATTTGCAGAAAAATTATGTACGCCTCGAGAATTTAAACTAGTAGTTTAAAAAATATTTTTTTTTTATTTTACTACCGCAAGGAAATTACAACAGAAGTACGGTTAGGGCTCGTTAAAAGAATAAATTGCCGGGAGTTTTCTTAAATTTTAAAGTTTTCATTATTGTTATACTAGTCGGTTAATAATTTAGTAATGCAATTTACAACTCAACATTTTTTATAATGAGTATATTTATTTAGATTACAACAATTATAAATAATACATAGTCTTTTTTTAAATATTATAACTTATGGATTGTATTCCTGTTTCAGCTCACATTAAAGAAGCCCTAGAAAACCAATGTGAAAAATGTACTGATGTTCAGCGTAAAGGAACAAGAACAGTCATCGGCCATTTGATCAACAATGAGCCGAATTACTGGAAGCAACTTGTCGATAAATACGACCCGCAGCGCAAATATGTTGTTAAATACGAAAAGGAACTTAAAGCTATCAAGGCGTGAAAAGAAAGTTTCAAAATTTAAAGAAATCTCTCTGAATGAGGTTAGAGACTGATCGTGTCCAATACAATTTCATCTTGGATAGAAATCAGAGATTTATAAAAAAAATTAAGATACAAACTCATTTTGAGTTTTATTCAGACAATAAGAAAATTTAAAAAAAAAAACGTGATAAAACCTTAATTGAAATTATAAAATTACAACGATAATTTATCTTGACATACATACATATATTGTATAAAATTAATAATTATTAAATTTTAATACCATATTTCAATTAGCAATCTGTGGTCTCCTGTGATTGAAGAAACACACATTTGTAATATTGAGCATTGTTATTACTTATAATTGTAAAGTGTGTATCTTTTGTTGGAGATCCTTAAATAAACAAACAAATAAATATTATTGTAAAGAAATAGACAGAAAAATATTGTATTTTTTCATTTTTTAGGTAGAATTAATGAAAAGTCCGATGTGAATCATAGAATAAAAATGCAGATGAATCTATTTAATATCATCAAAATTAGGTCAAAACAAATAACATGACTTTTCTTTTTTGCAATAATACCTCAATTGTCTTAATAATGATTTAAATCAATTTTAATTTAGTTAGATAATTTTTTAATAAATTATTTATTAAAATATCTGTTTTTTTTTCTTCTGTTTAATAAAACTTTTTCTAACTTTATTTCTAACTAGCTGTGCCCCGTGGTTTCTCCCGCGCTAATTAAAGAAACAATTATATTTATATAATGTTTACTTTCCCTAATAAGATCAGATAGTGTTCACTATTTCTTTGATTTCAAATTTCTTTCACGTGTTTTATTTATGTTTATTAAATAAAATAAATATTAAAATTAGCTATCTGTGAGTGAAAGTCCCGTCAAAATCAGTCCAGGCGTTTCAGAGATTAGCCGAAATAAACAGACAAATTTACAAAAAATTTAATAATTGTGTTTTTGATGTAAGTAGGTACCGTGTATACATTCAAAACCATTTAGTTAAAAGCTGTTAAATTGAAATTACAAACAGGCACTTCAATTGTATTTATTAGTATAGATATAGATTAATGAGTTTAATAGATAATAGAATTTTTTAGTAACTATTTAAAGACGTTTCAAATAATACGCGTTTATGAGGTTATATGGAATTTAGTTGAATGCTTTTCAAAATATTGAAAGCAGGTGAACAAAATTTTTGCGTTTTCAAAGAATAATAATATTATTAGGTTTTTAGGTTTAGAGATCTTTATTTTCCAAAAACAAAAAATGGAAACAAAAAATTCAAATAATATGAAATGTCGTTCTTAAGATATTATTACAATAACGAGTGTTTTACTCATTTAATCTATTCAATTTTCAATTGGGTAGTTTTGTATAATATATTCCGATAGTTTAGTTTTGAATACATTAAATGATACAGATTTTAAAGTAGACGGCAATTTATTATAATACTGTGCGCTCTCATATGTAAACATTTTTTTGTCCAGTTTTGTTCTAGTCTTGGGTAAAACTAAGAAACTAGGGCGGCGCGAGCGCAGCGTACATTTAGTCGTGTTCTTTAGCATCGTAAATGATAAGTTAGTATGAAGTGAGCTATTTAAAATTTATAAATATAATTGTTTTATGGTCATTAATTTAGTTATATATTTGTGTGGTTGGCGGTAAAAATTTTAATGGAATAATATTATGATAATTCTGTTTTGTAGTATTTGGAGATTAGCTAGTTTTGTTTTAGCGGCGCTACCCCATATTTCAATTAAATAAAGTAAGTGCGGTTTGACCAAGGAATTGTAAATCGTAAAGCGTCTCTGTCGTGGAATACACCGGACAATTCGTCAAAGCGCGCCTGTAAGGGATGACAGTTTTGCTCGTAGGTGCTTAATCTGTGCATTTTACGTCAAACAATTATCCATTCTTAGACCTAAGTATGCTTCGCAAGTTTTTTCCTGGATAATAATGTTATTAATTTTTAATGGATCATGAGGAGGAATAATTTTGTTTTTTGATTAAAAAATTACGTAACATGTCTTTTGTATATTTATCGTTAGCAGATTATATTGGAACCAGATAGATAATATATTTAAGTCGTCTTGAGCATTTGACATTATTTGTTGTATAGATGAGCCAAAATAAAACAGAAATGTGTCGTCTGCGTATAAAGATATATGGCCATGTAGATATATGGCCACTTCACAAAGATTACATAACGAATGAATCTAAAATCTTTTTATTCCATTGTTAGACGGTAAAGACGGAATTACTAATTACTTAGCTTCGAGGTAATGTTAAGGATTTGGGCCAAGTCATCTATTATGCGTCTTGTAATTTAAAAATAGTAATACCTACGTAAAAATACGTCTTAAGCTATTTGTATTAAGTAACGATCAAAAGTCAAGTTGATAGCATAATGAGCGACAGAGCCGAAAGCCTAATCTCATTCCCCATTCCTTTACTTATATATTTCCTTTAATACCTCGTTCCATTTTAAGCTGGCAATATTAAGTAAAAAAGAGCCGAGATGGCCTAATGGTAAGAACACGTCGATCTTTACCGATGGTCGTGTGTTCAAACCTTGGCTAGCACCGCTGATTTTTCTAGTGCTAATTCTTGTTTAAATTCATCTCGAGCTCAGCGGTGAAGGAAAACATCGTGAGGAAACCTGCATGTGCCAGGAGAAATTCTGACACATGTATATCCGCCAACCCGCAGTGGAGCAGCGTAGTGAATTAAGCTCTAAACCTTCTCCTTAATAGGAGTGGAGACCTTTGCTCAGCAGTGGGATATTTATAAAACAAAATTCTAGGCGCACATGATAATCTATTCAATCAATAAAAAGTATATGTTATATAAGATTTATGTTATTTATTTCTTAACACCGTAATAACATAGTACTGGTACACAATGGTACTTTAAGGTTATAGATATATTGTTTGCGCATGGATCTTGAATACAACATAGTCTTTACACATGAGTAATAAGTGCAGATGGGAAAGTCTTATGCGTGAAAGTTTTTTTCTATATCAGTATAGTAATTTAGCAATATTACCTGAAAAGTTGTTCAGCAGTTTTAAAAATTGGTGCTATACATTTTCTCATGCTCTTTCCGAATATCTACTTTTTTGACAATATTTTCTTTCCTACTCATTTTTGTATAAAAATAGAATTAAAAAATGAGCTTGATTAAATTATTAATAAAATAGGCAATCCACTTTTATTGTTCTTGTTATTTAATATTACATAATATATAGCGAAAGAAACTTTGTCCCTACCGGGTGCCACACGACACTTTTTCTTTTTATTAAAAGCTTTTATTTAACTTTCAATATGTATGTATGTAACTATGTCTATTAGGTGGAATCTTGCAAATTCAATTTTAAAGCAGTTATATTCAAACGATTAAGCTGAAATTCTGTATACACCTTTAGTTTATATGACAATGTTGATTAGATATGTAACGTCATCCTGAATTCAAAAATTTTTCATGCTAAGAACAACTCGAAAAATAAAGTGACGTCACTCTAATCCAATAAGGTGAATTAAATTATAAATATAATGAACTAAGTTTTTTACGTTTTCTTACAATATGGCTATCGAATGAAAGGACTTGCTGAGAATGCGAATGCAGCTAAAAAATAAATGAATTGATGACCATAAACTTCGTTTCTCCAATCAATTAAAAAAATTTTAGTGTTTTGGTGATGGGTTTTCAGATTCCTAGAAGATTAAAAGTATTGTAGTGGTCCATAAATAACAATCTCCTATATCAAGACGTAATAATAGATACCGATGCACAAATATTTGCAGCGATCACTAAAAGTAAAAAAAAAATTAAAGTAAAAAACCATTAAAAAAAACAATATTTTATTTAGCCGCACTAAAAAGAATAAAATTAACTTTTCTTTTAAAGTTTTACTATCAACTTATAACGTCATTACACAATTTATATGACATAAAAGCTTGACGCATCCTTTCTTCCAACGCACCGAAGATTGGAGTCTTGCTTTGCACGTGACATATGCCGAGCACCTGTAGTCCTCGAACGAAGTCACGGATACAGCTAGTGTATTAATAAATACGAAATTAAATCAATCGAAGTAAGATAATAAATTGCTTTCTGATACACAAGTGCAAGCATGGTATGGCTATAAGGTATGATTAAACAGAAACTATAACAAGTGTATAAGATTCTATTTCACTACTATTTTCCTTATCATCTTGTGTGAGGTGACCATACATCTTGTAAATATCAAAACAGAATACATTTCGTTAAGGAAAATGTTAAATAAAAACTCGTAAAGAAACAAGTTATTAATATATCAAGTTAGTAGGGTCTCTCTGTGTGTGTCTGTTTGTTTGTGTGGATTATTCCTATTAACCTTTAATTACTAATGTAAAGGTCTGTAAGACACCGCAAATAAATGGGCTTCTTTACTCCAACATCTTGAATCATGGAAAGAATTGATCTCAATATTATTCATTAACTTGACTCCACTTAAAGTCACAAACTTTAAAATAGGTTATCATAATTAAATACGTTTACAAAATCACGTATCTGTTGTGTTGACAATTAAAGAGTATCCTTATTATTATAGTGTTAGTTGAAACTGTCTTATTTACTGGTTGAAGTCAATCCGTTGAGCATTTTCCTTGGATGTCGCAAATCGTGGATTTAGAATACTTGTCGTATGAGTGTATTAAATTTCAAGCACACAGAAGAGGTTAATCGTAATAAAAGGTTATAAAAAGGTCAGAAATGAAAATTAATGTCTTTGAATATATATAATGTAATAAAATACCAAAAAACCGAAAACGTTAATATTTTTTTAAAAATTAATAAAAAATTATATAATTAAATAAATATGATATTAGGGATGGGTGGCGCAGCGTCGTTTCTAGTGTTGACAGTGTATAAAACATCTGGCCACGGCTCGCTCTTTAGATTTTGTGATCGACTCCTAACCTTGAAAGTGCTCTCAAATTCAATATACTAAGGATCTAAGGTATTAATTTTTTTTGATGACGCATTAATCACTAAGCGTAGCTTAAATCGATTAGGTTGTATAGTCTATTTTTCTGTACTTGTCTTATTTAGTAACAATACTTCGAACGATAATCACGAACTTTCGAACAATATTTATCATTATAACTTTTCATTATAAAAAATGATTCAATTTAATGGCTCGAGCGATAATTTCTCAACTTTGACTCTTATGTGTGGTTAGTTGTACGCCATATTTGCCTGAAACATAAGACACGTAAAGAAAAATAGACTATATAAATATTTTGTGGTAGCAGCAGATGTGATTTTTTTTAACATAATTGATTTTACAAAATCCTGCCATAGTTTTAAATTATTTAATATTCCGATTTGAATAAGTGGACTTTAAAATACGGATGTTTTTTAATTCAATTCATTTTACTATACTCGTATTATAAAGAGGTAAAATTTGTTTATTTTTGTAAGTTTGTATGTATTTTTGAAAATATTGATCAGATTTCAAAAATCTTTTTGCGTTAGATAACTCGTTTATTGAAGAAGGATATCGGCTATATTACATCATCTTCGATGCACAGTAGTGAAGCTGTCACCACAACCGCGAGCGAAACCGCGAGGGAAAGCTAGTGAAACATTTTATAAAATCATAGTAAAAATATCATATGAGGGAAGTTCATTGTTAAGGAATTGTTGCTTTTTTGATCATTTTAGTCATATTAAAACACTTCGTAATTAAACTTTTTTAGGATTAAACATTGTGTGGTGTGTAATTTCTCATACAATTTTTTGTTTCAGAATGAAGAGTATCATTTTCTTATGCCTTTTAGTGCTAGTCGCATATGTTGCAGCTCATCCTGCCGAAAACCCGGAACTTCACGATGATGTTGATACTGATACTGAAAATCCAGAAGATCCTTTAGACCACGATAGATTACAAGTCGAAATATTGCTTGCACGCTTGAGAAGATTAAGTGCCCTGTTAGTTAAGGAAAAAATGTCAAAAGTAAGTATATTATATAATTATATATAAAATACAAGTCTATATATCAATATCTATATCTACAAACTACACATTTACATAAAACACAAATCGAATTCGTAATTATGGGAGACACAGGGGAGAATTTGGTTTTGTAACAAAATATTGTTTACAGTATCCTTATGTAATAAAGACTTTTACTGGGCGAGAACTATACTTGTACGTATTACTCTCGTAAGCAATACAAAACAACTGTACACAGACCTGGTAACAGTTACCTATGAAGTCTTAGGAAAGCTGCGAGACTGTCAAAACAAGGCACTGACAGTAAATTTTTTAATATGTAAAGCGATGAGAAACACCGTATCTTCATTTTTATGAAAATCTAAGAGCAAAACTTATAAGTATAAATCTCGCCTTAGATCAATATATAGAATTATAATTGCAATAAATATTTTGTAGAAATAATAAGTATAATTACACATTTTTTATCGTAATCCGAGTTTATATGCATTGATGATCGATAAATTACCTTATAAAAATTTTACTCTTTCAGCTAGACATGATTAAAAATGAGCAATAGTTAAGGACGTCGTCTGTCTTCGGCAAACAACGAGCAGGACTAATGATGTCAACTCGTCGCTAGCGCGCTTGGTGGCTCGGTGCGTCGTCTGTAAACCCATTCCTGCGTTATCTGTGTACCAAAACGATCCATAATAAATAAGAACTATACATTGACACTAGTTATTTCGCTTTTGCCTCTCGCTGAACTGAGCTAACGTAAGAGATCTTACGAACATGCTACAATCTGTCTCGACTCGTGTGGTGTCGTGGCGTTCATACAGCTATCCGCTGCGTGAACGTGTGTAAAATCTTTAATTATCTTAATAGATGGTCAGCTTTAGTTAATTGACAATCGTCATTTATTTTATAATTTTACATTGTTCTATTTTATATTTTAAAATTATAAATAATAAAAGTTTATTCGAAGGAGTTCGCAACAGTGTGGTATAATATAATTGTCGTATCGTGGAGATTATCCGATGAAGTTGGAGTAGACTTGCTGCAATGTACCGGTTGATAGAGATGGGACCGTACTAGTAGACAACATTGTTCTAGTTCTGTTTTTATATTGTTTGATGTATTTAAAAATCCTAAACCAAGCCGGTTAACTATTAAAGTTATAAGATAAAAATATATAATGTGTATATGTACCTTATTTGTTATAAATATAGTATTAGGCAATTTCATTAACTTATTTCAACCCATCCTTTCTGTTTCTTAAAGATTTAAAGTACTATAGTCTTATCTAACGGATGTTAAAGTATTGTTTTCTTATAGATATACTTTTATGAAAACTATTTAAAAACGAACGATTTATGAAATAATAAAATATAACTATATATAGCTTTTAAATGAAAAAATTAAAAGGTGCCACATTTTTGCCATAAATTGAAGTAATGTACAAACTTGCCCAGATAATGCTCATTTTAAAATTGTCTGTTATTAATTTAAATCTATGTGTATTGTCTTGTGTTCAAAGGAGATTATTTTGCTACAACATTTAACAAAAATCTATTGTAACATTTCGTATAACTTTAATAATTACATTCCCAATTACACATATTTAGATCTGATCATTCGTGGAAAATCACATAAAACAGACTTTGTTCCACCTACTCAAAGAACGATAAATATTATACAACCTACATAAGTTACACTTCTGTTCTTCTTAGAACTTGTTAAGAATTGGTAAATATAATTAATTGTAAATTCATAACAACTTGTTACTCATAATGTAATAAAATATTGATGGAGTAGTAGGTTTTGATTCCCTTGCGAAAACGCTAAAATGGTCAAAATATACGACATATTTACCATTATCTTTTGATTTCGTTGACTTAGAACTTTAATTTTTCTCAGTCGTATGTCATTGTAGACTTGAGTATGTGATATTAATTTCAATATGATACGTCCACGCATTTCTAAGATAAAAGTCTTGACAGCCAGGTAGATCTTATGTTATCTTGCTGAATCTTTTTAACCGTCAAAAATACCTGCTTGTAGTTTGTATTGAAAGTGTGTATTTTTAACTGACTGTGAGCTTTATATTGGTGGTAAAGAACCCTCTATGTGCGACTGTGGTTTTTTTTATGTTGCTGGTTAAGTCTGTCGTATATGCCTTAAATAAATTGTAATGTCTTAAATCTGCCATGATTCGCAGTGGCCTCAAAATTATAAATGTTTGTAAGTGTAGTAAAATAATACGTTTTTGTCAGCTAACACATTGTATGAAATTATTATAAATTATAGTTATAAGCTGTACACTTTAACTTTATTATAGTTGGTATTTAATTTTCGATTATTTTCACTATCAATAATGAAACATACTTACAAGTAAGAGCAACGTTTCGTTTAAAAATGTCAGAAATTAAAAGACACCAGTAAAGTAAACCTGACGTTAGGAGATAATTAGATTTGTAAGTATTACTTTCGTAATATAAAACAATTCTGTAACCTGGTAACAGTTTCCCAGGTAACCTTACGAAAGCTGTGGTTGTCAAAAATAAAGGCACCGACACTAAATTTTTTCAGCTGAAAAGCAATGACAAACAACTTACGTAAATCTAAATGAAAGTCTGAGAGCAAAACTTGTAAGTTTAATTGAAGCTATTGCAAAATTCCACAATTGGGGGGCTTGTATAGATATACGTATATGCTTACCACTTATGAAAAAGAATTAAAAAAAATAGTTAAGTTTTATTGAATATAAAATATCGATCCTGTTAACATTGGTGAAATATCCAACACATGTCCAGTTGACACTTTGTATATATTAAACAGAATACATTCAGTTAAGGAAAATGCTAAGATGAATCGGTAAAAAACCAGTTTATATTTTATTTAAAAGTTAGGCGCCGCGTCCACGAGCGAGTATATCGCAACGATATTATCGTCGTGGAATATTAGAACTATAACCTCCAAGCGGCGAACTATCAGTGACATTGACCAGCAAAACGTTAATGACTCGCCACGAGTCTGTTGCAAGACGCAACTGATTCTTAGCGCCTTTGACTGATTATGAATTTTGTGTATAGTCGCCTCTGTTTGATTTTAAGTAAATATATGAAATGTAATAAAATGAAGTCATAAAACGTGTGATAGTGTAAACAGTCAAATATAAAAAAAGTATGCCGGAATACGTAACCGCGACGGTACGTTGATAGTACAATCGTCGTTTCGTTGAGATTACTTGGCATTAGAGCAGATTCGTTGCGATACATTCGCTCATGGAGGTGGTGCCTTAGAAAGGTTTTTATATGTGAGTGAGTGTGTGTGAGAGAGAGAGATTTGATTTTATTTATATTATTTAGAGCATACGAAGTTCGCCGAGAAGTATTAAAATTAACCTATGATTACTGATATATGGTCTATCAGATACCGCGAACACATGAAGTTCCAAATTGTTATGTTACAACAGTTACCCATGCGATTCTTTACTATTTAGCATCTAAAAAGTTTGAAGCAATTTATAGTGATAATAGCCCCTACAATTTTTTAAAGTGTAGCTACAATTTATCTAGGAGCGCGGCAGTGCCCCGCGAAGTCAAGCGAAAAAGCGGCACGGGCGTACTTTTCTGTTCTCAATATTTATGTTCTAAATGAATATTTTAATTGTTTTTCAAAATTACACGCGGAATACATTGAATCGGTAGAAATCCAAAAGATAAATAAGTATAATATTACTTAAAATTTTAAAATCACAAATAGTTTTATATAATATTCCGTTGTTTTATAAAACTGCGTTTTAACCTTATTAAAATTAAAAATGTTATCATATGGACTTTGGGACAAATGGCGCCGCTTCGCTTCTAGTGTTAATAGTCTATAAAAGTCGGATCACAGCTCGTTCTCTGGATTCTGTGACCAACTATTAACCTTGAAAGTGCTCTTATATTCAATATACTACTAAGAATCTCAGGTATTTTGTTTTTTATGGATCTTGTTTTTATAATAGAGTCAGTGGCGTACGAATCACTGAACTGAATTAAAGTTGATTGACCATTGTTGTGACATTTGCCGTGTCGTTATGGCGATATTTGATTTACTTGCAAAACCCTACCAAGGTTTTTAAGTGTTTTAATATCCCCATTTTCAACAACAAGTCAATTTTTACAAGTCATTGTTCAGTGTTTTTTTTATTATTTAAGCCATAGGTCATACGCGCAGTGGTTATTACAATTGAATGAAGAGCAAACGGTTTCAAGCACGTACCTCACTCACGACAAACAGAGTACCTTTAGTACGAGTTGTGAAATATTTATTTATTCATTTGTTTTAATTCATTTCAAAATCGGTTCAGTGATTTTAAATAATTTCTATGTGACCAATCTGAAACTATGTCCTTTGTTATAAAAAATAATTTTAAAAATCGGTTAATATATGTCATATTTCTGAACGGAGAATTGAGAACTTCCTTCTTTATTGAAGTCGATTTATAAAAGTATTTAAGATTCAACATGGTAAGGTGAGCAGTTTTTATTATAAATTATGATTTTTGTTTCAGAATGAAGAGCGTCATTTTCTTATTCTTTTTAGTGTTAGTCGCATATGTTGCAGCTCGTCCTACCGAAAAACCGGAACTTTACGATGCTGTCACTGACACTACCAATGAGCAAGATAAAATAAACAACGATAGGTTACTTCTCAAAATGGTATATGAACAGTTGGAAAAAATAGCAGGCCTGCTGTTAGAGGACAAACTTTCAGAGGTGAGTATAATTAATACATTTATGTGTATAAAATAAAAAATAAATAAACCGACTTCGAAAACGAAACGAATAAACTAAAAAGCAAAAAATAAATATAATACCTTCTGCCAAAGATCGAGCTCATCTCTTTGCCGTGTCTACGAGAGAATCTGGCTACTGGCTTTATGCTCTCCCATCTCCTCATGTTGGCGCCCTACTAGATCATTTAACCTTAACTGTCTCAGTTGGTCTTCGATTGGGCGCCAAAATCTATCATCCCCATCGATGTCACTGTGGTGAGGCAGTGGATGAATATGGACACCATGTCTTATCGTGCGCCAAAAGCGCTGGTCGGTTCTCCCGTCATGCTTCCCTGAACGGTATCATTCATTGGTCTCTTGTTACCGCTAAATTTCCATCAGCTCTAGAACCTAATGGTATAGTTCGCAGTGATGGCAAGAGACCGGATGGAATAACGCTCGTTCCATGGAAGTTGGGAAAGTCCCTTGTATGGGATGCTACCTGTGTTGACACATTGGCCGCATCACATATACAGGGGACTTCTGCAACAGCGGGAGCAGCGGCTACTACCGCTGAAAATGTCAAACGCCGCAAATATGAAAACATTCAAAGGAGTTTCATATTTATGCCCTTTGCCGTTGAAACCATGGGGTCCTGGGGCGAGGAAGCCAAAAGATTCTACTAAGAATTATTTTCCCGCCTCGTCGAGTCTACAAGTGACCGGAGAGCTGGCGCCTACCTTGGCCAACATATCAGTTTGGCCATTCAAAGGGGCAATGCCGCCAGTGTTTTGGGCACTTTGCCTCACTGCAACGACATCGACGGATTTGTAGGTTTTATATAGTTTAATTTTTCTTTGTTAATTCTTCTTTCAATATTTTAATTGTTTTTTTTTCTTTTCACAGTGTTAATTATATTCTATTTATAGTTTATTTATAAATAACTTATTTATATTACATAAATAAATATTGAATATAATAATTATAAGAAGTCGATGGCAAGTTAGATATTCGAAGTAGGTGCATAGACATACATAGACTTTCAAAATCATTACCTTTCCTTTTAACTTCGACATAGTTGGGTAAAAATGAATAAAATTGACAAACTATTATTTTTATAATTTACATTTCACGGTCATTTCATAAATACCTCACCATTTCCTAATAAGGGATAATAGCAATTAATGTTTCAGAAACATGTTTTCAATTAGTATTTAAATATATAAATAAATACTCGAGTTCTTAATGTACTGATGATTGGTAAAATTTCTTATAAAAATGTAACTATTTCAGCTAGACAAGATTGAAAAAGAGAAACAGTGAAGGAAAGATATGTCTGTCGTCCCTTTGATTAACAACGAGGAAGATTTATGGTATCAACGCGTGACGACATTCAGCTCAAAAACTTCTACTTCTTCTTCTTCCACGTGCAAAATTACAAAACATTATCTGCTTTACTACAAAAGATGAAATAAAACCATGTTCAACACGTGTCTAGCTAAACAATGTTTAAAAATTAGACATTGTTTAAAATGTTGTCAAAATTCCTATACTGCGTATAAAGAAACTTGTTAATAAAATGTCACACGTTATATTTGGCAGCTAAAATATGTTTTAAGCATATATTAAAAATACCAAAGCGTATGTTCGTACATAATTAAACTATGTCTAAACCATATTTAACTCAAAACTATCGTTAGATGCGGATTTTTAGTACAGGATTTTATAGACACGCGTTTAACGTGTGTTTAAATTTTTTGTAGTAATCCAGTATACATTTAGCTTTACTCGTACCTAGTTTTTAGAATCAGTCAATCATTATTAGTTGTTGATAAATAAAAACAAGATAATTTGATTCCAATCGTGTAATAATTGCTACCAATAAATTATAAATATTACTTTGAATGTGTCATAAAAATTATGATAAAAAACCTTAACGAGTCCAATAGATGCATACTAATAAGAATATGTTAGGTACTCTTATAATTTAAGAGCAAAAAATTAGAATAAAAGATTAAAATGCGCTATATTATTTATTATTGTATGCGCCATTCTTGCATAATAATATTATGGATTTAAAAGTAAAATCTGCCATCTTTTTACGTCTAAACTACTAAAAAATTTTCATGAAGTTTTGTATAGATACAGATTAGACAAAGAAGAAGGACGTTACCTAATTTTTGTCGCGAAAATAAAACTTAGTGGGTGAACTTTGGGGAAGAAAGTTTCTTCGCAGTTCGCGGGGTCTATTTTGTTATTCAT
The DNA here is from genome assembly GCA_037950945.1 of Hypolimnas misippus. Taxonomy (NCBI): domain Eukaryota; kingdom Metazoa; phylum Arthropoda; class Insecta; order Lepidoptera; family Nymphalidae; genus Hypolimnas; species Hypolimnas misippus. The sequence continues at coordinate 7,537,595 of JBBEEQ010000011.1, read as the reverse complement.
ATATTTCAACAAAATTTTAGTTGTATTACGGTTCAAAGATATGGACGCTGATAAGCAATACTGTGTCAAGCCACACGAACTTCATTTTGAGAAAATGGCGTCTAAACATGTCAAACCTATTCTTAATACATTTGTTTGAATAAGTATTTATCCATAATTTCTTTTCTTTTTTTATTAAAGCTGTAATGATGTAAACATAGATGGACGGACAGACGACAAAGAATTAGCAATAGGGTCCGATTGATTAGGGTACGGCACATCTTGAGAGGGACCTATGTCTAACGGTATAGAATAGACTTGTAAGATGATTCTGTTTAGCCACCACAAAGTACCTACACCACCCTAAGGGATATCGCGTGTCCGAGTGGCCAACCCGACCGGGGGGAGGAGATAAACATCATATGTATTAATCAAAATCTTATTAAAGTAAATTGTTATTTAATTATAAATATGTATAAACTTATGCTCTTAAAAATAAAACTTATCAGAAATTTAACTAAAATGTATACAATATTCTTAATAGTTTTAGTTTTGGTCTACTTAAGTGGTTCATTAAAATTAAGTTGTAACGTGACGATTTTTACTGGGAGGCCCCATCTAAAGAATTTGCCACGGGCCTCAGATGGTATAGCCTCTGCACTTGTAGCTGCATTAGTACGAGAAAAATTTAATTATAGGTACTTCATTATGAATTATATGCAAATAGATTAAGAAGTTTATAAATAAAATGTTTTTGTGAAGTCTTAGCTAACGAATGTTAATGTATGTAATTTGTGTTTTTTAGGTATATTTCGAAAAGTCCCTGTGTAGACTTATTTCATTTACATTTTTTTTCCAAACGAACCGCGGTTTCACACGCTTAATTTGAGAAAAAAAATATATTTATATAATTTTTACCTTTCCTACTTGAATGTGATATTGTTCACTATTTCATTGGTTTCAAATTCGTTTTCGCATAATCCACGTTTTTTATTATTAATTAAAGTAAATATTTTTTTTAATAAAAGTTGTTTAAGTTACTCCTTATACTATTAGCTTTCTGTGAATGAAAGTCGCGTCAAAATCGAACCAGTCGTTTCAGAGATGAACCGGAAACAGACGGACAGCCAAAAAATTATATATTGTGTTTTTGATATATGTAACTACCGTATATATTTTCATATGCATTTAGTTAAAACTTGTTGATTTTTAATTATTGTACAAACAGAGACATTAATTTAATTTATTTGTATAGATTACATCACGCTTCGACTCATAGGAGCGAAGGAGTAGCCATAAACACGAATATAAAAAGAAAGAGGACCTTACAATAAGACGAGAATCACACTTACAAGTTTTGCTTTCAGACTGTCATGAAAATTAACATAAGTTATTTCTCAATGATATACATTTGAAACAATTTACACTCCATGCCTTAACAGACAGTCACTGCTTTCGTTATTACTTAAAACGTGTCCTTTACCAAGTTACAGAGTTGTTTATATCACTTACGAGAGTAAAACTTACAAATGTAATTCTTGTCTAACACTGAAATAGAATTAAATAAGGATATTAAACCTTACACTCGTGACTTTACTTGTATGACATCCCTATTCCAATGATTCTGATTTTAAAATGAAACTATTGAATCGATTTTGTTTAAAGTTATATGAGACCAATTCTAAAGTATATAATCTTTCAAACTCAAACTATTATTAGAATTAATTATCGGGTAAGGCATTTTCGAGTAAACGATGAACATGAATAAAAAATTCCGAAGATTAAAAATAAGACATCTTAAATACTAAGAAATATTAATGAATTCCACTGCACGGAAAAGTTGGTAATGATTTATATATCACAGTAAACACTAAGCTTTTCATATAAAAAAACATTGTATTTATATAAAGTAAAGAAATATCACGCGAAGGAAAACATCGTGTAAAAAACAGCACGTATCGGGTAAAGTTCCTGTCCTTTACAGAAGGGTTGTCATAGTGAAATATCGCTATTTGTGTCGTTTTAGTACAAAAATCGGAAATAAACTGTCAAAATGTATTATGTCACGATAGCGATAGCGATTATTGCCTTGCACTATCTTTCGCATAGCTCTAGCATTCATATATTAATTAATTTCGAAAAAATATTAATGATATAAATAAATATGAAGTGTATTATTTGACTAACTTATCAGTAAACTTGACATACATCTGTGATACTTTTATCCTCAATATTTTGCTAATATTATTGGCTTGGAAGTATACATGTTCGAAGGCTATAAATTGCCATCTTAAATTATATGCTCGACTTATTGTAAAGGTGAAGTAATTACTGGTTTATAAGATCTTAGATCTTAGCTTAGGTTTATTATTTGTAGGTACATAAATTATCTAGTTTAGTTATTTAACGTACATGGTTTTATAATGAATAAAAATATCTTGCACACTTGATGCTTATTTATCTTATATTTATAAAAGCATTCAGACTTTAACTCCCGACCTAAAAAGAGGGGTATTATTAGTTTGACGTGTGTATCTGTGTATGTCTGTCTGTGGCATCGTAGCTCTGTAATGAATGGACAATTACCATGTAATTGAGGTGGTTCTTTGTTATAATTTATGAAGATGTGTTCAGGCGATTGAAGGTTTAACTTCTGCTGGTCTATATTCAAATATTAAAGTTACGTAACCTTGGAGTGCAGAGAGCTGCAGTACCACCTGAAATCAGCAGGATACACAACACCTCACCAACTTTCATCAGAAGTACCGTGTTTTAGCTCGTTGAAATGGTCTCAATAAATTGAGTGTCGGAATTTTTTTATAAAATTATTATTTTATATAATGACATAAATACAAGGAAAATACTAATATTCAAATTGAATTTATATGCCCATTAGACAAGTATGATTTTAAAAACACAAGAAATTCTTAGGATTAGTAAAATTTCCATAAACGCTAAAGATAATAAACTAATGATGTAGCAACACAAATGCTGATTTATGTATTTCGTTGCAATTTTTTTTCATAGATATTTTCAAAGCGTCGTCTAGTTGTTTTTTCAACAGATAACAATTAAACAAACAAACTTTTCAGCTTTATACTATTAGGCGAGAATTACATTAATAAGTTTTACCCTCGTAATTGACTGTTAGGAATATATCATAAACGTTAATAATACTGTATTTTGTCTATGGTAGCTCGTTGATATGTTATTATTATATATCGGCTGTACGCCCTCCCTCTCTAGAATAGATCGCTACAAATACATTTATAATTACAAGTAAAATATGTAGTGACTAGAACCTAAGAGTTAACTAGCATTGACATAACACTTCTCCGAAATTGGTAACAGTTACCTACTTAGGTAACTTATCCCTACGAAAACTATGGCTGTCAAAAATTTAAATACAAAAAAATTTGCAACAATGACAAGCAATTTATGTTAATCTTTATGAAAACCTGAGCGCCGACCTTATAAGTGTAATTTTCGCCTTATAGTATAGAAGTATAGTTTCAACAGTTACAGATTAATTCTGTGCTACAAATATTTTGAATATTTTAAATATTTAATTAGTAGTTAGCGCATTTATACTAACCGCATTTTACTGAGGTTAAGGAATTAAAATATAAATATCTGGGTTAAATAAATTATACATATTGAAAAATTTCCATAATTTAATAATAATATCCTTTTAAAAATAATAATAGGTATATTTGTAGCGGACGAGATATGTGAGGAATTATCAATGTTAACAATCGATACAACAATGTATCGAGACCATTTCAACGAGCTCCACACGATCCATCCACCTCTGCTCTAAGTTAGTGAGGAGTTGTTATGTAACGTTCATAGCATTTAACGTAAAAAATCTATACTCATTTCCAACATTGACAAGCTCGTTAATTTATTTGCTGATCTGAAGATAACGTCATTTTTCACTCGGGATTCCAAAATGAAATGAATTAATATCTATAGATACAAATATAAACATTGTTGGGAGTTATTGGGGATTTTCGGATATATTATTATATTAAATTAAATGTAATATAAATAGTATCTTTTTTCATTTCTAACACACAACTTTTTTTAAAAAAGGAGAACCGATTTCATATTTCGCTCTCTTGAATAACATACTTATTCCAGTTATTTTGATAGAAATTGTCTAGAGGTCCGATGGACTTTTCATCAGAATCAGAAAGCATAAAATTTTACACAAAAAAAGAATGAATCAAAATGGTCTAACCGTTCTACCAACACCCTTACATAGAAAAACTCACGACGAATTGAGAACCTATTCCTTTTTGCAAGTCAGTTAAAACATACTTTTAAAAAGAACTCATTTATTATGTACGCTAGGATGCCACAGATATGCAAACATAAACACGTCAACATCCTCTTTTTGGTCGTCGTAAAAAAAATCTGGCAAATCTATATATAATAATTACGAGAATCTACAAATGCGAGCCAGCTGAAAATTTAATAAGGAATGAAGGAAATAGAAAATGAGTTAATACATTGGAGATGAGATTAGATTTCCGGCTCTCAATAATTTTTATGTGTATTCGCTGGAAGGTTTCAACAATTATTATTTATTTTACATATACATTAGATTTAAAGTCTAATTTCTTAATGCGCGGCTTTCTTGACGATTTTGTTTTACTGCGAAACACGTTATAAGTAATTATTATTAATTGCACTAGAGGTGCAGGTCAGAGGGTCACAACAAATATCTAGCTGTATTACATAATAATAATTGTCTCATTTGGAATTAAATATTTCAAAAACAATTTTAATTATTATACCCCTTATACCTAATTATGGAATAGTAGTAAGCAAGGACCTCGTACTGGTGTTGTGTGTAGTTTATTTTAATAATTTTAATACAGAAAATCAATCGTTATCAGACGGACAGACCGACAGACATAAAGATATACTCCCCGGTCCGGTTTGACCATGAATATCTTAAAACGTGTACACGATATTTTATAAGGCTTTTGAGACTACTTTCAAAATGCCAAAGTAAAGGTATACATTTTAAAATAGAGTTATACAAATCAGTAAGTCAGATTTTAAATTCCTGTGGTAATTTTTTTGCCTAAAGGGACTGGGCTAACGCCAGAACAAGAACGGTGCACCTGGAATTTTTTTCGTTTCTATTCTTTTTATTAACCGAGAAAACTAAACAGTAAACTTGTATTTTTGTTATTAAAATCGAAAACAATATATTACCACTAGAAATATTAAAGCAAAAAATTACATACCTCTAAAATTGTTAAAATATTTGTTATTAATCAAAATATTACAAGCTTTACCCAACTTAGTTAAATTAAATTGAACCATCAAAGCGAAATAAAAAGCAACCATGAATCAGACTAGTGGTTAAACTAATGTGATATTAACCTTAGAATTTTATACAAATCTTTTCTGGAAACCTTCTCGTTATGACTTCCTGTTCCCTACATTACCAAAAAAAAAACTGCATCACAATTTTCAAGATAAACAATATCTCCACACCAAGAGGTCGGAGCCTTGGCATTAACTACGTGTCAAGTGTCGCATGAATACGTCACACGGAAAAATTATAATATATAGTTAAAACTAAGTACCACTTAGTTTTTGTATGTCCCCTATAAACTAGTATATAAAGGCTTATAGATGGAGACAGCTAATCAGTAACAAGGCTTATATCGGTGATCACACATCTTTACCAGGTAGGCGACATTACGATTTGTATTAGAAATAATAAAACAGGGGATTATATTTCATGTATTTATCGGATATATGAAATATTATAATTACATAAGTATATTTTTTTTTAATTTGGATATTTTTTTTTCTCTATATATTTATTATACACGTGCATCACGTAAAAAGTTTAACGAATGTGTTTCAATCAAAAAAACAATTTCATTGAGGGTAGTGAGAATAAAGTTATATATGTAAGAAGGCGCGAGTATATAATTGATGGTTGATATTTATTTTAAAATTTTACTATTTAGTCGTTTTACGCAAAAAACGTTTTCGTGTTTTGAATGTATTTAATATAACATAATAATATATAAAAATTTTAATGATAAAAATGTAATGTTTATCACTAAATGAAAGTGCATATATGTTGTTATAAAACGCACCCAAGTATACTTAAATATTGTATAATATAAAAATTAAAATACATTTTAAAGTATATTTTAACCAGTAGTATGCAGTCAATATTTCGATTGCCTTGTGTTAAAAAGCAAAAAATAAATAACATGTTTCTTTTTGAAATGGCAACACTAAACGGATTTTATCAAGAAGTGCAAAAAACTGAAATCCAGAGTCAATAAATTAGTTTAAAAAAATTATGGTATAAGAAAGAATTATATAGAAAAAATTTTATTTTTTAATACGTGTTGGGAGGTTGGGCTTCGTGTCTTCTCCAACATTAGTATAATATTTTACGCATTAGTAGAGCAGATGCACGCCATATTATAAAGGATAAAAGAATTATAAGTAAACATATCAAGATGTTTATTCAATTTCAGTAATTTCTCCATAACTATAACAATGAAAACCATACTGTGCCTGTTCGCCCTGTTCGCCATCACCTTCGCTCGCCCGGACGGTACTTACACCGACCGTTACGACAACATCGATTTAGATGAAATCCTCTCCAACCGCCGGCTACTGATTCCCTACATTAAATGTATTTTGGATGAAGGAAAATGCTCCCCTGAAGGAAAGGAATTGAAATGTAAGTTTAACTTTTTTTATTAAAGTATTATGAATCATACTTTATTAATGTTTTAATAGCATTATTCTGCTTTTAAAAGTATTCATAATGAAAACACAAGTTGTTTGTTTTTTACATAAATATAAGTAGAATGTGTTTGTATCTTTGCTTTTGGCAGTAGGTTCCTTCTTTTATAGAATTTCATTTATTTTATTTTCTATTTCGTCCCATTGGGTTGTTACGTATTTCAAGTACATATTTATCTTCAAATTGTTTTTTATAATTTATTAAATAAGTGTAGTATGTATGTCATCCAAGAGGTTTAGTAGTCAGTGAATGAAATCTTAGTAAATCACTTTTATAGTTACGATTAACCTCATATAAATTTTCTATATCTTACATATTATATGTAAAATTTACCAGTTTATATTATCGTCGCGAAACTTCCTTTTGACGCATACAATTTTTTTTTGGATGCGTCAAATACCTACGTCATTTTTCGCTTTAAATCAGAAATTTAATTTTATTGCCGATAATATTTAACATACCTATTACATATAATATTTATGTTTATATTTTAAAACAAATCCGAATATTTATTAAAGCATTCATTAAAAGAAGATAATTGTATGGCTTGAATGACTCAGAACACTTTCATTATTACAAGATTACGAACATTTCCATGCTATAGGTTTTTACGTTGTACAACTTGTTAATTAAGTTGTTAATACTAACCTTGACTTTTGAATATATGATGTAACCATACCTTATTAAAAAAATAAATCAAAATTCACCGCAAGCTAAATGTTATAACACCCCATGTTTCTCCACTTAAAACGAATCGACCGTAACTTCATATGTTTAAAACCTGATGGTTTTATCTTTTGGCAGCAGAGGGAGAAAAAGGCATACAGTACGAACGTAACATATCTATATTTATGAGATATCATAGCTAATATCAGGCTAAAAGCGAGGGCCTATCCCTATCAAACCCGATACATTTTGAATGTTGTTTCTATGTATTAATAAAAGAATCAGAAATAAAATAAAAATAACGATAACTTTCGGATAGCGATAGCTCACCGTAAATAGACTGCAGATAATATCATTAAAAACGGTCATAGTATTTCACATAAATTTATATTTCTTTTAAAAACACGTATTATAAATATTGTGATAAGATCTTAATGTCGTTTATTGTTTCATTATGGCCGTATTGACGTCTATGATACCTAGAACGACAACGTAAGTGCTAACGACTGAATAAATCACAAGTGCATCACAAATATTTACAACCACAGATCACAGACAAACATAAGCTTATTTATGAATCATTGCATTAGTTATATAACTATGAATTATGTAATATCATAAATATAAATATGTTATAAGCCTATGGAATTTTGCACACGGAATGCCGACTTTGGACGACGTTGCCTAGCAACCAGTTAGCGACTGAGTAACACAGGCGAGAGTATCGTTTGGCAAATCAACTGACAAACTTGTCAAAGTTCGAAATGAGCACAGATTTTTAACGTAACAAAAGCGTTTAGATAACATTACGTAAGCTTTAAGTCAAAAATAAGTCACCGACAGTAATTTTTTTCAAAACTAGAAGTAATGAAAAACTGAAAAAAATAGCAAAACATATAAGCGTAATTTTCGCCATACAGTAACGTTTCCCTTAAACTAACATAAAATTAATATTTTAAATTGGGTAGATAGTTGCTGAGATTATCGCATTTGAATAAACAATTAGCTTTATAAATAACATAGAATATTAGTATAGAATAACAGGATAAACCTTTACAAAATAAAGTAGAACATTTACTGGATGTCACATTTAAGTTATTATAATTAGATTATTATATTCGCAACGACGTGGGTCTATTGTGTGACCCTGGCGCTAGTTTCAAAGGTCTTTATCATTAGGTTGTTATAATAAAAAAGGAAATCGTAATTTCGTTCAAAAAATATAGTTTCATTTCATTATCGTCGAAAGTGTTTCTAATATATACGTACGTAATACTTGCAGTCTTAATTAATTCATTTAAATTATTTTTTTTTAAGAAGAATAATATCATTACCACTTCATTTAACACTAGCCTTTGCTCGCAGCTTCGCTCGCGATAGTTTTGATTTCTCCATACAAATTTTGGACCTCGTTTTATTCCCTAAGGGAATTTTAGGAAATCCTTTTTGTAGCGGATGCCTGCTCCATAACAACTATTCGTGCACCAAATATCAACGAGATAATTTTTAAATATAAAGATTCTGTTGCATTTTGTGTTATTATTACAAAGAAGAGCAACGTAAACTTCATACATATTATTAGATCATTAATAAGTTTTAGAATGAAAGTTTCTTTCGTTTGCTCGTAAAATTAAATCAAAGTAGAGAAAAAAAAATTCTATTTGATAATTAATAATTAAAAATCCACAAGAATACAAATTTTACTAGGTCATGCACAACGTGCATAATTTGCTTCGGTAATTCCAGATATAAATGTTTTTTTTTTTTAATTTATTTCCAGCACACATTAAAGAAGCCCTCGAGAATGAATGCGGCAATTGTACGGAAACTCAAAAGAAAGGCACTAAGAAAGTGATCGGTCATCTCATCAACAATGAGAAGGAGTTCTGGGCCCAACTCACCGCCAAATATGACCCTGAGAACAAATTCACCGTCAAATATGAGAAGGAATTGAAAACGGTTACAGCTTAATTAAAAGCTACTTTTTTTTCCTAATATGTACTTGATTCGTGTATTATTTTTATTTATGACTAACTAATAAAGAAATTATTGAGTTTGAATTTTATATTTTGTTTTTTTCTTTTTCTTATATGCACATTAAAACGTAAAATAAAATTATGTTTAATGTACAACACAGATATATTTAATTATCGTAGATATCTTCTCAATAAGAATAAAAATAATTTTTAATACTTTATTAACATAAAATATTAATGTTTATTTATTTAAAGATCTTAAAAAAGAACACTTTACAATTATTATTTTAATTTTATCTTTTAGTTTCGCAATTCATATAAAATAACTCTGTAATTTAGTAACAATATAACCTATATATCGTTACAAAAGCTGTGAGAATCAAAAATAGATCCCTGAATTATTCTGTATTATGTTAATGTGCGACCTGGCAAGTTTTTATTCAATAGCTTTTGATCTTGGAGACTCAAAAATTAATGTCATCATGAGTACGTAAAAGCGCATTTTAAGTAAATTGGAAAATATTTTTGTAATTAACTTTCGTAATTTTGGTTCTAAAATAAAACGTTAAAAAATTAATATTGTAGAGAATTGAAGTTATACAACAATTTTTTTCAATTTTGGGTGCCAGTTTAAAAAAAAAACATTTTCGTCCCTTTTTTTCATCATGCTAGCCGATGGCCGATGCTTAGGAAGTAGGTTAAAAAAATCGCGATCTTACTATTTAAAATAATAAAAAAACAAAAAAAAATCTGTGGTAAAATTTTCATTGGTAAAACCTAAAAAATATAACATTTAAAATAATAATATACTTTCATTTTATATTTATTTTCCAAATTCTAAAATAAGAACAATCAAACCAATTGTTTTATATATTTTTGATTCTTGAGTAAAAAACATTACCTCAATAAATTATGTTTTAATTAAACCAACATCAAACGCGTTGTTACCTCGTGGAGGCTAGATAGCAATCTATGAAACTAACCTTGTGTTTACAATGAGAAAAATAAACAAACATAAGAATAATACTGGGAAAGATTTAATCCAATATATATATTTTTTCGTTTTGAATTACTTGTCACAAACATATTTTCTTTCTACATAGCTATTATAATGCTCTTTTTTGATAGAGCGTAATATTATAAGTTTTTTAGTGAACTTGCCTTAGCTGATTTTTTTTACTATTATGTAATTTATTTTGTATGTTTTAGTGTTTGATTACTACTTTTATGTGTCTTAGCGCAATTTTTATAATAAATGGGTATTGGGTAGCACAATTTTTTTTTCTAATTGGACCAGACGTCAGACCTAACAAGAAAAACGTTTGAAAACAAAAATTAAAGCTAATTCAAAAGCATTCAATATTATTACTTTAGAAGAAGGTAGTGAAAATGTAAATAGAATTAACCCTAATAATAATAATATGTTTTTCCATTCATGATCTTTAAATCATGGAAAATTTTTAAATTGTTTTGTTACTTTCGAATTAAAAAACATGTCAACTGGTAAATATATAAAAACTTCTGCCCTTCAAGGTTTACCATTTAATACTCGAGTGTTAAAGTTATCGGAAAAAAACCTTTTTGGTTTAAATAATAATTACAGGATTTACAAGTAAATATGTATTTTATTAGTTTTTAAAACGATGTGTCTGTTTTTCATATAAATTGTGTTTAAATGTAACAATTTTTAAACGTGTCAATAATGGACAAAGGGCTAAAACATATAACTAGATGCGATGTTAATAAAAAAAATTGTGTGTATATGAATGGGCCCCTAGACGGTTTAGATACACAAGTGAACGCTGCTATTGGCCAAGACAACGTCTGTCTAATTTGAAAGTTTTATTTAAAAGTGAAAGAATAATCTATTATCATTTGTTTTTAAGCAGGCTATTATATTGTCAATTGTGCTATCTGTAAATTATGTATCGATAAGGGTACATTTTGAGTGAATCTCTATTTCCAGATCCAGAAAACCCAGGTCTAAATATTTTTTTTTGTACAATGAAGACGTTAAGTTTAGCCTATATTTTATGTGTTGTAACGTTGGTGTTCGCAACACCAGCAGATAAATACTCAAATAAGTTCGACCGTGTAGATGTCAAGGAAGTAATCACCAACCGCCGACTGCTAATATCGTTTGCCAAATGTTTGCTGGATAAAAGCAAGTGTTCAGCTGAAGGAAAGGAATTAAAATGTAAGTAGTTTTTTACCCGACTGCGCGACGCAAGGAAGGTTGCGGTTTATAGGTGAAGGTGTTTATCAGTCTATGTATATATAATTGTTTGTATGAATGTATGTATGTGGGTTTGTACCATTATATAAACCGAGCACGTGGGCCGATTTTGATAAATGACGCGTGGTTGGATTCGTCATAACGGCTCAAATGTCATAAAAAATATAAGAATTTGAAAAAATTAAAATCTCCGATTTTGGACACCATAATGTAAATAAAAATGAAATCGATGAACTATATCAAATGGGATATCGTTAAAAAGGTATTTAAATAACATTTTTGAGTTTCTTATATCACTTTTCATTTAGAATTACCGTTTAAAATCTAATGTTAATGATTTAAAGTTGGGTAGACGATTCTCAATTATAGGCTTTTAGACAGAACTACTGACTGCAGATGGTGTGGTTACGCAGTCGGGTTTTTGATTTTTTAAAATTAATTACTTGTTTATAAAAGTAGCAGAAAAATGTGCAGACCACCTGATGCTAAGTGATCACCGCCACACATGGACAAATGCGTAATCAGCTTAAAAACAATCGTATCAAAAATACAGTTATGTATATTCTGTGTGTTTATTTCTGCTATTCTGATATATTTTTATTTTTTAAATAATTAAGGTCAAATAATAATTAGGATCAACCTTGCGATTTCGAATAAAAAAATACTGTTCATGCAAGAGATAATATTTTTTTCATTTACAACTTAATTAGTTAACAGTATTTTTTTAATGATGGCGCTCTCGTATGTTTATAGCTCATATCCAGGAAGCCTTAGAGAACTTCTGTGTTAAGTGTACTGAGGCTCAAAAAAGCGGAACCCAGATGGTGATAAGCCACATTATCAATAATGAACCAGACTATTGGAAGGAACTCATCGCCAAATACGACCCTCAAAGCAAATACGTCAAAAAATACGAAGACGAACTTAAAGCGATTAAGGTTTAACGCACTACTTGGATTAATGGTATTTTATAGCTATAGATATGTTACATAATAATTGATTTTAAAAATCACTACCCGTTTAGAACTTTGAAAAACTCGTCGATTGAATTGAATTGACTTGTCGGAATAATAATACGCTCGTCTGCCATACTCAGTCGTTGACTGGTCTTCTAGATGCTAAAATTCATGAGCTTATAAAATATCTATAGCTATATTTATAATATTTGACTGGAATGTAATGATTTTTATTAATATACATACAGAAAATCATGTGTAGTTTATATAAATAAAGACATTATTATTATTTTTGTATTAATATATTTTAATATTTTAAGCAATTAGTTTAGTTTACAATAAATTTTATATATTACACAATATAATTTTTATACTTGATAAAGTATAAGTTTATGGTAGTTTTCATTTTTTATCTAAGACATAGTCAGATAAAAGACAATCTTTGAAATATTTTTTCCATACTTTTTGGTATTTTTTTTTACGATTTTATTTAGGGAGATTAAATTAATGTACGATGGATATTTACTAGTCTGTTCAGGTCTTAATATACTAATATTATATAATATGACATATAGATAGTGAATTATTTTAGTAATCACTTTATATTATTATTTTTAGTATTGAAATATAACTTTTTATTATTAAAATTATTTGCTCACTTCATTTAGTAATCAGTTATAAATTAACATAAAATTAATCAAGCTTAAAATGAGCTTTAATTATCAGCCTTCAGGAAAGCTTCGTAAGTTTCCTTGTTCTTGTCACCTGGATCGTATTTCTTCTTCATTTCTTCCCAATATGTCTTCTCGTGTTCACGAATATGAGCAACGACTTTACGAGCCTTCTGCTTTTGCATGTCAGTACATTTTTCGCAGCCAGTTTGTATCGCGTCTTTTATATGCACTGAAAATATTTAACGATAGCGATAATTTAAAGCTAACTTGAATATAATTTTAACAAATAATCATATTTCTTATGAACACAAACTTAACCCTTAATTACTCGTGTGGGGTGTCTGACACCCCAGACCTTGTTTTAAAGCCTATAACGCTTTCAAATTAGAATTTAAGTGCATGATCTATGTAAATCGGTCGCAAACGATGCTCGATTGTGTGTGGTTGTACTTAGAGAGTGCGTTTGGAGTGTATGAAACCCCACGCGAGCGTTTACATGGTATAAATTACGAGTAAGTATTTAATTATTTTTATTAGTATAATGCATAATAATGATGCGTTTTATTTATTACTTTACAATTTCTTAGGTTAAACCTTAAACCTTTTATTTTGTTAATTTTTAGTTTAAATTCACAATGCCTCGTGTACTAAACGACCAAGAAATTGCGAACTGATTAGCAGAAGAAGAAGAGGCTATTGACAGCGCTTCTGAAGGAGAACAAGAGCAAGAAATTATAGTAAGTGACCATAACAGGAATACTAAGCAAGATAAAGGTGAAATTCGAACTTCAGAAAGTTATATAAAATCGGACAACTCATTTTTTCTTGGAAAAGATAAATGCATAATAATTATCTTGCTTTCTACCATGCACCATAATAACAACCTTGAGGGTGACGAAAAAAACGGTAATTATTCATTTTATTATACATATTATAATCATATAAAAGGAGAAGTTGATACAAACAATCAAATTGCGCCAATTATAATGTAGGAAAATCACAAATCGATGGCCTATGGTTATATTTTTTCATCAGTTCAAACTCTGTGGTATCAACTCCTATGTAATTTAAAAAGCCAAACTTTATGCCAATATATCAAGAACAACATTTCTAATGGAGCTGGTTGTCAATTTGGTCAAATCTCATCAAACGTCAAGAGATATAAGTATACTACCCTGAATATTGCAAAAGCGACTGAAACGAATTCATGACTATGGTGGCCATGATTCACCTTCTAGAACATCTTCATACAGAAGATATCATATCTGTCAAAGAATCAAAGACAGAAAAACAAAGACTGTGTGCTCCAAACGCCAAGGACATGTGTGCGACGAACACATGATTGTTGTCTGCCAAAATTCTGATGAATAAAATTGATATTTTTGTGTTGTTATTTTAATATATTATTATTATTTTGTTTAGATTAAAAAAGAGATTGAACGTTAATTAAGACATAAGTTTAGAGTAATCATTAAAACTCTGATTATGCATGTAAATATTATTTTATTTCTACAAAGTATAACGGCGTGTTTTACACCCCACGCCAGTACTTATGTAAGTATTTTAACGCAAGTAACTAAGGGTTGAAGTAAATCCTATGAGTTTAAAGTGGATTAGAATAATAAATCAGGTAAATGCTTTTTTAATGTTAGATGGAAATAGCTAACAATTACTATTATTCCGTGTTAGAAACAAGTAAAATGCTTTTTTAATGTTAATGTTTTTTATGTTTTTGTTAAGCGTTGAACATTCTCCGTAAGAGCACCGGAAATGGTCTCATTATATACACACTAAACAAATTATATTACAAGTGTGGGAGGGCCTTATTTCAATTATACAAACGAAATAAATTAATAAATTGTAATATTAAAATGTTTACGACGCGTAATTTTTTTTGTCATTATTTAATAACTCGACTTTTATTAATTTTAATCAATCGGTTGTCACGTTTTTGCATTCAATACGTCATCATCAGTAATCAAAGAATTAAATAACGATTAACGAAATAAAACATCAAATTGAAAATTTACAAGGTTAATTTTTTTGTCCATTTAAAATGGAAACAGAAGTGAGTAACAATCGTTGTAATTCCATACTCTACTTACATTTAATTTCTTTTCCTTCAGGCGTGCAGCGACCCTGGTCCAAAACGCATTTTATATAAGACGACAGTAGCCTCTTGTTAGACAAAATCTCTTCTATATTCATATTGTCATATCTGTCTGTGTATTGTTCAGCTAATGATAAACTCAACAGCGTAAAACCTAATAGAAAAATGAAACACTTCATATTCCTGGTTCGCTTTCAAACACAAATAAATGGCAACTCCTGCAGATGACCACTCTGTGATAACAATCGATGACTTTTCATGATTTAAATACCCTCGTTCGATCTGTGGAATAAGTTACGCAATGCGCACGACTTCTATTCTATTGTTATTTATTAATACATCTATTTATTAATTACACTATGTTATTAACTTGTAAAAAAATTCAAATATCGCAGGATTCCGTAGGTCACCGACGGGGCGTGTTTTCATCCTTACATCTATGCCTCATCCTGTCTTTGAAGGACTGTATTTTTTTTTTATTCAACTTGCAATGTATATTCGTTCAGATAAAATCTTGTCTATATAAATTGTATAATCTCACAAAATGATAACTTTGGTTTTCTTCAACGTTTATTGTCTCCTTTTCAGCATTTAAATGAAAGATTATTTTTAAGAATGATGCTTAACTATTAATTTTTTTTAATCAGAAGACTTAAAAAATGACCTGACTTCAAAAACGAATTTAACAGGTATGAATAAATTAAAAAGCAGAAAATAAAATATATTCTACAACATTTGTGCCTATTGAATTCGTTTTTGAAGTCGATTTAATTTTATACAAAATAATATTTTACAATTTTAAATTACGAGCATAGTAAGGCAGTACCTAAGTACCTAAGTTAAAACACCTTATCGTCAGCTGCTTATCATCATAAACAAAATATGTTTTTCCCGACGCAGGGCTAAGGAGTTTTTCTGGTGTTGCAGCATCAGCTCTACTATATCATAATCACCGAGTGATACGATGATGTGTTTTACCAAGAAAGATGTACTCAATGTTTGTTAACTCATATCCCCGTTATTTATTAATCGATTTTGAATTTTTTTTTGTTTGTTTTGTTTTGAAAGGAGACCAATTTAGAAGTATACTTCTAAAATTGGGGACCAATTTAGAAGTATACTTCTATTGGTCCCCAATTTCAATAAAATCAATTTAGTAATTTGGTTTTAAAATCGAAATAACTATATCGGCCAAGTAGACGAAGCTACATATTTTGCTTTAAAATCGTTTTTTTTAAGTCTTAAATTCAAGATGCACTTCGTAGAGTTTCACGACGCGACGTAGAATCATGACTATATATAATTATAATTATACCATACATACCATATATAAATATAAGTTAGTTACGTGTTCTGACCCTAATGCCAGAAGATTTTTTGATACCCGCCTGGCAGAGCCTGAAGTAGCATCTTCAAATCAACAAACAAACTCTGTAGCTTTGTGTTGCATGGATGACGCTCTAAAAACTGTATTCTAGGTACCATATTGTGCAAATTTCATATTATTATATTTAAAAGTTTTTACACTTTAGCAAAGAAACAAACAAAAATATTAATTTCATGCTTCTGCAATTCGTATTTTTTATTCTTTAATTAACGGAATAAAACATAATTATCACGGAAAAATATCTGCATACGAAATATTATTAAAATAACTCTAGGAAATTCGAATTATTTCTTAAGGTCTCTTTTAAAGGATCTTCAATTCGTTGTGCATTTGTAATACTGTAATTAATATTAGCCATTGTCTGATTTGTAATTATTGATCTAGTTAGTGTTATTATGTACGCTTGTAGTATGTATGTATTTATACGATTGATGCGTCATATCTGCAGAATCATTTTAAGAATCATGACGTCTTTTATATAATTGAAATGTATATTATAATTAGATTTATTTTTTATGTTATTCCAAATATGATCAAAGTGATTAAGAGTGACCAATTTAATTTTATCAAGGTATTTTTAGTTATTTATATTTTTTACTATATTTTAGATTATTAAAGATCGAATTAATTATAGTTTAAAAATATTGTTCTAATAATAAAGTTATTATAATATATATTTTATAAAATTATTCTAAAATTTCTGAAAAACAATTATAAAACCTAAACAAAAAATATCGCTTGATCTTTCAAAACCGTCCATAAAAACAATTTTTTGCATATAAAAATCTTTATTAAAAACGTCTTAAAAAACAGTAAAATCAGTTTCCACGACCGTTGCTATATTGTTCTTATTTCAGCTTAGTTCTGGGGGATGATGATACCCTTCTCCTTGGCGCGATCTTCGTAAGTCTTCCTCCATTTGCCATCAGGGTCGTACTTGCCGCACAGTTCATTCCACATATCCAGCTCATGTTGGATCAGGTATTCAACGACAGTCGTGACTCCTTCCATTTGAGCGTCAGTACATTTTTCACAGCCAGTTTCGAGGGCATCATTAATGAGATCTGTAAAATACATGTATATGATTAATATTTATAGCAAGACTAGCTACCGGTCCCGACTTCGCCTGGGTTACATGGACATTTACAATATTTTACGCAGCCTCGTTTATTTCTAACACAAATTAAGCATATTAAATGCCGAATACTTTTGAAATAACGGACTTTCGTACAATCATTCATCCTTAATTTATGCCCTTAGAAAGTAAAATTTACAAAATATCTTTTTTAGATGCTTAAAAGATAATAGGTATCAATTGCCGAAATTTATAGTCTGTAGCTCAGTGGTTTTGGATCTACGTCGATGATCAGTCAGTCATTAAGTGGTAAATAAGGACATGTAATTATATGTGCATAGATACGACTACAACTTAGATTACATTTTACAAACTCTTTTACATAATAAGGTAATAATTTATCCACTTGCGGTTATCTACCGCATAGATACCTTATACTGGTGGTTGCAACATTACAAATTCAATCAGGAAAACTGGAGTTAATAAAATATTCTATAATAAAATAAATATAAGTATATTTATAATAGTTAAATCTATAAATATATAAGTCATTATCTATATGGATTTCATTTCATTTTTATATAAATATTCATACTAATATTATAAATACGAATGTCAATCTGTCTTTTTGTAAGCTTTTTAAGGCTTAAATTGCTGGACCATTATTGATGAGTTTTGGTATAGAGATAGATTTTACCTTGGAGAACCACAAAAGCATTTATATCATGACAATAAAACATCAAGGGGGTGAAAAGGGGGTGAAAAGGGGGATGGAAGTTGTTACGCAGACACAGTTGCTGTTGATCTGTTTCGTACACATACAGCAAAAGCGCCAATTTCTTGAACCACATTTATCTTAAAAACTACATATTGATAAGGAAATTTTATTGGTATTATATAGACCCTTTATAGAGGATTGAAGAAAACTAGACTTGCAGTCTAGGTATGAGGTAGCAAATTAAATTAAATCCTCGAGTGGATACAAGGTGGACTATTTAAGCTAGTATCTCATTTAAAACTAACCCTTTAATGTCTTGGCCTCTGGAGCGCATTTGCCTCTGTCCATCATGCAATCGTGGTACGCTGTCAACAATCTCTTGTTCTCCAAAATCTCCTTAAGGTTTATGTTGTCATATTTGCTTGTGTATTTTTCTGACGCAAGAACTGTCACTGCAAGACAGCAGAGTACCACAATCGGCTTGACAATCATCTGGAAATACAAAACATAAGAAAAATTAGTAGATATACGAGAAATAGTCATTTAAAGATTTGATTTAAGTCCTTATTGCACCCACGGGGGCAGGCTGGTGCATTTTCATTCAGAAAATTGAAATTACAGTTCAAAAGGCATATGCTGCTAGTATTTTAACCGCCATTTTATACGGAGATGATTTGTGCAATAATTATCTTAAATTGTAATTATATAGTGGGTTTTTCTAATTTAAATATGATTTTTTAAGTTCTATTTTTAAGAATTTACAGAAATATCATTACATGTACACTTATAATGTAGTAATATAATTTTAAGTAAAACTAACCGTCACAGTTTCACACAATTGTGATTCCACAACACAAAGTGACTTATGATGCTAAACATGAGCGCACTCGTATTTATACCAGTCACATTCGAGCTTAAAACGTCTAATTTGCCCCTCGTCAGATCATTATTTCATTTTTTTTGCATTTCAGTAAAATACCTTGATGCATAGGAGGTTCTATTTTTAAATAAAATTAAAAATTTCTTGATATGGAAATTTATATTTAGATTGTTTATAAATTAATAGCATCAACCAACGAAACAAATAAATAGTTAGATGTTACCCAAGGAATATACGGCTAGTAATATTATTTAGGTATAAAAATTATTGAATATATATTTGTAAATGTTCCAAAAAGTCAACCATTAGGCCAAAAATACATTTGTAAGTTTTGTTCTCGTAATTGACTTAATCAAACTCAATCGATGATCACGGGTTCAAACCCCGGTTAGAACTGCTGAGGTTGCAAGTGTTAAATTTGTGTTTAAATTGATCTCGGCTCGGTGGTGAAGGAAAACACCATGAAGAAACCTGCACGTGCCGGAAGAAATTCTGACACATGTATATCTGCCAACCCGCAGTTGAGCAGCGTGGTGGATAACACTCTAGCCCTACACCTTAACAAGAGAGGATACAATTGCCTAGCAATGGGATATTTACGAGCTGTTTGTGCCTTATTTTACTTTAAATTGACCTACAACCACTCTGTACTCCAGTAACAGTTATCTAAATAACCGGAGGTTACGACTTCCAAAAATAACGGCACGAAAGATGAAGTCATTAATTTATTAACAGAATTTAGTCATGAAAGAAGAAAAAACATAAATTAAACAATAGTGAAAAAAATACAAATCAATAAAATAAAATAATTACTATTCATACTTGGTCAATAATAATGATCGTAAATATTTTTTAAATTTAATATTGTTTACGCCAAAAATATTGAAGGTTTTTGATACACAGTTATATGATCGGGTTATTCTAGTAATGGGGGCATTGTGTCTTAGGTTAGATTTGACTAATTTTCCATGAAACAATGAAAATTTGTTAGATCTTGGCAGTTTTGATGATGTAGAAATGTCAACAAGGGAAAGTAAATAATTAGAATCTAGGATACCGTTAATAATTTTGAATAAAAAGAGATTATCACGTAAGTGCCTCCGATCGGAGAGAGAATTCATTTTAAAATATTTAAGTCTATCATCAGTCTGTTTACAGACTTGTTTGGTATCAATTACAAGTAAAAATTCATTTTTTATTATGTAATTATAACTAGGAACAACCTGTATAATAAATACTAACAAAAACAATAGAGGAAAACACTTGTACATTTCCTCTAATGAAATATTCGTTTTAAGTCACCTTGAATACACAAAAATGTATTTTAGATATATATTTTTACTGCATTCAAGTTTTTTTTTTGCGGTATAAAAATTTTGTTGTTTTTTAATTTACTTATGAATCTTGTTTGTTTGACAATTCGAAGACTCTGGAAAATTACCCTGAGGTACCTGTTCCTTCAATTGGGCTTTATATTTTATTTGTAGGACTTGCTCACGATTTGCTATATAGTGTATATTGAATTGTTAATTATTTTATTGTTCTTAGAAAAAAATCAAACGTGTTTTCTATTTATTAAATTCAGTGCCTATACAAAAACTAAAAAAAAATTAAACCGACTTAATAAATGTTCTACGATAGGTATTTTGAATTCGTTACCAAGTAAAATTTGTGTATATATATATATATTTTTACTTTTTAGTTTACTTATTTTAAAGTCAGTTTTGAAGTCAGTTTTTTCTTTAAATTACGAATATGCTTATAAATATGAAACTGCTTATCACTTTTAATAAAATAATTCTTTTCACGATACAGGGCTGTTAATTATTGAGGAATTCTCTTACTGTTTCACTATCACCTCCACATAAACGGGCATTGCGACGACCTTAAATTGCTTAGAAATCATATACATACACATTATTATAATACAAAGTACATTAAGTAGTTACGTTAGCCATCTGTGGTTTTTATCATCAGTTTAATTTCATCAAATATTGTTTTTCGATTTATCCAGAATTCCAGCATCAAATCCTGACGTAATGACAATGGGATCAATTAGAAAGATACCTTTTCAAACAAAAAAAAATCTAA
Organism: Hypolimnas misippus; assembly: GCA_037950945.1. Lineage (NCBI taxonomy): Eukaryota > Metazoa > Arthropoda > Insecta > Lepidoptera > Nymphalidae > Hypolimnas > Hypolimnas misippus. Next base: position 7,516,048 of record JBBEEQ010000011.1, on the reverse strand, counting down.
ATCGTTCTACAATTAGCGGAGCAATAGGTGCACAAACATAATAAAAACCTACGGCCTACCTCGGAAACTGAGCCTCGATTATTCGATGCGTGCCCGAACCCTGGTCAGCCCTGATGAATCGAACCCCGCCTGTTCGATGCTGGTATAAACCCTGGGCCAAACATGATCAACCAAGTCTTGGCTCTTCGCAGCTCGCCCGAGCCTTTTCCTATTTTGAAGCTAGTTAAAATTATAACTGTTTGGTAATAAATAAATAATTAAAAGTCTATAAAAGTAAAATTTTCCAAAAACAATTTTATACAAAAATATATCTGTATACATTGTACGTATAACTAAAATATATGTCGATTTTTTATCTCATATAGAATAATAAATTATAATTTAATTGTTGTTTAGCTTTGCGTAAAAATTTTCCTTCCTACGATGTTTATATCTTATAATTAATGAAATATTTAATTTATTACAATCTATTGTAATTGTCGTTATGAAAGAAGTTCAAAACACATTTCAAGAAATGAGACAGATAAGCCACTTACTATTTTCAACAAGGCGGAACCCATTCTAGTTCACTGCCACCTTCTTCCATCCAGTTCCAAGTTTACTTAGAAATTAGCAGGCTCTCGCGTTTGTGGTTACCGCTTCGCTTGTATGAGTCGTAACGTGATGTTATATAGCCTATAACCTTTCTCAATAAAGGGGCTGTTCAAAACAAAAATAACTTTTCAAATCAGATCAATGGTTTCAAAGATTAACACCTACATACAAATTTATAAACAAATTTTACCTCTTTATAAAATTGCTAAGCTAAGTCCCGAGTGCAAGCAGATTTTTTATAATTTTATAAAACTTATTATTGATGTAATCATTTTAAATTACTTGTTTCTTGTTTGAAATTGTATAAATTAATTTCGATTTTATTCATACGTCAATAAAAACTTATTCTTTTTTGTTTTATGGCTTTTTGTGTCGTTAAATATTCATGTAGATTCAATTAGTCTACAACTCTGAATGCTAAAAAATGCCACTGTAATATTTTTACAGTGCCAATACCAATTTATTAAAGTCCTTAAAAAGCAATTCTGAGGAATATTATTTTTAAATTTTATTTAATTTTTTATGATAAAATGATTAATCATTGCTTGTATAACAATATCGGTTAATTTAAATTTTACTAGTTTTCAGGAGAGATAAAAAATTATTTATTTCTTATAACAGTTTATATAATTAAAAAGTTTTTTTTAACTATAAAGTCAATACATACCTGATAGCGACTAAATACTACTACCTATTATCAATATATTGATACCTGAAGAAAAAACTTTGAATTCCTTTTTATGGAAAACTGTGAACTCCTTTTGTTAAAGTAGTCAAATTGTGAATAGATTTTATCTGTTGCCAACCTTAAAATCGGTTGAAAATATTAACTCATTAGTTACGGTTGAATTCCGATTGCTAGGCGAATATAATAATGTCATAAACAAAATTCTTGTCTAGGATATTGAATTATTATAAGAAAAACAAAGATATGTATTATATTTCAATTAAACTACCATTACGCGAACAAAAATGCCTAATTCTTCAACGTTTATGCTGTATCATAACAAAACAGTATTAAAATAATAGAAGACTTATACAAAAAAGTAATCTCTTGATCTTGATCTTGGCAAAAAGTGTAAGCGTTTTGAAATAAGATATTTACGTTAACGAATATAATATTTATTTAAATAATCTTACAAAAGCATACAAAACCATACTAACAAATTCCGTAACCACTATTATATTGTTCTTTATTCCTGGGTGATGTCGATGCCTTTCTCCCTCGCAGTCTGTTCGTACTTCTTCCTCCACACACCTTCAGGATCATACTTGGCGCACAGCTCCTTCCACATGTCTCGTTCGTGTTCGATCAGGTGGTGGAGGACCGTCGTAGTTGAATCCCTTTGGTGATCGGTACATTTTTCACAGCCAGTTTGGAGCGCATCTTCTATGTTATCTGTAAAATTTTTATAAGTATAAATGAATGCAGCTTAACAGGTGATCGTACTTCTTATCTACTATCATTTTAATCAAGCTTACTATTGTGTTCACGATTAAACCGATACGTATTGGCTACATCAATCCTGATATTACTATAAAATATAGCAATAGGAATATAGTATTTCTTAAATGAAATTAATTAAATTGTGCCATGCATTCCACAAAAGTAGTGCGGAATAATACTGACAGACACGTTGGCGCAGTGGTCACTGTAACTGACTGAAGCGCTAGTGTTTGCAGGTTCGATCCCCGCTCACGGCAAACTCGATCGGCAAACGTCTGTATTAGCCATACGCATGTTTGTCGTAATCTGGGTGTTTGTGTTGTGTGTTTCCGGAGACAGAATCATGAAATCCATATGGGGGCCGTTGAGTGTGATGCGTTTCTTTATTTTATTTAAAAATGACCGACTCACCTCTTAATTCCTTGCCATCTGGAGTGCACTTTCCGCGATCCATTATACAATTAAAGTAAGCATTCAACAGTCTTTTTGTGTCCAAAATTTCCTTAATGTTAATGTTGTCGTACTTGTCAGTGTACCTGCTCGCCGCAAGCACCGTCACCGCAAGACAGCAGAGCACCACAAACGGCTTAAGAACCATCTAGAAGTATCAAATTAAAAGCTGTAATAGGTACTTTACCAAATATCAAGAAAATTTCTAACTATTATTAAACAGATGCTTACGATTCTTGAAAACTAACCATTTAAGTTTCGCACAGTTGGTTTTTGACAATGCAATGGCGACTTTGTCATCATTTAAATATATTTATACTAGTTAATTTTAAACCTTAACTACGTCATATACCCCCATCGGATTGTTAATTCATATTTTCCGGCGTAAAAAAATATAGCTCAATATTATACAGGGGGTTCTAATTAAGAAGCAATTTTTTTTTTACAATTATTTAAACAAAGATTTTGTAAGCGCGACAATTGTATTATTATTTTATATTTTCACTTTTATCAATAGGAAGGTTTAAGCTAAATAAGCAAGCCGTAGCCTAGCGAGTCAAGCAATTAAAACACACACACGACAGCTGTTGACGAGAGGAATTTACAAGTTAATTTGGCATGTGTTTAAACTAACTAATAATAATAATTGCTGCTTTTTGTTATAATATTATTAATAACAATAATAAAAGTTTTTAATGGTATAGATATTACACTACTATCACCCATTACGGCATAAAAACCCAAGTCAAAAATTACCTGAAATAAAAAGAAAAGCATATATGTAATAATTGACTAAAAGTGAAAATTAAAAAATAACCGCACACAATATTTTCATTGAGACTATTTAATGAGCCCCAATAGGATCCTTCAACTGTAAGTTGGTTAGAATTTGTGTATCCTGTTACTTCCACGATCTACTGCAGCATCATGTCAAGGTTGCGTAACTATGTTGTTTTAGTATCATTGAAGTCATAGTATAGTAAATTTCGATATGATCAGACCAGTAGAAGTTGCTCAGATCCTTTTAACAACCATGAAAGAGTTGATTGAAAGTTGTGAACGGAATTATAGTTAATAATTATTATCCTGACTACATCAGCTTACAAACGAAAAAAACCGCGTCAAAAGCGGTAAATTCTTTAGAACACAGCACACAGTTACATATTTACATATGGCTTCGAGGAGGATGGCAGCCGGGATGACCTCGAATTGCCGTATGTACCAGTATGGGGTGCGGGGATGACAAAACCACTTTTTGCCCTCGGAAGGAGCCGTGGATGTGCCTCTTCAAGCGATCGTGCGACCTATACATTTTGGATTTTTGGAGCTGAGGAAGGCCATACATACATAACCCGACTACAGGAATCGGGTATCTTTTCGAAGGTTTTTCCTTCGTAAACTAAAAAATGTCTCGAAAATATGCAGACAAACATAAAATAAGCCTTAATTTCTTTAATACATATTATTTACACATTGAATAAAGAAAAAATTAAAGTCGGTTAACATCGACGCTTTATTGATTTAGCCATCTTACCAGATTGCTCAGAAATTTTATTTGGTAAGGAATAACCACAAAGGAACAACCTGTATCAATGTAATAAATAAAATAATTTAGAAAAATGTGCATAATTCCATAATTCCTTTTATTAAAATATTTATCTGATTTAATTTGCATATTATATTATTATAATTACGAAGAATTTAATTATTCATTTTCGTTTGTTTTAAAAACTCCATGAGGAATTACTGCAGTGTTTTAAATAAATGTATGTAGAAAATAATAATATTTTTTAACCATATATAATTAAATTCTGAAAAAATTAACGCGACGCAGATTTGTAATATTCCGAGATGATCATAAGTGTTTTAGTTTTGAAAAATAAAATTCTTATGGAATCATTACGGTGTCTACCTGTTCGTCATCTATATACAAAATCGTCAGGAAAGAACAATATATTTTTGAGAAAGCTTATTTATTCAACAATTTGCTAAATAGTATAAAATAATTGGAAAGTATAAACATATTTAATAAAAACTTAAAATAAAATTAATAAATTAAGCAAGTGGCAAGAAAACCTACAAAAAAATCTTTTACGTATTATTTACCGGCTCCGGCTCCAAAAAGTTGTATAAAATATAAAAATAAATATTTTTATATGATTAACTTATTTCGTTTCTGAAATGGACTGCGAAAATGAAGGAGGTTCGATGTTCGGCTGTATGTATTTTTTACGTTTGTTCAGTGCTTTCTCTGACGATTATGGATCGGTTTTGATTTTGTTTTGTTTTAAAGGTTTTAAAGTACTTTATCAAGTCTATTGTTATCAAGTCAGGGTCTAATAATGGGATCCCTTAGAAATTACGGAAACTGTTCAAATATTATAGATAAACGTATATCGATTTAGGTGTTTTTGATAGTAACTCATGCATTTGCTCTCAGAAAGCCACATTAGGTTAAAAAGGACCACCGGAACTATTTAATAAAAAGTATTTGACGGATGGCGATTCGATTACTTTAATATGATTGCTAAGCAATTTAAGGTGATTCGATTTATTTAATATAATTGCTAAGCAATAAGTAGTAAGGACTACCTTACTATTTAAAAGTTTTACACTTTTAAGTAGTAAGGTTGTCCTTACTACTTAAAAGTGTAAAACAAAAACTTAAAAAAGAAACCTACTTCGAAAACGAAACAAATACCTAAACTAAAAAGCAAAAAAAAAATTATGACATATTGAAGTCGGTGCCAGTAAATACATTACATTTTACTTGCCACCGACTTCGAATGTTTTACTCGGCAAAAGTAGTTTTTTTATTAAAGATTTTCTTTATAATTCAAGTTAATGTAATTATCATAATAATTGATATGCTAGATTTAAATTATTTTTAGATATGTTTGTTTAAAATTGAAGTTGTTAATATGACGATGACGTATTGTTAGTGATAAAATAAAAAATATATATGTTACTAGCAGCTGCTCGCGGCTACGTCCGCGTATATTTTGGAATTTCAGCTAAATAAATCTACCAGCGAAATTGTGACCCTTCCAGGATTTATTACCCCCTAGCGTCATTTTAAGGGTTGATTTTGAAATTCTGGGCTATATTCAATTATTTTGCCTAAGTAATGTTTTGTTTAATGTAATGTTTTAATTAATGTTTATTGTTTGCTGAATTTTAGGATAGTCGGCCAAAAAAACATATATTTTCTTCAAACAAACTTTACTACCCCTTTGCACCCCTGTGTGGAATAATAGTGCCCTGTTTTCTATTTTATAGTTTATTACTATCACCCAGAAGTACGTGTATTGAGTTTCAAGTCAATACGACCACGGAATAAGATTTTGCATACAAACCTTTTTACCCCTTTTCACCCTTTTAGGGGTGAATAATCAAAAAACCCTTTCTTAGTGGATGTTTGCAACCTAAAAGCCACACACTGCCAAAATTTAAAGTTCGTAGCCCCAGTGGTTTAGGCTCTGCGTTGATGAATCAGTCAGGACAAGTGATTTTTATATATATATAGATATATGTAAAGCATTATGCCATCCTTGTTTGATTGATTTAATTTACACTAGATGTTAGAAAAAACATTCTTATTGTCCACATAAAGTTAAGCAAAAATCTTTTAGCAATTGGGGTTATTATAAGAGCTATCGCTATTGCACTGCGATATAGTACATTTGATTTAATTTTGTGTTGCGATAGCATTAGCCCACGCATAACTGTCGTAATTATCATTTACGTTGTAATATAACAAAACAATAATATTAAATTAAAAGGAAGCTAACAAATATCTTGATTATTTTATCTCTGGACTATGAACGCAATACAAGGAAGGAAGATTTTTATTTTTCAAAATATTTACAGTACATACTAAGTATGGCGATGAGTCTTTTTGATTGCGCTTGTGAATGTGAAAGTATTCAATGAAATGAATATGACATCGAGAATTAAAAAAAAAATTATATTTTATTCCACTCAATCTTGTTAAGGAAAATTCTTAACTAATTTAAATGCGAATTTAACTATGTTTGTTTATTACGCCTCTACTACTTTAGTGATCATCATGAAATTTCAATATAAACAGAGTGATGTTGTCGGGGGTTCGGTAAAGGAAATATTGTATTTTCACCCAGAAAAGAAGTATAGTCTTTGAAACATAACGATACAATTTTAAGACACTCATAACAAAATCTAAATTATTGCGAGTGAAGCTGCCGGCAAGCTTAGATAAAATGTTACGTTTACATGGTAATATAATAGAAAGTTCTTACAAAATTTATTGCACTTATTTGTGGAGAACAACCAAGGCATTTAAACAATTCTTGGGTGCACGAATAAAATATTTATTAAAAATACAAGTGTTACATAAGTATAACAATAAAATCCATAACCATTATTATATTATTCTTTATTCCTTGGTGATGTCGATGCCATTCTCCCTTGCAGTCTGTTCGTACTTCTTCCTCCACACACCTTCAGGATCATACTTGGCGCACAGTTCCTTCCACATGTCATGTTCATGTTCGATCAGATGGTGAAGGACGTCCGTAGTTGCTTCTCTTTGGTGATCGTTACATTTTTCACAGCCAGTTTGGAGTGCATCTTCTATGTTATCTGTAAAATATTTATAAGTATAAACGAATGAAGCTCATTATTTCGAAGACTGAGTCGGTGGTCATAGTGGACTTATTATTATTAATAAATAAAAAACGTATTACACTCAACGGCTCTCATTAGGACCTCAGGATCCTGTATCCGGAAACATACACAAATATAAACAACCAGATCACTGTAAACACCCGTATGTATGGTCTTGATTTTGACAGGATTTTCACTCACATATAGTTAATGTTATAAGGAGTTAAGTTGCCGTTACTTAACATTTAAACAATAAATAAATAGATAATGATTTAGCTTTGTATGTATTAATTCAAAAAAGTAAAAGTAAAGTAAGAGCCTGTAAATGTCCCACATCTTGGCAAAGGCCTCCTCTCCTATTAAGAAGGTTTAGAGCTTAATCCACCACGCTGCTCCACTGCGGGTTAGCGGGTATACATGTGTCAGAATTTTTTCCGGCACATGTAAGTTTCCACACGATGTTTTCCTTCACCGCCGAGCTCGAGATGAAATTAAACACAAATTTAGCACTAACAAACCAGCGGTGCTAGCCGGGATTTGAACCCTGTTCTAACTACTAGGCCCTCTCCTAGGCTTTAAAACAAATATACCAAGAATAATATAATTATGTGTTGTGATCGCACTATCAAACTGAAATACTCACTTTTCAATTCCTTGCCATCTGGAGTGCACTTTCCACGATCCATTATACAATTGAAGTAAGCATTCAACAATCTCTTAGTCTCCAAAATTTCCTTGATGTTTATGTTGTCATACTTGTCAGTGTACCTGCCCGCCGCAAGCACCGTCACCGCAAGACAGCAGAGCACCACAAACGGCTTAAGAATCATCTAGAACAAAATATTGGAAGATGTAACACGTATAATATGTACCTTACCAACTTGACTTTTAATAAATTTATAAGAATTATTAAATAGATGCCATTTTAAACTAACCATTGAATTTTCACACAAGTGTTATTTGGCTAAACAATGGTGACTTTATGAGTATTTAAGTGTATTTATACTTATTAAATTCGAGCCTAAAATACCTTATCTACGCCCCCCTTCATGCCATAAATTTATGCTTTTCCGGTGTGTAAAATATTAGTTATTATTATATAGGAGGCTCGAATTAAGAAACTAAATTAAATAAAAAATATACTTTTAATTTATTTAATTAACCTTCGTAAAATTTAGAATCCTCGTCCGATCTATCTCGTCCTCTATCTTTTTAAATTATTTTTATAATAAAGATTTTATAGAACGGTAATAAGGTTCGCTTCCAGTTATTCCAGACTAGAATTTGTCGATAATATTGACGCTATTGAAAAAAAAAAAAAACAAACAAAAAAGAGTAATTCCCGCTACGTTCCTTTCGTGGATTATTTTTAATCTGAGGTTAACTTTTTTCGAAACCGTCGTTGATTCAGATTGGAATAAAAATATTTTGATTTCGATTTTACGTACAGAACTCTATAACTAAGCTTCCGCTGTTGGTTCGTTCGCCCGTCCGTCTATCACAGGACTGTATCTCATGTGACACTTTCACAGGTTCTATATTTCTATAGCACCTATGAATTTAAAATATGATAAAAACCGAAGAACTGAAGGTTTATTTCCTACACATTTTGAAACGTTTCTCTTGTTTCTTTTATAAAAGTATTTAAAAAGTACCTAGGTGGTGTTATATATTGTACGATGTTTAGAACCTATAGTGTTCAAGTCAGCCAAAAAAGAACCCATTATATGTATTAGTTTTAGTATTAAAAAAAAAATTTGTTCTTTTCGAGTTGTGAGTTTTTTAGTACATGTGTTGGTCAGATACTTTTAAAATCAGAAGAAATCGGATCGATTGGCGTCATAAGAAGTTTTTGTGTAAATTGCACATTTTAGTTTTTGTTATTTTTTATTACCACTTTTATAGCCAATATAAAATAATAACTGGTCAAGTGCGAGTAGGACTCGCGCACCGAGGGTTCCGTACAAACTCATAGAAATCTATATAAGACTAACCCATCTACGCCATTTGTGGTCTTCATCATCAGTTCCAACATAAGTTACTATCAAAAATACCTAAATCGGTATAGGCTTGCCTATAATATTTGAGGAGTTCCCTCATTTTCTCCAGGATCCCATCATCTGATCCTGACCTGAAGACAATGGGACCACCTTGGAAGTATACCTTTTCAAACAAAAAAAAAATTGAAAATCGGTACACTAATGGCGGCGTAATCGGCGAACAAACATAAAAAAAAATTAAATACAAGGTCGAATTGAAAACACTCCTTTTTTAAGAGTCGCTTAAATATAATCAAATATTATGTAAATATGGATCACATCCCAAAAACTATTTTGAAACTACTTAGGAGCACTTTAATTTAAAACATAATCATGGATGCAATCCATGGATACACCTTATTTTATTTTAAATACTAATACAGCTTATACTTTCAAAAAAGCAAAGTTATAGCGCGATTCAGGATACAGCCAGCGCCATCTCTTGACAATTTCAATGAACTAACTTGTTGACTTTGACATTAACAACATAATTATATTATATTTTATTCTCGTTTTATTTTTATTTATATTCTACTACACTCCACTACCCCTGCACTACGTTCGTAAAATATTTAGATTTACATTATCAATCAAAATATCGAAATATATATTAGTGTTCCCAAGACGAAAATAATTAGTCCTTAATTCGAACAAAACTAATTGTTTATTTATAAATAACTAATTATATTACTAATAACCAGAAGACTTATATGTGTAGATAAAGAAGTAAATTAAATAACTCGATCTGTTTGAATTTCATTTTAAAATTTTCGTACTAAGTCAATACGAGTAGTTAAATCAAATCGCGTGAAGCTCTTATATTGAATGTTAATTACGTAATGACGTTATAAATTTGACGATAAAACTTTTAAATGAAAAGTTTATTTTATTATTTTTAGCGCGTTTAAATAATAATTAAAATAAAAAAAAAATTAATCGAGCAGAATTATATCACAATTAATGTCATAATGTTGTAATAGATGGCATTAGCTGTACGCTACATCGCGCTATCATTTTGTTAGCTGCGATATATAGATTGCATTGCGTTGTTTATAAAGGTTTGCTGCTTTTTAATGTTTTTGTATTGATACAAATTTCTTCTCAGTGTTTGTAAAATTGTTTTTTTGACCATGGTCAACTTCTATGTTAATTTGTTACAAGTACATATAATTTTAATTCTAAGATTAATATATTTTCCGCTTGATACATTTACGCGTTCCTGAGAAAAAGGTTGAAAGACAGACGTACAGACTGACAGACACACGAACAGAATTTACAGTTTTCGGATTTTTTCCTTTATGTATACTAAAGGACCTTGCTCCTGGCCAAATTTCATAATGCTTGGTCAATGGGAAGTACCCTATAGGTTTTGATTCCCTTGCGAAAACGTTAAAAACGCTATCATACTTAAAATATGTGATATAAATGACCGTATCTTTTGATTGCGTTAACTTAGAAGTTTGATTTTTTCACAGCTCTTAGTAATTACAACTCTGAGTACTTGACGTTGATAAAAATTTGTTACCTTCACGCGTTTCTGAGAGAAAGGTTGAAAGACAAACTTACAAACAGACAAACATACATACAAAAATTTACAGTTTTCAGATTTTTTCCTTTATTTGTACCATAAGATCTTACTTCTTGCCAAATGTCATCGTGCTAGGTCAATGGGAAGTACTCTATAGGTTTTGATTCCCTTGCGAAAACGCTAAAATGGTCAAAATATACGACATATTTTCCATTATCTTTTGATTGCGTTGACTTAGAACTTTAATATTTTCACGGCCGCATGTCATCGTAGACTTGAGTATATGATATTAATTTCAACATGATACGTCTATGCATTTCTGAGAAAAAAGGGTTGACATCCCGACAGACAGACAGACAGACAGACAGACAGACAGACAGACAGACAGACAGACAGACGGACAACAAAGTGATCCTATAAGGGTTCCGTTTTTCCTTTTAAGGTACGGAACCCTAAAAAGGTGTCGATATTAAAAACCTGTTATTTTAACCTTATTTTTTGAGCTGATATGGCCTAGTGGTTAGAGCACGTCGATCTCAACCGATGGTCGCGGCTTCAAAGCTAGCAATGCTGACTCTTCAGTTTATGTTTAAATTCATCTCAGCTCAGCGTTGTAGGTAAACATCGTAAAGGAACCTGCATGTATCAAGAGAAATTCTGACACATGTTTATCCGCCAACCCGCAGTGGAGCAGCGTGGTGGTTAAACCTCTTAATCTCTCCTTAACAGATTTTAAACTTCTCTTTAATAGTAAAGGGGGTCTTTGCCCAGAAGTGGGGCATTTACAGGGTGTTACTTCACTTTTTTATCTTTAAATTTTTTCGTAAGTCTATGAATGATAATCAAAATTCGTTTAAAAATTAGGACTGGCATCCTAAGAACGGTATATGTAGCTATAACGATTAGGGTAGCATCCCTTATTACCTCATCTCAAAAACCACCCTGTATAGATAGAAATATGTATTCATTATAAAATAGTTCCTTGTATAACTTCATGGTAAGTGAAAAAAAATATCTGTATAATAGTTATTATATTTTATGTGAAATATTTATCTGATAATTAAGTAAAATATAATATAAAAATATGTAAATTGTATATTTTATCTTGTACATTACTAAAATATTATATTATTCTTTTTTAAACGAGATAATATATAATTCGATTGAAAATGTAAACGACGTTCTGGAAAATTACCTTAATGTATTCCTCCGAGTACGCTTTACATTTTATTTATAGGACTTGCTCACGATTTCCTATAATATATAAAGAATATTAAATTGTTTATCTTTTTATTGTTCTTAGAAACAAATGGATGTTGATATGCAATACTGTGTCAAGCAGCACGGACTTCATTTTGAGAAAATGGCATCTAAAGATGTCGAACCTATTCTTAACATATTCGTTTGTAAAGCATGTATCCATCTTTTCTTTTCTATTTTGATAAAAAGTATAATTAATAAATAGCAGATAGGCTAATAAAGAGTTTTTTATAAATAATAAGTTCTTCAAATATATAAAATTATTGCATAATCCAAAATATGGAACTTACTTCAATATTCTAAACATTTGATTAAGAAACTTTTTTCCGTACTTATTTAGTTCAGATGACTTGAATTTTTTTTTGTAAAATGTTAAATACGAAATACACTATCGGAATACATCAATATCTTTTAATTTGACTTTTTGTGGGTTGACACATTATTGCTTATCTACTTTATTTATTTATTTATTTATTAATATTGACCACTTGTTTTTAAAGCATTGGTAATGGTGAGTCTATAATGATGTTAATTGAACGCTGATAAGCAATACTGTATCAAGCCACATTGACTATCATTTTCAGAAAATGGCGTCTAAAGATGTCAAACCTATTCTTAATATATCGTTTGAAGAAGTATATATACATCTTTTCTTTTTATTTCGATAAAAGGTATAATGAATTAAAATAAGATTGATACAATGAAAAGTTTTATCTCATAATAAGTTTTTTAAATACCTAGATAAGGTTATTGCATATTGCAAAATATTAAGCACTAACATAATATTAAGAAACTTTTCTCCGTATTTATTTAGTTTCAAAATATTTTGGATAATGTTAAATATGTGACGCATCAATACCTCCGAATTTGACCTTATTGAACATACGGACGTCCAAAAGCTTATATTTGTTACCTATTTTACATAACCAACCACTTTATTAGTAACTAGCTGCTTCTCGCGTTTTCACTCGCGTTTATGACTACTACTTCATTGCTATGAATCTGAGCGTGATGTGATTTAGTCTTACCTTCCTCAATAAACGGGTTATCCAACGCAAAAAAAATAAAATCGGATTACTAGTTTCACAGATACACCTCTACATACTATCTGAGAAACAAATTTTACCTCTTGAAAATATTAGTATATAAATAAAATCCACTAATATATATAATATTAGTAGATTTTCAATTGACTTTCTTGGACTATTAATTATTCAATAATTTTTAAAACCAATATAGTTATGATAATTGGATGCTGATAAGCAATAATGTGTCAACCCACAAAAAGTAAAATTTTAAGATATTGAGGTTTTTTTATTACTACGTCACCTATTTAACATTATCCAAACAAATTTCAAGTCTAAACTAAATAAGTATGGAAAAAATTTCTTAACTCAATGTTTCGTATTTCAGGTGCCTTCCATATTTTGCAATTTATAAAATAATCTCAAATATTTAAAAACTTATTATTATGTAACATATTAAATACATCTATCTGCTTTTGATTCAATACACATTTTATCAAAATAGAAAAAAAAGATGAATATATATGTACGTCTTCAAAGTAATTTATTAAGAATAGGTTTGACATCTTTAGACGCCATTTTCTCAAAACGAAGTCCATGTGGCTTGACACAGTATTGCTTATCAGTGTCCAATTTACCTTTCTGCTTCGTTATGTCATATGTGTACTACTACCGACAGGAGTAAGAGAAAGGAGTAAATGTTGAGATGACGGCTCATAGCAAGGAATGGAAGAGAAGAACATGTTCTGCCGACACATAACGTGGGACTAGGACAAGAGGATGATATGTATTACTACCGTCAATTTTTTCACATAACCAGAAGCAACGATTTAGTTGGTAGGAAGGACTTGACTTTAACAAAAGTTAGCATTTTAATTCTTAATACTTCGCAAACTAAAGTTAACAGTTTCGCTTTCCTAAAATATTTTAAGACGATCTATCCAACGACACCCTGGGATTAAAAAAGATAAATTCGTCCACTTTACGTGTAAGGGTTAAAAGACCCTATATTTTATTGTATTTTACCTCTTTGTTGACGTGAATAATATTCATGCGAAATTAGCGCTTATTAATACTAAGAATCTCAGAGCTAAGACGCTAACAGACAGACAGACATACCAAAACGTTCCTAGTTGACTATGAATCTCTAAAAACGTCCTTGCTTGTCAAAAGAAGATTAGGTTAGTAGACAAAAATTAAAATAACTTGAAACAAAAATTGACACATAAATCAAGTGTTTCTACATTATATATTACATTCAAACATTACGCTTCTTAAACCAAAATTCTGGCCTCACGGATTCTATTGTAACGTTATTTACGTTTGCCTTGATGAAAACTGAAATAAAAACAATTTAATTATTTAAATAAAAATTTTAAAATACGTTTAATTAATTTTAAAACGGTGATCCTGTAAATTGACGATACATAAAAATATACTACAAATAGGTCCGTTGATTTAATATAAAACAAGACTTCAAAAAAAAGGGAAATCCAATTCAAAGGCAAAACACGTCATTTCGTTTACTCTAATGACTGAAATTGATTTTGAAAATCAAATTACTAAACCAATTGGGATGATTCTGTGACTAATGAGAGAGAATGCCCATTGACACAAAAAAAGAATTCGTCACATTAATAAAGCAGTTTTCGAATTATCGCTAAAAGATAATAAAAAAAGTCCCCGACGAAATGAGAACATCCTCTTTTTTTAGAAGTGGGTTAATTTTCTTTTTTTGTAATTCTATTCATTTACTGTAACAATTTTTTGTAGAAGGAAATCTATAAACGTATGACCAACGCACGCAAAAAATATAAAACATATAAATTTACGACTATATGTTACTAAAATGGTATCATCCAATATGGCTATTATGCTTTATTACATTCTTACTAGTTGACAAAATCTTTATCAATTTCCAATTGTGTTCATTGTCTTGTTGGCCTAAAGATAGTCTCGCCTATCATTCGCCCAGGTTACTAGATCTTCCAAAGAGGTCCATATTTTGGATGTCAAAAACCACTTAACACTTAAAATAGCGAACTTGATACATACCTGTAGTTACACTATCTGTATTTATACAGACAATATAAAACTTAATTGGATTATATCAATCTAATTTATTAATTTTTCAAAAGCGAAGAAATTCTATCTAAAAATTCTATAAATAAAAATATGATGTGGTTATTATACGTCTTAATAAAAAATCTGTAATTAATCATTTAATTTTTAAATTCTCAAATAAAGCTTTAAATGCAAAAAATCTCAACAAAAACAAAAGTCGTCGGTAATATTCCAAAACCGCCAGTTTTAATAACTTCTAATTTACCGGAAAATCCTAGGTAACAATTAACTTTGTTACGTATTACGCCATTATCAATTGAATTGTGAATCATTGACGTTGACATCTACGACAGCATAATAGATGCACTTAGCCTTCCATTGTGTATTATAAAGTACAAAACCTATGTCTTGATCGCGAGCAGATAGAAAAATCTCAGTGTCTGTAGTCCATATCCACATTATCAAAAGTAACTCATTTTAACAGTGTTAGGAATATATCCTAAAATTAAAAAATACTGTATTTTGTCTATCGTAGCTTATTATTATATACCGGCAGTACGCACCCTCCAGAGATAGCTCTAAGATAGATCGCTCGTCTTTACTGTTACAAATTGTTGAAAATTTTGAAAACTTACGATAACCTATTGAGCGAGACTCTTTAACGTCCCTAATTACTTATACTTTTGCAATAAGGTCGGTGAGGAGTCATGTAACCTGCTGATTCTAGATGATGTTGCAGCATCAGGACCAAGTCATGCAACTATGTTTTTTTTATATCATTCAGGATGTTCAACAAATTTGTATTTCGTAAATATATTTACTGACAATTTTTTAAAGAGTAACTTTTTCTTGTCCTTCGTGGCAGCATCTGCATTCCGAACCGGTGGCAGCTGCCCATTAATGCAAGTACTTCTTTCTTATAGTCCGGGTTCCCTGGCCTATTTTTTCACTTGATTAGTAACAAGCTAATTTTCCGTGAGTAGCTTCGTTTCAATGA